>CM062081.1:1574590-2939859 GCA_031163375.1 Conogethes punctiferalis
TTGATAATGTTTTTTTTTTATAGTAGCTTGACATAATGGCTTCCCTACGCCTGATGGAAAGCGAAAGAGAAGCCCGAGTCGCTGTGACAACGGGCAAGCAACTGGTCAGTCACCTGTCAGTTGCCACCGCCATGCCGGCCCAACCCTAACCCCCCACGAGCTCCGGAAACCCTACTCACCGACAGAAACACGACCCAGAGGTCATTTGACTGCGGTATTCTATAGGGTGGAGGTCCTTCCCCGGACGGGCAGCTAAATTCGAGCGAAGATTCGCTATGCCCTACCTCTCTCAAATTTAATGTTATTTTGGCAGATAAACTGAAGTAACTATTTTGACATTAAGTCAAGCCTTAGACTGGTGACCAAGGTTAGATCTTGACCTCTTTACACTGAATTTTTATAAAGTTAACAAATGGATTACTCACTAAGTTTACAAAGCTTTCAAGTTTAGAACATTTGTAAGCGTTATGTTTGAAGTTCCAGAGGTAAGTTACGAGGGTATTCCTAGTTTTATGTATATCTGGGTTCAAGTATAGAGCAGTGTTAGATGAGTAAGCACTATCACTTTACATGATTCTTATTAGATCAATGCAGTTGTATAAGTTGACGATATACCTTATTAAATAAATATAAATATACTACGTCAAAACTAAGTGACTTTCTTCGGATTGCGGTCGTGCTGAAATATTATGGGCATATTATGTGTCTGTGACTTTTAAGCATTTAAAGCTAATCAAATGAGCCAATTTGTTGAGCCAATAGACAAAGTAGGATTAGATTACAAACATACTGAATTCTACGTCAAAATTAAGTGACTTTCTTCGGATTGCAGTGGTGCTGAAATTTGGAGGAGGAAAGCAGTTCTACGATCCTGGCACACTACTTTGGCTTCGTCCACAATCATCAATCTCTTAGTACATGCTCGTGTCGGTTTAGAGTACTTCGTATTTACCATTTTTAGGACACTTTCTTTCTAAAAAAAAGCTTTTGAGGAATTTAGCGACTCCACGGCCGTCCCAGAACAATTTTTACGACATCGCTCAGCGCACGCCGCCGTAGCTAGTGGCCTCTTACAATTTTCGCGCGGCCTTCTGGCCCGCTGTTAAAAACACAATGAATAATTATTGGGCGTTTGTTTCGTAGCCGCGTTAACGCTGCGTGCACGAGGTGCCGGGAAGCGCGTTTTAAGTTTCACGATGGATGTTTAAAACAATCGACGGTGCAACACCAACAAAGTAGCCCATTTTGTTGGTGCGTGTTCTGTGTGCAGGTTTATTCTCTTTTTTTGTAGTAGTACAGTGTAGTTTAATGGGAAGCGTGAAAGGAGGAAATCGCTTCGGCAATGGATTAGTAATCAAATCAATAGTAGCGGAGCATGGCCTCTCGTCGTATATTGGAAAGTGCAAGAGAGACCCTAAACGCTGCGGCAACTGATAACGATAAGACCTGTATCACCGTTTTCTGTTTTTTTTTCTGTATCTATCTAACGGATGTGCAACCAAATCAATCAAATTGTCAGCTGCCACCGTCACGCTAGCCTATCGTATAGCCAGAATTAGCGATTGATCCCGAAACTCGACGGAAGTTACTTTTCAGGTGTTTTGCCGAGGCTGTTTTTTTAAATACATATCTAAAAAAAAACACAGTCCAAGGCCGGAGAACACGCGGCAGGCCCAAGGAATGGCAGGAGGTCGTTAGAGCGGATATGGCAGAGAACAATCTCACACAGGAGGACGTTGAAGATCGGGAAAACACACATTTTACCACTTTGGAAGAGTCTCTCGCGCAAACTATTCATCAGAGAAAAAAATGATGTTAGAAACCTCAACATCATTTTCAAATACCTATTCATAGATATCCCACACGTATGGGTTTGATAAAAAAAAATTTGAGTTTCAGTTCCATGTATGGGGAACCCCAAAAATTTTGGATTTTTTTCTGATTTTACTTTAAAATCTTAATGCGGTTAACAGAATACATCTACGTACCAAAATTTTAATAATGTAGCTCTTATAGTTTCGGAATAAACTGGCTGTGACATACGGACGGACAGACAGACATGACGAATCTATAAGGGTCCCGTTTTTGCCATTTTGGCTACGGAACCCAAAAAAAGAATAGGTGTCGGTATAGACGGTCATAACAACCTATCGCTTTGATGTTTTCAATTAAGTTCTGAAACGCACTCTAATTTCGCGCAAAAGTAGATAATTTGTGTCAGTAAAATTAAAATATTCCAAATAATTGAAGGTATTTATTATACCACTCTAGATATCGAGTGGCCAAGTGACCAATAAAAGGTTCTTTTAAAGCTAATGAGTGATCAAACTAACGAAAGATGTATCAGTTTGAATCGTTCAAGCAAAATATTGCAATAACTAAAACTCTTTAATTCATATATTGTCTTAAAATACACTAACAATTACTGAAACCACCTACGAAATATTTTGCTACAGTAAGAGACATATCAAAATTTAAAATATTCATTCAGCAGCAAACAAAATTAACCATCTTTAATTTAACTCAGATCAAGTCTCACATCTAATCTTATTACAAACAACACTCATAAATCTAAAGATCGTTCGTCGGAAAGACTAAACGCCCATTATAAAGAAATTAGCAGTAAATTTCACTATATACATATAAACTTAGAGGGAGGCACTCTTAAATTTATTACACCTTCAACAGACTCCAAGACAGAGGTACTAAACAAAAAAAAAACAGCCGGATCACTCCGAGGGTGGGAGTGAATCAAACAGGGCTGGGAAAGAAAATAAAATAAATTTATTTGCCTCATTGGGGGAGTTTGGAACTGTTTTAATTCCATCCCCCTTGTGATCTGTCGGCTATATTTTTTGGATGTTTGGACCAATGTTGGCAGTCCGATCAGATGTTGGCTTTTGTTTAGAACTGTCGTCTCTTTAGATTAAACGTCAGGAGGAAAGATGCACGCGTGTTTGGGATATGCAGTAAGTATATTGTTTGCTTGTATATACTTTGCTAGTCTTCGAGGTTATTGACAGCAGTAGATGAAATTTATTTAAGAGACCTGGTAAAAATGGTAGGTCCAGTATAATTTATTAAAACTTTATTGCACAAAATGGTACAAAAGGCGAACTTAATGCTAGGAGCATTATCTACCAGTTAACCTTTAGGTCATGCAGAGAGCAGATTTATCTGCGGTGAGTGTTCAAAGAGAAACACAGTGGAATATAATACCTAATATATTATCATCATCATCAGGCTCTCCTTAGCTTGGTATGGTAACCCAACCGCACCGGTTGGTTACTGTGTATCCGTTTCAAGTTTTTTATTTTTCGTGAATGTTATGTACGCCGTAATTGTGGTACATATCAGACGTTTATGTTGTATACCTATAATATTTGTGAATGCATAATATGTATCATGTGGTTGTACTTAAATAAATAAATACATCAACAGCCTATTGCAGTCCACTGCTGGACATAGGCCTCTCCAGTTGTTCGCCACCTAGGGCAAACTTCTGGAGGATATACCCATAATCGCCACGCTGGGCAGGCGAGTTGGCGATCGCAGGGCGTAGCTTCTTGCTCCGGTGAAGCTGCTGCCCGTCATTGGCATGTGGTATTTAGCTACGCCTTATATCGTGATAAATGACAAGTATACTACAACATAAATATAATTACACAAATTACATACTTCTCTACACCATATACCATTTTTTTGCACCAATTCGTACATTTCGCACCAATACAAGATTTCATCCTTACCATCTTGATTGTTGAAAGTCTTCCAAGGTGCGTTTCGCGCGCAATTTCTACCTCATGCAACGCTTCTTGGGAATCAGCTTCCAGTTGCGATTTTGCCGAACGGATAGGACTCAAGGACCTTCATAAAGCGAGCCAACACATTTCTCAAGGGCCTGCCGCACCTGTGACTGGTGTCGCGGTGTCTATGGCCGGACGTGATCACTTATCATCCGGTGTCCTTCAGACCCGGTTGCCCTCTTTGTCATAAAAAACACTAAAAACTAAACTAGTCTGTAGTCAGCAATGACAAGCCATTAGTTCAAGCACGGGGGTGGGGGGTGTATCACTGACTTTGGCATACTATTTTCTCTGCACTAGCGATGTTTTTTTTTTATAGTGGCTTGACATAATGGCTTCCCTACGCCTGATGGAAAGCGAAACAGAAGCCCAAGTCGCTGTGACAACGGACAAGTAACTGGTCAGTTATCTGTCAGTTGCCACCGCCATGCCGGCCCAACCCTAATCCCCCACGAGCTGTGTTAACTGCTAGTACCTTTATTGATGTAACTCGAAATTTTGTTTAAAGGTACGCGTGCTTAGAGTCACTTACGTCACGGTGAGTTGAAAGAAAACCGACTTATCGCTTACTCAAGCGACCTGAGCAAATAGTGCTTGCGCACGCGCCGCTCAAAGCATCCGCTGTTGACAGTAGTGTCAACCCTAGGGTGACCATACGTTACATAGATAGTTTTTTTTACTAGACTTCTCTAGCATCTGATGAAAGCCAAAGAAAAAGCTTTTCTTTCTCTTTTCTTTCATCCGTCTGTACGTTCTAGACGTTCAGTCCACATGACTGTCCGTCAGGACAGTCCCTGTAGCCTGTCATTTGCCACCGCCATGGCCGGCCCGACAGATGCTTCTTAATGCCCCATTTGAAGGATCGAGGTGTGTTTGTTGTCAAGAGCTTTCTTGGAACTAAATAAAAAAAAACCGGAAACTACATAGAACAAAATATACGGTCACTCTATTCACCAAAGCGATGCGCGCGCGGCGATCTTCAAAGTTGTTTGCAATGTTTCCACGCGGCATTGTGATTGTGTTAATGTTCCGGTAGGCTTTGACTTAACGTGCCCTGATAGCCTACTCGACTGTTTGCTGTCGAGAAACCGTACATTTCAAAATTAGGAAAAATATTTACGAAGTGCTGCGCCCACGTTTGTAGTTATGCAATTTGATATTACGCTCTTTGTAGTTCCCGCGATAATGTTTTATCTTACACTAGCTGTGCCGGCGGCGTCACACGCGTGGATATCGGGTTTTAAAAATAACGGACTTCCATAAATTGAGTCTACATTTAAGTTTGACCTCTAGCAATACATTAATGAAAACCGCATTCAATTCCATGCAGTAGTTTTCACATGATGCGCGGTCAAAAAAAATTCTCCCGTTTTCCCTACACTTCCCGTCACTGCTCTGCTCCTATTGATTCTAGCGTTTTGAAAAGTGTACTATAACCTGCCCAAGAGTATGAAGAATAATCGTACCAAGTTTCGTTAAAATCCGTCCAGAAGTTTTTATTTTCTATAACGAACATACAGACAGACAAAAATTTTACTGATTGCATTTTTGGCATCAGTACCTATCGATCACTAATCACCCCCTGATAGTTATTTTGAAAATATATTTCATGTACAGAAATGACCTCTACGCAGATTTATTATAAGTATAGATAGATAGTAAGTTTGGTAGTAGGTCTAGCACGGGGCCTAGCGGGTGGCAGCTACGGGGGCACTTTCACAAGCCTTGCACGGGTCTTCATCTTCTTCCGACGGGAGTGAATTGACCCTCCATCCCGCTCTCCTGAGCCGAGATGTGGTGGTAGACCTATGTACCTAGGTATCCCGGGCCCTGGGAAGCTTGACATCGCTCTTAAGGCGCCTAATGGAAGAACCAGGGTTTTTAGTGGGCATTCTTTGCCATCTTCTCATCTTGAGGCTAGGGTCGCCCTCCAGTTTCCTAGGGCGTGAGTCCGACTTTCTCATCTTCGTCACTAACGGGAATGCATAAAAATGGTCTTGTGGGCACCAGTGCCCCCTAAGAACCAAAAGGTCTCGTCTACCTAAATAGTCTATTGATGTACCTACTTAGTAATTTTTCATAAGAAGATAATGACATGAAGATGAGCTAAGGAAGAGAGAATGTAGAAATTATGCAGCTTTACAGCCACGGCGCCAGAAATTTAGTCTCTTAGTCTTTTTCTACGATACCCATTGGTTGAAATTTTCGTGTGGTTCCCAAATTTTGAATAAGACTGACCCTTTTCAAAAAAAAAAGTATATTTTTAATTCCTCAGAGGTCTCTCCACCTCCATTTTATTAACAAACACCTCACAAAGAAATCAACTACATTTGTCGTCCACCCAGTTTGTGTTACTTGCGTTAATAAATCGGTCAGACCATTAGTGCGGGTTCGAGTCCCGGCCGGAAAACATGCGTCTTGTTGATTTGTGACGAGGACGGATTGGGGCGTGAGGTGCAGGTTCGGAGCTCGGTCGGGACATGATTTGTGTCGCTCATTATTTTTGAAATACGAAGTTTCGGAATTATGTTTTGATGTGACGGGCGGGTGAGAGATTTAGTTAAGGAATTCAAAAAAGAAATGGCGGTTTTCCAAAATGAAGTGTTACAATATTCCTTGTCGAATAATTAGATTTAATCCTACTAATATTATAAACGCGAAATTTTGTTTAGATAGATGGATGGATGTTTGTTCCACTTTCACGCAAAAACTACTGAACGGATTTTAATGAAACTTTACAGGAATATAGTTTGTACATCAGATTAACATATAGGCTATGTTTTATACGAATATTCACGCGGGAAGAGCCGCGAGCAACAGCTAGTATTAAATAATCTACACTATCTTTACGTTTGTTTGCATTGAATAGGCTCCCAAACTACTTGAAAGCTATACTATATCCAGTGAACAAAGACCAAAAAAACGTACTTACATCGCGTGCGCTGCGAAAACTAAACAAACTACCTATAGTTACGTTGCAATAATCTTAAATACCCGATAGGAAGCGAGGGCATCTAGCATGTAGTTCAAGCGTACGCCGATTTTTTATTGTTCTTTGGAGACCACATAGAGTCGATTTAGTCATGGTGTCATTTGTGTTCTAAAGTATAGTGAAGTGATAGTTGTCAACTCTAAAGTTCAGAGTTGACAACTCGTTTTGTACCCGATGTCGACATGAAATCTGCTTACGGAAAAATAGAATAAAAGGAATTTAAAAGGAAAGCGATATAACTTTAAAAGCCTCGGCACTTGATCACGAAATTGGTTTTTCTGATGTCCATAGTCGACGGCATAGGGGATGTAAGGGAGCGACCTATCACCTTTTCGCTCCAAGCCATCCTCACCTGCCCGTGGTGCATCCTGCTGAACAACAAACGAGGCTCTGGCAAACCGACTGGTGGCGGTAAAACCATCACGATAGAAGGCGTAGCTAAATACCACAGGTCGATCACGGGCAGCAGCGTCACTGGAGCAAGAAGCTAGGCCCTGCGATCGCCAACCCGCCTGCCCAGCGTGGCGATGATGGGTATATCCTCCAGAAGTTTGCCCTAGGTGGCGAACAACTGGAGAGGCCTATGTCCAGCAGTGGACTGCAATAGGCTGATGATAGTCGGCGGCGGTTAGAATATCACAGACCGATGACGGGCAGCAGCGTCACCGGAGCGAGAAGCTACGCGCTGTGATCGCCAACCCGCCTGCTTAACGTGGCGATTATTGGTACACCTCCAGATGTTTGCCCAAGTGGCGAACAACTGGAGAGTAATGGAACTACAATAGGCTGATGATGATACGCGGCAGTTACTGTTTAACATCAGACAGGCCGCTGGCTTGTCTGCCACCAACAGCAATATACAATAACCACCATTTTAACTAGACCTTCATCCCTATGAAGGAGGGAGTAGGGAGTATTGCATAAGCCCTAAGCATTAAAAACTCCATCAACGCTTCGTGTTCATTAAGGGGCCGTCACACGGTCGTTTTTGTCGCTAATGGCGTTATTTATCGCTTCCTCCGCGGATTAGTTGACGCGACAACTGTCATGCGTGCGCGCACGCTTTTGTAGTTGTAGTGTTCGAATTTTGATGGCTTTTTATTATTGCTTGTGTCAATTGGATAGATTCGTTATTCAACAGGATGCACCAAGGGCAGGTGAGGGTGGTGGAGCGAAAAGATGATAGGTCACATCCCCGTTCTATGGGATTTCTCTATTCTAAATCTTTAAACCCCACTGGAACCAATCTACGAAGCGCCAGACACAAGACAAACAAGAATTTTTGATCCGAGTGAGATTTGATTCAGGAGGTATGACCCACAACTCAATGTAAACAAAATAATATGCATAGATTTGACAAAGCTGCATAACCAAAAGATAATTGACACCGTTCATATTAATTTCAAGATAATAATCTCATAAAAAGAGACACTGTATTCATTAACATAAAATATAGACACGTCAAAATTGAGAAACGTTAATGATTCATAGTTATTTGTTCTTAAAACAATACTCCGCCGCTCTGTTATAAATAATCATAATTATATGCCAACAAAAACCCATAATATTTGTCACCTTATTGAATTACTATGTGAATGTAACAAAAAACAAGAAAGTATCCTATATTAGGTGCTATAATTAGAAAACTTTTCGCACGATGATCAATTGTACGGCTGATTTAGTGTTTATTTATATCTGTTTTCACAAGAATAAAAGTCTACTACTATTTCAATTAAATCGAGTTTTTCAAATTGATGTGCTTTTTTAACATTTTTGCATTTTTTTTAACAGTGAATGTTTTAGTGTTAAAAGAAAGGGTGTTTTAGTTGATTCATTAATTTCTGGTAGGTATTCTTTCCATAAAATCGTTTTGAACACGCTAAAGTAGGTATAGGATCTAACTAAAGGTTATTCGAGCACGACGTGCACAATGTACGATGCTTTTTGAATTCTCTTGCAAAAACCGTTTCGCCATTAAAAATTATTATAAGAAACGTAAAATTTATTACAATGCACCGTGTATTAAGCCCCACGAATATATCCGATACAATATTACTTCGATATTATTACAAATCTAAGTGGCTGACCCGATGGCCCGGGACAAATATTCGTGTGATGAGATTTGGTGATTGTTTCGTGTCTGGGTACAAATATCTGTAGGTAAGTACATATTTGTGGTAACTTTATTTATCTTATACCCATAACACAAGTGCTCCAGCTACTTTGGAATCTGAGCAATGTGCTATGGTCTAATATTTATCTTTAACTAGCAACCCGCCCTCGCTTCGTTTTGGATGTTTCAGATACACATTTCATAGGGTTGCATTATCATTGGCAATTTAGTTAGTATCCCTTATATTTTCTAGCAATAAATATAGTCTATGTTACCTACTAAAAATGAACGAACCTTTCCAAGAAAGAATTTTGAATTCGGCACAGAATATTTTGAGTTGCAAACATACACACACACGAAAATACAAATCTTTCCTCTTTAAAATATTAATAGGTATAGATGTAGTCAAGAAAAGCTTTAGGTAAGCCAAATGTCATTGAACCGTCCTTGTTTACACGTAGGGAAATTTTCTAAAAAGCATCCACACCAAACAACTTTCACCCCATTACGGCGGCTACAACAAAAACGCGAAACGCTACCCCCGATCAAAGATGACGCATAAATCAGATGTAACAATATGGCCGCTAAAATACTTCACAGCTGTAAATCTATCAAAAACGCAGAACGCAATAAATTACGGCGCATCTTTCACAAACGCGTTCGCCTCAGATGGTTGATTTACATTTTTTTTTACTTTCGTTTCACTCTAACAAGGGAGGTTGCAATGTGAAACCCGATAATTTGGCGACAAATTATGTTTTACGATCGCCGGCGTCTTTATTGCAAGTGTGTTTTTATTAAAATTCATATTTTATAGAGATATAAATTTCTAATGAAATTTAAAGTTCACCTGTGTTGTGTAAATGACTTCGTAATAAAATGTTATCAGTATCGTTTAAGGAACAGGATTACATAGAAATTAAAAATAGGTGCCGATTTTAGCTTGCCTTGAATACTGCAAAAAGTTCCATATCCCCTTATACCATACTATTTGACCCCCTCTTTTAAAGGGATGTATGCAGATTAAAAAAAAATATAGCCGATTTTTTTGGTAGTCATAAATAGTCAGCCTACCAATTTTAGCTTTCTGACTTGAAAATATTGTGGAATGCTCCATACAAACTTCCACGCCCCATTTTAGGGAAGTGGAGGGTTAGAAAGGGGTAAACAGTATACCTATCTTACTCTCCATCTCTTCAACTATCTTCACTTAAAAAATCACGTCAATTCGTCGCTCCGTTTTGCTGTGAAAGACAGGCAAACATAGAGACTGACACACTTTCCCATTTATAATACATATTAGTATAGGACTAGTACCTATAGTATGGATAGATGAAATCAATAGTTCAATTATTGCCTCCTTAAAAAGTTAGAAATCGAATAATTTTAGATAGGTAACTTAAAACTAGCAACGCCATCTGTTGGCGTACTGTGTATCAGGGCGCGAAAGTTCACTGTTTTGTTTTTTGAAAACGTAGGAGGGTGGAAAATTAAACACGGTGTATACTCGTATTATTATCTATTTTGATATTATTTATTTTTATGAAAATTATGTATAAAGGCGAACTTAATGCGGCATAGACAAGCATTCTCTAACAGTCAACCATGAAAATGTGGAATGTGTACTAAATGAAACTTTTCAGATCGATTTTTTTGAATTTATTATGGGATACTGTGTGCTACAATTATGTCATAATTGATTACCTAATGATGATTTATAAGCACATGTCCCAAAAGTATACTTAACGATACATGCAAATAGGTACCTACTTACTATAAATATTTTAGCACATCAAATTAAGTATTTTCGAAGAACAAGAAAGAGAGAGAAGAACTCTTAACCTCCACTACTGAACATAGGACTTTGGGGGGAATTCGCCTTCGTCTCCCCGCTTGGCAGGCGGGTTGAAGGCGGACAGTTTTATTTATACCTATGTAAACGTTGCTGCCCGATTCCTGATATAACCTTAGTCTAATGACGATAATGATGAATAATAAAACCACCAAGACCCAAGTTTTGTGCTTAATAATGCTAAAAAAACAAAGTATAGATTGTTAATATTATATCTCAAGTGGGTTCGGATCGGGTGTGAGGCGATCAAACGTTTCCACTAACGCCATCTATTGACTTAATCAGGCAGCCGCAGAGAGCGTTTGCACTTGACTCGCGCCAGCCAAACGAAAGTGTTAGTGCACTGGTACAGGCGATCACAACAGTGATAAGACTATAAATTATTTCGAAATTATTGTCAGATAAATAAGTAGATAGATGTTATTTATTGCACAAAAAAAAATGTTTACATGAAAAAAATTGCAGACTCAACCCAACCAACCCGCCTGCCCACCGTGGGGATTATGGGTAAAGCCTCCATATATTTGCCCAAAGTAGCAAATAATTTGAGTCGCCTATGTCCAGCAGTGGGCTACTATAGGCTGATGATGTGATGTAATTGCAGACATATTTAATTGCAATTGGTATAATTAAGGTCATAGCGATCTTTTTCAGACAACTTTATAGGTGATATTTTTGCTGGAAACAGGGCATTTGAATATTAAAAAAACTGGTTTGTGCTTAATGCAAAGAAAAATATTCTAACTGTAGCCATAATCATAAGAATCGAATAGGATTGTTCATGTTCCAATTAGAATGTTTCCTGTAAATTTTACAATTTCATTAAAAAGTCGTAAGATTTATCTAATAATTTGACTATTCCAATGACTTACTAAGTATACAAGTAAAGTTTTATCATAATATATCAGGTAACTGTAAATAATGCAAACTCCATCGCAGATAATCAATAACTTATATGATAAAGTCTGAATGTTCAATAATATTTTGCTATTCTATTTCATAGATAGTAAACAATTTTGTCTCTCACAGTACGTCGGCGAGTTATCAAAAAGCGCTGTTATGTACAATTTGTGTGCTAAGAGCTACACTTATCTGGTCGCAAATACAACAGTAGCACTCCACTGTTTTACTATGTTTACATTGTGTTGTATTGTTGAAACACTAAGTAAGGTAAGTGTCCCTATTACGGAGGTAGTCAAAATCGGTTCCTATTACGGTGGTATTTCTATTTTCGAGTTTTATTCCTATTTTATTCAGTATAAATGCACCAAAATGTATACTATTTATTCCAAATCTATTCCTTAATCAGTTGACCGAGTTTTGCAAGTATAGCACATATACAACACAACAAAATCAATCTATTAGTGTAACGACATCGATGTGAGAGAGGTTTTCATACAAACGCGCAACATCAAATGAAAGTACACCAATATTTATAAACTAAGTTTTTCGTATTAATAACCCGTTCAAGTTCGTTTGTGTGTTATTTATTGCATTTTCCTACTATTACAGCAGCTATTTAAATAGCTTAATTCATATTTTAAACACATTTTTACCCAAAAAAATAAGAAACAAAATACCACCGTAAAAGGATACAAATTTTATAGGTTGATCCTAATACGGTGGTATACCTCCGAATTAGGAAATATACTGGTCATGTTTAATTGTTTATAACTTTTAATTTATTTACTTATTGAATTAGTTCCAAGTTTTATTGAAATAATCATTAATCTCTTAAACTAAGGACCATATTCTGCGGTATGCTATCTTTCTTAGAAATCTAGTTAAATATGAAAATTGTTGAGCATAAAATGTTGGTTTCTTAGAAGCGGTAAAATAAAAAGCTGTATTTTAATTGATCACAAATCGTTTATTTTGTATAACTGTTGACTAAAATTTAACACACTGAGCCAAAAAACCGTTATCGTGTGATTATGCATTTACACTCTTTTGTTTATCGAAATTTTGATGGGTCAGAATTAGGAACATTATAACACGAGTAGTGTTCCTATTACGGTGGTAGTTATTTTCAGGTAACTCCGTATTAGGTTATATGGGTTCCTATTATGGCGTTATTCATAAAATATAAAATTTCAAGTTTTAGGGTTCAGTAAATAAATAAAAAGTTTTCTATAATGTTTTATGGATTCTTATTTAATAAAACCAAAAGCGATAAAAACTTAACAATGTATGTAAATAATGTTATTTAAAGAGAAGAATGCCCATCATAGTATGGAGAATAGTACAGTTGTGTTAAGTGTTGCATCAAAACCAAAGTTTTATTAGGTATCTAGAAAAAATATTATTACTTTTGACCTTTGAACCGGGGTATAAAACCTATTTTCCAAAAATGTAACATTTATACTTACTACGAGTAGTTTATTGTATACAGTAATAATAATTCGTTTCAACGAGATCTTTTTTAATACGTCACTGTTAGAATTTAGAGGGTGCTAGGTTCTGGAGAATAAGGAAAATTCAAGTGATTCATACATCCCTGCTATATTTGCAAATTTTATTAAAAGAGAATCAATGTTATCAAATCAATGAATGAAAACCTTACTTTACTTTCATCACCATCATCAGCCTATTGCAGTCCACTGCTGGACATAGGCCTCTCCAGTTGTTCGCCATCTAAAGCAAACTTCTGGAGGACATGCCCGTAATCGCCACGCTGGGCAGGCGGGTTGGCGATCGCAGGGCGTAGCTTCTTGCTCCGGTGACGCTGCTGCCCGTCATCGGCCTGTAGTTTTTAGCTACGCCTTCTATCGTGATGGTTTAACCGCCACCAGTCGGTTTGCCCTAGCCTCGTTTGTTGTTCGGCAGGATGCATCACGGGCAGGTGAGGATGGCTTGGAACGATATATAGGTCGCTCACTTACATCCCTTACATACAATTTACTTTACTAACACATATTTTATATTATTTAATGTACGTAACATTATTTGTTTCTGACCCTCCGAATTAGGAACCGTTTACCGCCGTAATAGGCACTGACCGAAATTATACCTCCGAATTAGGAACAATCGACTCGGCTATTTAAATATTTTTTTTTAAAAAAACTAACATCAAGAGAAACACAAAATCAATAGAAATACAAAATATAATAACCACTTTAGACGATGAAGTTGTTTTGCACATTTAGAAATACTTACAAATGCTTATTTTTGTCTCCTAGTTTCGAATGTTGCGAAATACCTCCGTAATAGGAGCGTTTACCTTAAGTACTGGATGGAGCATCGAGATGTAGCTGCGAATTAAGCTTTTAAGTAGGTAAAAACTAATATTTTGAGTAAATTTAAAAAACAAATGTGTAATTCATAATAATATCAGCCCTTAACCTTTGCATCTTGCTATTCTCTACATAGAGTTGTCTGGAATAGATCCCTCACAGCGACATGACTACCTAAATTGTACAACTAGTGTATACCTACTTTCTTAAGTTTAAGTAAATTTTTATAGTGTACATAAAAATCTATCTATCTAGGTATCTGTCAGAAAACATCACATAAGTACATTGCTCCGATCCCAAAGCAAGTGGCTTGCACACTTGTATTGTGGGTCTCAGGACAACGAAGCCAAATTGTATAAGTTAATACTTACAAACACTACACGAGTATTCAGTCCCGGGTGGGAATTGAACCTTATCATCAGTAGACCTCAACTTTATTAGCCATCAGGGCAGTCAGGAATCACAAATATCTGTCAGTTATTAAGAGGCGTTATTAAATCAAATAAATAAATAACCCAAGACATGCCACGTTGGGCAACACATCGCCATCTAGCCCCAAACTATGGGAACTAGACAACTGATAAAATTACTTAGATACCTATTTCGATTTCTTTGATAAGAATTTTTCTCCAATCAATGACATTCTATTCGGAATCGCACACATCTACCGTAGCAGTCATCGTCCCCATTGTTTCAAACTCCACACAATACCCGATTACCGATTAAAGCCGTCCGATTTGATCATTCAATTAACCACCAAAGGAAAGAAAAGAGCTTTACAGTCCACAGTGGTTATAAATCAAAACGGCTGATAATAATTGGCCCTTATTATTGCGGGAGCATTTTCTTATCTCAATCGATTTGTGGATATCGATATTCCATTTTTTTTGGAAGTCGATTCGGGGGTCGCGTCTTTACGCCGTTCGTGCTAATATTTTGATTCGGATTACGAATGATTTGTGGAGGAAATGAGAGGTAGATTTATTGTCGTTTCGTTTTAATGATTCTACGGTTGTGGGTACCAAAGTACCAATACTTATGGAAGGAGGCTATTACGAGTACAAAGTTAAGCACAACATCTCCTGGGCGGATGTTTTCCAAGGCACTTTATTTATGAGTCAATCGTTTGATTGCTACTATAAATTAATAACCCAAGATATGCCACAAGGGCCACACAGCCATCTAGCCCCAAACTAAGCCGAAGCTTGTGTGTACTATGGGTACCTACTAGCCTTTACCTACCTACTTTTTATGTAAATAAATACATATTAGGTATACATAGTGAACACCCAAATCAATACACACATATTATGTTCATACACACTTCAGGTTCAGTCAAATTTAAATTGCTAATGCTAGGTTTACACGCGTGTCACGCAGCCCGGCAAGCAGCCTGGCAAGCAGCTCGGCGAGCAGCCCTGCCCTACAAATTGCGCACGCACGTGCACATTCAAACAGACGAACAGCCCGTTCACATGCTTGTGCTTGTGTTTGTGCCCGTTGAATGTCGTATTGAACGCGAGCGTGTAAACGCGGCATTATGTATTAAAAAAAATTGTGTTCATAACTTTTATAGACACTGTGAGAAACTTGAACAATGAGAGAAGTTAGGATCAACAATTCTTCTCGATGAAAGCTACTCGTACGTTCCAAACCAGATGGTAGAGTCTTTTTTAAATTTATTTGACGATTTATAAGTGCTTGTTTTAAGTCTATACTATATTTTGCAATTTATAAATACCACAAAGAACAAAAAGGGTAATGATATTAAAGGCCGCCACTAAGCAATGGCTTACTATCATTCCCATAACAAATTCGGTCTTAAACTTTTTAAACAATGAAAGTTCGCGAATCGCTCGCAATATTCTTTATAGTAGTTAACCTTTATACTAAAGTAGGCATAAAATTAACTGCAAAACCAAAAAAACGATTCAAAAGGGACATCAAACAACCAATAACAGAAAACCTTAAAACGGTTAATGAATTAAAACAGAGTCTAGTTTAGCGTGATCCCCCACCCGGGGCGGCGACACCCCATCGGCCATTCCGTAATTTTATCGGGTTATAAATTTGAATTTGTATAATGCCTGGGCATTAACGTATGATTTATACAATTTGACTCCGCTAAGATTTCAAAGATGAAAAACAATAAATTTGGTGCGGTAACTATTGCGGGGCGGGGGGATTGGTAGGGTAATATTAAAATTTGACACACGTAGGTTTTTGAGTTACATCCGAATCGTGTGATGGGCTCCGCTGTAATAGAGGACGAGATTGAATATAAATAACGATATAAGTTGGAGAATATTTGGGTGTGAGCACTTGCGCGCCAGTGTGAACGCGTTATTTGAACCGGAGTTATATTGAATCGTGCTTATTTGATTTGAAATGTATGTTGATACCTAAACACGTACCTATGTGTAGCAAAAGTGATAAAAGTCCTTATTATTGACAATATTAAAAAAAATTAAGTCGTCTAACCCCTACGTACCAAAAAGGATCCAATTTTTAATGAGAATCACATCCAAGTTACATTTATAGCCGACATATTATATTATAAGATCGAGTATTAACCCCGATCCGACTGACGGGATCAAAATGCAACAAAAAGCGGTGTTTTGATATATTTATCGGCATTTTTTAATGCCACGGACGTTTAGTGTCGAATAAACATTACTATTTAGTATCTTTTATAAAGTTTTATGTCGAGGCAGGTTTGTATGGAGAGAACTTTTGTTAATCTTTTTTTTATTGTAAGATTCTATTGGATTGCGGATATCAATATGTGACTTTTGAAGGTGTAGCTAAATACTACAGGCTGATGTCGGGCAGCAGCGTCACCAGAGCGAGGAGCTACGCCCTGCGCTCGCCAACCCGTGGCGAACCTGGCGTGGTGATTATGGATAGAGTCTCCAGTTGTTTGTCTAAAGTGGCGAACAACTGAACAGACCTATGTCGTAAGCCGAAGCTTGTATTACGGGTACTAAACAACTGATAAACATTCTTACATTTTTTGTACATAAGCGCATTTTTCATAGAAAACACCCTAACAATATGAATACAGACTGTGATCTATGTAATAGTAATTATTAGTCTTATCATATCATAATATAGCTCTCCTTTTTGCCAAATATTTGTAAATTTGACTGGCTCGGTGGTTCAATTGGTAGTGACCCCTGCCTTCTGAACCAAGGGTCGTCGGTTCGATTCCCACACGGGACAAACATTCGTGTGATGAACACTTGTGTTTGTTCCGTGTCTGGGTGTTTATATTTGTATTTAAGTATTTATTTGTGGTACCTTCGTTGTTCTGATACCCATGACACAAGTGCTTAAGCTACTTACTTTGGGATCAAAGCAATGTATGTGATGTTGTCTGATATTTATTTAAATTTCCATATAAGTACTAAACTAGATACATGAAAGTACTCAATTGATTTGTGAGTATATTTTCAAACTTATACTTAAAAAACCGGCCAAGTGCGAGTCGGACTCTCGCACGTAGGGTTCCGTACCATTATACAGCTAAATAAATGTTTTTCTTTACGTTTTATTATATTGGAGTTAATTAAATGAAAAAATTAGGTAATTTGATTTATGACGTTTAAAAAAAAACGACTGGCTAGATTTCATTCAAACCAAATTTCGTTAGTAGTTTTTATAGTGATACACATGATATATTTTTTTCAGTTTTATCATGCCTATATTTTAGAAGTTACGGGGGGGGGGGGGGGGGGGGGGCACTCATTTTACCACTTTGGAAGAGTCTCTCGCGCAAACTATTCAGTTTAGAAAAAAATGATGTTAGTAACCTCAACATCATTTTCAAATACCTATCCATTGATACCCCACACGTATGGGTTTGATGAAAAAAAAATTTTTGAGTTTCAGTTCCATGCATGGGGAACCCCAAAAATTTTGGATTTTTTTCTGATTTTATTCTAAAATCTTAATGCGGTTCACAGAATACATCTACGTACCAAATTTCAATAATATAGCTCTTATAGTTTCGGAATAAACTGGCTGTGACATACGGACGGACAGACAGACAGACAGACAGACAGACATGACGAATCTATAAGGGTCCCGTTTTTGCCATTTTGGCTACGGAACCCTAAAAAGTAGGTAAGAATTCATTTTGTGAAGGTCAATGACCGCTTGATCTCGATCTTCCAGACAACCTTTGAGTAGAGGACAATAAGATAGGAGGGGTAAGGCGGTGTCACTCATTCGTTTCAAAGCTCGTGTTATTAATTAATTATTTTGACGATTTCGGCGGCACATTGTGTAAAATATTTGCATAGAAGAAGATAGGTACCGAGATTATAATCATTATTGTACTTAAAAAATCTGTTATTATAATTGTATTTACCCGATTGGGTAAATTATAATAACATAATTTTTTAAGTTGGTTTGCATCCGAATGTTTTGGGAAAATAAGTTAGGGAAAAGGAAGTTATGTTTTAAGAATTCATATGTCTGAGTCTCGGCTCTCGATGATTCATCATCATCATCAGCCCGTGTCAGTCCACTGCTGGACATAGGCCTCTCCTGATGTTCGCCACTTAGGTCGATTTTGGGCTTCTCGCATCCAGCACTTGCCAGCCGTCCTGCGCAAATTGTCAGTCCACCTGGCCTGAGGGCGTCCTACACTACGTTTGCCGAGACGCGGTCTCCACTCCAGAACTCGTTTACCCCAACGGTTATCGGTTCTGCGGCTGATGTGGCCAGCCCACTGCCACTACAGCTTACTAGTTAGAGTCTCGATGATTGATTTATGATAAACTGTTTGGTTTCCGGATAATAGGACCACCCATCCCATCCCGCGGGTGTCATAGAAGACGACTATGGGAATATGAGGAAACGGATAGCAGCGTTTACCTGGGTACAAATAGAGTCTACTTTACTATAGTGTTTTAAGAATAATCGTTAGAAATCATCCTCTACGCTACGAGTGTTAACAATCATCATCAGCCTACTGCAGTCCACTGCTGGACATAGGCCTCTCCAGTTGTTCGCCACTTGCAGTGGGCAAACATCTCCAAGATATGCCCATAATCGCCACGATGGGCAGGCGAGTTGGCGATCGCAGGGCGTAGATTTTCGCTTCAGTAACGCTGCTGCCCGTCATCGGCCTATCGTATTTAGCTACGCTTTTCATTCTGATGATTTTAACGTCACCCGTCGGTTGCCAGCGCCTCGTTTGTTATTCGGGAGGATGCACCACGGGCAGGTGAGGTTGCCTTGGAGCGAAAAGATGATTGGTAGCTCCCTTACATCCCAATGTAATGTTTACTAAGTCACTCAATTGACTAATTCACAATCCGTCTCTATACTTCCGCGCATGCGCTGTTCCCGCGTGCCCACGCGCGTCCCGTCGATCCCACGGGCATGCGCCTATCACGCATAACTCGCGCTCAATTTACACGCAATATACGTATTTATGCGTTTTTTTCGACGCGTGCGCTGTAAACGTCGAGTTATTGCGGATCGGCCGCTAATGGGGTTTGTAAGTAATTAGGTTTTGGCAAACACCGCAAAGACTAATAAGTAAAAAGAGATCCGGCATAGCGAATCTTCACTCAAATCGAGCCGCCCGTCCGGGAAAGGCCGACCATCCTTTAGAAAACCACATCTAGAAAAGACCAGGTTGTGTTTCTGCTGGTGAGTAGAGTTTACGGAGCTCGTGGGATGAGCGCTGCATTGCCAGTAGAAGGTTAGGCTTGGGCCGGCATGGCGGTGGAAACTGACCAGTTATTTTCCCCTCTTTCGCTTTTCATCAGGCGTAGGGAAGCCATTATGTTGTGCTACTAAAAAATACACCATAATAAAAAATACACATATTATTCTAATAAACGGACTAACTGCTGCCCATTTCCTGATATTCCCTTATTCATTTTCAACGATATACACGAGTTGAGAAGGGGTGGTCCTGTTCTAAATATGAAAACCACTCGGACGTCGGACATTGAAGTACTACAAAATAGATTGCACTATAGAACTAAAATAATTTGATTGTCTTTAGATATTCAGTACTTACACCCACCAGGTTAAGCGCAGCTGTCAACGCCTAATAGCAAATTAACAGCGAATAAAATCGCCAATCAGACGCCATCCATCCAATTCTATGGGCCGATTCGGACATTCGTCTCAGTCAGAGTCAGTGATGTGACAAACCGTACTCGTTATTGAGTATAACGAATAACGTTTTAACATTTAAAATAACTTTTAACCGCATCTTCACCCGCGTGTATTTCGTTCTTGACACAAGAAGCCGTAAGGCGTGTATTGGAAGTATAAATTGCAAAAATGATAGAACAGATGTTGGTTCACTTATCAGTTACCTAAATGTGTATCTAATATGACATAATTTTACATAAAGATCTATACTACCCCAACTTTCACTTTTCATAATATTTGTAGATAGATTATCATATTAGACAAACATTATCATACACTGCCTTGACACTTGTTTCTGTTTAGTCCTAAAGTCAGTGACACTAAATGATGCCCATTAAATCCACCTTTAAATGCAATTCTATCGTGCTTAAAAAGATTAACTAAATGCAATATTTTACTAGAAATAATGAAACGCCTCGTTATTCGTTCCCTGGCGTCCTCGGTAGCACGGTAATATACTCGTATGAGTACACTAATATCCAAAATAACGAATAACATGGTTATGTTCTAATCGTTATTAGTAACGAGTGTTGACTAATACACATACGGTACCTTTCTAGTTACTTTTACATCTCGCGAGTCTATTCCTAGGCGAATAAATCACAAGACCTCCCCACTTCAAAGGTTAGCGCGAACGGCCCTGCGCGCGCGCAGTTAAACAGACAAGTGCAATTAGCTTTTGTCGTTAGTCCTGTCATTGTGAAGTTGTGATTGATGCGGCTACTCGTATGTGCCCACGACTGATGAAATGGAAACGTGACAAATGTCTTATAATGTCTTCCGGTTTCATTAATTATATAAATAACCCAAGACATCACACACAGCGCCATCTAGTTCCGAATTAAGACGAGCCGAGCTTGTACTATAACCAGGCAACTGTTAGACTTACTTAGATTTTTTTTGTAAATATCTACTCGTATTATGCAACATGTTCTAACATCGACTGGCTATCGAGCAAAGCAAAGATTACTCCAAATGAGCCCGATGGCTCATTTGGTAGTGATCTCGGCCTTCTGAGCCACGGGTCGTGGGGTCGAGTCCCGCACAGTACAAGAGAGGTATGCTGGCTGTGTGAGCCGCCCGTCCGGGGAAGGACCTCCACCCTATAGAATACCGCAGTCAAATGACCTCTGCGCGATAAGGCCGCCTATGTTGTACAACAAAATGTCTACTGTACCTAGTTCTATGTAAATTGTTTGGTGTGCAATCTATACTTATAATAAATCTGTAGAGAGGTCAATTCTGTACATGAAATATATTTTCAAAATAACTATCAGGGGGTGATTAGTGATCGATACTGATGCCAAAAATGCAATCAGTAAAATTTTTGTCTGTCTGTCTGTCTGTCTGTCTGTCTGTCTGTCTGTCTGTATGTTCCTTATAGAAACAAAAACTACTGGACGGATTTTAACGAAACTTGGTACAATTATTCTTCATACTCCTGGCCAGGTTATAGGGTACTTTTCATCACGCTACTATCAATAGGAGCAGAGTAGTGAAGGGAAATGTTGGGAAAACGGGAGAAGTTACTCTATTTTTTAAGCTTCCGTCGCGTGTGCAGCCTTAATGGTTAAAGTTACATAGAAATATGACAGAAATATTTCACATAAAATTGACTAAAAAATATCCCGCAACAGCATAATATGTCTATCTTTTATGGTTGACTCACAATAACACGTGTAACTCCTGATAGCTTAGCAGTTCGGAGCATTCTGATTATATTTGTTTACTCTTACGTTTATAATACTCTCATTCATCCCTAATTTAAAAAAGTTATCATTATTACCTATTCAATAAAAAAAGAATCATAGAAATCGGTATAGAAACACCAAACTTATACATGAAATAAGCCATCGCGCCGTCGCACGTGAATACTGAATCATGCTATAAGGATTATTTTTGTGTAACGGTTGCCGCGCTCGACACGGGTCGCGGCGGCGGTAGGGTATAAAAAGGCGGGAGGTCCGAGAGCTAGCTTCATTCAATATTTGGCTGTTGATGCGTTCAGAGCGATCGACCTTATTGACTGACAATAATTGATATTGAGAAACCGTGCCAGCGCGACTTTTAGTGTTTAAATAGTTTATTTGAATTTCTTTTGTTGTTATATTGTAAAATATTCGTTCAAATTAAAATTATTAAGCGTAGGTACTTTTATTAATTAAAGTAGTTATAAGTATTTATTTTTAAGTGAAGTAGGTATAGGTAGATAGTTTTGCACAGGCGTTTCAGCTTTAAAAATATATTTACAAAAAAAGTATCAGGGGGTGATTAGTGATCGATACTGATGCCAAAAATGCAATCAGTAAAATTTTTATCTGACTGTCTGTCCGTCTGTCTTTCTGCCTGTCTGTATGTTCGTTATAGAAACAAAAATTACCTACTCAACGGGTTTTAACGAAACTTGGTACAATTATTCATCATACTCCTGTGCAGGTTATATGATACGTTTCATCACGCTACAATCAATAGGAGCAGAGCAGTGAAGGGAAGTGTTGGGAAAACGGGAGAATTTTTTATCTGAATGTTTGATTGAGCATCACGCAAAAAGTACTGCATGGAATTGAATGTGGTTTTCACCAATGTATTGCTAGAGGTCTAACTTAAGATTTGGGCATCATTTTATGGAAGTCCGTTAGTTTTGAAACCCGATATCCACGCGTGCGACGCCGCTGGCACAGCTAGTAAAGAATATATCTATCTATCAAACTTGCAAGCGCATGCGCAAAACTAATCTCACAAAGACGCCGCACCAATAAAACAAAACGCCTGCGCACCACACACCCCCACTAGATCATCCCACTACCGTCAGTAGGCCGGACCCAATTTCGTAAAACACCATCAAACCACCATGGCCGGTAATGGAAATCGATCGGAATCATCGTCTGGTTAATTGCAACCGTACCATGGTTTATAATAGACAATTAACAATAAATAATAACGCCGTAATCTCATTAACCTTGCGAATGGCTGAGGGTTATCTGCGGTGTTATTGAAACATATGGTCATGTGAACATGTGGTTTGTTAGGTTTTAGTTGGTATGTGTGTTTGCATGTGGAAATTGTTTTAAGGAAATATTTTAAACCTGGACACAATAAAAGTTATATTTTAAGACGTCTTTGTCCGTTTTGTATCGCGGAATGTGTTAAGGAGGTTAAATTAAAGTTAGCATTATGTTACGTTATGTTGCTTTTGTGAAACAAATATGTTTGGTATCCTAATAATGGGAAATATGCATGAATAAATAAATAAATAAATATCAGACAACATCACATACATTGCTCTAATCCCAAAGTAAGTAGCTTAAGCACTTGTGTTATGGGTATCAGAACAACGAAGTTACCACAAATAAATACTTAAATACAAATTATAAACACCCAAATAAGGAACAAACACAAGTATTCATCATACGAATGTTTGTCCCGGGTGGGAATCGAACCCGCGACCCTTGGTTCAGAAGGCAGGGGTCACTACCAATTGAGCCACCGAGCCAGTCAAGAAAAATGTAAAAAGTATAATACTGAACAGCAAAAACAAAATTGGCTGAATAATTAACGAGATACGGTTGTTCAAAGTCTGATTTTTAAATCGCTAAAAGTCTAATTAATAACTTTTAAGCTTATAACACAGATAATGAAAATATTTTTTAGTTAACCTCTATTTCACACATGGTTATGCATAGAGAAGATTTGTATGCGGTAAGTGTACGAAGAGAAACAAATTGAAAGACAATACTTTAATTTACATAATAGGTACTCGCAAAATAAACCAACGTTTATAATATTATGCTACAAATACTTTACATATTAAAAAGATGTACTAATACAAGCAAATATATATTAATTATTCCAAAAAGTATCGATATTTTTGTATTGTGCGATAAAACATTTTAAAAAAGCCCATAAAATAAAATACTATAAAATAATCTATCTTATATACGATTAGACCTTTGGGACACACCTAAGTCATACTCAAAGTACTCAAGGGAAAGCCCTAGGGCGAGAGTCCTAAGACCAGGTGGCTAGCGTACACTATCGGTGTTTTTTTCTAACTTCAACGTAACGATAGAGAATGTAGTAAGTTTCCATCGCAGGAATGCAGACAACATAACATTCAGAACTACCGCAGCAAATACGTGTATCTTTGTAATGCGATCAGTTTAATAGGGAAACTGGTCTTGTCAAAGTTTTCCCTGAACATAACAGTAGTCCTCTTGTTAACCCTTAAATCATCTAAGCGAATTCCTGACGAGCCTCTGGTTGAACATTTTCACTAACACGAAGAGAAAATGCGGTCGAATTCTTACCTTATGATACGATAGATAATAAAATTGTAATATTAAATCCGTGAGCTGTGCTTGGGTGTGTTTATTTCACTAGAATATAGTTAAATTGTGTGTAGGAATAGAAGCAAACACATTATATCGTTTACTCTATCCTAGGCAAGTATTCACTGTAGACATTTGCATGGACAGAACGCAGTTTCTACTTATTAATCAAAAACCTAAGGTTTAGGTTTCAATGATGCTTACAAGTTAAGATTACATAGCTAACTAGCTGTGCCCGCGACTTCGTCTGCGTGTAATAGAGTTCCATCCCCTATTTTATCCTCTTGGGGGTAGAATTTTTCAAAATAAATTACTGAATTGAATGCGGTTTTCAGCAATGTATTGTTAGAGGTCTAACATAAGATTTAGGCACCATTTTTTGGAAGTCCGTTAGGTATCTTTGAAACCCGATATCCGTTAAAACGTCTTATTCTTCTTCTTTCTTTTTCAACCTGTGCTGTCCCACTGCTGGGCAAAGGTCTCCCCCAAATCCTTCAAAACGTCTTATTAATGTTCTTAATTGTTTTCTTTTTATATTTTGAATTGTAAAATTTGAATGTTGATCTGTTCCCGGTACTGTGTAGGTACAGAAAATTAATAGAAAGAACGGTGGTTGTATATTTTAGTATATGGAAAAACAGTTGTTATATCAATAGCTACCTATAACATGAAGTAGTAAAGTTCACTAGTGGAACATTGAAACTTCACTCACTATACAGGGTGGCACCAACAATAAAAAGAGAGAGGCGGAAAAATAAAAAAGGGTCTCGGCATCACTGGCCGCAACAAATCACTGGCTGTGCCCTCAAACAAATGCGTAAAATATGAACAGTTGGACCTTTATCATGGAACGCCAAAACATAGATACTTTGTGGTGCAAGGGTAAAGTGGAAATTTGGTGGGGATGTTTTTTTATTTTAGTGTTTAGGTGTAGTTTAAGGTTTCGTTATTTCAATTAGCGATATAACAGCATGCTATTAAACATTTATCTTAATCTTAACTAATATTATAAAGCTGAAGAGTTTGTTTGTTTGTTTGAACGCGCTAATCTCAGGAACTACTGGTCCGAATTGAAAAATTATTTTTGTGTTGAATAGAACATTTATCGAGGAAGGCTTTAGGCTATATAACATCACGTTGCAACTATTAGGGGCGAAGAAATAATGAAAAATGTAAAAAAAACGGGGAAAAAATAACTATTCCACGCGGACGAAGTCGCTTGCACGGCTAGTGGGTTAATATAGAAAGATAAAACTTTTTTATCTAAGGAAGTTCACAAGTTTTTTTCTACCAAGGATGGGGACTGCCAGGACCCATACCCACTGGGGTATGAAGGTCACCTAATGTGTCGGGCTTACGTCTCACAGACGTAGATTATCTTTCTAGGGTTAATCACTTGTATTATGGGTATCAGAACATCGAAGGTACCACAAATATATACTTAAATACAAATTAATATAAACACCCAAACGCGGAACGAACACAAATGTTCATCACACGAATGCTTGTCCCGGGTGGGAACCGAACCCACGAACCTTGGTTCATAAGGCAGGAATCACTACCAATTGAGCCACCGAGCCAGTCATAATGCAGTGTAGAATTGTAAAGGTTTTGCATGTTTTGGGTGAGCAAGCCTCGTGTGATGTACCTCGCGTTGCAGGCGTCATGAGCTGAGGTAACTACTTACATCAGTCGGCCCGGTAGACATCCTTTACGTTTAGACAGGCTCGGTGCCTCTGAGCCAAGGGTCGTGGGTTCGATTCCCGCACAGTACAAACATTTATGTTCATGATCATGTCTGTTTGTATTGGTCTGGGTGTTTTCTATGTATAATATGTATTTATTTACAAAAAAAAATATCTAAGTAAGTTTATCAGTTGTCTAGTACCCATAGTACAAGCTTCGGCTTAGTTTGGGGCTAGGTGGCGCTGTGTGGCCCAGAGTGGCATCTCTTGGATTATTTGTTATCCAACTTAGAAACGGAATAGTTATTATCTATGTAACCAAAGTCAAAACTTATTGACCGCCTCTGAGCACTTCGACAGTAGTCAACGCTTCATCGCCTCCCCCGAGCCATCTCCTCAAGTTCACGTAAGACGTTATTTATAGGCGAGAGGCGGCCGTGTCCAAAAAGCTTAGTCGTGTCAAAAGTTGAGCGTTAAATCATCGGCCACTATCTAGACACTGCAGGCTGGACCGTGGCCACTAGCTAGGGGCGCGTGTCCATTGACGGACGGACGACGTGACGGATATGCGTGGACGTCATAATCAAATCAAATCAAATCATTTATTTCGGATAACTTAGATCCATGGGTTAGTAATAATGCTTAAAAATCTAAGGGTTAGTAATACTACAATACAAGTAATTTATACGATACATTTAACTACCTAGTCTACTGTGTCATGTACCTAAGTGGCACCTCCTGCGTACGCGACCCAGCACTTTTGGTGACTTCGGTCATCACTCGCACGAAGTGCCTTAATATAGGTGCATGCGGATCCTCTGCCACTACCCTTAGTATGTTGTTGTCACTCCCCCGTACACGATGCATTAATGACGCTGCCTTTTTTCGCATGAGCGTCTGAAAACCATCGGTTCTCATCTGCGCAAACATCTCAGACGCACTGCAAAAGCAATAATGTTCACCACTAGATACAGGGGCCCTACTACAGAAAACGAAAACGATCGATCGTTGAACGGATCGCGTATGTTTGCCCCATAAATCCCTCTCATTTATCACTCCCTTGTTCGAATATACGAACTAAAATTCGTCAACGTCGATTTTCAACAATTTAATTGATATATTATAACACGGGAGGGACAAATAAGAGGGATTTATGAGACAAAAATACGCGATCCGTTCAACGAACGATCGTTTTCGTTTTTTGTAGTAGGGCCCCAGGTACGTTATGTTCACAGAAAATGGACTTAGCTGCGAGTTAAAAGGTCCTAGCTCTAGAACATACTCACGTTCTTTCTTGACAAATCAGGACGTAATGACAGAATGGATACAACAAATTTACATGTTATGAAGAGGAAAGATTTGTATTTTTGTATGTAACGAATGAATTCAAAAAGTACTGGACCGATTTTAATAATTCTTTTTTTATTAGATAGCTACATTTTTACTGAGTAACATAGGCTACATTTAGTTCTGAAACACCCAAAGCGAAGCGGTGCCGGATCACTATAAAAAAACACTCAACGTCATTTACGCGTAGGTTACAATGGACACAGCGCCCGGCTAAGTGATCCGGCATAAAATGAAATATGTTGACACTTTTACACGTTACAATACGAAATTTTTCGTGTAAATGAAAAAATAAATGTACACACTTCCGAGTGCTCACGTGCGCGAGTTATGGCGCTTGTGTCATATTTGTGAATGTGTCTTTTTTATTTTTATGTGCCTGACCCAGTTTTGGACCTAAATGTAAAGCTAGTGGTAAGATGAGCCGAATATATAGTAATACTCTTTAATATATCTTTTATCTATCCATCTATTGCCTATATAAATATACTAAGGCCACGGCCTAATGCTGAGTGAGGCCCTTTTATTATAAATGGAATGAATAATATAATGGAAACCCTACTCACCGGCAGAAACATGACCCAGAGGTCATTTGGCTACGGTATTCTATAGTGTAGTCCTTCCCCTTTTCCTGATATTCCCTTACTTGTCTTCTACGACACCCACGGGATGATATGTGGTGGTCCTCTTAAAAATATGAAAACCACGCGGATTCCTTTCCGTACGATGAGGTAAAACTTTTTTTGTTTTATGATCCATTATATCTGGGCAACATACAGGAGATGTGAGGGAGCGACCCATCACCTTTTCCTCCTCACCTGCCCGTGGTGCATCCTGCCGAACAACAAACGAGGCTCTGGCAAACCGACTGGTGGCGGTAAAACCGTCACTATAGAAGCGTAACTAAATATCACAGGCCGATGACGGGCAGTAGCGTCACCGGAGCAAGAAGCTATGCCCTGCGATCGCCAACCCGCCTGCCCAGCGTGGCGATTATGGGTATATCATCCAGATGTTTGCCCTAGGTGGCGAACAACTGGAGAGGCTTATGTCCAGCAGTGGACTGCAATAGGCTGATGATGATGATGAACATACAAGAGAGGTAGGGCATATGATAGCAAATTTTTGCTGCAAAAGGACCTCCACTCGTTTGAATACCGCAGCCTACCCCGCATTTCCTCCAGGTCGTGTTTCTGCCTGTGATTACCAAGTCCAAACTGGTCGTCATATGACATTAAAACGTAGCAATTACTCGAATACCTATTGAACTTTATTAAAAAAGGTTGTCCTTCTCGTCCTTAAAGATATTATCAAATTATTTTACAAAAACAACGGTACTTTTATATTTATCAAACTACAGCGTTATAAAAACAAAACAAATATGTTTTTATAGTCTACACACACATTTGACTGTATCTTAATCGGCAGTCGACTGTATGTACCGTCTGTAGCATGAAAAAATAATGAAGAGCTGCTTTGATGTGAACCCATTGTGAGACGGCCATCTTTTTGTGAAGGCTTCACTGAAATGTCCAATGGTCACTGCTTTCCATACGCGACAGATGAATAAAGAATTTAATTTTGGATGCGGTATTTTATAGTAACGAGCATATACGTCAAAGAACGAAAGCTACCGACATAGCCCGAAGGATTAGTACGCTAAAGTGGCAATGGGCTGGTCAGGTCTGCCGCAGAGCCAACAATAGGTGGAGCAGACGAATCTTGGAGTGGACAACGCGTTTAGGCAAACGTAGTGTAGGACGCCCCGCAACCCGCTGGGCGGATGACCTTAGAAGAACTGCTGGCAGTTGCTGGATGGGGGAAGCCCGGGATAGAGAAATGTGGCGCAAATTAAAGGAGGCCTACATTCAGCAGTGGACGGACTAGCTGTTGATTGATTGATTTGATTTTATAGTGAAAGCTACGAAAGAAACATTGAGCTATAATACAAGTACTTTAGCCACATTGCAATAAATATACAATACAAAACAACGCTTCATATATGGCGTAAGGCTTTTAGAAGATATCCTAGTACCAGATTTGATAAATACGAGTATTAAAGTAAAATACCGCATCCAAATCCCAAACTCTTCGTACACTCCAAACCTCCAGTAAACTTTGATCTTATCTCGCTACTTTCCTCGGCCACCCTCACGCGCTGATGACCACTTAAAGCACAATAAAAGTATACATCATTATAATAAAAACACAATCACAACGGATGTTATTTCGTACGCTCGTATTTCGGACATTGCCCGGTAAACAGTTTCGCTCACAGTTTAAAGAGTAAAGAAATTCGTATCTGTTTGTATGAGAAGACGAAATAGCATTTTATGTTTGTCTGATTGGGATAAAAAGCTTTGACAGACGTTTGGGCGCCAACGAAATGTCCACAGACTCAGATGTAAGATAAACATGAGCTTAGATTGCTTAGAAAAAATTGCTGATAGTGGTTATAACATAACATTGAAGTGCAGTATTAATCCTTTGACCGACGAGAAAAGAGACACGATAGAAAATCTAATGTTATCGTCACATTTATATGCTTATGCATTGCTGGTGTTCAAAGAGTTAACCCATGTGTATCCTTTTTTTTCAAACGAACTTTTGATCTTCTTTTTATTCTAAACTTCCGGGAGTTAAAGGATTAACATAGTAGAAGTATTTTGTCTATAGTAATAAAGCACAGTGGCTTTCCCTTACTTGATGGAAATCGGAAGAGAAGCCCAAGTCGCTGCGACGATATTAACCAAACCAATTTACCTGTCAGTTGCCACCACCCATGTCGACATATAAGGTAACTTTGGATACGTACCGTCTGATCTTAAAAGGCTACTGAAGTCACTTCACGAGTATGTCGCCGAGTGTAAGGTTTTCACTAAAAGGCCAACTGTGAACCCAGCCACCATCGGCTGAGAAGCTAAAATCTGAAGAAGAGGTTACGATCATCTCATGGATTTGAGCCCACAGCTACTGACTTATAGATCCCAATCATCGCAAGAAGGTTTCTATTGGATAGGCGGCCCCCAATCTCTACTATGTTGTAAGTATTCCTACAAAAAAGACGTCTAAAGATTAGTATTCTTAGCATAAACTTGAAAAGGCCACACGATCCCCTCCCGCCTTTGATTCTCAAGATCTAAATTTGTTTTAAGCACACTCCATCTGATATCTCTAATTTATTAGCGCCGAAACGTCTCTGGGCTGTCACGCCGTCACTTAAAGTAAACAAGTCACCGTGATAAGTCACAGTGATAAGTCACTGTGATCTAGTGAGTGGTAAATCTGAGATAAACTGTGATTTGGTACTGATGTGACGGGAGGTTGGGATTAAGGTAAGGCTTATCTTGCTTTATGGTAGCCTGTGTGGGGCGAAGATGAGTGTTTGCTTATAATTGTTGTAAATAGTGTCTTAATTTGATTATAATTACTGTAATGATATCTAGGGCAAAAACAATAAATCTCCAATTCTTTCTGCGTACAATCCATCAGACTCTGGAACGGTCTGCCTGAAAGCATCCGGAAGGCTCCAAGTAAACCATCCTTTAAGTTGAGGGTTCAAAAACATTTTCGTCTCCAACATTAGCAAAGTCGTTTTACAACACCAACTCGTCTAATTATTATATACTAGCTGTGCTCGCGACTTCGTCCGCGTGGAATAGTTATTTTTCCCCCGTATTTTTTTACATTTTTCATTATTTCTTCGCTCCTAATAGTTGCAGCGTGATGTTATATAGCCTATAGCCTTCCTCGATAAATGGTCTATTCAACACAAAAAGAATTTTTGAATTCGGACCAGTAGTTCCTAAGATTAGCGCGTTCAAACAAACAAACAAACAAACAAACAAACAAACAAACTCTTCAGCTTTATAATATTAGTTAAGATATATGTTATTATGTATTATATATATATATATATATATATTATATCTTTGTATATGCTATGTATTATATTAACTATATGTATAAATGTATTATATTTATGTATGTGTACGTATTTTTAATGTTTAATGTTATTAACCTTGCAGCACACTACCTACATTTTAATTTCTGCTTAGCCCAATGGTTGACTGGTAGAGAATGCCTATGCGGCATTAAGTCCGCCTTTTGTACACTGTTATAATTGTGCAATAAAGATTAAATAAATAAATAAAAAATAAATAAATAACCTAAGACATGCCACGCTCTGCCATACATCGCCATCTAGCCCAAAACTAAGCCGAAGCTTGGACTGTTGAAATGTGTGTTGGAAGATGTGATCTTCGTCTCTTGATATAATTCGTACCAACAGTGACGGATCTTCACATTCTGGGATCAGTCTGTAGAGCCATAGCTGCCGAGTGCCTCATCATTTCCGCCTCTTCTCTTTCTCGATCTCGAGTAAATAACAATTCTGAGTGATAAAAAGGAGTAGATGCATAGGAAATTGCAATGTTGTGCTGTTTTATGTAACTCAAGCAACCGGAATAAAGGATTTTTTTTTATAGTAGCTCGAAATAGCTTCCCTACGCCTGATGGAAAGCAAAAGAGAAGCTCAAGTCGCTGTGACAACTGGCAAGTAACTGGTCGGCTACCTGTCAGTTGGAACCGCCATGCCGGCACAACCCTTATCCCCCACGAGCTCCGGAAACCCCACTCACCGGCAGAAACATGACCCAGAGGTCACTTGGCTGCGGTATTCTATAGAGTGGAGGTCTTCTCCAGACGGCCGGCTCAATTCGAGCGAAGATTCGCTATGCCCTACCTCTCTTAATTATTGCAATCGAGTGTGAAAATAAATATTACTTACTTATAACTAATATAGTTTAAAATAAAACTTAGGCATCAACCCGATTGCCTGACATCAGAAAGACGAAACCGGCAAAAAGAGAATCAAAAGTATCAAAAAATTTTGATTACGCTGCGTATAAAAGTCATTACACTTTACGACGGTAACAAGTGACATGTTTACGCATATTGTTTTTTGGAAATTCTTATAAAATATCAAAGTGACAAGTTTTTACTGCCCCGATCACTCGTAAACCGAATTCGCAGTAAATCGTCGTTTTGGTATAATGCAGTGCGTTTGGATCAGTTCTCGGGATGTTTATGAAGAGTATAATGTGGTTGGAACGAGAGCTAGGCTTCTGGCTTCTGTATTGTGGGTTCAGTAAATAAATAAATAAATAAATAACCCAAGACATGCCACGCTGGGCCACACAGCGCCACCTAGCCCCAAACTAAGCCGAAGCTTGTACTATGGGTACTAGACAACTGATAAACTTACTTAGATACATTTTTTTTGTAAATAAATACGTACTATACATAGAAAACACCCAGACCAATACAAACAGACATGTTCATGAACACAAATGTTTGTACTGTGAGGGAATCGAACCCACGACCCTTGGCTCAGAGGGCAGAGGTCACTACCAAATGAGCCACCGAGCCTGTCAATGAGAAGGAACAGAGTACAAGGAATGTCTGAATGTGAATGCACTTTGTGTTTGCGCTCTCACTTCTCCACTTTAACATCTTCTCGTGCATGGCTAGTCTCTTTGGAAATTAGCCGAAATTCGGTCAGCAGATCAATAATAGTACCTTTTAATTATTAATCTTTATTTCGATCCTGACGCGGCGTAAGCATTAATGTGATAAATTTTATATGTTTGTTATGTTGTATCTCAAGTTGATTTTGTATTCAAGTATAAAATACTCGTGTCGCACTCGTTGATTCTGATTTCACAAGTCCTAAGCTACTTACTTTAGCATCGCACAGGCTCGCAATCAAAAAGCAATCGGCATCGCCTAACTGCACATTTTTTTTCCTAAATGAATGAGTATTAATTAAATAATGACACATAATTATACTAAAGAGCAATTTTGTGGTTCCAGCGATGAGTTAAAAAATATATATGTATATATTTTTTTATAGTAGCTTTCCTGCGCCTGATGGAAAGCCAAGGAGAAGCCCAAGTCGCTGTGACAACTGGCAAGTAACTGGTTAGTTACCTGTCAGTTGCCACTGCCATGCCGGACCAACCCTAACCCCCCCCCCCCCCCCCCCCCCATGAGCTCCGGGGACCCTACTCACCAGCAGAAACACGACCCGAAGGTCATTTGGCTGCGGTATTCTATAGGGTACTTCCCCGGACGGGCAGCTCAATTCGAGTGAAGATTCGCTATGCCCTACCTCTCTTTTAATTGAGATGGGTTTTCCATTTCAACATTCTACTAACGATACCCTATAGGTACTATAAGCGCCGTTAATTATAATTTATACCAAATTCGTTATGATACGTAGCGGTAATAAAATCAATGTGAAAGTTTCGGGTTTTCCGTCACCTGGCCGGTACAAAACTGACTGGACAGGTGTGTCCTAATAAGAAAGGAAAATAATGCCTAAGACATTACTACTTTGTAATTAATTAAAGTGTATAATTAAATTTAATTTGGTCATTCAAAATGAAATTGATAGTTTTTTAGGTAAAACCACTGTGTAAAAACAAACTACTAAGTAGTACTTATAAGTATGTATACAATTTTCTTAAAGGCCCCTCAGGCACATAATATGACATGATAATAATTGCTCTATCCATCAACACACTAATCTAAATATTGAAAAGGAGAAACTGATAGACTGACATATCATGTGCGTTGATTCACTTCACGCCTAAACGTAGGCACTTGAAATTTGGAATAGACAAAGATTTGGTACCGTAGAGGTGCACTAAGAAAGGAATTCCCGAAATTCCTACGTGAACGGGAGTAAAAACAGGAAAAAATAGAATTGAAACCGTGCGAAGCCGGGGCTGGTCGCTAAATGAGGCAAATAGCTTTTTCTAATAATATCCTAGAGACGCCCATAGCAATGCTATCCACAATTCTTATTTCTAAATGTTATATTTACACATGATATTTTTCGTGTGGAACGTGTTTCTTTAACAAGTCATACTTAAGATAAATCTATACCTACTTATAATAAATCTGTAGAGAAGTCAATTCTGTACATGGAATTATTTTCAAAATAACTATCAGGGGGTGATTAGTGATCAATATTGATGCCAATCTCTCTTTTTCCTCCTCCTCCGTGTTGTTGTGAGAGAGATATCTCGCTCTTTTCCTCTCTCCTCCGTTGTAGCTTAGTTGAGAGGGAGATTTGGTACGATTATTCTTCATACTCCTGGGTAGGTTATAGTATACTTTTCATAAAGCTACAATCAATAGGAGCAGAGCAGTGACCGGAAGTGTTGGGAAAACGGGGGAAATTTTTATCTGTATGTTTGATCGCGCATCACACAAAAACTACTCCGTAGAATTAAATGCGGTTTTCACTAATGTATTGCTAGAGATCTAAATAAAAATTTAGGAAGTATTTTATGGAAGTCCGTTATTTTTGAAACCCGATATCCACGCATGCGACGCCGCCGGCACAGCTAGTAGATACATAAAAGAATACAAACGCAATTTACAGTGCAAAATAAACACACGCCATATCATCGCGAAAGTCCACTTTCATAAGTTCCATTTTAAATTCCTTACTTAAGCAATATCTAAGTAAACGGCCGATTTCAGTGCAAACTTGAAGCTCATCAAAATCGCATCTTCGGTTTCAAAATAAATATTTTCCATCGACAAATGTTATTAGTGATAATTACGCATTATACAGAGTGCTCCGATATTGCGATAGTAATAACGCGCTATTTGTACATGTTGGGGGTGATACGCGAAATCGGTGCGTATGTGAAACGGCTAATTTTGTTAACCACTCTGTACTATCGCGATGTGGACTGTAAATTTGATGTTATATGTAACCTTTGTGGTTTAAACATATCGTTTGGATTGCTGTGAGCGAAGATATCGAAGAAACGAGCATAAAGTTGTTTGATTTATTGATTTAGAGAGATTTTGAATCAACTGCTTAATTTACCTAACTACATACGACGAATTAACTTAATTTGTAAATTCGTTGTAGTTTAATCTTGTTAAATTTGGAATATTTTTTGTTTCATTACTATGTAAAATTTACTGATTGTCAATGTAGAGTTAAAAAAGTACATGTCCAATAAATTGGACAAGTTTTCACCAGCTACCGATGAGTTACCGATAGATAATAAAATGATATACTATCTGGGACTTAGCTCAGTAAGTTTTGAATTTCTCTTTGAACAAAACATGGGCCTTGGAAGCACGTTACTTAATAAAATATCAAAATTATGTTACTTCTAATGCTAAAAAACTAAGTAAAGCTGTGTAAAAACTGAATAAAAAGTTGAATTTTTGTAAGTCATCATCATCATCATCATCAGCCTTTCGTAATCCACTGCTGAACATAAGCTTCTCCAATAGTTCGCTATTTAATCGATCTTGAGTCTCTGATCAATTTCAGCAACTACCCGCCACATATCGATTAAAATCCACTGAAAAACCACAGGCTCATTACGTTGCGATGATTTCGGCGCGGGCGCCGCTCTCGTCGCCTCTCGCGTTAACAATAAAACGTTTTACGATTTTTAAATTGGACGCACTTCACCGGGATCCATCCTTTCGAACTTTTGACACGTTTGGACTGACCTGGTTTGTGTGCATCTCCACTGTTTTACGTCGTACGGCTTCTGTCAGTTTTTAAAACAATAAATACTAATAAATAAATAATCCAAGACATGCCACGCTGGGCCACACAGCGCCACCTAGCCCCAAACTAAGCCGAAGCTTGTACTATGGGTAAACTAGACAACTGATAAACTTACTTATATACATTTTTTTTGTAAATAAATACATATTATACATAGAAAACACCCAGACCAATACAAACAGACATGTTCATGCACACAAATGTATATACTGTGCGGGGATCGAACCCACAACCCTTGGCTCAGAAGGCAGAGGTCACTACCAAATGAGCCAACGAGCCTGTCGTTGTAAAATCTTTTTTTATATTGGCACGATAAAGTGACTGCGTCCTGCTTGATGTTCAATAGTAGTCTAATCACAAGTAGATTTCCTTTTAGACACATAGTTACACGTTTAGTAGGTGTGTAAAACAAATGGCTTTCTTTGTTGCTTTGGATGGAATTCGGCAATAACTTGGTTTTATCTTTTTCTAATCTGTATGTATGTATGTATGTATGTATTCCGCACCACACCCAGCCAGGACACAGTGCCTGATCCGGTCAAACCGGCACACCGGGGGACGCGATCTTTTGTTAGGAAAGACACGCTCTGGGATGGGATAGGACAGTCGGAAAGCCGTAGCCGGCCGACCACAACCAGCCTGGTATACACCATTAGAACCAGTATAGGAATGTAGGTATAGACGGGTAGATTTATAGGGAATGAGCGTTGATGAGGTGGTGGGCTTCTGGCCTTTGATGTTAGTTTGCATGAAGTTGCTTATGCGGGGGCTCTTCTGTTTTCCACGATGAGGTCTCGTAATTGGTTTCTTCCTTGTCAAATATTATAGTACTTTGGTTACTGGATTTTTTCGGATTTTCATTGTTCAGCATGTTCTTATCTTCTCGGGCAGCAGGGGTTAGTAATTGCTCTCTAATTGAATTCTTATTTGGTATTTGTTTCACTTTGCGTTGCGTCGTATAACATTTGTCGCGTTTCTATTCGTTTTTGATTATATTTGTTGCTTAATCACGTTATTCTTTTTCGTCGTATTGCAATGGTAGCCGGGGTCGTATGAATGAATAGTTCCAAGTGAACGTTGGTTTACCGAATTATATTTGATGGTTGCATGGAGTAGGTAGGCGTTGGTATCATAGCACATGCCCACAAGTAGTTTCCTTTTTAGTTTTAGTTGTCCTTGAAGAAATTGGCTGGCTATTAGGTTTTCTAGTGGGTTTTTAATTATTCAATAATCTCAAAGTTCATATCTCCTCAAAGCGGAGATGTTTTCTTAGTATTGGCGGTGTCGGTCAGCTTCAGTTTCCGTGAGTGGAACATTTCTTTTGAATTCTTAGTAGATTCCTATCATTGCAGCAGCCGATGTGGGTTCTTATCAGAATCCTCTTGGGTTAATTAGTTTTGTAGTTCCGATCGTTTGTTTCAATAATAATAATTATTCAGAAGAATTTTTCTCGATCCAAGTCATGGTCGTCTGTTGAGCGATATGCTGCGAAGGCGGCTACTTCTAGACATTTGGTTTCGCCGTCCGAGCGTGGAATACCTACTAGCGCAAATTTTGAAGGCAGGCGCTTTGGGTGTTGAGGCTTGTGTAGATTGTTGGCGTATGTTTTCTGTGCGGTCCTTTCTTTGTTGTTACTTTTCATGTCCAATAAGGTTCCGGGTTTTGTAGTAATGAGTAAGTACAACTCTGTTTTCAAATAGTGTCTCCAGTAAGTTTTCTTATTCGACTTTAGGATCGTGTAGAGACTTTTGAAATAGTGAAGGTGACTTTTGCGTCTTAGGACATTTGGATAATGTATTATTCTAGATATATATTCAGTAATCTTGAGGGGTTCATCTTTCCTCAAGGCGGAGATGTTTCCTTTACTGTCAGCAGTGTCTGTCATAAAACTTCAGTTTCCATGAGTGAACATTTCTTTTGAATTCGTAGTAGATTCCTATCATTGCAGCAGCCGATGTGGGTTCTTATTAGAATCCTCCTGGGTTAGTTAGTTTTGTAGTTCCGATCGTTTGTTTCAATAACAATAATTATTTCAGAAGATTTTTTCTTGATCCAAGTCATGGTCGTCTGTTGAGCGATATGCTGCGAAGGCGGCTACTTCTAGACATTTGGTTTCGCCGTCCGAGCGTGGAATACCTACTAGCGCAAATTTTGAAGGCAGGCGCCTTAGGTGTTAAGGCTTGTGTAGATTGTTGGCGTATGTTTTCAGTGCGGTCCTTCCTTTGTTGTTAATTTTCATGTCCATTAAAGGTTCCGGGTTTTTGTAGTAATGAGTACAAGTGTCTCCAGTATGTTTCTTTGTTCTTTTCGTCCCGCTTTGTGAGTTGTGTTGTTTCTTTTTTTATATCCCTTCTTGGAGGTATTGCCTTTGTGATATGAACTAGGTACTTTTGTCGAATAGATACCGCCTGTACTTCTTTTGAACTCGTTCGTTATTTACGATTTGAATTGGTACTCGTCATAATTTCTTGATTGTTTCTCCGCAGATTGTGAGATTTCGTTATGTAGAGATTTTTTTTTTCCAGTGGGTGATCAATAGTGTACCTATGTAGGATTTTGCTGCAGCTATTTTATTTTAGTACCACGTGTTCCCTTGATTTGTGATCAATATAAACTTCGGATATTATGTGGCATTGTTTTGTTGTTTTCTTCAGCAAGTCGGATGACAGAAAGCAGGTTTTCTTACTGTGGCAAATTCTGTTTTGGAGTAAGGCTCTTCGTTTACTTATTTATAATATCAGTAGCTTGTATCCTAGGTTGTTGATAGTTTTTGACATCCTGTGCTGTCTTTTAATAGGCAAATGTTTTAATATTACGGTACTGGTTCTGAAATAGAGCTTAACCTAGATTATGTTTGTAGTATTCCCTATATTGTACGATTAATACTCGTAGTATTACATTAATACTCGTAGTAAAGATATTCAAAGTTAATACGATTATTTACTACAGTAAAATGATAAGATACATCTTAGGATGGCTATCATTCGTTTAGATGGCATTTAGATATACAACAGATACATTTAAATGATTACCAAGTGTTATCCATTCCAAAGGAATACAAGTAGATAATTTGGTAGGTATTGGCTGCAGATGTGACAACTTTCCTATGACGTTTTGTGTTAAGTTTTTGTTTCTGTTGTAATCGTTAGAGTCGATATCTGTCTGTACTGCAACAAAAAAGGGTCTCGAGCAGGTAGTCTTCAATTGTTTTAAGTGTCGGACAGTTTTGGGCAATCTGTCTTGTTATTTTATGGGTGCCAAATGTTCTGTTGACCCTTGCGTTGGGCCCCTTACTTTGTTGTTGCCATAATTATGTGGCGTTGGAAGATGGTTTTCCCAGCGAGCAAACTGTCGGTAGCAAACCTATCTAAGTTGAGAAAAGGATGTATGTCGCATGCATGTTTCTATTTATTTTTGGGACTCGCGATTCGGGTGTTACCAGTACCTGAATCGCGAATGACCCGCTATTTGGCTGGGTATGTAATTGAAGTGAGTTGCCAACTTTCAGAAACTCGGCATTGAGTGGGGTAAACACAGTATTTGGGTTTGACAAACCGGACCAAGCCCTCGACGGAGCTTAATGATCACAATCAGATGTTCTTAAAAAGTACGGAGATAATGGAATGGCCTCACCGGGATTGTAGTATTGTACTTAGCGCCGCTTAATAGGAACTGCTGATTCTTCGTCTCGTGCACTGCTTGCTAGGTTAACTTAGTGTTGCTAGGTAACTTCCGGCAATTAGCCAGATATGTTTCGCCGGGGTATAGGTAGAACTTCAAGATAGACTGTGACGCTTGGTAAATACACACTAATTTATACACAGATACGGTCCTTTTTCACCAGGGAACATGGGATAATTATTAGCGCGCCTGAATGCATTATTGATTTTACCGAACACTTAAGTTTCACAAGCACTAATTACTTAAACATTAGATAAATTTAACTTTTATAGGATTATATATTTTGAACACTGAATTTAATATACACTTTATAATCACAATGTAGCCACATATTTTGAGCAAATATAACAAGTTGCTCAAGTTAATAAATGCCCGGGAACCCGACATCTGCGTCCGCGCAGACAATAGAAGCCGAGACGACCGCCGCACGTGTGCGCGTCCGCTCACCATGAAGGATCGCAAAGCTCTCCTTGGTTTTATCTTTTTCTAATCTAAAGAATTATTGAGAGTAAGGGAGTAATAGAAGCGGGTCCACGCGGCAGCGACGACTTAAGCCGAGGCTAACAAAAAGACCTTTCTGTGGAATTTTTTTTAGTGGGGCATGCATTAACCACCTTCAAGCCGCCTCCGCGGGAATCAGCGTAGTGTGTGAGACTCACTTTCAGAATGGGAGGGCCTTCCAGATACCCACTTAACCCCCCCTGTGTCGCCAGTAGCTATCAACAACAGGGACTCGCGTCGCACCAGAGCATAGGGCCACATCCCTACCTGCCCTGGCTAGCCGCAGATGAAATAAGTCTGGTGTTCCTGGGCCGGGAAGAGGAAGTACCCCTACCCCCAGCTCCGGAAAGCAATAGGATACACCTCGAGGGGACATCACACTGAGGTAAGAATGTTATGGTCACCAAAGTTTTTTTAATTTTTTTATTAAAAGAGCATTCAGGGTGATCTCACTCCACCTGATGGTAAGCGGTTGTGAGGTCCAAATGTTAGGTCGACAGGCACAATAGGGCATACCCACCGCGCCTGTCGCCCTTACCCTGAAGGCCCACTGAGATGCCGTTTCACGCCCCGCCTAAAGAACCCAGGATTGTAAGAGGAAGGAAATACATGAGCTGAAAAGGCATTCCATGACTTAATGGCACGGGGCAGGAACGACGAACTAAAGTGAATAAATTGCCCTTAGACTTCCGTATCGCATATAACAATGCGCCTGCGCACATCGTCCTTTCAGCCGCCGGCGCGATTACGACACGTCGTCGGCTCGTTAGCGGTAATCGTCGCGATTTTTAATACTAAGGCATTCTTCAATAATGTTTAGTGCTTGCTGAGAGAGAGGTCGGCCCCTTAGCGATGTCCGGCCATATTGGTCTGACATAACTGTACAGTGAGAGCACACTCGCCATATTTTTTTTATGGTCATCATCATCATCATCATCATCACCAGCCTATTGCAGTCCACTGCTGGACATAGGCCTCTCCAGTTGCTTGCCACTCAGGGCAAACATCTGGAGGATATGCCCATAATCGCCACGCTGGGCAGGCGGGTTGGCGATCGCAGGACGTAGCTTCTCGCTCCGATGACGCTGCTGCCCGTCATCAGCCTGTGGTATTTAGCTACGCCTTCAATTATGATGGTTATACCGCCATTAGTCGGTTGCCAGCGCCTCGTTTGTTGTTCGGCAGGATGCACCACGGGCAGGTGAGGTTGGCTTGGAGCGAAAAGATGATAGGCCGCTCCCTTACATCCCCTTATATTCTTTATGGTAAAGAAGGGTTAAGGAAAGAGTTGTAAAAAAAAAAATTGTATCTAAGTAAGTTTATCAGTTGTCTAGTACCCATAGTACAAGCTTCGGCTTAGTTTGGGGCTAGGTGGCGCTGTGTGGCCCAGCGTGGCATGTCTTAGGTGGCATGTCTTGTCTTAGGTAAATTGTCGTTGCCTTGACCCTGTCTAGTCGACTCGACTCACTGGCATTGCGAAGAGACGTTTCATCCACATACAATCTCTACCGCATCTAAGTATCATGGGCAATGTTCTGAAGATTTTTTAGTTTACTGCCTGCAGCCGAGTTTCTTCACCAACCCGCCTCTAAATGACAATTTTGATTGAGACCTATGTTCAGGGTCGTCCAATGTTTAATGCTGGCTATCTGGCTGGTAATGAATTTCACAAAGACGATAAGAGAAAACATGAAATCTATGTTTATTTCGACTATCTCTACCGTTAGCCATGTGCATAAAATGCCGTGCCGTGATTTTTTAAGTAATCACAACATAATGATAGCCTGGTATCATCACATTTTTGTAAGTTTTTTTTTCGCTATGAATAAAATTGTCTTACATATTTATCATGTACTTAATATTAACAGATGATAGTTTCGCACCAAGATATCCAACTCTTTAGTGAAACTGGTTTCCTCTACCTGAAGGTTGTCTGGAAGAGATCGCTACAAGCGTTAAGACCTCCTAAATTGTACTATGTTTTGTCTGTATTATGTTTTCCTGTAATGTCTGTGTATTACCAACCGAATGAGATGCAATAATACAATGCTTTTTGGAATTTAGAGATAATTTGGAAAATACTAATAAAAGGCCGGTGGAGCTTGTACGTCATATAATTGACAACTAATCATAGACAAGCAATTATAAAACCACAGAAAATAAAACAAAGATAATATTAAAAAGGCTATAACACATGTGAGTTCGTCACATTCTCCCCATTTTTCACAAAGGAAGGAAACTAAATTAAAAGATTAACAAACGAAGTAAATAACTGAACATTAGTAGAGAAGCTAATTAACTCAAAACATAAAAATTAAACCCCTAAACTTTCTAAACAGGAACAAACTAATAAATGAGAACTACTACTTATCCGCTTACTATAATACTATAAGATACATCATAAATATGTCTTAAGAAGGTACCTAAGTAAAAGAGACACAAGACTTGGGCTGGTGCGCCGGATGTCGCCTACTCTCTTCAACTTGATATTGCAACAACTACGAAGGGAGCTATGAGGCCAGTTAAGTAACCACTTAGACCAAAATAGAATGAATGTCCGTCATCAGAAAGCTCTTCATACAGGATACGAGGCAATTGAGGTCAGGATATGAGGCGAGGCAATCCAGGCAAACGACAGTCTGACGGTTAAGGTTCCCCACGCCTACTCTTCTCAAATCTCATACTCTTAAAAGGTCATGGTCTCCGCCTTTCACCATCGCCGACGCCAATCATCTTCGTCAAGTGAAATCTTAAGTGAATATTGTATCCATATTGGTAATAAAGGCATTGGCAAAGGAATCTTCTTCATGGCTCTTTTCCAGTTTCGGCACTCATTAAATACCGGTTACTCATTATTGCAGGAACCTCGGAAAGGCAACAGCTACAAACGACGGAAAATTACGTAAAAAATAAACTGATCGGTTATTAATCAGCTCTCCAATCAGTTACCAACTCCCTAGGCAGTGAAATAGAGGTTCTTCCTTCTTCTTCGTCCACCAGTTTTGAAAAACTAAGCTATTATTTACAGTATAAACCTAAGTAACATCCTTAAAATAACCACCTCTATACGTTTATACAAATCCAAAAAACTAGCAAATATAAAACTAGAAAATATTAAATGAATACGCAATTATCTTAAGAAGTTACGGAAACAAACAAATTTAATCTTCATTACCGCAGAAAGAATGTCTATACAATATCAATTATAAAAAACCTAACTACGAACCTTACATACTTAAGCCAATAACAACAAAACAAACAATCAATCAAACTTAACCTTTCTTTAAAAACGCAGGTAATGACATTAAAATATAATAATATAAATATAAATTTGTAATAAAATTGCAAAGCTAATCACTAACGAGTGATGATGCGCCTGCGCCAATCAGACGAGCGCGAGCACCAATCAGTCGGCCGCTTGGCTGACGGTGCCGAACAAATACGGACGTCCTTGAAGTGATCATGGAAGATCTCAAGCTCACGTCGACACGCAAAGCTCTTTCTTACCCAGCCAAGTGGGGTTAAACACACTTCGACAGGCTGACATCGAGGACCTAGATGCGAGCCGTGGGGCCTAAATATGCCGGTTTTTTTATTATGGCCACCGATGCGGGTTAAACTAATGATGCCTGTTGAGCCCTGAATACCCATTTGTTCGGCAATAGTGGAATCGATCTGTGTAGATCCCGAACCATCGTCCAAGAGGGCGGAGACATTTTCACCGCCCAAAAAACCCGATGCCACTACAGACACATCCTTGTGTAGGACATTGGATGTTTCTGTCACGGCGCAAGAGAAAGCAGAACACTTCTGCCTCTCAACTTTGTTTGTCGTGCCAGGACCTGAAATTGAATTCAGATAATTAATTTTATTTAGTTCACATGTGTTATCCACCACAGTTGTAACACCTTCATCATGGTGGACAACATGCGCTGAAAGTGCCCGAAAGTCATTATCATGCAGCAGTTTGTTGTGCCTAAAAGAGCAGCCGTTAATACCACAATAATTTTTAGAGCTACATGATAATGAACTATGCGGACCTTTTTGCAAGCATCTATGACAAATGCCATTATTTTTTATAAATTTCCATCTGTCAGTCACTGACAATGTTAAAAATGACTTACATTTGGTTAAATCATGTGAAAATTTACAATATAAACAATGAGAATTTTGAACCGAAAGACTTTCATGATTTTTAGCGCCAGGAAAAGAAAAATTAGAAGCAGAGTCTGGATTATGAAGAGGATTATTGGAGGCTGTGGGGCGAGTGTCACGAGCCGAGCAACCAATTGTCGTTTCGGTCACTAGACCGAACTGCGCCTGCAGGTCTACTTCGCGCTCAAGGAACTCGGCTAAAAGCTCTAACTTAGAGGCCGAGTAAACACTCGCCGCTGCGAAATCCATCCACCGCGTCCGCAACAGTATTGGAAGCTTTTGTAATGTCGCCTGCAGAAGCTCCGGTGAAGTTAAGTAGTCCGGGCGGTCTAGCAGGCGTACAGCTTCCACACAATTGCGGACACAGCAGGTGAATGACGCGAGATCCTCATACTCTCCTGACAGCGCGGGCAAGGCTCTTAGCTTCGCGACCTCTTGACTCACTATCGAGTCGAGTCGACCGAATCGCCTATCCAAAGCGCTGATTATGGTCTCAGGATCTTTAGCTGAAATCAGCAACACTTTAACGGCCTCACGGGCACTGCCACGCAAGGCGTTATTAATCCTAACTAAATTTTCGGTATCTGAGCACTTGCTCTTAGTCTCAGTATAAGCTCTTTTTAGAGCTAACCAATCCAGAGGGGATTCGCCTGTAAAAAACGGAAGCTCGCTTACCTCGCTTTTTGTTGTAAATTTATTAAAAATATTTATAACTTCACCCATGACGGATTTCAAATTTATTGGGACCTGATTTTTGTTAGAAACCCCACCTGAAAAAGAACTTTTAAATAAAGAGGCGGGATCGGAAACAGGCGCTGTTTGATTTTTTGACGCTCGCCGCAATTTCATAGCGGCGAGCTTGGCTTTTAGCTCCAGAATTGCTAGCTCCTGCTCCTGAATCTCGCCATCTACCTCCTGGATTTTACGAGCTGTTTCTGCCCTAGCTAATGTTCGCGCTCTAGCTTTAGCGGACATTAACTCCATAGTCGTAGACTTGCTACTAGCGGCTGGAGCTCTGCCATCTTTGTATGATGACGCCGCTGTCACAAAATTTCTAGCTCCCAAAGTCTCCACCGGCATGGTTCAATTTAAAGCCGAAGGACCACAATATTACCAACCGAATGAGATGCAATAATACAATGCTTTTTGGAATTTAGAGATAATTTGGAAAATACTAATAAAAGGCCGGTGGAGCTTGTACGTCATATAATTGACAACTAATCATAGACAAGCAATTATAAAACCACAGAAAATAAAACAAAGATAATATTAAAAAGGCTATAACACATGTGAGTTCGTCACACTGTGTTTTGTGCCATAAAGAGTATCTATCTATCTATCTAATACATGTGGTTTAATATATTTGGGTTCCTAAATATATAGAGAAAAAGCCTGAAAGGAAAACTATTATTCTTCTGGAAATCCCAAAACCTTTGGATTACAAACAAAAGGCAAAATTCTCGTCCAATAGCCAATATGTTCATGACCAAACAATGGGTGATATAAATTCGGGCGTTAAACGTCTTCGGTTACCGACGGACAGACAGACATCCGGCCATCGAAAGTTAGTAATTAACACGACGATAAATAACTTTAAGGCGGGGCTGTAAGGGGTAGGGTGCACTGGCAGATAAAAGTTGTTGCATTCGGGAGATACGTTGTTTGCTGTTGTTTTGCAAACTTAAATTGATTTCTCTTTTTTCTGGTTCTTATTCTCCTTTTCTCAAGAGAACTGTGCATGAGGGTTTGAGAAACTATCAAATTATACTGACAATCATCACACAATTATTGCAATTATCATAAAGTTTTTGTATTTACGCAGCTAAGGTAAACTATAAGGTAAATCTAAGAGACCCTTTCTCTTTAAGCCATCCTCACCTATCCGTGGTACATCCTGCCGAATAACAAACGAGGCTCTGGCAACCTGGTAAGAGAGGTAGGGCATAGCGAATCTTCGCTCGTATTGAGCTGCCCGTCCGGGGAAGGACCTCCACCCTATAGAATACCGCAGCCAAATGACCTCCGGGTCGTGTTTCTGCTGGTGAGTAGGGTCTCCGGAGCTCGTGGGGGGTTAGGGTTGGGCCGGCATGGCAGTGGCAACTGACAGGTAACTAACCAGCTACTTGCCAGTTGTCACAGCGACTTGGGCTTCTCTTTAGCTTTCCATCAGGCGTAGGGAAGCCATTATGTTGAGCTACTATATAAAAAATAAAAAAAAACCGACAGGTGGCGGTATAGCCATCACTGTTGAAGGCTAACTAAATACCACAGACTGATAATGGGCAGCAGCGTCACTGCGACAACGCCATGTTTACAGTGATATTGCATAATTAAGTTACAATTAGTGTCTCCATATTCAGCCTTTCGGCATGCACACAACAACAAAAACAACAATTATGGGTATATCCTCCAGATATTTGCCCTAAGTGGCGAACAACTGGAGAGGCCTATGTCCAGCAGCGGACTGTGATGGGCTGATGATGATGAACAAGGTGTTTGTATATAACTTTGTTTTCCAAGATCCCCGCTTATGTACTCCCGGCCTTACTCCGGAGTGACGTGACGCGCGTAACTTAATTGCCATAAAATATAGCAATTTTCGTGCTGCAGCTGATTTATGGCTGCTCAGGAAAAGTTTCGTATCGACCTGTGACGTCACACGAGTTATTGTTATACTCAACCCGTGAATTGTGATTTGACAGTTTGTATAAAACTACATGTACGAGTAGGTAATATTCAGGTAGATTTACTTATTGCACACCATACAATTGACTTCCCTACGCCTGATGGAAAGCGTAAGAGAAGGCAATGGGCAAGTAATTGGTTAGTTGCCACCGCCATGCCGGCCCAACCCTAACCCCCCACGAGCTCCGGAAACCCTACTTACCGGCAGAAACACGACCCAGAGGTCATTTGGCTGTAGTATTCTATAAGGTGGAGGTCCTTCCCCGAACGGGCGGCTCAATTCGAGCGAAGATTCGCTATGCCATACCTCTCTTAAACGTACCAGATTAATAGCTGGGGGCTTCTCCCAGAATATCCAGACACACTTCATATGTCAAGGTTTGAACTACTAGGTAATAAGACTAACTAAGTACCAAAAGATACAGGGTAGGGAATCGAACCTAAAACCTTTCCATCTTCCAAGCTTTACGCGAGATCATGTGATCTCTATCAAGACAATGCCTCACTTTGCCGACTAAAAGAATCCTCAGTACCACTGTCATACTTCAAGAAAAATGCATTGTGATTCCCCGCAAACAAAGTGGTATGCATATTATACCACCGTTGCAACACGGCAAGGCGTAAACAATACACATCGAATGCTCTATGGTCTATTGTGGGAGGAATTATTGCTTTTTTGTGTTCTTATCGGAAGCAAATCGGAACATGATGTACGGTCCGCTTGTTAGAAAACTGTTTATATGGACCGGTGAAATCGTTTGTGAAATTTTGGATGGCTTTGGCTGTGAAGAATTTTTTTTTTATGCAAGAGGCTGCAGACGATCAAATGTGATGCCTGATGGTAAGCAGTCGACACCGCCCACGGACACCCGAAACTCAAATCGAGTTCTGGGGTCGCTACCGGCCTTTTTTGCCTCTTGATGTTGCTTTTTCCTCAATTGAGGCTTGATGTTGCTTTGTCATCAATTGAGGATTAGGTGGACTATTGTGGTGACAGGACTGGTCAATCTAGACCTTACTTTACAGGGTCTAGTTGCTTCCAGGGTGCGTCGCGGGGAAGCTTCTTCATGCCTTTTGGTATCGGGCTCGGGCAATGTAGATCCAACCATGTTTAAAGTAGAGACTCAGCGCACCATGTTTGACCCGCACCACTAAACTGTGGAATGCTTTGTCGCGAGTGGTATTTCCGGACCGATACGACCATCAAATCTTCAAGAAAAGAGCGTACCTCATTCTTAAAGGCCGGCAGCGCAGCTGTTACTCCTGATGTTGCAGTTGTACATGGGCGGCGGTTATCACTTACCATCAGTTGAGCCGTATGCTCGTCTGACCCCTATTTCAAAAAAATAAACCATTGCAGACTATGGGATGTAAGGGAGCGGCCTATCATCTTTTCGCTTCAAGCCAACCTCACCTGCTCGTGGTGCATCCTGCCGGACAACAAACGAGGCGCTGGCAATCCACTAATGGCAGTATAATGATCATAATTGCAGCAGCATCATCGTCATCGGTACTAGACAACTGATAAACTTACTTAAATACTTTTTTTTTGTAAATAAATACATATTACTTATACGTAGAAAACACCCAGACCAATACAAACAGACATGTTCATGCACACAAATTTTTGTGTTGTGCGGGGATCGAACAAACGACCCGATATTTATTTAAACTAGTTCAAAAACTTACTTGGCGTTCTCTGGGGGAGGCCTACATTCAGCAGTGGACTGCTTTAGGCTGATTGATTGATAGAAAAACTTGAATTTGCAAGAAACTGATGTCGTTTAAAATAATTTTCCATGATAACTCCGTCAATAAATATAATAATGTCTCTACACAAGTTATACGACCAAGAAATAAATTTATTTTTATCTTTAATTGCCTTCTTTGATAATTGCACAGTTTCAAATGTAATTTATACCAATCCATTTATGTTAAGCTCGTTATTAGGTTTTGATTTACAATCGTAACGCCAACGTGTCAATGAATCAAAATATTACCAATTCGAGCGAGGTGTAAGATCACGAATGTTGAGCAAGAGACGAAATTGGTGATCCAATACTCTGGTCAGTTTTGTAAAGAATTATGAATAATAATAGTTGTTATTTGATATTTTTATGGTATAATATGTGTTTAGAATTTAATTGTGTTTAAAATAGGTATATAGTACCTAATCGTGTTTAGATAAATAACTGATGAATTAAATGCCTGTATGTCCTGTGTAATAATCTGTAAAGTAGCTTCTTAAGCTCAAATTTGTCATGTGATCATCGATCTTTTCTTTTGATTCAAAGGCTAAGCATAATAGAAAAGAAGGTAATATTTTATTTACTTTTTTTTATAGAAGTAAACAATCGGTGGTCATATAACAAATAAGAATATTAGAAACTAAATGAAATAAAATTTCCTTATGATTTTAAAGAAAGCACGATCAAAAGGTAATACATTAATTCTAAATCTAAGGTGTTGTCAAAATGAGATGAGTTATTGTGATCGAAGGAAGCTTAAAAAATTTACTCAAATAAATTGAAACTGTTCATCAAACTCATATATTATCGTCACGCCTCCAAATACCTACTTTATAATGCTAATAACCTATCAATTTTATCAAACATATAATTTAGACAAAAACCACTGCAGAAAAACAACGCTCCTATCATCAGGCGATAAGGTTCAAAACTCTAATCAAAACTGTTAATCTATTACAAAAACTAAAATGCCTTTGGGGGTAACTCAACCTACTGGCATGATCTACAACCCATTAGGATCCTTTACTTGTAAACTTACATCCTTATCTATTGAATTTCCTACCTTAACTCTATCCAGTAAAGTCTATCTTCATTTTAAATTAATCACGGCATTAAAGGGACTAGTATTCGTAGAGTGACAAACGAAAATGAACTTTATAAAGGAACACTTATAACTAAAATCGCTTGTTGCAATCGCGAGTAGAGTGTTGTGGTTGTATTACATAGCAAATTGGTCTTTCCCTTTTTGAATACAGGGCATGTTATTGTTTGTATGTCACGGGCGATTCTCAAGAGACTCGGTATATAATATCAATCACAAATCAATAGTGACATGGCACTGCCCCGTACGAACGAAACTTAATTGTTGGCTGTGCGCATTATCATTAGGTACGATGAACGTGCGCGGGCGCATGCCTTTTGTGTTGCACCCTTAGTGGGATTCATAGTGGGCGATTCACATCTGTATGGGATGCAAGGGAGCAGCCTATCATCTTTTCGCTCCAAGCCAACGTCGCTTGCCTGTAGTGCATCCTGCCGAAAAACAAACGAGGCGCTGGCAACCGACTGGTGGCGTTATAACCATAACAATTGAAGGCGTAGCTAAATACCACATACCGATGACGGGCAGCAGCGTGACCGGAGCGAGAAGCTACGCCCTGCGATTGCTAACCCGCCTGCTCAGCGTGGCGATTATTGGTATATCCTCCAGATGTTTGTCCAAATGGCGAACAACTGGAGAGGCCTACGTCCAACAGTGGACTGCCATTAGGCTGATGATGAATTTACATCTCGGGGCTTGACCGTTGATGATAAGACTAATTTCTTTATTGTAGGACAGAATAGAGGTCGCTTGAAGGCTTGAAAGCGAAAGAGTACTTAGTCGAAGTTGCTTCGGTTACGGAAGCCCGGTGATGATGACAAGGCCGCCCTGGCAATCATCGGATTAGAAAAAAATATTTTTTTTATTGCTGTGGGTGGCAGACGAGCAAGCGGCCCATCTGATGTTAAACGGTTACCGCCGCTCATAGACTCTGCAATAGCCGCTGCCAACCGTGAGGAAAGAGTTCTCTTTAGACCACGTTTGAAGAAGGACAAGTCGTAGCGAATCATTATTAGTAACATTACCACTGTTACTTTGTTTAAGCATTTCCTAATGTTAAAGTAAGTATAGTACCTAAAAGGATAATAAACTTGTCCTTAGCTGTCCAACACGCCATTTAACACACTTCAAGATTAATTGACCAACTAATCGAGGGCTGTGAATCTCCCTCGTGAGATGTTATCTCCCGATTATAAATTTTAGATGGTCAGTCCATGATGTCCGATCGCGATTGTCGATTGCGAGGCTAGATCTGCAGCTAAAAATAGATTAAATTGTTACTAATAATGAACAGGCGTTATTGAAGTATTTCGACTATGTACTCGTAGCTAATAATAGAGCTTTAGTTTAAGAGAGGTAGGGCATAGTGAATCTTCGCTCGAATTGAGCTGCCCGTCCGGCGAAGGACCTCCACCCTATAGAATACCGCAGCCAAATGACCTCCGGGTCGTGTTTCTGCCGGTGAGTAGGGTTTCCGGAGCTCGTGGGGGGTTAGGGTTGGGCCGGCATGGCAGCTCCGAGTGGTAAGTGCGGGGGCGCGATCCACTCATAGGGGCGTAACGGTGTGGTGGGTGCAACCATACCGTTGCACGAGGTTCGTCTGGGGAGCACCCTTTGCTCCCCGGAAGGGGGTAGGGTTATTTGCCCTCCCCGGACCGGCCGCTTGTCATCTGCGGCTGGCCAGGGCGGCAGGGATGTGGCCGTATGCTTCGGCGCTACCCGTATCCCTGCTATTTGCTGCCCACTGGCGACACAGGGGGGTTTAGTGGGTATACCCTCTCATTTTGGGAGGTGTGAGTTCCACACACCACACAAAAAGGTGTTGTGATGTTCCTCATAATTTTTACCAACTTTACGGGTATTTGTAAAATTTTGACATTTACGTCAATCAAGAACTAGACGTGCGATATACCAACAATCCTCACTTGTGCCCCAACCTGCTATAGAGAAATCTAATCTGGTTCACTTAATAGTTTTAATCCCGTCACCACTCAGGGAGGCTGTATTTGGCAATAAATATCAGTGACACACAGACAGACGTTTGCGCGGGACCCTTCGGCGTCAGCTTGGCCTGACTTACGTCTTATGGGCACCCGACGATCAGTAGTAGGGTTACCACGCGACCGGACTGACAAGAAATTAAATAAACTTGATGTCCAGTTGCGTTCAGTGTTAGTAAATAGTACAGATATTTTTGTGCATTAACATAATATCTTTTTATTTTGGTCTGGGTATTTGCTATGTATTTATGTATTTACTTGCAAAAAAAGTATCTAAGTAAGTTTGTCAATATGATAGTACTTACAGTTCAAGCTTCGGCTTATCTTGATACTAGCTGCGTGGCCCAAGGTGGCATGTTTGGTATAATTAATTTAAAAATAAATGGGATAATTAAGCTTAATGAATAATAGAGACAGAATATATGAGGGATGACTGAATTTTTAAGATGGCATAAGACTAGGTACACGGATGAAGATACATATTAGGACGTAATGGAAAATAAAAGACGGTTAATTTATATAAATATATATAATAAATAAGAAGATACCTATTATTATTTCATTTGCAAACAATACCATACACAATTATAGTAAAATGATATTAATAATAACTCGTACGATACCGATAGCGATATCACGTATGGGGCCTAGTACGTACGCACATACTAGGTTACGCTTTTTTTTTCACTCGATACCAAAGTCAAAAAATCCCGCTAAATCTATATTTTACTTATTTTTGTAAGTGTGCTTACTTAGTTCGTTTATGCATTTGCACTTTAAAATCGTCTAAAGTAACTTCAGGAAAGTCCTAAATATTCTCAAATCACGGCCACACAATACGGGACAAACTATTTGAATTCAGTTGTGCCGCCATCTTGCGGAGACGGTCGATGGAACCTTCCCGTGATTTATCTAATTTCTATGCGATGTACAGGTGATGTGATTCAAGGAACCGCCTATGAGTAATACGGAACCCTGCAGCTGTTTAATCTATTTTAGCTTAAATTTAATGATATAAGTTTGTTTGCCAGGAATTTTCTTAGCGCGGTAGGCGCTATAGTGTTGGCAGTCTTATGGTGGTTGTCAAACATAACATAGCTTTTTGTATTGTGTCTGATTTTAGGGTAGTTAAATGGTCATAGCGTGGTTGACTTCCATTTCGATCCTCACTCTTTTTTTCACAAAATTTTCGGTACAAATTCTGTGTCTGTTTCAGCCACTTAGGGTAGAATAAATAAATAACCCAAGACATGCCACGCTGGGCCACACAGCGCCCTCTAACCCCAAACTAAGCCGAAGCTTGTACTATGGGTACTAGACAACTGATAAACTTACTTAAATACTTTTTTTTTGTAAATAAATACATATAATACATAGAAAACACCCAGACCAACACAAACAGACATGTTCATGCACACAAATGTTTGTAATGTGTGGGGATCGAACCCACGACCCTTGGCTCAGAAGGCAGAGAAAAAACAAAGATTGGTGTTTTTTGAGTAACTTAGTACATTTTAGAAATGTATGAACTTTTTTTGAATCAGCAAGCTGATTAGCTTATAGATAAATATGGATTGTGGCGCGCGGCTCATCTACGAGCTGAATTGTCACTTTGGGTTTGGACAGACCGAGGAGTTGATTTTTGTTTCACATTGACATCACTAGGAGCTTGAGGAGCTCGGTGGCGCCGCGGTCTTGTACGCTTAACAATGATCGCAACGTTGTGCAACCATTGGCGCGGTCAATCCGATGATGGGTAACCAAAATTTGACACCGATTTCCTCCGTGCTTCGGAAGGCACGTTAAGCTGTTGGTCGCGGGTGCTATCTTTACCAACTCAGATAGCAGTCGTTACATCATATCAGAGATGATGATAACTCTGACGCCTAACTGGGAATGGGTATAGCTTACCCTAAGTGTTGCGGAGGTCTGATGGCAGTCGCTCTGTGTAAAAGCTTAGCCCTCGCCAAATCTCACTCTCTTCAGTCAGTTTGGGAAGCCGACCCTGATACAATCGGGAAAAAGGCTAGGATGATGATTGACATCACTAACTTATGTCGCTCATCCGCCAAATGAGCCCTGCATTATTATGCACATCCTTGTCCAATTCAGCACAGCCCTTAAACCGCAAGCCTTAATATAAATTCTTTCCTTAGCTCTGTTAATTAGTAATTCTGGTCGTAGCCGCACCCACGGTGCGTCCGCGCAGCCCTGAGGTGCAGCTGAATTGATGGCTGCACTTTATTGGAGGTGGGACTCGGCTAGGACGACTCGATATCCACTGATATAGGACTAGCTTTTGATACAACTGGACTGAGGTGTCTTGGTACTTGGTTAAATGTAGGTACAGTTCTCAAGAGCGTTTTGAATTATGTTAGGGGTTGTTTAAATCACAGTGTAGTCAAGACATGGTCGCAAAAAGGCAATAATTAATGCTTTTTTTATTATGGTCAGGTCTCTATCATACTAAAATATTTATTATCGGTACTCAGTAGATAAATTTAGAAACTTAAACTACTTAAAAATCATTATTTAAAAATGTCAGGCATTAATTTAGTATGTTTCAATTAAACTTTTGTTTGCTTAGTTTTTTTGACTGAATTTATTATACAAATAATTTTAGCGTTACTTCAATAATAAGGATATTCATGATAAATGATTTCGACCATATCAAGACAAGTAGGTACCATTCATTTCAAAACTCATTAATTAAGTTACCATAACCGTAAAATACTAATCGGCAATTCATAACTATAGGCACCCCTCTTTTATTTTTTTTATAATACCTTCAAAGGTTACATTCAAATGATTGATTTCCATATCATCCCCTAATGAAAAAAAATTGTTATCTTAAAATCTTCAAAGTTTATTTTATCTCAAAGTATCAAGACTTGCGCGACCGCGCGCCTTCGAACAGACGGCACCGAACACTCGCATTACAACAAATCATTCAACCGGAGCCCGTCCGTACGTTTCCATTCTTTTATTGATTTATTTCGTATTATTATTAATTTCAAAAAAATCCAAACGCCCGATCCCGAACGAGTTATTTATTAAAACGTTAAGTTCTCCCGCCCAATCTGATAAGTTATTTTATTTATTGCCGACTTTTTCTTTTTTTCTTCGTTTTTTAAACGTCATCTGCCAATGTCTGGTGCCCTTTTGTGTTCCTATTTGAAATAATGTACTGATGCGCTTGTAATTTGAATGTCAGGTAAATAAATCAGGGCAGGATGTATGTGTTTTTTTTTTATTTCCATTTTGTAGAAAGGGGTGTGATGTGTATTATAAAACAGATGTATGCTAATGTTTTTGTTTTGAATATGTATGATTGCATTATTATTCAGTTATGGTTAAATATTGTATGCAGGATTGTAATTTTGACGAAGCTTAAAAATTTACTTTAACTAGCGAAGGAAATGCACCTGCATGGTTAAAATTGCGTTAGGATTATGTTTTGATATTTATAGCGTAGAAAACTCCCAACACTTGGTGGAAAACCAAAGAGAGGCCCAAGTCTATGTGACAAAGGACAAGTCCTTCATTCTTTTACTAAAAAACTTAATGTTTTTATATTAGATTAACAATTATAGTGCTAGACTTATTCAGATTCTACTGTACTTCTGAAGATATTTTTTCAAAACAACCTATGTCATTTTCTAATACGAAAACTAAAGTCTTATTAGATAGTTGAGAGTAAGTATGTACACCTATAAGTAGGATACAAAATACATATTTTAGTTCAATAATGTATTTTGTATTGTAACTAACTGACAAATTTATAGCTTCTAATCAATAGATTATGTAGAATACTACAAATTAAGAAAACACAGTCTTTGTCATTTCACAACATGTAATTTAATAGAAACTACGAAATCTCACAGAAATCTACCCTATTCAAAGAGGAAAAATGTTCGGTACATTTTACTCAAGAACAAGCGATATACATTCTGATTTACCTCTTACATTTTGACAGATCAACAATAGCCGATCGACGTACGTACGTACACGTGAGTTATACCTCCGATCCACCTTCGAGACAGTTTCACTGTGTATTCTAAACGGAGATCACACCTACCAAATAAAACAGTCGACTCAATATGTAGTTGTCAACGGTTGATAGGGCCTGTCTCTCAAACTATCTACCCCCTTTTCCCACTTCATAAAAATGTAAATGGTGATATCGAAACCAAGGAAACACAACCTTATGTTCTTTACACGGAAGTTGAAATCAATGTATTTGACTAATGCACATGTGACTTCTTCGTACTGAGCTCTCGTATAGATGTATTCGTTCAAATCTAACAATGATCAAGACCGTTCGTGCGTTGTACATCGATTGTCTCCACACAAGCTTCCGTAAAGGTTATCCTACGAAACGATCAATGTACATTATTCAATACGGAAAGCACGTGTGTTTCACGAAAATGTCGAGGTTTAGTTTTCGTTCCAATCCTTCTGAGACGGGGCTAGGTGTTGAGGTGATCCCCTCGGATAGATCAACGATACGTCAAAACCGCGTTATGCTTATGGGATTGCCGCAGGTTTCGGTAAGCAATCAGGACAGTGATAGATTCTAGGTGGAGATGGGTGTTCCTCTGGGAGGCGGTCGGATTTGGATCGTTATAGACTTCGCGAAGATCGGGACAGGTAGACAGTTTGACTGCTTAGTTTGCTGGTTAATTTTTGAGTATCGATATACATCGTTGCATTTATGAACATTAAGGGTGTATCTCTCTTCTTATTTTAAAATATAATATTGTGAAAATATACTTAGAAGACTGCTATTTTTAAAACACGATATCTTGCGGTACGGGTACGTTCGACAACTTTACTTATTGGAACAAATTGCATAACCGATTTTTTAAACATACCTATATTGAATTGGAGTTTGCTTTGATTCTAGCTTAATCATACTCGTAGTATTGAAGAATAAAATTATGAAACCTAATGAATTGGTTGCCGCTTGATCAATTAGAACGTCAATTAGACAAATTAATAGTATAGTTGTGTAGCCCACATGGGTGATTCAAATCCTGGCACATCTTTCATCAAAATTTGCTACTGGGATTTTCAGCTAAAAATGCAGAAAATAAGCTACAGAGTCAGGTTGGTTGGTGATAGATATTCCTGCCTCCAATCTCACCTCGGTTGTATTAGTTACTATTTTTCTATTGGATTACGAAAGTTAAGGAACAGATAGTATACCCAGTGATTTCAGATATCGAATTTCAATTTAAAAGACATAAAAAAATGCCATATTTCGTTGACAGCTGAGGTCAAAATTTGGTCAGCTTAGTATTACGCTAATATCGCGTGCCGCAGGCGGCTAATATTCGTGGATGTAAGGGAGCGGCTTATCATCATTTCGCTCCAAGCCAATCTCACCTGCCCGTGGTGAACAAACGAGGCGCTGGCAACCGACTAGTGGCGGTATAGTCATCACAATTGACGGCGTAGCTAAATACCACAGACCGATGACGAGCAGCAGCGTCAACGGAGCGAGAAGCTACGCTCTGCGATTGCCAACCCGCCTGCCCAGCGTGGCGATTGTGGGTATATCCTCCAGATGTTTGCCCTGTGGCGAACAACTGGAGAGGCCTATGTCCAGCAGTGGACTGTGATAGGCTGATGATGATGAATATCGCGTATCTATCACTGCATCCATTTGATTTGCATAGCCAACAATCAAAGCGCAATAAAAATGCAATTACCTATTATATCTTCCCGTCAGCACCAAGACATTCACTATTTTGAATTTTTATTTGAAAGTGCAGTGAGTGGTTAGAACTGAACAGAAAATTTACATATCTTCAATCCGAGTGGCGTTTCGCGGTTAACGAGTTCTCATGACATTTCACTGTTGAACGTTCTAGCCCGTTGTATTTCGCTCCGCAGCTCTCAAATCACTCTCAATTTATGCTATAAAGTGCGACATTATCGGTAGTAATTCTTAAGATTACAGGAACGGATTTGATCAATTTCATTTATGATCTCTCTGTTACGTTATTTACTTTTCAAATGTTAAGTGATACTTGCATAAATAAGAAAATGGCGTTAAACTTGGTTAAACTAAAAGTATGCAGGTAAATTGTATTTACAATTAGATATAAATAGAATTTACATAAAATATAAGAAAAACTAAACCTAAACTTAACTAAAACTTTGATTCTAGATGAAATCTCTTAGGTATATTTTTTGTATCATCTTCAGGATCTGATTAATATTTCCAAGGTTGATAATTATACATCTATGTACTACACGGATGCTAAAGATAGATAAACTATTTATTGCTCACTAAAAATTGACTCGGAACTAGGCAAAGTAAACCATTATTAAACAATTTAGGCGATGTTATCCCATGAGATTTATATTAATAAAAAAAATCTTCCAGACAACTTTTAAGTAGAGGGTAAGCAAGATAGGTGAAGTGATGTAATTCAAATGAAGGAATTGATGACTTACTTAATTTGACTAGGACTTTTTTAGAACAAAAAGTGTGCAAGCATAGGGTTAAATAAGACGAAGGGTTAAATAATAAGCAATAGATCAGAATTCGACACTTGTTTTTCAGCAGACTCATAAAATATTTCCCGGTCGTGGAAAACAAACTGTCGTTACATTAAATAAAATAAATTATCAATTCAACAAAAGCCCGAAGTATGACAAAGCGTGCCCTTAATTTAGAGACAGATAACCCGCCCGTGCACACGGCACCCGCAAATATTTTGCGTTTCTTTGACGTCCGAGCACAGTCGTAAATCTTGACAAACGCAAAAATACACAACGGAGCGCATACATTACCGGCATTATCGCGTCTTGCCCCACAAAAGGTTGAAAAGTCGCGTTTTGCACGTATCACGTTATCGCTGGCCTGTGCGTACCCTTACGGTGAGGGAGGGTTGGATGGTATAAGCTATGAGAGAAGCCGAGAATTGGTGACACCTGTAATAATAGCATACCCAAGCTACATGCAACGGATTTGACCTACGACCAAGCGCGTGCCTCGTCGGGGTAAAGTATAATCACTAAAGGCAATACCAGCTAGGTACATCATAGATCGCACACTTTCGTACAGGAAAAGCGCTAGCTAGTAAAGCGAAGGAGTAGCCACATCGCAACTGACAAGAAACTAAATCAATAACTTGTCAGTAGCCAATAACCTGCGGTACCGAGATAAAGAACTGTCTTATGGCCAGAAAACTTTGCACACGTCTTCACGGGTATATCGAGGAGTGCATGGTATCCTACCATATCGGTTGAGAAGCTGAAATCTCATTACCGGCTCTTGCGACTTACCTATACGTACTTATAGGGAAATTTCAGGGAATAGGATAGTTTACACAGCAGGTTAATCTTACCAGCATCATCTTATGGCTTGCACCACTCATTCGCATCGGAGGGAGAATTATCAGGAGTCGTTCAAATGATTTATGTACACAATTATTGGGTTATTCAGGTACGATGTTTTGCGAGATTCGATCCCGGCCGATAGAAGTTCGGAGACAATGAGACTTAATTTAATGGTGTTTTGAAGGTACCAAACTGTCGGGTAATCGACTGTTTTACTATACGCCTATGGTGGTTATAAATTATGTGGGTGATGTCGGGATCTGTTGTAGGGTTTACCAAACGATTGAGCATTTAACGAGGGACGATAGAGGTAGAGGAAGGAGAAGCATAGGTTCTGTCTATCAGCTTATTTGGATAACTAAACAGGTTACGGAATGTTTCACTCACACAAAAAAGGCCCGTTCTAACTAACTAAAACGCACCCTCTGGTGCTTTAAGCATTGGGTATCCTCTAGGTTTCATGACCAAAAATGGCAGTTCATATCCAGGTTCATGCCAAACATTATTTTTATAGTAGCAGAGCATGTTGGCTTCCCCTCGCATGATGGAAGGTAAAAGAGAAGACCAAGTAGCTCAACAACCCAAATCTATCACTGTTCAGATGTTATTCTGATGCCGGCTTATAAGTTGACTCTGGCCTTAGAATAAAATGTCTCGACTGATGGCAAAAAGCAAAGGGGATGTAAGGGAGCGGCCTATCATCTTTCCACTCCAAGCCAACCTCACCTGCCCGTGGTGCATCCTGCCGAATAACAAACGAGGCGCTGGCAACCGACTGGTGGCGGTATAACCAACCATAGCAATTGAAGGCGTAGCTAAATACCACAGACCGATGACGGGCAGCAGCGTCACCGGAGCGAGAAGCTACGCCCTGCGATCGCCAACCCGCCTGCCCAGCGTGGCGATTATGGGTATATCCTCCTGATGTTTGCCCTAGGTGGCGAGCAACTGGAGAGGCCTATGTCCAGCAGTGGACTGCGATAGGCTGATGATGATGATGGCAAACTACGACCTTACTCACTTCACAACTGTTTCGTCGAGTTTAATTAGTGATTGCATTTATTTATTAAAGTTTTCGCATAGAATGTTTATATTAACTATGTTAAGTTAGTATAATCTATGCTCAACGCATTGATGTTCAACTCGTCATAAAAACAAGTGACGGTCATCCGTCCAAACTACAGATAACTAATGCAACTTTCAAAGTAAACGTTCCCAATAAAAGTGGCTACGCGAAAGTGCAAGATGTTTCTCCTTATTAAAGACATAACTCGCGACTAATCGAATTAAAAACTCCAGAGACAGCCCTCGCAGCGGCCGAAACACACTTCATTTTTATTCCCGCCGGCTGTCTAATAGATTCCCTTGCTAAGTGCTCCGCGAACAATTTCATAAAGAAAAAAAGTGTCAAGCGGTGGTACGGCTTAAATTTTGGATTCCGTAGTTTTGACTTTATAGTCTTTGGCGCACTTTTTTTTTAATGGCTTTGCACTTTGGTGCACTTTGACAGATGTCACTATGTGTAGAACGTAACTTTTCACGTTTCGAACATAGCGTAAAACATGTTCAAATACTAATGGCGTACGTACATAACACAATAAAATTATTATTAGTGAACTTATTCTTTACTAACATATAAATAACTTTAGGAAAAAAACAATTCCTGATTTTTATGCCCAAATGTTCAATGCTCGCCTGTTGTCTATGTACTACTATGCCCAGGGTGAAGGGGGGTTTGAATCCCACCCAAAATATCCTCATCAGCCTGCACTGCTGGATATCGCCCATTGAAAATTGGCATGTGCGATTTGCCTTCGACACCAACCCGCCTGCCGCAGTAGGTTTTATTTGTACCCAGGGAAACGCTGTTGCCCGTTTCCTGATGTCACCTTAACGTCTTCTACGACACCCGGGATGAGATGGGGTAAACCTAAATTCAGAAACCACGCGACTAGTTGAGATGGATGGAGCCGTTTACTTACTGACTTAAAAACATAAAATTTGATAGGCCAAGTGCGTCAACATTCGTCGAAGGCAAATTCAAGAGTCCCACGTTCACGCGCCGACCTCCGCGCGCGGCTTCCCCAACGCGCAACGGATCGCCAAAAAAAGAAGTTTTTAGGAGTGCGCGTCCCGCCATTCATTAAGGCTCACGTACAAGCTTGCACGGTGACGTCACACTATGATTTAGGGCGCCTCGCGGTAATGGCGCGATAAATAACGCGGTCACAGCGCGCGCTTTAAGTACGGCGAAAATGGCGCCACTTAGCCGGCCAACGCCATCTAGTGGGGAAATAAAACAACATAAATCACCCCTCTGTTGTTTTTGATTAGTCTGTGTAATTTTGCGAGGTGTTTTGTTTGGGTTCGCTTGGGCGCGTTTTAATTTTTAATAATTAAAAATTATTTGTGTGTGATCGATTTTTTTTACTACATATTATCTAACTAGGTACATCTTAACTAATATTATAAAGCTGAAGAGTTTGTTTGTTTGTATGTTTGTTTGTTTGTTTGTTTGTTTGAACGCGCTAATCTCAGGAACTACTGGTCCGAATTGAAAAATTCTTTTTGTGTTGAAAAGACCATTTATCGAGGAAGGCTTTAGGCTATATAACATCACGCTGCAACTATTAGGAGCGAATAAATAATGGAAAATGTAAAAAAAAACTGGGGAAAAATAACTATTCCACGCGGACGAAGTCGCGAGCATAGCTAGTATTAAATAATAACCACTGCTGATAAAAAGCGCGTGAACTTGATATAATTACATATATTTTATGTGATACAAAAATTTAGAAGGCAATAAGTTGTAAGGTAAGGCTGATGATGAACAAAATATAGGAGTGTAATATAAACTTTGGACAAAATTATGCATTTAAATACATTCTTAGCATCCAATCACAACCAAATCCTGATTGATTATCATGTGAGACTTGGTCCTAGGTTGATAGACCAAATGAGTCAAAGTGCATTAGAGATTAAGTTTTTACAAGTATCTAACTTAATTTGCAACACTATTAATCATTTAGATATATAAATACTCCACTTTGATTATACTTAGAACTAGACAAAGTATATTTAGTTGTACAATTTAGGCGGTCTTTTCGCTATGAGCGATATCTTCCAGACAACCTTTGCGTAGAAAATATCAAAATAGAAAGTAACTAGTACCTACACTTCATTGATGAACAATTCAGAACCCAAAGATGTAAAAAAGATAATAAAATTATTAATAAATGAAGTGACCCTATGTAGATTCTCGTTAAACTCGTTTTATACTTCTTCATTATTTTCTTAAGTATCAAACAGGTAATGCCATCAAGCGGATATTTTAAGCAAACATTCCGAAGAATGATTGGTTAAAATGATCACTTTACGAAGATACTTTACACAACTGACATCGGATGGCGCTGTCAGTAGGGTCTATGGCCATTTAATATTTCCAAGTATGATACAACAATATATTATTTTTTCAAGCTTAATAACAAAAAATAAAGCTGTTAATCAATTTTGAAGATCAGAAATGAATGGATGTATAAATAACAATTTTATGTGACGAAAAATATAATGGTCCATGACCACACTGAATGATCTTGCCAGGAAAAGAGAAAGTACTGCGCGAAGCTTACAGATGTCGCTTTCAAATATTCTTATGGGCATCGACCATTTAGTAGGTCGTTATTTGATTGATCTAAAGATGCATAGATGGCGTCATTGGTTTTGGAGTTCTAGAATAAGTGTACATACCTATAGTATCGTTGTTCTTTATAAAAGTCTAAACTTAAGCATAATTTAAATTATTTATTTATTTATATAAATTTTATTGCACAATGTTAACAAATTGGTACAAAAAGCAAACTTAATGCTAATAGCATTCTCTACCACTCCGCCCTTGGGTCATACAGAGAGCAGATTTGCTGTAATGATTATTTGTATAAAAAAACGACTCTAAGTTAGGAGTTTTTAATACTCGTAGATTCTTTAAAATATTGTATGTATTAAATACCTATTAAGTCGGCCTGTTCTGTAGAACAGACAAAGAGAATGTTAAATATATTTTTTTTGTGTTGACTTGACAATTTATCAATTCTTGTTCCAGCTCTATTTAAACAAAGATTTATTCCACTCTTATTAAGGCCTTAACTAAAAATCTTTCAAAGCCGAACATCCGGAGTGCGCGAGCCGAACAAACGCTAGTGAGCAATAAATAACATTCCCGTTATTACTGCCGAATTCAAAAGAGCGAAACTCATATCTCTCTGTCTTTCGAAAATGGCTAATTAATAAAACTTGAGCTATAAATAAAGGGGGGTTGGGGGTGGCTGTTAGCAAAAACTGTTGGGATCATAAAGCTGTCGGCGGATGAGGCACTGCCTTTGTTGCGATGTTTCGTCGCCGGCCGCCGATAAATCTAATGCTGGAACAATCGGCTCCGGGGGCGGTGCTAGTTTCTTGGCCTGTTCGGTTCGGGTCAGGAGTTCTGATGTCGATAATTATAATCATTTTGGGCGTAAGCCGCTGGGAACATTACTGAACTAAGCTTAAGTACGTTCTTCTTCTCTGTCGTTTCGCTCTTGGCAGAGCGGTCGTGGTCACGTAGAGGCATCCACATCGGTGGTAGAGGCGGACACAGCTTTCCGCACGATCTCCCGCCATCTCTTCCTGTTGGCAGACTGTCTGGCGCAGTCAGATACACGGGATCCCACTGCCGATTTGACCTGATCAATCCAACGCATAGGAGATCTTCCGCGTGGCCTTGTCCCTTCCACCTTTCCCTGAACGGCCAGGCGCTCTATGGAATCGTTATCCCGCCTAGAGACACGCCGAAGTACTGCAAAATGCGCGACTGTACTACGGCAGACAAACGCTGTGTGATGCCCAATTCTTGGAGTATGGACACGTTGTTGCGGAACTCCGTCCACGATATTCCGAGCATCTTTCTCCAGCACCACATTTCCAGAGCGTCTATCTTTTTCTTTTCAGCGTAAAGAAAAAAAGTACGTTGGACCTGCTGATTAGGTCCCTCTGCCCTTTTCTACAGACTTTTTCATGAAGAGTGCTTCGGGGAGCTTTTTAAAATGCTGGTATTACCGTTCTACGAACGGACTATTCGACGCCCGCGATAGGGGTCCATCCATATCACCTGGAAACGATTTCGTCCTAAACGTATTCCTCGGACTTGCACACTTTGGACTGACCTCCCAGCTGCAGTGTTTCCTGATCGCTACAAGTCTTTCTATGTTTAAAGAAGGACATTACTTAAAAAGATCTTTTTTCTCACTTTAAGCAGCGGAATGGTTGTGACTCTCGTGTGGCGGATGTCCATAGGCGTTTGTTATTGTTTAACATCAGTCAGGCCACTTGCTCGTCTACCACCATTTTTATTTTCAAGAGGAGAATGCATAGGCACCTTAATGCCGCCTCCGAGAGGAGTGTGTGGGACTCATACTTACGAAAAGCAACAAAACAAAACTGTGAAGTACTTAAGTGAGCACTCGTACTTAGTACAGTCAATCTACGCCAGTCAGTCGACGCTACGAAATAGAAGCCTGGAAGGATGAGGGCGGTATGGCTAAGTATTCGTAGATACGCAACGAAATTTTGTGCAGTTTAAATAGACAGAGTGATTCAAGAGGAAGTTTACATGTATATAATAATATGGTAGAGAAACATGAAATACATCGTGTATTTCATGGTTGGGTCGCTAGTCTAACAATAAAATGGTCGGTGCTGGCAACCGACTGGTGGCGGTATAACCATCACAATTGAAGGCGCTAAATATCATAGGCCGATGATTTCCCCAGAACAGCCATTAAGCAGCTAAGGCGGCCTGGGCGGGCGCGGTATCGCTGAGCGCGGAAGAGCCGCGCCGAATCGAAAAAGACAGCTTTTTTTTATAAGAAGAGCTTTCAGGATGACCTCACTCCACCTGATGGTAAGCGGTCGTGAGGTCCAAAATTTAGGTCGACAGGCACAATAGAACAAACCTATTGTGCCTGTCGCCCTCACCCCGAGGGCCCACTGAGATGCCGTTTCACGCCCCGCCTAAAAAACCCATGATTGTAAGAGGAAGCATAAATTAAGCTGTTTAGCTTATATAAATAAAACGGTCGGTGCTGGCAACCGATTGGTGGCGGTATAACCATCACAATTGACGGCATGGGTAATTTTAACGTGCTATATCTTTGTCATTTTTGGTCTAATTTACAAATGAAAAAATCCGTGTCTTTTCTTTTTGAACAATCTAAACGACGCACTAATTACATTTTTTACGGCAACAGGTCTATTGAAGGCGCTAAATACCATAGGCCGATGATTTCCCCAGAACAGCCATTAAGCAGCTAAGGCGGTCTGGGCGCGCGGTATCGCCGAGCGCGGAAGGGCCGCTATCGCGCCGGATCGCACGTCGCTAACGGTTACTCGTTAATTTCGGGATGTCACAAACCGCGGCCCGTGCGCACTGGGGCACACCGGGAGGGGATAGATGAATTTATGAATAAATAAATAACCCAAGACCTGCCGCGCTGGGCCACACATAGCCATCTAGCCCCAAACTAAGCCGAAGCTTGTTATTTGGGTACTAGACAACTGATAAACTTACTTAGATACGTTTTTTTTTTAAAAATAAATACATAGGTATTAAACACCCAGAGAAACCAAACAGACGTGTTCATGAACACAAATGCTTGTACTGTGCGGGAATCGAATCCCACGACCCTTGGCTCAGAAGGCAGAGGTCACTACCAAATGAGCCATCGAGCCAGTCAATTTGTGATTATTCAAGGTTTAAAGAGAGGTTGAATTGAGCCGCCTGTCCAGGGAAGGACCTTCAGTAAAATACCGCAGCCAAATGACCTTCGGGTCGTGCTTCTGTCCGTGAATAGGGTTTCAGAAGCTCGTGGAGGGTTAGGGTTGGCCTGGCATGCCAGTGGCAACTGACCAGCTACTTGCCCGTTGTCACAGCACCTTGGGCTTCTCTTTCGCTTTTCATCAGGCGTAAGGAAGCCATTATGTCGAGCTACTATAAAAAAAATGATGTAAAAAAAATCTGCTATGAAATTAATAGAAACAGTCGTCATAATTAACCCTAACCCGCTCCCGGTGCCCCGCCGTCCCGATACACCAACTTAATGTCCCAAAGTTCGCGCCCAAATTTTAATAATAATATATCTTTGTAATTTATTCGATCGACGGCGCCTGCGACACCGTTTGTTCGTATTTTAGCAGATCGACGATGAGTTACGGCCGGGGCAACTTTGCTCCCCGGATCGTACGTACCTACTTATAATGAATATTGTTTGCTTTGACAACACGCTCTGTTATTGCTGGATTCGCTTCTGTTTTGGAAGCTATTTTTATTAGGTTCGTTTATGGAGTGGCCGTTAGATTTGATGATGGATTCCGTGGCGGTTTTATGTGACTTACTTCTTTTTTTATAGTGGCTTCCCCTCGCTTAACACTTCAATTGTCATCGAAGACCGATAAACAATACATTTGCTATTGTGTTTCGTTACAAAGAAGTCAAAGACTTAACTTATTTTTTAGTATAGTCGATATCAAAAGAAAAGTTAAGTTAATTGTGCTTACAGCTGATTTGGAAACAGACAAATCTGAAATTTTGACATGGTACGACGTTCAGCGACCTTGATGATGACCGTACCTAATATTTATGATGGTACATAGTTATAGGACGGTATAAAAATGTAATTTGTTTAAATTTAACTTTAAGATATATATGCAAAAATGTATATTGTAAAAAAAGGTATTCATAAAATATTTTTTAAGATGAATAAAAATTGTATAGTCTATTTTTTGTATAGGCTAGTCGTAGTAAACTTAATCTTAAGTTGGCATTCCCTTATATATCAAATACCGATCAAATTTTATCAAAAAACCAACCCCAGGCCCCAAAACAGATTAACCGCAAACCAAATTAAACCGACGCTTTAGTGTTAAGAACGCCACATTACACATGGCGTGCTCTACCCAGTATAATTGACGACAGTAACGAAACTAGGTTTGGGAACTTTTATCCATGTTTTGGTGAGGTTCGGTGAAGCGATACCGCGGTGTGGGGGAATGCGTCGAGATATTCTGATCCACCTCAGACAGTGCGCTCGTAGCGAACTTTGACTTTGTCCGCGTGGAATAGTAATTTTTCTTTACATTTTTTTTTACATTTTCCATTATTTCTTCGCTCCTAATAGTTGCAGCGTGATGTTATATAGCCTTAAGCCTTCCTCGATAAATGGTCTATTCAACACGAAGAGAATTTTTCAATTCGGACCAGTAGTTCCTGAGATTAGCGCGTTCAAACAAACAAACAAACAAACTCTTCAGCTTTATAATATTACTTAAGATTAAGATAAATAGCTAAGTACGATCCGGGGACCAAAGTAGCATCGGCCGTAACTCAAAATCGTTATTTCTTTATACATTTTATCATTTACAGATGTGAATCACGTCACTGTCATTCACTACACTGTGCTCTGTACCGAAAAACAGCCCGTATCGGCCCGAGGCGGGACGATCCGACCCATAAATAATAAATACTAGCACCGCCCGTCTGCAGATAATGGTAATTTACGGGTTGCGACCGCTGCCGTCAAATCTTTGGCAGCGGTTAGATCGACGTTCGCCGGTTTTTGCACGGGTTGAACTTTAGTGTTAAGTGGGTTTAGATATGGTAGATTTACAATGTTGTCGGCGTTGCAATTTGGAATACTGATGCAATTGTTGTGAACTGTATTGTCTGTTTCAAGAACGGTCCATAGATGAAATGGAATAGGCAATAATTGTTGATTTGATGAAAATTATTCTCAAGTCATTGAAATATTAAACAAACAAAACCTGTAATGGGTGCGGCGTTAGAAAAAAGGCGCTTTATAACTATCACATCATGTTTGTAAAAAATCATTTGACGATTGACACGTTCTTACAAAATTGCCAGACAACAATTTATTGATCATATTTAATTCAACTCCAAATTCTACTTGAAAATAGTACCACAAACAAAACATTAAATAAAATGTAGAGTTAACATCTAAATACATATAAAAATATATTATGTCTTCATATTAGGTACTATTAGTTGGATGGGATTCGAACTCATAATATCTCAATAATTGTATCATTAAAAAACTAAAAAAAAAATCACGAGATTTAAAATTCAAATCAAATCCTCGGGGTCTTATCAAATTCTGATGTTTAGGATTACCCTGAGAGATTTATAGGTATTAACTATTTTATATGAAAAAAAACCTACCACCACATAAAACTCAAGAAGCTTGTTCGAGCAATATTTAATTTAGACAAAAAATATGTTGTTTATGGCAATATAATATACTATTATTCCAGGCACTAAGAGACTGAAATCACCCTTATTTCAGTGAAGCAGACAGTTCGACATAAATCCAATCAAATCCACGTGTATGGATCAAGAACGTCTTATGCTATAGACAGAAATTAGGCCGAGGTATTTCACGTTTTACTCGTATTATAAACTAGCTGCTGTCTGGATGAATCTTCGTGTTTCTTATAAATCATAGTCTATTTGTTTATTTCAACTTTATTGCACAAAATGCTACGAAAAGTGAATTTAATGCTAGGAACATTCTCTACCATTCAACTTTTAGATCACCTATTATTGAGATCATGGGTTCTCTCACTGCCATTGGTTTAGAAGGCAGGTTTATTACGAGCGGTATAAACAAGCCATGGGGCTAGGCGAATACTACACCCAGACCCGAAAAAAAATAGTAAAGTTTATTTCCCAAATTTCCCAAAAGAGCGCACTTAAGAAGAATCTATCAATCTGAGTCTCATACAATGTGTTCTGGTAATGAATTTTGTACTAACACCACTTCTTTTGGTTAAAACGTTCCTGGAAAATCTTAACAGGAAGACAAAACAAGAGCTACTTTAACGTTAGACTGTACTAGTTTTGGAAGCCAAGATAAACTAGCCAATAAAGTAACTAGTCACCTTAGTAATAAAACAAAAAAAGCGTACACACAACTCACACGCCTTTTCAAACACCGTGGATGAGGTTACCACGTCTTGTGTATAGACTGAGACATTCCATTAGTCATAGTATAGTATAATAGATGCAAGAGAAATATTTGATAGAACGGTGGTAATACTTACAATAGGTTTGAGAGAGGTAGGGCATAGCGAATCTTCGCTCGTATTGAGCCGCCCGTCCGGGGAAGGACCTCCACCCTATAGAATACAGTCAAACGACCTCTGGGTAGTGTTTCTGTCGGTGAGTACGGTTTCCGGAGCTCGTGGGGGGTTAGGGTTGGGCTGGCATTGCGGTGGCAACTGACAGGTAACTGACCAGTTACTTGCCCGTTGTCACAGCGACTTGGGCTTCTCTTTCGCTTTCCATCAGGCGTAGGGAAGCCATTATGTCTAGCCGCTATAAAAAAGGTCAATTACACTTGACTACCTACGAACGAACTAAACGATCGTTCGATGGATAGTTCAAGGGTTCGGGTTCGGCTACCGGAGAGGACCATATACGACTAGCGAGTATTTCTGCTAGGAAATGAATAAAGAACGTGTTACTCGAGATGAAAGTTATTAGGTTTAACTTACCCAGTAAGTGCACTAAAATATTGTAATAAATTAATATTGATTTAAATAAATAAATAATAAATAACCCAAGACATGCCACGCTGGGCCACACAGCGCCACCTAGCCCCAAACTTAGCCGAAGCTTGTACTATGGGTACTAGACAACTGATAAACTTACTTAGATACTTTTTTTTTGTAAATAAATACATTATACATAGAAAACACCCAGACCAATACAAACAAACATGTTCATGAACACAAATGTTTGTACTGTGCGGGAATCGAACCCACGACCCTTGGCTCAGAGGGCAGAGGTCACTACCAAATGAGCCACCGAGCCTGTCAATGATTTTCATGCTGAACTCCGGCCAATTTCGACTCTGGTAACCACTTTGACTTCTGGCCGTTGTTTTTTTTGGCCCTCGTGCGCAAATAAAGCTTGTGTATGAAGCCTATCATCGATGCGGGATTCTATGCACATTAAGGGCATATAAGTGCACTATTATGATACCTAGTTGTAAATTATGACAGCTGGTGAACGAGCCTTCAACTGGTCGCGTTTAGTAGATCAAGACATTTTTGTCCTAGTTCTAGCAGCTATTTGGTATATTATAATTATATGTACTCTATAACCCAAAAGTGTGGCCAACTATGACTCAACCCGATAAGAAAAACGTAAATGTTATAACATCGCATCAGAGCGCGCATAAAAACTTCACCGCGCGCATAAATCTCTCACCGTGTGCTGCCATCTATCCGCGGTGGGGAGAAGCCGAAGGTGTAATGTGCCGCGGTGATTGATAGATGGCGCTAGTGTGCTGCGTATGCGCATCGAAGGTGCGCCGCGTCGAGAGACGATGATTTACGCGTGTTTATGAATGAACGTGTTTCCCGACGTGAGTAGATTAGGCAAAGTGGATTTATATAGGTGTTATAGTGGAATAGCCTTAATGGTTTTTATAGATCTTCTTCGCAATGTAAAGGTATATGTTTTAATGGTAGAGTGAAAAATATGACCTCTTTTTATTCCTACATGCGAGTGATCGAGCGATGATTGTATAGTCACTCTTGTATTTAAATTTAAACCTAATTATTATTATGATTCAAGCGTGTGTCGATAACGGCTGGAGGCAATTTAGGTGAATTCGGTTTTCGAATCTGGATCTTGGTGTTCTAGTAGATGATTCCAGTCATAATCTGGATTTTTTAATTCAAGGCAAATCGTCATGATGAGTGCATTATCTGTGATCGACCTTTCAAGCAAGCTTAAAAATACAAAGACAAATAAAACACCCGGTTTGGTGGTAGATCGTACCTACTCTTTATAATTTTGCAGTAACAAACAACAAATAGGTATATCTAGTAATAACATAAATTTAAAGTAAGACTTATTAATCACACTCGGTACCTGTCTACCCGTACCTTTTTTTTTTTTAAGAGGGGAATGCATTAGGCACCTTCATGCCGTCTCCGGGGGGAGGCGGCATGGTGTTTGGGACTCACACCTCCCAAAAGGGAGGGCATACCCACTAAACCCTGTCTACCCGTACCTAAGTTATCTACACTAATATTATAAAGAGGAAAGATTTGTACCTATTTTTGTATGTTTGTAATGAATAGGCTCAAAAGGTCCTGGGCCGATTTAAAAAAATCTTTCACCAATAGAATGCTACATTCTTCCAATTTGACATAGGCTACATTTCATTTTGAAAAATAAATAATAAATAAATAAATATCAGACAACATCACATACATTGCTCCGATCCCAAAGTAGGTAAGTAGCTTAAGCACTTGTGTTATGGGTATCAGAACAACGAAGGTACCACAAATAAATACTTAAATACAAATATTTACACCCAGACACGGAACAAACACAAGTGTTCATCACACGAATGTTTGTCCCGGGTGAGAATCGAACCCACGACTCTTGGTTCAGAAGGCAGAGGTCACTACCAATTGAGCCACCGAGCCTGTCATTTTGAAAAAAATTAGGGATCCTTGGTAAAATTTCAACAATACAATTGTCTACCCCGTGCGAAGCTGGGACGGGCTGCTAGTGTATAATAAAATGCAAAAAAAAAATAACGGGGACTTCAAATGTTTTATTCAACCTACCTACTAAACCACTCTGAAACTCAAACACACAGGTACTGGCTGTAAGAGGGATGTGCCCTAAATTAGGGCAGTCAGCGGCCCTCTAGGTGCGAGCTTGACGAAATGGCCCCACAGGGCTATCCCTAATCACTCACGCCGTGACGGGAACTCGTTTTAAAGTTTCGCTCCTCGAATTGAGTAATTGTATCGCCGAAATGAGAAATAATGAAGTGAATAAGGGCATAGAGCAATATGCCGCTTCAATTTGTAACTAAATAATGTTAAAAGGCAATTGTGTAGGGTTCTGGGTTTTACAATTAAATTTGTGGTTCGATATTTTTGGCCTGAGTCTGTTGCTACCTTTTTTGTTACCAGTTGTTTTTAATACATACTACCTACATATTTCTTATTATGAAGGAAATTTCTTGTCATAATGTAATTGTTGTCGTAAAAATATGTCTTCCTAAACGTCGTCATTTTGAATTATAATTATTTAACTCGTTTATTAGTTCATTTTCGTCGTCGCAAACGTCGTAGGCGACCGTACACGATATATTAAGCGTGTCAAAGCGACAAGAATCTTCATCCGCTAATGTAGCACCAGCATTAGAATACCTTTAGCCAAATATACAGGTCTGAAGCTATACTTACGGCTGGCAAGAGCTGGATGCGAGAGGCCCGGGATCGATCGAAGTGGCGAGTATTGGGAGAGGCCTATGTCCAGCAGTGGACTGATGTGGGCTAATGATGATGATGACAGATCTGAAAATCTTTTGATCTGCTATATAAACACAATGTAGTGAATAAAAGGGCATTTTTTGATGCTAGATACATAATAGTTCACTGAATTGACTCAGCAATTTAAGCCTATTTTCATTAGTAATCAGGACAGATAACCATGTAAAAAAAACGATATTTCCCTTATAGGAACATAAGTTTATACTGCTTTTTAAGAATCACAATACCAACAAAGTTAGCTAAAGTTTGCAAGCCAAAATTTCCCAAACTTTTCTCAAGATTTGCCAGATTGATATTAATATAGGAGTACATAGGGATATTGATCGGGACGTCCGTCTGTGAGAGTATGAAGTAATAGCTGCCCACATAAGACTAAACCCTCTCGTGATGCTGCCAAATAAATTATCTATGAACGAGATTGGCTACTTGCTGCAGAACTATGGGGGATGATGCTCTACTACAGGGTCGTTTAAATTTATTGGGTATTGGAAATGGTCGGGGATGCATCATCTTTTCACTCCAAGTCTTACTTGTCCGTGGTGCAACCTGCCGTAACAAACAAAGCGCTGGCAGCCGACTGATAGCGGTTTAACCATCATGCGGACGGAAGGCGTGGCTAAATACTACGAACCGATGACGGGCAACAGAGTCACCGGAGCGAAAAGCTACGAGCTACAATCACCAACCCGCTTTCTCAGCGTGGTGATTAGTCTTCAGATGCTTGACCAAAGTGGCGAACAACTGGAGAAGCCTATATTCAGTAGTGGCTGCTGATGGTACACAAATATTCTCCTGGAATCGGTAACTAACATGTTACCGTCACAAATAAGACCTATTTGTACGGTACTGTGAACGGAAAATGAACGAATGGACAAACTATAATACGAGTTCTTGACAAACTCTGTAAACACAGTAAAAATAAATAATTATTAAAATAAAAATTTTAGAAAACCCCTGACCGATCTGTCGTAATTATCTTACACAAGAACACGTTCCCTAAGACTGTCACACATACATATATAGGCCAACACGTTAAACTTATAAGTATAACCTTCCTTTTTTATCTATCTATCTATACTTATAATAAATCTGTAGAGAGGTCAATTCTGTACATGAATTTTTTTCTCAAAATAACTATCAGGGGGTGATTAGTGATCGATACTGATGCCAAAAATGCAATCATTAAAATTTTTGTCTGTATGTTCGCTACAGAAAAAAAAACTACAGGACAGATTTTAACGAAACTTGGTACGATTTATTCTTCATACTCCTGGGCAGGTTATAGTATACTTTTCATCACGCTACAACCAATAGGAGCAGAGCAGGAAAACGGGAGAAATTTTTATCTGCATGTTTGATCGCGTATCACGCAAAAACTACTGCATGGAATCAAATGCGGTATTCACCAATATATTGCTAGAAAGTCTAACTTAAAATTTGAGTACCATTTTATGGATGTCCGTTATTTTTAAAACCCGATATACACGCGTGCGACGTCGCCGGCACAGCTAGTAGGAAATAAAAATGAAAGTTTCTTATTTCCTTTTTGTTGCGACATGGATAAATCATAAAACAGCAATAAAATATTTCAATTTCAAAGCAGAGCATCCACCACCGTATCATGTGTACACCCGAAGGCCGATAATATTCGCGGGGCGGAACTTACAGACTGAAATATAGGGTCGATCGCCACATCACGCCGGGCCATGGATCACTGCAAATTATCCGTCTATCGCGAAATGGTCTGGCTTTCGTAGATCATATCGGATTGAGGAATCTTATGGACTAAATAGCTGTGCTCGCGACTACGTCCGCGTAGAATAGTTATTTTTTCCCCGTTTTTTTTTACATTTTCCATCATTTCTTCGCTCCTAATAGTTGCAACGTGATGTTATATAGCCTAAAGCCTTCCTCGATAAACGGTCTATTCAACACAAAAAGAATTTTTCAATTCGGACCAGTAGTTCCTGAGATTAGCGCGTTCAAACAAATAAACAAACAAAGTCTTCAGCTTTATAATATTAGTTAAGATTAATATAGTTAAGATAGACAGACACTTCAAGATTTTTCAATTATTTCTTCGCTCCTAATAGTTGGAACGTGATGTTATATAGTCTAAAGCCTTCCTCGATAAATGGTCTATTCAACACAAAAAGAATATTCCAATTCGGACCAGTAGTTCCTGAGATTAGCGCGTTCAAGCAAACAAACAAACTCTTCAGCTTAATAATATTAGTTAAGATAGACACTTAGAAGAATGTCGAATAACCTACTTGTATCTGTTTGAAAATAGAAAATGCCTATTTTGCCCGGACACCATCTGCCGCGCTACTATAGCTGAGAGAAAGAATGCGTTCCTGACAGGTCGTGATCAAATGGGCGGTATAACTATGAACTGGCGTACAATTTACAGCAAAATAAGGTAAATATCGTTCATCATCATCATTTTGCCAATTTACATTACAATAAGCGTTTGGGCGAACTTTATCAAATACTAGCGGACAGGTAGACAATTATATTGTTCAAATTTTACCAAGGATCCCTAATATTTTTCAAAATGAAATGTAGCCTATGTCAAATTGGAAGAATGTAGCTTTCTATTGGTGAAAGAATTTTTTAAATCGGCCCAATCCTTTTGAGCCTATTCATTACAAACATACAAAAATAGGTACAAATCTTTCCTCTTTTTAATATTAGTGTAGATACGAGTTGACATATTAAGTCACAATCGCATTCTTTGCGCGGCCGGATTATAACGCCATTTAAAATGCGTCATTATGTTACCAAACGCCACTGTTGCCGAGTGGCCAAGACTGCAAGACGAGGGCGCAAAGGGCGCGCTCGCCACTTCATCACCGGCCGCGCCGTGTTTTCATTAGTCGCCGTTAACGTATGACGCGGCCGGGGACTAAATCTTCATTTTTGACGTCCCGTGGGCATCTACGCGGATGTACTTCGAATGGAAGCGGTACGTAGAGTCGGGATTGCAAAAACGTTATAATTATGAGTATATAGGAGAGTTCCTAACCGAATTTTGACTATAGTTCATTCGCGTTAAGAAAATAGTGACTGACAGGTCACTGACAGGCCACTAGCCAATTAAAACGCTAGAAATTATAATTCTAGTGGCTAGTGGCCTGTCAGTGACCTGTCAGTCACTATTTTCTTAACGCGAATGAACTATAATATACACTATTACAAAAATAGAATGGAAATGTATTGCTTTAACACGCGGTAACATAGACGGCGCACAATTTAGTCTGCAATCTGCAGGGTTGCTAGGGTTGGACGTAATGCACACGATCTATAGAAAAATAGCGTGTACGTCGCTACAGCCCTGCCGACAGAATGATTGTCGTGTCGTCGTCTGCGTTGAGTCTGTGAAAAATCCGCGATAGACTTTTTGCGCGCCACGCAGACTTTTGTGCGCCACAGACTCCTTCGCACAAAATGTGTGCCGTCTGCGCTGCACCTAATACTATTAATCCTAGGGCGTTCCCAGACCAATCGAGTGATGTCATCGATCGACGATTAATCGGTTGGTCTGGTAACTCTCTTATAAATCTTATCTTTTCAGTCGTTCCCACATTACTCTTATTGGGGATCGTAATCACTCGTCAATCAATCTTATAAGCTTATGGAAAGTGTTGTTGTAAGTACGTTTTTGATTATTTAATCAAAGCAAGTTTAGGTATATGCCTTATTTGATTAATCATTTAGCGATGTTCAAAACGGGTAACGGATGTGGTAATGTTTCACACGAACTCGCTAATTGTATGGGCAAACCCTTAGAGTATTTTCCTTTTTAACACCATTGCTGTCACATGAAAAATAACTTGGTAAAGTAATCTTGAATGATTTTTCACAAAAAAGTAGGTCCATTAGCAAACCTAAATTCTGTTTTTCCCAAAAGAAATGGTGATTTTATCCGGATGTTCATAAAAATACCACACATAATATGTACAAGTAAATAAGTAATACCAGCAAAAGATAATAGGATTTGTATAGTTGTACCAGGGGCAGAATACAAGGGACTCTACCCGAGTCCCTGCAACTTGTTGCCCACTGGCGACACATGAGTGTTTAGTGCGTAAGCCCTCCCATTTTAGGAGGTTTGAGTCCCACATACCACGCCGACCCCGGCGTGAAGAAGCCTCATGCATTCAGTTATTGCAATTTTTTCTATTCAGGAAGAATTTAGGACTCAAAAAGGTAACCAACAAATTTTAACTTTTGGGACACTCTATGTTATTCAATTTCTTTGATTTTTTCGCTGTGATCATGTGACTTTAGACTATAGGAAACGTAATGTTCACTAGTTTCGATTTTGTTAAGGCCAAGCCATATCCAGAGCACATAACTCCCAGTGAGCATGTCTCGTCCACCGGACGGGGGACAGCGCTAATGTTGATATATCGGTCGGAGTTCGGACGGACGGACTCACGAATTTTGTACCGAGATGTTAAATAATAAGGACGCTTTGTCCTCGTGTTCACTTATGTATGTGGGTCTGGTTTTGCGTTTGAGGTTTTTTTTTTTGTAGATAAGCTTTGTGATTCGTTGTTCTTTAAGGTTTGTAACTTGTTACAAGACTGTGTTAAGAATAAAATTTACATTGGCTATAGCTATCAGTGAGGAAGAGATTTTGGCTGTAGAATAATACGTTCGTTTCTATGTAATCTTCTCACTACGTTCCAAACTAGTGGTAGGTTCAAATTGCTTTTGCTGCGTCTAATGAAAATGTATACAAATATTTGTAGAAATTGAAGCTATCTGCTTCGATTTACCTAAATGTCATTGTCCTCAATATTTTGAAGGCGTTAAGGAAGGATGTCGTTAAACATAGATAAGGTGTTTGATGTTTATAAATAGACGGCTGAATTATTTATAAATAATTTTCACTTATTTTAAAAAGGTTCACTTATTTTAAAATCAAATAATATACAGTAAAACCTCGATAAATTAAAGTCCAAGGGAAACATTTTTTACCAAGTTATCGAGGTTTTAAATTATCAAGGGTCTATGTTAGGGATAGGTTAATATAGAGGTTGCGTATTTTAAGTTATACAGGTTTTAAGTTACCGAGGTTTGAGTTATCGAGGTTCTACTGTATTTTAAAGAATAAGATAAAAAAAGTCATGCAGTCCGATGTAACTAACACTACTTACAGTTCATATTATTTCAACTTACTCAGGACCAACTAGATCTATTCACGACTAAAGATGAAAAGACGTTAACCCAAACAAATATTTACATCTAGAAAACCCAAAGATCCTCCACAATTTCTCCAAGCACCAAAATTAAAACGACCGAACTCGAAAAAGTCGTTCTGAACTCCTTCTCGATCCTCCCCGAAAATGGTCGTACAATTTTAAACTAATCCGTGCCCGAAACTATTCCGCTTTTTTCCCTATCTTCCTTCATAAACAGGGATCAGAAGCCTTACCCTTTTGCCATAAATCTGGTGGTGACCCCCTCCTCCCGAGGTGGTTTTGAATGGAGATTGAGCCAATTAAAGTAATCGCCGTAACAGTCGGCGTTGCCTTGGATTAGTTCTGTGGATAGGGATGGTGTGGAGTCGGCGTCTCCTTGTGCGACTGTGCAATTATTTGCTACATTTTTTAAACAACTTTGAAATTTGTGAAGTATAAATCTTTTTACATCAGAGTAGAACAATTGCACTTTGTATAGTTTTTGGTAGGGTTTAGGGTAACTGATACTTAGTAAAAAAAGTTTGTTGTCATTTGAATTTCACCGCTCCGGGAAGGAAACAAAATGTAGGCCTTAATTAATAAAATGTGATGAAAATATTCAATTTTTTCTAATAACTATATGGGACCTAGAAAATTAGAAAGCTGCTAATAACTTTTGTTTCACAATATGATAATAGCATTTTACAATAATAATATGTTTAAAGTCTACGTTGCATATACTGCTATATTTATAAAATAACTGAATCATATTTTTTTCATAATTTCTGTAATAATAAGTTTATTTTAGGCTAAATAGCTTGTGAAGGTTACCAGCTGAATATTTACTTATGCGTTGCTCATTTTCAATGAGTGACTCCGACTCAAAAAATAAACTTGCAGATTAATGACACGACCCTCCCTTGATACCTAATGTTAACAAAAAAATCTCCTCACAAACCGTCTCCACGCATCCCTGTCCCGCAGGATTAGTATCATACAATACAAGCAACGGGTGAATCCTTTTATTTATTGCTATTTATTGTTATTGCATTCTCTCCGCTCATTTCTCTCTTCTAATATTGTCTTATAAATTCCGCTTAACGTTTCGGCTGTAGCCTGTTTTAAATATTATTGTTGCTAATTAGTAGCTTGCATTTCCTGTAGCTTTTAGCTGATGAGTTTTTTAGTCTGAGCCACTAATGCCAATGACTTTTTGGCTTGGCTTTCTCGTTGAAAGTCTTTCTTAAAGATTTTTCTCAATTGAACATACGAATTGATTGGTTATGTATTTTAAAGTGATTTTTATTAAAGAATTTAAATGTACCAGAAGATAGTCTAAAGTTTTCAACTACTTATAATTACAAATCTACGCCTAGTGAGGAGTTAGGCGTAGCTAAATACTAAAAACCGGTGACGGGCAGCAGCGTCACGGGAGCAAGAAGCTACGCCCTGCGATCGCAAACCCGCCTGCCCAGCGTGGCGATTATGGGTATATCCTCCAGATGTTTGCTCTAAGTGGCCAACAACTGGAGAGGCCTATGTCCAGCAGTGGACTGTAATATGCTGATGATGATGATGACAAAGCTTAAAAGATTCAAGAAAATAAATTTATTTGTCTACAGATAAATTCACGACTACGGCGTGTTGGCGATCAAAAGGCGTAGCTCCTCGCACCAGTGACGCTGTTGCCCGTCATCGCTCTGTGTTATTTATTTACGCCTCCAATAGAGGTGGTTATACCGCTACCAGTCAGTTGCCAGAGCCTAGTCTGTTATTCAGCAGGATCCAAAATGGGCAGGTGAAGATGGCTTGGAGCGAAAAGATGATGGGTGAATTTTTTGATTCCTTATTTTCATTTTCATTTTCTCTATGAAATTCTTTTAACGTTTATACTCGTATATGAAACAGACAATCAAAGAGCACTTTGTAAACACACACTTCGACGAATAACCCATTCAAATTAACTCCATCTGACGTCACAGTCGTTAACCTCCCCTTAACACGAATCAGTCTTATTCGCTAACTATATAGTAACTTTACTATAACTATATATCTGGGAGGGTGACGTCACTGCGATATTAAGAGCGTGGCGAAGTAATTCAAATGATTAAGCAGATTTATGTGCGGGAAGTGGGAGTATCGAGTGCCTTTATGCGCTGAAATGGAGTTAATGTAGAAATTATTGTAATGGTTATGGGAGAGTCATTGTTGGGAAACTTTTTTTTTATGACAGTGGCCAGTGGGGTAGAGGTATTTTTGGATTTAGACGAATTGGCGTGAGGAAGTCTGAGTGTGAATGGGATTGTCGTTAGCTCGTAAACCCACTGCTATATTTGTTTTTCAGTATAACCGTGTATAAAATAGGGATATAATGTCGTTCAACATTAGGCAAAAGAATACCTGAGACCTAAACCAACTGCCTTTTACAACAGATGTCTGTTTTTAAGACAACTGTTTGGTGTGCGGTCTTTAAACAGACTCCGTACCCAGGTTGGTCGTAGCAAGGAGAATTGGAGTTAGGGGTACTCTGATGGCAGGCAGGGATGTGGCCGTATGCTTCGGCGCTACCCGTGTCCCTGCATCTTGCTGCCCACTGGCGACACAGCGGGGTTTAGTGGGCATGCTCTCCAATTTTGGGAAGTATGATTACCACACACCATGCTGCCTGCCCGGAGACGGCATGAAGGTGCTAAATGCATTGCCCTCTGAAAAAAATATTGGGGGTACTCTGATGGGTCAGACCTTGCCTGCGAGACCAGCCCCTCTCCAGAGTATGTCTCACCTGGTCTGCCTTACAAGTGGAGAGTCCTGCTGGCTTACCAAGCTAATGTCCGTGACTGGGGTGTGGTCGGGGTGGCGGAGTACTGAGCATAGCATGTTTGATTTTGATTTGCCATCGAATAAGGAATATCTTTATAGGTATCTGACAACATTATAGCTCAAGCCCAGAAAGATGATGACTATGAAAGATGATGAGTATTTAATAGGCATTTTTTTATCTTTAGAATCCTACCTAGAAACGAAATGGGATCGGTGGTTACTACTGCACCAAAAGCTGTTGTAGGTATCTGAAAACATTATAGCTCAAGCCCAGAAAGGTGATGACTGTGAAAGATTATGAGTATTTAATAAGCATTTTTTTTTATCTTTAGAATGGAAATGGGATCGTTGCTTACTACTACCAACAGCTGTTGACGCTGTCGTTTCTACCTCGTAGATCAGCAGTCATACGTCATCATCATCATCATCAGCCCGTGTTAGTCCACTGCTGGACATAGGCCTCTCCTAACGTTCGCCACTTAGGTCGATTTTGAGCTTCTCGCATCCAGCACTTGCCAGCCGTCCTGCACAAATCGTCACTCCACCTGGCCTGAGGGCGTCCTACATTACGTTTGCCGAGACGCGGTCTCCACTCCAGAACTCGTTTACCCCAACGGTTATCGGTTCTGCGGCTGATGTGACCAGCCCACTGCCACTTCAGCTTACTACAGTCATACGTATACACCTATATGTGTTCTCCCAAAAAGCGATGTCATTATAATCCCCAGTAATAATGTCCATATTTCACAGCGGCCGTACATCACACCGCTCGTGTCCGTCGGGTGATTTACATTACGGCAAGCGTGATTTTAATAACAACGCTCTTTAATTGTTCCGGTGTCTGTCTATGAATTAATGGTCGTTAATTATTTTTGCTTTTTGAGAGCAAAATAATTGAGGGCATAGCTTAATTTTAATATTTGAAATCTGATAATAATAGGGAAATTGTATCAAGAATATTTTCGTGTATTTACAAATTTCAAACAATGTATTGTATAATATATAGTAACAGTGAAAACAGATCAGAATTGGCTGAAAATGGAACGATATAAAATTTATATTCCTATAAATTTTGGAACAAACCTACTGATATGCCATATCACGCCCCGCCTAATGAACCTAGGATTGTAAGAGAAAGGAAACAGATGAGCTGGAAGGGTATTCCATGACTTAATAGTATGGGACAGCGAGGAACTAAACCTCTTAAGTATCTCCGAACTAAAACTTTAAACATTGTTTGTAAGATTAGATATATTAGGTACCTGTGTTATTATTAATTTAGCTTAACTAGAGCGTCGTCATCTAGCACAGGCATATGTTTGCTTACAAGGTGACTTCGATTACTTTAGTTATGTAAACCTTTGTAAAAGAAATAAAGTATTTTATTTTATTTCATTTATTTATCTCTTGGTGCGCGCCACCCTCGTCTGGATAGTAAGCTGGGTAGCTGGCACGTATTGTTCGGGAGTGGAAATGTGACATCATGTTAAACATCATTCAGTGGCCTCCCGTCACCTGATGGTAAGCTAAAGAGGGGCCAAGTTACTGCGACTACAGACCAGTAGGCAGCCAAACATGTTTTCAGATAGGTAGATAGACATTTTTTTTTGCGCGCCATACAGTTGAATTAGAAACTAGGTATAATAGCTTATCTGCCTGTTTCCATCGCCATGCTGGTGACATGACTGGCTCGGTGGCTCAATTGGTAGTGACCCCTGCCTTCTGAACCAAGGGTCGTGGGTTCGATTCCCACCCGGGCAAACCTTTGTGTGATGAATACTTGTGTTTGTTCCGTGTCTGGGTGTTTATATTTGTATTTAAGTATTTATTTGTGGTACCTTCGTTGTTCTGATACCCATAACACAAGTGCTTAAGCTACTTACTTTGGGATTAGAGCAATGTACGTGATGTTGTCAGATATTTATTTAATGCTAATCCCGAGTGCGACCGAAGGTACTTCACAGATTATGATAGCTACGCTAACTATCCGTCGATCATCACACATCTATTTCCATAAAGAGATAATTTCGCACGTACAGATACCTACTTATTAAGAAAGTGAGGATACGTAAGCGCTTAACAATTTCCTTATAAGGCATACGATTGGCCAATCGGATTCCATACGACATAGTCACATCAGATAAGATGTTCGTAAGACGCTATACATACGCGATGCATTTTAAACGATTTGCGTAACTTAAAAAGATTACATGTTTTTTACGCTTAGAATTTAGTGAGCTTTCCGTTTTGAAAAACCATTTCCATTTAATACCCAAAAGTATAAACCGATTTCGAACCGGAGAGTGACTGATTTACAAGGTGAATTCTGTGTTCTTTTACTCATTTGTGTGCAAATAAATGAATAATTGAAAAAATTAATTAATTGAACTAATTTCTCCGTTATTAGGATAGAAATACTAAACTCAAAAACAGCTATGTGTACATTCCAATCTACGGAGGTAACATTATCATCATCATCATCAGCCTATCGCAGTCCACTGCTGGGCATAGGCCTCACCAGTTGTTCGCCACATAGGGAAAACATCTGGAGGATATACCCATAATTGCCACGCTCTGGGCAGGCGGTTTGGCGGTCGCAGGGGGTAGCTTCTCGCGTCGGTGACGCTGCTGTCCATCATCGGTCTGTGGTATTTAGCTACGCCTTCAAACGGTTTCCAGCGCCTCGTTTGTTATTCGGCAGGCGCAGGATGCACCACGGGCAAGTGAGGTAGGCTTGAAGCGGAAAGATGAATGGTACATCCCGCGTAAATATGTTCCTGACCTAAAAATGTTAGGAATATGACTTATCATAGGGCTTTCTTCATTTTGTAAACTATAGGCTAGCTTCACTTAACTTAACTACTACGTTTTTTTAGTATGCTTTGCTCCACAAATAGGTTGATTTGAATAAATTAACGATCTCTGTACTATTGGGGAAGCAAATAGCTTTGGCCTAGTGAGACGAAACGACCATCCACTAAGGTCTAACAGGTTTTACCACGTAAATGGTACTTACGACCGTTTTGGCGTGAACCTACAAGAAAACAGTTTCTATTACGTAATATAGTTAGCATGTGAGTACGTTTTTGTAACCCGTACATTATAAGTGTGTTAGTACAAAGTTAGCTAATTTGAGTGAAAGCCGAAATGACGTCGAGTTTTTTTATGGGATCTGTTCAAGATGAATGCACCAAACAATTGACTGACGAGGCTCTGGCAAACCGGCTGGTGGCGGTAAAACCATCACGATAGAAGGCGTAGCTAAATACCACAGCCGATGACGGGCAGCAGCGTCACCGGAGCAAGAAGCTACGCCCTGTGATCGCCAACCCGCCTGCCCAGCGTGGCGATTATGGGTATATCCTCCAGATGTTTGCCGTAAGTGGCGAACAACTGGAGAGGCCTATGTCCAGCAGTGGACTGCACTAGGCTGATGATGATGATGATGGCTCATTAATTGTTCGTGTGGCTTCCGGATTTAGAATATGGCTAAATTCCATGTCGTCACTTTTTTTATACCATTAATGTGGCAATCAAACCTGATGCTAAGCGGTTACCGTAGCGTAGCATATGGAAGCGTCACACACGCGCTGCCGACCCTAACCCCGGCTCAATATGCAGACTGCAGCAAGATAATATTCTTGACTAATCGTATTACAATGCGTCAAATATAGATTACATACTTATCGGTACACTACGATTATTTTTACTCGATGGTTTTGCGCTTGGCTGCAACTCTTCTTTTGTATGGTGAGCGCGCACACCCAGCAAAATCCAGTTTGATCTCGCCTTGAACACAGGGAGATTATCGGGGTCTAAAGTAGGTCGGCAAACAATTTCATAGTTGGACCGTTCGTATTATACAAGGTCAGTATTATTTATCATAACTGTAGTTTGCAAAATAACTTACACCTAATGAGAAATCATATAAAAATAGAAAAAAAAAGTTACCTCGACCAATGATCATAAAAGGCGATAAAATTATGATAAATCGTTAACAAGATCACCGGGCGCAACTTAAGCAGCCAATGTCATTGAGCAACCAAACTGCCCGGACCGAGAGTCGAACCCATCGGCCGGTCCACATTCACTTCGTTGCGCAACGCATCCGCTCATTGTCAGACATTTTGGATTTGCGCGCGCGCAGAAGTTGATATACATAACTTTGATTCGGGACTTTTCATTAAAAAAAAAATGCACCTAACCTGACTATTCTAAGATTTTCCCTAATACTATGAGTACGTACTAGATTATAACTAGGGGCGTCTAGCACACCCAGACTCGAGACAATTTAGAAAATCTTCAAAGGAATATTTTTTTTTGTCCCCGCCTACGTTTTGTAGACGCTAATACTGCTCTTTAAATCAGATCATCTCTCAAACACCGCCTCAGGCGATCTCATAACAACATCAAACAAAAGCACCATCCATTACTCCATCAGTTCAACACCTGGCGAGCATCAGCCAGCCTCAGGCTGTCAGTTATAAAGCCGCATCTAATTGATAGTGCCATAGGTGATGCGGAAGATTGACGGCTGCGAGCGAGCGCGCTTCGGTTAACGATTCGTTAATTGGTGAAATTAATTAGTTGTATTGTTTGTTATCGCGTTGTGGTGTGTATGAATTATAGTGGTATTAGCTCAGCAATCATTAAAGGATGAATAATTGATAGTGCGAAGATTGCTCTACACATCATCATCATCAGCCTATTGCAGTCCGCAGCTGGACATAGGCCTCTCCAGCTGTTCGCTACCTAGGGCAAACTTCTGGAGGATATACCCATAATCGCCACGCTGGGCAAGCGGGTTGGCGATCGCAGGGCGTAGCTTCTTGCTCCGGTGACACTGCTGCCCGTCATCGGCCTGTGGTATTTAGCTACGCCTTCTATCGTGATGGTTTTACCGCCACCAATCGGTTTGCCAGAGCCTCGTTTGTTGTTCGGCAGGATGCACCACGGGCAGGTGAGGATGGCTTGGAGCGAAAAAGTGATAGGTCGCTCCCTTACATCCCAATTAAATGTAAGTTATCGAATTGAACATTAAAAACACGTCGTTTTTATCGTCATTTTGTGACATCTAAGGGGCAAAGCAGACGACAGACTATCCGTGACGTATTTTTTTGCAATTATATGCAGTAAAGCACACGACGCGCTAAAATCTGTAGCGGATATTTCACAGACTCAGCGCACACAACGCACATCTTCGAATATTCTGTCGGCAGACCTAGACGCTCTTTTTGAATGTCTCAGACGCAGACTCTATCGCACAAAAGAGAGAGAGGTAGGGCATAGCGAATCCTCGCTCGAATTGAGCCGCCCGTCCGGGGAAGGACCTCCACCCTATAGAATACCGCAGTCAAATGACCTCTGGGTCGTGTTTCTGCCGGTGAGTAGGGTTTCCGGAGCTCGTGGGGGGTTAGGGTTGGGCCGGCATGGCGGTGGCAACTGACAGGTAACTGACCAGTTACTTGCCCGTTGTCACAGCGACTTGGGCTTCTCTTTCGCTTTCCATCAGGTGTAGGGAAGCCATTATGTCGAGCCACTATATAAAAAAAAAAAACAAAAAGTGTGCCGTCTGCGCTGCACCTAATAGTCATTAGCAACGTAATACCATGAATTTATAATTACCTACAACACTGTATTGGTTTTAGAAATAATTCGCGTACAAGCGCTATTATTTATTGAACAAAGTTTGCTCAAAGTCGGATCAGCTAGTGAGTATTTACTTTCAAACCCGATTGGTTACTAGCCGGCTGCCAAAGGATGTTATTCAACTTATAATGTAAGTACAGATTTACTCAAGTAAAGTCGTGCAAAGTCAAGGGCACATATATCATAGAAGATGTAAGGTTCCGACAATTTTGTCTCAGTACAATAAGTAGTTAGAGATTTCATTTTGATGAAACCACTACAGCTTCTCATACTGTGATCCAACATGACCCGTATTTAAGACGACCTTCATCAAATTGATTAATAGAAGTAAAGCATTTTTTGTTGTATTAAATATTATTGTTAAAAAAATTTACTGGCTCGGTGGTTCAATTAGTAGTGACCCCTGCCTTCGGACAAACATTAGTGTGATGAACACTTGTGTTTGTTCCGTGTCTGGGTGCTTATAATTTGTATTTAAGTATTTATTTGTGGTACCTTCGCTGTTCTGATATCCATAACACAAGTGCTTAAGCTACTTACTTTGGGATTAGATCAATGAAAGTATGTGATGTTGTCTGATTGCAATTGAGTTGCCTTACAGAAATCAGTCGGGGATGTAAGGGAGCGACATACGAATAATCTTTTCAATTCAAGTCACCCTTTTTTTTTTTTTTTTTTTTTTTTTTTAAGCCGGGGAAAATGCTTTTAGGCATACCCGCCGCTCGGGGGAGGGGCGGGTTATGTGGGACTCGCCCTGCCTCAAGATGGTAGGGAGGCAGGGAATACCCACTAAAAACCCCGGCCCTTTCGTCATGCGCCTATGGGGACGGTGTCAAGGGTCCTGAGGATGACTCATACAACCTTGACACCGCCAGCGCTGTCCGCCCTATGCGGCAGACCCAAACGAGCTCACCCCCCTAGGGGGGAGCGACGGGAGGGGTCCGAAAGGACAACCCACTCCCGTCCGACGGAGACGGGGACCCGTGCAAGGCGGGTGGAGGTGCCCCCGCACCAACCACCCGCTGGGCCCCGTCAGGCGGCAACAAGCGGCGGAACGTTCGCCGCGCGCGCCCACCTCTTCGTCGGCGGAGGGGAGGAGCATCGGGATCGTCTTCCCGCTCCCGCTCCGCGGCCTCCTTTTGGGACATTGTCGTCTCACAAAAGGAGGCCATCGCCAGCCATGATGCTCGGCTCTCCAGCATTGCTCGGACAACTGCTGGGAGCGACAAATCAGTCCCCACCGAGCCGACCAGAACGGCCCGGGGACCACTAAATGCTGGGCAGATGGCCAGGGTGTGCTCTGCCGTGTCACACCCGGCCCCACACTCGTGGCACACAGTGGTTTCCTCCCGTCCGATCCGATGCAGATATCGCCCGAAGCACCCGTGCCCAGACAATATCTGCACCAGACGAAACGTGAGGAAACCATGTTGCCTCTCCAGCCATTCCTTCAAGACGGGACCGACAGCGTCCAGGAATCTCCGTCCAAATTGAGCGGAGGCGAGGTCCTCGGCCCACAGACGAACCATCTCGTCGTGGGCCTCGCTCCGCACAGCGCCTCTTTCCGCGGGGGCAGGGCGCTCCCCGCGCGCCCTTTCCCCAGCCAACCACAGGTACGTAGTGGCCAGCACCTGAGCATCAAGCTCCCAGGGAGGGGTGCCGGCCAGAGCGCACGCCGCATCAAAGCCCACGGTCCGATAGGACCGTGAGACGCGTTGGGCTATCGCCCTTTGGGGGCGCCGAAGATGCGTCACGTTTTCACGACGTGAGACCACATCTGCCCAAATCGGCGCCCCGTACATCGCCATACTGCGAATTATGCCCGCATAAAGCTTCCTGCAGTGCGCCTTTGGCCCCCCCAAATTCGGGAGGAGCCAGGAGAAGGCGTCCGCGGCCTTCAGGAGGCGCGATGACAGCCCGCTAAAGTGCGGGCCAAACTGCCATCGCGCGTCCAGCAAGAGACCGAGATATTTAAGAAGGTCCCCAACTGTGATGGTGACGCCCTCGATGGTGATACGGGCGTCACGAGGGCGGCGCATCCGAGGCCCGCGGAAAAAGATGGCCTCGGTTTTGTTAAGTGCCACCCTCAGACCTAACAAACCAATGCGTCGAACAAGCAGGGAACCACCAGCTGTGGCTCGTCGCGCAGCCTCTTCATAACTCCGCCCCCGGGCAGTAAAGAGGGTGTCATCCGCATAGCAAATGACACCCGTGCCCGGGAGGAGAGCGCCTCGCAGAACCCAGTCAAAGCCGATGTTCCACAGGAGGGGCCCAAGAACGGACCCCTGTGGAACACCGGCCTCGACCCTATATTGGCACATAGTGCCGCTCCTATCAATATAGGCAACCTCACGATCGGCCAAATAATTGGCGAGGATGTTCTGAAGGTAGGTGGGGAGGCCAAAATAGCGAAGGGCCTCAAGGATAGTGGAATGAGGAATCGTATTAAAGGCATTGGCTATATCAAACGATATAGCCAATACCCCCTGTCCACTCCGTTCCGCCCCCCCCACCAGGGACTTCAGCTCCGACAGAGCGTCAATGGTGGAGCGCCCGGCCCTAAACCCGAACTGTCGATCAGACAAGTCCGGGCCGACTCCCGTCAGATGTTCGACGATGCGCTGCGAAATAATCTTTTCGAACACCTTCCCCACTTCCTCCAAGAGGACAATGGGGCGGTACGCGGACGGGGAGTCAACTGGGCGCCCCTCCTTCCGTAGGAGGCACAACTGCCCAACCTTCCATGACTTCGGGAACCTCCCGACCGCAAGACAGCGATCGAAGAGGTCCCGAAAACGTTCTTCCATTTGCGCCGCCGCAAGAGCGACGACGCGAGCTGGCACACCATCTGGGCCTGGCGCAGTCTTTTTGGCGCGGAGGCGTAAAACCACCTCGCCAAATTCCTCCGTAGTGACCGGGGGAATATCCTCGTTCATGGGCCCTGCCCCAGAAGGGGGTACAAGGATTGGGGGAGAAAAGGATGGTGACTGGGCCGGGAATAAGCCCCGGACCACCTCCCCCAATAAGCCCGGCTCGAGGGTTTCGGTCAGTGGGGGACCAATGGGGCGCAGCTGGTTGCGCGCCGCCCGGTACGGTCTCCCCCACGGATCGTTATTTAGACCCTCGAGCATTTCGGCTCGCCCCCGGTCTTTTGCCTCACCAATCGCTGCTTTTAAGACCCGCCTAGCCTCAACATAGGAGGCATATAGGCGGGCCTCATTATCAGCGTCACGGGTGCTGCGACGACGACTGCGCTGGAAGGCGCGACGAGCAGCAACACAATTTGCCCGGAGCCCGGCAATTTCTTCGCTCCACCAGAATACCGCACGGCGCGCGGTGGGACGTTTGGACCGAGGCATGGACGAGTCACACACCTCGGTCAAGGCGTCACGCAAGATGGTGGCGGAAACGTCAACGTCGACGTCTGGACCGGAGAAGGGAGGCGCGAACCAGTCTTGCAAGAACGCAGCCTCCCTTGCAATCCCCCGGTCCAGACGGGAAATCGCCCAACGAGGGAAAGCGGGCCTAGTTTGGCCACGGGTAGCGCCGGATGTGTTCGGAGCGGAAACCGACCACCGGATATATCGGTGGTCCGACAGGGTTTCCACTCTTTCGACGCGCCAATTACTCACACGTGCGGCGAGAGCAGGGGTGGCGAACGCAATGTCCACCACTGACCCCCCCTGCTGTCGCACGCAAGTGTAAGTGTTGCCCCTATTAAGGAGCACAACTCCCGCCGAAATCGCCCAGGCCTCGGTCATTTGGCCGCGCCTGTTACAAGCGGTGGCCCGGTTGCCCCAGGCCACCGACTTGGCATTGAAATCGCCAGCGACCAAGACCTGGCGAGAAGAGAGTCCAGACATGACGACGGAGAGTCGGGCCAAGAAAGCACTGTATTCTTGGAGGGATCGGTTCGGGGAGAAATAGACCCCTAAGATGGTAATATCCCCCCATTCAGCCACAACGTAGTTTGTCCCCCTTTCACGAAGTGTGATAGGGGGAGAGGTCGAGGAGACCCGCCGAACGATGGCCACCGAGTCCTCGCGGTCCCCGACCCAGTGGTCGGGAACAAAATAGGGCTCGGCGACAATAGCAACGTCCACTGCCCACTCGGCCATGGACTGGGAAAAGAGGTCCTGGGCCGAGCGGCAGTGGTTCAAGTTACCCTGGAGAAATGTGCAATGTCCGACCTGACCCATCATTCGGACATTGCACCATCACCTTCAGCCGCCGGTTGGTTGGCAGCCGTTGACGTCCGGGGCTGGGTCGGGGCCCAGAGTCTTCCTCTCTTCATGGGGGGAGCGCAGTTTCTCCCCCTCATAATATGCCCACATGGCTTCCGACTAGCTGCGCACACCGCACACCGAGGTTTAGCGGTGCACGCAGCGGACTTGTGGCCTGACTCGCCGCACCTGAAACACAGGTCCGTCCTATCTACAGGGGACGGACAAAGTGCGCGAGTGTGCCCTATACCGAAGCATCGATAACAACGGAGGGGCTGGGCTTCCAATGCTCGGATGGAAATTGAGCTGAAGCCCAGCAGCAGACGCCCTCCGTCGATGATCTTCTTCGCGGCCATGACTGGGCATTGCACGCGAATCGTGCCAACGCCGCCGCGACCAGTCCTAATATTGCCGGCCCTAACGTGCTCCGGACTGCATCCTCCGACCTCCGCGATCTTAGAGACGACTTCCTCTTTTGTAATAGAGTCGTCGAGGTCAGAGAGGGCCAGGTCAACCATCTTCTGTGGCCGGGTGACTTTTGCCACATCCGCGACCACCTCCCTCAGTTTCTCCGCGAATTTGTCCGCCGCCTCCGCACTAGCAGCCCCGGGGAACTCGAATTTACGAGCCCCGGTCTGCGTTTGGCGGCAGCGGACCGCTCCGATGCCGAGTTGTGTGACATCGACGTGAGTCCGTGCTTTCCTGAGCACGGACTCATACGTCTCCCCTTTTTCAGCAGCCTCCGCGGATAGGGTAACCACCACCGCGGAGGTTTGGGGAGGAGCTAGCTTCCTCTTGTTTCTCGGCTTCCGCTTGGGCTTGGCTTTGGCCGCAGGTGTAGCAGCCTCAGCGGCAGCCTTAGGGGCGGGCTGTTTGCCCCTTCTCGACTGCTGCGGCTTAGACTGTGGCGCCTTCTGCGCCGCAGGAGGAGCCGCGGAAGTCTTCTTCGCCTTCTTCTTTCGGACGACCGTTGACCACCCCTCGTTAGCGGGGGTTGTGGACGGCAACAGCACGTCCTCTGGAAGAGGCTCAGGTATCGCCGTTGGATGTGGCGGAGGGGCCGATCTAGCAGCCTTGGCCATCGAGGGTCCAGCGGATGCCTTAGGGGGCTTAGTTGCCCTCTGCGGCTTGGGTGGTGCCTGGGGAGCCTTGAAAGGCTCCGGCAAGCGCTCCAACATCACCACTGGCTCCTTACGTTTCTTGTCTGCCGCAAGCGGCGGACGAAGCCGCTCTTCCGCGCCGGGGTTGAGTAGTTTTTGTTCCAACCCCTTTACCAGAGTCCTCGTGAACACCTTCTGGTCGTTCATGGCACGGTCGATTACCTCCTGTATTGATGGGGGCGGAGAATCCGACGACAGAACGTCGGCAACCTCCATCCGCTGAACCCCATGAGAAAGGCCGCTTTCAAGGGCGGCCTTCAATTCAGCCCTGAGCTGGGCTATCTCGGCCTTGAGGCGTTCAACCTCAGCCGTCTGCTGCACCAGTTTACTGGTCTGAAGCGCATTTTCCGCCGACAATCGGGAGACCGTCGCCTGGAGGCGTTTGGTCTCGTCAGAGGTCGTGCGCTTCGACCATTCCTCCATTGTGTCCCTTAAGTGTCGGGACTTCTCATTTAGGCCCTTCCGATGGGTGCCCTTAAGATTAGACGACGTGGCGATGAACTGATCCATCCCCGCCAGGTCGCTAACCGCCATCTCTGAGAGCTGAGCCGTAGTCATTTGCCGAAGATCTTCGGCAGAGTTTGCGCCATAGCCGGACTTTAGCATGGCAGCGCGGGCCTCCCGATCCGCAGCCGCCAGCCGTTCGTCCAGTTCCAGCTCTAGCGCGGCCTTTTTGGCCGCGTTGAGCTCCCGCAGGGCCGCAGCTTGGCCGACGTACTCTCCTGTAGTACACGGCCGGCCACGCCCTCTTTTCGCCTTTCCGGTTGTCTTTTTCCCTTTCCCCTTAGGTAATTGGGAATCAGAGGCGGAGGCGGAATCCGCGCTAAGTTCGCCCCGCTTCCGCTTGAGAAAGCTCGCGCGGGAAGCGGTGCTCTCGTCCGAGTCCGATATCTCCGAGGGTCTCCGGAAAAATGACCCCCTCAAGGAGGCCGCAGATGACGCGCGGCTTCTGGATGGAGAACCCATCTCCAGAGAGGGCACATTGCCCGAACACTCACCACTCGCCTCGCCCGAAGGCGGAATCACTACGCCCGAAGGCACCGACGCCTCGCCCGAGGGCGGCAAAACTCCGCCCGAGGGCACACTCGTCTCCCCTTCCCTATCAACTGCTGAACGCGCAGAAAGGCGCGTCACTCTTTTAGGCGTATCGCCTAACTCCTCCACATCTTCCATTCCCCCCCGTTTTTCCCCAGGGTTTTTATTTGACTTATCCAGAATATTCCCACGAGAGTGGTCGCAATTAAAACGTCAATCCGGGCAGAGGCGCCTTGCCCGGACAACCCTATTACAGCCACGGGGGGCGGGCGTTCCCCGTGGGCTGAGCCGCTCCGCCGACCTTTACCCAGCCGACGACCCCCAAATAGGGGCCCCACCTGCCACGTGCCTCCACAGCGGTGGGATTGGGGTTTTTTAATGAGGTTTTCTCCTCTTGGGCCGGCCGGTCAAGGCAAGCCCCCTGGTCCCAGCAAAATCCCATGGAACTACTAGAGTCCCAAGGAACTCGGCCGGGGAAACAGGTTTGCCCGACGGTGACCGGAGTCTGTCCGCCGACTACGATATTCGCAATCAGCGGACCCGTCGCGCGGGTGGTTTTTTACTGAGGTTGTCTCCTCTCGGGCCGGCCGGTTAAGGCAAGCCCCCTGGCCCCTGTCGAAAACACGACAGGGGTAACAGGCTGCCCGACGGTTGACCGGAGTCTGTCCGCCGACTGCGTGCTCGCAGCCGACGAACCCGCCGCGCTGGTGGTTTTTTACTGTGGTTGTCTCCACTCGGACCCGCCAATAAAGGCAGGCCCCCTGGCCCCCGCCGAGAAACACGGCAGGGGTAACAGGTTGCCCGGCGGTTGATCAGAAGACCAACCACCGCGCCGCGGTGCTACACCGCCACACCACGAGCCGAAGCTCCGACAATGAAGGTCCAATAGGACGAAGAGCACGTCGCCCAACCAGACTTCACAACCGACAGTGCATGAAGCACTCCACCAGTCTGCCACAGGAGAGCAGTCGCGGAAACTATCCGGCATCCGACGCCGCCAGACCGCGGCAACCCGAAGCGAAACGAGCGGGAGGACTCGTCCCCTTCGTAGGAGGTCTGCCGTCGAGTAGTAATCCCCTAAGAAATTACTACCCTCCGTTGCCCAACCCCAGGACCGCCTGTTACCGTTCCCATAGAATCCGCGAGGATTCACAAGGACTGGCAAGTAGGCAGTCAAGCCCACTGGCCCCCAGGAGGGGGGAACAGTGTGCACGGCGGCAGAACGCCGTGCTACCCCTCCACTACTACCCTTCTCAACAGGGAAGGGGAGGGAGGGGTGGAGTGCTGGAACGTCAGCCGTATCTGGCAACGACCGACAGAACGGTCCCCACCAGAATACGTTGCCCAGGGTAAACCGGCCAACCCAACTGCCGTTCCCCATTAATTAAGAATTACCGGGGACTGGCATCTGAGTGGCACTCGAGGAGGTCTTCCAGCCTGATACCCCAATTCAAGTCACCCTCACCTGCCCGTGGTGCATCCTGCCGAATAACAAACTCCGGCAACCGACTGTTGGCGGTATAACCATCATAATTTAAGGCGTACCTAAATACCACAGGCCGATGACGGGCACCAGCGTCACTGGAGCGAGAAGCTGCGCCCTGTGATCGCCAATCCGCCTGCCCAGCGTGGCGATTATGGGTATATCCTCCAGAAGTTTGCCCTAGGTGGCGAACAACTGGAGAGGCCTATGTCCAGCAGTGGACTGCGATAGGCTGATGATGACGATGAAAGAATATTTTCTTTATTCAATAACTACTTGCGTTATTGAATAAAGGTAACATGTACGTTATCCGGTTTCAACTAACAGTTTTCCTTTGTTCTATAAAAACCAGATGATAACTGGAGGCGTCTCCCAAAACACCCAGATCTTAGATAATTTAGAAAAGTTAATATCTTAAATTGATTGGACTGAGAATCGAACCCGTATCTTCCGATCTTCCAGGCTTGCTTTACGCTCAAACCATTACGCCATGGACTGCCAACGTAACATAACATAACATTATACATCAGACTAGCCGCAGAAAAACCGCATGTAACATTATGATGTGTGTTATTTGAACACATAACATTTGACCAGATAACACGGTTATAAGGCAAGTCATCAGTGTAACATCATGGCAAAAAGCGATAACTTTGAGTACATACGTACGAGTAATATGGAACACTAGCTTTGTCCCCGCGGCTTCGCCCGCATTCTTGTAGGTTGGTCACAGTTAATGTTTTACAAAGAGACAAAAAGTAGCCTATGTCTTTCTTCATCTTTTTAACTATGTCTACGTAAAAAATCACGTCAATTTGCCTTTCTGGTTTGCCGTAAAAGATTAAGAAACAAAGTGACACACACGAACTTTCAACCCCTATCTTAGCACTTTAGGTGGTTTATATTTCAAAAAGCTGAAACACGTAAATTTTTATTTTGTTATTAAAAACCGAATTCAAAATTTCAGGGCTTTAACTTAAAAAAATATCAAAGTTTCATACAAACTTTCAACCCCTATTTAAACCCCTTAGAAGTGCTAATTTCAAAAAGTCAGAAGCGCGTCATTATTTCTTTTGTTTTATAAGCCTGGATACCAATTTTGATAAATTTCAAAAATGACAAAGTTTCATATAAACGTTCAACCACTAATTTACCCCTTTAGCGGGTGAATTTCGAAAAATCCCTTCTTAGCGGGCGCTTACGTCATAAATGTAACCTACATGCAAAATTTAGTCGCATTTGCTTCAGCGGTTTCGGCTCTGCGTTGCTCGTTCAGTCAGGACATGTGCTTTTATATGTATGTATAGATTATGGCAAAAAGTGGCAACTATGTATTTGCACATAATACGGAATGGACATTGGTATGTAAAACGGTCGCATTAAAAGCTCATTGTGAACGTACAATTTTGATTAAGGTGTAATTTTCTGGCATGAAAAACCTGTAACCAATACGGTCAAGGATTCGAATCCCGGGCCTGGAACATCACTAAGTTTTAAGGTCTTATCGTTTAAGGTTCATATGAATTTATTATTTTCTTTAATTTTAGTTTTCTTTCCATTATTTCTACATTTTTAATGCTTAGGTAGGACTCTTATAGGTGTTATATCACTTTACAGCACCACCTCAACCCTTTAGGTGTGTAAAATAGACCGCTTATTGCGAATAAGACCGCTTAAATTGTGTAACAATTGTATCTATAGGTACTATCCTAGATCTAGAAGAATCCCGAATTATTTTTTTGTGGTGTTCAATAATCTTCTATTATTAATTTATCTATCTATCTATAGATAAATACCTCAAGTGGCATAGCAATACAATGCCACTGTTCACTATAAAACACTTAAAATTCTCCACAGACAGAGAAAACATTCAATATGGTTCTTAAACATATAGCCATAGGGTTTATAATAATTATAAACCCATTGTCGCTACTGCAACCTGCACCTTATGTGAAATGGATAATCACATAATACACTCGCATAATGGCTGCGCTTTGTCATGATTGCCGCATTTCCTACACTTGTCTTTGTAGAACTATGTAAGTTGCAGACCTGACACGATATTCATTTATGACCAAATTATTTAATAACCCAATACACGCCACACTGGGCGACACAATGCTATCTAGTCCCAAACCAAGCTTGTAGTAATAATAACCACAAAAACCAAGCCAAGTAATAGTACATAGTATTACCCGAATACATAGCAAACACCTAGAATAATACAACAGACATGTCCAATAAAGATCACGTACCTAGTCATTTATATAAATAAAAATGGATTTTCGAAATGTATGTATTAACAACAAGTTTCTAACGACTGCACCAAATTGGATGATTCTTGATTTTATTTAACAATTTGTCAAAAATCATGGCGATACCTCATGTAGTAGTTTATAAAATACGTGAATATAGGTAGAGTATGTATTTCCAAAACATATCGATACCTACTTGGTGGGGTTTGAACCCCTACCTTCCACATCAACGGCGCTAACCACTAGACCCTCTTTTCCTCACTCACTCTACACTATATCAAATCATACAATAATTCACTTTTGCCGTGTCTATCCCCTCTTACGGCTACACAATACAAACGATCAATCTTGCGCGCGCGCAGGCCACATAACGCGCGCAGACAATGGCGAGCGGAAGTTGACACCTGACATGTGACGTATGAACTGTCATTTAATCTCCGTTTGACGTGAACAGCTGTCAGGAACTTGGTGTTGAGTTTTGCGGTAGCTGGGTGATTGTTATGTAAAAGTTGCTGCGGAAATTAACAGGTTTTTAAATTAATTAATGGCTGATAATTTCTATATATCCTTGAAGATAGATAAAAAATACAAAAAAACTTTCAAAATTTCCAAATAACTCGGTTGTTCCATCCATATTTTGCCAGTAGGCTCCTTTTTTTACGTCAGGAATGCCTTGATGCATACACCAGGGATTTAGGTACGGGACACTTGGGTTATGTGCGACTCACTCCTAAAAATGGAGAATACCCATTACACACCTGCCGGTGGTCGGCTACGAGCGTTCACCTGAAGTAGGTCGGTTTGCCCGCCGGGATTCGACTCAACGTCTAATCAGTTCTGTAGTGCTACGCCGCCATAAGGATGGCTGCACATCTCGAGAGGAGGTAGTTGTGAGGAGGTTGGCATGCCATTAGGCAACCTATCTTGACATTATCCTTGACTGTATTCCAACATATAACACAACAAGAAACACACATTCATCATGTTTATACTCGATCACCCATCTACATTTCGACCGCCACTACCGTAGCTTAACTTTTACTCACCCAACTTGAGACATCAAGAAAAGCAAGCCCTTCTCCACTCGAAGCAAGAAAGCTAATTAACTCGCACCTACACGCTTGCACTCAGAGGCGAACACTCGAGCAGTTTTGAAATGTTAATGAATGTATGTAGTTGTTACCGCGGAGTCCATCCACATGTTTCGCCCATTTACCTTCATTTAACGCAAGTTACGCAAGTGCGTTACATAAATTCTAGTTTTGAACTTATATGATGGTCCGTGTCCTTATGAGAAGGCTGCCTGACTGGTATTAAATTGGCTGGTTGAGATTTAGCCTATGGTAAAGATGTTTCGATTCCGTAATCTGTAAGGATGTCGATTTGAAGTAGTTTTACAAAACAAACTTGTATAGACTTATGAAAGAAGGCCTCTTGCATAAAAAAAAACCTCGGCCAAGTTCCTGACTACGGGACTGCCACTAAGTCATTTCTTGAAAGATAAGTCTAGTATATAGAGATATGTCCAGCAGTGGACTGATAGAGGCTGATGATGATGAAGTCCTGTTTTTCTTGACAGAAAGCACGACCCAGGATTCGAATTCTTGCCTCTTAAGACTTGCTACCACTTTACCATCGAGACAGTAACAGTAGAATATTATTGTCTACCAGCTTATATGGAACATTCATAACTAAATAATTCAAATGCCAAAATAAAGTATCATACAATTTACATACAAATATGTTTAACATTTCAGTGCACTCATCAAGTTAGTTAACGTCACAATTAAAACATTAATTTAGATATGCCCGGTCTAAAACTAAACAATTCAAACATAATTCGATTAAAACAATGACGCAATAAATGTTTACTGACTATGTGGGGAATGGCTAACTGGCATAACAATATTGTGTCTGTGCGCTACTATTTTCACCTCTTCATCACTTCGTGTACGAATTCATGCGGCATTGATAGCTCATTTAGAGGATGTAAGGGAGCGGCCTATCATCATTTCGCTCCAAGCCAACCTCACCTACCCGTGGTGCATCCTGCTGAATAACAAACGAGGCGCTGGCAAACGACTGGTGGCGGTATAACCATCACATTTGACGGCGTAGCTAAATATCACAGACCGATGACGGGCAGCAGCGTCACCGGAGCGGGAAGCTACGCCCTGCGATCGCCAACCCGGCTGCCCAGCGTGGTGATTAGGGGTATATCCTCCAGATGTTTTCCCTGTGGCGAACAACTGGATAGGCCTATGTCCAGCAGTGGACTGCCTACTGTCTATTGCTAGCAAGAGAACTTCTTCACAGGTGTGCAGATCTATCCATCTATCTATAACATACTTAATGACGCAAATTTTGAAGACGCGAAAGCTTGTTTTGTGATTAAGTGTAAACGTTCGCGGGACTGCCACTGCGCAGGAGTCTGCCGGTCAATATCACTTTCACTTTGGACCAGATGTTTATTGTGTGTCCGGCAGCCGATTGAATGCAAATTCGCGCTTAAACAATGAGAAGAGATTTCGGATGCCGGTTAACTTGTCTGTCCGTTGAGTTATTACGAAATTGTTTTTGTGAGTGGATGTGGGATGAGTGGTTGGATGGTAGGTATGCGATTACTGAGTAATGTCTGTGACCTTGGGGTCCGTGTTGGTTCCGGATTTAGAACCACCCCACCCACTGTGGGTGTCGAATAAGATAAGATAGTAGTGGTAATAGTGGTGGGTATAGGTTTCATCATCATCATCATCATCATCAGCCCACATTAGTCCACTGCTGGACATAGGCCTCTCCCAATACTCGCCACTTCGATCGATCCCGGGCCTCTCGCATCTAGCTCTTGCCAGCCGGTATGGGTATAGGTTTAGTAGGTTTTATTTGTACCCAAGTATATGATGCTGCCCGTTTTCTGATATTCCCTTAGTTGTTGTCTGACACCCACGGGATCAGATGGGATGTGGATCGGAAACCACTGAGATATATTCCCAGTTCACTGAACTGATAATTCTTATGCCAATTAGTTAGGTGCGTCTGTTCATTCTTTCCTTCCTTTACCGTTCAGACCACACATACGATATTCGCATGCGCAGAACATAGTTTATTATACAATGCGCGCACAACTAGCGTTACTACAATCTAAAGCGAGAAAGCATTCGCCGGATTGAGTTATAGACAGACAGATGGACACGCTAACAGGAGATTAATTAAATCTAAGATGTGATTTGGTTTTGGAAAGTAATTTAGATTCTTTCTTAATTTTATATCATGACTAGCAGTGCCCGCGACTTCGTCCGCGTGGAATAGTTTTTCCCTTTGTTTTCACATTGAAACTTTGATAATTGTGAAGGGATTATATTCGGATCGCGTGGCAGCTGCGTCTGCGTCCGAGTTCCGTCGTCGACTCCGCTTCCCGGCGTCCCAGTGCACCAGGCGGCTGAGAGGGGGCGGTGCGGGGCAGCGCGGGGCATCGCGGTCGCGGATCGTTTCCCCCCGCTCCCCCACGTTGACTAACACTCCGCGCTCACCTTGCGTGCGAACATACATTTTCCATTATATCTTCGCTCCTAATAGTATCAGCGTGATGTTATATAGCCTAAAGCCTTCCTCGATAAATGGTCTATTCAACACAAAAAGAATTTTTCAATTCGGACCAGTAGTTCCTGAGATTAGCGCGTTCAAACAAACAAACAAACAAACAAACAAACATACAAACAAACAAACAAACTCTTCATCTTTATAATATTAGTTAAGATTTGAAGGCACTCGCACTCTTAATAAAATAATGACCCAACTCAAACTCTTGGAAAAATGGGTTAAGTGAAAATGCGGTCATCAAAATCAAATCAAAAAAAGTTTTATTGACACCTACTTATCATTTACAGAATTTCCAGAGATATCCAAACTAAGCAAGCTTGTATTTTGGATACCATTTATAATTGCATCAACTTTGTTTAAAGAAATATGTCAATTTTTGTGAGGCGGTCAATTTTTTTTTTATAGTAGCTCGACATAATGGCTTCCCTACGCCTGATGGAAAGCCAAAGAGAAGCCCAAGTCGCTGTGACAACTGGCAAGTAGCTGGTTAGTTACCTGTCAGTTGCCACTGCCATGCCGGCCCAACCCTACCCCCCACGAGCTCCCGGAGGTCATTTGGCTGTGGTACTCTATAGGGTGGGGGTCCTTCCCCGGAAGGGCAGCTCAATACGAGCGAAGATTCGCTATGCCCTACCTCTCTTAAAGTCAATAAGTGGTATTTGATTATTCATAGTTCAGAAACATTAATTATTTCTCATTACTATTCACTCAATTATGACTAATGACTGGTGGTGTTTCACAGAAACTTGAATTTTAAAAGCTCTACAAGTTAGTAAATTAACCCAACTGGGAATCGAAGCGAAAACCACTTTACACAATACGATATTTTAACCTTTCACTAATACAATAAATGTAGCGTGTGAGTCTCATTAATAATATTTTAATTAATACAATCATTTATTCATGATGTAAGGGAGCGACCTATCACCTTTTCGCTCCAAGCCATCCTCACCTGCCCGTGGTGCATCCCGCTGAACAACAAACGAGGCTCTGGCAAACCGACTGGTGGCGGTAAAACCATCACGATAGAAGGCGTAGCTAAATACCACAGGCCGATGACGGGCAGCAGCGTCACCGAAGCAAGAAGATACGCCCTGCGATCGCCAACCCGCCTGCCCAGCGTGGCGATTATGGGTATATCCTCCAGAAGTTTGTCCTAGGTGGCGAACAACTGGAGAGGCCTATGTCCAACAGTGGACTGTAATGGGCTGATGATGATGATGAATCATTTATTCAGACGATTAATTTATACAATACGTCACGAGGTCATCACAATAAAATCACTCTTAAGTAGAAGTATTAATTGCATAATAAATTTAAAAACAACAGATAAAATAATATGAACTAATTAAGTGATCTACTGTTTTAAAATGTAAATCGACAGATTTACATTAAAGTTATAATGATAAAATATGAATGATTCATTTGTTACCATTAAGAATGTCTTTTGTAGATCTTTCGAAGTAAAACTACTGACATGTTATGAAACTCAGGGGTCTTCTTCTTCTTGTCGTGCTTTTTCGAGACCAATACACAATCGTTTCACAATCCATCGACTGTTTACAATCTCGCTGGATAGATTATAATTTAACGGTATTTACATGACTGGCTCGGTGGATCAATTGGTAGTGACCCCTGCCTACTGAATCAAGAGTCGTGGGTTCGATTCTCACCCGGGACAAACATTCGTGTGATGAACACTTGTGTTTGTTCCGTGTCTGGGTGTTTATATTTGTATTTAAGTATTTATTTGTGGTACCTTCGTCGTTCTGATACTCATAACACAAGTGCTTATATTCGAGAACCAAACGGAAACTATTAAGTTGCCGTGTCATTCTATGTGGAAATGTCACCTAAATTCAAAAGTTTTTTGTTTTTTTTTTAAGTATTCAAAAGTTCACTTAAAGTTCACGAGAGAACGAGAGTTTTCTGCTCATGCAATTTCTAATGTTTTCCGATAATAGCGCCTACATCTATATATATAAAAGGAGAAACTGACTGACTGACTGACTGACTGACTGACTGACTGACTGACTGACTGACTGACATATCAACGCACAGCCCAAACGGCTAAACGTAGGCACTTGAAATTTGGAAGGGACGTAGCTTAGGTACCGTAGGGGTGCACTAAGAAAGGAATTCCCGAAATTCCCACGGGAACGGGAATTAGCGGGAAAATCCTTTTGTATGAAAAATCTAAACCGCTTAAGTTAGACGCTTGAAATTTGGCATGCAGGTACCTTAGTAAATATAAAGTTTAGTTATGGCTGTATTTTGAGAAATTCCCACGGGAACGGGAGTTAGCGGGAAAAAACTTTTGTATGTATAAATTTAAACACGCGGACGAAGTCGCGGGCAAAAGCTAGTAAAGTATAATTAGGGCCAACAATTAAGACCTTCAATGAATTTAATGTACTACATAATATACTGCATGAAATTAATGAACACTCATGATGAAAAAGTAGGGCCGATAATTAAGTAGCTCCAATTAATTTCGTGTAGTACACAATGTACCTACCGTATATTAATGTACTACACGAAATAAATGTATCTACACACATTCTTCAGCCTTAAATTCAATGTCAACACGTCTCACATTTGTAGAGCAGCCTTCTGTTATTCTATGCGTGTTATGGCAACGTTGCGCAACCAAAGATTCGGACGAGGATGCAGAGAAAGTGCAACTGCAGCTAACATATCGCTAATTTCGCTAAAATTCGTTCGAATGACGCAACTTTGACCATGTTGAGCTAAAACTGAGTCGCGAATGACTGTCAAAATGACCCAGTTCTTGCTTACGGTCTCTTTAAAGGACTCGGTCATAAAAGTTGAGGGGATTATTTATTCGTCGTTAAAGTTTCATAAGATCTTACTCGCCTTGTCTGCTTAGCTGATGTAATTCTGTTATTTCGTGAATTGAATTTTTTATCAAGCTAATTTTTTATTTTAAAGATGATACGATTTAATTGTGCGATAAGTTATAAATGAGCAACATTGTATCATTAATTGAAAGATCGAGCATCTTAATTGTTAATGCATAACGTTTACATAACTGGCTCAATGCGAAACCTGTGTCGGCGTGCAAAGTGGACTAAGTACCTCATCTTCGTCATATGACTTTCTGTTAAAAGTAAAAGTGACTCAAATGTTCAACCTTCACTCATCGTCCATCAAATCGATCGACACTTTCGATTCCAACTTTATCACTCGACGCCTACGTCCCCCAAATTTTTGGTGGCCAGTTCTCGAGTAACAGCTTAAACTGGTGTAAATTACGATTGTTGCCTCTCGAGTAACTTACACTGATTACGCGTCGGCTTTAAGTCGTGAAAGTGACGCAATTACCCTCGCCATTTTTGAACGTTCAAACTGGTATCAAGAAATCAAGGAGAATGTTACAAAAAGGAGGTTTATTTACAGAAACTTACATTAACAACAAATATAATACACATTATGCTAGGATGCGATCACATGAGTTTTTAACATTAATGGAATGAGATGACTAAGTTTCGTGTTTCGTTTAGTGGTGAGGCGCGCCGTACGATGATGAGGGGGAGGGGACGCCGTAGGAGCCGGAGGGCACTCCGATGGTGGTGTAGGAGATTGAGGGCGCGGAGTAGGAGATGGAGCCGTGGCCACCGCTGGAGTGTCCACCGCTGGAGTAACCGCCGTGACCGCCGCTGGAGTAACCGCCGGAGTAACCGCCAGCGTAGCCGGTAGCGTAGCCCTCCTCAGCCTGATGGTACTGAGCTACCTGGAGACCCTGCTGGACATGGTCGAGCTCGATGCCCACAATCCTGTCCTGGGGGACGCCGTACACGGGCGCGGGGGCGCCATAGTGGGAGGAGATGCCGTGACCGTGACCGTGGCCGGAGGAGGCAGACTGGTAAGCCTGGTTCTGGATCTCGTCCTTAAGGATGATGTGCTTGATCTTCTCCAATAGATGGGGGTCGACGTGGTAGCCTTCTGAGGTCTGGTGTCCAACGGGGACGGGCGTGTAGTGGCCTCCGTGGCTCAGGCCTCCGGAGCTGTAGCCGCCAGAGCTGTACCCTCCGGAGCCGTGGCCTCCTCCAACCACGATGTAGGAGGATGATGGGGCGGAGTAGCTGTAGCCCACTGGGGGTTCGGCGACAGCGCACCCGAAGATAGCGGTCAACGCGATCTGAGGAAAAACATCTACAATTAATACTTTCTTTAAATTAGGAATTAAAGTCATTGTTTTGATGCCCAATTTGCTATCAACAGGTTAAAAACCCCGCTAACTTTTGCAACAGTAAGCAGAGCATGGAATGAACTGCGTTCACGCGTCTGGGATTCGAGATCTTGTACGTAATCTGATGAATAATGTATCGTGCTACCTCAGACCAAATGTAAATTGCTAGTACAATACAACTCGTATGTAATGCGTAAATATTTTTGTAACAATATCAAATCGTCGCGTCGTTCACTTTCAACTGATACAAACTGATTTTGGTCTGACACTTGATATAAAATTTAGCTTTTTGGTAGCACTATTAGTTTTAAATTTAAGGATCACTGAATCTATATCCCGTTAACATATCACAAGTCACATTTATAGTTATGTAAATCCCCGAACGTCTGACGGTTCCATGTCACTAAACATTCACTGCACTCCAATTTTTCACGTTTCGTAAAATTCAACTTACAATGCTCCACTTGGCCATTTTGGTTGTTGTGATCAGCACAATTGTCGGAGGTTGTATGATGCTGGGTCGCGCGGTCAGTCGCTTATATAGGGGGGAGTTTACCATCTACTTTTACTTCGGACCATCCGCCTGATCTCGGCTCGCGAGGACGAACTTGGGTTACAAATGAACTATTATATATTTTTTTATTACTTACCGTCTTTTTTTGAACATGGTGATGCTTTTTATTATGCACGCAACGAATATATTTGTCTTTTTTTCGTTATCAGAAATCGCGATCAAGTCTGCGGTTGCATTTAGAGTATGGTACAGATTTGGATGGGTAAGAGTGGAAAGCAATTACAGACATTCGCATCAATCATTAATAACTTTTAATAGATTGTTTGAACGGAATGATGTATGGTTCTTAATAACGGCTTCCTGCTGTCACTTGTACGGAGGAATTGTTTCAATACCATATTGTAATTGGAAATTAAATTAGCGTACTCAAAATATGTTTAAGCAAAACATAAATCGTCTCTTTATGGTAATAGATAGATAGATAGATACTCTTTATTGCACAAAAACACAGACATTACAGGAAACATATTACAAACAACACAAAGTACAATCTAGGCGGTCTTATCGCTTATAGCGATCTCTCCCAGACAACCTTCAGGTAGAGGAAACCAGATTGACTAAGGAAATGGGTAACCCAGTGCAAAACTATCTAACTATTTTATATTAAATACGTAAAATTATTACATAAATATACCAAGAAGTATATATTCCATAGACATACACATATACATATAAATATATTTAAATACACTTAAATAAAATATACATAATAATAACATATTACATACATAGGTACATAGTTTAATAAGATACTTTATTATTAATATACATAGATACTTATTATTATTTAATATTATTTGAGTATGAATTTAAGTACTTAGATATGATAGAAGAGAAAGAATGTAGAAATTAAAGAGACAGGAGATGTGATTTAAGCCTAAGCTTAAAAACTGGGAGGGATTGGGAACGTCTGATGGAAAGGGGAAGAGAATTCCACAGACGGATGGATTGGACAGTGAAAGACTGGGAGTAGGATTTAGAGAGATGAGATGGAAACGATGAGTGGAGTTCACGGCAGGAACGCATACCATGATCCGCGGTGGTAATCATTAAGTTTAGATAGTATTTCTTAATAAAAGAGGGCCTAGGTTTGATTGGTCGTAGAAATTTGGGATTTTCTTTTTTTTTAGTGGCTCGACATACCTAATGGCTTCCTTACGCCTGATGGAAAGCGAAAGAGAAACCCAAGTCGCTATGACAGCGGGCAAGTAGCTGGTCAGTTATCTGTCAGTTGCCACCGCCTTGCCGGCCCAACCCTAACCCCCCACGAGCTCCGGAAACCCTACTCACCGGCAGAAACACGACCCAGAGGTAATTTGACTGGGGTATTCTATAGGGTGGAGGTCCTTTCCCGGACGGGCGGCTGAATTCGAGCGAAGATTCGCTATGCCCTTCCTCTCTTTGATTTGATTCCTGAGTCAAAAAATATTTAGACCGCTTTGTTACTGTGTTTTATATCTACTAAAAACTAGATAGCAGCTTAGATAAAAAGGTAATGGTTACATATTCTCGCTTATTGGAAAGCACGTAAAATTCAAGACCTTCGGTTCAGTAACCGAAGGTCCTATTCTGATCATGTTCGATATTTATTAATTTTGCTTTTTTAAAACCGTACAAAGCAAACATTATAGTTATTGACACATTGTGTTCTGACAGATTAACATTGTAGAGAACATTTACAGTTAACAGTTATCACGTTCGCTTCCAAATAATATGAATAAGGTTATAGAAGAGCAGGATGCAAGTCGCATAATCAATAGTTATATTAAGATGTGACTAATATTAAAATGTTAAATCTAATTTATGTCACCTTGAGCCAACATTAGCATATGGTCTTTGATGCACCAAAATGGTTGCACCGTTGTTTTTGTTTTGCTTGTAATAATATTTTACGACTGTGGGAAAAATTAGGTTTTCTAAAAAAATCCACCATATTATGACATCACATTAAAGGAGGTCCAACTGTTACATGATTGGTTCATTTTGACATGGCACTGACATTTACATAGCAACTAATAACCCAAGATGTGTGGCCACGCTGGGCCACACATCGCCATCTAGCCCTAAACTAAGCCGAATCTAGTATTATGGGTACTAGGCAATAACTGATAAATGTACTTAGATACTTTTTTGTAAATAAATACATATTATACACATAAAACACACAGACCAATACAAACGGACATATCCATGTACACAGATACTCGTAAATGTACTGTGCGGGGATCGAACCCACCTTTGGCTTAGAAGGCAGAAGTCACTTATTACAAAAAAAAATATATAAGTAAGTTTATCAGTTGTCTAGTACCCATAGTACAAGCTTCGGCTTAGTTTGGGGCTAGGTGGCGCTGTATGGCCCAGTGTGGCATGTCTTGGGTTATTTATTTATTTATTTATTGGGTTATTATTTTTATATTAGATCCGGAAGGACAGTTGTTATTGGTTCGAGGCCTATGTCCAGCAGTGGACGTTTGCAGGCCGATAATGATCTATCTATGTCCTGGGTTTCCTTCAAGGACTTGACAACAAGGTTCATAGCATTGCTACTCTATTTTCTACTTCGAGTATTTTTAGTGTGTGTGACAGTTTAAAACAAAAGGATATTTACAAAGGTTGGCCTTAGTTTGGTGATTACAACTATTAAGAGCATTTATTTCAATACAACTGTGAATATTCACAAGCAAGTGTACTTAAATTAATGCTCCTAGTCGGACGGAGCCCTATGGTCTGAATATCAATTTTTAACCGACTTCAAAAAAAATGAGATGGTTCTCAATTCTGTTTCTTTTTGTTGTATGTTTGTTACCACATATTTCCGAGAATAGGGAATATGCATGAAAAATAATTTCATGTATTTATTAATTTATTGTAAAATACATTACGAACAGTGAAAACAAAATCAAAATTGGCTCAAAATTGGGCGAGATACAGTCGTTGAAAGTTAATATATCCGTCTCTCTCACGCGAAACAGATTTTTCTATGGAGTTTGTATGGCGGGCACGGTACGTGACGTCATCCGCCACGTCGGATCTCTCTGTCTAAGCAATAACTTTAACGCTTTATAACTCGCTTAATAGAAAAGGTATTTAAAAAAATCTTTGATATTTATGTATCTGGAAGATAAAAGATCTCAAAAACTCCATAAAAAAGTCATGCATATTCCCTATTGTGAAACGATTTCAAAAATTCTTTATTTGTACGAAAGGTAGACCCTTCCTAGTTGATTCCATTGTCACCATATTATAATTATTGTAGTTAGTCGGTTTATTTTATTTAAAACTAGGTATACACATTTTAAACAAGTTAAATTAGAGCCCCTTGTAAACCTCAGTTCGAGACCAGGAATGTGAATTATTTGGCGGATTGGATTATTATTTGGTTTGTATTTTGATGACCAGTTTAGGTCAGTGGTTAATGAATGCTACCTCTGATACAGCGGGTTCGATACCCGCACAGTACAAACACTTTTGGGCATGAACATGTCTTTTTGTATTGGTCTGGGTATATGTTATATGTGTTTATACATAAAAAATATTTACATAAGTTTATCAGTTATCTAGTACCCATATCCTCGGCCGGCATACTCGTAGTTTGGGAATATACGAAGCGGTGTGGCTCAGCATGGTATGTCTTGCGGTATTTTTTTTAATTATAGCTCGACATAATTGCTTCCCTGCGCCTAATGGAGAGCAAAAGAGAAGCCCAAGTCGCTGTGACATCGGGCAAGTTACCTATCAGTTGCCACCGCCATGCCGGCCCAAGCCTAAACCTCCACGAGCTCCGAAAACCCTACTTAGCGGCAGAAACACGGCCCAGAGGTCATTTGGCTGCGGTATTCTATAGGGTATAGGTCCTTCCCTGGACGGGCGGCTCTCTTATGTATTTATAAAAACAAAAGTACCTAAATAAGATTATCAGTTGTCTAGCACCCATAGCTTCGGCATAGTTAGGGACTAGACGACGCGGTGCGACCAGCGTGGTATGTCTTAGGTTACTTATGTCTACATATGTGGCCGAATATTTACATACGATAGACAGATTAGATAATGCTAATAACCCCAAATCGTACATAATTATTACGTCTCCAACGCTTACTTAAAAACGAAAGTCAACTATTCATTTTAGTTAATCGTTATCATCTGTTAGAACGGTGTCAAGGCTCCACGGCTAAAAAAACTAAAACCTGTACAAATAGTCACTTAAACCTGCTATGTACGAGTATCATTAAAGGAGAAACATTTTTTAAGTAAAGAATTTTGTTGCTAAAGATTAAGTTAATACTGTGCAGTCAATCAGCACTTGTTTTTTTTTATAGTAACTCGACATAATGGCTTCCCTACGCCTGATGGAAAGCGAAAGAGAAGCCCAAGTCGCTGTGACAACGGTCAAGTAACTGGTCAGTTACCTGTCAGTTGTCATCGCCATGCCGGCCCAACCCTAACCCCCCACGAGCTCCGGAAACCGTACTCATCGGCAGGAACACGACCCGGAGGTCATTTGGTCCTAGAGGTGGAGGTTCTTCCCCGGACGGGCAGCTCAATTCAAGCGAAGATTCGCTATGCCCTACCTCTCTTGTATAATTATAAAGTACCTATAGTGTATCTACAAGGAAAGATTGATAACGGTTAAAAAGTTATCTTGCAGAAACAAAACCGGGGATTTTTTACAAGTGTACTCGTATCTACGAGGAAAGTATATCTTAGAGGAATCATTACCTTGTTCATATAGTCTTAGGTCTTTTAAGGGGCGGGAAGCAGCTATGCAGGCCGTCATAGTGTGATCGATCCGCGTTGCACTAACCAGACGTGATGCGAATCGCCTAAATTTTTTTGGACTTCGTCATCTGCTTAACTCGTCAATTCCCATGCTTCTGTGAAACTGAAAATGTATGTTATTTTTGTTTTAATTGACGGTCTGAGATATTTATAACATAAAAAATATCAAAAAAAAAATCTACCCCCCCTATTTTTCTGGTAAGGGGGGTGTCACCTACAGGTGACACTGGGCATAATATATACCTTTGACTTAGTATGGTAATAAAAAGAATATAACTTATTTTCTTTTCTACACTTTTATTATGTGAAAGTAATGTATTAGATAACATATATATGTATGTATATATGCTTTATTTATTACTTTTCATGAAATTTGTACCAGTATATGCGATGTAAACCTATATTACACCTGAGAACACATTTTTTTTTATACGTTCATGGCATAGTTTGCAAAGATGTTGCGCACAATCGTTTTCTGTATAGTCAGCTGCACTATCTGATAGTCTAGTTCAATGGAAACTCTGGATTCAAGAGCCGCATTTAAAGGCTCGGTGGCTCATTTGGTAGTGACCTCTGCCCTCTGAGCCAAGGGTCGTGGGTTCGATTCCCGCACAGTACAAACATTTGTGTTCATGAACATGTCTGTTTGTATTGGTCTGGGTGTTTTCTATGTATAATATGTATTTATTTACAAAAAAAAAATGTATCTAAGTAAGTTTATCAGTTGTCTAGTACCCATAGTACAAGCTTCGGCTTAGTTTGGGGCTAGGTGGCGCTGTGTGGCCCAGCGTGGCATGTCTTGGTCTATTTGCTGTTTAGTTGAGAGTTTCCGGGGTATTTTTGTAAATAAGATTTACTAGAGCTTTGCGGAACTCCCAGTAAGTCGAGTACTACCAAGCTTTCCTTATCCGATAAATCTAGTCCGAAAGCAAACACTGGAAACCACAATTTTTTACCTCATAAACCATTCGTCATAGAATCGGCATCCCATCAAAATGATCTACGCCACCCATGTATTTGTTACACATTTTTATAAGCGATGGGCAATTGGTTGGATGGGTAGCAACTTAGCTATTTTTTTGGACTACGTTTATTTTTATTTAGTACATCAATATGATCCACTTTCGTCATAGGTGACAATCCATGACAATTAGAGGCCATATCAACACTATTGTCATGCCACTCGGCGACTTTACTCGGAGACTATTTCTTTTGACACCTTATAAACCAGCTCACTCCTAGGCTTCTTCTTTATCTCTTTCCGGTTCATAAAGTCACAGTTTTCCAGGCAGTTTTCCCAAATAGGTCCAGTCCCTCCAATATTGTTTTCATGGAAAAAAGATGCTATCATGAACGCAGGAGGTACAGGCATTGTATTGTAACAATGCCCAGTGTCACCTACAGGTGACACCTGCTAATTTGACCGTTTTTTTGAGAACAAAAACTATTGATTTCTCAATAAAGTTATTTGTATTAGAGGTTACATACCTTAGCAACAATTTGCAAAAGTAATCATTACAGTACCTACCCTTGTGAAATTTTTACAGAAAAAAAAAGTTAGCCAAGCGCTCCCGCGCCAAAAAATGTCAGTAACGTTCGAAACAATTGAATAATTTGGCAGTTTATGTATGGATTACTATTGTCAAATATATGTATCTAAATACTACCGAATGTATACTTTATTGTAGTTGCATATATTTTCCTTATTTTTTTAATTTAATAGTTAAAAAAAAATCGCCAATGTATGTCACCTACAGGTGACACTGGGAATTGACGAGTCATCAGGCAAGGCATTTTGACGTGCTCATATAAACAAAGTAAAGAGCAGTTTTTGGACCAGTTCGTCAATGGTATTTTCCATGTCTCGTATGTAAGTACATAATGTATTTTCTTTTATTATGTTTCCTTTTGTACACTCACCGCACCACAAATCTGCTCTCTGCATGACCCAAGGGTTGACTGGTAGAGAATACTCCTAGCATTAAGTTCGCCTCTTGTTTTTGTGCAATAAAATAAAAATAAATAAATATTTCCTATATTTTTCTCGATTAAGCACACTCCATCGTAGGTTTAACATCAGGCGAATTGTAGCTGAGCGCAAAACCGTCATGAAGATCACATTGGCGCTTTTTTGCGCAAACGAACGCTGAATCACGAAAACGCGCGTTTTGACCACTAAAAGGCCAGTGTGACCGGGCATGTTACGAAGACCTCTGAGCGTTTAATTGAAAATGGATGCTCATTAAACACTCATTTCTGCGTAAGTGTTGTGCGTTAATCATCATTACGTTTTTTTTTATTGAAAATTATATTGGCATGTCGTCTCATTAAATTATGTTTCAGGGTGTTTTACTACTGAGGTCGTCATTGTCGAGCATTGTGAGGTTAAAAGGTAATAAAAATTATTATTGTTATAATTATGTTTCATAATCATCAGCCTATTGCAGTCCACTGCAGGACAAGCCTTTCCAGATGTTCGCCTCTTAGGGACAACATCTGGAGAATATACCCATCATCGCGTTTGTAGTGTTTTAATGACTAATTATGTTAGCAACGACAGGAAATTGCAAACAAATTAAGGCCGTTTTTATTGGATATCTGTGTGACTTATTCAGGTTACCTACATTCATGTAAGCAGGTTCCAGGAATAATCAATGACAAAAACTCTCCCGTCTGTGTGGTTTTTAAAATTCAAAATAGGGCTACCTCATCTCATCCTGTGGGTGTCGGAAAAGACGACTAAAGGAATATTAAGACACGGGCAGCAGTGTTTACTTGCAAAAAACGTACTGCCGTCACCAACGCGCCTGCCAAGCGTGATGAGCTAAGGCAAAGCTCCCTCAGTTGTCATTGAAGGAGGCCTATGACTGATGATGATGATGAAACAATCTCATATTCTCTTTGACTGGCTCGGTGGCTTAATTGGTAGTGACCCCTGCCTTCTGAGCCAAGGGTCGTGGATTCGATTCCCACCCGGGACAAATATTCGTGTGATGAATACTTGTGTTTGTTCCGTGTCTGGGTGTTTATAATTTGTATTTAAGTATTTATTTGTGGTACCTTCGTTGTTCTGATACCCATAACACAAGTGCTTAAGCTACTTACTTTGGGATTAGAGCAGTGTATGTGATGTTGTCTGATATTTATTTATTTTATTTATATATCATGAGACGGGAGGCCATTATGCCGTTCTGTTATAAAAGTGATATTTAACTTAGCGTTACAACAAATTAATTGATTTATTACTTCACAGCACTTCATGAAACATTTACTTTCTCCAAAATCAATACAGGTAACGAATCGAAATATCCATCCGATCATTAAAAATAGTTATCGTAATACAATCTCGTATGTCAAATAATATTCTTGTCAATCTTTCAAGCTTTCTACGTCAAGCGGAAATGCAGAGCTGAATATTAATTTATACATAATAAGGATACACCATTCTGCTAATAAGTCATACATAATCTGTGAATGGCTGAGGACACCATCCATTCTAATTGAAATGAAACTTGATGTTAATTATCCATTAAATTAAACAGTTGATTTTTAAGAAGTGAACTGATATAAAGTTGGTCTTGTACGAGTAATAGGTAGACAGTGCTTACTATGTCAGTAAATAATGTGAGTGTAAGAGGAGTGAGATAATAATACACTTCTACCATATAATAATAAATATCAAACAACATCTAAATATATAAAAGGAGAAACTGACTGACATATTATCAACGCACGGCTTAGACGGCTAAACGTAAGCACTTGAAATTAGGAAGAAACGTAGCTTAGGCACCGTAGAGGTGCACTAAGAGAGAAATTCCCGAAATTCCCACGGGAACGGGAGTTAGCGGGAAATAGTAGTACTGAATCCGTCTGAAGCCGAGGCAGATCGCTAGTCAATGTATATAGTGCTTGAGCAAGTGTTCTATCTATAATATATATATGTATGTATGTTTTAATTATTTGTGACGGAATGGTCCAAATGGTGACCCCACTCCTGTCAGATAAAAACATATGTTGACAACAATGCGTTACCAAGGTCCATTTAATCTTTTGTATAATTTTGAGTTATGAAGTTTGAATCTTCCTGTAATTCCTGCCACATTTTCTCCATCCCGTTATTCCGCCATCCATCAAATCATACCCTGGACTTTGAACACAAAAACATTTACAAAATTTGATCGGCAACCAATATGCATTATATTTATTGACATATTTAATTACATATACAATAAGTTTCATCCATTATACGTCTCGGTGAAGGTCGTTGTATGGCAGGATCCTCTGCTATTTAAACAACCTCACTATACCTTATTTTCTTTACTGCCAGTCATCATTGACTGTGACGGATTGTCATGCTCAATCAATTTGATTAAAGATGAATGGTCTGAAGTGTTTGGTAGTTAAGTTGTCGAGATAAGTTTATCAACATGTAAGTGCCTGTGGTATGTACCTCTTTTATTTACTAACCATTTTATGTGTGTGTTTTATCTACTGGAATGTCTCGATTTTCATCCGTTGAGGTTGTCTAAAGATTAATAATTAAGACTAAGGTTGCCTCAAAATTGTTACTGTGTTTTGCTGTCAAGAAATCAATCGATAGCAGTCAAAATCATCATCATCATCATCGTTAAGCACGTTACGGAGAAAAACATAACTAGGTGCAGGACCCGTCGTTCACCTAGTCAGTCTTCAGTCCTGACTGCAATCATGTCCCATAGGACTTTAGTCCTTTAGGTACCTAGGGTCCCACTGGTCCGAACTTTAGTAGGATGTAGACTTAACGCTTTTATAATTTATTAGGGTTCCGTAGCCAAAATGGCAAAAACGGGACCCTTATAGATTCGTCATGTCTGTCTGTCTGTCTGTCTGTCTGTCTGTCTGTCTGTCTGTCTGTCTGTCCGTCCGTATGTCACAGCCAATTTATTCCGAAACTATAAGAGCTACATTATTGAAATTTGGTACGTAGATGTATTCTGTGAACCGCATTAAGATTTTAAAATAAAATCAGAAAAAAATCCAAAATTTTTGGGGTTCCCCATACATAGAACTGAAACTGAAAAATTTTTTTTTCATCGAACCTATACGTGTGGGGTATCTATGGATAGGTATTTGAAAATGATGTTGAGGTTACTAACATCATTTCTTTCTAAACTGAATAGTTTGCGCGAGAGACTCTTCCAAAGTGGTAAAATGTTATATAGTTATATAGCCATATTATAGTTTTCTGGCTCGCCCAATGGTTGACTGGTAGAGAATGCCACACGGCATTAAGTCCGCCATTTGTACTTTCCTTGTGCAATAAAGAATAAATAAATAAATAAATAAATAAAATGAGTGTCCCCCCCCCCCCTGTAACTTCTAAAATATGGGCATGATAAAACTGAAAAAAATATATCATATGTATCACTATGAAAACTACTAACGAAATTTGGTTTGAATGAAATCTAGCCAGTAGTTTTTTTTTAAACGTCATAAATCAAATTACCTAATTTTTTCATTTAATTAACTCCAATATAATATAAAACGTAAAGAAAAACATTTATTTAGCTGAATAGTGGTACGGAACCCTACGTGCGAGAGTCCGACTCGCACTTGGCCGGTTTTTTTTTTAAACAAAATATTATCTTCAGACTAAAGTAGAGCTTACTACTACAATTCCGACCTAGAAACATTGCAACATCAATTACTACGGACAATCAAATTGTTCAAGTAAGTATGCCTACACACTTACTAGTCCAAATTGCATAAACCTTGAACATGCCATATTAGATCAAAGTCGAGTCACAAATGGGATGCACTGATTAACATAACAGTTTAGTTGAAAAATGTTGTTTTAAGTGGGCTTCACTGTGACGAGTTTACGTTAAGGCTTGATTCATTATTATTACTAGACAGCCTCGTAGGTTCAGTGCAAGCAAGTGTCGCCTAAAAACCAAGAGATCCGAGGTTCAAATTCCGCGTCGGGTCAAAACTGTTTCTGAGTTTTGCTGATACGTTTCTCAGTAATAGGAACAGAGGATAGGTTGGGAGGGGGAGTGTAAGGGAGCGACTTATCATCTTTTTCTTCAAGCCACCCTGCCCGTGGTGCGTCCTGCTGAATAACGAACGAGGCTCTGGCAGACGACCGATCGACAGGTAGCAGCGACATTGGAGCGAGGAGCTATGCCGCCTTTTTTTTTGTTTTTTTTTTTTCATTCGGGAAAAATTCTTTTACGCATGCCCGGTGTTCGAGGGAACGCCGGGGTATGTGAGACTCGCGCCACCCTTGGAGGACGGCATCCTGCCTAAAGATGGTGGAAAGGCAGGAAATACTCACTAAAAAACCCGGTCCTCCTTCAAGCGCCCACAGGGTGGTGTCACGGGACTTTAAAACTAGAGCTGCCATGACCCACAAGCGCGGCCCACCCTAAATGGCAGGCAACACGGCTCCCCTCTAGGGGGGCGCGATGGGAGCGGCCCGAAGAGCTATGCCGCCTGCACAGAGTAGCAATTATGGGTACAGCCTCCAAATGTTTGCCCAGAGTGGTGAACAACTGGTGAGGCCTATGTCACTACTGTGATAGGCTGATAAAGATGAATTCGATTATCAATTCAGTTATAAGTTTGGTCCGCTGACGTCGGTGCTTCGAGGAAAATAAATCCGACGTCCTCTGAGGTCCGTAGCCACGATATGACATCATGAGGTTCGCCACCTGCCCTTCTTCTCCTACGGTTTCGATGATGTACCCAAACACAATCGGGGATGTAAGGGAGCGACCTATCACCTTTTCGCTCCAAGCCATCCTCACCTGCCCGTGATGCATCCTGCCGAACAACAAACGAGGCTCTGGCAAACCGACGGTAAAACCATCACGATTGAAGCGTAGCTAAATACCACAGGCCGATGACGGGCAGCAGCGTCACCGGAGCGAGAAGCTACGCCCTGCGATCGCCAACCCGCCTGCCCAGCGTGGCGATTATGAGTATACCCTTCAGAGGTTTGCCCTAGGTGGCGAACTACTGGAGAGGCCTATGTCCAGCAGTGGACTGCAATAGGCTGATGATGATGATGACCCAAACACATTGATTATTTGTCCTATATAGAATTCAAACCCACGACCCCTGAAGAAGTCAGGGTCACCAAGCTTCTCCTTAACAATTAAATTAAAGAGACCTACATTTAGTAGAGTTTAAGGCAAACAAGTATCGACTTTAATAATATTGTTTTCAAAAACTCCGAAACTTAAACGAGTCTCGAGGCTTTGTGTTGACATTGGTACTATATATCCATAATTATCTTGTGCACTTCGAAAGGTAAACTGTTGTAAAGACACGACTTTGATATCTTTATTGACACCTTGGGTTGTCAAAGGCAACTGATCTTCTGCGAGATCTATTTCTGACAATGTCAAGTGATTTATTTATTTATTTATTAGGACAACCAAAAAGATAAACACCAATACATAATAAGCAATACAGAAAATAATAAATTAACAGCTTAGTGTCACCTTAATTGGGATGATGACTAAAAAATAATTTAATGTCCATCAGATAGATTAATGAAAAATATTGGATACGTATTTTTTATTTTGCCTCTTGTTCAAAAACTTACGAAGATACATTGATTTCAAATGTCACATGACGTCACGTAAGAGTACAAAATATACTCTAACGTGACGTAGTTAGCCCCCACTCCGTAACTTTAATGCGCTATATCTAAGTATTTTCTTGTTATTTCGACAAAACAAAAAATACGGGTCTTATATTTTTTTATTATCTAAGAGACGGACTAAATTATTTTCTTCATTTTCATACCTTGTCATCATCCGTATTATAGGTTGCCACGGATTGCAATGTGGACTATGGTTTAATTAAATATAAATATTTAGTTGACAAAAATAATGAAATATAAATTAAACTATGTTGAAGTCACCTGTTCGATGCCCCGCTAAAGGACTGCTTAATTTGACGCCTAAATTTAGGGAGCTTATCAGCAAAGATGTCAATGTTACATGTCTTGCATAGATTATTATACTGTCGCTGTAGCCTATTTATGGTGGCGTGGTGCCCCGCATTGGTCCGGCTGCCCCTGACAGAAAAAGGCACGTACCTTCCGACCCGCGCTAACTTGTAGGGAACGTTGAAGTTAATCATTTGCAGTAGCGCCGAACAGTCTGTCGTGCCATTGACTATCCTATGAAGAAGCAACAAGTCAAGTGATAAAGTGATATAAGTAGTTTTATTACTTACCAGCGACCCGCCCACTTTGCATCAGGTACCAGTGTAAAAAACCACAAAAATAATTATCAGTTTTCTGTACTGTATGATGCATGTATCTAAATCTATATAACTCAATGGTGACTGACTGACATAGTGATCTATCAACGCACAGCCCAAATCACTGGACGGGTCGGGCTGGAATTTGGCATGAAGGTAGATGTGTCAAAGTTGTGAGTGTGGAGATGACGGCTGATAGAGAAGAGTGGAAGGAGAAAACATGTGCACACTTAGAGCGGGATAAGGGCAGGAGAATGATGATGTATATGATGTAATAGGGGATGTAAGGGAGCGACCTGTCACCTTTTCGCTCCAAGCCAACCTCACCTGCCTGTAGTTCATCCTGCCAAACAACAAACGAGGCTCTGGCAAACCGACTGGTGGCGGTAAAACCATCACGATAGAAGGCGTAGCTAAATACCACAGGCCGATGACGGGCAGCAGCGTCACCGGAGCAAGAAGCTACGCCCTGCGATCGCCAACCCGCCTGCCCAGCGTGGCGATTATGGGTATATCCTCCAGAAGTTTGCCCAAGGTGGCGAACAACTGGAGAGGCCTATTTCCAGCAGTGGACTGCAATAGGCTGATGATGATGAATGATGATGATGAAGTAGATGTTACGACGTGTAGGCATCCGCTAAGAAAGGATTTTGAGCAATTCTACCACCAAGGGGATAAAATAGAGGATGAAACTCTTTCCACACGGACGAAGTCGCGGGCACGGCTAGTTTATACATAATAAAACTTCCTCTTGAATTACTCTAAATATTAAATGAAACATATTCAAATCCGTTGCGTAGTTTTAAAGGTCTGCGCATAAGGACAGACAAATAGACAGAAGCGTCTTTGCTTTATACTAGTTTAGTGATATTGATTAGTAAAGTCTAGGTCAATATGTTATTTAGCACTAATTAGTGCGATCATAATGATGTTATTATCATAAATGAATGACATAAGAATAAGGTTATTTGAAAGCTTGGCAACAACAGACGCATTAATAAAATAGAAATTCTGACAAAACTCGAAAGTTCTATAATAAATCTAGCTTTCAACTTAGAAAACGGAACCGGTAGTCTTCGATTTGAATGTTCAGAGCTTGATTTTAAGTTTAATTATGTGATAACATATAGAGGAAAATGTAAATGCTGTTTAATTATTGCTGTCATAGTATTTACATATTTTATTGAAATAAGTTAAAACTAAGTTGTGGGTTTTTGCGAACACAATCTGTTCGTTTTCAACGTTTATTTTTGATAACTATCTTATATCGTTAAATACCACTTTTTAAAATTACATGACACGAGGAAGTACATAAATTATGACCTTCTAAATATTTTGTTGACTTATTTTTTTCTTCATAATGTCATCACAATTAATCGCGAAAACAGATAAATGTATCGCAAGGAAAGCAGAGTGTAATGATTTTTTTTATTAGAATATACTTAATGTTCTTAGAAATAAATAAACTATATTCCCCAAACTGAGGAGAGCAATCGCTTTGTTCAATGATCTTGGTACGAAGCGCGTTGATGTCTTATACGAGTCATGTCTTCGGTACCAAAACGCTACAATACGAACGTTATACTCGTACCGTAACTATGTTAATATGATCGCCCTTATTTAGGATAAAATCTACTACAATCTTAGTGACATAACTGAACATCCTCAATTGTGAGAAATGTCTTTTTAGTTGAAGTAATTATTTTAGACTCTGTCTCTATTCAAACATTGGGCGAGCCAGAAAATATGATTAAGTTTGAGAAATTAGTAGGTTAGTTTGTTTAAGGGGTTTTTTGTAGTAGCAAATCATTATGGCATGGCGGTGGCAACTGACAGGACCAGTTACTTGCCCGTTGTCACGGCGACTTGTGCTTCTCTCTCGCTTTCCATCAGGCGTAGGGAAGCCATTATGTCGTACCACTAAAAAAAATAAAAAAATATGTGTCTAAATTAACTCTTAACTAAACCATTGCGATCACCAACCCACCTGCCCAGCGTGGCGATTATGGGTATATCCTTCAGATGTTTGCCCTAAGTGGCGATCAACTGAAGAGGCCTTTAGATCCAGCAGTGGACTGCAATAGGCTGATGATGATGAACCATTAAACAATCTCCAAACTTCGCCAATAAAGGATTAACGGATCTAACTCCTACACAATTAACATCAACCCAAGATCAAGTTCAATACTAACCAAACATCTAAGCACGAGTCTAAAGGAACACACAGCATCGGTGCACTTGACCTGCGCGTGCGCATACTGTACGAATGCTATTATAAGACGTATGGGCAGCTAGGCAGATGGCAAATGTCAATGACCCGGCGACACCGCGATGTGAATAATGGCGGGTCACGGGCTGTACACACGGGTACACATCAAGTTACCAAAGTGGCTCGAAAGATAATGGATTTTATGACTTGGATGTTGTACTTCAAAATTGATTTGGAGACTGCTTTACTTTTTTGAATACCTTATTCTTGTTATTAATGACCTATTTTATAAATATTGGGCGGTACACACGGGTACACATCAGATTACTAAAGTGACTCGAAAGATAATGGATTTTATGCCTTTGATGTTGTACTACAAAATTGATTTGGAGACTGGTTTACTTTCTTGATTACCTTATTTTTGTTACTATGTATAGTCTTATTTTATAAATATTTCGTTAGGTTTGAAACCTAACTGATATGCTTCGAACTGTATGACGTGGCTAATAATAAAAAAATCTTTAATTGTAGCAACTTAAATTGAAAATAGCAACTACACGAATAACTTCTCAGTAGAATATTAGATATACTTTATTGCACACCATACAATTTGACTAAATATAATAGACAATTAATGTACAATTTGGCGGCCTAGTATCACTTAAAGCGATCTATTCAAGACACCCTTAGGGTAAAGGATAGAATAAACAGAAGGGGTGACTTGAGGTGAGCTATCGACCGATGAAACAGAAATTGATGATATCAATCAAAAATATAAATAATAATAAATAAATTAATAAATAAAGTAAAAAGTTGACTGGCTCGGTGGCTCAATTGGTAGTGACCTCTGCCTTCTGAGCCAAGGGTCGTTGGTTCGATCCCCACACATTACAAACATTTGTGTGCATGAACATGTCTGTTTGTATTGGTCTGGGTGTTTTCTATGTATAATATGTATAATTTATTTACAAAAAAAAATATCTAAGGAAGTTTATCAGTTGTCTAGTACCCATAGTACAAGCTTCGGCTTAGTTTGGGGCTAGATGGCGCTGTGTGGCCCAGAGTGGCCTTGTTGGGTTATTTATTTTTTATTAAGTGCATTCCAAAACGACGGTAGTTTGACGATTCGTAAGTATTGCTTTATAAAATTTTGCAAATAATTCGTTTTTTGGGCAAATTTAATAGAAGTTAAGTTGATATGCGACCGTCTGTACACATTGCTGCATCTGAACCGATGCGACATTGGCCCGTGTAAACCACTCTTTATGATTAGAATGCAATTGTGTAAGATTACGGAAACACTTTGAAGTTGAACTTGGGGCGTGAAGTGAGCTGACAGGCGATAAGTGTGCGAATTGATTTGGCTTGTCATTTATCAAACAAGCAGAAATGTATTTACCAAGTATTGTGATAAAACGAAACAATACAAAAACGTTTGTGTAGCATACAAACAGACACACAACTACACACACTGTCAAACATCTGACAGTGACATCTGACACTGACATCTGACATTGACATCTGACACAGACAACTGTCGTCTCGTTCCTACACTTCACGCAAGGTGCGGGGTGGGAGGACAGTCAGTATCGTCCCACCGCCGCCGAGTAAAGACGTGTTCGTGTGAGGATAGCGAGCCGATATCATCGGTACCATCACATCGTTCATTACTTTATTGTTCATGGTTATTTCATATGTGAATTAGTGTCTACTACAGTTTGTTTTGTATCTGGGTGATAATATTGTACTAACTAGTTTAGCCGCGGAACCGATAAACGTTGCGTAGATTAAACGAGTTCTAGAGTGGATACCGCTTCAAACGTAGTATACCTATGACGTCGTCAGGTGGCGATGAGCCCTGCGGTATGGGGCGTAAGAATACTACCGGGGTATCCCTGCCTGTCGTAAAAGGCGACTAAAAGAGCCTTCGGGGTTGTGGCGCGCTCGGGGGGCTCCCTTGCGCTCCGATCAGCGACCCCGAGGAAGACGACGACATGTGTCTTCAGTCTTCACAATAAAATATATATAAAAACACAAAAAAAACATACATGCCCCACCCGACACCATGACATCATCCTCCCCCCATTCCGCGCTGCATAGCCTAGTAAGCCGCAGACGCGAGGGTATCCTGAACAAGGAGACTAAAGCACCTGGGAAGAAAGTCCTGGAGAAGACGCCGGGCAAAGATGAGAGCATCGAGCTACTGAGCTGAGGAGAGTTTGAGACGAATCCCGAAAAAAAAGGTGGAGTGACGATCTGTGCAAGATGGCTGGCAAGAGCTGGATGCGAAAAGCCCAGGATCGAGTAAAGCGACGAACAAGGAGAGGTCTATGTCCAGCAGTGGACTATGATAGGCTGATTCTACTAACTACGAGTATCATACCTTCACAAATCTGGTGGTCACATGACATGTGCGACCTCAATCGAATGGTCCTTGAATGAAAACAATGAAGGTTTTATTGATAAAAATTAATTTGTATTTTTTTTTATGAAATAGGGGGCAGACGAGCAGACGGCTCACCTGATGGTAAGTGATTACCGCCGCCCATGTACATCTGCAACATCACGAGTTACAGCTGCGCTGCCGGCCTTTAAGAACGAGGTACTCTTTTCTTGAAGATTTGAAGGTCGTATCGCAAACCAGGGTCCTTATACTACAAGTACCAGGTGATAACTATCACTGGACATAACAAACAATTTTGAAAAAAAAAAATTTCTTAAATTGAGATGACCTTAGCTCCAGCCCAGAAAACCGAGCTATTTCATATTGTTTGAATTGTATATGACGTCAATCGCCTCCAGTTTTACAAACAATTTAATTTAACTCTGGGAAAGACCTCGCCTAAAGCACCAAGCAATATTTAGATAGCAACGATTCTTTGAACTCATTCACGAAAAACGTTCAAATTAGATTTCAAAATTGGAATTCCCACAAAATTATCCGTTGATGTCACAAGACTACATAAATAATTAATTATTTACAACCATTACACGTCATCCATTTGATAAATGATACTCTTTAATTTGTTGAAGCAATTCCTAAAATTTCATCAACCGTCAAAATCGAAAATTTGCATAACATCCAACGTTAAAGCATCAGATTAATTGCTGCAAAAAATGCTATAAAAACCACGCCTATAAGTTGGACCATTTACTTTCATTCATTGCTTGTTTGAAGATGAGCGTACATGTGTGTGAAAGGAAATAAGTGTAACTACCTACTTAAAATATACTAGCAAACCGGTCTCGTTTCGCTTCGGGTATTTCAGACAAACGCCAATTAATATTTTGAAAAGCGCGGTGGCTCAATTGGTAGTAACCCCTGCCTTCTGAACCAAGAGTAGTGGGTTCGATTCCCACCCGGGACAAACATTCGTGTGATGAACACTTGTGTTTGTTGCGTGTCTGGGTGTTTATAATTTGTATTTAAGTATATATTTGTGATACCTTCGTTGTTCTGATACCCATAACACAAGTGCTTGAGCCTGAAATACCAGTAAGAATAGTGACAATAATCCTTTGACCGCCGAGAAATTAGACATGATAGAAAATCTATTGTTATCGTCGCATATACCGTCACTGGCGTTCAAGAGGTTAAGGGGTTAAGATCTTAACTATATAATATAATATTAATATTAATATATATATTATATATTTATATATTTTATATATAATATTATAAAGCTGAAGAGTTTGTTTGTTTGTTTGAACGCGCTAATCTCAGGAACTACTAGTTCGAACTGAAAAATTCTTTTTGTGTTGAATAGACCATTTATCGAGGAAGGCTTTAGGCTATTTATTATATATATTTACTTTATATAACATCACGTTGTAACTATTAGGAGCGAAGAAATAATGGAAAATGAAAAAAAAAAACGGGGAAAAAGTCGCGAGCACAGCTAGTATTATATAAGATGAGACTTTAAGACAGGAACTACCTATTTATTGCTGAACTCAATTAATCTGAGACATAGTTCTTAAATTAAAACACATAATTTCACACGTGTATTGTGTTTGTGTGTGTGTAAGCGAATGTGTAACGTACCGAGCAGATGAACGCGAAGACATCGGTCATCGCGGAGAAAGGCAACAGATTCACACCGATTCGTAAGCTTATCTTTACGCGTTTCCATTGCGATGTTTGCGTATAAGGTAAACGAGTTCAGTTAATTTTAAGTCTAAGTCTTTAATATTTTACGTTATTCTCGGTGTGCATAGGAAAGAAATTAAGACACAAAAGAAAAGTCGTAATGCCATCCGTTTTAAAATTATATTATAAAGGAAAAAATCTAAAACAATATATTTAGTTAAAGGCTTTTTGGACCGACAAAGAGATGGTTTAGAGGGAGCAATCCCAATCTGGGAGGTATGATTCCCAGCAAGCTGTCAAGGTTGACCAGGCTTGTTCACAGTGGTGTAACCTTTCTACTGGTGTTCCTCAAGGGGGCATACTATCTCCTCTCCTATTTTCTTTTTTTATTAATTCAATTACTGCATGTCTTGTCTCTTCTCACCATTTGTACGCAGATGATCTGCAGCTGTACCAACAGTGTACGATAAGTGGTATGAACGCGACCATTGAGGCTATTAATAAGGATCTCCGCCTCATTGCTGACTGGTCCGATCGGTATGGAGTGGCTGTGAACCCAAACAAATGCCAGGCAATTATCGTGGGTAGTGCACACCAACTACGTAATCTGGACACTGCTACTGTTTTGCCTGTATTATACCGTGGTGTTACTATTCCTTACTGCACTACTGTGAAGGATCTTGGCCTACACATCGATTCCACCCTTAACTGGAATAAACACACCGACGAGGTCAGCCGAAAGGTCACCGCCGCGTTGTGCTCTCTCTATCGTTTAAAGCATTTCTTGCCAATTAACACTAAAGTGACACTTATTCAATCCTTGATACTTCCTATTATTGACTATGCCGACGTGTGTTGTCCCGATCTGAATCAAAATTTTCTCAACAAGCTGGATCGTATCCAGAACAACTGCATACGGTTCATCTTTGGCCTCCGTAAATATGACCATATCTCCTCTTTCCGTGTACAACTTCACTGGTTGCCTATTCCCTTGCGTCGCGAAATTCACATTCTCTGTACTCTTTACTCGATTCTTAACAATCCAAATTTTCCTGCCTACCTTAAATCCATGTTTCAATTTCTTAGCTCGACACACACTCGGCAGCTTCGCTCTTCAAGCAACTCTCTCCTAGCCATTCCCTTACACCACTCAAGCTTCGTCTCCAACTCCTTTGGCGTGCAAGCAGCCAGACTCTGGAACGGTCTACCTGAGAGCATCCGTAGCGCTCCAAGCAGGGCTTCATTCAAGATAAGGGTTCATAAATATTATCACCTCCAACATTCAGCGCAATAGTTTCTGTAGTCGTCGTCCTAATATATTTATTATAAGTATGTTTATAATATCTTGTGAGTATATATTATCTAAGTATATGTACGTAAATATTCTACGTAAATTATGTTTTGTTCCTTCTGATTTTTATATGTGTATTTATATTTTTTTTTTTCATATATTATTATGATATTTATTATTATTATATATTTAGAATTATTGTTTTCTAATTAACTTTGTGGCACACTACCTTAAAATTAGTTTCTGCTTAACCCAATGGTTGACTGGTAGAGAATGCCTATGTGGCATTAAGTCCGCCTTTTGTACACAGTTTAATTGTGCAATAAAGATTAAATAAATAAATAAATAAATAGATTCCCACACACCACGTCGTGCCTTATGCATTCCCCTTTAAAAAAGGACCTGACTGACGATCAGGACTCTTTTTTATAAAAATAAATATATTTTTAACATGAATAAATAGAAAATAATCTCGTCGATTAATCAAATATAATCGAACTGAAGCGAAATTGACTAATTCATGTCATCTTAACTAATATTATAAAGCTGAAGAGTTTGTTTGTTTGTTTTAACGCGCTAATCTCAGGAACTACTGGTCCGAATTGAAAAAATCTTTTTGTGTTTAATAGACCATTTATCGAGGAAGGCTTTAAGCTATATAACATCACGTTGCATTTATTAGGAGCGAAGAAATAATGGAAAATGTAAAAAAAGACGGGGAAAAATAACTATTCCAAGCGGACGAAGTCGCGAGCACAGCTAGTTGTCAAATAAAAGGATTTGTGATCTCTGCATGACATGAAGGTGGACTCACTAGTAGAGAAAGCTCCTAACATAAAGTTGCCAAAATTTTGTACCATTTTGTGCAATAAAGTAGAGAGTATCGTGCTTTCGATAGTGTATGATAAAAGTAACTACATTTATGGTAGATTCATATGACATACATAATTATTATGAAATGTAATCACCGGTAAAATTACGTCATCTAATTTTACGTCATATGTGAGTACATGTACATATAAAAACAAGGAAAAATATAGCAAAAACTACAATGGACACGAGCGGTTGGCAGCGGACCAAACGCTAGGCGAGTTGACCTGCGCCGGCGCATCCGCTCACCAATCACTCGTATTATGTAAAGTTTTACTCACTTTTGGAGTTCCGCGATGAAATAGTGCAATAAGGTCATTTTTATGGGTATTTCTCGGCTCGGCGGCTCAATTGGTAGTGATCCCTGCCTTATGATCCAAGGGTCGTGGGTTCGATTCCCACCCGGGACAAACATTCGTGTGATGAACACTTGTGTTTGTTCCGTGTCTGGGTGTTTATATTTGTATTTAAGTACTTATTTGTGGTACCTTCGTTGTTCTGATACCCATAACATAAGTGCTTAAGGTACTTACTTTGGGATCGGAGCAATGTATGTGATGTTGTCTGATATTTATTACTATAGCTTATTATTTTATGAATAATGTGGCATGTTTTGTAAAAAATCGTATAAATATTTGCTAACGATATCCAGTAATTAGATTAGACACTCAAATATAGAAGGCAAGAAAATATGACGAAGAAAACTTGAAAGCTTCGAGTTAAAATGGCTATTCGAAGTACAAACAAACTTGATAGACAATCAGTTCGCACTATGAATGTAGAATAAAATTGATTAACGTTGATCTTAATTGTGTAATATCCATAAGGATAAACTTTGTGCGTGAAATGCTATATACCTACATATATTATTATCTTAAACAAATAAACGTTTTAGATGTAGATAGATACTCCTTATTTTACACCAAAAAAATTTACATAAAACTAGGAAAGTATTACAATTGTTGCACAATTTAACGCGCTCTTATCGCTATGAGGGATATCTCATCCAGCTCATTTGTTTCCTACCTATTACAATCCTGGGTTCTTCAGGCGGGGCGTGAAACTGCATCTCAGTGGGCCTTCAGGGTAAGGGCGACAGGCTCGGTGGGTATGCCCTATTGTGCCTGTCGACCTAACATTTGGACCTCACGGCCGCTTACCATCAGGTGGAGTGAGATCATCCTGATATTTTTATAACAAAAAAACAAACTTTCAGACAACTGTATGCCTTACTATGTTTTTTTACTTACAAAACAGTACGGAACGTTACAATAAAAGTTCAATTTTCGCCCGTTATTTTTTCGTCAGTGACTGGTATTGTGGTATTATAGATTGGCATGTCTGCCGAATATCGGTCTGACGTAACTGGACTAGAACATCGTAACGTGAGCGACCACACCTCTTCAGACAACAATAACTAATGGGCGAGTCGTAAAAATAATTATCAGTACGATGTAAAGTCTATAAGCTTTCTCTTTGAAGCCAGGATCAGGCAGCCATGGAAATCTCTTATTGCTACAACAAAACGTAATTAGATTATTTATTATATAAATTTGGTTGTGTTTTGATCATCATAAACCTATCGCAGCGCAGTCCACTACTGGAAATAGGTCTCTCCACTTGTTCACCACTTAGGGCAAACATCTGAGGATCTGGGATATATCGCCATCCTGGACAAGCGGGTTGGCGATCGCAGGGAGCAGCTTTTCGTTCCGGTGGCCCTACTGCCAGTCATCGGTCTGTAGTGTTTAGCTACGCCTTCAATTATGATGGTTATACCGCCACCAGTCGGTTGCCAGCGCCTCGTTTACTATCCGGCAGGATGCACCACGGGCAGGTGAGGTTGGCGTGGAGGAGATGATAAGTAGTTCGCTCCCTTACATCCCATAACGACTCTGCAAAATGAGCCACCTTTTCTGTCAAGTCAGCCCCGATGACCCATCAAAGTGTCCACAGACAATTAACCTTAAGTATAGCCATTTGACCCAGTTGGCCGGTGGTCCGAGCGTTGTGCGCGGGCGCACGCAGCATCGTGTGCGCGCTATTGCCACTAAAGCGACCTATGGCGATAATGTACGAATGTTATCGTCCTGTCTTTTTAGGGTTGTCATCGACATAAGCAAACTTTATCTAGACTAAAACAAAATAATGTTTTTTAATTACCCGGTATTGAATTGACGTGATTGATTTAATTCACGGTAGGCAGCGGCTAAGCTGTGCCCCTGGCATTGCAGAGTCTATGAGCGGCGGTAAACGTTTAACATCAGATGGGCCGCTTGCTCGTCTGCCACCCATAGCAATAAAAAAAAAATACTTAATTGAAATCGGGTCAATTTAGGAAATTAACTTTTCTTATTTGTCTCGGGTCTGCGTGTACTGGTAAGCCTCCAGTCATAATATGGTATTCAAAGTACAAAGGAAAATCTTAGTTTGAGACAAGGTGGTTGATGTAAAGTTATGTGAAAGAAAAACTTTGTATATTTTATGAGTTTTAGAGAGTAAGTTGCTTTGCTTTCAGTCAATAAATAACTAAGTACTTTAGTATTCCTACTTCTATTTAATATAAACGTAGAATTCTAATTTATCAAAAGTAAAGATAGCTATCTAATTATATCTAAGAAATACAATGCCTAATCTTTCAATGCCAGCTTGTAAATATAAATTTAGAAATACATTGACATTAATATCTAAGCAGTAGTTACCGGCATTGTGTTGTATTTTTATAATAATAACTGTCTCCCTTTCAATACAATACAGTAGATAATAATCTGCAACAGAAAATACTAAATCTGACCTTGTATTGCACAAAAATAATAAATCAAATCTTTAATCACAACTAAATATAAGTAGGTAATCTGTGACCACATCCGTCTAGCCCCGTTTTATCAAAATGTTTATTTCTTAAATGGAATCATTCGGAAATCAAACTCTTCGTGTTACAAATTTTTATGTTCAGATACAACGGTATTTAATGTCGTGATACACCAGCTAAACAAGTATACAAAACAAAGTAAAGTTCCGTCTAAAATGCATGGTTGCATCAAGGCACATAATTCTTAATTCCCATGTCCACTCAAATGCAGGCCGCAATCGCTTCAACGTCCAACGTTTTAACCGACATTAAAAAAGGATGTGCTCGGTAGTGTTCCGTAGGGAATGGACGTAAACTCTTTCTAAAAGTACAAACGTATATAGGACATGACATCTGTTTATGCTTAGCCTTAGTTGACTAGTAGATAACGCCTATGCAGAATGAAGTCCTCCTTTTGTGCACTGTTTCTATTGTGCAAAAAATCTTAACTAATATTATAAAGCTGAAGAGTTTGTTTGTTTGTTTGTTTGAACGCGCTGATCGCAGGAACTACTGGTCCGAATTGAAAAATTCTTCTTGCGTTGAATAGAGCATTTATCGAGGAAGGCTTTAGGCTATATAATGAAATGAAATGAAATGAAAGTTTATTTTCAGACCACATAATCCATACGTGTTAGTATACAGCTTAAAAACTATGTTAGTATTATATTGTATAAAATTAAAATTAACATTTTTTTTTTTTATTTTTTAAATTAAACCTATCACAAGAGAGGGTAATTTCCCGTGCTAATCACCCTCCGCACAAAACACCTCCAAAGCGGAGAAGTATATCTGTCCGCCAATGTCTTCAAGATGCTATTGGGACTGCTCCTAATTCTGCCTATCAGGGAGTTTGTTTTTTTGCGTATGATGGCTTCGAAGCCATCTGTTTGGTACTGTGCAAACATCCCTGATGCACTGCAAAACCGTGGCAGTCCCAACATCATCCTAAAGACATTGTTGTACTGGATACGAAGGGTTTCCAGCGATTTCTTGGTGTGCTTGGCCCACAGGTTTCCCGTGTAAATGTTCTGACAATAGGCTTTAAAAAGCGTCACTTTGACCTCTTCCGTACAACGAGCAAACCTGCGAGCCAGCATATTACCTCTAACCGCTAGAGCCCTTCTCTCCCGTTCGATATCGTCATCGTCTTTCAGGTCGCTAGTGATGATATGCCCCAGATATTTAAATTGGGTTACGCGTTTGACGTTCAAACCGTTGAGTGTAATGCTTGTGGTATTATCCATACATTTACCAGCGACCTCAAAGACCATGTATTCGGTCTTTTTGGCATTGTACCTAAGCCCGTGCGCAGCTGCGTACGTCTCACATACATGCAGCATCTCCTTCAGGCCCCCCACCGTGGGGCTCAGCAGCACCATGTCGTCGGCGTAGCTCAAGTTATTTACGCTAATGCCATCTATCCGACAACCGACACGCATGCTACTGAGCTCCCCGATGAGATCGTTTACGTATATGTTGAAGAGCTTAGGAGAAGACAGTCCCCCCTGCCTCACCCCGCACTCCAACACATATGCATCCGACAGAGAATCCCCCCACTTGACATGGTTCGTTTGGTTTGCATACCAAAACTTGAGCACGGTTTGCATTTCATCCGGTACACCCCTGCTCTCCAGCTTCCTCCAAAGCACATCATACGACACCAGATCGAAGGCCTTGGAGAGATCCAAAAAACAGGCATACACCGGCGTCCTACGGTCAGTATAATATTGGACAGTGTGCTTAAGACTTACTATAGCGCTTTCAGTCGAAAGTCCAGGCCGAAACCCAAACTGAGCATCATGTATGCTGGAATGTTTTTCTAATTCAGAGGTAAGCACACTATCCAATACCTTAGCAATTGTTGTTGCTAGTGAAATAGGACGATAGTTCCCCTTATCCGAGATGTCACCGGTTCTATCCTTAACAATGGGCACAACAATGGTTTTCATTAAGTCTTGTGGTAGGTAAGAGTGACTTATGCACAATGAAAAGAACAAAGCCAGGACTCTCGGCAGGTGAACCCCCGCAAACCGCAAGTGCTCAACACTAATGCCGTCATGACCGGGAGACCTGCCGCCGCTCATATTCTTAAGAGCCTCTCTTATTTGCTTCGCGGTGACGCGTAATAACGATAGCTTCTCCCGACAATCCGAGTCAGTGCTGTGGGCGGAGACCGAAGGACCCAGAGGAGAGCTCACTCTAAAATGATGAGAGAAAGCATTGGCAATTTGCACCGGATCACTCAACCCATCCACACTCACTGGTCGGCCCGGCTTAATGTCGCACTTCCTAGTGGCCTTCCAAAAATTTCTAAAACTTTTCGCCGCTCGGTGTTTAGCAAGAACGTCCATTTTGAGCTGGTCTTGGTGACGTTGACACCACTTTAATCGAGCTTTGAAAACTTTCCTGGACTCATTCATACTATCGTAGATTTTCCCCGATGATGGACGATTGTATAGTAGCCACAGTTTGAAATTATGCCGTGCCGCCCTATGAGCCTCTCGAACATGTTTATTCCAGCCACAGAGATGTCGACTTTTGTTTGGCTTGATACAAGGGCGTTTATTGGTCTTGCTGGCGGCGTCACACAGAGCGTCCACAATATTTTCATAAAGCCTATCCAAGACTGCTTTATGCTGTTCTAAATTGCATATGCCATAGCTACAATGCGTGAAATCGGAGGGAAACTCAATCTCACGCAGCAAACCATTGCAATGCTCCCGGTACTCTTCTATTTGAGCCTCATCTCTTTCGCCCCAAATAACCGAGCTAATGTTATGTAATTCGCGGGTCGTTAATTTTGGTCTAACAATGCTAAAATCACACTTAACAGTGAACGGTAGGTGATCCGATACAAAAATGTCCTCAATAACGTCTACCTTGTTAATAGTTTGCCAAGCTGAACCTGAGACTACGCAGTGGTCTAGCCACCGTCTGCATCCATGGGCAGCACTAACGTACGTGTAGGTATCAGAATTCAAGCCTAACTTTTCTATATCAGCACAGATCCAATTCTGGTCAAAGCAAAACCTATTTAATTCATTATAGAACAGTTCATGAGGGTGGGCATTAAAATCGCCTAAAATAAACACACTTTCAATATTTTCGCTTTCTACAACAGCACTTATTTCACCCAACACCTCAGTAAATAAAGGTAAATTTTCAAGCGAATCCGTTGGCATGTATACAGAAAATACAATGATAGAACGTCCTCCTAAAGTAGCTCTAATAGCTACTAAACGGGTACTACAACATTTTATCACAACTACGCTATCAAAAATACCCTTTCTCCAGAGAATGGCCACTCCCCCGTGTGGCCTACCCTTTAGCAACCCTGTTGATAAATCGACAGCAGACTTACCAGTGTAGTCAAAGTCACTCGATATCAGCCCTAGGAAAGGCACATCATGGGGAAGTAGACATGTCTCCTGTAGTGCCACCAAATCAGATGTCTTACAAATATTTTGGATGTCACTCAGTGATCTTTTGACAAAGAAGCAATTATAACTAGAAAGATTGAAATATTTACTAGATTCTAAATTCATAAGGAAACAAAAATATAAATAACTTTAACTTTTCTTTGGTTTGTACCAAAAATTAACAAATCGCCTAAATGTTATACCACTAGGCCAGAAATCATCTTTTAAAAATAAATCCAGTTTATTTTTTGAAACATATAACTTATAAGAATTATACGATTTTTCTTTTCGCATTTTAATCATTTTTAGGGATACACTTTCATTTGTTTTTTCTTTTATATAGCCAATAATGTCACTTACAGTGGCTTCCCTGTTAACATTAGAAATTAAAAGAGGAACCTTTACATCGGCCGCTCTAAATTTGCCCTCAGGCGCAATAGGAGCACAACCTCTTTGACCTATTAATTTATATTGCTTTGCCGATTTTTTACGCACCACCTCCCATTCAGGGTCCACTACACTATATAACATCACGCTGCAACTATTAGGAGCGAAGATATAATGGAAAATGTATGTTCGCGCGCAAGGTGAGCGCGGAGTGTTAGTCAACGCGGGGGGCGGGGGGAAACGATCCGCGACCGCGATGCCCCGCGCTGCCCCGCACCGCCCCCTCTCAGCCGCCTGGAGCACTGGGACGCCGGGGAGCGGAGTCGACGACGGACTAGCCATGACCGCCGCCGAACAACTCGCGACAAACCACACTTCAAGACAACCGTCGTTCCGTCCCCGCCGGCGGGGACTCCCGTCGCGTCGCCCCCCAGCTTTCGCGCCCTTTTCTAGATACCGGCCCGCGCCTGGTCGCTTTTCTCCCCAAACATACGTCCGTAGGGCATCTCCCAGCAACGCCCTGAGCCGAGGCTCGAGCCCCACAGGGGGCGCCCTCAGCGCCGTTGCTTAAATTTTTAGGGGTGAGAGCCTTCCGCTCCCCCAACAGTCCGGTGATGATGACAAGGCCGCCCTGGCCATCATCGTAGTCATTTAGAAAAAAAAAAAAAAAAAAAATCGACGACGGAACTCGGACGCAGACGCAGCTGCCACGCGCTCCGAATATAATCCCTCCACAATTATGAAAGTTTCAATGTAAAAACAAAAGGGGAAACTATTCCACGCGGACGAAGTCGCGGGCACTGCTAGTATTATATAAAACCTAACCATTTTAATGGCTATTTTCCCGCAACAAAACGATTCACCTTCCGTTTAATGAATGCAGGTCCGAGTGTGTATCTAAGTAAATATTAATTAGATAATTGAGTAGTTGAGCTTTATATCCGCGTCCATAGAAATGTTCCGCTGTTCATCTACGCCTGACGCGTGATAACTTAAAGACGCTCGGCTTGAAAGATTGTGCTCCTACCTCCGACTTCCTTTGTTTCTTTCATTTGTTTATCAAATGTTTGTTTGTATTGTTCATATTTTGTAAATGTTATGTTCTCATGTTAAGTGAATTTAATTTAATTCTTAATGAGAATAAAAATCTTAAACCTTAAACCTTATATATATAAGGTTTAAGGTTTAAGATTTTTATTCTCCAAAAATTTTATGATACCTACATATGTAGGTATCATAAAATTTTTGGAGAATAAACAATCACAACTGCTCATTTTATAGACTGTCAACCATCAAGAATGTTTTGGCATGTGAGTTGACCCACGTTTGATATAAGGACATAAGGGGGATCCATTTTTACTTAAGGGCGTTATTGTGAAATGAAAATGTAAGAAATCGACGTCAAGTGACGTGAAGTGACATTTTGTATGTGGGCTAGCGTTAGTCCCGATTTTGTCCAGGTGTTAAAATACTTTTGTCGGTACATTCATGTTCACTGGTTCACCTTACTACATTCAACACACACTTGGCTGGTTTTCGTACCTGCCAGGACTTTGGTCTCCCGTTCGCGAGACAGGTAAACAAAACAAATACAATGAGACTGATTTTTACAACGACTATACCTAACGTAAACCGTCTTTACGCTCCAAGCCAACCTCACCTCCCCGTGGTGCGCTAAAAAAAGTAAAAATGTATTAGTTATTTAATATATTACATTACTAGCTGCTGCCCGCGGCTCTGCCCGCGTGAATATTCGTATAAATCATAGCCTATGTGTTAATCCAACGTATAAGCTATAATACTGTGAATTTTCACTAAAATCCGTTCAGTAATTAATGCGTGCAAGAGGAACAAACATCCATCCATCTATCTTTCCAAACAAACTTTTGCATTTATAACATTAGTAGGGCTAGCTGTGCCGGCGGCGTCACACGCGTGGATATCGGGTTTCAAAAATAACAGACTTCCATAAAATGGTGCCTAAATTTTAAATTAGACTTCTAGCCAATACATTGGTGAAAACCGCATTTAGTTCCATGCATTAGTTTTCGCGTGATGCGCGATCAAACATGCAGATAAAAATTTCTCCCGTTTCCCACACACTTCCCGTCACTGCTCTGCTCCTATTGATTGTAGCGTAATGAAAAGTATACTATAACCTGCCCAGGAGTATGAAGAATAATCGTACCAAGTTTCGTTAAAATCCGTTTAGTAGTTTTTTTTCTATAACGAACATACAGACAGACAGACCGACAGACAGACAGACAAAAATTTTACTGATAGCATTTTTGGCATCAGTATCGATCACAATGATTTGTGAGGGGGTGATCCCCCTGAGAGTTATTTTGAAAAAATATTTCATGTACAGAATTGACCTCTACAGATTTATTATAAGTATAGATTAAACAATCGCACCATCCCTACATTTTAGTGCACATAGAATGTCAATATTACGCCATGCAATAATGCATCAGTAACAATATGACTTTCGTTTTACCATTTTTATTGCGATACTTAAGTGAGACGTAACTGTCCCCTATTGCAACACTTCAAACTTGTGTGCAAAAGGTTCTTAAGATGACTTAAGCTGAAATTAAGTAATTATATTTGAAATGGAATTGGGAAATAAGAACAGAGTTTAATAGATGTTTAGCGTAAATAAGAATATTTGTGTTAGTTAAGTTGAAAAAATGAACATACCTACTACTGAATCTGACTTTGATCATGATCTTTATAATTTGACCTGAGAGTTTTTACCGACATCTATCCTCTTGTAAAGGGTTTTCCTTTCGACACTCTTAGTTTTACTCCTTGTCAACCTTATCCAAAGCTTTTGGCCACCATAACTATATCATCCAACCATAATAAAACATATTTTATTTATTTTATAAGACAACCGATCACTGATTCTATTTCGGTCAAGCGATAAGTAAACCTTTACAATTAAAAATTAATATTTGACAATTGTTTTATCATCACTATCATCAACCAAAAGATGTCCTATGCTAAACTTTGGCTTCTTCTGACTGAAGGACGCTCGTAGGACCATTTTAATTAATTGTATCCTACTGATCCCTTGTGTTAGGGAATCAGCCTTTCACAGTACTCCGTTACCGGAATCAATCGAATTATCGAAACCTTGTCCTTTTGTAACCAGAACGATTTGACAATAACAATTTGTAGTAAACTTTCATTCCGTTTCCAAAGCATTCCGGCAATAGGGGGAAGGTAGGCAGTCCGTCTTTTCTTGCATAAAACTATGTATTTACCGATCAGGCAAGTAATAATAATATAATCCAAAAGCTTGCACCTAATTCGTATAAAATTACCTACCTAATCTAATTATCAGCCTTCATATAACGCAAATTTCTTAACAAATCATACTTAGCTTAATGTTCCCCATAACGGCCACCTGGCCGGTTGTATAATCTATCAGATTGATGCACAGACCTCAATAGGGTCATAATGTTGCGTAAGGCTGGACTAAGCCCTTTCATACTGAGTTATGTAACAGATATTGTATCGATCTAATATCTGAGCGATATAAGACAGTCTGTGCATCTCATTGTATTTATAGATTGATTATTGATTTCTTTTATGATCTCTTGATAACGGGTCAAGGTCACCATTGATGTCAATTCATGTCAGCAGCAGAGCCAAATAATTAATTACTTTTTAATAATTACCGGCATCACCTAGCACCTGTTTTTTTATTTTTTATAAGAAGAGCTTTCAGGATGACTTCACTCTACCTGTTGGTAAGCGGTCGTGAGGTCGTGAGGTTACGCCTTTAATTGTGATTGTTATACCGCCACCAGTCGCTCACCAGCACCTCGTTTGTTATTCGGCAGGATATACCAAGGGGAGATGAGGTTGGCTTGGAGCGAAAAGAATTATTTCACGAAGACACATGGTTATTTGACGATAAAACTGGCATGATTGTAAATTATATCGCAGACTACGAAGACGAGGATAGATGGAACATCAAGATATAGAAATCTATTCCAGCACAAGTTTTTCCAGAATCTAGCTTCGCTTAGACGGGGCGTGAAGCGGCACTTAAAGTCAAAATTTGTTGCTCTAATAATGAGCCGCTCAGAAGTCATAAATGTTTCTACAGTTTTAACATGTCTTGATTTATATGTAAAACGTGACTCTCTATTTAGATAAGAGTATGTACAAATGACCTGCACTCATTGTACAACACATATAATTTCTAAATCATTCCATCTAGATCGTATCTGAGTGTCCGTCCGTCTGTCTCTCACTGACATAAAGCGAATGGTCACTATTACAGTATAAAAAAATTAACAGTATTATTTTTTGAGATGCATTAACCCGGTGACTTATTTTCATAATGATATACTTTGGAAGCAACGGCGGAGTATGTGGGACTCACGCCGCCCTTACCTTTCCAGCAGGGAAGGGCGGCATTTTGCCAGGAAGCAGGAAATACCCACTGAAGATCTCGGTCCCTCCGTCAAGCGCCATAGGGTGACGTCAGGGGTCTTAGGAGACCCATGATGCCCTGACACTGCCAGCACAGTCCACCCAAATGGGCAAATCCAATTACACTCCTCTCCTAAGGGAGAGTGAAAGGTCAGTCCACTCCCGTTCGTCGCGTTATTATCACCTTAATCAAATAAAATAAAATATCAAATGAAATAAAATAAATAACCCAAGACATGCCACGCTGGGCCACACAGCGCCACCTAGCCCCAAACTAAGCCGAAGCTTGTACTATGGGTACTAGACAACTGATAAACTTACTTAGATACATTTATTTTTGTAAATAAATACACATTATACATAGAAAACACCCAGACCAATACAAACAGACATGTTCATGAACACAAATGTTTGTAGTGTGCGGGGATCGAACCCACGAGGCTCAGAGGGCAGAAGTCACTACCAACTGAGCCACCGAGCCAGTCACCGAGGCTTTATTGCACAAAAACACAGAAATTACAGAAAAACACATTACAAACGAAAACAAAGTACAATTTCGGTGGTCTTATCGCTAATAGCGATCTCTTCCAGACAGCCTTCAGGTAGAGGAAACCAGATTCGACAGAGTTGGGTAACCTAGTGCAAAACTATCTATTTCGTATAAAAAACGTAAAATAAGCCTACATAAATATACCTACATAATTTTAAGAGAGAATAAGCCTACATAATTTTAAGAGAGGTAGGGCATAGCGAATTTTCGCTCGAATTGAGCCGCCCGTCCGGGGAAGGACCTCCACCCTATAGAATACCGCAGTCAAATGACCTCTGGGTCGTGTTTCTGCCGGTGATTAGGGTTTCCGGAGCTCGTGGGGGGGTTAGGGTTGGGCCGGCATGGCGGTGGCAACTGACAGGTAACTGACCAGTTACTTGCCCGTTGTCACAGCGACTTGGGCTTCTCTTTCGCTTTCCATCAGGCGTAGGGAAGCCATTATGTCGAGCCACTATAAAAAAAAAATACCAAGTAATACATATTCCATAGACATAAATATACCCATAGTACCTACCGAGATTACGTACAACGACGTTTAACGTCTAGTTGTCTCACTCTGCTTATTTCACTGTGCCATAGATGGTACTACTGATTGATCAATACAGGTACATATTTGTGCAACGTACTCTGAGTCATTCGATAGCGATCCAGCTCTGGTAATCGATAGTAATGTTGATACAATTTGGCGTTCATCGTCCATTCTCTTATTAAGATATTGTCCAATTGGTAACATAATAATGTTCTCTTGGCCGATTTTCGATTACAGCGGCAAATCTTTATAATTATATCTGTTCCTTGACCCTCAATCCGAGTGACGATAGGTACTAGGTCCGAAAGGATGATTTTAATTAAACATGAACGATGTAATTACTATTGTAATCATTGTAAGAATAATTTGGGTTTCATCACCAACATCATCAGCCTTTATCAGTCCACTGCTGGACACAGGCCTCTCCCACCTGTTGGCCACTTAGATCGATCATAGGCTACTCGCATACAGCACTTGCCAACCGTCCTGCGCAAGTCGTCACTCCACCTGGCCTGAGGGCGTCCTATATTTTTTTTTTTTATAGTGGCTTCCCTACGCCTGATGGAAAGCGAAAGAGAAGCCCAAGTCGCTGTGGTAACTGGTCAGTTACTTGTCAGTTGCCACCGCCATGCCGGCCCAACCCTAACCCCCCACGAGCTCCGGAAACCCTACTCACCGGCAGAAACACGACCCAGAGATCATTTGACTGCGGTATTCTATAGGGTGGAGGTCCTTCCCCGGACGGGCGGCTCAATTCGAACGAAGATTCGCTATGCCCTACCTCTCTTAATACGTTTGCCGAGACGCGGTCTACACTCCAGAATTCGATTACTGCAACGGTTATCAGTTCTGCGGCTGATGTTATCCCACTGCCACTTAGCTTACTAATCCGGTGAGATATGTCGGTGACTTTGGGTCTCTGCCGGATCACCATAATTCCGGTCCGATCTCGAAGAAAGAAGCCGAGAGCCCTTTCCATAGCACGCTGAGTGACTTTTAAATTGTGCCAAACCGCAAGAGTGCACGAGTTCGGGGGCCCTACTACAAAAAATACGCGATCCGTTCTACGAACGATCGTTTTCGTTTTTTGTAGGAGGGCCCCAGTTCCGCATGTCATTATCGGTAGGACGCACTGGTCGAAGACTTTCGTCACCTTCAATTTGGTATTCAAATAGAGAGTACTGAGTTTTTTTGATTGACGCTACTCTCTGAATCCGGCGGTAGAGTAATTTTTAAATCACACCATGGGAGTTTCGGTAAGCAGTCGCAAGTCATGCTTTGAAGGTGAAATATCAAGGCGTTTAAACTCTTTCGAAATGGGTACCTACTTGATTTGCATTCCTTATCCATCACCGCATGCTGAAGAGACATCTCCTACAACCGCGCCGCTCTTTCAAACCGAATTACTATAACCATTTAAGGCGACCGACAGCTATTAAAATTACTATGAACCAATGTTCTCGGTCGCGCCAAATGGGTAGCCATTACAATTTAATTTGACATTTACCGCGTAAAAATTTGTGTCAACTCACAATTTACTGTCAGTGTCATTTTCATAAACTGACTATTACTACAATAATGTGACATCTCACGAAAATGGCCGTAATAATTTGACAATATACGCATTCGCGTCGGTCGTCTGATATAAAGTTGTTGGATTAAGTCATCTATGCGCCGGCGCATTGCTCAAGTGTGCTGTCCCGTACGTGATACGGTAACTAGATCATTTGCACGTTATGTCATGGCGGATTATAATATTGACATCGGTATGGTATCAAGGTATGAGATGTAGCGGAAATTTAATGCAATAACATGAAAAATATGTGTTCGTATCGTAAAAAGTAGGTATTTTTAATTCTGATATCGCTTTTTGTAACTCTCTTTATTTATGTGTAATAATAAAGTCATGATGTTGATAATTTTATTTAAATATAAATTAAAAGGAGATACTGCAATCAGGAAATGTTCTTAAATCGCTACATAATAACACCTAAATTGTACTACCTAAGTCTTTTTAGTGGTAAAACAATTTTAAGTCACTTGAATGGCGTGTAATAAGAATTATAATATTTATCTATCCACATCTTGTACGATTTTGTTAAATAAAGAAATAGGGAGATCATAAAGTAAAACACTAACAAGGTTTTTACCGTGTAGGTACCCAATGATCACGAAGAACCATCTTCTTTAAAATGTAATATTTATAAAAAACCTGCTTTCTTAATCTGTTAATTTTGGCTTACCAAAACTAAGGTTTAAATACTGTTCTAATTTAAAAATATGCATAAGTACATACTACTACTACTTTATACTATTTGAATACAATAAGACTTTGTTTACTCTAAAAATGAAGCTATTATGTGCCGAAATCGCTCCGCTTATGCGCTTAGAACGCAATTTAATGGGAAAAGCAGGGTTTTTAGTATGTGTGGCGGTTGTTTGTGCCATTGACCCGCATGCGTTTGTGGGTTTATGGGCTATGGCGTTTCGGTTTGCCGGAATTTTTATGGCGTTTTTATGGCAACGGTTGACATTCACACTTAACAGTCCATTGTTTTATGGCTTTGCGAAAAATTTCAGAACGATATACGATGGCGAAATTGAAATTTAATTTAAAATAATCTGATTTTACTGAAAATTTATGTTACAGTAAATGTAATCATGCTATGACGTGTTTATAAGCCTAAGGGGCAGCGCAGACGACAGACTATCCGTGACGCACTTTCTAGTCTGTGATGCAATTATATGCAGTAACACGACGAGCAAAAATCTGTCGCGGATATTTCACAGACTCAACGCACATCTTCGATCGTTCTGTTGGCAGAGCTGTTGGTTTTTTTTTTATAGTGGCTCGACATAATGGCTTCCCTACACCTGATGGAAAGCGAAAGAGAAGCCCAAGTCGCTGTGACAACGGGCACGTAACTGGTCAGTTACCTGTCAGTTGCCACCGCCATGCCGGCCCAACCCTAACCCCCCACGAGCTCCGGAAACCCTACTCACCGGCAGAAACACGACCCAGAGGTCATTTGACTGCGGTATTCTATAGGGTGGAGGTCCTTCCCCGGACGGGCGGCTCAATTCGAGTGAAGATTCGCTATGCCCTATCTCTCTCTTAGCTTCTCCAAAGATCACCGCTATGCTCGAAATAGTCTATTCAAGCGAAATGGCGAACAATACTCTATTAGCCATCTAAAATTTCGATCACAAATACCATACCAGTTTGTTACATCCGATACACTATTCGGTAATGTTACATAACATTACCGGAACACTTTCATCTAAGGCGCAGTGATTACCGATAAAGCCGTATTTGGTATGTCTTAAAAAATATTACTCTTACTATACCACATTCCTTGTCTATGAAAAAGAAGTTTCATGATGATGCATGCATGTGCAAAAACGTTGTCAGTATGTATTGACAATGTTTTTTATACGAGAATGACAAAATGACTTTGTCGAGCCTCATATTAAACAGAAGATGTAACCGTTTTTTCATTGTTGACTGGCAGAAAATGCTTTTAGCATTAAGTTGACCTTTTGCAATAAATAACAGTCCGAAATCCGATAAATGTGAGCTATTTATGTCAAATACCTAAATACCTCGGCAAACGTAATGTAGGACGCCCTCAGGCCAGGTGGAGTGACGATTTGCGCAGGACGGCTGGCAAGTGCTGGATGCGAGAGGCCCGGGACCGAGCGAAGTGGCGAGCATTGGGAGAGGCCTATGTCCAGCAGTGGACTGATGTGGGCTGATGATGATGATGATGATGATGACCTAAATACCTAGTTATAATGAAATTACTGTAACGAAAGTCGATTAATCAACCATCATCATCAGCCTATTATTGCAGTCCACTGGTGGACATAAGCCTCTCCAGTTGTTCGCCAATTTGGGCAAACACCTAGACATTATACCCCTAATCGCCACGCTGGGCAGGCGGTTTGGCGATCGCAGGCCTCTCGCTTCGGTGACGCTGCTCCCCGTCATCGACCTGTGGTATTTATCTACGCCTTCAATCGTGATGGATATACCACCACCAATCGGTTGCTAGAGCCTCGTATGTTATTATTACAATACTGCAAGATGCACCACGGGCAGAGGAAGGTGGTTTGAACCGAAAAGATGATAGGTCGCTCCCTTACATTCCCTGGATGATCAAGTCTAGGGCATAGCGAATCTTCGCTCGAATTGAGCCGCCCGTCCGGGGAAGGACCTCCACCCTATAGAATACCGCAGTCAAATGACTTCTGGGTCGTGTTTCTGCCGGTGAGTAGGGTTTCCAGTGCTCGTGGGGGGTTAGGGTTGGGCCGGCATGGCGGTGACAACTGACAGATGACTGGCCAGTTGCTTGCCCGTTGTCACAGCGACTTGGGCTTGTCTTTCGCTTTCCATCAGGCGTAGAGAAGCCATTATGTCGAGCCACTATAAAAAAAAGTCTGCAATTAACAAAAATAAAGCGAAATGTAGCACTGCTACATTATGTTACAATACATATGTAATGTAGCAGTTTTCTATAATAAATGACATCCGCAACTCGAAAGCTTTTAAGCACGATAATCACACGTGTAATAATACACTTTTGTATTAATTATCTTTGCGCACGATAGAAATAAATTAATTTAAATTAATTATATCAAACCATGTGTGTCCTCGGCATGTGTTAATGTGTGTTTAATCAACTATTTTAATTTATCTGGCGTGATTAATTTTTGCAGAACTCATTAATGCACCTTTATAAGCATGTTTGGGATAATGTACTTTAATTAAATAAATGGGTTTGACTGTTATTTCAATAAATCCTATTATTTGAGAGAGTCCCTAAACTGTTTTGAGTTTAATCGTCTGTCTAATTTTACATAGGAGGCATGTAAATTATTTTGATTTCTTGCTAAGATTGTTGAGGAAATTTATTTCATTGTTATTTTTTATTTCATTGTTATTAGAACAGTGAATTTTAATTACAATTAATTTTCAAGCTACCTATAAATAAGTTTATTTCCTTAAAACACATAGTTACATAATATTATTATGATTTTAGCAATTGGCCCCAAACTAGGAAACCCTGTATCTTAAGGACTCAAACTGATACGGAAATACTCTAAGAGCCAGACTCGGAAGAGAAGCAAATGGAATCAAACGCTTGTTTGATCATATTAACTGCTTCTAGGATATAGAATTGGAACAATATGTAGATTAAATAAATAAATCAAGACCTGTTACGCTGGCAAGCAAACTAAGCCGAAACTATGTACTATTGTACTATGGGTACTAGACAACTGATAAACTTACTTACTTTTTTTGTAAATAAATACATAATTATTATACATAGTAAACACCCAAACCATACTGTGCGGGAATCGAACCCCTTGGCTCAGAAGGCAGAGGAAATTGAGATTATAATGTATAATGGATTAATTACCTATGTAATCGTTTTATTCATGCAGTGAGGGATAAAAAATTCAATCACCTCTCTTCCTGTGTGTGGAAGCTGACAATCGATTGCTTTGGTTACTTGTCTGTTGCCGTAACGACTTGGGCTTGTGTTTCACTTTCTATCAAACGAGAGAAAGCCCCAATGTGCCACCACAAAATATTGAAAGTGGTAATTAGTAAAAAACCTATCATCCCGACTGTCTTTACACATCAGCCTATTACAAATCTTTTAAGAAATTTTGTAAAGATTCCATCACACGCCGCAACACGTGTTAAACATTGTTTGCGAAATCGTATCAGCATTTGTTCCTACATGTTGCGCAAGCGAAGCCGCGGTATAATAAAGTATTTTACAGTCTACTTGGCTTCAAGGTCGGATGCTATTGTTTCAACCTTCTGATAGTGACGGACTGAATTTCATAAGTTTTGGATAAGATATTGAGTTTGGTCTTGCGAAATAAGCTATCTTGCGATCAGTTGATAGTAGACGAGTAGATAGGATAGAGATGAAGGTTTTTTTTATACCACTAGGCACTAAGGTGGCAAAGAAACCTACAGCCCGGCTGTTTTTTTTTTATAGTAGCTCGCCATAATGGCTACACCTGATGGAAAGCGAAAGAGAAGCCCAGGTCGCAGCGAAAACGGGCAAGTAACTGGTCAGTTACCTGTCAATTGGCCTAACCCTAACCCCCCACAAGCTCCAGAAACCCTACTCAGAAACACAAACCGGACGGGTGGCTCAATTCAATCGAAGATTCGCTATGCCCTACCTCTCTATGTTAAGTGGCTACCGCTACTAGCCTATGGATGCCTGCAATACCAGGGATATCGCATGCGCGTTGCCGATCCTTTAAAAACCTCTTGACAACTTTTTTGAAGAACTCCGTACTGTAGTATCGGGGGAAAGGCTCGGCGGGAAGCTCATGTCATCATCATCATGGGAATGTGCACCAGTTATAATCCGTCCTGTCCGTACGGTGTCCGGTGATTTAGAATAGGACCCCATCTCTGCCCATGGGTATCGTAGAAGACGACTGAGGGAATATCAGAAAGCAGGCAGCAGCGTAGCGCAAATAAAACCTACTGCGGTCACCAACCCGCCTGCCAAACGTAATGATTAAGGCAAATTCCCTCAAAAGACAATTATTATCATTGGGGAAAGCCTATGTCCAGCAGTGGACGTTTGCAGGCTGATGATGATTATGATGAGCTGTAATAGGTACCTACTGTAAAGTTTCATACGTCCGTTCAATAAATCCGTTCTTTATTCTGCACATCAAGGAGTAATACATCAATCCATACAACCAAACGAACTTTCGTATTCATAAAATTAATAGGATGTAATCCTCAACAGCACCTCGACCTCGACTTAGATTAAGGTCGTTAGTGTTTAGACAACAAAAAAGAAATGAAATGCTCAATTTGGTTAGCAATACCATTACATTTTAAAACTATCTCTTTTTGTGTCTGGGAGACTTGAATGTATGATAAAGTATTTAATAGATTTTAATATTATTTAGGTAACAATCTTCCTTATATTTTTCGTCAAACGGGTTATTGAGAACTTTGGTCGCTACCTGATTATTACACCTCAAACAATAGACTTAAAATTGACTATCTTATCGCGATAGTAACAATTTTATTGTCTCTTTCAGACATTTGTTGGGTAAAGGTTAACTAGAACTTTTTTTTTTAACCGGAGAGAATGCCTTTACGCATACCACGCCACTCGAGGGAGCAGCGGGCTATGTGGGACTCATCACCGCCTCGAAATGATGGAAGTGAGGCGGGAAATACCCACTAAAAACTCCGGTCCCGTCTGCAAAGCGCCCCAAAGATGGTGCCGTGGGTCCTAGAAATATGTCCTCCACGACAACACCGGCGCGGCCTGGTCAGAACAGGCCCCTAACAGGCTCCCCCCACTAGGGGGAAGTTATGGGAGTGGGAGTGGTTCGAAGGGAATGTCCACTCCCATCCGAGGTTAACTAAGTAGATCTAACTGGGTCTAACTACCTACTAGTTAGTTTGGTGGCGCAGTGACCCAAACTGTGTCTTGGCCTCCAATAATAAGAGCCTCTATTTTTTTATAAGAAAAGCTTTCAGGATGACCTCACTCGACCTGATGGTAAGCGGTCGTTCGGTTCAAAAGTTAGGTCTATCCTGCGCAACCTCTTCCCTGCTATCCGCATGGAACTCACGCAAGTCCTTTTGGACTAGAGGATAAATAGGTATAAAGGAGGAGAGAAGCGTTAACTTTTTCCTAATTTTTAACCCGCTTCAAAAAAGGAGGAAGGTTTCTCAATTCGACCGTATGTTTTTTTTGTAATAATAAATGGGAAAGACAACGAAAATACATAGAGGGACAAAAGTAATTATTTTTTTTAACTATTTAGTTATATTCATGTACATATGCACCATGTAAACTTAAATTTCAAAATATTTTCATTATATTAAAAAGAAATGTAAGGGAGCCTAACGTATCATCTTTTCACTCCAAGCCGTGCTGTTTCACCTAACCTAACACACGACGCTCTGGCAACCGACTGGTGGCAGTATACCGCTGCAGGCGTACCATCACGATCGAAGGCGTAGCTATAAATACCACAGGTCGATGACGGGCAGCAGCGTCACCGGAGCGAGGAGCCTGCGATCGCCAAACAAGCCTGCTCAGCGTGGCGATTATGGGTAAAGCCTCCAGATGTTTGCCCAAAGAGGCGAACATCTGGAGAGGCATATCCAGCAGTGGACTGCAATAGGATGATGATGATGATGATGATATTAAAAAGTACATTATGTTCTATGTACTTCATACTTAATAACGTTACAAGTATACATCTCCTAACCGCATCCGGTAGCTTAACCAAGTTATAATAAGACAATGTTGAACGAAAGTACAATTTTGCACTTAACTAGTACTGACGTGAAAGGTTAAAGTTGAACTTAGCGAACGGCGCGTGATAAGTATGACTGTTGGTGCGCGGGCGCAGGTGTGCTAGTGGAACTGTATGGGGCTGATAATACCGTACTTTGGAAATATAATAATGCGTTTATAGAATTTGATCATCGATCGAGGGGTACGTCCGTTACCCGCCATTGACTTCACCGATGATCTTCTGCAGACGTTGTGCCTGAAAGAAACTTCAGCTCAGTACTGCGAGCAGCGATACTTGCAACTCGCTTCTTCTCAGATACCCTTCAAGTAGTCGGCTAAATAGTCCAAACAATTCTCCTTATTTTAAATTCTTTCACTCTCGGCTCTGTGAGGAATATAGTGATTTCTCATTGATTTGGTGATAACCGCTGATTTGAGTGTTATGTGTGAGCATACTCTCCTTCACTTATAGTGACAAGAATAGCTATGATAATATGTTACGTTTATTTATAGGTGATCAAGCACAAAATGTTTCTATAGTGTTTTGTGTGTGTAAAAAGTACTGGCAGGAATCTTGGATTATGTTATTTAAGAACCGACAATAAACACATACTATATTATTTCATAATACAATGAAAACAAAAAACATAAACACACACAAAAAATGAGGCTAGCCACGGCGACGACGTCAAGCTTTAGGTACATACATAATGTAAGTCTCTTAAGAGTCTCTTAAGAGTTCCCTAAAAGCTTTAACCATTTTTAACCGTGATAATTCAAATAATTTATTTCATACAAAAATAATAACAAAGCACACCGCAACCACTCTATATACATCCCAAAGTCCAAGACAGCGACAGAGATGTCCGGTGAAAGTGAAGCTTGCACTTCACTATATAAGAGTCGAGCATTTCGCCCGATAAACATAATGACGCGAGCGCACGTAACGGTGTGACGTAACTGATCCTTTGTTATTACTCGAGCTTTTAATTAATAATTAGCTGTGTGTTGCATTATGGCATAGCATACATAGTAAGATAATTATTCTAGTCGTCCATAACGAACGTTTTCTATATGGGTTTTTCAAAAGGACGACGTCTACCTCATCCCGTTAGTGTCGTAAAAGACGACCAAGGGATTAGCCACTGTTAAACTTGCCTGCGAGGTGCTTTTTTATGGTAGCACGATATAACATAGGGAAAGAAAACACCAAGTCGCCGTGACAACGGGCAAGTAACTGGTCAGTTTCAACCGCCGTACCTTAAAGGATCCCATATAGGGATAAAGAACACATGTGTCGGCAATGAATTCCACTTGTGTTGTGGTAAAGACATTAATTGTCAAACTTTTGTGATGGCAAGTTCTCAACAACTGTCAGATTCAAACACTACTTTCAGTAGTCTTAAATCCAAACAATAAAATTTAAAAAGGCCTTATTTATGGCAAACCAACAGAAAATCGCAAATTTCTTGTATTCCAAATATTTTTACGATTTTAAAAAAAAAAGTGATTTTAGTGTTTCAACCCTTATCGACAAGTATACATCCAATCCCATCCCGGATACAGCAAGTAGATTTAAGGGCACAAATTAACTATAAAAAGCAACCCCCCATAGGGCTATCAACAGAATGCACCCTCGCATAATCGTTCCATTAAATCATACCCTTAGTCCCTCAGATCCAGAGATACGGGAATGTAAACACTAGCAACGTACCTGATCCCGAATTCACATATCGAGTTATGGAATTAGTCATAAAATGGAATCGTGACTCAAATATCTAACCTATGTATTGTTACACACTTATTCTTCCCTAAACCACAATGTAGACAACCAATTCTGCACCTTACTGCTTCGATTTACAGTTGGGAATGGAGTATGACGTATTGTCGCTTAAGCTGATTCGGTATGGTGGTTGTAAAATGATACGAGTTGACATTCGATAGAGGACGCACGGTGACGTCATTAAATCAGTAAGCTACAAAATTTAGGGCTTCGAAGGTCTTACGGGGCGAATCTGTTGGTTCAACGTCGTATGTTACGGCGGTAAATTGGCTGATAATAATGGATTATAATAATATGTTGGATATTGGTCGTATTTCCTTTCTCGAAATTTTCATTGAGACTGGTAGAACCTCCGGCTGACCTTTTTCTATCGAGGTGGCTCGGTTTCCTCATAATTTGAGAATACAAACAGATAAGTCATAGAAAATACTATATTTTTCCTTACCTGCCAATGGTTGTGGTATTTTTACACCCATTTGTAAAAATATTTTGCTCTTGGGCTTTCTGACAAATCGTCCCTTAGCTTACAACAACCCTCAAGTTAAAAACCGTTGGTTTTACATTTTAATGCTTTAGATAGAGCTGCATATTTCACGTCTAACCATTGGTATTGGTCACATGTTTTATACATATATGTGTATATAGATTTCAGCCAATCAGAAGTCGTAATTCATAAGCCAGTGACAGCGCGCCCCTATGGTCGGCCTCTCAATACTGTGGTTTTTTGTTTCTTGTAAAAGTTCTAAAATGACTTAAGTATGCGGCTTTATTAGCTAAGAGACGAAATGCAGAAACTTAAGCTTAAACACTAATAACAATAAGTCTGTTGCCAACGCTTCGTTTCTCATTCGGCAGGATGCATCACGGGCAGTTGAGGTTGGCTTGGAGCGAAAAGAAAAAGTGATTGGCCGCTCCCTTAAATCCCTAAGTAATAATAAGTAAGTGCCCGTCTAAAACTTTATCAAAATAATAATAGCGGGAACACCTAACAGTGTTATTCGTAATCAATTACCATACACAGCGCTCCTTCGCCGTCGGGTCTCTGATAGACACATTTTTCGCTCAAAAAGGAAGCAGAGCTAATTTGATTACCGGCTCAAAAGCACGTCATCCGCAATGCTCCTTTGATCGGCAAAAATACAGATATGTGGTGTGTTCTACCTTTTTCTGTGGCCCGAGTTTTGGGATAGATGCGGAACTTGATGAACAACAAATGGTCACAATTAGAAAAAAAAGTAGTCAAAACACATGGTTTTGATAGTGTACAAACTTTACAGCCGCCTCTAAGCAAAGGACTATTGAAGGAGGCAGGAAGCGGATATGGTGATGCACAGTAGGTAATATTGTTTGCAAACATGTAGTCGGAGTTGCTGATGAAAAAATTTACATTGGGTCTGTTAATTAATACGACGTTTTCAAAATTTCCATACTTCCAATTTCAATAATCTCTAAGGACAGGACAGGTTTTGTAACAGCACTCATATCAATTAAAAAAAGAGAAATTAATTTTCTTTTTCATTGGAAACAAGTACTGAATCAGTATCATGAACTAAACTTGTACTTAAATCATTAGGTCTCCGGATTAAAGCTCTGAAGATCTGAGCAACACGATTGGGTCAAATACCAATTGGAAAGACCAGTCCCGACCACTCAGGCTAGAATCTTTATAGAGAATGGTCTTGTCTCACAAAAAGATAGACACATTAGAAATGGATTTAACACCCAGCCAGCCGCTGATAGATACCTACTTTAAACAAAGTAAGTACTGTTACTAGGGTAACTACAAATATCTCAGGTTCCCAGTGGGTATATCACTTATAACTTAGACCACAAACAATAGTGCCTGGGGCCAATCGTTCCACGCTAAGCTAATGAGATGTCAGTACAATCATTTGTGCTTTAACCTTACACGGATGAGGTTTTTGGCCTTTAATTTCGCCCGCCTTTAAATCTGTTATTAATTAATTAATCTAAGACGCCATTGAACCTTGAATCATTTTATGTTTAGCGTGTTTGGTGATGAATATTGAATACAAATCACGGCACAACTCTGGGTATAGTCAATGTATCAAACGTAGTACTATTGTAGCGACTGACAAGTCGTTGATTTTGTTACTTGACTCCATTTGAACTCCAAAGTGACCGAAGGTTATTCGCGGGTGTTTAACCGAGCTTACGGTAATCGCCATCAATATTAGGGTACTAGCTGTGCTCGCGACTTCGTCCGCGTGGAATAGTTATTTTTCTCCCGTTTTTTTTACATTTTCCATTATTTCTTCGCTCCTAATAGTTGCAGCGTGATGTTATATAGCCTAAAGCCTTCCTCGATAAGTGGTCTATTCAACACAAAAAGATTTTTTCAATTCGGGCCAGTAGTTCCTGATATTAGCGCGTTCAAACAAACAAACAAACAAACTCTTCAGCTTTATAATATTAGTTAAGATGAGTCTGAAATGTCAAAAAGACCCTTAGTCGACTTTTATGACATGCAACCTCCCATTACTGATATTGACATTGACTGGCTCGATGGCTTATTTGGTTGACCTCTGCCTTCTGAGTCAAGGGTTGTGGGTTCGATCCCCGCACAATAACAACATTTCGTGTTCATGAACATGTCTTTTTGTATTGATCTGGGTGTTTTCTATGTATAATAATATATTTCTTTACAAAAAAAGTATCTGAGTACACCTAAGTTTATCAGTTGTCCTTTCTACAGTTCTACTAGTTTACATTTTTCTTACCAAATTGCTGGAATATACATTCTACAATGTTAAGACATTGTACCCACTTAATTATTTCTGCTTAGTCTAAAGGTATGAGAATGGTAGAGAATGCCTACGCGGCATTATGTTGGCCTTTTGTACTCTATTTTTTATTGTGCATATAAGATTAAATAAATAAGACATACCTACAGATTTTCGATTTCAAGAATAATTCCTTTACAATGGACCTAAGATCCTAGTGTTAAGAATAAATTGAAAGCGAATGAATAATAACAACTAATTCAACAATTTTCCACGTGTTTCTCTCACAAAGCACCAAAAACAACAAAAAACGAAACCAATTAGAAAAATTCCAAATAAATAATTAAACTTAAAGCAAAATGTAGTAATATATCTATAACATCAAAGACTATACAAAGAAAGGTCAGACAAAGAGACTCAAAGAATGTTCTAATATAGTAAAAAAAATATAGAAACTTTCCACACAAGTCAACTGAAACACGAAATCTAATTAGAAATCAAAAGCACACAGTGCTTACGGTTGCCCCGGACAAAAATCACAAATAAATTATATTCAATTTATAATGCGTTTCAACGTTTCAAAGGAAACGTCCCTATCGCAGACCTAGACGTTCCCGTATTAAATGACTAATTGAATAAAATAAGAAGGTCAAGAGCGAATCCGTAATTATGTATCGGGTTCAGTACGATTTCACGGCTCCATATAAATATCACACAACGACAACATTACATAAATATTTGCTCAGATTCCAAAGAATGAGTCAGAAGCTTGAGCATTAGTGTTGTAGGTATCCAAAGAACAAATTAATAAGGTACCATAAGTATATACAACCACTTAAACACGGGATAAACAATGTTCATAACACGAACGATTGCCCTGGATTGGTCACCATCATCATCCTAGCCTTATTCCCGATTGTCTCAGGGTCGGCTTCCCAAACTGAGAGATTTGGCGAGGGCTAAGCTTTTACACAGAGCGACTGCCATCAGATCTCCGCAACACTTAGGGTAAGCTATACCCATTCCCAGTTTAGGCGTCAGAGTTATCATCATCTCTGATATGATGTAACGACTGCTATCTGAGTTGGTAAAGATAGCACCCGGGACCAACAGCTTAACGTGCCTTCCGAAGCACGGAGGAAATCGGTGTCAAATTTTGGTCACCCATCGGATTGACCGCGCCAATGGTTGCACTTTTAAGTTAAGTGAACAAGACCGCGGCGCCACCGAGCTCCTCTCAAGATCAATCTGTTTTCCAAATCCTACTCGCACTACCAACTCGTTCCCGGATCAGTCGTGCCGGTACGTGCAGTGTCGTTAATGTTCCCATTTTTTAAATAGTTAGTGTTATTCTGTTATTGGGAATGGAGTTCAATGCCAAGAAAACAGTCAGTGCCACCGTCACGTCAAACGTCAGCTGTCAACGATAGAGCGATGACTCCTGAACGAGGCGAAATAGTGCTGTCCGTAGCGATTGATTTGTTATTCTTCTCTAACATTACCAATCAACCAAGCAATGAAATAAATACACAGCGCCATGTAGCTCCAAACTAAGCCGAAGCTTGTACTATGGGTACTAGACAACTGATAAACTTACTTAGATAAATTTTTTTTTGTAAATAAATACATATTATACAAAAACACCCAGACCAATACCAGGTCACTAGCAAATGAGAAATTACCAAACATTGCAAATCACATCCTCAACCACGGGCCCCTAAAACAAATCTTTATGTTACAAAGGTACTGATGCTGCGGTTATCTCACGTAGCCTCCGGTGAGTCGGATAATTATCATTTTACTCGTTTGTTGTGCCCCGCCGTGATACTGGCAGATTTCTTTTGTTGGCCCCTATTACGGTATTGTCTTTTACGTAAATTGTAATCGTCATATCTTGTGTGGACGCGTTTGTTTGTTTCGGAGTTACGGCTTTATGGAATAGTTCGCTGATTATTGTGAGTTTACGATGTTGCAAGCTTTAAATATGTCTAAATTTTGTATCATGAAACGATGTACAAATAGAAAAAATAACCCAAAACATGCCACGCTATGATTCTTCATTGCGTGGCATGTTTTGGGTTATTTTTTCTAGGTAGAGCATAGCCAATCTTCGCTCGAATTAAGCCACCCGTCTGGACCTTGTGTAGGGTTAGGGTTGGGCCGGCATGGCGGTGGCAACTGACAGGTGACTGACCAGTTACTTGCCCGTTGTCACAGCGACTTGGGCTTCTCTTTCGCTTTCCATCAGGCGAAAGGAAGCCATTATGCCGAGCTACTATAAAAAAAAACATCATCATCATCAGCCTATTGCAGTCCACTACTGGACATAGGCCTTTCCAGTTGTTCGCCACCTAGGGCAAACTTCCGGAGGATATACCCATAATCGCCACGCTGGGCAGGCGGGTTGGAGATCGCAGGGCGTAGCTTCTTGCTCCGGTGACGCTGCTACCCGTCATCGGCCTGTGGTGTTTAGCTACGCCTTCTATCGTGATGGTTTTACCGCCACCAGTCGGTTTGCCAGAGCCTCGTTTGTTGTTCGGCAGGACGCACCACGGGCAGGTGAGGATGGCTTGGAGCGAAAAGGCGATAGGTCGCTCCCTTACATTACAAAAAAACGTACCATCACACAAAGTCAACAATCGCGCACACAAACGCAATGAAGTTAAGCTCAACTATCGAGAGCATTGACAAGATCAAAGACGTCGGCGACATGCCGCCCGCGGGCTCGCGTGCCGGCATCTGTCGCGCGACGCGTGTCGCGAGGGCTAATTTGAGGGGGACATCATTATTTTGACATTCCAATTTCGGATTATGGTTTTAACGGTATAGATCTTTAGCGCGTGTGCGCGGGATGTAAAGAAGAGACACATATTTTTAATAGTAGCTCAACATAATGGCTTCCATAATCCTGATGAAAACCGAAAGAGAACCCCAAATCGCTGTCAGTTGCCACCGCCATGCCGGCCCAACCCTATATAAGTAGAATTGTTTGACCTGGTACCAGCTGCCATTTTTCATCATCGTACATCTCGCACCAATTCAAGATTTCATCCTTATCATCTTGACAGATGGAAGTCTTCCACAGTGCGTTTTGCGCGCAATTTTCTGCCGCGTGCAGCTTCTCTTTGGAATCAGCAATCAATGGGACCTTCAAAAAGCGTGCCTACATATTTCTCAAGGGCCGGCAACGCACCTGTGACTCCCCTGGTGTTGCGGTGTCTATGGGCTGAAGTGATCACTTACCATCAGGTGACCTTCAGACCCGTTTGCCCCATTTGTCATAAAAAAAAATGAACCACACACATCAAAACGAGAGCTCAAAACACACCCGGAATGTCCGTATTTCCTCCCCGTACTAGGTACACTACATTCTGCTATCACAGCCAGAGAGTCTTTTTCCGGGCCCAATTGGCTGAACGCATGACGGCACAAATAATATCTGTTGCATATTATATTACGAGGAGCTCAAATGGGACCGGTATTGCGACGATGCTTGCCAAATCGAAAACTAAGCTAAACTCATAAGTTCACTGTATCTCGGGTATTGTCCAACTTTTCTATATGAGCGCCGTTGCGAGCTGGGAAGCGTATTGGCGAAATCGGTGTGTCGCTGTTTCGCTGTTGGGAACGGTATTGGGTGCTAGTCGGCTAATTTTGGGATGAGAAGCGTTTTGCTTTAGATGCGAAACTTCATTTGGTTTCTAGGGACTACATTTATTAGACAAGACTAAACTAAAATTAATGCCAGTGCCTCAACTACCGTGACTCCGAATTCAGCCATGAGAACTTGAGTATCCGCATTTAAAGTCTCAAAGGCTGCCATGGAAGAAGAAGTAACACAGCAAAGTAGCTTCCTGTTACCAGATGGAAAGCAAAAGAAAGTCTACAAAGGCAATGGATCAGTAACCAAATCAAGCACTTACTACACTACCTATAGGAATATTCTGGATATACCCCGATTGACCCCGAATCGAGACCAAAGCCTCTTCATGAGTGTTTCGCCAAGTAATTACATAGTCCGCCTTTTGTACACTATTTAAAGATTAAATAAATAAATAGTCTTACGGACTGGCCGCATAGGCCAACCTCTTTCCTTTTTTGTTCTTCTTTTATTCCATGAAAATTTTTGGTGTGCGCTTATCAATCTCTTGTGCGTGGTGCGTGTTATTTTTATTTTCTGTTTTATTTTTTACTTTTAAATTATATTTAATTTTCTTTGAGCCTCCCTTTTTCTTTTCTCTCCGTTCTTAACAAATAGTAATGTATAAAATAAACTGAATCACGTACCTATTAACCACAAGACCAATAAGATGACTGATGCCTCAATTCAGACTACATAATGAGTAAGAAGAAAACTACATGATCCTGTTAATTACAATTTTAGTTATAACAAAACGCAAAGGTTACACAATCTTATAAAAAATAAGAAAAGATTCCTAGATGGATGGAGTACCTACACAACTCACTATACAATACAATCAACCCGTAGCTTTATCTCACTAAAATCCACTCAGACTAGATACCTAAAAAAACCTACACGATCGGCGAAAATCTTTAACCGACCTTTTTCATTTCCGTTTTAATTCAGCAACCCACCTGAACCTAAAAGCCTAAAGACTAGATGAACTAACGAGCCAATATCTAATAGCGCCGGGCCGGTATCAGTAATTACCGCCCACCCCCGGCGATGCAGACGGATCAACGCTGCACAATCCGAGCGATAGAATTTTACGAGACCAGCGGACGCGACTCGGTAAGCAGTTGTCGTAAATACCGACGCGGAGCGAAGTAGCTGGATGTGGCTGCGAGCTATGTAGATATTGAGTGTTTCTTTTAACCCGACTGCCGCAGAAAGGAGGGTTATGTTTTCCAGTGTACGTATGTAGGTATGTTGACTTCATTGGCACGTCCTACTGAAACGGCTTGAATGGATTTTGACATGCAAGGTATCACTTGATTCGTCGTCATTGTGCGCGTGAAACCAGATATATTAAAACTTCTATAAATCAAAATGGCAGATTAGTTACGTCACATTAAAAAGAGCCTAAAAAGTTGTTCGGCACGGCCCATTGACCGAACAGATTGACAGATTTTGACAGCCAAGGTGTTATTTGATCCTGGCGATGCAGACGGATCAACGCTGCACAATCCGAGCGATAGAATTTTACGAGACCAGCGGACGCGACTCGGTAAGCAGTTGTCGTAAATACCGACGCGGAGCGAAGTAGCTGGATGTGGCTGCGAGCTATGTAGGTAGATATTGAGTGCTTCTTTTAACCCGACTGCCGAAGAAAGGGGGTTATGTTTTCCAGTGTACGTATGTAGGTATGTTGACTTCATTGTCACGTCCTAAAGTCAAACGGATTTTTACATGTAAAGTATCATTTGATTCATCCTGATTGTGTTCGTGACACCAGATATAGGTATTGTAATATCGATGAAATCAAAATGACAGATTTGTGGCGCCAAAATTAAATACTTTGAAAATATTTGCTTAGCACGCCCGAATGGCTTGACAGATTTTAACAGCAAAAGTATCATTTGATCCCGATGATGCAGACGGATCATCGGATCAATCGGAGGAGCTCGGTGGCGCCGCGGTCTTGTACGCTTAACAATGATCGCAATGTTGTGCAACCATTGGCGCGGTCAATCCGATGATGGGTGACCAAAATTAGACACCGATTTCCTCCGTGCTTCGGAAGGCACGTTAAGCTGTTGGTCCCGGGTGCTATCTTTACCAACTCAGATAGCAGTCGTCACATCATATCAGAGATTATGATAACTCTGACGCCCAACTGGGAATGGGTATAGCTTACCCTAAGTGTTGCGGAGGTCTGATGGCAGTCGCTCTGTGTAAAAGCTTAGCCCTCGTCAAATCTCTCAATTTGGGAAGCCGACCCTGAGACAATCGAGAAAAAGGCTACGAAGATGATGATGATGCAGACGGATCAACGCTGCAACCCACCTTAATCCAAAAGCCTAAAGACTCGATTCAAGTGAAACCAATAGCATTCTTAAGCATGAACCTCAATTACCGAACCCGATTCTACCACATCCAGACAAGTGTCTAGTTCCACGCACATGCACATTAATGCAGTACGACTGTGTAACTATTACACAGTGAGTTGTGGATTTGTTTTGCTGCCCCGATAGCTGAAAATATGAAAATGAGTTTCAAGTTTCACTGAAGAAGTAAACAGACATGCATTTTTATTTGAGAACTTGTTTGGCTTTGTTACTGAGATATTTAGCAACCCGAATGTTGGGTAAGCGCCATTTTTATGGGGACAGTCTATTTGCTTCGCTGTTTCGTATTTACATTTAGCTCTAGAGAAGTTGCATAAAGACTAAGGTCCAGTTTTTTCCGGGGAAAACAAACCGAGCACTTAATTAAATGAAACTGTTAGAAGGAAACACGTAATTCGAAAGTTCTCAGTTTTAGAATTCAGCGTCTACTTTCATGCAGGAGTTTTATATAAGTTCATGAAACAGCGCATCCACAGTAAAACTATGACATAAAGGTAGGTTTAGTTATCCTATATCACAGGCATTAATATAGACTTTTTTTCATAGGGTGGTCTTGAAACCATAGCAAGTGATATATCCCCTTTTTATGTAGGTAATAGGTAAGGAGTGATAGATTTTGATAAGTAAGTGAAGATTAATAAAGAAATATAAATAAACATGAGACAACATCCCATACTAAGCTCCGATCCCAAAGTAACTTGTGTTATGTCTCAGAACAAAGACGGTATCAAACCCACAACTCTTCAGGTTCAGAATCCACATGGCCATTGAATCGTTAGACCTAATAATGACCGTACTGAAGATATGAGCTATGACATATACAACGATTGTCAAATAATATAGGATGGATAGTAAAAGTAGTGACAGATGTTACTTAATAAATAAATAAATAGTAGACAACATCACATACATTGCTCCGATCCCAAAGTAAGTAGCTTAAGCACTTGTGCTATGAGTATCAGAACAACGAAGGTACCACAAATAAATACTTAAATACAAATATAAAGACCCAGACACGAATAAATATGAATATATGATTTTGTAGACCACAACATAATACTCGAATGTCTCAAAATATATCTCAAAAGAATATTCCGATTCACTAATATGCCACGCCCATCAAAAACATGTTTTGCAAAACCTTCCAGTTCGAATGTTGTGAGTCGCATTATACAAGAACACACAAGAATCAGAAGAACGAAAACAAAAGACAACATCTTCATTTTGTCTATCAATTTTATGATTACTCAACCTGAGTTTGTTATGAAGATCTAAGCACACGATCTGCAAAAAACATTTCACCCGACAGCAAAATTGTCTCGCTCCATCTCGTTCTTTATAAGTTTAATTCGACATGTCCGCGCGGACAGCGGTACAAAACAGGGGGGCGATGATTACTGGGGGTCGAGTGGGGGCACCACCCCCACAGATCGATGACGTTTGACCCCTTTACCTGCCCCCTGCCGTCCGTCTTGAAGCCTGATGCAACTGGACTTAAGGGGAAGGCGCGATCATAATTTTTCCGATCGATTGAATGTTATTTGATACGAAAATGTTTTGATGGGTCGTTTAGATTGCTTGACTGTAAATTGGGGGTCGTGAGAAGTTATTAGTGGATAGAAGATACAGACAAGATAGATTTGACATGAGAGCTTTAAATTCTTAAGTTAGTTATAAAAAAAATCAGTCATTTTAATTGTTTAATTTAAATAAATACTTTATCTTATACGGTTACATTTTGTCAAGAAGATCAGGAATGTCGGGAAACGAGCGTTAACCTAGTAATTAACAAATAAAACCTACTGCAGTGATAAACCGGGCTGAGCGTGGTGACTATGGCAAGTCCTGCCAAATGGCAATTATTATTAGGGTAGCCCCTGAGGCCATACTACAGAAAACGAAAACGATCGTTCGTTGAACGGATCGCATATTTTTGCCCCATAAATCCTTCTCATTTGTCCCTCCCGTGTTGGAATATACAAACTAAAATTCGTCAACGTCGATTTTCAACAATTTAATTGATGTATTAGAACACGGGAGGGACAAATGAGCGGGATTTATGGGGCAAAAATAAGCGATCCGTTCATCGAACGATCGTTTTCGTTTTCTGTAGTAGGGCCCCTGATCCCAACTTTTACTTAGAGAATTATTTAAAGAAATTAATATCCTAACTGTGGCATCACAGTACATATTTGACTGCATTATGGTTGTACGTAAGAATATACATTTATATAGTAAAAACTCAGATCTTCACCAGTTCAATACTAGAAAAAAATAAGCAAACTTGCTGTTTCCAATTTCAGGCTTCGTAAAACTAGTAACTCATTCATAGGACAAAGTGTAAAAATGTTTAACAAAATACCGCAGAATATTGTTGATCTACCTATACATAGATTTAAATCTCGCATTAAGTCCATTTTAATGTCAAAAGGTTATTATAAAGTACAAGATTATATGGATGACAATATTACATGGACATGATAGTCTGCTCGCTTGCGCTTTTTAAAACGATATTATTGTATTGTATTATATATTTTAAACAAGCCTAACTGTTGAGTTTGTTGCGGCACTTCTTCTCAGGCTACACGTCGAAGTGCTGGTAGGAAAAAAGTTTGACGTGCAAAAGTATTACTAGTGAATCTATTTGGAGAAATAAACTATTTTATTTATTTTATTTTAACTTGCCCGAAGCTACCCTTAACATCGGTTGAGTTCGGAAAACCAATTGCCTATCGTAGGGCGATCGTATGCTCTACGATGGAGAGCACTCGCCCAACAAAAACCGGTACACTCTCGCCTTGAAGATTACATCTATGTCCAGCTATCTACAGGTTGACGATAAAGGATGCTGGTTACTATCAACTTTAAAAAAAAATTTGAGTTGTTTATTCGTACATACAGAATGTCCCCTTAAGTCCGGGGCGGAGTGCAATCTGCGCGTTTGTCCGTCTCGCGTCACCCGCGCGCCTTCTTCGCGCCGCTGTTTGAGCTCTGTCCGTCTGCGCCGGACTGCAGCCAGCACGCTTTATTACCTACAATATTATACGGCTTTAGTTTCTTTGCGTTTCGTTATTGAATATAAAAGTAGATGATAATGGTGCGCCACGTTGGGCGCCATTTTTAGGAATAGCATAATGTTTTAAGGATTACAATATTTTGTTATCGGACCAATTGGAGCAATGTAGGTATATGTCATCGGAAAATAGTAGAAATGTATTATTTAACGTATGTCATTAGACGTATATCAAAGCATTTTTTTTTATAGTGGCTCGACATAATGGCTTCCCTACGCCTGATGGAAAGCGAAAGATAGGCCCAAGTCGCTGTGACAACTAGCTAGTAACTGGTCAGTTACCTGTCAGTTGCCACTGCCATGCCGGCCCAACCCTAACCCCCCACGAGCTCCGGACACCCTACTCTCCAGCAGAAACACGACCCGAAGGTCATTTGGCTGCGGTATTTTATAAGGTGGAGGTCCTTCCCCGGACGGGCAGCTCAATTCGAGCGAAGATTCGCTATGCCCTACCTCGCTTAAAGCTACCAGTAAATAGATACAATATAATAATTAGCAACTTTTCAACAACCAATTTCGGTGATTTGACCTTCGGTCACAATCTTTTCTGTGAAACCACGAAATCCTTGATAGCAGCCAATTTAAATAAGATATTTCTGGACCCTTGCTTTATCTGGTCACCGAAGCGTGTGCTCTAAAATTTAAGACATTCAGCGGCCACTGCATGCTGCGTCGCCGAGTCAAAGCTAGACTTAACACCTTACTTAGACACCAATGCATGTTTAATGGCGGTCACTTTGAGAGGACACACGTCTCTCCCGGAGGAGGGCTTTTGAAAACTGACTGTGTGCCCGCGTTTCCATTGAATTGTTGTATTTATTTAAAAAGTTTATTATTTTTGAACCATCATCCTAGCCTTTTTCCCGATTGTCTCAGGGTCGGCTTCCCAAACTGAGAAATTTGGCGAGGGCTAAGCTTTTACACAGAGCGACTGCCATCAGACCTCCGCAACACTTAGGGTAAGCTATACCCATTCCCAGTTAGGAGTTATCATCATCTCTGATATGATGCGACGACTGCTATCTGAGTTGGTAAAGATAGCACCCGGGACCAACAGCTTAACGTGCCTTTGTAAAAAAGGATAACGCTGATGACAATGGCGGCGTATCGTGTAGAGCCATTAGTAGGTCAAAAGCGCAAATAAATCTGAAGCTTCCAAGTAAGTGAGTTTTTTAATGTTACCTATTCGGTCATCTAATTATCTTGAGATTTTTCTTCAAACTAGTGAGAATAAACTTTCCGTCTGATCAATTTAGGATCCCGTTAGTTTAGGTAACGCTTAATGTTTTTTAACTAGGGATACAGGTAAATACACAGCTCCTTTGTAAAGATCGTTCTCTATACCGTCCCTCCATATTATTACTACACACTCTGCAAACGTCCACTGCTGGACATAGGCTAAAGGGGATTTATTTGTCTTAGTCAAACGGGCTGATGACCTCAGTATTTTTTTTTATAATAGCTCGACATAATGGCTTCCCTACGCCTGATGGAAAGCGAAAGAGAAGCCCAAGTCGCTGTGACAACGGGCAAGTAACTGGTCAGTTACCTGTCAGTTGCCACCGCCATGCCGGCCCAACCCTAACCCCCCACGAGCTCCGGAAACCCTACTCACCGGCAGAAACACGACCCAGAGGTCATTTGACTGCGGTATTCTATAGGGTGGAGGTCCTTCCCCGGACGGGCTGCTCAATTCGAGCGAAGATTCGCTATGCCCTACCTCTCTTGAAATATATCTATGCTAATATTGTTTTATTTTGAGGAAACGTGCCGTACCGTACTCAGATGGAGCCGCGCCGTCCACCTGAATGCACGCGCGTCCACCCAGACTGTCTTACACCGCTCCTTTGTAAAGGTCGTTCTCAATACCGTCTCTGCATATTTCAGCCGGCCGCGACCGCAGCGCCCCGTAAACGCTATCTCCGCACATACCGCCCAACTTACACACGCTACTGCCAGTCTAAGATCAGACTTAATGCGAAGGGAATAAGAGCGTTCATGGATATTTTAGCGGTAAACTTTCCGTGGTAATCACAAGATGGCCGCGTTAGAAATATTAGCAGCTTTCGTACGGTTGCATTTGGGAGTGTGTTCCAGTGGGGAGCGAAAGAGATGGTGGGACGTGTGATTTTGTTGTTATAGATGCTTCGGCGCTACCCGTGTCCCTGTAACTTGCTGCCCACTGGCGACACAGGGGGCTTTAATGGGTATGCCCTCCCATTTTGGGAGGTGCGAGTCCCAACACCATGCCGCCTCCCCCCGGAGACGGCATAAAGGTGCCTAATGCATTCCCCTATAAAAAAAGGTGTAAAATGTTTTTTTTTTTTTTTTTTTTTTTTTATAGTGGCTCGACATAATGGCTTCCCTACGCCTGATGGAAAGCGAAAGAGAAGCCCAAGTCGCTGTGACAACGGGCAAGTAACTGGTCAGTTACTTGTCAGTTGCCACCGCCATGCCGGCCCAACCCTAACCCCCCACGAGCTCCGGAAACCCTACTCACCGGCAGAAACACGACCCAGAGGTCATTTGACTGCGGTATTCTATAGGGTGGAGGTCCTTCCCCGGACGGGCGGCTCAATTCGAGCGAAGATTCGCTATGCCCTACCTCTCTTCTGTTGGTCTAAACTAGCAAGTGCTATCTAGAGACCAGGAGATATCTGATATAAATAAAACACAAGCAAGATTTATGGATAAACCAAGAGCTGTCAGAAATATAATAAGCATCAGACAACATCACATACATTGCTCCGATCTCAAGGTACTCGTAAGTAGCTTAAACAAATGTGTTTTGCGTATCAGGACAACGAAGGTACGACAAATACATACTTAATACTTAAATACAAATATAAACACCGGAACACGGCAGAAACATTTCATCACATGAATGTTTGTCCCGGGTGGGGATCGATCCCAAGCCCCTTGCTTTGGAAGGCGAGGTCACTACCAATTGAGCCACCGGGCCAGTCGTAAACTCGCATAGATTACTGACATAGGTGACTGGCTCAATGGCTCAATTAGTAGTGACCTTTGCCTTCTAAGCCAAGGGTCGTGGGATTGATACCCACCCGGGACAAACATTTCTGTGATGAACAATAAATAAATATCAGACAACATCACATACATAGCTCCGATCCCAAAGTAAGTAGCTTATGCACTTGTGTTATGGGTATCAGAACAACGAAGGTACCACAAATAAATACTTAAATACAAATATAAACATCCCGAATAGATTCGATTCCTGCACAATACAAACATTTGTGTTCATGTACATATCTGTTTATTCTTCTTATTCTTGGTCTGGGTGTTTAATATGTAGGTATAATATTATGTATTTATTTACAAGAAAAAAGTATCTAAGTTATCAGTTGTGTACGTAGTATCCATAGTACAATCTGTGGCTTAGTTTAAGGGTAGGTGGCAACGTGAGGCCCAGCGTGGCATGTCTTGGGTTATTATAGCTGCCGCAACGAGGAGGAACATGAGGCATTGGTTGCCACAACCTAGTGCCTAGTGCGTGGACCTTCTACTCGCTTCGCATATCCCGTCTGTAGCTGGAGTAGCTGGCTGTAGAGGACAGCTATCACCCACGTGAGATATTTGCGTTTTGATAGCCTTTGAGGGCGCTTCGCATTACAGATGAATTCGCCCTGGTCTCGTGACGGTTCATTGGCGTTTCGTTCGTTTTGCGATAAAATTATGTGTCTGAATTGGGGTCTTTTGGGTGAATGCGGCTAGTTTCGTGTAAGTTACGATTATACGAACGGGGGTGTTGGGTATTAAGTATAGTGTCTGTACGTATGTTTGTGAAAATGGTTTTTAGAGATAATTTTGTTTGGTAGATATGTAAGGGAGCGACCTATCACCTTTTCGGTCCAAGCCATCCTCACCTGCCCTTGGTGCATCCTGCCGAACAACAAACGAGGCTGGTAAACCGACTGGTGGTGGTATAATCATCACGATAGAAGGCGTAGCTAAATATCATAGACCGATGACGGGAGCAGCGTCACCGGAGCGAGAAGGTGCGCCCTGCGATCGCCAACCCGCCTGCCCAGCGTGGCGATTATGGGTATACCCTCCAGATGTTTGCCCTAAGTAGCGAACAACTGGAGAGGCCTATGTCCCGCAGTGGACTGCAATAGGCTGATGATGATGATGATGATTTGTTTGGTTATTCATACCGACTTCATCTAACAACGAACTAGCTTTTTACTTTACAAGTGTTACAGTTTAGGTACGTACTTGAGGCTATTTGACCAATTTTCTATTTGGATTTTGCTATCGATAAACCTTGAGTAAAGAAACATAGGTAGGAATTAATAGTCTCCGAGCTAGGTATCACAATTTCAAAATCGTAATTACCAATATTGAAAAATGCTTCACGGCTTCATGCAAGTGACGTCACATGCATATCGTCGCCGTAGAGCGAAAAGTCACTAAGTAGGTCATGACGTGTTTTGAGTTATGGCGGTTTAAAGTTTTATAAAACAAAAAAAAATATAACTTAATTTTAGTGAAAGATAACTCTGATTTCATTGCTATATATCTTAAAGAATAGATAGACAAATAAGATTGTAATATCACTTTTAATTAATTATGTTTAATTACTGAGATAATGACAAAAAAAACTGAGTTAGTGACTATTTCACTCATGTTTGGATCATATCGAGAGTCATTAAGTCGACTTAGTTAGTTTTCGCTTTCATGTTTTGTACCGAACCAGTAATTCTAAAAGTAGTTAAGTCACTTTAGGTAATTTTTAGTATGGATTGGGTCCAAAATTATGATTTGATTTGTAAAAGAGAGAAATAACCAACTCTTCTTAGGTGCAGATTTGCTTTGTTAGATCATAAAAAAAAGTGTTAAGTAAAATTGGTTAGTTTTCGACTGCCAATGAGTAGTGCAAACGTAAAGTTAATGTGTTTTCGCTCTCTGTAAAACAAAAACTATGGCGCGTACAGAAATGTCAAAAAGAAGAATTTGTGCAGAAAAATTTGGGGAATCTGGTTAGGTATTTAACTCCATTTTGGCCATATGTCGACTTAGTGACTTTTCGCTCTACGGCGACGATATACCTGCTACGACTTATTTTGTATGCCTCGTGAATTTCGTTTGATGGGTAGCTATGTTAAATATCGCGCTTATGTGATTGGCTTCCAAATATAATATGATATACTTAAGTCTAATCTAGGTAAATCAGGTTTATGAGGATTAGAGCTAGGTATTAATTATTATATATCTACTTTTAGCTTCCAAAGCATTTAGATTGAGCTTAACAAAAATACATACAATACAAGTATATTTTAATCATTACTACAAATCACAGCAGCCATATTGCCCTGCCACAGACCGTACAAAGCCTAGGCCCGTTCCGAAGCTAAATGTAAGTAATTTAAAAAAAGAACAAACTGACTCTGTATTGTACAGTTATTTTCCCATTCAAAAACCGCGATTGTTAATTTTTCACGCGGTCTCATCTTGAAAACTAAAATGAGGCTCGGGGCCGCATTGTCAACGCAAGGAGCAACTATTGTTCCCGTCCACTTGTTATTTTGACGTTGAGATAATCACGCTACATGTTATGTTATGCATATTACTACTATTGTAGGGATGTTAGGAAGCGACCTATCATCTTTTCGCTCTAAGCCAACCTCACCTGCCCGTGGTGCATCCTGCCGAATAACAAACGAGGCGATAACAACCGACGGGTGGCGGTATAACCATCATAATTGAAGGCGTAGCTAAATACCACAGGCCGATGACGGGCAGCAGCGTCCGCAGCGTCAGCGAAATATGTAAAACATTGTTGCAATCCTAAGATTAAAAAAACAGAATCCAAACATCCCGCGAAAGAACTTCTGGCTGTAAAGCATAATTCCCTCGCCTTAAATACCTATGCTATGACCTTAAAAAATCCTACAATACTTTTCAAATCCAGTTCGCATGACGTGTAAAACAGAACTATTATTCCTTTGCATAAAATATGTTAGTCCTAAAATTAAAAAAAAAGCAGCCCGCGAAACACAACGTCACTCGAACTCTGCAACAAAAGCGCGAAAGTCACAGGCAAAGACCTGATCCGCACAAAGCCGGCTCCTAAGTAGGTGGTGTACACAAAAACAGAGGCTCCCCTAATTTCGCGCGCAGGCCGCACGGAGGCTTTCTTGAAAGCTAATCTTAGGACAAAAGCGTTATTATGTCCCGCCGGCGGGTGTGGGCCGACCCGGCTATTGTTTATTTTAATTTTTTCGCCTCGCGGTCCGCTGTCTGGTGACGGTTGTGGCAAGGAGCGGGTTACAGGATGCTCCTATGTGGAACTGTATTATTAAAGTTACATTGTCAATGTTTTTTTTTCATAATGACTACGGTGATTGTGATGATGCGGGAATACGTTAATTCAAAGAAAAAAAATGAGTAATAATGATGGCATTTTTCATCATCATCATTCACAAACTGTTGGGGGTGCGTACGTCATTGACTGGCCCGGTGGGTCAATGGGTATTACTCGTGGGTTCAATCCCGACCCGGGAAAAACATTTGTGTGATGAACATTTGAGTTTGTTCCATGTCTAGGTGCATAACACAAGTGCTCAAGCTTACTTTGGGATACCACTAAAGTGGCAAGCAAGCTTACTGCCAGCCTATGGACGCCTGCAACACCAGGCGTAGGTATCTGACGCGCGTCGCCGACCTTTTAAAAAAATATTAACAACCTTTTTGAAATGTGTACAGTCTTTGTGTAGTACCTATGTGATGTTGTCTGATATTTATTTAGTAATTATTTTTCCTTCCCTTCTAGCATCAGCCTGTAAGCGCATGGCGACAGTCTCAGCGGATGATATGCAACTCATTTGCAGACGCGAATTATCAGCGACGCGTGCCACAGCCTTGCAGACGCTGCGGCCCGACGGGAATTTGTGGCTTATTAATATTGTACAGCTTACAGAAATATGTGGGACTTGGCCTTTGAATGTTTATTTTTCTAGTGTTCAGTTTATTTTACTCTGCGGTGTATAACTTTTTGGGCAGTAAAAATATTGATGACGTGTCGTATTTGTTGGCATAATGTCGATATTCGTTTGCACAAATGTGGCTGTAAGCTTCGTATGACTTCAAATCATCCAAAAACTGCAAACAGTTCTATTCTGGATGATTTTAGAATGCAAGACTTGATAAAGTATTGCATTTGCTGGCATAATGGCGACATTTTCTTTGCCCAAAGAATGTCCATTTAAAAAAAAGCAGCCTCCGAACTATGACCTACGAATCGTTTCCAAATTCAAAATTTCGCGGCTCCTGGCTTCCAAATGATATAAAAGCAGTGTTCCAAATTTAAATGATCTCCAGATTTAACAGTTTTAGGATATTTCCATATGAACACCATAACCCAGAGGTAAGAAAAACTTAAAATTGGCACCAATTTCTTAATTTTATTTTATTAAAGCCAACTTATTAATACAAACAAGCAGCCATTTTCGTTCCTTTTTACCTAAAAACGAATCTAAAACACATCACGAGCCTTTTTAAAAACAAATCCCCGATCCCCGGCAAAAGGAATTAATGCAAAACAAAAGTCTTCGTATCTGTAAGTCTGGGGGGTGGAGCGGCGGCACTAAATTACCGAATGGGCGTCATCCCACCGCCATGTATCAATCAGCCTCCGTAGATTTATGGGACAGTTCACTTCGAATCGTTAGCCTCCGCGACGAAAATGTGTTACTGTTATGCGTCTTTCGCCCCTTTTTTCGTTGTTTCGTGCGATTTCTGCGGGGATTTTTCTTAAGTAATTTCCTTTGTCGTAGTATACCTAGCGTACGTTTTAACTACAATTAATTAAGAGTGGTGGTTAGAAATGGCTTCGATCAATATCATAGAACATAGCTAAATGATAAAGTAAGAAGGAAAAAAAGGTGAGATATTTTTTCATTTACGATTATCATCAGCCTGCAAACGTCCACTGCTGGACATAAACCTCCCCCATTGACAATTGTCTTAATTGGGGGGATTTGCCATAGTCAACATATTTGGCAGGCGGGTTGGCGATCCCATTGAAAAATCTCCAAAGAATCATCAATTCAATGAGTCATTACCGCCTAACAAACTAATCGCTACACAAAATGAATAAGTGAATTATTTTTTCGCATTCGCGATCCGTTGAGTGAGGCCCATTGTTTAGCGAGCGACGTAAATGGAATAATGGACAGATGTGTGGACGCACAGTGGGCACACTGTGCACAGTGGGCACAATTTCCTGGTCGTCCGCTAGCCGTGACGGACACAGTACATTTTACCTTTTTTTTTAACCAGTTCTGCGCTTTTTGCCAGTTTGACGCTTGGAACGTGCAGCGGAATCTGTTGCCATTCAGCCTTCGTTTAACAGAGGCTTAGTAAGGTAAACGCTCCTATTACGGAGGTATTTCGCAACATTCGAAACTAGGAGACAAAAATAAGCATTTGTAAGTATTTCTAAATGTGCAAAACCACTTCATCGTCAAAAGTGGTTATTATATTTTGTATTTCTATTGATTTTGTGTTTCTTTTGATGTTAGTTTTTTGTAAAAAAAATATTTAAATAGCCGAGTCGATTGTTCCTAATTCGGAGGTATAATTTCGGTCAGTGCCTATTACGGTGGTAAACGGTTCCTAATTCGGAGGGTCAGAAACAAATAATGTTACGTACATTAAATAATATAAAATATGATTGTGTTAGTAAAGTAAATTGTATGTAAGGGATGTAAGGGAGCGACCTATCACCTTATCGTTCCAAGCCATCCTCACCTGCCCGTGGTGCATCCTGCCGAACAACAAACGAGACTTTGGCAAACCGACTGGTGGCGGTTAAACCATCACGCATAGCTAAAAACCACAGGCCGATGACGGGCAGCAGCGTCACCGGAGCAAGAAGCTACGCCCTGCGATCGCCAACCCGCCTGCCCAGCGTGGCGATTATGGGTATGTCCTCCAGAAGTTTGCTTTAGATGGCGAACAACTGGAGAGGCCTATGTCCAGCAGTGGACTGCAATAGGCTGATGATGGTGATGAAAGTAAATTGTAAGGTTTTCATTCATTGGTTTGATAACATTGATTCTCTTTTAATACAATTTGCAAATATAGCAGGGATGTATGAATCACTTGAATTTTCCTCATTCTCCAGAACCTAGCACCCTCTAAATTCTAACAGTGACGTATTAAAAAAAAACTCGTTGAAACGAATTATTATTACTTTATACAATAAACTACTCGTAGTAAGTATAAATGTTACATTTTTGGAAAATAGGTTTTATACCCCGGTTCAAAGGTCAAAAGTAATAAAATTTTTTCTAGATACCTAATACAACTTTGGTTTTGATGCAACACTTAACACAACTGTACTATTCTCCATACTTTGATGGGCATTCTTCTCTTTAAATAACATTATTTACATACATTGTTAAGTTTTTATCGCTTTTGGTTTTATTAAATAAGAATCCCTAAAACAATATAGAAAACTTTTTATTTATTTACTGAACCCTAAAACTTGTAATTTTATATTTTATGAATAGCGCCATAATAGGAACCCATATAACCTAATACGGAGTTACCTGAAAATAACTACCACCGTAATAGGAACACTACTCGTGTTATAATGTTCCTAATTCTGACCCATCAAAATTTCGATAAACAAAAGAGTGTAAATGCATAATCACACGATAACAGTTTTTTGGCTCAGTGTGTTAAATTTTAGTCAACAGTTATACAAAATAAACGATTTGTGATCAATTAAAATACAGATTTTTATTTTACCGCTTCTAAGAAACCAACATTTTATGCTCAACAATCTTCATATTTAACTAGATTTCTAAGAAAGATAGCATACCGCAGAATATGGTCCTTAATTTAAGAGATTAATGATTATTTCAATAAAACTTGGAACTAATTCAATAAGTTAATAAATTAAAAGTTATAAACAATTAAACATGTCCAGTATATTTCCTAATTCGGAGGTATACCACCGTATTAGGATCAACCTATAAAATTTGTATCCTTTTACGGTGTTATTTTGTTTCTTATTTTTTTGGGTAAAAATGAGTTTAAAATATGAATTAAGCTATTTAAATAGCTGCTGTAATAGTAGGAAAATGCAATAAATAACACACAAACGAACTTGAACGGGTTATTAATACGAAAAACTTAGTTTATAAATATTGGTGTACTTTCATTTGATGTTGCGCGTTTGTATGAAAACCTCTCTCACATCGATGTCGTTACACTAATTGATTGATTTTGTTGTGTTGTATATGTGCTATACTTGCAAAATTCAGTCAACTGATGAAGGAATAGATTTGGAATAAATAGTATACATTTTGTTGCACTTATACTGAATAAAATAGGAATAAAACTCGAAAATTGAAATACCACCGTAATAGGAACCGATTTTGACTACCTCCGTGATAGGGACACTTACCTTATTATGTAGAGCCTGTGCGCTACAAATTTCTCGTAATTATCAGTAAACTTTTTTTTTACGTCAGGAATGCCTTTACGCATACCAGGTACGGGACACCTGGGTTATGTGGGACTCACTCCTAAAACGGAGAATATCCACTAAACCTGACGGTGATCGCCTACGAGCGCTCATCTGAGGAGGCTCGGGATGCCCGTCGGGATTCGTCTCAACCCCTTCTCAGCTCAGTAGCGCTCCGCCGCCTGAAAGACTGGCGACACACCTCGGGAGGACGTAGTGATGCCCTCCCGGTACGACATCACTGACCACGTGTGTCCGAAGACACGTGTCTTCCTCGTCGGGGTCGCTGATCGGAGCGCAAGGGAGCCAAAACCAAAGACCGGACATGGCGTTGTTAGTAGTTGTAGTTGTACATAGTAGTAGTTATCTAGTAGCTATAGTCTTGGAGTTTTTAAACCGAACCATTCACAAATGGACGCGACGGGCGCGACGTGACGCTAGCGACGCGATCGCGTAAACACGCCACAACTCACACCTGGGTTCTGTTTACGAGGTAGCCGGCGTATTCTGGAACTGAGCGAGTGTGTTGTAGACATAAAGGGTTAAGCTTGATTTCCTTCTAAGCTGATGTCGATGGCTCACATCGGTCGAGCGTACGAATATACATTAGCATTATGAAGCATCATCAGCCTGCCAAAAACGGCCACTTTTTTCTAAGTAGTTTTAGTTGTTTAGTGGCTATAGTCTTGGTGTCGCTAGAGCGAACCATTCACAAATGGACGCGACGGGCGCGACGTGACGCTAGCGACGCGATCGCGTAAACACGCCACAACTCACACCTGCGTTCTGTTTACGAGGCAGCCGGCGTATTCTGGAACTGAGAGATAGTGTGTTGTGCACATAAAGGGTTAGGCTTGATTTCCTTCTAAGCTGATGTCGATCGCTGACATTGGTCGAGCGTACGAATATTTAGTTCTATGACGCATCATCATCAGCCTGCAAATGTTCATCTTCGCTTGAATTGAGCCGCCCGTCTGGGGAAGGACCTCCACCTTACAGAATACCGCAGCCAAATGACCTTTGGGTCGTGTTTCTGCCGGTGAGTAGGGTTTCCGGAGATCGTGGGGGGTTAAGGTTGAGCCGGCATGGCGGTGGCAACTGATACTTGACTTCTCTATGATATATAGGTCGCGGTTTCGATCCCTTTCGATACGTTTGTGAATAGGGCCGTCAGTCTGTGTGTTAGCAATGTATAATATGTATTTATTTACAAAAAAAAAACCTAATTAAATTTATCAGTTGTGTTTAGTACCTATTGTACAAACTTCGGTTTAGTTTCTAAATGGATGGCGCTGTACGGCCCAGTATGGCACGTCTTAGACTATTTATTTACGAAAGCGAGTGATTCCATAATAGTTCTCCAAACTGAGACGTATGTTAGTGTTCTCACAAATTTATTTCATATGTGCTCCGAACAGCTTGCGCTTACCGTCGTATTTCTAGTTAATACTAATCAAAACAAAACGTTAATCTGGGGGAGGGAGGGGATATATGAGCGCTATAAAGTGGATGAATCGACGAATTTATCGCAACGGATGAACGGATAGAATAGTTTATGGAATTTATTGTGTTTAGTTTGTGCAATTTATTCGGTTTGGTCTAGATTTTTTTCGGGTTGAATTGTAGATGTTTGTTAGGCCAGTCTTAATTTGTGACGACTGTTATGGTGGTTAGTTGAAAAGATTATTTAATGGAAGTAATTATTTCATCTTAATTTTTTTTATTATTTGCGCACCGTTTTTTTATATATTAGCACGTCAAAATGATGCCTCCTGTCTGATGGTAAGCAAATTACATGCAGATAAAAATTGCTCCTGTTTCCCACACACTTCCCGTCACTGCTCTGCTCCTATTGATTGTAGCGTAATGAAAAGTATACTATATAACCTGCCCAGGAGTATGAAGAATATTCGTACCAAGTTTCGTTAAAATCCGTTAAGTAGTTTTTTTTTTTCTATAACGAACATACAGACAGACAGACAGACAAAAATTTTACTGATTGTATTTTTGGCATCAGTATCGATCACTAATCACCCCCTGATAGTTATTTTGAAAAAATATTTCATTTACAGAATTGACCTCTCTACAGATTTATTTTAAGTATAGAAGATAATTTAGCATGTGCATGGTTTTCTTCCAGGTAAGCTACACTTATACTCTACTACAAACTCAATAGCTACAAAGTCAAATAGAATCAAAATCCTCGATTCCAAATGTCAAGATCACCGAAAATATATTAAAGTTAGTACCATTGTTATATACAAAAGCAAACGTTTTTAACATTATAATTTCGTTCAGCATTTTAATGCCGTTCTAATCTAACATCGGTAATTGTGTTCTTATCGCGATATGCCCTTTGCAAAATGTAATAAATAAAAAAAAATTAAACCGACTTCAAAAAAAAACACAAACGACCAAAACTAAAAAGCGATAAATAACGTAAGTAATTCTATCCTTAATACATAATTATTTAAATATTACATTATCACTTATTTTTGAAGTCGGTGCCAGTCTCTAGGTACCTAACGTAGACTGTTGTTGTATGACGCGCGCGGCCGGCAAATCCCCACAACAATATAGATACATTTATTTGTTTGGCTGGCACCGACTTCAAAAATAAGTGATAATTGTAATATTTAAATAATTATGTATTAAGGATAGAATTACTTACGTTATTTATCGCTTTTTAGTTTTGGTCGTTTGTGTTTTTTTTTTGAAGTCGGTTTAATTTTTTTTTTAAAATAATTTTATTTCTCTATTTTTAGTTGCGTTAATGTGCTGTGACCTTGAATAAGGGATAATTAATGTCCTTAAGAGTTTTACTTAGTAATGAAAAATTTTGCTTTAAGTCAAGTGAAGACTTGTGATCTAGAATCAAGCAAATCACTTGCCAAATCACCTTCCCTATTAGCCCTGCATAAGTACATACTACTACCTAGTTCCTATCGACCAATGTCAGTACTGTTCCCTAACTCCTAACCGTTAAGGAGTTCTGTGGCTTCATCATCAGCAGCAGATGTTGACGCCCGGAAGCATATACCTGAGTAGAATATGATAACGTAACAAAAACACCATATAAGCATACAATTTTCGGTTGTTGCCCTCAATTTCTCCAGGATCCCATCATCAGATCCTGACTTGGTGATAATGGGACCACCTCGGAAGTGTCCTCTATCGAACAAAAAAAAAATTTTTGAAATCCATCCATAATTGACGGAATAATCGGTGAACAAACATAAAAAAAAAAAAATATTATACATACAGACGAATTGAGAACCTCCTCCTTTTTTCGAAGTCGGTTAAAAATGAAAGCTCTTCACTCTTCAGCTATCATTCACACAAATCAATCTCGTAACCAGTGACATTCGGTGCGAACCGCTTGAATTGCACCTTTGGTGCCTTCGAAATAATACCTGATATTTTTGTTCAGTGGTATTGTGTAAAAGTGGTGCGCGGAATTAGTCCTCTTTCGTTAGGTTAAGTTTAAATATGACTAATATGGCATGGTCTGGTCGGCACACCTCGGGAGGAAGGTTTGGTGTGCTCCCGGTGCCTTTCGGGGTACAAAGATATTGACCGCTGAGCTCGAAGGCACGTGTCGTCGTCTTCCTTGGGGCCTAACCGGAGCGCAAGCTATTAAAAGTCCCAACTGGAAACGAAAAAAAATTTAAAACAAGACACAATGTAGACGCTGGATCCCATTCTGTTGATATCAAAGCAAGTTTCAAATTCAAAAATTAAAATTAAAATTCTTTATTACAGACTAAGTGATACATTTGGATCTTAATAAGTCATAAGTATGTTCTTTAAAACTTAGTCGCCCTTTTCGGGCATTGTAATGTATTAAAGATCAGATGTTAAAGTAAATCATAATCGTCATCACAGTGTTATTCCCTATTGCATCCGAAGCCGTAGCCTCGGGGCTCGGAGTCCGCTTTCTTGCTTATTCTCCTCCACTCTAAACAGCTAGGCATATGTTCCTAACAAAGTTTGGATGTTTCAGTAAGACGTAGGGTCAATATTTGACATTAATTCAAATGGCTATGTTTCCAAAGGTTTCGGTGCCCACCAAGTGGAACGCACTAATAAAATCAATCTCGTAACGTTATCGAAACAAAACTCCCGGCATCAAACTATTATGAAATGGCGCGTCAAAATAGCCCATTGTTGCCATTCAAATAACGGCAGTGATAGAACATTTCGAATAGTCTGAAATTGTGCATCATTCATACATTTTTACGTCACATTTTATACCTTATTACTTAAACATTAAGGTCGTAAGCGAACAAAGGTTTTAAATAACAGCGTACCCGAATTCACACGGAATGAGTTGAATTAGTATTTTTATAAAACAACGGGTTCAATAATTGACGTTTGAAAATAATTATTACAGCAATTGAGTTATGTATTCAATTGTTGACCAATATTTATTAGAAACTTAATTGTTTTTAATAGCTCATCAGCAAGCTTAAGTGGCAGCGGGCTGACCATATTAGCCGCCGAATCGACAACCTAAGTGGAAAGCGAGTTCTAGGGTGAATACGGTGTCTCGGCAAACGTAGTGTAGTGTGAAACGCCCTCAGGCTAAGTGTAGTAGATTTACGCTAGATGTCTGGTAGTAGGTAAGTGTTGATGCGATAAAGCCAAGATCCATGGCCATGTCCAGCAGTGGACTGCGATACTCTGATGGTATTTGGTCTCGAGATCGTTTAAGATATAAATTCTACTATAGTTATACTTTCTGCTTTGATCATCGTTATCATCATGAACCCGCAAATGTCCACTGCTGGACATGGCATGGCAATTGTCATTTCGGAGAAAGTGCCTTAGCCTTACTCCTGACAAGCGCCGTAGATTTTATTTGTACTCAAGTAAACGCTTCTGTCCGTTTCCTGATATTCCCTTCTCAGCAGTCTTCTCCAACCTCTATACATTTCTTCTTTATCTCTCCTAATTTTAGCTCAAACAAAGAACATCTACTTAGCACCGACCTAGTACAAACTGTTAATTCGCTTACAACAGCGCTTACAATTCACAATACATCGCTGCTTGTTTGATGTTAAATGAAAATTCAGGGAGCGAACGCGGTAATGGAGTTAGCGGCCTCCACCAGGCCTAGGAGCCTCGTTCGGCTACTGCCAAGTTCTCTGATTATTATTTGACAATTAACGTTCCTACGCAGTTACTTGCTATCTTTAAAATAATGTAAATACTTAGTCTGTATGAAAAAATAAATAACCCAAGACGTGTCACGCTGGGCCACACAGCGCCACCTAGCCTCAAACTAAGCTGAAACTTGTAACATCCATACCATTTGGAAACTTTCCCATCCAGAACTGTTCGTTTCCAACGTTCGTTCTTTCCGCGTACCTGTAAGCTATGGAATGAGCTCCCAGCCGCGGTGTTTCTGATCGCTACGACTTGTCGTTCTTCAAACGTGGTCTAAAGAGAACTCTCTCCTCACGGTAGGCAGCGGCTAATCTGTGCCCGTGGCATTGCAGAGTCTATGAGCGGCAGCAACCGTTTAACATCAGATGGGCCGCTTACACGTCTGCCACCCATAGCAAAAAAAAAAGAAAAAAAAATTGTGCTTCATGACGTAATATTACATCTTCCATTATTAATATTTTTTTTTTATAGTGGCTCGACATAATGGCTTCCCTACGCCTGATGGAAAGCGAAAAAGAAGCCCAAGTCGCTGTGACAACGGGCAAGTAACTGGTCGGTTACCTGTCAGTTGCCACCGCTATGCCGGCCCAACCCCAACCCTCCACGAGCTCCGGAAACCCTACTCACCGGCAGAAACACGACTCAGAGGTCATTTGACTGAATTATATCTACAGATCGATTTAAGTTAAGTTCCTTTCTATATAGGTACGCCTAGTTGGTTACTCAATTCCATTACCACGAAATAATAATAATAATTAATAATAATAAGTAGTTCGGAAGGTCTCAAGAGTCCCTTTCACAAGTTCACCTTGCATCAAATGTGATCTATTACATAATTATCCCGAAACACGGCTGCAACTTTTACAAATCTCGCGTTGCACTACATTGCAACATTGATGTATTAACGAGATAATGTTATTTCTTTGAAACATTTCTTTTATTGCTTTTATGGTGGTTATAAAACTGTATTTTGACAACAGAGTTATAAAAGGACGTGCAGTGAGACAACGGACTGTATTTATCTGTTACTTAATATGCAGTAAGTACATACAAAAACACATCATTGCTATGCACTGCTGGATGTAGGTAGGTACCTTCAATAGGCTTGGTGCCGTAAAAAACATTAATTAGTCCGTCTTTTAGATAAAAATAAGAGACGCGTATTTTTAATTTCTATATAGCCAAATGTATAGTAAAGTAACGTGTGACGTCACGCCTCGTCTCATTTTTTCGCAAGGGGTGACGTCAAAGTCTTCCACTCCTAAATTTTGATGCGCAGTACCTTGGTTATTTTTTGTTTAATCGAAAAAAGAAAAATACGTGACCAATATTTTTTTATAATAATAATCTGAAAAATGTAAGTTATTTAACCTTGGAAATAACCCTAGTATTGTTGGCTACTTTGATCTTCGGCTTCTCGCATCCAGCTCTTGCTAGCCACTCTGCTACGCAAATTATAACAGGTATAGTATACAGTATGTTATAATTTATCCATTTTTTAACTGCAGCTACTATGACCTACCAATTAAACAAACAACCGTCGTCAAATAGGCATGGCCTTTTGGCCATTTTAACTAATGAGTAACATACCGCTTTAACTCTTGTTAATTCTTAATCGATCCCCGACACTGCAATCGTATCTCTTCCCACACAACACGTCTCGAAAGTGCAAGAGTGGCGGAAATTCCGGAGCGGGCTTAATTTAGTGACCGATAATTAAACACCCCCCTACCCCCCACCCGGGAGGGCCGGACAACCTCTAACATGCTGAGACGTGTATTTTTGTCTAATAAGAGGACGGGAGAGGGCCACAGTCTGAATTAGGGACATGTTAAAACGTGGCCGGTTTTTGTTTGGAGTGTTTTGTTACTTTGAGCTTTGGTTTCAGGGTCTGTAGACAAAAGGTTAATTATAGAAGAAACCATTTGTATGTGACTTCTATTGTTATTGGATAAATTTAAGAAGGTAGCCGATGATTCTTAGAACAAAAGCCAAGGGTGATAAAAAAATGAGCAATAAATCATCATCAGTTGCAGCCCACAGTTGGACATAAGCTTACCGTGACGCTGCTGTCAGTCATTGTCCTATGGTATTTAGCTATGTCTTCAATCGCGATGGTTATACCACCACCAGTCGATTGCCAGAGCCTTGTTGTTCGGCAGTATGCACTACGGGAAGGTGAGGGCAGTTTGGAACGCAAAGATTGCACTTATATCCTCAAATTGAGCACTGGGTCAGTCAAACATTATTTAGTAGCGTAATAGGATGTATTTTAATTTACCGTGCAAATACAAAACAAAACTTCTAAACTTTATTAACTAATAATAAGTTGCCTAGAAGTAACTAACTAGTAATTTATGGTTCTAGCTTTGAATTATCAGTTCCGGTAGACTGAAACTACGAGTATGAAAGATACTTTAATGAATTGCAGCGTCACCGGAGCGAGAAGCTACGCCCCGCGATCGCCAACCCGCCTGCCCAGTGTGGCGATTATGGGTATATCCTCCAGATGTTTGCCGTAAGCGAACAACTGGAGAGGCCTATGTCCAGCAGTGGACTGCAATAGGCCGATGATGATGATGATTCATAGGAAACACTTAGACCAATACAGGCAGCCAGCCAGTCTCCAAATGAGCCATCGAGCCAGTCTACGTGTAATGTTCAGCTCCTTCGAATTTCTTAATTACGATAACACTACTCATTCCTAAGCTTACCAACGATATATTATGTCCCTTTGTTTTACACGAAGCGTTCACCGCTAAAAGCTTCCGTCACCGCATTTTTGACATGACGAATAAAAATAATTCACTTTAAATTTTTTCCGAAATAGCATTCCCGAACGTCAGTCACAATTTAAATCTGTGCCCGACAAAAAAATAGTTTATGAATGCAGTTGACTCGTCAATGTGGACTAATCGATTGACCGTCATTGCTAACAGATATCGGCTTTTATTTATTTTTAAAAAAATAAACGTCTCTTGTCCTATCACTAAAGCAATTAAAATAGACCATGTCAATTTTTCCGCAAGCCTGTATCGAGATTGCTGACGACTTGCGTATATTCCGTGTCGTTTTGAGTCCATTGCTTGTTGCAATCGCAAAATATGCTAACGGTTTAGGAGAGCGCGATGTGGGTTAGATATAAGGGGAAAGGGTTGTCAGGTGGGATAGTGTATTGGTAACGTGGGGCACCATTTACACGGTGAGTAAATATAACAAACGAATAGGTATACTTTTTGTTTATTAACATTCATTGACAAAACATAGATGGGAGAGATAGATGTCTTTGTCTGAACTTGTTGACGATGGCTATTTCTTTATCGTCGTATCTTCATTGCTTAAGGTTGTGCCCATGCTGATAGGCCTTGGTAGGAGAATTGACGAGCTGTTTTCACATTACCCCGTCATCAGCTTTATTTTTCTGGCTCTCCTACCTATTGTAAAATGGGTAGCAAGCGCTACTATAAGAAGATAGTTCTCACCTGAATGTTAAGCGATGTTAAAGTCTATGATGGAGCACGCTCACCCAAAAATAACCCATTCCCTCTCGCCTTGAAAATCTGAAGATTATATCTCTCGGGGAACATGGACTCCGGTAAAGTGTTCATAGTCCGGTAGCTTAGCCGATCGCACTATGAATATAGAAGCGAAGCGCTTTGCTACTTGCTGAGCTGTAGCTGTGCAACAAGCCACGAAAAACCAACTAGCGCCATCTATGAACCAATGTTGTAACTCTGGCTGTTATAGCGAACGAAACAGTATAAAATTCATACACGGTGTGATTGGTGCCGCGTCCGTTCCGAATCGACGTGATTGTCATAGCTAATGTCACGAAAAACGTTCTGTCTCGCTTGTTTTAGACGTGACAGGTGCAATAGATATGTTTGTCTGTCCATTATTCGTAGTAAGTCATTTCTTATTTTTATGAAATAGGGGACAGACGAGCAGACGGCACCTGATGGCACATGGTTGTAAGTGATAACCGCCGCCCATGTACATCTGCAACATCAGGAGTTACAGCTGCGCTGCCGGACTTTGGAAAAGAGGTACGCTCTTTTCTTGAAGATTTGAAGGTCGTATAGGTCCGGAAACACCGCTGGCGACAAAGAATAATTAATTTTTAAATTTGCTATAGATCATTGTATCGCGTAGGTATCGGAGTAGAGACTTCCATGAAGTCTTATTACAATAGGTGGAGCAGACGAATCTTGGAGTGGGCACAGCGTTTAAGCAAAAGTAGTGTAGGACGCCCCGCAACCCGCTGAGCGGATGACGTTAGAAGAACTGCTGGCAGTTGCTGGATGGGAGAAGCCAATGTTAGAAACATGTGACGTGAAAAGGAAGCCTACGTTCAGCAGTGAACGAACCAAGGCTGTTAATTGATTGAAGTCTTATTTCTTTCATAGCCGCAGCCCAAAGATAAGAGCTCTTTTGATGTTTTGACTGCGACTAAGATTTTGATTAGGACTACAACAAACTCCTTATTAGGTTTAACATCACTCTTTTCTATTTTTTTTAAATGGCCACCAGTTTCTTTTATGAAATCCATTTCTGCCAATCATTGTCATCATCAGCTTAATTGCAGTCCACAGCTGGACATATGCCTTACGATTATTGACTGGCTCGATGGCCCATTTGGTACTGAGCCGTGCCTCCTGAACCAAGGGGGCTCGAATCCGTCCGGGACAAATTTTCGTGTGATAAACATTTGTGCTTCTTCCATGTCTAGGTGTTTGTATATTTATTTAAGACTCGTGTATTCGTTGCCTGATACCCATAACACTAGTGCTCAAGCTACTTACTTTCGGGTCGGGGCAAAGTATGTGTTGTCTGATACTTATTAATTAAATTTATTATGAATAAAAACATAATATTTACCCATTAGTTCATCCACAGACGTCTAGTCGCCGAGTTATGGATGCCCAACGCTAAAAACAAATGAAACTAACTAATTTGTCGAGCACGTTTGTGGTATACTAATTAATTTCGATGTTAAAAGTTCCGCCTGCGGCCAACATGCTTTTGATTGTCCAATAATAATTATTTAACTGCTACTTTTGAAGCTAATAATGATGACACATAAATATGTAATTAAAATCACGGTTTAGTAGTTTGTTCAAATTATTAGTTAAAGGATAAATTTATATCTACACTCATTCATAGTTAGACCGACGTTGGTTTTTCTTTGTAATTATTAGCCACTTCTGGAAGTAGTCTTCTCCAATTTCATCTCATCCTTTGTTTATAGTCAAGCTTTACCTGATTCAATATAAAAATTACGTCAAATATTGATCAATAACTAGCATTTAAACCTTTTCTTTTACGTCAACCGTTCTTATTTCCAAAACATAAGCGACATTATCATAGGTATCGGTAGGGTCAGCAGGTAAACAAAGCGCGCATTAAGAGGGTAGATTAACAGAAAAAGCGAGGTGAAATACGGCGCGCCTGTAAATTTTCTTACGGCGCCCCCGACGCGGCACATCGACACCGCGCTGACATGAGCACCGACAGCACGCAACATCATACTATCTAGATTTTTTTTCTTCGCAGTCAATTTTAAATTTTGTTTTATTTTATTTTTGCCACTGTATACCTACATATGATCAAATTCATATAAACTTATGATGACTATGGAGAAAACCGAAAAGAAAAGAAAAAAAAAAAAGATCATAGACGTATTAGCAAAATAGTGGCAAAAATAAAATAAAACATAATTTACTTTTGTTTTATAGATCACAATTTCAAATTTTGCTTTTACTTTGTTTGTGATTTTCGTACCATTGCTTTGATCTGAAAGGTGGATGGATGAAGAATGAATAAATTAATACCTAAATAACTTAAGACCTGTCTTGCTGGGCCACACAGTGTCTTCTAAGCCGAATCTAAGCCGCATGTACTATGGGTACCTACTAGACAACTGACATAAACTTACTTACTTACTTTTTTTGTAAATATATACATTATAATTATACATAGCAAACACGTATACCAATACAAAGATACATGTTCATGCACTGTTTAAAGCATATTTGTCTATTTTAAGATAAATTAGTAAATGCTTAAAATTTGATATTTCCTATTATTCGCGTTATAAAGATTCTTTATTTGTTGTATGAACAATAAATTACAGAAAATAAATTGAAATCTTTGGCACACCTACTCTATTGCTAGTTTCTGCTTAGCCCAATGGTTGACTGGTAGAGAATGCCTATGTGGCATTAAGTCCGCCTTTGTACACTACTGTGCAATAAAGAATAAATAAATAAATCTAGATAGGTAGGTAATTCGTGTTAATTTTTATAATGGAGAAAATTAAATCTTAACATATTTCCTTAATATTAAAAACCCTTATCTTGCCGACGCTACTCCCGTCTCCCGATTCGTCCCACCGAAAATTTTCGTTCGAGCCGTTTCTAAAGCGCCTTTTTTAATCTCTATAAATCAAATTTATGACTTGTGTAAGCTTTCTGTTTTATTTACCCTTTCATAATTTTGTTGCGTACCCTACGTACCCAGAGATTAGGGTGGTCTCGCACCGGAGTGACGAGTTATGTGATGAGCTTATTGTGTTTGTGTGGGTTGAAGCGAGGAAATATGGAAATGGCGGAATCTGCTTGTTTGTTTGTGGAGATATGTTTTTGGTGTAAGCGTTTTGTTCGGGGAATGTTTTAATGTGATGGGAAGGTTGCTGATGACATTATCAAGGTGCTTTAATATGTAAAGACATATAATGTTAATATGTATTAAGACTTCAAGTGATGAAGATGAATGTGAATGGGTGGAGAGGGCGAGGCCGCCGGAAGAAAAGATGGAGGGACTGTGTGAATGATGATATGGCTGAGAAAGGAGTGAATGGGACGATGACGGCTGATAGGGATGAATGGAGGAAGAAAACATATTGCGCCGACCCCAGATAATGGGAACAGGGCAGGCAAATGATGATGATGTATTAAGACTTCAAAGTCTCTGATGGAGCATACAATTGTTACTGAACTTTTCCGCCACAATGGACCACACAGGAACATCGAGTCCCAAACTAAGCTGAAGCGTGTACTATGGGTATTAGATAACTGATAAACATACTTACATACTTTTTTGGGACTAAATATATATTTATTGCTACGAGTATTATGCATAGCAAGCAAATACCCAGACCAATACATAGAAGAGAGGTAGGGCATAGCGAATCTTCGCTCGAATTGAGCCGCCCGTCCGGGGAAGGACCTTATACAGTACCGCAGCCAAATGATCTCCGGGTCGTGTTTCTGCCGGTGACTAGGGTTTCCGGAGCTTGCGGGAGATTTGGGTTGGGCTGGCATGGCGGTGGCAACTGACTGGTAACTGACCAGTCACTTGCCCGTTGTCACAGCGAATTGGGGCTTCTCTTTCGCTTTTCATCAGGCATAGTGAAGCCGTTATGTCGAGCTACTATAAAACAAAAAAAAACATGTGTTTACTGTTGGAAATCGTACCTTCGACGACTGTGACAGAGCGTTCTCTGCCACTGCATCAAACTGGTCGTTAATACAGAGTACACCTAGGTACATAGGTAGGTAGATATACCTAACGAAACTTTTCCACCATTCTTTTACCAATGATGCACAGCGTTTGACTACGCCCATAACACATTCCCGATTCAAAACCTGGGCGTGGGGTCATTAATAAGGAAATGCCGTATCTCATACGTGGGCCTCACCTTTGTACCGTGATGCATATCTAAACGCCCCAAAGCATAATTTTCGGTTCGCTTTTTGGTACGGGACAGGTTTGGGGGACAATGGTCATAACTGTCAATGAGCATCTATTGTTTTAGTGTGTGAGCGATTACTGAAGCCGAATATAGAACAGGTAAAACCGTGATCTTGTAGGTAGGTACTGCTGTCTGAAAATGCAGTTGCCCCGATTCAAAACTACACCATGTTCCCCACTTTATCTATTAAACAAGCTACACTTATAGCGTAATGGAGTCTTCTAACATTGCAGGCGCTTAAAGTATGCTTTAGACATGTTCGAACGTAGGAAAAAACCCTTTAAACGTGTTTAGTCAAAGCAAACGCGCCGGCTAACGGCAAGGCAGCCTTCCTTGACTTACGATTTTAGGGCCCCGATGCAGTAATAAAGGAACCTTTGTTCACGTTACATTTGGCACTGTTAATGAAGGGGTGTAAGGGAGTGACCTATCACCTTTTCGCTCCAAACCATCCTCACCTGCCCGTGGTGCAATCTGCCCAACAACAAACGAGGCTCTAGCAAACCGACTGGTGGCGGTAAAACCATCACGATAGAAGGCGTAGCTAAATACCACAGGCCGATGACGGGCAGCAGCGTCACCGGAGCAAGAAGCTACGTCCTGCGATCGCCAACCCGCCTGCACAGCGTGGCGATTATGGGTATATCCTCTAGAAGTTTGCTCTAGGTGACGAACAACTGGAGAGGCCATATCCAGCAGTGGATGAATAAAATGATGACCTAATTGGAAAATTTGGAAAAATTAGTTTCTGTGAAAACACGGTCCGCGTATAGGACCCTTTTTTCACGTCATGAGCTTAGGTTAAGCTTAAGCTCGTACAATAAGTACTAGACAACTGATGAATTTACTGAGATGATTTTTTTTTGAAAATAATGGTCCGGGGGACTTTTTTGCCCAGCACTTGCATAGTAGAGGGTAGTCAAAAAAAAACATATTAAACAAATTTCTCTAGGGCCGACAACGCTCCTGTGACTCCCCTGGTGTTGCGGTTTCTATGGTCTGAACTGACATTTACGATCAGGTGACCTTCTTCCCCCTCTCTCGTAAAATAAAATTTGCAAACACCCAGACCAATACAAACAGACTTGTTTCATACGTTTGTTCTGGTTGGGGATCGAACTCGCGCCTACTGTGTCAGACCCAACTTTCACAGTATGGGGTCCTTACTGTGAAAATTGGGTCTTGAAAAGGCTGTGAAGAGGTTTTTAAAGGGTCGGCAACGTGCGTATGTATGATATCTCTTGTGCTGCAGGTGTCCATAAGTTGCGGTAACATCAGGCCGTTTTACATCAGGCGGGCTTGTTTGCCCCCTTAGTGATATAAAAAAAACTAGTTTGACTGGCTCAATGGCTCATTTGGTAGTGACCTCTGCCTTCTGAGACAATGGTCGTGGATTCGATTCATTAACGTGTCTGTTTATATTGGTCTGGGTGTTTCCTATGTATAATTGTGTATTTATTAAAAAAAGTATCTACCTAAGTACCTTTATCATTTGTCTAATAGGTACCCATAGTACAAGCTTCAGCTTAGTTTGGGGCTAGATGGCGATGTGTGGCCCAGCGTGGCATGTCTTGGGTTATTTATTTACAACCACTGAAATAAACGGGTAGTCATATACTCACACATAAGCCGACCAAAACTAAGCAACTAAAGACTTCAGTCTGAAGTATCGTTGTCAACCGCTTCTGATTTCATTATTATCCTAAAAATCTACGGAACCAATCATTCGTACCGGTCGTAAAACGTACTTCACAAGCGCTCCTTTGACGAGCGCTGCCCACTACCGTCGTCCACACAAAGGCGATTACAACGTAGAAAAACGCGCGAAACGCTTAAAAGGGGGGAGGCGGGGGGGCAGAAATGCAAATATGAAATATGAAAATGAAGATGGCATGTAATAAAAGTGATATACTGGGCTCGGTAGAGCCATTCCGAGTCGGGTACTCCTGTCTCGTCAGTTTTATGCGCGGCCGTCCATCATGCTCTGACAGCGTTCATGGTCGCTCCTTGGAGTGAAGTGGGTGGGGGGAGGCCCCTTCGGACCCGTCCTCAGATTTATTATTTCAATGTTGACACGAGATGGTTTATATTTGGACGCGTAAGGTTATAATCTGCTAGTGGCGCCATGTTTTTTTGAGATGTTTGCGCGCCGTTTGTGGAGTTTCGCGACAATAAATAACGCAGGTTGTCTTATCGGGAGGGGGACAAGTGGCGTTTATTAGGTGATTCCTTTGTCCGCGGGTTTGTTTGGAATTTATTTTTCAAAAAGGTTATATGTAGTCATCATCTTCATCATCAGCCCACATCAGTCCATTACTGGACATGGGCCTCTCCCAATGCTCGCCACTTCGATCGGTCCCGGGCTTCTCGCATCCAGTACGTGCCAGTCGCAAATCGTCACTCCACCTGGCCTGAGGGCGTCCTACATTACGTTTGCCGAGACGCGGTCTCCACTCCAGAATTCGTTTACCCCAACGGTTATATCGGGTCTGCGGCTGATGTGGCCAGCCCACTGCCATATGTTCCTACATATGGCAGTGGGCTGGCCACATCAGCCGCATGTCTGGCAGTACGCATCATTAGTTATAATACTTCCTAGTATTATAACTAATGATGCGTACTAAAGGGTTATGGCCTTTCTGGAGAGGCCTATGTCCAGCAGTGGACTGCAATAGGCTGATGATAATGATGACGAAAGGGTTATTAATAACGCCTTTACATTTCCTTTATTCAAGATCGGTACATTATTGAGTATCTATCACTTCCAGTAATAAAATGTATAGTTAAATAAATTGACGTTGGTGGCGCAATGGCTAATACGTTAAGTGTGAGGTTCCGGGTTCGGTTAACAGGGATAACCTTAGTACCAGTGATAACCGTAGTATGAGACCAGGTATTTAAATATATCGACGGGCTCGATGGCTCATTTGGTCGTGACCTCTGCCCTCTGAGCCAAGGGTCGTGGGTTCGATTCCCGCACAGTACAACCATTTGTGTTCATGGACATGTCTGTTTGTGTTGGTCTGGGTGTTTTCTGTGTATAATGATGTATTTATTTACAAAAAAAAATGTTTATAAGTAAGTTTATCAGCTGTCTAGTACCCATAGTACAAGCTTCGGCGTAGTTTGTGGCTAGCTGATGGCCATGTGTGGCCCAGCGTGGCATGTCTTGGGTTATTTATTTATTTATATGCCTGTTCTTTAAGTCTACAAATGAATTAGTCTTTAAATACTAAAATGATTCATAAAGCTCAAAATAATATAATATCTTCTATGAAAACACTACTCATGTACATCGCAGCTCCTTTTAAACCCTATTAAACTTATCATTCAAGAGAGTTAATTTGAAAAACAAAGCTAATACAATTTCCAACTACTAATGATTCAACGTATACCGTTAACAAAAATTTTAATTATCATAAAACAGCTTAACTGCACCGGGAGAGTCAGCAAATTCGGCGCTTGCGGCCTCCGCGCAAACAAGCTGCGCTTAATCGAGCGCCCTAACTCCGCGTAAGCTTTTTGATATCTGCGATATTGTAGCAGGGGTACCGTCAGCAGGAACATTTGAATATAATATAAAAATATTCATCCATACACCTAGACTTAAAACAGTCCTGACTGACTCGATGCTTCATTTTGCAGCTGTTTTAAATACAGCAGTTAACGGTAGCTGTATGATCTATTGTCATTATTTTATTCTAATAAATAAATGATTAGTTATTATTAACTAGCTGCTGCCCGCGGTTCTGCCCGCATGAATATTGTAATGAATCATAGCTTATGCGTTAATTAATACAATGTATAAACTATATTACTGTCAACGTTAGTGTCAAAATTAGAAAAAGTTCAGTAGTTTTTGCGTGAAAGAGTAACAAACATCCATCCATCCATCTATCCATCCGAAAAACTTTCGCATTTATAATATTAGTAGAAATTAGGATAGTAACATTATTATATTAGTAGGACTTGGCATTGACTCCTGCCTTCTGAACCAATTAAGGGTCGTAGGTTAGATCCACACCCGGAACAAACGTTCGTGTGTCTTTAATAACGTAGTATACTAACGGTGGACTTAATATCACATAGGCATCCTCTACCAATTAATCATTAGACTAAACAGAAATAAATGTGAAGTTAGTGTACCAAAAAGTTTGTTTGAACAACAAAAGATCAAAATAAAATATATTTTGATTAAAATATGTACTTAGATAAAAATTGCTTGTTATGCCGACGGTATAGACGCGTGTTTAGCGGCGCGGTCGCGTTCCTCAAGCGACAGCGCGGCCTTACCGCGCCGGTGTGAACCCGACTTAAGTTTACTTTATAGTACTACCCCAGTCTCTTTTGGTGCATTTGGGCTTAGAATAAAGAGTATGCTTGACCAGTACGGTGGGTACAAGCGATGGCTGGCAACATTAGGTGTAGGAGGGATTATCCCTCCGGAATAGTACTTAGTCCTTTTTATTCGGGTAAGGAAAGGTTCCATTGAAAATGATCAGACGAACAAAGTCATAAAAGAAATATAATGAGTAGCTTTTAAATATTACGTAGGTAGAAAGGTACTTTGATTTATTCTGTAATACGATTTGATGACTATTAAGATATTACACAATGCTTTAATGTAATTCTATGTATATTTTTATTATTTTTTAATTTAGTCATCGACGGCCTATTTTCGTTGTGCTATAGCTAGTTTACAATTTTTGGAGTCAGAACGGGTCTGCCTTTAAGTAACAAGTTGGAGCGTCTGCGTTGAAATTAGAAATAGAGACAATAAGAGAGAAAAGTTCTCACACCGGTATTCATGCGAGGAAAGTCGCAGACTGCAGCTGTTAAAACTGAAAAGAAAGAATAGATTTTTGATTGATTTGTAAGCCTATGATAATATTAATCTATTTTGCTAGGCGCTGCAAAGACACAGTTCTTCCAGCGGTCCTGCAGTAGTTCATATTTATCTTTTTAGCATGGTAGACGACCTATGTTCAATGGCTCCGATTTTAGAAGATTTTTTTAATTATAAATATGTGTTAAGTTTAGTTTCTGTTTATTTTTATGTTTCCATTTGTGTCTATAATTGAAGTGTAAATCACGTTCAATTGATATGTCCATATACCAATATCGGTGGCAGCGAGAAGTCGTCAGCCGGCCGTTAGTCCGTCGGCGCGGTGCGCGCGCGCAGAGTGACGCGCAGTGAGCGGCACCGCTGATCCTGTCCCATAGAATTAGGCTTCTTGTAGACACTTCGTTGGCAGGATGCTCGATTAATAAGTAAGCGCTTAGGCGGTGGCAGGGCAGCGTGGGTCTTGGCTGTGTCAAGGCAGAATGGCTCTTCTAGGACCCCTGACACCTCTTCATGACGCTTGACGGAGAGGCCAGGATTCCTTAAGGGTATTCCCTGTCGAAAAGCATCTGAACGACAGATAGGGGCTAATTGTGATACAGCTCAGTAGTGATAGTGACTAATGGAGTCATAATATGTACTTTCTAAAAAGAGTCGTATATGTATCGTAAACTTGATGACGATCAATTTAGTTCAGTGAACACCTAGGTGTTTGCTGTGTTTATCAAATCATCATCCTCTTAGCGTTGTCCCGGTTTGTGCCTCTAGGCCCAGGGTCCGCTTTGACCATGATCCTAGATTTAGCGAGTCTAGTTATTACATTGAAGCGACTGACATCTGACCTTCGTAACCCTTTAGAAAGGGGAACCAGACAAATTTGGATCATGGTTACACATTCAGAATTAAACTGGATGTGCAAGTTTCCTCACGATGTTTTCCATCACCGCTAAGCTAGTGGTATAATTCCGCACATAGATTTTTGCAAATCCAGAGGTGCGTGCCCCGCGCGGATTCGAAACGACGACCACACACGTGAGAAGCGACGATCTTACCACTAGGCTACCACGGCTCTGATGTTTTTATCAAATATTCCTATTTAAATAAAGAAACAAGTATCTAAGAAATTCATAACTATGCTTATTAAACGTCTACTCTAAAGATTCTTAGGTCTATGGTAACAGTCTGATTGGTGATGAGAGATTCATTCTCCCGATGAGGAATTGTTCGGGCGATCGCGAGAGAACGTAAACATTAGAGCAACTGTGTTGTGGGGTGACCATGTTCTTGGAAGCCAGCGAAGGGTTATCTTCAGCACGAGCAATATTTTGTACTTCACGGTTAATAATAAAGTATCAATCGTCATAATATAGCGATACCCGTTCTCTCAGATTAGAATAATGACTTCTTCCAATTTTCTTGGCACTTGATGTTCTTTAAGACAATTCCACTCAGATTAAAATTACTAAGTAGTTAATATGCTATAGTATAAGAAATTTCATTCTTCTGCTCGCCGTGTAAGGTCGTACACCGTCCACTTTCACACCGATAATGGCAGGTGAGCAAATGTGCCATGGCCTGCAATGACCACAGTCACTTCCAGCAAGTAAATACCAGCTTAACCCCACTTAGCTAAATTGGATCTACATCGGCCAACTCCAGAGTAAAGTCAGTTGATATTTTTCGACACCGGCCAAGACAATCATCATCATCGTCGGCCTTTCCAGTTGTTCGCCACTTTGAACGAATATCTGATGGCTCTACCCGTAATAGACACGCTGATCAGGCGGGTTGGCGATCGCAGGGCATACTCCTCGCTTCGGTGACGCTGCTGCTCGTCATCGGTTTGTGGTATTTTGGTACACCTTTAATCGTGATGGTTATTCCGCCACCAGTCGGTTATCAGAGCCTCGTTTGTTATATACAGGATGCACCACAGGTAGGCGAAGGTGACTTGGAGCTAAAAGATGATGGGATGATCGACCCTCATACACCTGCCAAGACGAATCCTATTCCAATTCATGTATTTGGTCACCCTACCTGCGCTCGCGCACGTTTCTTGATTTAACCGCAACAACAAAATACGTACTGCTTTACGTCCAACAACGACGGATTTATACGTCCACCGTCCACCGCTGGCCCACGTGACTCACGCGCATAACCGCCAGTGTTTATAACGCCGGTTATTGCTTTACGGTTATTGCTGTTAGAGCGTTTTTACATCTGCCTAAGACAATATACAAAGGTTGGAAGACTAGGTGCACACAGGTGGGTTGGAAGAGTTCTGGAATAGGCGGTACAACCTTAAGAGGTCGTTCGGAGGATTGCAGCTTAAATATTAGGTGGTCCCGATTATTCCGTGTGGTTTCTGGATTTAGAATTCGATCAGCTCATCCCGTGGGGAGCGTTACCTGAGTACCTGATCTCTCTCCAGATTAATATCCTATTGTACTATGAGAATGAAGGAACAGAGAGTACTCTCTAAGAAGGAGATTTGCTGCAGGAGTGACCTCATCGTCGGAAGAGTATTACTATTTTCATAGTTCAATAGCCATCTTGTAATATGTCCTTTAGGTCTCCTTTTGTGGCATTTACTTACAACTTTTATTAACCTCCTCTTTATAGTGGAAACCTGCAGATATTCGTAGATCCAAGTTCCCAGCCTACCTGCACCTGAGATTGTACACGGGGCATACTAAATAGAACATTTTTTCCGAGTACTTCCAGCCTATTAAAAACGTAACCAGTGTGTAGTGACGCTTACATGATTCAGCGAGCGTTATGTTATGACAGTGTTGAATTGTATAATATGTAGATAAATCTGAAAGTTTGTTTGCGCCCGCTCTCCTGAATAGCCCGCTTGATATATTCTGTGCTATGGACTGACGTTGTTCTAGTGCTACTCGCGCCTGTATGGAAGGTATAATCGGATTGTGTAATTGTGAGGAGATATGTGATAGATGTGTACGTGTGGTTTCCGGATTTAGAATCATACCATCTCATCCCGTACGTGTAGTAGAAGACGAATATCAGGAAACAGGCAGCAGTGTATACAGCATGGATTTACCTATTAATACGCTGCCGCCGGATACTTTAAAAAAAAAAATTATAAACTAAATAATAATAAATAATAACCCAAGACATGCCACGCTGGGCCACACAGCGCCACCTAGCCCCAAACTAAGCCGAAGCTTGTACTACGGGTACTAGACAACTGATAAACTTACTTAGATACATTTTTTTTTGTAAATGAATACATATTATACCTAGAAAACACCCAGACCAATACGAACAGACATGTTCATGAACACAAATGTTTGTACTGTGCGGGAATCGAACCCACGACCCTTGGCTCATAGGGCAGAGGTCACTACCAAATGAGCCACCGAGCCTGTCGTTAACTAAACATTACACAGTCGGCTTTTACCCATTCAACAACTATGCTAACTAAAATGACGTTCAGTCAAGACGTTGAACGTTTCAATCAATAACTTGACGAGTTGTCCTTTAGGCATTCAATTGAATGTCGTCATTCAATGAACGCGCTAGCCATTCAATTGAATAGGAGATTCAACCAGATGACTGCGACATATATATTTACAAAAAAAGTATGTAAGTAAGTTTATCAGTTGTCTAGTAGACCAGGTACCCATAGTACAAGCTTTAGTTAGTTTGGGGCTAAATGGCGATGTGTTGGGTTATGTATTTAGCTATATCGTGTGTACTATCATAGTTACTCTTTATAGGAACAATTTAGGCGGTACAAATTTAGGTAAGTACTTTTTTATGTATGCATTGACTACTACACAACGTGTATCTAAACAGATTCCGCTATAGTAATATACACCTAAAGACATTACCCGACAACAAAAACAGACCGCCCCGCATTAGCATCACATTAACTCATAAACACAGGGGACAATAACCAAAGTGCCCGGAACAAAAGTGCCAAAAACTATAAAATCGCTTAGAAGCGGCGCGGTCAGGCTTTCGGCTAAAAACGTTGAATCTCTCAGTTTGCACGTTGCATTTAATATCTGTTTAGTTGTTGGTCCGAGCGCTTATAACTCCGCCGGTGGCCACACGGCTCGTAAAGAGGGCACACTTGCAGTTTTTGTCTCCTGAGCGTGTGGTCACCGCATAGTTAAGGCGTAGTGATCCAAATAAAATTAGGAAGTTGACTTCCGGACAGGTATTCCTAAAGAATACCGCAGCGAAATGACTTCCGGGTCGTGTTTCTGTTAGGTAAGGAGGGGATTTCCTTGTGGTTCGAGTAGGATCTCTGGAGCTCGTGGGAGTGCTGCGTCGGCAGCCGGGAGGTAGAGTTGGACCGGCATAGCCAGGGCCGTCTTTAAAATATTTGAGACACTGGGCACATTAGGATCATGGGGCCCCTATGACCCAAATATCGGTTATCATTTGGTAATCTGGCAGGAACTAGGGGGCCCATTCGATCGAGGGGCCCTGGGCACGTACCCATAGTGCCCAGTGAGGAAGAGGGGCCTGGGCATGGCGGTGGCAATTGACAGGTAACTGACCTGTTACTTAAGCGTAGTCACAGCGACTTGGGCTTCTCTTACGCTTTCCATCAGGCGTAGGGAAGCCATTATGTCGTACTACCAACTTGTTAAGCTTGCAGTGCCTCTATAACAACAGAGTATTTTGGTTTTGGACATTGTTTGGTTTCGTGCCAGATCATAGATGTCAATAGATGATCAGAATACTTGACGATACTTGCAAGATCACATTAAATGCTCGTTGAGATAAATTATATATTATATTATATATTATATTATAATCCAAGACATACCACGCTGGCCACACAGCGCCACCTAGCCCCAAACTAAGCCGAAGCTTGTACTATGGGTACTGACAACTGATAAACTTACTTAGATACAATTTTTTTTTGTAAATATGTAAATACCTATTACACATAGAAACACCCAGACTAATACAAACAGACATGTTTGCCAATTAGAGTAAATTCTTTACATATCCACATTTAATGATGATGATGACAATAACCAAAAAATCTAATCACATTTCACTAATTGCACCAGCTTCGCCTTACCCGGGCGCAGGTATTTAGGCCGTATTTATAGGCGAGTGTTTAAGAGACTGAGTTAGCGGCGATCTCTGATATTACCCGACTATGGACTCGGGCACTATTCGGCTAAGTACGGAGATACCATGGTGAGTTATATTGGAGACAGCTTTGCGTGGGGAGAGGCTGGTGGCATTGAGTTTATGGGAATTAGAACTTGTGTAGTGTGAACGTTTGTTTAACAATGTAGTTGGTTGATGCAAAATATATTCATAAATCGACAGGCTCGGTGGCTCATTTGGTAGTGACCTCTGCCCTCTGAGCCAAGGGTCGTGGGTTCGATTCCCGCACAGTACAAATATTGTGTTCGTGAACATGTCTGTTTGTATTGGTCTGGGTGTTTTCTATCTATAATATGTATTTATTTACAAAAAAAAATGTATCTAAGTAAGTTTATCAGTTGTCTAGTACCCATAGTACAAGCTTCGGCTTAGTTTGGGGCTAGGTGGCGCTGTGTGGCCCAGCGTGGCATGTCTTGGGTTATTTATTTATTTATAAATGTAAAATGCAAACAATTTCGGGTCTCAAACTAAGGTTTCCCTTACTACGAAATGACAAGTCAGCTTAGTATTATTGGCGATGCTACGATCGCAGGGCGTAGCTCCTTGCTCCGATGACGCTACTGCCTGTCATCGGCCAGTGGTATTTAGCTACGCCTTCTATCGTGATGTTTATGCCGCCACCAGTCGACTGCCAGAGCCTCGTTTGTTATTTGGCAGGATGCACCACGGGCAGGTGAAGGTGGCTTGCAGCGAAAAGATGATACGTAAATATAGTGCACTTTCTGCTTCACTCTCATAATCAACTTTTGTTAGCCTCTGCTTAAATTCGCGAAGCCTCGCTTCTCCAATACCTCGCTCCGCTTTTGTAGACAGACAGCCTAAAGGTAGTTGCGATTCCATAAGAGAAACGTGCTCTAGACCCTAGATTATAAAGAAAGAAGGGAATATGTTTTAACTTAATAATAACTTGATATTTACCAAATATAGAGCACCCTACTTATTTAAATCACATTAATTGTCGAGTACTTAAAACCGCTTCATTAAATTCAATAATGCTTTATTTAACACAACGGCCACTGTCCTCCCTTTGCCAACGTCAAAGCCACCGGCTCGATTGTTTAAATTAAATTAAATTGTGAACGAACGAGCAATTTACAACTAAAAATCAAAAACATGCTGCCGACAGATAGCTGCGTAATTAAAAATAATAATTACGTGCGGATTGCGACAAACGAGTATTAACGACCGCAATCAAACACACGCGCGCATTATCACAGGGCTGGCTGGATAGCGGAGGGTACTGGACGAGGAAGTACCGCGAACGCACCGGAAGAGTCACAACCTTCAGACAGCTAAATCGCCCTATCAATCGTCAACATTATCATCGGCGTACCTATATCAGTCCACTGCTAGACATTGGCCTGTCCCAAAGTTCGCCACTGTGCTCGATTTTGGGCTTCTCGCATCCAGCACTTACCAGCCGTCCTGCGCAAATCGTCACTCCACCTAGCCTGAGGGCGTCCTACACTACGTTTGCCGAGACGCGGTTTCCCCTCCAGAACTCGTTTACCCCAACGGTTATCGGTTCTGCGGCTGATATGGCCAGCACACTGCCACTTCAGCTTACTAATCCAGTGAACTATGTCGCTGACTTTGGTTCTCTGCCGAATCACCTCATTTCGGATCCTACCCCGCAGAGAGACTCCGAGCATAGCCAGCATAGCCATAGCTATGGCTTCATGAGACAGGTTAAGAGTCGCGCAATGAACTCGATTTGATTTGTCCATGGGCGGTGTCGACTGCTTACCATCAGGTATGATATTTGCTCGTCTGCCGCCTCAAAGAAGATCTCTAGAGCGGACTATTCTCAGCATTTCTCCACGAGATAGAATCTGAAAGGAGGAGAATCGAAGACAAACCAAGGTCACCGACATAACCCAGACTATGATCAGGCTAACTTGCCAGTGAGCGGGGCGCATAGTGAAAACAGCAGATGGCCGATGGGGCCAAAAAGTTCTGGAGTTGGTTCTTTCGACAGAAAACGTGACGGTGAACTCATTCCAGCGAGGTAGACTGACGAGTCATAAAGGTCACAGGTAGGGCTGGAAGCTGGCAGCATGTATTGACTATTAAGTCTTTGAGGGAGTTGTCCTTTTTTTTTCCATAGTAGCTCTACATAATGGCTTCCCTACGCCTGATGGAAAGCGAAAGAAGTCTCAAGTCGCTGTTACGACGGACAAGTAACTGGTCAGTTACGTGCCAGTTGCCGCCACCATGTCGGCCCAACCATAACCCCCCACGAGCTCCGGAAAAAATACTCACCGTCAGAAACACGACCACGGAGGTCAAATGGCTGCGGTATTCTAAAGGGTGGAGGTCCTTCCTCTAACAGGCGGCTCAATTCGAGCGAAGATTCGCTATGGCCTACCTCTCTTTAAAACATCCTGTAGTGGAACTTTTACGAGTTCAGTTCTCAGGAAAGGCTAAATATTAATGATGACGATGTGTCTGCTCAAAGGGCCAACCAAATTAGTATCCACGGGCAGCCCTACAATAAATGCAATTCATTATCAGCAAAAATGAGTTTATATTTATTCGGTTGCGGGCGGCAGACGTCAGCGCAACGCGCCGCCCGCGCCCGCGCTGTCAGTCGCCGCAAAAACTAGATAAAACAGATTAAATCTGCGCCAGCCCGCCCGGGCCCGTACATGCGCGGTTAGACGTTTTATGTGCCTAGCTGTGCCCGTGGCTTCGTCCACGTGGAATAGTATCTTTAGCATAAAGATGAAAGGAAGCATAGACTCTGGGGATGTAAGGGACCGACCCATCATCTTTTCGCTCCAAGCCAACCTCACCTGCCCGTGGTGCATCCTGCCGAATAAAAAACGAGGCTCTGGCAACCAACTGGTGGTGGTATAATCATCACAATTGAAGGCGTAGCTAAATACCACAGACCGATGATGGGCAGCAGCGTCACCGGAGCGAGAAGCTACGCCCTGCGATCGCCAACCCGCCTGCCCAGCGTGGCGATTATGGGTATATCCTCCAGATGTTTGCCCTGAGTGGCGAACAACTGGAGAGGCCTATGTCCAGCAGTGGACTGCAATAGGCTGATGATGATGATGAAGCATAGACTCTCCGCTAGAGATGTAAGCGCCTATTAGCTTATCGCAGTCTTGCTGTAGGCTTTGCTCATAATCGCCACACTGGGCAGGCAAGTTAGCGATCGTAGGGCGTAGCTTCTCGCTCCGATGACATTGCTGCTACTTAGCTACGCCTTCTATCGTGATGGTTATGCCGCCACCAGTCGGTTTGCCAGAGCCTCGTTTGTTGTTCGGCAGGATGCACCACGGGCAGGTGAGGATAGCTTGGAGCGAAAAGGTGATAGGTCGCTCCATCCCCTTACAGTAACCTACTTACTTTTAATCTACAGCGAGCTAAGTTGAAACGTACCTATTTATAAATTCACTAACTGTGCTCGCGACTTCGTCCGCGTGGAATAGTTATTTTTTTCCCGTATTTTTACATTTTCCATTATTTCTTCGCTCCTAATAGTTGCATCGTGATGTTATATAGCCTAAAGCCTTCCTCGATAAATGGTCTATTCAACACAAAAAGAATTTTTCAATTCTGACCAGTAGTTCCTGAGATTAGCGCGTTCAAACAAACAAACAAACAGACAAACAAACAAACAAACTCTTCAGCTTTATAATATTAGTTAAGATAGTATGACGTGATCAATACCACAAATTGTATGAACCAATCTCAAACCTTTATAACGACAACAATAGGTCTATTCGTAATGGCGCCCCATTGCATCTCAAATCGCTTACAACAAAATAGGCAGCGTTCTAAATTTCGCCAAAATTTATTTATTTATTGCTTTTATAATACGTCCGAGTATATATCATTGGCCTGTCATACTGGTGGGCGATAATGCAAAATTTACAGAACAGGAAAACTGTGGAGTTGGTCAACTTCGTATTAGATGATTTATTTTACTTAACTATTCAAAATATCAGAAAATTATATGTATGTAAATAAATTCGGCATAGAAGTACGACGTTGCCGGTAACTGCCGGTAAGGTAGCTAACAATGAGCGGAAATTTTTGAGAATAGATGTGTCGTGTAAATCATACCTAACATTATAAAAAGAATTATCTGAAAATAATGTGGGTTTGCCCTGGTGTGCCTGTCGACCTAACATTTGGACCTCACGACCGCTTACCATCAGGAGGAGGAAGGTCATCCTAGACTTGCTATATAAAAAAAATACTTAATTTCCATATAATAAATAAATAACCCAAGACATGCCACGCTGGGCCACACATCGTCATCTAGCCCCAAACTAAGCCGAAGCTTGTACTATGGGTACTAGACAACTGATAAACTTACTTAGATACATTAAATACATAATACATAGAAAACACCCAGACCAATACAAACAGACATGTTCATGAACACAAATGTTTGTACTGTGCGGGTACCGAACCCACAACCCTTGGCTCAGAAGGAAAATAATAAAAATATTAGTAAAACGCCACCGACTCCCACGCCGCGCTGTCGCGCATCGCAAAGTGTGTAGTAACGAGAGGCGTCACAATAATTCTCCTGCATGACAATGCTTTAATGTGCGTTTGATTCATTCGCCGTTTCGTTCACAAATGAGGTTATCATTTGCAGATTCCACGCTCGTTGTAATGAATTTTGCTATCGTCGACCGCCGTGGTCATTTTGTCATTGTTTACGGTTTTAACGGTGTCATAGATAATTCTGTGCATATGATTAACATGTGTAGATACGGCTGGTGCACTAATTATGTCGCGTTGGTTGCGTAATCCTGTGGGACGGATAATTCGAGTTACTGTTGATTGTTAATGGTTACTTTTAATGGTGTACACAGGCAAATCGGTAGTGGCCTGGCTAGCTGAAAGTTTTTTTTTATAATAGCTCGACATAATGGATTCCCTACGCCTGATGGAAAGCGAAAGAGAAGCCCAAATCGCTGTGACAACTGGCAAGTAACTGGTTAGTAACCTGTCAGTTGCCACTGCTATGCCGGCCCAACCCTACCCCCCACGAGCTCCGGAGACCCTACTCACCAGCAGACACGACCCGGAGGTCATTTGGCTGCGGTATTCTATAGGGTAGACCCTCTTCTCTAGTCATAACTAGCGATAGATCTCTAGTTATAACTAGAGAAATATTTGACAACCTAACAGTTGCATATTCTATGATTGAGTATTTTTCCTTAAAAGATTCTTAAAAGATTTTTTTTATATAAGTATATTGACCCAACCGCGAACCGCGAATCGTACCCAGAACCTTTAAGACTTCTGGGAGAAGCCATTAATGTCGAGCTACTACGAGTATAAAAAAAAATGTTTATTAACAAGTATGTCTCATCTGGTTTCCTCTACCTGAAGGTTATCTGGAAGAGATCGCTATAAGCGATAAGACCGCCTAGATTGTACTTTGTATTGTTTGTAATATGTTTTCCTGTAATGTCTGTGTTTTTGTGCAATAAAGAGTTTCTATCTATCTATGTCCCGGGTGGGAATCGGATCCACTACTTTGGTTATACTTTAGTTCAAAAACCATGTGACTACCAAAGTGAGCCACAGGGCATTCACATAATCTATTAGTAATCTAAGAACGTATTATTTTCGCCTAAGTACAACCGCCCACCGAAATTCCGCCCAAGATTACACATGCACCAAAAGCCGGCATACATCATTACTTTCCGCTGACGCTTCCCAAACTTATCCTTGCAACTTTTCACCCGGCCACCTTGAGGCCATTAAGCCTTAATGACTGCCTGTAAATTGGCCATAACTCAGTCCGACCCATAAATAACGGCTTGTGATAAGGGCCGCTGACTCGTCGCAGCCCCGCACTTGTCTATCTTAGTTTACATGTGATATAGGGCGGTTTGTATTGTGGAGTGGCAACGCTCTGGCAACTAGTGGGCTCGTTATTGATGACTGTTTAGCTCAGTTGCTTAGCGTCTGATTGTGTGGATGTTGGGTGAGATAGTGAATGTACTGTCGGAAGCAACAATATGTGTGCACACTTTAAAGCTTTATCACATTGAATCTAGAAATGTTTCTCGCTTCATGTGATTATGTTGACATCTCATCTATAATTGTAACAAGTTCTACAATGTATGACCAATACTCATACATACAAGTATTTGGAGACGCCAGTTTTCCATATAAACACGTATATTTTCAAATCCATTTAACTTCAAAATTTTCTGATTCTTAGTGACCTACCTTTCCTAGTCCATTTTAATTAAATAGGTAATAATGTTAACGATTTGTATGAAAAATTAAAAATGTGGTTGTGTTTCATCATATTAGTCCACTGCTGGACATAGGCTTCTCCCAATGTGTAAAAGCCGGAAAAAGTTAAGGGTGTGGCACATTCGAGAATTCTAGCTTTGATTCTCGGACGGTTCGCTACGAATTTGTATGCCGACTAAATAATTTATAATGCTGTTTGAGGGTTAGCCAAATTTTATAATTGCGTATCATTTCGTTCATCATCATCATCAGCCTATTGCAGTCCACTACTGGACATAGGGCCTCTCCAGTTGTTCGCCACCTAGGGCAAACTTCTGGATGATATACCCATAATCGCCACGCTGGGCAGGCGGGTTGGCGATCGCAGGGCGTAGCTTCTCGCTCCGGTGCCGCTGCTGCCCGTCATCGGCCTATGGTATTTATCTACGCCTTCTATCGTGATGGTTTTACCGTCACAAGTCGGTTTGCCAGAGCCTCGTTTGTTGTTCGGATGCACCACGGGCAGGTGAGGATGGCTTGGAGCGAAAAGGTGATAGGTCGCTCCCTTACATCCCTGCCTTCATTACATCATTCATTACTTCCCTTTAATTTTTGCAAACGAGAGGGTAGGTATTTCAAAGTTGTCTCGGTTCTGAAAGACACTTCCAGTCATCATTTGATATTTTTTTTCTAAATGAAATGATTATGGTCAGGGCGTTCTTGTCATCATCATCGGACAATGTACCTTACTAGATACATTATAATACTTAATATGGAAACACTCTGTATTTAATAGGACGGTACTAAAGTGGTACCTCTAGCGGTAAAATTGGGAACTATATTTAATCTCCTCCAAACGTCGATTACTCGGTCACTTTCTAGACATCGGTTGCAGAAGCTTTCCGCTAGATGTCGTTACTTGGCATTGAGTAAATTTTAACGAATACTTCAATAATATTACACCAACTCATATTTTAATAATAAAATACTATCTACTGATACTCTTATCTTATTTCTTAATGTAATGCCAGTGCCAATGGGCTACTAATAATAGATTTCTGACTAATCTGCCTGTTGATGCTACTCACCTATAGATGGCACTGTTTCCACTAAACTTTTTATGATTCTTCAGTTAGTTTCACATAGCACTCAAACAAACACCATCTCCACAATAAATCGTTACTGCACATCACCGACAATAGTCGCCCGACCGCCAGATGTCGCTAGGTAGCTGAAACAAAGAAACAAACAAACAATTATCCCTTCCCGCGTAACGAAATTAGCAATTACTTAGCCGAAATCTTCTCGGGCGGGCCGTTATCCGGCTCGCTGTAACTCACACTAACTGTTATTGCCATCATTCCGGGTTGATTTAAACAAGACGTTAGGCCATGCCCCGGCTGATGTGTCGAGATAAGAACGGCGGAGTGACGAAAGTGTTATGATTTGTGCGGCCTTTTGGAAGTTGGGATGTAAGGGAGCGGCCTATCATCATTTCGCTCCAAGTCAGCCTGACCTGCACGTGGTGCATCCTGCCGAATAACAAACGAGGCGCTGGCAACCGACTGGTGGTGCTATAACCATCACAATTGAAGGCGTGGCTAAATACCACAGACCGGTGACGGGCAGCAGCGTCACCGGAGCGAGAAGCTACGCCCTGCGATCGCCAACCCGCCTGCCCAGCGTGGCGATTATGGGCATAATCCTCCGGATGTTTGCCCAGCAGTGGACTGCAATAGGCTGATTATGTTATGTTATGTTGGAAGTTTTTGCTGATAACGATGATTGTGACATGAGAATGAGACATAATGGAAATCTATTGTCGCTGGTGCAAGGCGTCATTGACGTTCAAAGATCCTATCCCAGATCTATCTATACCTATAGCTAAGCCTCGTTGGTTTAGTGAATTAGCATATAGCACGTAAGTTATCGCAGACCTATATAATGTCAGTGTAAAATTGTAAATTTCAAGATATTTAGGGCATAGAGAATATTCGCTCGAATTGAGCTGCCCGTCCGGGGAAGGACCTCCACCCTATAGAATACCGCAGCCAAATGACCTCCAGGTCGTGTTTCTGCTGGTGAGTAGGGTCTCCGGAGCTCGTGGGGGGCTAGGGTTGGGCCGGCATGGCAGTGGCAACTGACAGGTTACTTGCCTGCGGTAACCACTTAATTAACATCAAAATAAAATAAAATAGTTTATTTCTGCAAATAGATTCACTAGTAGGTAATACTTTTGCACGTCACACTATTTTCCAAATAGCACTTCGACGTGTAGCCTGCTGAGAAGAAGTGCCGCAACAAACTCAACAGTTAGCCTTTTTTTAAATATATAATACATACCTACCTATAATCATTATAATAAGCGCAAGCGAGTAGACTAATTGATATTGATCACGAGTAGACTGACTAGCATTACCATGTGTTATTGTCATCCATATAATCTTGTATTTTATAATAGCCTTTAGACATTAAACAAGACTTAAAGCTAGATATAAATCTATGTATAGATAGATCAACAATATTCTGCGGTATTTTGTTAAGCATTTTTACACTTTGACCAATGAATGAGTTACCAGTTTTACGAAGCCTGACATTAGAAACAGCGAGTTTGTTCTTATTGTCGAAAGCTTGTTTGATTGCTTGCCGGTGTCTTCTCGGTAGAATACTACTTTCCGAACCGGTGGTAGCTTCGACGATTTGTAAGTGTTTTTTTAAAAAACCTATACAAATAAAGATTATTTTGACTTTAACTTTGATTGCTTATTTGGTATAAAAAAATGACAATTTTAATTGGGGAGGCGTATGTCCAGCCGTGGACGTTAGCAGGCTGATGATAATAGATTTTTACCTTGCAGGTAAAAAATAAGCTTGAGTAATCTTAAGAGATGGACTCAGTCATTAAAAATATTCCATTCCATTGCGCACACCGCTCCAATAAATTATCGAGCTCCAGCAAGCAAATGTAAGCCAAACATAAACAAAACTAAGTATCCCGGCTGACAGAAAGAGGTCAGGGGACCTCGATAACTCTTCAGGCCTAATCTGAGGATATTTGCTGGCACATTTGACGAGGTAATCATGGCATTGCTCTAAGACTAGCAAACCGCATGGAACGGCGCCTTGCAAGGAGGTGTAGTGGCTGGATGTGACTGAGATAGCTTTGTGCTTTGTTCTTTGAGAAATCCGCTCCGGTTCCGGTTTTCAAAGCGAGAGTGTACCTTACCTACTGGTTGTTGTTAGCCAAGCTTGCCGATTCGTAGCCTTCAATATCGTAATTGTAATCAGGCCAGTATTTAAATATTTGTTACTAGCTGTGCTCGCGACTTCGTCCGCGTGGAATAGTTATTTTTCCCCGTTTTTTTTTACATTTTCCATTATTTCTTCGCTCCTAATAGTTGCAGCGTGATGTTATATAGCCTAAAGCCTTCCTCGATAAATGGTCTATTCAACACAAAAAGAATTTTTCAATTCGGACCAGTAGTTCCTGAGATTAGCGCGTTCAAACAAACAAACAAACTCTTCAGCTTTATAATATTAGTTAAGATTAATATATAATATACAAAAAGAATTTTTCAATTCGGACCAGTAGTTCCTGAGATTAGCGCGTTCAAACAAACAAACTCTTCAGCTTTATTATATAAGTATATGTAGATTCGACAGAATGCACCACTAGCAGGTGAGCTGGTTTGGAGCGAAATAATGATAGGCCGCTCCCTTACATCCCTGCCCGTGCTGCATCCTGCTGAATAACAAACGAGGCATTGGCAACCGACTGATAGCGGTATAACCATCACAATTAAAGGCGTAGCTACCAGAGACCGATTACGGGCACCAGAATCACCGGAGCGAGGAGCTACGCCCTGCGATCGCCAACCGGGCGGGTTGGCATGGCGATTATGAGTATATGCTCCAGATGTTTGGCCTAAGTGGTGAACTTACATCATTTTGGTCACTAAATGAAAAGTAAAAAATTAGGTCAATAAGTAATTAATAAATAACCCAACCCAAGACATGCCACGCTGGGCCACACAGCGCCATCTAGCCCCAAACTAAGCCGAAGCTTGTACTATGGGTACTAGACAACTGATAAGCTTACTTAGATACATTATTTTTGTAAATAAATACATATTATACTTACATAGAAAATACCCAGACCAATACAAACAGACATGTTCATGCACACAAATGCTTGTAATGTGTGGGGATCGAACCCACGACCATTGGCTCAGAAGGCAGAGGTCACTACCAATTGATCCAACGAGCCAGTCGTTTCAAATAAAAGTAGCTTCGGCAGCTCTGCACACTGGCTTTTTAATGGCCTAAACGCACCAGTGTGGCCGGTCTGTAAACGGAAACAAAACTTAAGACGAATCACGTCGATGGGTTATTCACATCCAGCATGTCTCTGGCGAAACATCCCGGTGGGTCCAGCCGTATCCGGGTGTAATCTGAGGCGCAGGAGGCATCGGCAGCATCGAGGCCGCGCTGTAACCGTTAATGCCTTAATCTTAAGGGCGAGCGATAGATGGCTGCTTATGGACACGCCCTACTGTACAAGCGCCTACATAACATTGAGCGCATATTGTGCGATTTATTTATTGACTGGGTCGGTGGCTCAATTGGTAGTGACCTCTGCCTTCTGAACCAAGGGTCGTGGGTTTGATTCCCGCACAGTACAGCATTTGTGTTCATGAACATGTCTGTTTGTATTGGTCTGGGTGTTTTCTATGTATAATATGTATTTATTTACAAAAAAAAAATGTTTCTAAGTAAGTTTATCAGTTGTCGAGTACCCATAGTACAAGCTTCGGCTTAGTTTGGGGCTAGATGGCGCTGTGTGGCCCAGCGTGGCATGTCTTGGGTTATTTATATTTAATTATTATTTATCAAATTATACAGGAAAAAGTCTAAGTACCTATAGCATAGCTTTCCCCCAACTGGCTTTATTTTTTATTTTTTTTATTTTATTTATTTATTGATCATCGTTGCACCATATCGTCAGGTAAGCGCGGAACATCCACTCAATACCAACGTCCGCCGCATCACCTTGAAGGTGTCTCCCCAAGCTATAACTCTTAACGGCGGTGGCGCCCCCGTCGACGCGTTGAGGAATTATTATTATGCGAATAAATACTCGGAATGTCACGACTAAATGTCCCCCCCTAATCCGGGGGTGGGTGACAAATGCCCTTCGATTTGCCGGGGGACGCTTTAATAGTTTTAAAGAGGACAGTTTTGTCTCCCGTTTTGCGTACGCAAATTGTTGTGCGATGAATGTTTGATGATCCCGGTCAAGTTTCTAATTGAAGGCATATTCAATCAGATGATCCGATGTCACAATAAATAGGCTACAGCGACAGTATAATAATCTATGCAAGACATGTAACATTGACATCTTTGCTGATAAGCTCCCTAAATTTAGGCGTCAAATTAAGTAGTCCTTTAGCGGGGCATCGAACAGGTGACTTCAACATAGTTTAATTTACTTATATTTCATTATTTTTGTTAACTAAATATTTATATTTAATTAAACCATAGTCCACATTGCATGCCGTGGCAACCTATAATTAAGGTGACACTAAGCTGTTAATTTTATTATTTTCTGTATTGCTTATTATGTATTGGTGTTTATCTTGTTGGTTGTCCTAATAAATAAATAAATAAATAAATAGATGTCATACATTTTTGGATCTGTAATGGCTGATCGCTCTATGAATAGAAGGGGCTGTAGGTAAGTATATATTCTTTTCACGTCACACCGGCGACTCAAGTACGATATTTCTCTGTAAGTACCTCCAGCATATAGAATACCGCAGTCAAATGACCTCTGGTTCGTGTTTCTGGTGAGTAGGGTTTCCGGAGCTCGTGGGGGGTTAGGGTTGGGGCGGCATGGCGGTGGCAACTGACAGGTAACTGACCAGTTAGTTGCCCGTTGTCACAGCGACTTGGGCTTCTCTCTCGCTTTCCATCAGGCGTAGGGAAGACATTATGTCGAGCCACTATAAAAAAAAAAGTACAAAACTGAAAGAAAAAAGGAAAAGTCTACTTGGTGCACAACGTATATAGTATACGTATACTATATACAAAGACACACCAATAATGAAATACGTCGTCATCATCATCAGCCATCAGTCCACTGCTGGACATAGACATCTCCCAATGTTCGCCACTTTGTTCGATCTTGGGCTTCTCGCATCCAGCACTTGCAAGCCGTCCTGCGCAAATCGTCACTCCATCTGTAATCACCAAGTACGACTATAAATTATAAATATTACTTACGTGCGAGTCCAGCTAACATAAGTTTTATATGGGTATCAGAACAACGAAGGTACCAAAAAAAAAATCGTAAATTATTAAATGACTGCCAGGCTACCGTAAGATGATCAACTAACTGAAATCCATTGCGTTAAATAATACATTTCAACTGCCGTTTATTATTTTCCGGAAGTTAATCCACTACCTAGGAAATTGATCAACTTACGATTCTTGCTATTTTCCGGTGACATATATAAAAGTAAACGTTAACCACTCGAATGTTTATCACGGGTGGTAATCGAACACACGACCATTGGAGACCATTTAGGAGGTTGGGGTCACTATCAATTTATCAAATGAGCCTTCGAGCCAGTCGATATAATATGTTAAATACTTTATAACTTGGCCAATTAATCCCCTCAACATACTAACCCAATACCGAAAAGAAAAACTTGTTTCATCCACAAAAAACAAGCAAATTCCCCATTGGATATTATATAGAGCACAACACTTAACTTAGCACTTGGAATCCTCTTCGCCATTACTCACCCAAACTACCAGCCTTCAAATGGACGCAAAGCCAGACAGACTGCATCCAATGTAGAAAAAAAACCGCCCTCTGTATATATCCTTAGATATTGGCGTTTTGTTGACATATTTACGAGCTCCTCGACTATTAAGTGGTGATTTAGTGTAGGCATATCGGATGGATACGTTTTTATCGGCAGCCATATATCCAGTCGGCTCTGGTCTATTATGTGAGGCTGACGGTGGATCGAGACGGTTCCTCCTTGTCTGATAAAGGGTGTTGGGATGTTTGCGTCCGGGCTTGATGTCGGCTGGCATAGCGGTGGCTCGTTTGTGACGGAGTCAAAAATAATATAATAAGTAGTAAAACTTTATTAGTACAAATTTTGTTACATCTGGTATCTTGAAATAGGTACAAGTTATAGGTGACACAATAAGTGGAATTATAGGTACCCAAATGCGTTTATGTTTTTCTTAAATTTGGTTCATAATCTTGATAGCGTTAAATTCCCTATGGATTTATCGCAAAACAAAAGCTTATTGAATTTGTCTTTTGTAACCCACACTTCATTTTGGGTACAATATAAACCTAGTCGGTTCAGACGGGCACAAATCCGTCACTTCATAATATGTCAATTTGCTCCAAACCATTTTCAATAAGTACTTCTTCAGTAATAGATAAATTATAAATTGTTTAAGTAGATGTTTCTATATATTAAGTCAAATTGAGTAGTCAAGTGTACTAAATCGTACACCGGTGTTAAAATAAACATGGACATATTATTATTAGGTATACCAATATGTTCACAGAACAATAAAATTCTTTACACTCATGTCTTAGCTTTACGTATAAAGCTAAGACATGAGTGTAAAGAATAGCCCGTAGGCTGGCATAGTGGTGGCAACTAGCAGGTGTCGATGTCGCAGCGACTTGGGCTTTCTCTTTCACATTCTATCAGGCGTAGGTATCATTATGCCGTGTTACTATAAAAAACTGTCAAAATTTATATGGTTTAACAAATGTGCGAATCTTTGGATCATTCCCGAATATTTCGATTGCCTACGTAAACGCTTTAAGAACTCCAGCACCTAAAAGAAGTTTAAAGCAAAAAAGCTCAAGTATTTTAATTTCTCTATAATAACGCCGATTCCCCATAAAAGTCACGTTCAAAATAAACTCTCGAACTACGCCGACAACAATGCACGGAACTAATTAAATTCAAATTAATCGTTAAAAAAAACGAATCACGTCAAATTGACCGTAAAATTTCAAGAAAGAAAAACAATGGGGTTCCGACGATAACGGCGCTGGACTTAAATTAAATCGGACCCGTTTCGACGAACCCTTCACTTTGGGAGCACACGGACGGATAATTCGCCCGCGAAGAAAGCAGGGAAGGGAACAGGTAAACTAATTCCTGTACTTGGTAAATGACCAAGTTTCATTGACAACCACAATGAAACTTGGTTAAATTATAAATATAAATAAATAAAATATAAATATCAGACAACATCACATACATTGCTCCGATCCCAAAGTAAGTAGCTTAAGCACTTGTGTTATGGGCATCAGAACAACGAAGGTACCACAAATATATACTTAAATACAAATATAAACACCCAGATACGGAACAAACACAAGTGTTCCTCACACGAATGTTTGTCCTGGGTGGGAATCGAACCCACGACCCTTGGTTCAAAAGGCAGGGGTCACTACCAATTGAGCCACCGAGCCAGTCAAAGTCAAAAATTTTAAGTACGCACAGAAAATTAACTATAAAACAAAAAAAAAACTTTTTTCTTTCTTGTGGTGGTAGACGACCATGGTGACGCCATGATAAGGCTGCGACTAAATCATCATCATCATCATCAGTCTATTACAGTCCACTGCTGGACATAGGCCTCTCCAGTTGTTTGCCACCTAGGGCAAACATCTGGAGGATATACCCATAATCGCCATGCTGGGCAGGCGGGTTGGCGATCGCAAGGCGTAGCTTCTTGCTCCGGGGACCCTACTGCCAGCGCCTCGTTTGTTATTCGGCAGAATGCTGGCTTGAAGCGAAAAGATGATGGAACAAACTGCTTAGCAGTTTGGCAGATATACTTATTGTAACCTATTTGTATGTACCTGGCATTCAATAAATTAAAAAAAAAATGAAATGAAATGAAAATGAATGAAATGAAATGAAAGCAGTGGGTGTTTGCAAGCTGATTACTATGATAGGACGGAGAGAAGACATACACTTGTAAAGAATTTTTACTTAAAACGTTCACGCCTGCAATTTCCTCCCGTACATTCCTCCCTCAGAGGGTTAACTCTAAACTCCAGCGAAGGTATGAATATTTACGAAAGCATTAATTATTTTTTAACTTTCCTCAGCTTAAGAGGCTTTCCTTAGCGTGAGGTCGGAGTCTGAATGATCGTGATTATTTTTAGTTGGTCGGTGGCTGTTTTGATAAAGGTATTTTGTTGGTGCTTATTATAAGTCACTTTAAGTAGATAACCTCTTGTGAAGTTTTAGTATTTTCTTTATAGTTACTTTGGAGGTTTTTATTTAGGTAATAGAGGTATATCGTGCGTCTGAAGCTGACATGGCCGGCCCACCGCGTTTCAGCTTACTAATCCGGTAAGCTATGTCTATGACCTTGTTTGCTTGAGTTCATAGAGCGCAACCATAATTATATGTACATAATAAGTGCCTTACACCTGTTCGACGAAATGATGATGCGGTGTTTCCTGATCGCTACGACTTGTCCTTCTTCAAACGTGGTCTAAAGAGAATTCTTTCCTCACGGTAGGCAGCGGCTAAGCTGTGCCCCTGGCATTGCAGAGTCTATGAGCGGCGGTAACCGTTTAACATCAGATGGGCCGCTTGCTCGTCTGCCATAGCAATAAAAAAAAATGATAGGTGCCGTCCTCAGATCACATCTTTCTCGTACTTTCAACGAAGACTATCCTTCGAATCCTCAATTGACTGAGTGATACAAGTATCAATTGTAAGTTTACAACTTACATATTTCAATAAATGTGTTATAGATTAATATAAATCTATACTAATATTATAAAGCTGAAGAGTTTGTTTGTTTGAACGCGCTAATCTCAGGAACTACTGGTCCGAATTGAAAAATTATTTTTGTGTTAAATAGATCATTTATCGAGGAAGGCTTTAGGCTATATAACATTACGCTGCAACTATTAGGAGCGAAGAAATAATGGAAAATGTAAAAAAATAACGGGGGAAAAATAACAATTCCACGCGGACGAAGTCGCGAGCACAGCTAGTTAAAAATATTTTTCCGGAATAAATTTTTGTATTTTTTTTTTAAAGTGTCTCGACATAATGGCTTCCCTACGCCTGATGGAAAGCGAAAAGAAAGCCCAAGTCGCTGTGACAACTGGCAAGTAACTGGTCAGTTACCTGTCAGTTGCCACTGCCATGCCGGCCCTTCCCAAGCCCCCCACAAGCTCCGGAAACCCTACTCACCGGCAGGAACACGATCCGGAGGTCATTTGGCTGCGGTATTCTATAGGGTGGAGGTCCTTCCCCGGACGGGCAGCTCAATTCGAGCGAAGAATCGCTATGCCCTACCTCTCTTAAATTGTATTTCTATGTCACATAATAATTGACGTAAAATCTGTACAACATTTCTACCACTTTCAACTGTTCAAGTTGATTTATCTGAACGAGATATTTTTCTAATGGTGCAAAGTAAGTTATTATGAAAATGTTTCATTCGTTTCGCTTGTTCCGTTAACTGTAGGTATCTTACTCACTAGGATTACTCACAAAACCCGACTACGATTCGTAACCGTAGCTACGAAACGCTACACCGTAGCACCCCATTACAGTGCCGGCATAAAACGTAATTCTCGTACTTTATTGCCGAGAGCAGAAGCGACAAATTAGTAATAACTACAGACAAAGAATGCCTGGAGTTTGATACTACGTTCAAATCAAGCAGGCGTGCACATTAAATATAATAGCTTAGCTCTGCGCCTTGAGATGACCACGGTGTCATAGTGTGGATACGCCCGGTCGGCAAATTGATTTAAATATTCTTTTGATAACTGGTATTTTTTTTGTTTTTATTTTGGAGTAGCTTTTATACTACTTACTACTTGACCATAAGAAGTAACTACGTCAAAGTAAGAAGCCTAAGCACTTGTGTTATGGGTACATCAGAACAACGAAGTTGCCATAAACATACGTATATACAAATATAAACACCTACTAACCTACACACTACACACGGAACAAGCACAACTTTTACGACTGGCTCGATGGCTCATTTGGTAGTGACCTCTGCTTTCTGAGCCAAGGGTCGTGGGTTGATTCCCGCACAGTACAAACATTTATGTTCATGAACGTGTCTGTTTGTATTGGTCTGGGTGTTTTCTATGTATAATATGTATTTATTTTAAAAAAAGTATCTAAGTAATTTATCAGTTGTCTAGTACCCATAGTGCAAGCTTCGGCTTATTTTGGGGCTAGATGGCGCTGTGTGGCCCAGCGTGGCATGTCTTGGGTTTATTTGTATTTATTTACGCTGTATTTATTTATTTATGTAGTTTTCCTCCCATTATGAGAGCGACTTGACTTAGTAGGCGAATGAAAGCCGCTATGCTGAGCCAATATAAAGAGAAAGTTTACAGAAGAGTCGTATCGAGTCGTATCCACACTACCGCCAACCGCAGCGGCATCGCACGGCGCACCAACAAATTCTCGGCTCATTTGTTTTTTATTCATCCGCAGCCTGTGTAATCGAAAGTATAAATTCAGTGTAACTGCGCCGAGCCCGCTGCCCGATAACGCCGCCCTTGTTAGTCGGTAATAAGAAAAATAAACTTAAATTCCAACAGACACTCGCCTTATGGAATATCAAAGTTTAAACTGAGATTTGCGTGTTTGCGCGTTGAGCGGGATGCGTGGTTGTGTTTGTATGATGAAGATACAGCTGTTGTAGGTATTTGACAAGCTCAGTGGTATAATAGTTAAGTTAAGCCCGAAGCGCGGCCGTTTGGAAGATCCCGGGTTAAGGTTGTTTGATTGGTTTAGATTGGAACCTAGATCAGGCCAGGATGTAGATCGAAGACTCCAAAAAGTCACTTCAACGATGATATATATAAGTCCAAATATTCGTACCACTACGAGTATAACGTTAAACTACGTAACAAAGTTTGTACTTATACTTTGTTGTATTAGAGCATACTAACATTTCACATTCGACACAATTTATATGATAAGAAAGTAAATAAATTATGAAATCAAATAACTTGAGTATTAAAATCTTCAAACGATGTATGTAGCTTCGTATTACAGTGCCGTATTTGTTTTTTTTTTATAGTAGCTCGACATACCTAATGGCTTCCCAACGCTTGATGGAAAGCGAAACAGAAGCCTAAGTCACTGTGACAACGGGCAAATTAGTTGCCGGCCTAACCCTAACCACCCACGAGCTCCGGAAACCCTACTCACCGGCAGAAACACGACCCAGAGGTCATTTGACTGCGGTATTCTATAGGGCGGAGGTTCTTCCCCGGACGGACAGCTCAATTCAAGCGAATATTCGCTATGCCCTACATCTCTTAAATAGACAAGTAAACATAATGTAAAAGCATGTAAATCAGTAGGTAGACAACACCAATACTCATCCCTTCCCAAGCAGCACAGCGCTACTTTTTACCCGACCTTTTAACTGCACTTGAAGTTATTAACAACATAAAACGGAATGGGAAGAGGCGAGCGTATTTATTGCGCGCATTACCCAATAGTGGCGCGCATAATTATCGTAAAATGCGCCATGTTTATGCGTTTTTAATTCTGCCGTACATTGTGACCGATAAAACCAATACGGTGCGGAATCGTACTGCGATAAACATGCTTTAACGGTGGATTTCTATTCGTTTTTGGAATCTCGTTTTACTGTTATGTTTGCCGGATAAGGGTTTGTTTAATTTGAATAGGTTGGTGGATAATGGCGCTGTGTTTGTTTAATGCGTGATTAAAATTCATCTTTTTAGCCAATCATAATCGCTACAGGAGGATTTTTTGAACCAGTATCCAAATTTTGATACGAGTGTTACAATCTATTGTAATAATTGTAGTGATTATTACATACAGTATTAGCACATTCACAAATCTCTCAAGCTAAACGTTGTAAGTTGGATCTTGGATGTATACATGCAACAGTTGCAGTTATACACATAACTAGATGTGTACCTACATGTAGAATTAAAGAAAGCATTCTGACTGGGTCAATGGTTCATTTGTACTGACCTCTTGCTTTCTGAACCAAGGGTCGTGGTTTCGATCCCCGCATAGTACAAACATTTATAGGAATCAGCATGTCTGTTTGTATTGATCTGGGTGTTTTCTATGTTTAATATTTATTTACAAAAAAAAAGTATCTAAGTACGTTTATCAGTTGTCTAGTACCCATAGTACAAGCTTCGGCTTAGTTTGCGGCTAGACGGCGATGTGTGGCCCAGCGTGGCATGTCTTGGGTTATTTATACCGGGACATATCTTACAAAAAAAAACCAATAACGTGTTAAACATCCACCTACATATTCCCATCCGGCGCTAAAACGTCGGTAAATAATTTAAAAATTCATATTTCATCATTAGCCGGTCGTTAAGTTCGCTAATTACAGCAAATGAACAGACAAACTCATTAATGGGCTAAAAATTATTATTTATCGCTGCCCAAGGAGCGGCGACGTGCCGTACGGCTCGCGGCCCTAAACGGTTTGTTTATGATCGCTGTATGACGCTCATAAATGCATAATACATAATACATATTGGTTTACAAAGTATACATTTGTTGCAAAGGATGCGGTCTAATCACTACGAGAAATATCATCCAGGCCACATTTGGGTGGAACGTTCTACCCAAAAGAATGGTACAATGAGTCAAATGATACGATAAACGTGTCGATTGACTTATTGAATTATTCTAGTTGTAAATAGAAAATGAAGCTCACGGCTATGTGCCCAGATATATAAATTAGATACATAAATGCATACATAAAAAAAGGTTTTTTTTTTCTTAAGTAATTTGAAAAGAGTAACTAATAAAGTAAGTAGGTTATTTGTATTGTAACAGAAGTGAGAACTACTGCCGACAAACTGCTCAGTAGTTTGGCAGATATAATTATTGTAACCTATTATGTACCTTTGTATCAATAAATAAAAAAAAATAGCAAAAAAATTAAGCCCTGATATTTCTATGACACTTAAGAAGCAGACTTTAAGAGATAGGGCATAGCGACTCTTCGCTCGAATTGAGCCGCCCGTCCGGGGAAGGACCTCCACCCTACAGAATACCGTAGTCAAATGACTTCTGGGTCGTGTTTCTGCCGGTGAGTAGGGTTTCCGGAGCTCGTGGGGGGTTAGGGTTGGGCCGGCATGGCGGTGGCAACTGACAGGTAACTGACCAGTTACTTGCCCGTTGTCACAGTGACTTGGGCTTCTCTTTCGCTTTACATTAGGCGTAGGGAAGTCATTATGTCGAGCTACTATAAATATATATATATATATATCTACTCATTAACTAATAACCCTTCCTTCCACACAAGTCACCCTATAAATAAACTAAAATAAAATCGAAGTACATGCCAATTTAACCCTATCGCCGGCAGTAAACACCCGTGGGGTCTAATTGACCGGCGTCCGCCGCGTCCGTCAGCCGCACTACGTCATAAACTAGGGTTAAACACGATTTAGGGGACAAGTTCATTTTATTTTATCGTGCGTGTTGCGTTTTATTTTATTGTGCGATACGGTATTATGTAGCTATTTCTATAGCGGGAAATGGCTAGTAAAATATGTCTGTTGTATCCAAACACTCGTAGGTAAACAACGACAGTGGTCGAGGGTTCGATGCCCACACAGTACAAACCTTTGTGTGCAGTACATGTCTCTTGTGGGTGTTTGCTATATAAAATATGTATTTATTTACAAAAAAAATGATCTAAGTACAATCATATGTATAACCATAACAAAGAACTATCCTCCTGTTACCCAAAGCCAGGAAGAGATCGCCTTAATTGTTTAAAATACATATTTGTTAACTTTTTGGTATGCAATAAAGAACATTAAAGTTATCAATGTTAGTATTAGCCAAACAAATTATTACTACGAGTTAGGATAAAAGCTTTCCTATCCCAAAATAATGTCAATTCTATAAATACCTTATCACCAGAAATTTCGAAATGTGCCCTTATTAGGCAGCTTATCTATGACCTCTTTATGTAAATAAAAAATATTAATTAAGGTAGTTGCAATATGAATGCTTCTAGAAAGCGGTCATTAGCTAATAGCATTTATCAATACTACCCGACCATATTATAACAACTGCATGTTAGCCTTGCATTTAGTGCTGTGCCAATCTTTGCGGAACCAACATCACTAGAAATATTTCAAAATGAGTTCCGATATTCTGGACGCCGATTCGATTTTATCATACAACGAGCAGTGGAGGAAATTAGACGAGAAATGGGGGGAGCCTGTGGATTTGGAGACGGAGGAATTAGATGATTTCACACCGTCAAAACTTAAGCCTGTATTCAGCACACTGGATCTGCGGGGAACCACATTCGACTCGCCTTTCATCATGAAAACGGTGAAGAAAAACATTGGACGCCAGAATTCCAAGAAGTCAGTGCTAGATTACAAAGATTTCCTTCAAGACCTACAGCCGGAAACCGTAGAAGTAGCACCGAAAAAGCAGTTTTACTTTATCAACGGCCAAATACTGTCTGCGTTCTCCGTCGAAGACATTTGTGACAAAATAGACGACATATTCAAATCAGTGGAAAAATTATGTTCTGCAACCAGTACAGTGCGACATAAGAAGCAGATTCCTGAAATAGTTCACTGCAGCATATCCTACGACGATCTTTCGTTTGATGACACAGCCGATTCCCAAAAAGAGAAGGCTGATGATGATGTAGACAGGTATATAGATGAAGCGTTCGAGCATCTCAATACTACGATGGCCAGCATAGCGAAGGGACAAGACGATGATACAACAAGAGATTCGGTTACAACGCTTGTGAAGAAGTTTACGTCCATTTTGAATAATCCTGTCATGTGTAGCCCTAGAAGGAAGAGGGAGTGCAGTGATAGGTTTAGAGATTTAGCTGAATTCTGGAAAAATAGGGCGTTTGATATCGACGAGTGACTAAACTTTAGATAAATACGGTGTTTTATGTTAAGTGTTGTGGGTAACCATAAGTGGGAATGGTTGTGGACTTTAAGGTAATGTACCAGTTAGTGTAGAAATGTATATTGTTTGTTATTTAATATAATGTATAATTTAATGATAATGGTAATAATAATTATGTACCACGTAATTTAAAATGTTATGTGAAATGGACGAGCGTTTTAGTCAAATTAATTTTAAGGTTGAAGGTAGAACAAGGTTTGTTTTTTAGTATTAACTTTAATTTAATTAAGTTAAATATTATAATGTGGTGAGACAAAGAGTGATTATAAATAGTTTTCTTAAGTAGGTATCTACATTTTATGTAACGCTTTATTTTTTACTTAATAAACGATTAATAAATACCTTATGACTTCAATTTCATTTAATCACATTATAGTTAAATATAATATTTATACAGACAGCCACACATCAAACTTCCTACGAGAAGGTTAGGTATATCTGTCAAAATCCCCCTACAATTTTGAACTAGTTCAATTATAAGTACTTCTTACTAATTTACTAATATAATAATAATGTGAATTTTTGTTTGAATGTATTTTGTTATACATACATTGAACAGTAAGTAATGTAGCCCATACATCAGATAAACACATGGTTTTATATTTATACACTAACTAGCTGTACCCGCGACTTTGTCCGCGTGGAATAGAGTTTCATCCCCTATGTCATCCCCTTGGGAGTGGAATTTATCAAAATCCTTTCTTTTCGCATCCAGAACTTGCCAGCCATCTTACGCTATAATCACTAGAATACAAATATGTTTCCGTAATGATACAATATACATTAGTAGGTAGGAATATTATGTTTCCGTGGGTACACGTTGAAATCGCTATACAAGGATATAAACAAGGCGCCTTTTGCAAACAACGGTCGGCTGTCGCTTAATTATCGCTGTAAATGAGTGCGAATTCATAACGTAAGTACTTCAGAAATATAACCAAGTATAGAACAGTCTTGTGTATTCTAAAATCACACTTACTCCTAACGGACTTTACCCCTAGCAAATCTTCTTGATCTGAATTGAGTGATGACCTTGGTTGTCTGACTCTGTAAGATATGACACTACCAACGATAAGACCGCCTTCATTGTACTAAAATATATCTGTAATGCTTTTTATCTCACCTCACTCCTTCTTTTAACTATCGTCTACCCAGAGTTTGACTAGAAGAGATCGCTTATATCGATAAGACAGCCTAAATTGTACATCATCATCATCAGCCTATTGCAGTTCACTGCTGGACATAGGCCTTTTTTATATAGTGGCTCGACATAATGGCTTTCCTACGCTTAATGGAAAGCGAAAGAGAAGCCCAAGTTGCTGTGACAGCGGGCAAGTAACTGGTCAGTTACCTGTCAGGTGCCACCGCCATGCCGACCCAATAGAATATCTATATGTCTTATTATTATTACCTATTTCATCATTCGTCAGTTTGTTGACATACGGAACAAACAAACTTATCACCTTCATTATATCTCTAGCAGCTAACCCGTAAAACTAGAACGCAATCAGTTCAAAAACTACAAACATAACAGAATAAATCAAATTTTAACGTCGGCTAGAGGTCACAGACTTTTTAAATACAGAGGTTTCAGTATCATTGTAACAACTATGAAATGCCTAAGACCCATACTGTATTAAACGACAAATTTGAACTTGTGAGTATTCTTGCTCGGTACTTTAGCAAGGTACAGACATAGGTAGGCTCTTGAGGGATCTCAATAGACATAAGGTTTGCCTTATTCCAACATCGCCATTGTGTTAAAGTCTGACTGTGATCCCATTTTGACTTTTTATGTATTAACTCAATTAAATGTCTAATTATCGTTAGTCTCGCTTTTTGTTTTATTAATTTGCTTTGTTTTACACTTATGGTGTGGACCAAAAAATAATAAATTATACATAGGGAGGTACATGGGAAGGTCAAATAAAAATATATATGTTTAAAAATAATGGATATAGAAAATCATTTACGTGACGTTTTCTACACTAAAGCAATCTCCTGGAGGGCGCTGTAATGTCGTCAGTAAAACCTAACAAAATAGGCATGAAACTTTATACCAAAACGGATTGTACCATCTGTAACTACTTATTCCAACAGTGGGGGCGGCTGATTAAATTCATGGCCGGGGAGGGTAATGGGTTCGATGCCGTAATGAGGGCGCGGGATTGTCCTTGTTTTGATTTAATGACTCGAAATAATAGCAATCAATGCGACGGAATAGTGGTGGGACAGCCTACAGGGTACTTGTGATAGTTCAATCAATGTAGGTAGTTCACTTTTCAAGTTTGGGTATCAGATACTGGGGGCTAAAGGGATCTCTCTGAATACCCAAGTGCGAGACAATTTAAAAGAGTTCAGTTGCAAAATTGAGTCCGAGTCCGACTGGGAATTGAACCTGGAACTTACCCCTGCACATGTTGGGAGGATAGTGTGTTGCCCTCACGGGATGACGTCACTGACCATGTTTAAATAGATAGATATACTTACTAGTTAAGCTTATTTTGCCATCATCTACCAGTATAGACCAGCCGGGTTGGGCCGGCATGGCGGTGGTAACTGACAGGTAACTGACCAGTTACTTGCCCGTTGTCACAGCGACTTGGGCTTCTCTTTCGCTTTCCATCAGGCGTAGAGAAGCTATTATGTCGAGCCACTATAAAAAAAATGTCAACATCATCATCATCAGCTTATAGCAGTCCACTGTAAATAGGACATAGGTCTCTCCAGTTGTTCGCCACTTAGGTCATGAAAAGTCATCAGTTGTTTGACCAAAGTGGCAGACAAATGTCTATAATCACCACGCTGGGCAGGCAGGTTGACGACTGTAGTGCGTAGCTACACGTGCCTGTCATGTTAGCTACGCCTTTTATCAGGTTGTAGCTACACATTATTCTGTTATGTTTTTTTATTGCGAGAGGCGGCAGACGAGCAAGTGTGACCCCTGATGGCAAGCAGTCGACACCGCCTATGGACACTTACACTTACTTACTTACTAATGGAGTTTAGGGTCGCTGTCGGCCTTTTAAATATGAATAGGCTCGTTTCTTGAAGGTTCCCAAGTCGTAGCTGTTCGGAAGGACTGTCGCAGGAAGTTGGTTCCACAAAATCGAGCCACGAGGCAAAAAGTTCCTCATAAAGCGTCACCATCGAGATGATGAGAATGATGTTAGTCCCAATACATATTACCACAAGCCAAAATTCAATAACGTCACCCATTTATATGTGAAATATTGTTGTATTTTGTTTTGTGCCACCTCTGTCCTCATTTCACATGTCAAACTTCGCGACCGCCACAATATGTGTCACCCGTGAGGATTGACTGATTTAAATTAATAACCTTTTTGCATCAGCCTGTGCGAGCGATGACGTCACAGCTTAATGGCCGTATTATTTTCCTGCTAATTAATTTACGATAATACCCAATAAAGCATTCGGCCGTATAAATTGTTGTATTACATTTTTGCGTTACGGAAAAGTTTGCGTTTCGTATTTGATTAGGCGTTAACGTTGTTGTGTGTTTTGTTATTGTATTTATTATGCCTTACGTAGAAGTAATTGTCATTCCTGCGTCCATTATTTTAAAATCAACGTCCTTCTGTGACTTTTGCATGAGGCAAACTGATTTGATGTGACTTTTTGAAGTTTACATTACTAAGCTCTTTTTGCCACTAGGTACAGCTAACATTTTCAGCTATACCTAATAGGTATATCCTGACCATTGCAACTTCTGTAAGCAGATTCTTTGAGGTTTGTTCCATCGACTAGACTAGCTTTTTGATGACAGATTGACTGATCTGCTTTTGTCTGTTATAAGGTTATCTTATGATCCTTTTGGACAATCTCACTTAGATTGTCTGGCCCAATAACTCATTAAGTAGCGACCCCTGTCTCCTGAATCAATGGTCGTGGGTTCGCAAACGTCTGTGGGATGAACATTTATGTTTGTTCCGCGTCTGGGTATTTATACCTTTGTTGTTCTAATTCCCATAACACAAGTGCTCAAGCTACTTACTTTAGGATATGGTTAGGATCGGAGCAATGTTACATACATTGTTACATATGTCGTTTGATATTTAGTAATTAAAAACCAACAAAAATTTTATAAGTAATTAGTAACACAATAAACAAGTCAACAAGTCGAAACAAATGCGTAACTCATTCACAACGCACCAGTAAAAATGTGAGAAAATAGGGAAGAAAAATCACATTTCCCACGAAATAGGATAGCAAACAGCGGAATCCGCTTTATCAAGTAACAACGCGAACCACTTAACTAAAACCGAAAACGGGCTCAACATACCGTAACGCAATAAACCAATAAAACAAGTGTATAAATAAAAATAACTGCCCCGTTATAAATAACGTTATAAATAACATTATAAATAACGCTCGAGTGTAGACGGTGTATCTCGACGGCTCAGGGCGGCGTCACAGCGCTGAGTTATAGCGTCACACAACATAAAATATACAACAAAAACTGTTGTTCTTCCAACAGTTTTGCCCCATATTAAGAATGAGCACGAACAGAATGTGGATTTGGAACATGGACGCGGCGGGGGATGGAGTCGTGCTGTGTACTTGACGATTGATTTTTTTGTTATTGGCTTAATTTTTCTGACACTTTTATGTTTTTACTTCGTTTTCCTTATGATTTTTGTTATTGCTATAATGTCATGGCATACTGGTTTATCTTCGCCTGATGGAAAGCAAAAGAGAAGAGAAAGTGGATGCAACAACGGACAAGTAAGCAAATCAATTACTAATGGGTCATCCATACCGGTCTGTCAGATATTTGCGGCCTTACCAACATCTACTGATCCCAAAATCACCATTAAAGTCTTTACGGGTACCCTAGTGTAAGTAGGTACGGCAGCTGGCAGTCAGGCCGGTAAACCATACCATCGGTTGAGATGCAACTATCTCAAGTTATGCCTCGACTCTTACGGCACTAGCAGGAAGATATTGGCCGTGATTTGTATTTTTATCCGTCAAAGCACTGAATGACAGATTATGAGATAGCTTGCTTTGTGACTTCGAAAGTACATAAGTACGGCATACTAAGCGTTACGTGGTTATTCCAAAAATAACGTCATCCGAAATAATAAAATTAATGAAAAGCACAGCTAAAACATTGAGTCATATTAATTTTTGATGTCGTTATCCGATTTGTGGGAGTCGTTTCCTATTAATTTATTAATATTTGAGATTACATAATATAAGTTAACCTAATATTGAACGCAAATCTGAAGAATAACCAATATATGTGTGTGTGTGTAGCAAACAAAATCTTTGAATATCCTTTCCCTACTTAGTTCAATTTCTAATTTTAAAACATCTATCACGTCACCTACTCCACATCCCGCCGTGTCCCGCGTCCTCCGCCGATCCGCGCACAGTCCGCGGCGTAATTCGTTATTTTTATTGTTTTTTGTTATTATGATGCTGTCCTTCGGATTACGGGCGTGATGCATCGCCGGCACTGGATGCATTTAATTGCCCTACGCTTTGCTACTCTATAAATAATAAGATTAAGGTATAGTGGATTTGAAAGTTTATGGACTATAAGTTAGCTCGCTGTATGCAATATTTCGCGCGGACGACAGGTTAAGTGAATATTGTTGTGTAACAAAGGAGTTGCGCTATCAGCGAACTGGTGAAGTCTGTTTGTTTGAGTGATTGTGAAAGTTTGATATTTGTATGAAATGGTGGTATGGATTTATTGCGGAAATCTATGTTGTGACCCAATAGTATACCATTAAAATCATTTTATTAGTAAACTATTTCTAGGTAGCAGATAAAGCGAAACGTAGATAGATAGATATTCTTTGTTTGCACACCAAACAGATTACTTAAAGCTAGGTACAATGACAACTCGACGTACAAATAAGGCGGCCAAGCGATAGCTTTCAGCGATCTCTTCCAGACAACCTTTAGGAAGAGGATAGTTAACTTAAGTAGGTTAAAAAACCTATGACAGATGACAGGCTATAAATAAAAAAATACTTCCTATCACTTCCTCAACAAGAAGCATAAAGGTAGGTCCAATAAATCATTTTTGAGAATTATTAAGAAAGAGCTATTAGTTATTTCTATTGAAGTATTAGTTATTTCTGTTAAAGTGCTCGTACGTTATTATGAAGTATTTTCATTTGGTCATTGTGTGCACTACACTTGTTACGTTGTCGTGTCATTTATAAACGCTAATTAGTAATAATATGTTTTTCAAACATTCCCTGAGAGAAACTATCACAGCGTTGACGGACAAAATTCTACCACGCCATAAAACTCCAGAATAGCAATATCGTAACTATGGGCGGTGCGACGCGCTCGCTGTAAATCCGCGGCGGGCGCGATAATGCGCGAATCACGCGTCCTATCGCGCCGTGACACGTTAACAGCTCTATTACGACCTGTGATTCTACTAATTTCGCTAGTAAACACAAAAATTTATATATAAAACATTTACATTCATTAATATTTCTAGAATTAGCACAAAATATTATTATGTAGGTGATTGAACGCGAATCTTCATTAGCCTAAGAACAATTAGGTAGAAAAAAATATGAACTCCATACTATAATAATATAACCTTATGTTACATAGGTAATTTAGCCATTTCTACGTATTGCATGTAATTTCAATTCAATCTAAAAGTGAACTCACTTACCCCTGTACAGTCTGCCTTCTGTATCAGGCTTTAGAAAAGACAACTAGGCAGAAGAAAAACATATTTATGGTGTCACATTGATAGGTACTCTAGTAATTTCATCGTATACATACAGTGATATCAAAACAATCGGCTGTCATTATGTGGACTCGCTGTCTCGTGTACAGTCCACCTTCTATATCAAGCTCTATTCACCTAATTACCATAGTAAAATTGTAGTTTCATCGTTAGCATCATAAAACGTGACAGTATCGTATTACAGTGTCCAGCGCGCTAACTCGTAACTCGGTCTAAGCGCGTCACGCGGCCCATCGCCCGCTGACGGGTTTATCACGCTGTTAGCGCTAATTTCTGTCACGCCGCCAGTAATCACGCGTCATTTCAATGGAATATAGATGTTTGGTGGATTAGTGTTAAAATACGTAGAAAATTGGTAGAATATAATACTTAAAAAAGGTATATATTTCCGGACTAATACGAAGATTTGACTTCAAGAAGAGAGCGTACCTCTTTCTTAATGAACTATTTACTGATGTTGCCATTATATATCACTTACCATCAGGTGAGTCGTCTGCTCGTCTGCCCCGTATTCAATAATTTTTTTTTTTTTAAAAAGGGGTAGGGGATCAATCCGTGTACAGTCAGAGCTGTCTATACAGGCTAAAAGGTTGCGGCGACTGACAAGTGATTGTTTTGATTGCTTGGGCTACCGTAGTGACTTGGGCATTTCTTTGGCATTCCATCAAGCGAAGGACGGCCAATACGCTGTGTTACTATAAAAAAAACTTTCATCCTTATCCGAGATTATGAAAGTCTTTTTTGCTTTTGAACGCTTGACAATTATCTTTTAGCGAGATTTACCTTACCAGACTTGGCAGGCGCGTTTCTTGAAAAAATATTGCATAACCAAAATCAAAAAGTCAAAATTCTCTTTTAACAAATAAATAAACAGCATCCAAATACGATTTTTGCAAACATTATCTATCCGCCGCAGCCCGTTTAGATAATGATCTAGTTATGAATCACCGCGTAATTCCGGGTGCATCCTTTAGGTGATTATCCCTAAATCATATTTAGTGCGGTCATTATCGCGCGGGCGCGTTATTATTGAGTGCGATGATAATAAATAACGGCTATTCGGCGCACTCTAATTTTACGAGCGTATTTTACCGTTTGCCCGGCATCTGTCCTGCGGAATGGAATGATGGGAATGGTGAATTGTCCGGTAAATGCGCCATGTTTGATTGGGAATAGGCTCATGATCGGTCTATCGCAGTCCACGGCTCGACATAGGCCAATTTTCTCGATCTCCCCTATCGACAATAGATCGATCTTGGGTTAATAAAGCACCTGCCAGCTATCCTGCGCAAGACGACTCCTGGTCTGAGAACGTTTGCGATGGCAATGCGATGCTGATGATGATGATCATCAGCACACAATAGTCCACTGCTGGACATAGACCTCTCCCAATGCTCGCCACTTCGATCGGTCCCGGGCCTCTCAATATCTCCAGCTTCTTTAGTTTTTTTTTATAGTGGCTCAACATAATGGCTTCCCTACGCCTGATGGAAAGCGAAAGAGAAGCCCAAGTCGCTGTGACAACGGGCAAGTAACTGGTCAGTTACCTGTAAGTTGCCACCGCCATGCCGACCAAATCCCAACCCCCCACGAGCTCCGGAAACCCTACTCACCGGCAGGAACACGACCTGGAGGTAATTTGGCTGCGGTATTCTATAGGGTGGAGGTCCTTCCCCGGACGGGCGGCTCAATTCGAGCGAAGATTCGCTATGCCCTACCTCTCTTAAGATTGGCTATGCCCTACCTCGCTTCTCTTGAAGACCGGCCGCTATGCCGGCCGAATTTGGCCACGAGACTATTTAGGCGGTGTGGTAGGTACATTTCGGCAATCAATTGCAATAGCCATAACAGTGTCTCAGTGAGTAAGACACCACGTAATCCCGCACCGCGCGCTAAATCACCAGCGCTTGTCCAGGTGGGTCGTGACGTCACGTAATGGCCGCGCGCATTACACGATCAATTGCCCATCAATTGTTTGGTCCATCATCATTATCAGCCTATAGCAGTCTACTGCTGCCACAGGCCTCTCCAGTTGTTCGCTACTTTGAGCATACATCTGGAGAATTATACCGATAATCGCCACGCTAGTCAGGCGGGTTGGCAATAACTGGGCGTAGCTTCTCGCTCCGGTGACGCTACTGCCCGTCATCGGCCTTTGCCATTTAACCTTCAATCGTGATGATTATACCGCCACCAGTCGGTCGCCAGAGCCTCGTTTGTTATTCAGCAAGATGCACCACGGCCAAGCTTGGAGCGAAAAGATGATGGGGCGTTTCTTTAAATCCTTTTTTTTAGTAAAAGCCGGCTGGGGGCCTATGGCAATTGGCCGACTTGCCTCTCTGTAGATACGCCACTGCCCGTAGGAGTGCGTTATGTTCGAGTAGTACATTTTCGGCAATCAATTGCAATAGCCATAACAGTGTCTCAGCGAGTAAGACACCACGTAATCCCGCGCCGCGCGCTAAATCACCAGCGCTTGTCCAGGTGGGTCGTGACGTCACGTAATGGCTGCGCGCATTACACGATCAATTGCCCATCAATTGTTTGGCCCATCATCATCATCAGCCTATAGCAGTCTACTGCTGGACATAGGCCTCTCCAGTTGTTCGCTACTTTGAGCATACATCTGGAGAATTATACCGATAATCGCCACGCTAGTCAGGCGGGTTGGCAATAACTGGGCGTAGCTTCTCGCTCCGGTGACGCTACTGCCCGTCATCGGCCTGTTCCATTTAGCCTTCAATTGTGAGGGTTATACCGCCACCAGTCGGTTGCCAGAGCCTCGTTTGTTATTCAGCAAGATGCTACACGGACAGGCTTGGAGCGAAAAGATGATGGGGCGTTTCTTTAAATCCTTTTTTTTTACTAAATGTGTAAAAGCCGGCTTGTGCGTTATGTTCGAGTAGTACATTTTCGGCAATCAATTGCAATAACAGTGTCTCAGCGAGTAAGACACCACGTAATCCCGCACCGCGCGCTAAATCACCAGTGCTTGTCCAGGTGGGTCGTGACGTCACGTAATGGCCGCGCGCATTACACGATCAATTCCATCAATTGGTTGGCCCATCATCATTATCAGCCTATAGCAGTGTACTGCTGGACACAGGCCTCTCCAGTTGTCCGCCACGCTGGGCAGACGGGTAGGTGATCGCAGGGTGTAGCTCGTCACTGAGGTAACCGGCCCGTCTTAGGTCTGTGGTATTTAGCTACGCTTTCAATCCTGATGATTATACCGCCTCCAATCGGTTGCCAGAGCTTCGTTTGTCCTTAAGCAGGATACACCACGGGCAGGTAAGGGCGAAAGATCATGGGCCGCTTCCTTACATCCCAACAACTGAAACAAAGTATATTAGCTATTTGATGTACAATTAGGTGGTTCTATCGCTTTGAGCAATATCTGCGTACTTAGGCTTAGTCTTCCTGAGGACTGGCCGCTGTGGTCTAAGTCCAGCCAGGAGTGTATGTATTTCGGCAATCAATTGCACCCAACAGCCATAACAGTGTCTCAGCGAGTAAGACACCACGTAATCCCGCACCGCGCGCTAAATCACCAGCGTTTGTCCAGGTGGGTCGTGACGTCACGTAATGGCCGCGCGCATTACACGATCAATTGCCCATCAATTGTTTGGCCCATCATCATTATCAGCCTATAGAAGTCTACTGCTGCCACAGGCCTCTCCAGTTGTTCGCTACTTTGAGCATACATCTGGAGAATTATACCGATAATCGCCACGCTAGTCAGGCGGGTTGGCGATAACTGGGCGTAGCTTCTCGCTCCGGTGACGCTACTGCCCGTCATCGGCCTGTTCCATTTAGCCTTCAATCGTGAGGGTTATACCGCCACCAGTCGGTTGCCAGAGCCTCGTCTGTAATAACTGCTGAATACAGCAGGATGCACCACGTTCAGGTGAGGGTGGCTTGGAGCGAAAAGATGATGGGGCGCTCCCTTACATCCTTTTTTTTTACTAAATGTGAAAGCCATGGCAATTTGCCGACTTGCCTCTGTGTAGATGCGCCACTGCCCGTAGGAGTGCGTTATGTTGGAGTAGTACATTTTCGGCAATCAATTGCAATAGCCATAACAGTGTCTCAGCGAGTAAGACACCGCGTAATCCCGCACCGCGCGCTAAATCACCAGCGCTTGTCCAGGTGGGTCGTGACGTCACGTAATGGCCGCGCGCATTACACGATCAATTGCCCATCAATTGTTTGGTTAATTTGCAGTAAATACAAGGTAATCTGGCCGCGGCCGACGACTACTGAGGTTATGGATGGCTGTTGCGTTGGCCGTGTTAATGTTTCAATAAGTTACGACTGAGCCGTGTTCGTCTCATCTGGCAATTCGTGGATGCATTATGTTTGGAGGGGAAGTTGGTTTATAAGTGACGGCGGGTTCGAATCCGAAATGAAGTGATCCAACAGAGAACCAAAGTCACCGCCATAGCTCCGGATTAGTAAGCTGAAGTGGCAGTGGGCTGGCCACATCAGACGCAATCGATAACCGTTGGGGTAAACGAGTTCTGGAGTGGAGACCGCGTATCGGCAAACGTTGTGTAGGATGTCCTCAGGCCAGGTGGAGTGACGATTTGCGCAGGACGGCTGGTAAGTGCTGAATGCGAGAAGCCCAGGATCGATCAATATGGCGAACATTGGAAGAGGCCTATGTCCAGCAGTGGACTGATACGGGCTGATGATGATGATAAGTGACGTGGGTGTCCATATGGTCTTTTTTAAGGAATATACGACAACTTTTTAAGACAGGTACATAGCGAATCCGTTCGAATTGAGCTACCCACCCGGGGAAATACCTCCACTGTATAGAGTACCGCAGCTGAATGAACTCTGGGTCGTGTTTCTGCCGGTGAGTAGGACTTCAGGACCTCGTGGCTTGAGTGCTACATTGGCAGCCGGGTATTAGGGTGGGCACCGGGCATGTAATGCCCCTGGTGTTGCAGGCGTCCATAGGCTACAGCAACCGCTTAACATCAGGGGGGCCGTAGGCCGTCACCTTCATCATCAACATCAGCCTATTACAGTCCACTGCTGGACATAGACCTCTCCAGTTGTGCGCCACTTAGGGCAATCATCTGAAGGATATACCCATAATCGCCACGCTGGGCAGGCGGGTTGGCGATCGCAGGGCGTAGCTTTTGCTCCGGTGACGCTGCTGCCCGCCATCGGTCTGTGATATTTAGCTACGCTTTCTATCGTAATGGTTAAACCGCCACCAGTCGGTTTGCCAGAGCCTCGTTTGTTGTTCGGCAGGATGCACCACGGGCAGGTGAGGATGGCTTGGGGCGAAAAGGTGATAGGTCGCTCCCTTACATCCCAACCGTCACCTTAGTGGTATAAAAAAACAGGCAGCAGCATTTACCTGGGTATAAATAAAACCTGCTGCCGTCAGTCCACCTGCCAAGCGTGGTTTCAGACAATCATTTCGATCATCAAGTTTTGCTGACATTATACAAGGAGTTAGCAGCTACAATACCATTTCGCACACTGCCATGTCTCAGCAGACGGCCTATCAATAAGGAGCCGCATTCGGTACATCGAGACGCACGATTTACGCTCGAGGTCTCCTTACACGTCTTGAGCTTAGTCGATGACTTACTTAGGTAATCTATAACTATGGGTTACCAACTGTCCTCAATTGCAAACTAAACAATAGATATTTTGGGGGTCAAAATAATTACATTATATTTAGTCCGTATTTTAAAATCATAAAAATGTAGGTAGGTATTTTTCCTTTTTTAATTCAAATAAACGAACCCAGTGCCCTCATAAGGCAGGATTGCTTCTAATGAGTACACGGATCACTTATGTGTATAGCTATATCAAAGACATGATTTTTACATAATATAAACATTTTTCGTTTGGGTCGCCTGTACTTTTAGGCTTAAACATTAGTTTTTTTTTTGTTTAAGAAGGGGCCGACTCACTGGAATAAAAATATGTATTTAAGATAATTAGCAGCGAGTCCAGTTAATTGTCGGCCCATCGGTGACATGTGGACATCAGATCAGTAAATAATGTGTTTATTTGTTAATCTGATGTATGAGCCACGTTACTGTAAAGTTTCATTCAACTCATCTGTTCAGTTGTCTTATAAATCGTCAAACTCATATCAAGTACCCAACGTTTCTGATATACTTTGAAATAAATGTAGATACATACCACTCAGTGAGCTCCAGTAAACTCCCGTGTGCTCTCCACCCTCAGCAACCGGTTGCCGAGTGTGACCGGTACGCCGGCTGTGACCGGTACACCGGCTGTAACGGCCCAGCACCGGTCCGGAACCGGCGCGACCCGGCTCTGAACTTTGTTCTTTGCTGTCACAGTCGCTTCGAGCGCTTACCTCGCTTGTTGAATTCAGACAATTTGTGAATTGTTTACTAGCATTAATAAAGGAGGCCTATGATCAGAGGTGGACGATCAAGGCTGTTGACTGATTGATTAAATGTAAAATAGAAATGAAATCGTTGCCGTAACAATGGTTGCTGTAAACATTTGTTAAGTATAAGGTAAAAAATCTACGGTTCATATAATACTTTATCATTCTAAAAGATTTATGTAGAAATACAAATTTTTTATGACTAATCTTATAACTGTTACAAACAACAATTAAGTCTCAAAATGAAATGAAAATTACCAGGAGCGCATTACTACGTAAGAAGTATATAGGTGGCGTTACGTTGGTTATGCAGATACTCAATTATCTTAAAAATAAAAATTTGGACTTAAACTTCTCACGTATGCATGCGCTCCTGGAACAATCAATTCATGTTACGACGAAAATTTGAAATTTTGCTACATGTACATTTTTAAGCAGTTATTAATTTACTAAAGCATGTTTCTACCCTTAGCGGTTAGTCAAATTATCCAAAACGTCTTCATCATAATAAGTGATCACAAGACGTCAAAGAGAATGAAGTGTACCGCCGTCGATCTGATTACTTCCATCCAGTTACCCATCAACTTAACGTTACTTAATACTACGTAAAACATTTTAATATTCATGATACCTATCTCGTCGTGACGTGGATGAATGTTCGCGAATTGACTGAGTAATTATGAATTATTTATTAGTTTGACACATTATTTTTCGGTTCGCCTCTGCGGAGGATGTGCTCATCTGTTGAAATTTTGGATAGTTCCTTTAATTAAATATCAGGCAACATTACATAAGTACGAGAAAGTACATTGCTCCGATGACAAGTAGCTTAAGCATTGTGATGGGTATCAGAATAATGATGGTATCTATACTTAAATACAAATATTAACATCCAGTCACGGAACTAACACAGATGTTTATCATATTAAAATTGTCCCGGGTGGGTATCGATCCCACTACCTTAGGTTCAGAAGACTGCGTCTCCAATTGAGCCACCGAGACACGCAGTCTTTTTTTTTTTATAGTGGCTCGACATAGTGGCTTCCCTACGCCTGATGGAAAGCGAAAGAGAAGCCCATGTCGCTGTGACAACGGGCAAGTAACTGGTCAGTTACCTGTCAGTTGCCACCGCCATGCCGGCCCAACCCTAACCCCCCACGAGCTCCGGGAACCCTACTCACCGGCAGAAACACGACCCAGAGGTCATATGGCTGCGGTATTCTATAGGGTGGAGGTCCTTCCCCGGACGGGCGGCTCAATTCGAGCGAAGATTCGCTATGCCCTACATTTCTACCGCCTTTTTATGTCAATAGGCCGTGTAAGTGAGTACGTACATACATAGATCGCACCTGCACATGGGTACGCACACCTCATCACCGCCGCCCAACCCTCCACTGCTCGGGACGTATCAAAACCTCGCTCAAATCCGAACGCGCGGCAATAAACAAATTTCCGAGCCCTCGACTCCACCTGGCCGCACAGACCCATAAACATCGGACAAGAAAAAGCAAAACGTATGTGTGTGTATCGGCGGCAAAGCCCGGTACAAATCTGGCCAGTGGATACCGGGCTGATCGACAAATCGCCAGATTACGCGCTGATACTGGGGCATGTTTATGAGACAGCGCTGCCGGACTCTATCGGAGCGCGGTAGGGCTGCCTATCGGTCACTGCTTATTTAGTGTAGGTATTAGAAAAGACAAATACCTTTAGAATCATTAGACGTGGGTATATTAATGATATTATAGATTTTTTCCAGTCCATATGGTTTTAAAGGTCGTGTACTCGTGTTGCACTGCAGTCCCTTCAAATCATGTGAATGAAGGAACAAATTCTCTTGCATTTATGCCTAAACTTAACTACTTACTAAACTAACACCTTCGCCACAGGTCAGGTCAGGTCATGACTTGGTAAAAGTCAAAATAATATATTTAAAAGAAAGTTTTTCAATGTCAATATCAAACCATGAATTTACCACAGTTTCAGAAAGTTAGTTTTACTAAGACGAAATCCGTAAGTTTGTGAAATTCTCAGTCTTCTTATTTCCGAAAACAGTGTTTAAAATATCCTACTAAGTAATAAGTAGTATTTATAAATTGGATAGTTTGTTGGAATATATGTTATTCTTTCACGCGAAAATTACTGAAACGTATTTGAACGAAACTTTACAGTAATATTGACAGGCTCGGTGGCTCATTTGGTAGTGACCTCTGCCTCTGAGCCAAGGGTCGTGGGTTCGATTCCCGCACAGTACAAATATTTGTGTTCATGAACATGTCTGTTTGGTATTGGTCTGGGTGTTTTCTATGTATAATATGTATTTATTTACAAAAAAAAAAATGCATCTAAGTAAGTTTATCAGTTGTCTAGTACCCATAGTACAAGCTTCGGCTTAGTTTGGGGCTAGGTGGCGCTGTGTGGCCCAGCGTGGCATGTTTTGGGTTATTTATCATTATTTATCATATCATACATCAACTTAACACATACTCGTAGGCTATAACCCCTAACGAGGAAAGCAACGGGCTGAAGTAAATTTATAAATGCACAAAAATAAAAGTAAGGCAGAATCAAAATCAGGGGCCATCTGCCAGCCCTATTTCCGATACGGCATACGAGATAGAGGGAAGGTAGTCCGAATAATATTTTGGCTCACAAAATGAGTCCAAGTTTTAATAGTGTATCATCATGTTTATGTTACTGCCGGGTGCCCGGGAGACGCGGAGATTTAAGGGTTAAAAGTTTGATTTGAAGCTATTATTTTGAGGTAGTTCCAGTTTTGTTTCTTGTTACACTTCGCAAAAGGGTCGTCTTTTTGGAAAGTTTCCGAGTGGGAAGCGGGAATCGAGGCGGGTCGTGGCCAAACAAGCGAATGCAGTGTTGAAACTTGATACCATTGCGAGCTTTTTAACTTAAAAAAAGAACAAGTTCAAAAAAGGAATACCTATTCATTTGAACAATTTGTGTTAGTTTACAAATTGTGGTACCTAAAATGGAAAATGAAATCTTTTTGGGTGTCAAAACGCAAGAATAATAAGCAGCAACTAATAAGAGCCAGTATGACCGGTAGGTACATAATGCTAACAGGTGCTAAGGAAAACTTCACTCATCCAAAATATAATATGCATATAGGTAGAAAATCAATATTATGCGTCTTTACTGAAGAAGAAGGAACTTTATTTTTTTTTTATGCAAGAGGCGGCATACGGGCATATGTGATGCCTGATGGTAACGATCATCACCGCCCATGGACACCCGCAACTCCTAATCGAGTTCTGGGTCGCTGCCGGCTTTTTTAAATAGGAGTAAGCTCGTTTCTTAAAGGCTCCCAAGTCCTAGCTGTTCAGAAAGACCATCGCAGAAAGGCAAGAAGTTCCTCATAAAGCCTTTAGACTTACGTTTAAAGAAGGCCAAGTCGTAGCGATCAGGAAACACCGCCTATAAAACCAAAACGCTCCTACCTACCTTAAAACAATAATTACAGTAGTTTCCTTCACTAAACCTTGGCCCGGCCATTAGGCGACTACACCAGCCGCGGTTTCATCACGCGCTATCTCCGGTAATCCGGGCAGCTCGTCCGCCATGTTTGTGTCCGGCCCGGACATATTTAAGCTATTTTATTTATTTTGAGATACAAAAGGCCTTATCGTCGGATATATAGCCCTGGGTTGTGTTCAAATCTGGCTACTACTGGTTTGAATTTTTTATAAAGATTAGTCAAAGATCTTAATGTTTTTTTTTTTTTTTTTATAGTGGGCTCGACATAATGGCTTCCCTACGCCTGATGGAAAGCGAGAGAGAAGCCCAAGTTGCTGTGACAACGGGCAAGTACTGTTTAGTTACCTGTCAATTGCCACCCGCCATGGCGGCCCAACCCCCAACCCCCCACGAGCTCCGGAAACCCTATTCACCGACAGGAACATGACGCGGAGGTCATTTGGCTGGCGGTATTCTATAGGGTGGAGGTCCTTCCCCGGACGGGCCAGCTCAATTCGAGCGAAGATTCGCCATGCCCTACCTCTCTTAAATTTGCCAAATAAGCAGGATTTACCGTTACCGTTTCCCAGTACACGTAGTATAAGACGCTCACAGGGCCAGATGGTGTGACCTATGGGAAGGCCCATGTCCAGTTATGAGTATATTCTCCAGATGTTTGCCCTAAATGCCGAAGAATTAGAGAGGCCTATGTCCAACAGTGGACTGCAATAAGCTGATGATGATGATGAAGGTGGCAAAAAGCCTACGGCCCATTTGATGTCAAGCACTTATCGCAGCCTATGAACGCCTGGAACATCAGAGATATCCTACGCGCATCGCCTACTCTGTACAAAACCTTTTCACAACCTTCATGTAAGTCTCCCCAATACGAACACAGCGACCCTCCTGACATCCTCTCAATAAACAAGCCGGCTCATAGTTGCTATCGCGTCACGGGGAGGGTAGTTTTAAAACGCACCCGCCGGTAGTTGTAAATAATTATGGGTTTTGTCGCCGCGAGTGCCCTCGCGAGGGAACGGTCCCTGATTAAGCCGTATCTGATAGATAACGTGATTTCGGACGCACATTCATGTTATTGTTTAGTGCGGTATAGTGTATTTTAATGTCTGAAATGGAGTCTGGAAGCTTATTGATCTTGCCTTTTGCGCTGGTACTGGATAAATATATATCCGTAAATTTTTACCAAAAACTGACTTTAAAAACCATTGTGATGGTTGTGCCGCCACCAGTCGGTTGCCAGCGCCTCGTTTGTTATTCGGCAGAATGCACCACGGGCAGGTGAGGTTGGCTTGGAGCGTAAAGATGATCGACCTTACATCCCGCTGTATATAGCCTCCCCCAATAACAATAGGCTATTATGGTTAAAAATTGTAATTAGTCCGTCTTTTAGCTTATTCAAAAATAAAGGTCACGTATTTTTCCTTTTTTCATTCAAATAAACAATAGCAAAGATACAAGGCATCAAAAGTTAGGAGTGGGAGTCTTTGACGTCACTCGCTCCCGTAAAAATGCCTCACTGAGTGACGTCACGCGTAATTTCAACCGGCTATAACTTTGTAATTTTTAGTCTAATTTACAAATAAAAAAATACGTGTGCCTTATTTTTGAATAAGCTAAAAGACGGACTAATTACAATTTTTAGCCATAATAGCCTATTGTTATTGGAAGGATTCGCCTTAAATTCCCCGCCTTGGCTGGTTGATGACTGCAGTAGATTTTACTTATATCTACCTTTTTTTTTTTTTTTTGTTTCACCAGGGAGAAATGCAGTTTACGCATACCCGCTGCCCGGGGAAGCAGACGGGTTATGTGGGACTCACTCCGCGTCGGCAGAGAATACCCACTAAAAAACCCTGGTTTGCACCGTCAAATGCGCCTTGGGCGACAGCATCGCGGGTCCTCAACTATAACGCCGCGACGCTGTCAGCGCTGGTCTGCTAGGCAGACTCGGGCTGGCCCCCCCACTTGGGGCGACCTAGAGATCAGGCCCGTAAGGGCCGTCTCTCTCCTCCAAGGACGGGGTTCGTGCAATACGTGGCCAGCATCCCCGTGCCGACCTCGCGGAACCCCGTCGGGCGTGCAGCCGCCGCCGCACGGTGGTTTTTTATTGTGGTTTTCTCCACTTGAGCTCGCGCCCCCTGGTCCCGACCGAAGTCGGGATAACAGGCGGTTTTTTATTGTGGTCTCACTCCACTCGGGCCGGCCAATTAAGGCAAGCCCCCTGGTCCCTCCTGCGAGGGGAAACAGGTTGCCCGGCGATCAATCCATAAAGGACCTATCCAACGGCCACGAGAACCGTGACCGAAGGACCCGCCGAGCCGCGGTGATGCACCGCCATCCTACGCCCGAGGGCACCAACGTCTACTGAAACGATTCGCGGACGCATCGTTCCAGTCGCGCAAATGCGCACTCCCTCTATGTCGCGTCCGGGTAAGAAAATGGCCTCAGGCCCAAGTCAAGTCCGGTCGTCGATCGGTCCTATGGGCATATAGCCCCTTCCACTGAGGAAAGACGAGCTGGTGACTCGTCTTCCTCGTCAGCTACAAAGGCCCAACTGGTGTGCACCAAGTGCACTAGCCATTGGAAGGCGTCCGAACCCAGACGCCAACGCTAGGCTCCGACTTGAGAGGAGGGACAAGCGGGAGGACAAGTCCCAACCTCTCGAGGGAATTAGCCGTCGGGTAGCATTGCCAATCTACTACCCGCCGTTGCCCGGGGTGCGCCAGGGCCATCCGCTAACAATGTACTTATATCTACCTAGGTAAAGGGTGCTGACCGTATCCTGATACTTCCTTAATAATCTTCTACATGACGAACGTCTGGGTATGTTTTATTTTTATTTTTTTTTATAGTGGCTCGACATAATGGCTTCCCTACGCCTGATGGAAAGCGAAAGAGAAGCCCAAGTCGCTGTGACAACGGGCAAGTAACTGGTCAGTTACCTGTTAGTTGCCACCGCCATGCCGGCCCAAACCTAACCCCCCACGAGCTCCGGAAACCCTACTCACCGGCAGAAACACGACCTAGAGGTCATTTGACTGCGGTATTCTATAGGGGGACTAATATTCTACGAACGTATAAACGTTACACGTTCATACAAACACGGAGACGCAGCAGTGCGCCAAATATTAGCCCAATTAACATCTAATACCACTATATCACTGCAACACACGCTTATCAATTTATGGTCCCCCTGTATCAGAACTTGGGCCCTCGAACGGGACAAAGTGGCCAAGTTGATTCATAAATTAAAACGTAGATATTTAGAGATGCATTGCTGCACCGATACTGTGCGGTTATTGTTATTCGACGTCTTAGTTTGAATATACTGCGCAATATATGCCGTTGCTAATTAGTTTACTTTAGTTACCTACGTACTCTTTATTGAATATGAAATGATTACAGAGTAAGGCAATAGTTATTGGATTTATGAAAAACTAGCTGTGCCGGCGGCGTCGCACGCGTGGATGTCGGGTTTCAAAAATAACGGACTTCCATAAAATCTCTATCTATACCTATACCTAGTGCCTAAGCTAGACCTCTAGCAATACATTGGTGAAAACCGCATTCATTTCCATGCAGTAGTTCTCACGTGATGCGCGATCAAACATGCGGATAAAAATTTCTCCCGTTTTCCCAACACTCCCCGTCACTGCTCCGCTCCTATTGATTGTAGCATGATGAAAAGTGTACTTTAACCTGCCCAGGAGTATGAAGAATAATTGTACTAAGTTTTGTTAAAATCCTTCCAGTAGTTTTTTTTTCTATAACGAACATACAGACAGAAAGACAGACAGACAAAAATTTTACTGATTGCATTTTTGGCATCAGTATCGATCACTAATCACCCCCTGATAGTTATTTTGAAAATATATTTCATGTACAGAATTGACTTCTCTACAGATTTATAATAAGTATAGATTTATCGAAACGATTTCATTCCCGACAACCTTTAGGTCTGTCTGTGTGGTCTAATAACTACAAAACGGGTTTCGATCAAACTTAAGGTACAGTCATCATAATCATCAGCTTATTGTAGTCCAATAGGTATTTTTAAACCTGTTGTACAGGTGATTAAGCCCCCACTACCATGGAGCAAGATAGGATAAAAGATTTTTTTTATAGTGGCTCGACATAATGGCTTCCCTACGCCTGATGGAAAGCGAAAGAGAAGCCCAAGTCGCTGTGACAACGGGCAAGTAACTGGTCAGTTGCCACCGCCATGCCGGCCCAACCCCAACCCCCCACGAGCTCCGGAAACCCTACTCACCGGCAGAAACACGACTCAGAAGTCATTTGACTGCGGTATTCTATAGGGTGGAGGTCCTTCCCCGGACGGGCGGCTCAATTCGAGCGAAGATTCGCTATGCCCTACCTCTCTTAAAAGATAAATAAATAATCATGTCGATTTGTTTCAATAACCAGAAGTACCAAAATCTAGTTCCTTATCTGTTCAATACCTATCGTCCTACACAAAAACTCTCGAGTTAGGTTCAGTATGTTTCCTCCAATGGATTCCCTTCAGTCAGGTTGACAAACGAGCGACTCATTGAGTGACTGTGAGTGCATTATACGGTAATTACCGCCGCGGCACGCCTATCTAATACGTCATTAATAACGTGACTCGAAAGGGGAGGATAATGGTTTTTTTTTTATTTTACCTATATGTTTCCGATGTAGTGAGAGTTACCAATAGGCTATTATGGCTAAAAAATGTAATTAGTTTCACAAGAGGTTTATTTATTGAGTTATCTAAGTTACTCGTGTGTTCTTAATTATAATATTTTTCCGTGATTATGATGAAACTCTGGAGAACAACTGAAGAGGCCACCTACTTACCAGGCAATTTGCAGGTGGGTTGGTAACCGCTTGCAAAGCGTGGTGACTAAGGCAAATTAATTCAATTCAAAATCAGATAATTATCATTGGGGGTAGCCTATGTCCAGCAGTGGAAGTTGGCAGACTGACAATGATGGTCAACATACTAATAAGTGTATTTTTCATTTCCTCACTCTCATAAACCGTCGTAACGATATTTCGACACGACCGGACCAAGCTAAAGTGTACCACGAACTATCACAGTGATACGCGTCTCTCATCAAAGTCTTTTCTTTATCCCTCAGAGGGCGTGACAAACGACGTGCGCGGAGTGACGGAGTGCATTACGCGCTAATTGCGGGTCACTCGTCATTAATCAGACGCTTTCGCTTTTGTCTGCCTTCTGTACAAGTGCGAGTGGCTTACTTACTTACTTACTGCGCTGGCTCATCGACCCAAAGTAGATCTTGACCTCCGATACGAGAATTCGCCACTTCGCTCTGTCCTTGGCTACCTGTCGCCAGTCAAGCCGTTGAAAGTGACTTGAAATAAATAAATAACCCAAGACATGCCACGCTGGGCCACACAGCGCCACCTAGCCCCAAACTAAGCCGAAGCTTGTACTATGGGTACTAGACAACTGATAAACTTACTTAGATACATTATTTGTTGTAAATAAATACATATTATACATAGAGGACTGACACGGGCTGATGATGATGATGATACATAGAGAAACACCCAGACCAATACAAACAGACATGTTCATGCACACAAATGTTTGTAATGTGTGGGAATCCAACCCACGATCCTTGGCTCAATTATGATGGTTATGCCGCCACCGGTCGGTTGCCAGAGCCGTCTGCTATTCAGCAGAATGCACCACGGGTGCAGGCTGCGACTGTGGCGCCTCACTGAAAACAATGGAGTATCTGCTCGGCTGCCGGATGTGCCCTACCACGTGCACAATTAGGGACCTACATGAGGCGACCGATAGCGGTGTCCAGGTTGCAAAGTTTAGGATGGGTTCTATATAATGTGGATTACTATTGACACGAGAAGAAGAAGAAGACCACGGGCAGGTAGCTTGAAGAGAAAAGATTATAGGTCGCTTGCTTACATCCCAAATCAACAAATAAATTATAAATCTTATCACAAATTTCCCCTCTCTTGCTAACTATTTTTCATTCCTATCCAAAACAGGTGGCCTCAAATCGAGATAACAGGCTATACGTGTCTTTTATAAGCAGGCCGAGCTTTTAGTGAGAGATAAAACGGTGTCCATTAGACACGTCAGCGGACACGGGACGGGACTCGGGACTCGTCTCGTAATCCTGACAGCTAGTGATGCGCCGTGCGGGACTGTCGTGCTCGATGAAGTAAAAGAACGCGCGGAATAACGTAGTTGCAAATCCATCCTCATCATCTCGATGGTTGGCGATCCTCGATTGTACACTTTATGAGGAACTTCTTGCCTCGCGCCTCGGTTTTGTGGAACCAACTTCCTGCGACAGTCTTACCGAACAGCTACTACTTGGGAACCTTCAAGAAACAAGCGTACTCATATTTAAAAGGCCGGCAGTGACCCTAAACTCGATTAGAGTTGCGAGTGTCCATGGGCGGTGGCGACTGCTGGCGACCATCAGGCATCACACTTGCTCGTCTGTCGCCTCTCGCATAAAAAAAAGTCGTCAAGGTGCTCCCACACTGCATCATCATCATCAGCCTATTGGATTACACTGCTGGACATATGCCTCTCCAGTTGTTCGCCACTTAGGGCAAACATCTCATCTCTTCATCATCATTATTATTAGCGTTAAAAGTCCACCGCTGGACATAGGCTTCTCTAATTAATCGCCACTTTACTCAAACTTGGTCACACACTTTAGTCATAATTTACCGATAGTCGTAGCATTTCAAACCGATGACGCTGCTGCCCGTCGTCGGCCTCGCTGTCAATCGTGATGGTTATACGTTGTAACTTATACAGTCACCAGTAGGTTGCCAGAGCCTCGTTTGTCATTCAGCAGGATACACCACGGGCAGGTGAGTTAGCGAAAAGATGATGGGTTGCTCCCTTAAGTCCCGTTAATTTTTTTTCGACACAGAATCAACTTGATTTGTCACATCACTAGTGACGCGCTGACGCCGCGGACGTTTTAACACGTCACGCCGTGACGGGATAAGTCGCTGGCTTTCCACTCCTTGATGAAAATACTTTTTTGAATGACCCCTGAATTTCGTTCTTTATTTGCCGCTTTGACGTGGGGTAATTAAGAATTAAAGCATTTCTTAAACGGTGTTAACTCTGTTTTGAAAAGGCAATCGTTTGCAGGCACTGTTTTTTCGTACAATATTAGTTAAAAGGTTAAGGTTTAGGTTTTTGTTTAAAGTTTGCAATTATTGAAACGATTCCGCATGTAGGTAGTTCAGCCTAACCTTTTCTAATAAGACTACGCGAGCCACATGCGGGCTCACGACCTGCATGGTCGACAAACTCGTCGGAGTTGAGGCGGTCGCCGTGGCCGGAATCGGCTAGGCAGGCATCATCATCAGGTCAGCCTAGCTACTACGTCATATAATTGCTATTTTTATATGCAAATGGGTTATACTTCACATCAACTCACTTCATGTTAAACGACGCTAGAACCTACGATTGAACACTTACCCAACAAAAACCGATTCAGTTATACCTTGAAAATCTGAAGATTACTTCTCGCTTTGATGATTATCTATCGGGAAACATGGACTCTGGCAGAGTTCCATAACTCAGCACTATTCATGTAGAGGCAAAGCGCCTTGTTCAAGTTTTTGGAACCTGCACCATAAACCAATCTCTCTTTTTTTTATAGTATCTCGACATAATGGCTTCCCTACGCCTCATGGAAAGCGAAAGAGAAGCCCAAGTCGCTGTGACAACTGGCAAGTCACTGGTTAGTTACCTGTCAGTTGCCACTGCCATGCCGGCCCAACCCTTACTCCCCACGAGCTCCGGAAACACTACTCACCAGCAGAAACACGACCCGGAGGAGTAACTTAGTAGTTCAAGACCGAAAGTCAGCAACCTTACGACGGTGACTAGGAAAATAACAGCAAATGTCAGCTGCAATTTTTCCGAATGGATACGCCAGAGGCTTGTTTATCATTCGACAGGATACACCAAGGGCAGGTGAGGAAGCGAAAAGATGATGGGTTGCTCCCTTACGTCCCGTTAAATTTTTTTCGACACAGAATCAGCTTCATTTGTCACATCACTAGTGACGCGCTGACGCCGCGGACGTTTTAACACGTCACGCCGTGACGGGATAAGTCGCTGGCTTTCCACTCCTTGATGAAAATACTTTTTTGAATGACCCCTGAATTTCGTTCTTTATTTGCCGCTTTGACGTGGGGTAATTAAGAATTAAAGTATTTCTTAAACGGTGTTAACTCTGTTTTGATAAGGCAATCGTTTGCAGGCACGTCTGTTATTTCGTACAATATTAGGTTTTGTTTTTGTTTAAAGTTTGCAATTATTGAAACTATTCCGCATGTAGGTAGGTCAGCCAAGCTACTACGTATATAATTGCTATTTTTATATGCAAATGGGTTATACTTCACATCAACTCACTTGATGTTAAACGACGTTAGAGCCTACGATTGAACACTTACCCAACAAAAACCGATTCACTTTTACCTTGAAAATCTGAAGATTACCTCTCTCTTTGATGATTATCTGTCGGGAAACATGGACTCTGGCAGAGTTCCATAACTCAGCACTATTAATGTAAAGGCAAAGCGCCTTGTTCAAGTTTTTGGAACCTGCACCATAAACCATTTACTTGCCTTGCTCGTCCGATGGTAAAACGTGGCAGGGGGAATTATATCGAGTAACTTAGTAGTTCAAGACCGAAAGTCAGCAACCTTACGACGGTGACGATGGCTAGGAAAATAACAGCAAATGTCGGCTGCAATTTTTCCGAATGGATACGACCTAGGGACCTTCAAGAAGCGAGCCTACAGATTTCTCAAGGGCTGGCAATGCACCTGTGACTCCCCTGGTGTTGCAGTGTCTATGGGCTGAAGTGATCACTTACCACCAGGTGACCTTCAGGCCCGTTTGCCCCCTCTGTCATCTATATACTTATAATAAATCTGTAGCGAGGCCAATTCTGTACATTGAATATATTTTCAATATAACTATCAGGGGATAATTAGTGATAGATACTGATGCCAAAAATGCAATCAGTAAAATTTTTGTCTGTCTGTCTGTATGTTCGTTATAGAAACAAAAACTACTGAACGGATTTTAATGAAACTTTGTACAATTATTCTTCATAATCCTGGGCAGGTTATAGTATACTTTTAATCACGCTACAATCGATAGGAGCAGAGCAATGAAGGAAAATGTTGGGAAAACGGGAGAAATTTTTTTGAACGCGCATCACTTAAAAACTACTACATGAAATTGAATGCGGTTTTCACCAATGTATTGCTAGAGGTCTAACTTAAGACTTAGGTATAGGTATATATAGGTATTTTATGGAAGTCCGTTATTTTTGAAGCCCGATATCCACGCGTGCGACGCCGCCGGCACAGCTAGTAAAAAAATGTATAAAAGGAAGCATATCCACAAAGCTTATAGTTACGTAATCCCAATAATATGCTAGTCCACAAGACACGAGGTCGTCACACACGCCACAAAGGTACGTTCAGGCCCAAACGCCGCCATTAATCGAATCGCACTCCAATAGTGGAGTACAAGAAAGGTGTCCATTAATCATTTTATTGTTGAGACTGCGGTGACAACAAGTCACCCTGTATTGTGGATTTGTTGACAGGGATCAACGCGGGCCGACAGGGGTTATTCACGCCCTTCTAGTACGGGTTTGGCAGCGAAATTGAGGTTAAATTTAAAACTGGGATATTTTGAAAGTAAGAGTGAAAAATTATATTCAGTATAGCCCACTAAAAGACTTTGCTATACATTAGTGTTTGTAGATGTAACAAAATTGCAACTACTTTTTTTTTCCTATTTTTAAAAAAGTTTTCTAAAAAGTGCCTATGTTAGAGAAGAAGCCTGTATTTTATTGCTCAAAACTAGACGCTTGCTATGAATTGCACGCACTCATTTGTCTTAGTATTGACTTTTAGAGCCAGGCTTGGATTGTGAACGTTCTCTCATATTCTATTCTATCTTTATATTCACATTCGAACACTTTATTGCAACCCCCGTAAATATCGCTATTAAAATGAACATGCACTCATATGATAATAACGAACCCCATCCTAAGTGACTCGTCATCCTTAAAGAATCAAAAATAATGTACATATAACATCCACCTAGCGGATTATTTAGAACTTCACTATTTGTCAGACAACCTTTGGGCTGAGGATAGTTAGATAGAATATAGTTCCTATAAAATTAATCGCAACCAAAATTTTCGTGCACCACCCAAACTCATTAACTGACATCTCCTCTGCCTACGTCTTCCAAGCTCACCTCTGTCCCTTTCCCCCGTACGACCACCACGTGAGACAGCAACACCCACCTCGCCCCGAGATGTGTCCGAGGCTGCGTACGTAGTGTACGGTCTTGGGCGAACAATCGTAAATAAATGGGTGCGAGACAAAAGGCCGGCTCCTTTGTACTAATGAAGAATGGTCACCCTAACTCTGTTGTTAGTGTGTTAGGAGGCAGATTAATTTGAAGCCAGCAGAGGATATCGGATGAGATTTGACCTGATTTATTAATTTGGTTCATTAGTATAAATTAATTAATTAAACCTAATAATGTTAATAATGAGCCGTGGCAGCCTAGTGGTAAGATAGTCGCTTCACACACGCGTGTTCGAATCCGCACGGGGCACGCACCTCTGGATTTGCAAAAATCTATGTGCGGAATTATACCACTAGCTTAGCGGTGAAGGAAAACATCGTGAGGAAACCTGCACATCCAGTTTAATTCTGAATGTGTAACCATGATCCAAATTTGTCTGGTTCTCCTTTCTGAGGGTTACGAAGGTCAGATGGCAGTCGCTTCAATGTAATAACCAGACTCGCTAAATCTAGGATCATGGTCAAAGCGGACCCTGGGCCTAGAGGCACAAACCGGGATAACGCTAAGAAGATGTAATGTTAATTCTTTACACAGCAGTTTCAAATGAAACTAAATTACCTTTAACTTTACTTTGTTTGTTGCACTCCCTTTGAAAGTTCTAATACTACTTTTACCTTCTATTAATACTTCTGATTCAAACCAATAGTGAAGTTTCAGTCGCTAAGTTATATTTGGGATTTCACTTCTGTGAAAACTTCTTCTACCTACCTATACCTACTAATATTAATTTGACATAAATAGATAGATGAACTCGAACTTTCGTGTAGAAATGGTAGGAATAACGTCTAAAGTGTTTTTTTTTTATTCAGGATGTTGGTACTAAGTATATATTAGCTGACTAGCTGTGCTCGCGACTTCGTCCGCGTGGAATAGTTATTTTTCCCCCGTTTTTTTTTACATTTTCCATTATTTCTTCGCTCCTAATAGATGCAGCGTGATGTTATATAGCCTAAAGACTTCCTCGATAAATGGTCTATTCAACACAAAAAGAATTTTTCAATTCGGACCAGTATTTCCTGAGATTAGCGCGTTCAAACAAACAAACAAACAAACAAACAAACAAACTCTTCAGCTTTATAATATTAGTTAAGATGTAGGTACTAAGATGATTATTAAGCTCCGGAGCAAAGACCTCTCGTCTCTCTCGTCTTTTATGTACTCTTTTACTTATGCGTATAATATATCCTGTAAGCCCACCTTAAATCTCCTTCAAAAATATATTGTAGGGAAATTAAAAAAATAATAATATCATTTGCTAATCGATGTTACTAGTAACACATAAAATGTTCCCTCCGGCAACAACCATTAACAAATGAAGCTTGTATACCTAATTCATTTACAACAAAGAAAACAATCACGCAAAACAACCTTTTGAAGTCGCCGCCACAGATACAGTCGTTCACCTGTCACCCCATGTCCGTCAGAGGGCGAGTTTATCTTCCCTCCCGCTCGTCTAATCCCGTCAGCACTGCTGGTGACGTCACGTCGCTGTGACGCTCTAAGTGACGTTTTTGTTATCTGCGCCCGCCTACTTACGTTTCAACATGGCCGAAATAAATCTGTTAACGGCTCTGTCCGAGTGAAATGTCGGGATTCGTGTTTTGATTGTTGATGTTTTGAGGAAATGTTGGTAGGAAATATGTAATACAATAAATAAATATCTTATCTTATGTGATGGCATTTTGGCTGCGTCGGTGGACTAATGGTTAAGACAGTTAACTTACGTGCGGGAGGCAGGCGGTTCAAGCCACGCAAATACGAAAATGTTTTCAAATTACAAAAAATCTTTTGAATTGTGAAATAGTGCTATATACATCTAAATATTATTTAATTCAAAGGACTGACTGACATAGTGATCTATCAACGCACAGCCCAAACCACTGGACGGATCGGAAGTCGCGGGCACAGCTAGTATAATATAAAAGACACTTCACTAATTATTTCATCACAATTATTGTAGAAATTATCTCAAAATCACATAGTTTTTTTTATGCGAGGGGCGGCAGACGAGCAAGTGTGATGCCTGATGGTAAGCAGTCGACACCGCCCATGGACTCGATTAGAGTTGGGGGTCGCTGCTGGCCTTTTAGATATGAATACGCTCGTTTCTTTGAAGGTTCCCAACAGTGACAATGGTCAAACATAGGTTTTTCAGTGAAACTTGATGATAAAACTATGGATTATTTTCAACAAGACAATCACCGCCATTTGTTCTAACGTCAATGTTAAGCAGGCTTCTTTTTTTAAAAACCTGTAATATCAAATGGACAAAGATAGCAAAGTATGTCATGAAAAACATGGCGGTAAAATGTACTACTTAATAAATGTCGCGCTTGACTCCGTTAATTGAGTTTCGAACTGTAGGAAATCCGTTAAACATGACAATTATTTATCGGCACATCAATCCCAAGATCCTCAACGCTGTTGACCATTACCAAACTTCCCTCACCTTTACAAAACGCCCAATAAATCACGCCCTAAAATCAAATGACGAATCGCGCCCATTAAGATCCAACAGCGTCCTATTAACCGGCGTGTTTTGACAAATGCGTCTGTCAATTGTAAATTATAAGCATCAGCACTTAACCTCTCAATGAGGACAAACCAACAAATTGAGGAGGCGCTCCGTTTACCGGTGGCCCGTGTTGCCGCCCGCCCACTAATTAATCCGGTTAGCTTCGGTTAGGGCATCACCTGCCTGCCATTACTCACACTGCGGATTTGAGTTGCTGGAAGAGACAATACATGATTTCAATAATATATCACGTGTTCGGTGTAACGCAACCGAACACGTGACATCTAACTAGGGCGCAATCGATTGCGATCGATTACAACTTTACCAACTTAGTGCAAATCACGGATCGATCGCGACCGGGTGCGCTCACAACATTTAACAGTAGTTTTAGTTTAACATTGTGAACAATCAAATTATACAACATTAACATACCACCGCCTTTCAATCCAAATACTAGTTAACCCGCGCCCCTTCATGGTCCTTCGAGCCGGATCTGAACCAAAACGTTCTTGTACGGTATTGAGCTGCTAACCCTGTGGAGGGAGTTTGCCTCTTAGATCTATTTTTATATATTCTTCATTGCACACCAAACAGTTGACTTAAAAACTAGATACAAAGATAAAGCGAGTGCCATCAGTTATCACCAATACCCATTATACTCCCAATAAAATCTTTTATTATATTGAAAAGAAAGCAATAAAATAGATTGACCATAAGTAGTTCCCATTCACCTTTTAAGAGAGGTAAGGCATTGCACGGGCAAGTTACTGGTTAGTCTAGAGAAGAAGTCAATTCAGAGAAGCCCAAGTCGCTGTGACCAAGTCCTAAATAAGAGAGGTAGCGAATCTTCGCTCGAATTGAGCTGCCAGTCTGGTGAAGGACCTCCACTCTATAGAATACGGCAGCCAAATGAAATGGGTCGTAGGGTGAGTAGGGTTTCCGGAGCTCGTGGGGGGTGGGGTTGGGCCGGCATGGCGGTGGCAACTGACAGGTAACTGACCAGTTACTTGCCCGCTGTTACAGCGTTTTGGGCTTCTCTTTCGCTTTCCATCAGGCGTAGGGAAGCCAATATGTCGAGCTACTATTAAAAAAAAATACTTTCTAATCCTTTTGGAATTTAGTTGTTGTTAATAGTCAATTGTCACATCTAGACAGCTGTTTGTAAGGCGACAGCCATCGATATCGCTGACAGCGCGGGAACAAGCAGAGAATTAGACAACGCTCGGACACGCTCCCTCAAATATAATCATGGCTACCTGTGTTACTGGTTACTTAACCGACAAATGTTGTATCGGCATGATTTATTAGGTCTCTTGGAAGTCTTAAAATAGACTCTGAAGCTCAGGGCTCAAGTGGAGATACGAAAGCTTAAAATCAGCGGATTGGCTGTGCCCACAAAATTTCTGAATCTACAAATCCTTACTATCACTATCCTTACTTAATATTATAAATAGGAAAGTGTGTCTGTCTGTCTGTCTGTATGTTTGTCTTTCTTTCACGGAAATACGGAGCGACGAATTGACGTGATATTTTAAGTGGAGACAGTTGAAGCGATGGAGAGTAACATAGCTTACTTTTTCCCCCTTTCTAACCCCCCACTTCCCTAAAATGGGGGACAACGCGGACACAGCAGCAGCCGGGACACAGCACAATATCACATACATTTATCTAATTCCAATGTAAGTAGCGTAAGCACTTAAGTGTTGTTATGAGTATCAGAACAAAGAAGGTACCATTTTGGTTTTTTTTTTTGTCATTTCTATTTCCTCAAAGTTTTTTTTTTCTGTAGGGGAAACACATTAGGCATTCTGAATCCAAGAGATGTCAGCGGACTCACACCTCTCAGAAAAGGAGGACATATTCTCTAAGCTCCCTTGTGTCGCTAGTTGGCAGCAACTTGCAAGGATACGCGTAGCGGAAACGTATGCCGTCGCGTCTCTGCCTGCTAAGCCAGCCTCAGATGACAAGCGGCCGGCACTCTAGATCTGAGGACTTCTTCATACCCCCCACCTTCCAAACGATACAAGGTGTTCTCCCTCTCCAAATCCTATTAACCATTCCTTCCCATTCGTACAGAGAAAAAATAAAGACAGGCTCGGTGGCTCATTTGGTAGTGACCTCTGCCCTCTGAGCCAAGGGTCGTGGGTTCGATTCCCGCACGGTACAAACATTTGTGTTCATGAACATGTCTGTTTGTATTGGTCTGGGTGTTTTCTATGTATAATAAAATAAGTATTTATTTACAAAAAAAAATGTATCTAAGTAAGTTTATCAGTTATTTAGTACCCATAGTACAAGCTTCGGCTTAGTTTGGGGCTAGGTGGCGTTGTGTGGCCCAGCGTGGCATGTCTTGGGTTATTTAAAAGCAGGTTTTACCTACTCCTGTCAATGTACTTAAAGAAAGTTCCACTGAGTTACTATTTCGATAATTATGCCGGCAATATTATCAACACTTACCGCCATGAACCAGTTAACTATCGTAGCTCGTAGCCGTAGCCCGTAGCTCGTAGCCGACTCGTAGATCACCGGCGCGCATAAATCAGCGTCGTAGCAGCGACAGGTGGCGCTAATGCGCTGGCGCACGTGCCCGGTCTATAGTGTTTACTGTCTGCTCTAGTAAATGTAGGTATATAAATAAAAAAATGCATCGCCGAAATGTATGTACGAGTATGTATGGAAACGCATCGGGACGGTTCCATCATATTTTTAATTTTAAACCAAAAGGTGGTTAGACAGCATTTAAAGGAAAAATGTCATGACGGATGTTACGAACTGGCCAACCTCTTTACCTGGCCAACCTTTTTTCTTTTCTGATTATCGATGTTCTTTTGTTTAGTAAAAATTGTTAGTGTGCTTTTCAATCTGTTGTGTGTGGTATTGTTCTTATTTTATTCCGTGTTTTTATTTTACTTTTATATGTATTATATTTAATTTTTTTTGAGCCTCTCTTTTCCTTTCCTTCCGAGTTTCATTTATTTTCCCTTCTATTCTCAATAACGTACAAGAACTTGAAGGGGCTGGCAGAGTCCAGAGATCTGTCGTATCTGTTCGGAGACGTCACAGTCCGTTCGGCCGTATGGCACTGACACTTTTTTCTAAACTATATAAATAGACGAATTCTGTGAAATGAAACGCTTTGAAATTTTCATACAAAAATAGAAAAAACAAGAAAAAAATATTGGAGACTACCTTATACTCAAAAAACATGCTAACTACTATTTCATGATGTTATAAAATAAAACTGTAAACGTTAAACTGTATTCTAGCGTTTGTTTTGCGAACTAATGCAAATTAAATCTTAATTGCTATTAAGCTAAGTTTAAAGCCTTCAATTAATTAAAGAAACCCTTTTATAAGCCTACTCAAAGAAAACTACAGAAACGACCAAGCAAAAAAAAACGAGATTTTTTTTTAAATAGAAGGTTTATTAAGCCAACTGATATTGAGGCTTCAAAGTTAGTTCATTACTCAGTGACACGTTATAAAACCATTTAGATTGGAGTGTCAATTCAGTACAATATGACATAGTAGTGCCTCTGAAAATATACTGTGTTTGGTATGGGATAGGATAGAGTGGAGAGAGATTTTGTTGTCATTATAATATTTAGGTTTAAATGTTGATAATATCATCAAAATACAATAACAATGGTTAATTTTACAATCACATGCACGAGATCACACATATAAAATAATCACAAGAAAAAAAGAATGCAGCCGCATCCAACGATCAACGTAAATTTTAACATTTAGATGCAGCGCAGATGGCACACTTTTTGTGCGATAGATTCTGCGTCTGAGACATTTAAAAAGAGCGTCTAGGTCAGCCGACATAATGATCGAAGATGTGCGTCGTGTGCGTTGAGTCTGTGAAATATCCGCGACAGATTTTCGCGCGTCGTGAATATATCTATATGCAATATATCTATATCATAATATAGTAGAGAACATAGTTTGTGGGACTTCTCGACATAATCTTTTCTCTGGCGAAAAAAGCTGTGATAAAAAGATATTGTAGGTATGTCTAAGTTAAAAAAAATTAAGTAATAAAATTGATCGACAACAAAGCCTATTCTACACTATCGAGCCGGCGAGTGTGCGGCTATCAAAAAATGGTAATTGATTTTTTCACGGGCGATGCGTCAAGCGTGAGCGCAAATGGCTTACGTCGGCCATATTGAATTAGTGCGTGGACGACGACGCTACCGCGCGCACAGGAGTGCAATGGAGACGATTTTTTTTTAAACAAGAGGCGGCAGACGTATTTGTGACGCCTGATGGTAAGCAGTCGACACCGTCCATGGACATCGCTGCCGGCCTTTTACATATGAATACGCTTGTTTCTTGAAGGTTGCCAAGTCGTAGCTGGTCAAAGAAACTGTCGCAAGAAGTTGGTTCCACAAAACCAAAGCGCTATTGACCGTGAGACTTCCGGATTTGTTATAGGACCATCCTATTTCATTCCGTGGATGTTGTAGAAGACGTCTAAGAGAATATTAGGAAACGGGTAGCAGCGTTTACCTGGGTACATATAAAACCTACTGCGGTCATCACCGTTTGCCTGCAAACCCTCCCTTCCCCTTAATCAGCTTGCTTGGCAGACGGGTTTGTGACTGCAGTAGATTTTATTTGTACCCAGGTAAACGCTTCTATCCGTTTCCTGCTATTCCCTTAATCGTCTTCTACAACACCCTCGGTATGAGACGGGGTGGTCCTATTGTAAATTCAGAAACCACAAAGATATACCTAGTTACATAAGGGCATTATTTCTGAAACTACCAAATCCACCTCTGTTCCCGACTCCATACCATCCTTGTTCGTCGCCGAAATTCATCCATGAAATTAATTAAAAAACACTTCACGCCGGTGATTTCGTCCAAATTGATTGAGTGCGGCCCTGGTCCCGTGACGTCACTAATGGACCAACACTGTTGCTTAATTTTTAAGTGGGGGACAAGTTTTCCGAAAAAACCTTCCAGAGTGTTTTTCGTTATAATCGAATTACGGCGGATGAAAACAGTGATGGCGTTTTTGATGCAGTTTAATTTTAATTTCTTGCGTTTTTGCATGTAATTATAACAAGTGAAACGATGGATTTCATCCATAAAGACATTTTCTAGCTGACAATATACAGAAGCTATGGTACAGTTCTCAGACGAAGCTTAAATCTTTAGTGATCTTCTTCTAACATATATCCTTTTATACATCCTTCTGAAAATCTGTGTCCAATATAAGTCTTGTTATAAAATTGGACAATTTATTGTCATATGCCCTTGCAAATCAGATTTGGGGAGAGGGTCTCTTGATAGGCCACAAATTGATCATAATAAAATTCAAAATCGTACTTGACATACAAGGACCTTGCCTTGCCTTGCGTGAGCGTGTGTGCTTCTGTACTAAGGTATGTTATTTGTATCTGTTTTTATGGAATAACTTTCTGATTATAAATCGCTCTTAAGTGTGAGGAGCCTTTTTCGGTCCATTGGTTTACAATCATGTCGTGTCTCGTGGTATTTATTAATTCAAATTCAAATTCTTTATTACAGACTAAGTGATACATTTTGGTCTTAATAAATCATAGGTTCTTTAGAACTTAGTCGCCCTTTTCGGGCATTGTAATGTATTAAAGATCGTAACAGTAATATTAATGAAATTATTCCTTCAAATTATTATGTTTCTTATTAACTTGGTTATAATAGGTAAAAGGTCAAGCACAAGATTTTTTTTAGGAACATGGTATGATGAACAGGCCTACTATAGGGTCCATATTCCACAGTTTATTAGTTTACCTAGTCTAAGTCAACTGTATGGTGTGCAATGAACAACATATCTATCTATACGAGCACTAGAGTAATCGACGCTAGCGGTCTCCCTGCACGTCATAAACTGGCCTTGTTACTGCATCCTTGTTTCGGCTTGTTCGCAACTTCAGGCGTTAATAATGTCCTAGTGCATTGAATGTGTTAAACATGAAAATATTAGCCTGACGAGCGTAACAAGCACTAATTAATTTATGATTCTCTAAAGCTAACTCTTTTTCTCTATGACAATTTTTCTTGGTTCTTAGACAGATATTTTAATTCTCATAGAAAAAATATATTTTACAAAGATATTTTTTTTTTCAAGAATTCGAAAACAAACCAATTGTTATTATTATTAGACATAGGACACGTACGATAGAAGAATGGTGGCGCGTTCTGTAGTCTGTCCAGAGTGACAACGACACAGAAGAAGAAGAAATAGATAGGTTTAGAGTGATATTAATTGACCAGAATGTTCATTAACCAAGTAGTTTCAACACAGACAAACACACAGGTATCAGGGGCCCTACTACAGAAAACGAAAACGATCGTTCGTTGAACGGATCGCTTATTTTTGCCCCATAAATCCCGCTCATTTGTCCCTCCCGTGTTCTAATATATCAATTAAATTGTTGAAAATCGACGTTGACGAATTTTAGTTCGTATATTCGAACACGGGAGGGACAAATGAGAGGGATTTATGGGGCAAAAATACGCGATCCGTTCAACGAACGATCGTTTTCGTTTTCTGTAGTAGGGCCCCAGATTAAGGTTTTCAAGTAGTAATTGTTTTATTACTTTTTAATAGCGTATGTGAAGGTTACTATTGTGAGGAAAGAGCTTACGTACCAAAGGTTGCAAGTTCGTGGAAAAACATAATACTCGTATTCAATTAGTAGTAAAACTTAGCGTTGTTCAATTAGTACCAAAACATCAAGTGTCATTGAATTAACTAGACCGGCGCGCACGTCATTCCGCGTGATACATAATCGCCGTAACTCAATTAGCCAAATCTGCCCTCTCCGCGATTTGCCATGCCCGCGATATTGTGTACGGGCCCCATAAATTGACAAACTGTCCAACTACAGTGAACAAGGCGGAATAAGTTTCTGCTTCCGGTCAGTGCGTTGGAAACATACGGGCGGGCCTTTTGGAGTAGCGACGAGCGGTTGGAAGAACAAGAAAGAGATAGTACATAGTGCAATAATAGTTGTCTCTTCTTGTAAATATGGTCTATACCTAGAGTAATTTTACTAGTTATAACTAGACTTGTATTTCAATCCAGTAAAAATATCCAGAACTGAATAAGTGGTTACAGTAGAGTCGGTAAAATAGACCCTAGTGAGTTCAGCATTGCGTTGATATTAGAACAGTTGAATTTTTGATTGTGTTGCAATCATCGTGGCCACTAGCGGACTAGAAAGAATAGTTATTAGGCTAAGAGTTTAGTGTGTCAAGATGACTTCACTGACATTACATAAAGTGGTAATGTAATAAGGAACAATGTAAGTAAGTGACCACGATTATTGCATAATCAAAACTTCAAACTGTAAATACAAAATACATGATAAAAGTCAGGTATAGGTCCCGTTAATAAAAAAATAATTGTAATGAAACATTATCAGCCGGCAAACGTCCATTGCTAGACATGGGACCTCATTTAGTGATTGCAGTAGGTTTTATTTGTACCCTGGTAAACGCTCTTGCTAGTTTTCTGATGTTTTCTTGGTCCACTTTTACGACACCGACGGGATGAGATGAGGTGGTCCAATTCCACATTGGAAATCACACGGACAATGTAATGAAACGTGAAAAGTAAAATTTAAGCACTGCACGCGTCGCGCCCGTTCGCAACCCATCCCCGTGTGTCCTCATCCAGAGGTCCAGAGGCACTGGCGGTGATTTAGCGTCTAACTTGGACTATGTCCGCGAGGTCCTACGGCACCACGGCTGTTCGGTTAATGAACCATGAATTTCTATTTGTTGTGTAGTCCAGGTAATTAACTAATAGGTGTAGTCCCAAGTAGCCGGGACGGAACTAAGCGAACTGACTATGAATAGGTGTTTATTAGACTTGGGAGGGCGTCTTCTGTGTAAAGTCTTTATCTGTAGGAATATGAGTCTTTTGGTGAGATGCATACATCTACTTCACAGATTAAGATCTGAAAAGTGTCGTCTCTCACATACTTTCTGGGATAGGTCACTTGAACACACAATGATATTAAGCAATAGAAACAAATAGACAATCTTTTGACTATTTTGGCGGCTTCGGTAGCACAAGGGTTAAAACATTAACACTAGAAGTGCGGGCGTTCCAAATTTGACTCATGTCGATGTTCTACATTTAAATTTATACTAATTTATTGCACGATAGAACAGTAAACAAAAGGCAGACTTAATGCCACTTAGGTATTCTATACCAGTGAACCATGGGGCTAAGCAGACTAATTTTAAGATAGCATGCCACAAAGTTTGTTAGAAAAACAAAACTAAAAAAAAAATCTCAAGAAAAACAAAAATATTATTAGTAATGCCTACATTCAAGACGTATGAATAATTATTTTATTTAATCAGATGACTTCACAGACGAACAAGTGAAACACCAATCCCACAGATAGCATAAAGTCTCGACATAAAAACCTACGATGTGCATTTAAAAAATGGTCAAGTGTGGGTCTAAATGAGCTTTGGATTCTGTATGGATCTCAAATCGTCGTTAAATTTATGTTAATTTCATTACAAGATATTGTTGCACTATATGCAGATGTACTCGTATAAATTAGTTTTTGTTTATTAAGTACTCATAGTAATGTAAATAAAAAAAGGAACTGTGTAAAATTGTTTATGAATTGTTGTATGAGAGACCCCCATTTTTTCTATTTTTAGTATAATACGATATAATAGAAAGAAAGAAAGAAAAAACATTTATTTAGTGCAAGACAATACATGCCAATTTACAAATAAACGGAGTAACTTATAGGTAAAACATAGGTAAAGGCACATGTAACACAATAACGTACTATAGAGCAATGCACCAAAAGGGTAACCACTCAGCATTAGCCGTGACGCAAGCTCCGCGGCACTGATTTTCATTATTAGTTAATAAGTTATTGGAGTTCATTATGCCTGCAAACGCCAACAACTGGACATAGGCGTCTCCCAATGACAATTCTCTTTTAGGGGGCTTGGTCTTAGTCACCACGCTTGGCAGACGGGTTGATGACCGCAGCAGGTTTTACTCATCATCATCATCAGCCTCCAACAGTCCACTGCTGGACATAGGCCTCTCCCATTGTTCACCACTTTGGTTTTCGTCATTTCTTGGGCTTGTCGCATCTAGCACTTGCCATCCGTCCTGCGCCCATAACAGGTTTTACTCATTCAACAGAAATTCACGGTTCAGGCAATGGTGACACACAGATTGATGACAGGTGTCCATCTGAGACAGACAGATGGACAGATGTGCAGAAGTTCCTCGTTCCTGCCCCGTGCCATTAAGTCATGGAATGCCCTTCCAGCTCATGTGTTTCCTTCCTCTAACAATCCTGGGTTCTTTAGGTGGGGCGTGAAACGGCATCTCAGTGGACCTTCAGGGTGAGGGCGACAGGCGCAATGGGTTTGTTCTATTGTGCTTGTCGACCTAACTTTTGGACTTCACGACCGCTTACCATCAGGTGCAGTGAGGTCATCCTGAAAGCTATTCTTTTTAATAAAGTCGCATTCCGTTTTTGCCCTTTGCATACGGAACCTCGAAAACGGAAACCGATCCCGGCTACAATTCCACCGGCAAATGAAATTGTACCATTTAACCGAACACAAGATTTAAGTGACGGCGCGCGCGTAAAATTTAATGAAAATATAAAGCACAGGAGCCACTAACCGCGTCCATTCTAATTACCTATAATTATCGTTTCATACGGGCCGATGCAGTTTTAATTCCGCCATTTTGTTCCGGTGCTTGCGCACTAATGAGTGTAACCGATGGCTTTTTGATAATGTTATTGATATGGCGTGTGTGGTGTTAATATCGGAATGGTGCGCCTGTGAATTACGATGCTGAAGTTTGGGATTGTATGCGAGGTGATTGTGATAGGGAATGGTTTGAAACTAGAACTATGGTAGTGCGGAATTATGATAAAAACTCTTATACAAATGCTCGCAACAAGTTTTCATTGTGGTTTGCGTAGAGTAGGACCACACTACCTCATCACGTGATTATCGTACAGGACGACTATTGGCAGCAGCGTTTATCTGTGTACAAATAAAACTACTGCGGTCACCAATCCTTCTGCCAGGCGTGATTGACTGAGGCAAATCCCCGAAATGACTATTGTTGTTAGGGTAGGCCTATTTTCAGCACTGGATGATTGCAGGCCGATGATGATGATAAAGTTTTTATTACATAGGTAGGAGTTAGATTTATGAAGGGACGGTTAATTTACCCATACAAATCATCGCTCTCAATCTGTTGCCGTAGGTACTGTTTTTACAGTCTGCTGTCTGCTAGGGATTTCTTGAGATTTCAGATTCCCAGCCCTTCTCACTCTCAGAGACGCAATCTAGTTTGCTCAACTATTCTACTAGGCTCTATTTCTCTGTATTATATTGGCATAGACACCATTATTAAACATGAACGTGGTTGTCGTACGATTGTCGCACGCTGCCGTGTAAGTCGCGTCGCAATACGGGCGCTGTCCGCACGCGGCCGCGCCGTAACTCGCGTGCGGTCGAGTGAGGCGACTGACACAGAGCTGCCGTCGTACTGTGTCAGCGCGCTATGTGCTGCGACAATGTCGGACGCTGCAGTGTAAGTGTCGCAATACGGGCGCTGTCCGCACGCGGCCGCGCCGTAACTCGCGTGCGGTCGAGCGAAGCGACTGACACAGAGCTGCCGTCGTACTGTGTCAGCGCACTATGTGCTGCGACAATGTCGGACGCTGCAGTGTAAGTGTCGCAATACGGACGCTGTCCGCACGCGGCCGCGCCGTAACTCGCGTGCGGTCGAGCGAAGCGACTGACACAGAGCTGCCGTCGTACTGTGTCAGCGCACTATGTGCTGCGACAATGTCGGACGCTGCAGTGTAAGTGTCGCAATACGGGCGCTGTCCGCACGCGGCCGCGCCGTAACTCGCGTGCGGTCGAGCGAAGCGACTGACACAGAGCTGCCGTCGTACTGTGTCAGCGCACTATGTGCTGCGACAATGTCGGACGCTGCAGTGTAAGTGTCGCAATACGGACGCTGTCCGCACGCGGCCGCGCCGTATCTCGCGTGCGGTCGAGTCAGGCGACTGACACAGAGCTGCGCGAGCTGAGCTGAGATAGGCGCAGACGAAGGGATGTAAGGGAGCGGCCTATCATCATTTCGCTCCAAGCTAACCTCCCCTGGCCGTGGTACATCCTGCCAAATAACAAACGAGGCGCTGGCAACCGACTGGCGGTATAACCATCACAATTGAAGGCGGTATCTAAATACCGCAGACCGATGACGGGCAGCAGCGTCACTGAAGCAAGAAGCTACGCCCTGCGATCGCCAACCCGCCTGCCCAGCGTGGCGATTATGGGTATATCCTCCAAATGTTTTCCCTAAGAGGCGAACAACTGGAGAGGCCTATGTCCAGCAGTGGACTGCTATAGGCTGATGATGAGACGCAGAGGTCGAGTCGAGCGGAAGTCGACTCGTTCTAACTAACTTACAAATTTTTTTCATTGCTGAAGAAGACTTACAACTACTACTCATATCATTAATTCGATTTTCAACGCCGCCTACATTTCATACATTAGCTAACAAACCAATATGTCAAATGGGTATAAGCAACTCTGTACATTCCTCATCCAGCCGACCAATTAAAACAAGGCAAGTGTAGGTCGGCCATCTTAAATCCCTGCGCCGTGTATTGGCAATATCTGAGCGGCCGTTACTTGTGCAGCGTGCGTGCGCCTGCAGTTGTGCATTATTTACAGCCGCTCGGTCAGTGAGCGTCGTAGATTCGTAGGCGACTACGGTGTCGTAGCGGGCTCGTAGATTGTGGCGTAGCATGTGTACGTTAATTTGATGCGTTTATTCAAACGATGAGTTACTAGAGTCCAGCCCTCGCTTGACTTTGGGTATTTTATTTAAATCAACAATTCAATGGGTTATATTATTCGCATTTTAGATCCCTTATGTTTTCTAAATATAAATATAATATTACTCAGAGTGAATGTAGCGTTCCAATGGTAAAAGAATTATTAAAATCGGCACAGTAGTATTATAGTTTATTCACTACAAATTAACTTCTATAATTGCTTTTATTACCAGTATTTAAGTATGGAAAAAGAAGGCCATACGACTCTGAAAAATCATGGTTACCCTACTGCCCTACTTCTATGAAATAAAAATAATTGATCAATACATATAAGCTTCAACTTTCCATTACATTAGGGAATGAGACAGGTCTGATCATCCTTCTGTAACGAAATCAAAATATGCTTTAGCAAAAGTACAAACTCTAAGGTTTCTATTTGATCATGACGAAAGCGATTTTCTGAATACGAATCAGTACTAAAGTCGTATTAAAAGTTAAAGCCTAGCTTTCTATACAGACATGGTATACTAATGTTCACTAGCTGAGAATTGCTGTCAACTTTTGACACTTTACTCATACGAGTATATCTCACAAGATTATTTGGTGGGTAAGTCACTTTTTTTGCGTTCCTCATACTAAGTGAACTGAATGATTACCTTTTTTTTGTTTGACCAGGGATAAATGCAGTTTACGCATACCCGCTACCAGGGGGAGCAGCAGGTTATGTGGGACGCGCTCCGCGTCCCAGAATACCCACTAAAACCCCCGGTTGCCACCGTTCAGTGCGCCTTGAACGCCTAACTTACGCCGAAGTCGTTGTAACCGGCGGAGCGAATCAAAACAAAAGCAAGTAGCGACAAACGACGCCGGATAAAAGTGCGACAATTAGAGCGTACACTTCGCGAAATGTCAGCGGTATACTAGCGGCGGACGCAAATGTGGCCGGCAGAAGTCGTAAAGATGGCTCGCTTCGCCGCGCCTGGTCTTTGCAACTGACTGTACTGTATATTATGGTATTTTTTTTATTAGCACAGCATAGGAGCTTCCCCTCGCCTGATCTGAAAGTAAATAAAATAAAATAAAATAAATAAAATAATTTATTTCTGCAAATAGACAAGTAAATTCTTTAGCACGTCAAACTTTTTTCCCTACTAGCACTTCGACGTGGTAAGGATGAGGCCTGATGAGAAGTAGTGCAATCTCTAATGCCTTTTCTTTTATATTAGCCGCTGTGCCCAAAATTCGGTAAAACAAGTTAGTATGAAAATAGATACCTGTTATTCCTGTCAATACTCCGCACATAGAAATCAGTTCCATACACATTATCTCTGTAGATGTCACCTCTTCTATACCAGTAATTGCAAGGTACATACTCGCTAAACAACTAAACCCAACAATCCCTGGGAGCATTAGGCACTTATGCACAAATACTGAACTAGTCCTCAATTGAGCCGCGTCTAACCTGAGCTGCAGTGGATTTGGAGACAGTAAGGAATGTTCGGCCTTGAAACTATGCGGGAATTAGGCTTGAACACAGCAACTTGGCTTCCTCGGCATTGTCGAGCCTATGAGTAGGGGATGCCGCTTGTCATCAGATTTCTTTTTTTTTTTTTAAGAGGGGAATGCATTAGGCACCTTCATGCCGTCTCCGGGGGGAGGCGGCATGGTGTGTGGGACTCACACCTCCCAAAAGGGAGGGCATACCCACTAAACCCCCCTGTGTCGCCAGTGGGCAGCAAGTTGCAGGGACACGGGTAGCACCGAAGCATACGGCCATATCCCTGCCTGCCCTGGCCAGCCGCAGATGATAAGCGGCCGGCACTCCTGGTTTGTCATCAGAATCGCACAAGATATTTAACTATTAACGGCAAGATATTCAACCAGTAACATTGATATTTATGCTTAAGTTTGTATTAATACGAACTCATCATCATCATGTCGTAGGGCTCTTCTGTGCTCAAGTCCTCATAAATCAATATCTACTTAGCGAAGCCAATCTATCGCAGCCGGAGTGAGTTCATGGAGCTCATACATTCCGCCAGGAAAACGCCGGAGGGGACGATTTTCAACGATATGTGTGGTGGTCTGGTTAGGAGCCCCACAATCGCAATTCGGCGCGTTTTTTTATTGACACAAACTTAAGCATAAATATCAAATCGCGCGATACCCCGCGCCCGCACGCGCAGCCGTCCGTTTGCGGCCTAAGGAGGTCCACTGCAAAATATGGGCCTCCCCCCAATACCTCCACAACTACCGGACGTAAGCTGCCTTTATCCAGTCCTATCCTGTTGACTATTATCGTGTTGTCAGTGCACCTCGCTGGAGGGCGCCCTACACAGCGTTTCCTATCGAACTATGGGCCACACTGCGCCATCTAGACCCGAACCAAGTCGAAGCTTGTAGTATGAGTAGGTACTAGACAGCTGATAAACACACTTAGATACCACTTTTTTGATAAAATGAAAAATGAAAATGAAATGATAAATTGAAAGGGCTATTGCACGAACCTTGCTGCATTTACACCGTTGTACTGTGCCCTCCTAACTCGCTAAGCGAGGCAAGAGGCAGAGCAAAGTTCCCGGCGCCGGATCAAACCACCTTAAACCGGTTTGCGCCAGATATAAACCGGTTTAGCGGGAGAGAAGCCGATCTGGAAATTATTGCAGGTGATATTCTATTGTGGCGGTGTTTAGTGAATAGAGTATTCAAATAATTCATTTAAAAATAAAATAAATAACCCAAGACATGTCACGCTGGGCCACACAGCGCCACCTAGCCCCAAACTAAGCCGAAGCTTGTACTATGAGTACCTACTAGACAACTGATAAACTTACTTAGATACATTTTTTTGTAAATAAATACATATTATACATAGAAAACACCCAGACCAATACAAACAGACATGTTTATGAACACCAATGTACTGTGCGGGAATCGAACCCACTACCCTTAGCTCAGAAGGCTAAACCAAATGAGCCATATATTACTTGCAAGCTGATGATGCTTATCTAACTACGTACCAGATACGACAGAAAAAAAAAACAAACAATTACCCTCCCCATCCCTCCAAAGACGGTCTACTTCTTAAAGATTGACCAGCCAAAATGGGCGCGTTAAAACTTCAATTATCAAAAAGCATTGCCCAATAAAACGGGCCGGGCGTCCCAATACCAATTAGAGTCAGGGCAATAACAATAAAAAAACTTTAATAAACAATGGAACGCGAGACGCTTGTAAATTCGCCAAAACACCAGCCGAGACGATTATACCCCTAACTGGGCATAATTACGGTCATTTGGTGTCATCTTACCCTTAACGAGATCATCAACATGGCATCCGGGAACTACGAAGACGGGATCGTGTAATGTGGGCTGTTTGCGTTTAGATGTGCTTAAGCAATTGTTGGTAATTGAAACAAAATATTAGCTAACACAAAATAATGAAACACATACAATAATCAAATCTGAACTTTTACACTATGCACGCGGACACGTCCTACGTTTCATTCACATACATACAATCAACAACCACATACTCATTTAAAAATTATAATATTTCTTATTTTAAATGTAAAATAAAACCATTGTTGTTGTTTTCAATTACTATTTTATTGAAAGAAAGGAGAAAGAAAAACCTTTATTCGAATCACCTAAGAAAATTAAAAGTTACCTACCTAAAAAGTACAGAAAAAATACTGTGTTGATAACATGAAAGGGTGTCTACTCAGCCCTTATTGTAAGCTTAGGTAGTTATGATTAATGTGTGGTTCTTACAACAACAAAAAATTAAGATTACATGATGCTTAGTTTTATAATGGGTAGCGACGTTAGAGTCGGCGACGGAACGCGCTCACCCAACAAAAAACAATTCACTCTCCCCTTGAAAATCTTATTCTATCCATTTTATATATCTTATAGTATCAGAGACCATGGACTCTGATAAAGAGACATAGGTTCGCACTTTGCGATATAATGTATAGGAAATTTTATACTTACATTCTTTGAACGAGTTTATCTCTTGAGTTGAGAGCCTTCCGCTCCCCCAATTGTTCGGTGATGATGACAAGGCCGGCCTGGCCATCATCGTAGTCATTTAGAAAAAAATTCTCTTGAGTTTAAAAAGACTAACACAAAACAACCAAACAACCTCCGCATCCTCTCTCCCGATCTTCCCACCTCCACAACCAAAATAAGGCAATGAACAATAAATAATATTTTAAATTAATGCTAATGCCACGGGTTCGGCTAAACGGGAGCGGTATAACTCAGACTCCACTGGTTAATGTACGAATTAGCTTTATTTATTATGATTGTGGCCGGATAAAGGTGATAGATAATCCTTTTCGTCTTAACTGCTGACTAATGGTGGGGGTGTAACAAGTGACGAAGGAAGTGAGCTGTTGGGATGTGATGTCGTTTTTGTAGTGGTTTTTTAAGCCCCAAGACCTGGGGCCCTACTACAGAAAACGAAAACGATCGTTCGTTGAACGGATCGCGAATTTTTGCCCCATAAATCCCTCTGATTTGTCCCTCCCGTATTCGAATATACGAACTAAAATTCGTCAACGTCGGTTTTCAACAATTTAATTGATATATTAGAATCTCGATAGATCGTTTTCGTTTTTTGGAGTAGGTCCCCTGGGCCGCTACTACCAAAAACGAAAACGATCGTTCGTTGAACGGATCCGCGTATTTTTGCCCCATAAATCAATCTCATTTGTCCCTCCCGTGTTCGAATATATCAATTAAATTTTAGTTTGTATGTTGCTCGACCATTGTAGCCCACAGCGCCGTGTCAAAGTAAGCCGAAGGTCGTTGTAGGTAAGACAACCGATTGAAGCTAACTTTAGATTTTTTTGTGAATAAATACACACTATTACCGCATAATCTCATGTAAAGACTGCCCTGTCTTACTTTTCATTAGGCAAAAATATTACCTATGCTGTGCTTTAATAAAAGAAAGAGGCAAGTTCGAATCGGACCAAAAAAAATCCAAAAAAAGATACTTATAGAATACTGCAGCCAAATGACCTCCGGGTCGTGTTTCTGCCGGTGAGTAAGGTTTCCAGAGCTCATGGGGGGTTAGGGTTGGGCCGGCATGGCAGTGACAACCGTTGTCACAGCGACTTGGGCTTCTCTTTCGCTTTCCATCAGGCGTAGAGAACCCATTATGTCGAGCTACTATAAAAAAACCTAAAATATTGTTTCTATATCTGTGCTATAAGACGTTGCAGTTGCTTCATAACTACCAAATTTCAAGATCTTCTACTCTCTTCGGATATTTTAGTTTTTTCCTTTTGAGGTACTGAATCTTGAAAGCGTTTTTTTTGTGAAGAAAGCACGCTAGTTTATTGAGTATACCAAATAAAGGCAATGCATAAATAACTAATTAAGTACAAACGATCTCGCAACGGATGACACAAATCTCGGCCAACACACGACCGGAACAGACGAGCCGAGACGCACTCTCACACCAAAATAACGCACGCACATAAATATAGATTTATTGTGTACTTGTTTTTCTGGCTGTAGTGCTGAAAAGACCTCGGAAGATATAGGGTTAATCAGTGAATATTCGTCGCAAGGAATAGGGGAAAACGTTTGATTAATACAGAAGAATCGTAAAGGGACATTTGTATGTGTGGTTTTCGGGTTGAGAATAGGACCACTCCTTCACGAAGTATCAGGAAACGGGCAACAGCGTTTAACTGGAACTCGCCTGCCAAGCCTGGTCATCATCATCATCCAATTGCAGTCCACTGCTGGACAAAAGCCTCTCCAGTTGTTCGTCATTTAGGGCAAACATCTGGAGGATATACTTACCCATAATCGGCCCGCGGGGCAGGCGGGTTGGCGATCGCAGGGCGTAACTTCTCGCTCCGGTGACGCTGCCGGTCATTGGTCTGTGGTATTTAGCTACGCCTTCAATTGTGATGGTTATAGCGCCACCAGGCGGTTGCTAGCGCGTCGTTTGTTATTTGGCAGGATGCACCACGGGTAGGTGAGGTTGGCTTGGAGCGAAAAGCTGATAGGTCGCTCCCTTGCATCCCCTGCATGTCCTGTCCTAAGCGTGACGACTAAGGCAAATCCTCTAAATGACAATTGTCATAAGGGAGGTCTGTGTCCAGCTGTGGAGCAGTGGAAAGAAATGCAGTGGAGCAGTTTGTGAGCTGATGATGATGAAGGAAGACTAGATGAGAAACGGACTGTAGACTGTAGTAGGTACAGGGGTTTTAGGTAGGTGTATTTCGACTTTTAAATTCAGTACAGATATTAGTGAGATCTACTTAAGTCGGTATCCCGATGCGCCTCCTAATCAGGCGCTTTATGGGGAAGAAACCTGCATACTAATTACAATGAATTAAATACCTATAATTTTTTGATGGAACTGTTGGATCGGTGTTTACTATGTGTATAATATGTATTTATAAAAGAAAAGTATATAAGTGAGTTTATCAATTGTCTAGTACCCATAGTACAAGCTTCGGCTTAGTTTGGGGCTAGATGGCGATGTGTGGCCCAGCGTGGCATGTCTTAAAAAATATAACTATAGCGGTTACATATAATGTACTTTGGTAGCCTCAAAAAACCGGTTTATCTTCAGTTCTATCCTTAATCATTCCGTAACGGAAAAGAAACGAATAGCAATAAAAATTCTTAGAACAATTTCTATAGCCAACGGAATCATATGAAGTACGTACTCGAAAATATCAGTGGAACAATAAAAATAGCAAACATCCCGTCGAGTAATATACGGATGCTAATAATAACAAGGAAATATGTGCAAATAAATTTATATGACATGCTTTAGTGGCCATACTTTACTCGTATGATTTACGAGCGGCCACTTCGGTGTTTAATCTGCTGCAAAAACTAGTCCGATAGAATGGATTTGTTTATTTGTTAGCGGAATTAAATTAATTAGCGTTGTCACGCGACTTTGTTGGTATCAAATCGCGATGTGTTTTGGTTGAATACGTTTGAAAATGCATTAGGATTTCAAAATGCTAAAAATGGAGCACAGGGTGCAAGCTAGCCGTAACAGCATTCTGAACTCGCTGGCACATCCCACTGTCTATATCTGTCACCGTAAAATTGTAAATACCGTTAGATTAATAATCCATCTTGCGAGATTGTAATGGTCGAAAGATTGTGAACTGTAGCATCAATATTACATTTTCTACTATCATCTTCTTCTATACTTATAATACTTAAATCTGTAGAGAAGTCAATTCTGTCCATGAAATATATTTTCAAAATCAGGGGGTGATTAGTGATCGATACCTACTGATGCCAAAAATGCAATCAGTAAAATTCTGTCCGTTCGTCTGTCTGTCTGTCTGTATGTTCGTTATAGAAAATAACTACTGGATGGATTTTAACGAAACTTGGTACGAATATTCTTCATACTCCTGGGCAAGTTAACTATAGTATACTTTCATCACTCTACAATCAGTAGGAGCAGTGACGGGAAGTGTTGGGAAAACGGGAGATAAATAAAATAAAAAAATAAAAAATAAAATAGTTTATTTCTGCAAATAGATTCACTAGTAATACTTTTGCACGTCAAACTTTTTTCCTACCAGCACTTCGACGTGTAGCCTGCTGAGAAGAAGTGCCGCAACAAACTCAACAGTTAGCCTTGTTTAAAATATATGATACAATACAATAATATCGTTTTAAAAAGCGCAAGCGAGCAGACTATCATGTCCATGTAATATTGTCATCCATATAATCTTGTACTTTATAATAACCTTTTGACATTAAAATGGACTTAATGCGAGATTTAAATCTATGTATAGGTAGATCAACAATATTTTGCGGTATTTTGTTAAACATTTTTACACTTTGTCCTATGAATGAGTTACCAGTTTTACGAAGCCTGAGATTGGAAACAGCAAGTTTGCTCTTATTTCTAGTATTGAACTGGTGAAGATCTGAGTTTTTACTATATAAATGTATATTCTTACGTACAACCATAATGCAGTCAAATATGTACTGTGATGCCACAGTTAGGATATTAATTTCTTTAAATAATTCTCTAAGTGAATCGCGAGATTTAAGTCCATATATAGAACAGATCGCCCTCTTCTGTAATACAAAAATAGTTTGTATGTCAGAAGCTGATCCCCATAGGAGCAAACCATATGACATAACACTATGGAAGTAACTAAAATAAACAAGTCTCGCTGTTTCAATATCAGTGAGTTGCCTAATTTTTTTAACTGCATATGCAGCTGAACTGAGTCTTCCTGCCAGGGCTCCTATATGAGGAGCCCATTGTAACTTGGAGTCCACAGTAATCCCTAAAAAGGTCGTAGACTTAACAAGCTCAATGTGTTCACCATTCATAATTATATTAGTATTTACTTGCCTCACATTAGGCATCGTGAATTTAATACATTTTGTTTTATTAGAATTTAAAAGTAAATTATTTGTGTTAAACCAATGCAATATTTAGAGATATTTTTATGTGTATGTTTGATCGCGGATCACGCGAAAGCTACTACATGGAATTAAATGCAGTTTTCACCAATGTATTGCTAGAATTCTGACTTAAAATTTAGGTACCATTTTATTGTTATTTTTGAAATCCGATATCCACGCGTGCGACGCCGCCGGCACAGCTAGTACTTAAATATAATGGTAGAAATGGAACAATCACGCATTTTCATCACATGAGTATTTGTCCCGAATGAGATTCAAAGCGACTTTTAAATCTCGTAACGGGCTTTTGAAGTCGTAGATTTGGATTGAGACCCTTTCCTATTCAGTCTCTGTTACATCTTAAATCATAACCAAACAACCAGCATTACTAGCAAGTCCTATACCAGCTACGATTCAATAATACGCCCATATGTCATGTGAAAATTGGTCTGATACTCAAACAATGCACCGGGCCGTTTGCGTAAGAGACCGTAAATTATAGATGAAGTTGGAGTCTTCATATTGTTTACCGTGTCTCTTGCCCGTTTAGCAATGCTAAGTGATTAAGAATACGGCGTGTGCGCAGGGGTCCGGTGGAGTCGCATTGATACAAAGAATATTTTGTTAATGATTTTCTTTGGTGATAAGGTGCAACATACTAGGTATCATCATCGCTAGAGAGGTAGGGCATAGCGAATCTTCGCTCGAATTGAGTCGCAGCCAAATGACCTCCGGGTCGTGTTTCTGCTGCTGAGTAGGGTTTCCGGAGCTCGTGGGGGGTTAGGGTTGGGCCGGCATGACAGTGGCAACTGACAGGTAACTGACCAGTTACTTGTCAGTTGTCACAGCAACTTGGGCTTCTTTTTCGCTTAAACATATCATCATCAGCCTGTTACAGTCCACTGCTGGACATAGGCCTCTTCAGTTGTTCGCCACCTAGGGCAAATATTTGGAGGATATACCCATCGCCACGCTGGGCAGGCGGGTTGGCGATCGCAGGGCGTTCTTCCTCCGGTGACGCTGCTGCCCGTCATCGGTCTGTAATATTTAACTACGCTTTCTATCGTGATGTTTATACCGCCACCAGTCAGAGCCTCGTTTGTTGTTCGGCAGGATGCACCACGGGCAGGTGAGGATGGCTTGGAGCGAAAAGGTGATAGGTCGCTCCCTTACATCCCAAGCTTTTTTTTGACTGGCTCGGTGGCTTAGTTGGTAGTGACCTCTGCCTTCTGATCCAAGGGTCGTGGGTTCGATCCCCGCACATTACAAACATTTGTGAACATGTCTGTTTGTATTGGTCTGGGTGTTTTCTGTGTATAATGTGTATTTATTTACAAAAAAAAACTTACTTTGGGTCTAGATGGCGCTGTGTGGCCCAGCGTGGCATGTCTTGAGTTACTACTTACTTACTTAAACAAGTATATGTTTATTTAAAACACGACTCCACAGCGGCCGTATCCGAAAGTTCAACGCCGAACTACACAAGATACAGTTCTCTACTCAAATTCCAACTGCGAAGTTAAACTGAAATAACTTACGCGAATCGGCCGATCGCCTTTGTCGTTCTAAGCTAGAACGCAATTATCATTAATTATTATTAAATGTGACATTTTGGTGATAAACGCTGGCCCGATAACTTGGGCAAATAATTCAAGTTGGCCCATCGAATGGGCGGGATGTTTGAACTGTGTTTGATTTGTTATTGGGGCGACGCGAGGAGGGAAGGATTGGGCGGCTTAAGTTTGTCGACGGTGCCGTGCCGTGTCCTCTTAACTGTTTTTGGTAACTTGGTGGAGTTGCTTTAAAATGCTGATGTTGTAATCATTTTGTGGGTTAGAGACTTTTTGCGTAAGCATGGTGGCGGGGCTCTGCCTAAAGGTTTCTGCCCACTACACCGTATCATACCATGACCGTGCTATGAACGTGTCAGACACGAAAATAATACGGCACGGTCTACCTTGCCCACTGAACGGATCGACGGCGTTCTCTACCCGTTTGTAAGACAATTCTTAACTGTCCGTGCATGGCACGCGACGGTGTTGGTCGGTGACGGAACGGTCTAATGGGCATCGTCTCATAGTATTCAATACTTACAAAGAATACTTTTTTTGTCTGACACGTTCATAGCACGGCCATGGTATGATACGGTGTAGTGGGCAGAAGGCTTTAATAAGAAATTTTTATTACTTTAGGGACATCACAACAACACATCGACAAAACATATACTACAAACGTGAACAAAAAATACAGGACAAAAAAAATAATACAAAAGTACACAAAACCAAAGACCGGACATGGCGTTGTTGCGACATCCAGAGTAAAAGGACCTCACTCAGCATACAGCCGTGGCCCGCGCTGGAGCCAGGGCGCTGGTTTTTTGTAAGTCCTGGAGAGTGAGGCTCACGGACGATTGCGCCTGCGGCTATAAATAAACGTCTACATATTCATATTCATTTATTGCATCACATATGTATTAGGTATAAAGGTCTTAATATGTATATATATATCGCACCCTCCGGCGAATAAAGCGGTTATTGCAGAATTGCTATTTTTCAGGAGAAGCAAAAAACCGAAATCGGTGAATATCTCTGAAACTATAACTTTCAAATAAATGCTTTTAACTTTAATTGAAAGTAGATTTTTGATTGTACATAATATTTAAAAACTAAATTAATTTAATGGGAAATTCATAGTTAAAACCTCAAAAATATGTAATACCGCATAACAATATTATTGTTTTTGTCGTAGGGTGACATTACCACTTTATTCGCGGCAGCCTTCTATCAAAACTGCCCGCGCAACGAGGCATAGCGACAGTATTCGTTAGTTTTTGGTGTCTATTCTATTGTGCGTAATAACTTATTACCACTTTATTCGTGTGAAATTAAAAATAGGTTTATATTGTAAGCGTTGAATTCGCGGATCATTCTACGTAAACCATTACTGTAACAAGTGAATGCAACAACATTAAAAATATAGTTGTTATTGCTACATTTGTGTTTTTTTAAATTTTATTATTAAATTAACATAAAAAAATATGAATTACAACTAAATTAACTCTCATTAAGTCTAATTCCTATCAAAAACAGGTTTTTAAGCTATGCTTAGACCACAGCACATCGAAATACTTTACGGGGTTTGGGTCATTTTGGAGTCGTTTTAAATTTTGGTGGCCACTGACGGAAGTTATAATGTTTGAAAGAGGAATTCTATCGGATTTTAACGATACTTGGTACAAATATTCTTCATACTTCTGGGCAGGTTATAGTATACTTTTCATCACGCTACAATCAATAGGAGCAGAGCAGTAAAGGGAAGTGTTGGGAAAACGGGGGAAATTTTTACCTGTATGTTTGAATGCACATCACGCTAAAACTACTGCATAGAAATAAATGCGGTTTTTACCAATGTATTGCTAGAGGTCTAACTTAAAATTTAAGTACCATTTTATGAAGTCTATTATTTTTAAAACGCGATATCCACGCGTGCGACGCCGCTGGCACAGCTAGTCATTAATAAAAACTACAATTAAGTTGTTTCTGGTTAAATAAGATAAATATAACCACCCAGTCTTGTCTTACCAATGCTTCAAAACCCTGAAAAAGTAATCATCATCATGAGTCCACAGCTGGACATAGGGCTCTCCAAATGTTGGCCACTTTGATCGATCCTCGGCGTCTCGCACCCAGCCAGCGCACTTGCCAGCCGGCCTGCGCAAATCGTCACTCCACCTGGCCTGAGGGCGTCCTACACTACGTTTGCTGAGACGCGGTCTCACTCCAGAACTTATTTACCTCAACGGTTATTGATTCTGCGGCTGATGTTGCTAGCCCGATGCCCCTTCAATTTTTTAAATCGGTGAGCTGTGGATAACTTCGGTTCTCTGCCAGTTCACCACATTTCGAATAAGACAGAGAGACCCGAGCACAGCTCTTTCCATATGATTGCTGAACGATCTTTAGCTTGTAGACTAGCCGTACCGTAAGTTTCCACATTTAAGCTCCGTATGTCATAACCGGTAGAACGCACTGACCACCTGAAGCCTGACTATTTCTAATTACCTCGTCCTCAAAGCTGGTTCCACCTAACTGCAATGTCTGCCCGAGGTATACCTACATATTTTTGAACAACTTTTAGTTCCGGTAGAGCATGTTCATTGAACATGACCTTGGTTTTGTCCAAGTTTATCCCTACGCCGATGCGCGCAAAGGAGTCAGTCAGTTCATTCAGTATTTCTTGTAGGTCCTGCAGCGATTCTGCCATTATGACTATGCTGTTTATGTTGATGACAGGTCCTTTCTAGTTCAGCGTTTTGAACACATCTTCCATTACATTAGTGAACAACTTTGGAGAAATCACATCCCCTTATCCCATTCCTTGATGCAACGGTATAGGCCTTGTATACTAATTCTGTAATTGGATGCACATAGTGGCGGCTTCATAGATCACTGTTACTGTCTCATCACTGCTTGTATGGATGCCAATCTATGTGGCATCGCTGCAGGGACTCCAGAATAGACCAGATTTCAACCGAAGTCAAAGGCTTTCTCATAATCCACGAATGCAAGATACCTACAGGACTGATTATACTCTTCTGTCTTCTGTACAGCACTGTGTGGATGTGGTCTATGGTGTCGTATCCACTCCGAAAACCAGCATGTTTCGGCGGTTGGAATTCATCAAGTATTCGCACAAAACGGTTTGTGATCACATTTGAAAACAGCTTATAGACAAGGCTTAGAAGGGAAATAGGTCTGTTTGGACTCCCTTTTTGAAGAACAGGACAAGCACACTCCTTAGCCACGCGTCCGGAGTTCTCCATTCAAGCATTAAAAAGTTTTGGAGCTCCCTCAGTACGGGTTTATCTTCTGCTTTTACAAGCTTTGTTGTGACGCCATCCTCTCCTGGGGCTTATCCATCTTTAAGCTGCCCAAGAGCGATCTCGATTTTGTCGATGCTGAATTCTGGCAAGTCTTTGGTAAAATGGCGTGTTGATGTGGCCATAGTATCCTCATTTTCGGGTCAGATTTATGCAAAGCGATAAATATAACCAGCTGTAGAAGTCTTCCACCTCCAATAGAACTAACGGCTTGGAATAAAAGTAATAAGTAATGTAGTCAATCAACAGCCTTGCTTCGTCCATTATTGAACATAGGCCTCCTATAATTCGCGCCACAATTCTTTATCCCGGGCGTGTTTCTGTTCAGCCAATGCCAGCAGTTCTTTTAAGGTTATCAGCCCATGGATTGCGGGGCGTCCTAAATCGTCTGCTCCACCTATTGTTGGTTTAACGGCAGATATGGCCAGCCCACTGCCACGTATTATGTTCGTTTCGTTTCCTATTTATTTATTTGCAAACATTTTTTAAGCTAACAGAAATTCTCCAAAGCGCAATAAGTTTCAAAGGCAATTGCATATCAATTAGTTAGTATACAATTAGGTAATGCAATAAATTATTGGAACAATAAAATTTCAAATAGGTAGGTAGGTACAACTTACGAAAAAATCCATTTTGTTTAAATCATGGTCAAGTCAAAAGTTAGTACATAAAATAAATAATAATAATCCATCATAATTAACAATAATTAATACAGAACATGTTACTCTATTAATAAAATAAAGTGTCAAATAATGTCATATCAAATCAAATAAATGTCAATCCGTTGCATTCTCATTCAAAATAATCCAAAATTTATAAAAGAGATGTTGTAAGGTGTCAGCAAATAAATCGACCTTATAGTGCCAATCTTTCAACAGGATAAGCATTGGTCTTTCCACAGCGTGTTTAGGGACTAAAAAACTTGTGGAATAGTCTTCGCGTAAGTGTCCACATTTCGGAACGTATGTTAAGGTGACTTTTGATCCTTATAATGATCCTTTCAAATGAAAATAAAACCCTATGTTTTTCCAGAATTGAGCACATTCGATTCCTGAGTGTGGCAAACGAATTTTCGAAAATAATTTACATAATGCAGTTATTTTTCTTTTTAAAAAAGAAATATTTTTTTTTGTCACAAATGCTCTAGCTCACATATTAAGAGTACTTTTCCTTCATGCGTTGTCCTAAAATTGAAATGCCATTATCTTCGCTCGAATATTACTTACAGAAAATCTTATTTCATTAATATGTTAGTTAAGGATAGTGCTACACAATATAAAAATGAATGATGGCGGCTAAAAAAACGACGCCAATGTCCATACAAAATGACCCAAACTCCTTCGGACATTAAAATAAAATTTTTGCTAGATAGTGTTAAAGAAGTGTATGGGAATGTATGGAAGCGACCCATCATCTTTTCGCTCCAAGCCAAGCTCACCTGCCCATGGTGCATCCTGCCGAATGACGAACGAGGCGCTGGCAACCGACTGGTGGCGGTATAACCATCACAATTGAAGGGGTAGCTAAATGGTACGGCCCGATGACGGGTGGCAGCGTCACCGGAGCGAAAAGCTACGCCCTGCGATCGTCAACCCGCCTGCCCAGCGTGGCGATTATGGGTATATTCTCCAGATGTTGGCCCTGAGTGGCGAACCACTGGAGATGCATATGTCCAGCAGATGCTGATGATAGGCTGATGATGATGATAAGTGTATGGCTATGTGTATGAAAGTAAAAACGTAATGTTTTTTTTTGCAATAAAAAACGTATACGTACAAATAACGTAATAATTTTCGAACGCAATATTTTAATACAGCATTATGAAATTGAATTTAATGCAGTAATATATTATTACGACTCTATAATCATTATTTTATAACAAGAAGAATAGCATAACTTCAATTTACGATTCACCCGTTTACAAACCTGAGTAGTAACAACCTATTACAGCGTACGCGTCGTAAATTTTTCACCCGAATAAAGTGGTAAAATCGAATATTGATTTTGCGCTTGGGAGGACTATCCCGAATAATGTCGCATTGAATCAATGCGGACTAGACTAGTGAAGTTTTGTACGGTAATATTTGATTTCTACTTTATTCTCGTCTAATATCTTCACATTATGTTTCGTAGAAAAAAGTGGTTGTGTAGTATAATTCTAATAATATTGCATTTAAAAATATGAAAAAAATTCAGGCGATGGGTTAGGTCACATAGAGGCCAAAAATCAAAAAACATTAAAAAAGTGGTAATCGTCGATAACCGCTTTATTCGCCGGGGGGTGCGATATATATAATATGGTAAGGTATGAAAACATATGGGCCCTGGAAGGGCGCGGCAATTTGTGTTATACAAATTATATATATTTAGTACTAATAATATATATATTTAAATAAATTACAAACTACATTATAATTAAGGTTAGACTCCGAAACAATGACATTAAGTGTTGTTTTCCTTTCTAGACCGACATTTTTTATTTGGGAATCTTTGGGCCCAAATTAAAGTAAACACTAAGTCGACATCAAATGTAAATAGTTTAGGTTAGGGAACATTCATTTACATATATACATACATATATCTAAATGAATGTTTTGATTTCAAATCGTGCAAAAAAGTTGTTGTAAGTAGTTGTCTTTCTGACTGGATCTTACTAACCCGCGTAACTACGGGACGTCGACCACAGTTTACTCGGAGAACAACCCCTGAAGGGACTTTGGTCGCGTTTCAAGATTTGGTTGCCTGTCTGTTGCCGGACCTCTTTCGCTTTGTTCCTTTAAAAAATTGCTGATCTATCCATACGGGTTCCGATAATAATGAAACTATGATTTGATAGATAATGAAATTATGGTCATTCTGGGGACTTCCGCGAGGTTTTTTGAAGCAGATCAATCTATATTTGATCATCTCACAGCTTACCGGGTACAGGGAAATATAAATAAACGCAGTAGAAAAGACATATCAGCCACTTAGGATCACCAAAGTCTTATAGACTTATTCATTTCTTATATTGATCGTACCGTTTTTCGGTGTTCTCCTTTTTATACTAGCTCAACATAATGGCTTCCCTACGCCTGATGGAAAGCGAAAGAGAAGCCCAAGTCGCTGTGACAAGGGGCAAGTAAATGATCAGGTACCTGTCAGTTGCCACCAACATGCCGGCCCAACCCTAACCCCCCACGAGCTCCGGAATCCCTACTCACCGGCAGTGCTATTTTTTTCCTTTCTTTAGGTAAATTACTTACAAATGCCCAAATTACCTCAACACAAGTTCGATACCAATATTTAAGCGTATCTCCGATATCCCAAACGCTCACAGCCAAACTTACACAAAGCCATGCCAAGTTAACACAGCTCGAACCAATTCCGAACAAACGCACCTCGGCATCAAACTCGATCTAATTTAAACAAATCCTTTCATCAACTCCCTTTGCAGGTAATTATGTTCCCCAGTCCGTTGCTAATAGGTTGCCGCGCATCCGATACGCCGATATTGAAGCAAGGTGTTTAGCATTGTTACAAGTTTTCGGATACGCTAAAACTCGACTTAATGGGACGTAAGGAAAGGTGATAAAGTGGACGGAGGTGGGAATGTGTTGAGGCGGCATTTTTAGATATAGTTTTTCTGAATATTTCAAAGTCAAAGTCAAAATATCTTTATTCACATAAACTTAAAATAAGCACTTATTAATCGTCAAGTAAAAAATAATGTAAAAATATAAAAAAGTAATGTAAGAATGTGAATAAAAGCAATTTAAAAGAAGCTACCGCCGTGTTCGGAAGGTAGATTTCTACCGAGAAGAAACGGCAAGAAACTCGGTAGTTACTCTTTTTAAATCGCCAATTGTTGATTTGGTATTACAACATTTTTTAATATTTTAAAGTTACACAATGCAAAATAAAAGTTGAGTCTATACAATTTAGGGAGTTAGGTTTGGGATTAAGACACAAGCTTTCCGTTAGATGTCTATAATAATTGTGTTGACACAGTAGTGACATAGAACACTTATAAAAACATATATAAATGGAAAAACCTTTTGGCCAGGATGTTCATTAAACCATGTAGTTTTAACGGTTTTAAGCAGAGAACGAAACAAACGTTAGCAATGCTTTCATTTATATTGAAACGATTTTTATTTTTATTTTATGTTATTAATTTCTTAATTATTACTGTGTACCAAATTGATTATGAACAAAATGTGGAAATGCATGCAAATAATGGGACTATTAATTGTTATTAATATTGTAACCTTTTATTATCTATGTACTAAAAATTCGTATGTCTTTTAAGATACATCATGGAGCACTATATAAACCTGTACCAACCTAATTACGAAACCTGTGATGACGAATAAATTAATTTTGATTTTTTGATTTTGATTTTTTGACTGACAAATCACATGTTTTACATACATACTCACTATAAACTTATTCATTTGGTTTAATATGTGTAACTTAAGTTGCCTGGAAGAGATCGCTTTAAGCGATAAAGCCACCTAATTTGTACTAGGATATGTCTTTGTATCTAGTTTTAAGTCAACTATTTTGTGTGCAATAAAGAATATCTATCTATCTAATATGTATTTATTTACAAAAAAAAAGTATCTAAGTAAGTTTATCAGTTGTCTAGTACCTATAGTACAAGCTTCGGCTTAGTTTGGGGCTAGATGGCGATGTCTTGTGTTATTTATTTAATTATTTAATTGGAGTAGGACCACTATTATAAACAAACTATGTGAATGCGGTTTTCACCAATGTATTGCTAGAGGTCTAACTTAAGATTTAGGCAATTTTATGGAAGTCCGTTATTTTTGAAATACGATATCCACGCATGCGACGCCGCTGGCACAGCTAGTGTATTAATATAATCATTTTATAAAAAAAAATCATATTATTATACCTCACGTGTACACTGCCTCATCCAGCTATTCACGGTTCCTCTCCTCAACACAACCAATAACCGTGTCAGTCGCGTTGGACTCTATCTGTGATCTCTTTGTTGCTTTCATATCGGAGCGGATTAACTGAGGCTATTCGATACCTGATAATATAGGGCACGCCACAGATATATGGACAGACTAGATGTCACTCAGTTACACTTATACATTACTAGCTGTGCCGGCGGCCTCGCACGTGTGGATATCGGGTTTCAAAAATAACGGACTTCCATAAATTGGTACCTACATTTTAAGTTAGACTTCTAGCAATACATTGGTGAAAACCGCATTTAATTCCATGCAGTAGTTTTCACGTGATGCGCGATCAAATATACAGATAAAATTTCTCCCGTTTTCCCAACACTGCTCTGCTCCTATTGATTGTAGCGTGATGAAAAGTATACTATAACCTGCCCAGGAGTATAAAGAATAATTGTGCCAAGTTTTGTTAAAATCCGTCCCGTAGTTTTTTTTCTATAACGAACATACAGACAGACAAAAATTTTACTGATAGCATTTTTGGCATCAGTATCGATCACCCCTGATAGTTATTTTGAAAATATATTTCATGTACAGAATTGTCTTCTCTACAGATTTATTATAAGTATATTATAGATGTAGTTGTTTGGCTATCATTTTTGTTTAGTAGTTGTAATTGTCACCTAAGTATCAAGAGGTCCTAGGGTAATTGTACTAAAAACTGTTATTGGGTTTTTCTGTAAAGAAATTACATAGGTACTCGTGCTTCGCAAAGTACCTACGCTAAAATGTCGCTTCTGCTCTTAGATTATAAATATTAGATTCAGTTGTTCCTAACTATTTAATTTTGGATCTTAAGATATGTCTTTTTTTTCACTTTTTGATAATTACATGTGTTTGTTACCAAGCAATGTTGTAGCATACCTATGAATACTTGTTTTGCTTATTAATATACTAAAGTAACCAGTTGTATAGTAGGGAATGCCTGCGTTAAGATTAAATAAATACTTACACTTAGCAATTGCCAAGTTTTTCTCTTTGTTTCGAGCAATCTGCGCACAAACTCTGTTTGAAGACTACTTAATTATCAACTGCATAATTTAAATTCTCGTGATCTAGCAATGGCCGATCCAGCGTCCGCACATCTTTGGATAATCGACATTTTGGGCCTTTTAATATGATATCGCTGATGGCGTTTAGATCGTATCTGCCACCTTGTATTGAGGTGGATAAACGAGTTCTGTGCGCGGCCATTATGCTCAAACTTTGAGACTATCAGAAATCGCTTTGTCCCGAGTTATATTTGAAGACGCGTTGCTCTGATTTAGATTAAGTTGTAATTGACTTTGCTACAATATTGGGAGGCTTGTTTGTGGGTAAGTTATGTCGTCTGTGATAAAGGTTTGGCGGATAGGTATATGTGTATTGTATTTGGACAAACATATTTTTGTTACAATTATAATTCAATTTTATTTTTTAACGACAACTGTTTTTAGCTATCAGGGTCATTATCTTAATTATAATTTGTTAAATTGTATAAGAAGCCATTCCAGCCTAAAAGAAATATAAATCATATTTTTACAACAAATTGAATGCCCGAATACCAATTGAAAACAATTTTCTCATTGTTTAGACAACGTTATAACTCAATATTTTAGTACTGACTGAATATACTAAAAGATAAAATGTTTACATAATAATCAAGCAATAGATTTTAATGTTAAAATTTCGGTAGTACTTAGTTATAAAACTTTCTGTATAAAAGCGATCTACTTAGCTTTTAGAATAATTCTTGACTATAACACCTAAAAGTCAGATAAGATACTTTATAAATGGAAGTTTCTTTACCAAAAGAAATTAAAACAGCTCAATTTCCCCGTCTCCAAGGTGCCCCATCAATATCTTCCCGTTTATTTTCCGAACAAAATTAATGTTAAGGCATTTTTAAACATCTCCGCGCCCGTTACGTCGTAGTTAACGCCAATTCGTAGTTAAGAGGCGGACGGTGCGCGCATTTGTTTCGTTGTTGCGATGCCGGTTTAATTAAACGCGAATTAGCGGCGCCGATTAAGCGGATGTGTACGCACAGTGTTAGGGCGGCTATACATTTCACCGCTTGTCAACGGATCGAAACTAAGAAAAGCTTAAACATAAACAAGAAAATTTTTATAAAATTTTAATTTTCTTTTATTTTGCAACTCCGTCTTTGAATTTCTTTTCATCATATTATTTGATGGTTTATAAGTATTTGTACATAATATTCTTTTATTACTGTAGTTTGTCACTTTAATAGAAAAGCTCGTTTATCCTTATCATTGTCATTGGAGACGTATTGACGTACAATCTACGTACCTACAATAAACTGTGTGCCTGGCACGAACATTTTCGAAAAAGTATTCGTAACGTTTCCGTAAACATTTGTATGAAACTTGGTACAGCGCCCCTATCGTGCGTAAGAGGTACTACGTTTACGTAGTGAAAATTATCGCCCGTTTACGGTTACGTTACGCATACTTTTTCGAAAGTGTTCGTGCTAGGCACACTGTTTGTATTTTTGTAATGTTTCTCTTCTGTTCTGTGTCAATAATGTATAGTGTAAAAAGGCAGAGTCTGTAAACGGCTATCTGTTTCATTAGATTTTTTTTCTAAATCTAAATCCGACGACTATCATTAAACCTGTGTGTTAAGAAGTCTCGCAAGGTCCCGTACCAAGTGGGCATGTACAAACCCTTACCCGACAAATGATCCGATCGCGCCCTCACAAAGTGGCCGCATTAATACAGCGGGGCCCGCGCGACTGAATCGGCTGCCACGCTTAACCCCGCTCCGGGGTGATTCCTCTCGCTGTCAGCGCTGTTGAGGATGTATTTTTACTCTGAAGAAATAGCAATAATGTTGGAATAAACCTTTGTTATTATTAAAATAAGGGCATTCTATGTACCTAGATACCATTCAGGAAAAGACATTTTTCGTGGTCATATATTGTTTCACGGTCAAATTATACTCAGTCTTGAACAAACTCTTATAAAAGGGTGGCTGAAAAGTACAAATTATTCTACCGACGTCAACGGGTTTGAAGTATCGCCTCTATCCAACTGATAAGAATAATAGGAGGACGAAAGAGCCCTCTTTAAACCTTGCTTAAAGAAGGAAATGCCGTAGCGAACAGGAAACATCGCGGCTGCGAGGTCGTTCCAGAGTTTGCAAGTCCGAGGAAGAAATGAACGCTGAAAACGAATAGTTCTGAACGAAATTGTTGCCAGGTGGCACGGATGGGCCCAACCACGTAGAAGATGCTCGAGAAACCAAGAGCCGAGAGTCACTATGCGGTTGGCTCGAGATACATCTGCCAACAGACAGAGACTCCACTCCACCGTTCACCGGCTTCTTGTCTTTATTCCTCGGCACATGTTGAGTCACCAGAATCACTGTGACGTCACACGATGGCTAATCGAGGTAGTTTTTTTTATAGTAGCTCGACATAATGGCTTCCCTACGCCTGATGGAAAGCCAAAGAGAAGCCCAAGTCGCTGTGACAACTGGCAAGTAGTTGGTTAGTTACCTGTCAGTTGTCACCGCCATGCCGGCCCAACCCTAACCCCCTACGAGCTCCGGAAACTCTACTCACCAGCAGAAACACGACCTGGAGGTCATTTGGCTGCGGTATTCTATAGGGTGGAGGTCCTTCCCCGGACGGGCAGCTCAATTCGAGCGAAGATTCGCTATGCCCTACCTCTCTTTTTTCCTCGGCACATGTTGAGTCACCAGAATCACTGTGACGTCACACGACGACTAATCGAGGTAGTTTAGTATTATTGAAGTACCTACACAAAGGTTCAGCCTAGTGCGTAGCGCGGGTTGTAATCAGTCGTGGCGTGGATTCGGCTACGGGCCTAGCGCCGCAACCGGCTCGCGGTGCAGTAGACGAGCAATAGACGATCTAGTTACGGCAGTATGTGCATGATAAAGTGTACCAACACCGTCTATAAGCATTTGGTATTAAGCATATACTTACTTACTAACATTAGGAGAGGCCTATGTCCAACGGGGTGCAACAAAGAGAAGCCTCCTCGAGTGGCAAACTGCTACTAATCTCCTTCGGGGGATTGGTAGTAGTGGGTCCTGGCGCACCCTGGGCAACGGCGGGTGGTAATCTCTTAGGAGATTGCCACCCGACGGCTAATTCTCAACGAGGGAGACGAGCTTGCTCGTCTCGCCTCGGGGCGGACATAGTCCGCAGCTGCGCGACGTGGGCGCGCAGCATGGTTGGGCCGCTACGGCGGTGTAGTGATGATTGCATAATAAAGGGATGCATGTTGGTGCTTGGCACCTGTCGAGCTGCTTGGCAGCCGTGGTTTGTCGGCGATGGTCGCAGAGGAAGAGGAGTGCCCTTCGGGGGATCTCGCGGTGTTTCGTTGCCGTCCTCCCTGTCTTCTGCGACCCTTGCCGCCTTACCCACACGGAGGAGCCGGTTGACGGCGTCTGTCGGGTCTGCAGACGCTGTCCTGGCTGCGCACTTGTGCGCACTGGGGGGCCCTTGTGGCCGGCGAGGAGGACTTGTTCCCGCCTCGGTAACACTCGGACGTGACAGTGGATGTTGGCCATTGGCCGTTTTCCCGGACGCGACCTGGTGGGCGGCGCATTTCAGCCGCGGCGCGGCGGGTTCGGCGGCACGGTTCTCGTGACCGTCGGACGGGTCGTTGACCAACCGACCGCGCAACCTGTTACCCCTGCCGTTCTCGGCGGGGGCCAGGGGGTCTACCTTAACCGGTTGGCCCGAGTGGAGCAAACCACAGACCAAACCACCTGTTACCTCTGTTTCGGCGGGGGCCAGGGTTCTTGCCTTTACTGGTTGGCCCAAGTGGAGAAAACCACAATAAAAATCCACCGTGCGGTGGCGACTGCACGCCCGACGGGGTCCAGCGAGGGTTGGTGTGGGGACATCTCCCTTGCCTTGCACGGATCCCGTCCTTGGAGGAGGGAGACGGCCTTTTCAGGCCGAATCCCTAGGCTGCCCCAAGTGGGGGAGCCGGCCGGATCTGCCTAGCAGACGACGCTGATGGTGGCGTGGTGGTTGTGGCTCTGCCTGTCCCACGTCATCATCACCCAAGGCGCATTGGCGGTGACGACCGGGGATTTTTTAGTGGGTATTCTCCGTCTCGCTACCATCTAGAGGCGGAGTGAGTCCCACATAACCTGCTGCTTCCCCGAGCAGCAGGTATGCGTAAATTTGCATTTTTACCCGGTGAAACAAAAAAAAAAAAAAAAAAAGGCCTATGTCCAACAGTGGACTGACACGGGCTGATGATGATGATATACTTACGTAAAGACCTAAAAATTTTTCGTAATAAACACTGCTGCGTCTTTTTTTACGTAATTTATATATGCTACATTTTTTTCGTGGGGTTTTTTTTAGTAGCTGGGCGTGATGCCTTCCCTACGTCTGATGGAAAGCGAAAGAGAAGCTCAAGTCGCTGTGACAACGGGCAAGTAATTGGTCAGTTACCTGTCAGTTGCCACCGCCATGCCGGCCCAACCCTAACCCCCCACGAGCTCCGGAAACCCTACTCACCGGCAGAAACACGACCCAGAGATCATTTGGCTGCGGTATTCTATAGGGTGGAAGTCTTTCCCAAGACGGACGGTTCAATTCGAGCGAAGATTCGCTATGCCCTACCTCTCTAAAATCTAAAAAACTGTGTCAGCTAAACAACGAAATCGCTGAAAGTGATCTTGAGAGAGAGTGTGTGCTCCTGCACGTAACCGCGAGCCCACCGCCTCCGTCAATAAGTCGCCGAAGTGTTACCGTGTAATCGGCCGACGCGAGGTGCGGCGGAATGTTAATTAAACAGCCCACTGACAGCCGCTTCCTTAGCGGCCAGGACTGATGCGCCGCTGATCGGGCGCATTAGCTTCAGCGCCTGGGAGATTGATAGTATAAGATGTAGGAACATTAATCTTGGCTAAACCAGTAGCACTCTTCAGAAACATTAAATAAAACTGCAGAATAAAACCTGCTTAAGAAATAAGCAACTTCTTACCCACAAGGACATCACAACAACATCGACAAAAACATATACTTAATAGAAACGAAAATAAAATACACAAGAAAAAAGATCAGAAACATCCAGATAAATAGCTCACGAAAAGCCAGAATACTGGAAAATAATGTATGAACAAAAAAAGAATAATATAAAATCAACGAAGACTTTTTTGCTCCGTAATGTTATACTTACTTGAGACAACTTCATTAATTCACTAATTTGTTAAAATCACAGCTGTGTAATATCGAAACGACCCCAAAACGTCGCTAAAAGACTGGGGAATAGACCCTCTGATTCTTAAATTAATCCGAATAAACAGTGCCGAAGAACTCTTATTAGCTGAGGTAACGGTGAGCCAGAGAATTAACCAGTTCCTCGGCTCCGAAGGTGCGGTCTAATATCTTAACATCCTAGTCATATTAAATACATAAAATCAGCCAAGTGCGAGTTGACTTCATATAAAGAGGGTTCCGTATACTGTAATAAATGTGATTTTGCCACTTTATTCTCAATTGCTAGAATTTTCTAAGGAGAATTCTATTAAGATTTATAAGACTACGAAATCTAAAGCATATTTACTTCAAAATTAAGGCATTTTCAGTAGTTTCGGAGGAAATGGATTTTCTTTTTCACGAATAAAATCGAAAGTATCTATTTTACAATAATGAAAAAATATATTTAAGATTATCATAACGACCACTTTCATTTAGTAGATGACATGTGTGAGCTTTGCAAAACTATTTTAATTTGTCCCCGAAAAGGGCTTATGTTTAAAAAATGTATTTATTTACTTTGCACATTTGTTTCAAATCAAATCAAAATACCTTTATTCACATAGACTTAAAATAAGCACTTATAAATCGTCAAGTAAAAAATAATGTAAAAAGTAATGTAAGAATGTGAATAAAAGCAATTTAAAAGAAGCTACCGCCGTGTTCGGAAAGTAGATTTCTACCGAGAAGAAACGGCAAGAAACTCGGTAGTTACTCTTTTTATTGACTGAACCTACACACTATACGACCAAATTTGACCTAATATGTCAAGTATATTTAGAGTAAAATAGGCTGTGATAGACCCACTAGTGACCCTAAAAGGGTTCCGTTTTGTCATTCTATGTACGGAACCCTAAAGATTGAACTCCTGTGGGTTGAGCGTGTTATTTTTGCTTCATCTGTGCGGTAGACACGGATAATACGCTTCATATTGTTTAATCTGTACAACCGAGTTCGTAGATTCGTGGCCATGAAGATAGCGGTAATAAGATGCTGTAATATTTTGCTCATCTTGTTTCGTTCTTTGTTATTACTGTATTTAAGCACTTATGAAATGTATTCCTTATAAATCTAGGGTGTCTAATTTTATAAGAGCACGGTAAGGAATAAATAAAAAAAAATAACTCAAGACAGGCCACACAGCGCCATCTAGCCCCAAACTAAGCCGAAGCTTGTACTATGGGTTACTAGACAACTGATAAACTTACTTAGATACATTTTTTTTGTAAATAAATACATATTATACATAGAATACACCCAGACCAATACAAACAGACATGTTCAAGCACACAAATGTTTGTAATGTGTGGGGATCGAACCCCTACCAATTGAGCCACCGAGCCAGTCAAATACATCAAATACTTAGTTAGTTTTAGAATCAAATACATAACCTATAAGCAAGTATAGTATAGTAAGTTATTGTTCAATGAGTTGATTTTTATTTTAATTTTTCATACAATAGGCCTGTTTCCGTAAAAAATGTAATTAGTCCGTCTTTTAGATTGTTCAAAAATAAAAGACACATATTTTTTCATTTGTAAATTAGACCAAAAATGACAAAGATATAGCCCGTTAAAATTACGCGTGACGTCACATAGTGGGAGTATTTTCGCCACTAAGCAACGTCAAAGACCCCCACTCCTAAATTTTGATGCCTTGTATCTTTGTTATTTTTTGTTTAAATGAAAAAAGGAAAAATACGTGTCTAATATAAGTATTTTTATAATCTAAAATACGGACTAAATATAATGTACCTAATTATTTTGACCCTGGAAACACCCCCATTCAAAATCTCTTTCTTTCGAGTGTTTTAAGCTTCGCTTTTGAGTAGGCATTATTTTTATTGGAAGTCGACCGCCGCAGCAATACAGAATATCTATAGATTCCTAAAGATATAATTCTCTAATTTGAATGACAAGTAAAACTTAAGGTAGAAATTGGTGTCGTTGCAGGATTGGTATATTGTACCTTTAGGTAAGAAGTAGCCATTACGTCGTGGACTTACGAATTTGTTAGGGGTGAGAGCCTTCCGCTCCCCCATCAGTCCGGTGATGATGACAAGGCCGCCCTGGCCATCATCGTAGTCATTTAGAAAAAAGAAACTTACGAATTTGTAATACATATTTGATTTCTTACCTATGTAAGTGATCCCCGCCAGTGAGGAGCTCGGTAGCGCCGCGGTCTTGTTCGCTTAACAATGATCGCAACGTTGTGCAACCATTGGCGCGGTCACCGATTTCTTCCGTGCTTCGGAAGGCACGTTAAGCTGTTGGTCCCGGGTGCTATCTTTACCAACTCAGGTAGCAGTCGTTACATCATATCAGAGATGATGATAACTCTGACGCCTAAACTGGGAATGGGTATAGCTTACCCTGTGTTGCGGAAGTCTGATGGCAGTCGCTCTGTGTAAAAGCTTAGCCCTCGCCAAATCTCTCAGTTTGGGAAGCCGACCCTGAGACAATCGGGAAAAAGGCTTGGATGATGATGATGTAAGTGATCCCCGCCAACTTCATGGCCCCGCTACAATAAAAGTGGCGGACGTTTTGCTCCATCAAACGGTAGAGGCGCCCAGGAGAAATCAGCGCCGCCGATATGTGCCGCGTTAATTAGCAGACGTCGCGGTAAATACCCGCCGAGTTACGCCGGGGGCGCGAGGAACTCTCTCTACTTACATAGGAAGAGGGTATTTGACTAGCATGTTACTTCATAGTTGCCTGAAAGAATAGGGTATTCCACTATGATTGATTTTGCTTGTTACTTCATGGTTACCAGAAAGAATCCCTAAAATTGGACCTATTTAAGTAATCACAACTGAAATTAGTTACAAAACGGAACGACAATACGCCTGCAAAATTGACAGAAAAATAAAATTTTCAAAGTGTGAAATTCATTCAATAATATTATACCATCTACTAAGTGACATTAATTATAACATATTTTGTTATGAAACCAATTACATAAACGCAATATTTAACATAGCTGTCAAACAAACTTCATATACGAGGCACGCGAAGTAATATACCAGTGACGTCACTCCATTTTGTATGGAGAGTTTTTGGACCCCACCCACGACCCTTGGCTCAGAAGACAGAGGTCACTACCAATTGAGCCACCGAGCCAGTCACATTGTCTTTCCTGTCTAAAAACTACAGCAACAGTAACATCGTGCGTTGCAGCTAAACCGTGTGTAGATCAGCGGTCGGTCCGCTCAGACGGCGCAAGGCGCGGCCCGGTGCTAAACATTAACGGTTATAGCCCGACTCACGTCTAATTGCGAAAGAGAAGCGCGTTATGCAACTACGAGTAGAGAATGGACACTAGTAGAACATGGGGTAAGGAGCCTCCACGTATGACTGATGAATCTGCGTGGACTGTCTAGTTTGCAAAACACACTAAAGCCTTCCCAGGGCCAAAGTTTAGGTGTCGACTCGTGGAGAATTTATTTTTTACTAGCTGTGCCAGCGGCGTCGCTCGCGTGGATATCGGGTTTCAAAAATAACGGACTTCCATATAATACCCATCTATACCTTGTGCCTAAGTTTTAAGTTAGACCTCTAGCAATACATTGGTGAAAACCGCATTCAATTCTATGCAGTAGTTTTCGCGTAATGCGCGTTCAAACATACAGGTTTAAATTTCTCGCGTTTTCCCAACACTTCCCGTCACTGCTCCGCTCCTATTGATTGTAGCGTGATGAAAAGTATCCTATAACCTGCCCAGGAGTATGAAGAATAATTGTACCAAGTTTCGTCAAAATCTGTTCAGTAGTTTTTTTTTCTATAAGGAACATACAGACAGACAGACAGACAGACAGACAGACAGACAGACAGACAAAAATTTTACTGATTGCATTTTTGGTATCAGTATCGATCACTTATCACCCCCTGATAGTTATTTTGAAAAAATATTTCATGTACAGAATTGACCTCTCTACAGATTTATTATAAGTATAGATGCAAGAAGTGCCTGAGGTGCACAAATGGAGTCAACACCGCTCATGAACTCAAACCCATTACTGTTCCTATGAATACTAATACGACATAAGTATCAGTTGTGATTACTGAAATAGTTCTATGATCATCATCAACATTGTTCTTGCCTGAGGACAAAATAGGACTACCTCATCTCATCCGGTGAATGCAACTAAGAAAATATCATGGAACGGGCATCAGTGTTTGTTTACCTGTGAAATAAAACCTACTGCGGTTACAAGCCCGCCTGCCAGCACGGGCAAATCCGCCCAAATACCAAATATCCCAGGGGCAGGCGTATGTTGAGCAGTGCACGCTCTCAAGCTGATTCAAGATAATGATGAGCTATTATTTTTTTTTTGTAACCCTTTTGATTTGAAATCATTTTTTAATTTCCTGGCTGCATCCTGCATGAACCGGTCCCAGCTAATTGTAAGCGCGCGTTATCGCGAGACAAACGCGCTGGCTGCAACGCATAACCATTACCACTTTTTGGTTTCGCGAAATTAGCGCCTTTTTGCATTGTCTCGTCCCCGGCGCGATTGGTCGGCGGCCCCTTTGTGTTTCTTTTTAGTTGCGATATTGGGGTGCTCTACAGAAATGTTTCAAAGGTAGAACAGCTATGTGCGTTAAAGGTGTGCGTAACTCAATCTTGCACTGTTGTGCATGATTTTTAAAAGGGCCGTTCATCATCATCAGCCGATTACATTCCACTGCTGGACATAGGCCTCTCCAGTTGTTCGCCACTTAGAGCAAACATCTGGAGGATATACCCATAATCGCCATGCTGGGCAGGCGGATTGGCGATCGCAGGGCGTAGCTTCTTGCTCCGGTGACGCTGCTGCCCGTCACCGGTCTTTAGTATTTAGCTACGCCTTCAATTGTGATGGTTATTCCGCCACCAGTCGGTTGCCAGCGCCTCGTTTGCTATTCGGCAGGATGCACCACGGGCAGGTGAGGTTGGCTTGGAGCGAAAAGATGATAGGCCGCTCCCTTACATCCAAATGGCCGTTCGGTCAGCATTATATTTGAATACTTACATAGCGATTACAACATAGACACATTACGGCTGGTCCACAAATTTAAAGTCGCTCAGCGAGTTACGGAAAGGGCTATGCTCGCCGAGCATGGCCCTTTCCATTTCCCACTCCTTTCTCTACAGGATCAATCCCGAAATCAGGTAATCCGACAAATTCATCGACATCACCTCACTGGACTAGCAAGTTGAAGTGGCTGTGGCCTGACCATTTCAGCAGCAGAACCGATAACCGATAAAAGTGTGAAGCAATTATGAATAGGAGACCGCTTCTTGGAAAACGTAGTATAGGACGCCCAAAGGCCAGATGGACTGACGAATTGCACAAGATGGCTGGTAAAAGCTGGATGCAATAAGCCCAAGATAGAGCAATGTGATAAAAGAAAGATTTACACCTTTAAAAGGTATATATGCAAGCCCTATACCAAAAGCTGAGTCTTTGTTTTTTAAGTAATGTTTTTGTATGTATACTGTTGGTGTTCCTTTTTAAATAAATAAATAAATTGCTGATGATAATGGAGCAGTTCACTTATAAGATTGACTGGCTCGGTGGCTCAATTGGTAGTCACCTCTGTCTTCTGAGCCAAAGGTCGTGGGCTCGATCCCCACACTTTACAAACATTTGTGTGCATGAACAATGTCTGTTTGTATTGGTCTGGGTGTTTTCTATGTATAATAATTATGTATTTATTTACAAAAAATAAATATATAAAAATAAATTTATCAGTTGTCTAGTACCCATAGTACAAGCTTCGGCTTAGTTTGGGGCTAGATGGCGCCGTGTGGCCCAGCTTGGAAAAAAAAATCTGGATATTTTTTCCTACGTGCTTTTAAGGAGAACGCGGAATCTAATTACAATACGATACGTATCTTTGTTAAACTGGAATGCTTTACTATGTGATGCGCAGTTCAAACGTATAATGGCCGTTCTATCCCTGATACATTCCTGCGGGATGCTGTATTGAAGACTGCAGTTTTGGTTATGAGGAGTTATGGTATCTGTTTAATTGGGAGGGCTTGTCGTGTGTTTCATTCCGCATAATGATTATGACTTTAGCGTCGGGCGTTAATAAAAGGAAGTTGGAGTTTTGGGGGTGTAATGCTTCTTAATTCGTATGGTTATGAAAGCCGGATGTTTATAATCTTCTAAGGTCTGATGTTTCAATAGCCATATACTTAAACTTTAACAGTCTTATATAACAAGGTTGGTCTGCGTGAGTCTCGTGCAATAAGTTTTAATGATTATTGTTATTGTTGAACAGACAGCATCACAAATATGTGATGTAATCCATCATTCATATGAGAGTCCTTTATTCATCAGTCTATTTTGACAGATTTGGATAACTTGACTTTCCAGACCAAATATGTAACACCCTCTTGCATTATAAAACACATCAGACCACATCACATACATTGCTCTGATCTCAAAGTGAGTAGCTTAGTCAGTTGTTAATATAGGTATCAGAATAACGAAGATACCACCTAAATACAAATAAAAACACCCAAATAAGTTTAAAATCTTATAGGACCATTGATCATTTGAACTATAAGCACCAATATAAAAAGTTTTAATTAACAATGCAACTCTTTAAGGGGAAGAAAAAAGTCAACTCATTTGGATAATTCCTGCGTCTACCATAACTCCATTTGGAATTAATCATCGGTGTTCGAAGGGGTTCATGGGAAACAAAGGTCTTTGAGCGGGGCTTGAGAAAGGAGCGTCATTGCTTTAGGGTAATTTTTTAATGGGGTGAAAATAATGCCCGTTTTAGGGAATAAATAAACGCCATTTGCATTCCTTGACTTGTTTTATCAAAGGGTTGGTTGCATTGTGTGGTGACGAGTGTGTTTTATCTTTTAAGTATTTCAATAGAAATTAGAAGATCCTTTCCTTGTTGTGGGAGAGATTAAGATTGTTATTTGAATTAATATTAACTATGCATAGTGCACAGTAAGTAACTTAGCGCTCTCACACGTCATTAACACAGATTTGTAGAACTTACGGGACGGTTTCTTGAGAAACATTTCTAAATTACGTCGTAGTGTCGATTCCTCATCCTACATAGCCATACAGCCCCCACCGGGCCCTGGCAGATTAGGTAGACCCCAAGAAGCGCTGGTTTGACGTCATCACCGAGGATATGCGCGCCAAATGACCTGACCAGTGGGATGGCGACAAAAATCCAAAGTTTAGGACACCAAGCAGGAAATCGAACCACATGCTCCAAGGCACAATCTGTGGATGCAATTAGAAATAACGCTCTGATGATGATGATGATGAAAGTGAAATTACAAAACAAAAGTAAAATTGCGAAACAAAAGTTAAATTTAAAGGTAGGTATACTTTCTGCCAATAACACAGATTTCTCCGTCCAAATACATTCGAAAACAATATTGAAAGTTCACAAACTTGATTCAAAACTAACCATTCAACGTTCGCCGTTTTCCAATCCGACCGCTCCGATCTTAATACACCGTCACTTACAAAGTTTGCGTTATCTGTGCACTGTAGCGCCAATCGCAATCGACCGTCAATGTCTGGTGGGGGTATTAAAAGTTTGTCAGCAGTCAGTTCGCCTCGAGCGCTCGACGCGGACGGACGTCGATGGCGACTTATCAAAAACGATTTTGTGGATAGCAAACTGCATTCGATAATTTCAAGTTCGCTATTGAATTTGAAAGTTTTAAAAAGATATGTGTTTAGCCACTATTACATTTACTGTATTCCTTATCACATATGAAACATACGAATACGAAACATCTATTAAGCAGTTTTCACATCATCATCAGGGGTGTAAAGGAGCGACCTTTCATCTTTTTGCTCCAAGTCAAACATCATCATCTGCCTGTGGTGTATCCTGCCGAACAACGAACGAGGCGCTCTCAAGCGACGGATGGTTGTATAGACATCAAAATTGAAGGCGTAGCTAAATACCACAGCCCGATGACGGGCAGCAGCGTCACCGGAGCGAAAAGCTACGCCCTGCGATCGCTAACCCGCCTGCGCAGCGTGGCGATTATGGGTATATCCTCCAGATGTTTGCCCTAAGTGGCGGCGAACAACTGGAGAAGTCTAGGTCCAGCAGCCGACTACAGTAGGCTGATGATAATGATGATATCATCATGATGACATCATCATAATCACCAGCTTTTCGCAGTCCACTGCTGGTCAAAGGCCTCTCTAATCGCTAGCTACTTCCTCGATCCTGGGCTCATCGCATCCAACATTTATGACCTAACAACCCATAATTCAACAGTAGACGTTTCCAGATTGATGATGATTGTATTTTTATTCTTGGCATCGAAAACACCTTTTTAGAACACGGTTGAACACTTTACCAACTTTCTCCTAGATATTGTACACCGCCCCCTATCTTCAGACGAGAACAACTTGTAATTTGATGAGGCCAGCATCTCAGCTACGCTAGGTGTATGAATATTTTAGGGCATTTTTTGGCGCGGCTCGCTCATTATTTCCACCTTATTATCTGTGTTGGATTCGGAAAGTTTTTCATATTCACAGCGGAGGGTTAGATGAGGACGGTGTTACGATGACGAGACGACCTTAATTTGCAACAAAGTCATCTACACTAATATTATAAAGAGGAAAGATTTATACCTATTTTTGTATGTTTGTAATGAATAGGCTCAAAAAGTACTGGGCCGATTTAAATAATTCTTTCACCAATAGAATGCTACATTCTTCCAATTTGACATAGGCTACATTTCATTTTGAAAAAAAATAGGGATCCTTGGTAAAATTTGAACAATGTAACCGAAGGTTTAGAAAAATGAGTCTCCCGTGCGAAGCCGGGACGGGCTGCTAGTAGTATAGGTATATTAGAAATACTCTAGATGCTTTCTTTATGCTGACACTCTCACTATAAATGCTTGAGACATTATATTCAGAGTGTTAACATTAAGAAAACCCCTGTCATTGTTCCTTTCCCACAAAATCTACAGAACTAGAGAGGAAGCAAGGGCACAAGATTTAATGTTTCTACCGATGCTTCATTGGCAAGTTGAACATCTATTAAGACCAGTAACATCTTATAAGTTAAACTTGAAGCCTTCTTCTGAAGGCATAAGTTTTAATGCCTGTATTATCTTTTATATTCAGATAACATAAAGATAGGAACAACCCTAAAACGTAGTTTTTTAAAGAAAATGTCATGAACAAGATCGTGTGGTCAAAGGAACGAGCTCCTATTTAAAAAAGTACCGACTAGGTATGACTAAACTACCAAATATGTATACTAATATAGAACAAGTATGTTCAGGTATTACCTAGGTTTATTAGCCTTAGATTAGCCTTCTTTTTGCCACTTATAATAATATATTTTCGAGACAAAGGGGTATGTCCCAGTCTAATGACATTCCTTATTTATAATTTAACAATCTCGCGAGCCAAACTTCTTTAATAAAATGCATGAATATTTAAGGGGAGTTTCTTTTTGGCGCCCGACGTGGCGCTCATTAAGTATTATCACTTTATTATGACGCTCTCGACTTTGGATGAATACTGATGGTGTATTAAACTAGCTTTTGATTATATTACTTTACTATATTAAGTAATGTTTAAATAAAGTTTTTTTATAACACAAAATAGAAAGAAAGTAGTTTATTTGGCGCACATTACATTTATGGAACAATTTGAAAAAGGAGTTTAAAAAAACCAATGAAACGGAATGAATGTTATTCTAGGGTAATAAAAAAAATATTTTTTTTTTTGACGTTTACGGCGAGACGTTATGTATGTATGTATGTATTAAAAAACCGCATCAAAATCCATTGCGTAGTTTTAAAGATTTAGTTACATACACAGGGACAGACACGAAAAGTGACTTTTTGTACTATGTAATGATACTGACCACTGACAGTAAGTACAGTGTACTGACCAGTGTCGTCATTCGGTTTTCAGAACATTATGACATAATTACAACGGACCTACAGCCGTCCAACGTCTCTTTAATATAAAAAAAAAACGTCAACATCACAATGCCAAATGACGTCAAATGACCGGTAAAAGGCCGGCCCTCACGCGGCGCCAGGCCGTAAACAATCATGACAATAGGGACCCGTCCCCAGATCAAACACATTTTCAATTCTCATCAAAAAAGCAAAACGTTATGACGGCTCTAATAAAAACCGCTCGCAATATTCGTACTCGCGGCAATATCGTAATGAACACCCTGTATACACGCGCCCATTTAATCTCGCACCTGTATCACGCTGTATATTAGTGGCGCGAGTGGGGAGATGTAGCGATTAGTCCACGAACTCCTAAAGAACCCACAGCAGCCTTAAGTCAACCTATCATTTGCGTATGTATGTTTATTTATCCGTCTTTTATGTACATATACATTTCTTACATATTTATTTACATTTTTGTTCTATCACTCCAAACAGGTTCCACCAGAATACCAGCGTCGTTATGGTGTCCTTGACGCCATAACGGCATAACTGAGGATGGAACCTGATTGGCTACACACTTTCGTTCTTCTTCTGTATCTTTTCTTTTATGTTCTCTGCGCATTTATGATAATGTGCATGTATTTATATCATTTTTTACCAGCTGTGTCTTGTGTTGCCAATAAAACATTTTTCTTTCTTAAAAAAATCTTTTCAACGGTTTCGTACTACGTACGGTCCGAATCCGGTCCGAACCCGTGAAAATATAATCCGTAGTAACCGTAGAATGTTTCTATGGTAATTTACGCACTAGATACTTTAAATAAAAAAGGTAAGTAGTGAAGTAAGATGCTTGTAGACTTGGGGGCGTGTAGAGTTGTAATAATCTCTTCATGACATCTGACAACTTTTTGACAGTGCACGCAGTATGGTCTCGCTCATGTGGATGGCTACATTTTACATTAAAATGTTTAAGGGAGATCACTTGTTCAGGAAAAGACTGAGAAGTCCAGATTTTTCTTACTTCTTTCCTTCGCTGAAATTGAAGGGAACCTACCTATTAGATACTGCTTAACGAATGTTCGTTAAGCACTGACCGATGTTGTAAGTTCATGTGAACTTCATAGGGGATATTTTTTTCCTAAATTACTACGATATTAGCTAAGGTAGCCTTGTCATTATCAGCGGACTGCGGGGAAACAGAAGGCTCTCGTCTCTAGTTTCAAGAGTGGGAAATAAGGATGAATCAACATCATCAGCTCTTATCAATCCATTGGTAGAGATAGGCCTCTCCCAATTGGGAGGCATGATCAAAGGTAAAAGAATTCTCATAATGAGAACTTAGACATCACAATAAATCACGGGTCCCCGTCATCGTCGAATGAGAGTGGGCTGTGGGACCCTTCGGGATACTCTTGCATATAGTGGCGAACAACTGGAAAGGCCAGGTCCAGCAGAAGACTGCGATAGGCGTGGCGATAGGAGCATGAAGATGATCAGAGTAAACAAGCACATTAAAAAGCTTTCGTCCGCCATCGCCCTTTCCTAACACCGCAGCCGACGGCCGGTCGCTAAACGGTCGGCAGTTAGCTCGTCCTAAGCAAATACGCCGACCATCTGCGTAAGGGAGTTTCGGCCGCATTAAAACATTGTTAGCGCCCGACATGTGTCATTAGCCGGATCGCTGACGCTGTAATAACTGCTGTTTTTTCTTGATTACAATTAGGTTCGGACGGTGTGAAATCTGGGAGTACGGGATTGTTCCGAAAAATGTTTTTGACTTTGTAGTTCAGCTATTCTGGGTACAGTCGAGTAACTGACTGGCTCGGTGGCTCAATTGGTACAACAATATAAGAAGTTGGGATGAGCTTTGTGTATCTTTTCATCTCTAATTTGGTTGAAATAAATAAGTGAGTTATAATAAATATCAGACATCACATACATTGCCTTTTTGACTGGCTCGGTGGCTCAATTGGTAGTGACCCCTGCCTTCTGAACCAAGGGTCGTGGGTTCGATTCCCGCCCGAAACAAACATTCGTGTGATGAACACTTGTGTTTGTTCCGTGTCTGGGTGTCTATATTTGTATTTAAGTATTTATTTGTGGTACCTTCGTTGTTCTGATACCCATAACACAAGTGCTTAAGCTACTTACTTTGGGATTAGAGCAATGTATGTGATGTTGTTGTCTGATGTGTAGAGGAAAAACGCAGGCTTATGATAGCACTACATATGTCTGTCTTTTCCTTCTGCTCCGGTCGGTAACCATGAGGAAGACCACCAAATAAGTGTCGTCGGTCTTACGTGGTAAGTGATGTCGTACCAAGCGCAATACACAGTAATCCAGTGGTATGCTGCCTCCTGTCTGCCTCTATAATGTTATATTGCTTTCAAATGCTCTTGTAAGTGACCACCTTTATGTTGGTTTCGTGACTGCCCACTTCGAGCCACTCATGATACGCCGGATTTTATTAAAGGAGTCTTTATAGTTATTAGTAGTAATTCAACTATATCCATACCATCTCGACACTTGGCAGTCCACAACTGTGCGTTTCTATCGCAATTTTCTGCCGCGCACTACTAAACTATGGAATGCTTTGTCGCCAGCGGTGTTACCGGACCGTTACGACCCCCAAATCTTCAAGAAAAGAGCATCCTTAAAGGCCGACAGACTAGCTGTAACTCCTGATGTTCCAGATGTACATGGGCGGCGGTTATCACTTACCATCAGGTGAACCGCTTGCTCGTCTGCCCCCTATTCCATAAAAAAAACTCAAGAACTGCACCTAAGTATATTTTAATTACTGTTTAGGTAAAAACGTTGGTTGGATGATGTCCCTTTAGCCGTATCGATATTTTATTCCTTCACGTTTTGGGAGTAAAGAAACAGCATACATGTTTTCGCACTCATTTTGTGCCCTATAAGTCTAACTAGGCTAGTCTCTTTCTAAATAGGCTGGGTTCGTAATGTGCCTCTTTTTACTGCGTCCGAAAGTCTTGCACACACATGGTAATAACCGTTGTGTCCACAAAGGCTTGTACACAAATGAGTAGTTACACCAAAAAAGCAATCGCAGGCGAGCGGCGGGCGCCGGTAAATCCCGGAAGATACGAAGCTGATAATGTGCGCGCGACATCGATGGCAGTAACAGGTGGAGGCAACTGCCCGGCTGAGTTACTGTTATTTTATGTTCGTGTGTACGTAGCGCGTAACTCAAGAACTGCATCGATTTTGTAGCTGTTACGTTCTATCATAAATTTATTGGGGCGACGTGTGAAGGGTGTTTAGGCAATAAACGCGTGATGAACAAAGCGTTGGGTGGTTTGGATTTGTTTGTTTATGGGCTTTTTTGGGGTGAAAATTTTAATTTGAGAGTTACACTCGATCTTACGTTTTATAGTAACACATGAATGTGTTACACTGCATTGAGCATTGAGATTTCTCGTCACCTGGTGTAAAACGAAAAAGAGTGTCAAAGCATGCGGCAATGTACATGAAACCAAATCAGTTCACTTTTATGTGTGCAGAGATCGATAGTCAGGCGGATAATCCTTACAATCATCTGAAATTTCAAGAAGTTAAACCAACGAGAACAAATGAAGCAATGGTTCGTATTATCTTACGTAATTACACTTTAAAATAGAATATGGTGATACTTGCACTAGAATTCGTTTTTATAATAAAAAGAGCGTTCAAGATGACCTCACTCTACCTGATGGTAAGCGGTCGTGAGGTCCAAATGTTAGGTTGACAAGAATCTCTCTCTCTGTGGTCGGTCCCTAATGTCTGAGGATCGTGGTCAGCGTCAGGGTCGCATCTGGAGCGGATAATTTGCTTCCACCGGCCCCTGTCCAGCGCAGTTGACAAGAATAAAAGGATAAAAACCCTCCGCGCTTGTTGCCCTCACCCTGAAGGCTCACTGAGATGCCGTTTCACGCCCCGCCTAAAGAACCCAGGATTGTAAGAGAAAGGAAACACATGATCTGAAAGGGGATTTCATAATATAACGGCTTAACTTTATCACTATGCTAGTTGCCAACACTCTGGATATAACGTTAAAGGGTGTCTCAGGCTCGAATGTTCCAGTGTCATAGTCATCATTTTGTAGCCTAGCTACCGCGTTTAACCGCGTGTGAAAAGAAAAAACTCGATAATGGTCTGGCATTTAAAATCATATACGTACATTTGTACCATATACATTTATTATAAACAAAATTACCATAAAATATACCCACAACATAAACAGATCTAACACCCCGCCTAAAACTTCATCCCTGTCATAAAACACTAAAATGGCCCCAACAACACTTAAACCCTTTAAAACGGTTTTTCCCTTAAAATTACACCTGCCACATCCAACCTTGCACTAAAATTTTAATTAAATATATCGAAATAAAATCATAAATAGGCTACGACGTATACTCTACCTTTATTATGGACATTAGGAGGGTCGCCATTCTATATCACAATATTATTGTCCTCACACGGGTTGCCCTCCCCCCACGAGGGGTTGGTCAATACAATTAACCCAGAGCAAGATTTCACACGTACAATTTGCATTTTAAACAATAGTTTGTCATATAAATTTAATTTTATGTTCTGACGGTTTGGGTACGTACAGGGTGTTCTTGTGTAGGCTTTATCGTGAATTAGATAATAACTATGTTCTGTGAATAAGTGATGCAATTAAAATAAGTACCACTACATACTTGTTTATTTTTCCTTTTTTTGCTACACCTTATTTTTCCTCCTTAATGTATGATATATGAACATGTCGTTGAACCCCTCACAGGCTTAACTAATGCCAATAGAGTGCCAATCTGAAGGTCCGGGTTCCATTCCTGGTCGGGTGAATTTTGAATCTTTTGCTCCAGTCGTCTTCCCAGTTACGCACGTTATTTCGGAAGACCTGCGGCAAAGCAGACCGAAACCGAGATGAAGAGGAATCTTCTTGTCGCTGAGCTCGACGGGGCTCTGGACCGCATTTCCGAATGGGGTGCCAGCAATCTCGTCGAGTTCAATGCCAAGAAAACACAGGTGTGCGTATTTTCTGCCAAGGTGTCTCCTTTCCAATCCTATCCCACTCTCCGGAGCACCTCCTTACCAATACAGGATAGTCTTAGCATCCTTGGCATCGATGTTCGTAGCAACCTAAATCAGCGGGACTATATCGAGAGCGTCATCAAAACAGCTTCCCGTAAACTCGGAATCCTGAACAGAGTGAGACGGTTCTTCACTCCGGCGCAGCTCTGTGTCTTATATAAGACGCAGGTTCGTCCGTGTGTGGAGTACTGCTCTCATCTCTGGGACGGTTCTGCTAAGTACTTGTTGGAGGCTCTTGATAGGTTGCAGCGGCGTGCTATCCGTATTGTTGGAGATCAAGAGGTGACCAAAAACCTGGAACCTCTTCAGCTACGTAGAGACATAGCCAGTCTTAGTGTTCTCTATCGTCTTTTCAATGGGGAATGCTCCGAAGAGTTATTCCAACTCGTTCCATCCTCTCCTTTCCACTCCCGAACAACACGTGCTGGACAGCGTTGTCATCTGCATACCATCCAGACGATGGTGGCGCGCACCAAGAGGTTTAGTTCCTCGTTCTTGCCCCGTGCCATTAAATCATGGAATGCCCTTCCAGCTCATGTGTTTCCTTCCTCTTACAATCCTGGGTTCTTTAGGCGGGGCGTGAAACGGCATCTCAGTGGGCCTTCAGGGTGAGGGCGACAAGCGCAATGGGTTTGCTCTATTGTGCCTGTCGACCTAACGGTGGAGTGAGGTCATCCTGTAAGCTCTCCTTATAAAAAAAAAAAAAAAAAAGTACTCATATTACTAGAGAAAACCTTAGTTTGAAAAATAGGACTGAAAAGTCAATTACTTAATTCAAATCTTTTTTTAAGAAATATTGGATTTTGGTGTATAAAATTGATGTCACTTTATCCAAAACTCGGTATAAACATTATAAATAGTAATCGTTATCTTGGATAGGGCCTAGATACTTACTTGTCGCATGTAAAACTTAAAGTTACAGACGACGTTATGAGATCTGCTTAAAACGCGACAAAATCACAAAGGCGATACATTATAGGTATACATTACATTTCACTTTTACATAAATAAACATAAAAAAACACTAGTTATATAAAATCCAGTATTATCTAACATTTTACCTGCTATGTAAATTTCAAATACAAATACAAAAATTTTATTTCAACAAGAAGCTTTACAGTTCTTTTGCTTACACTATTTCTAATAAACATAACCCACGTCTTCCTGTTGTGTGCCTCGTCTTTTAAGAAGGTTCCGTGGTGCCCACACTGGAAAATATCCGTATTGTGGGAGCCTATACGATTTACAATATAGTTAAGCAGCCTCGGTTTTAGCACTGTTTCATAAAGTCAAAATTTGTATTGAATGAGTAAGGAAACATTTCAATAATAATAATGTAATAAATATCATAAATACCGCGAAGAATACATATTCAAAATCACATATACATATATAATATATATACTTTAGATAACATATATATTAAACATAATAAGATATAAGAAGGACCTATGACAGCGTAACAAGTAGCAATTCAGTAGCGTCATAAGTCAAGGTTTGAAGCCACTTCGTGATAGAAGATTTCGCTTCATGAGTTGACAGAGATCTTAGGTCACAAAACTTTAAAACTTTATTGTATACTGCGTTGTCAATGTATGGGGGGAATCTTTTAGCAAAAGTTGTTTTGACCGCTATGTAAGGTATTTGAAAGGCTCTCTTTGATAACATTTCCCTGTACATGCTGTGTTTTGGTAGTAATTTGTGTGTTTTAAGGGACACATTTAAAATAAATAGCTGACGCACATTTAGAAACCCACTCTCTTTGTAAACGTCTACAGTGGGATATCTGTAAGGCCGTCCCAGCATCGTCTTAAGTACCGACCTTTGGGCTCTTTCAATTTGTATCATTGAGGTCTTTGTGGCTCCCCCCCAACTCGTCAGGCAATACAAAAGTAGGGACTGGCAAAGACTTGTGTATACAGACCTCAGCAGTTTGAGGTCTGCCACGCCTCGAAGAGTTCTCATTACATATATTGTTTTTCTTATTTTACCGGAAAGACTATTAATGTGGTTTTTAAAATTTAAATGTTCATCAATAATTACGCCTAGATATTTGATGTTTTTACATTTTTCTATGGTACGGCAGGTACAGGGTAAGGAAGTTTTGTTACAGCTGTGGATTTTGAGACTAGTTAGGGAAGCAGTTGGAGCCGAGGCAAGCGTTTTATGAAAACAGAGGAATTTTGTTTTTTGTGTGTTCAGCGTGAGGAGGTTTGTCTTTAACCATTCATAGATTGCTCTCATTCCTTGTTCTGCATGAATAACAACCTCATTCCAGGTAGAACCATGGAACATTATTGACGTGTCATCAGCGTAGCAAGTGATATCGGCATTGAGAAGTCCCAAATCGTGTATGCTATTAATATAGGCAATGAAAAGCGTTGGGCCAAGGACACTTCCTTGAGGAACTCCGTATTCTATTTCCTGCGCAGAGCTGGAGATGCCGTCGACAACGACACATTGCGTCCGACCTAACAAGTAGCTTTTGAACCACTCATGTGTGATGCCTCTAACGCCCATACATTCCAGCTTTCTGAGAAGTATTGGGATCGAAACAGAGTCGAAAGCTTTGGCAAGATCTAGGAAGACTCCTACGCATTTTTGGTTAAGATCTAGCTTTGCAGCCAAATTAGAGACTAGGTGTGATACTGCTTCATCTGTTAATTTTCCCTGGCGAAAGCCGTATTGATTAGCGGATAGTAGATTTTGAGTCTCTAAGAAGGACATCAATCTCTTATTTACTATCTTTTCCAGTAGCTTGGCGAATGTGCTTAAAAGAGAGATTGGGCGATAATATTTAAATGATAACATCATCCTTTACCATATCTCCAACAGCAATATTCAAAATAAATTGTCGTTTAAAACTAGGGATGGACAAGGGTTTACGCAATTAACTGTAGTTGTCGTAAAGAATAAAACAGTCGGATTTAGGCGGCAACGTCAAAACGTTTTTGCGTAAACGCGCGGTCGTAGTGATGGGCGGTAGCGATTTCGGCCCCTACCACCAAAATCGAACACGATAGTTCGTTGAACGGACCGCGTATTTTCGCACCATCAATTCCTCCCATTTGTCCGAGCCAATGAGCGCTACGTCCTCGTCACTGTCGCACAGGACCTCGACCGCAGGAGCTGCGGCAGATAACGAAGGGGACCTGCATTCTGCGAGACGGTAATCTCGCAGGAGGAGGCGGCGAAAAGAGAGCGTGAGACTGCGGTAGACGCGCCCGCTCTACGCCTCCCCGACCCGGGCGTCGCCGGAGGGCATACAACGCATCGTATGCCCTCTAAGCCTCCTTCGTGCCCCAACTGGATGGCGCGAACGCGGGCAGGCTGGGATATGGCCGTATGCATAGGCGCTACCCGTGTCCCTGCAACTTGCTGCCCACAGGCGACACAGGGGGTTTTAGTGGGTATGCCCTCCCATTTTGGGATTTTGGGAGGTATGAGTCCCACACACCATGCCTACTCCCCCGGAGGCGACATCATCATCATCATCATCATCAGCCTATTGAGGTCCACTGCTGGACACAGGCCTCTCCAGTTGTTCACCACTTAGGGCAAACATCTGGAGGATATACCCATAAATCGCCACGCTGGGCAGGCGGGTTGGCGATCGCAGCGCGTAGCTTCTCGTTCCGGTGACGCTGCTGCCCGTCATCGGCCTGTGGCATTTAGCTACGCTTTCAATTGTGATGGTTATACCGCCACCAGTCGGTTGCCAGCGCCTCGTTTGTTGTTCGGCAGGATGCACCACGGGCAGGTGAGGTTGGCTTGGAGCGAAAAGATAATAGGTCGCTCCCTTACATCCCAGGCGACATGAAGGTGCCTAATGCACTCTAGAAAAAAAAGGCACCTGTCTTGGCAATCGTGACGACCGCTCCCGCCCGTCACCCCGACCGCCATCTAGCGTTAACGTACGCAAGTTCGCAGTTTGGGCTCGCGGGTACGCAGCGACAATTCCAATTATATAAAAGTTTGTTTCGTTCACTTTAACCCTGGCCGGCTACGTGTTTTGCGTTAGTGTTACGGTAATTAGTAATGTAATAGGCTATTTTGAGTCTCGGTGAAATGGCCTAGACGTAAATGAGTTACAGAGGATAATAGGTATTAGTTAAAAAGTAGCTGCATAATCATTGTTGCTCTTTTAATATTGCTTGACTGAAGGCAGCGGCGAGGTCCATCAGTAGCATTTAGAGATGATCTCGTCTAAGACAGTTCGTTTTATCGTTTTTTTTATAGTGGCTCGACATAATGTCTTCCCTACGCCTGCTGGAAAGCGAAAGAGAAGCCCTGTCAGTTGCCACCGCCATGCCGGCCCAACCCCAACCCCCCACGAGCTCCGGAAACCCTACTCACCGGCAGAAACACGACCCAGAGGTCATTTGACTGCGGTATTCTATAGGGTGGAGCTCCTTCCCCGGACGGGCGGCTCAATTCGAGCGAAGATTCACTATGCCCTACCTCTCTTCTTGGTCGCTGTTATATTATGTCCAGCGTTTACTTGGTACAAAATAAAACATACTACGATCATCAACTCGCCTGCCAAGCATAGTGACTAACACAAAACCCCCCAAACGACAATAGGCCTGTTGCCGTAAAAAATGTAATTAGTCCGTCTTTTAGATTATTCAAAAACAAGCTGTGCCAGCGGCGTCGCACGCGTGGACATCGGGTTTAAAAAATAACGGACTTCCATAAAATGGTACCTATCTAAAGGGTTAGTTAGTCCTCTAGCAATACATTGGTGAAAACCGCATTTAATTCCATGCAGTAGTTTTCACATGATATGCGATCAAGATATACAGATTAAAATTTATCCCGTTTTCCCAACACTTCCGGTCACTGCTCTGCTCCTATTGATTGCAGCGTGATCAAAGTATACTTTAACCTGCCCAGGAGTATAAGAATAATCTTACTAAGTTTCGTTAAAATCCGTTGAGTAGTTTTATTTCTATAACGAACATACAGACAGACAGACAGACAGACCCACAGACAGACAGACAAAAATTTTACTGATTGCATTTTTGGCTTCAGAATCGATCACTTATCACCCCCTGATAGTTATTTTGAAAAAATATTTCATGTACAGAATTGACCTCTCTACAGATTTTATAAAAAAGTAGGTATAGAAAAAATGTAAGTAAGTTTATGAGTTGTCTAGTACCCATAGTACGAGTACAAGCTTCGGCTTAGTTTGGGGCTAGATGGCGCTGTGTGGCCCAGCGTGGCATGTCTTGGGTTTTTTATTTATAATGTGCAATAAAGAACTTAGACATAATTATTTCAAAGCTACGTTGTAAACCAGCCATAAATCCAGAAAAGCAATTACAAATCACATCAGTACAGACTATTAGAAGCTTCCATTCTATCAGCGAAGAAAATTGAAAGCACGACAGTCGTGTCGCGGCGACATCGCGTCACGACAGAAATGCAAGCAACATAACATTCGCAGTAATTAGAAAAGTTTTGATACGTCCCGCGGTCGCCTAGTGGCGTGCTCTGGGTGAATCACTTGCAGTTTGATAGGAAGGTTACTGAGACTTTGTTTTTTTGCAAATAATGCTCAAAATAGACGTCCGAAAAGTTTAGGTCCGTCGTGCTGTGCGGTGTTCTTATTAATGTTATACGAGTATTAAATAATATTGTTATGTAATTTCACATACCCACTGACAAAATAGAGATTCTCATACCTACAATAAAACTTACCTAGTATTACCTATACTTAAAAGAGAGAGAGAAGTTGATGTATGCCAGGATTTAGCAAATAAAAAAATAACTCTTTCAGAACCACCAGAGGAAATGAATTTTACTCAAGAGATGAATAAGTTGATGTTAACCAAAGTTTATAATAGAAGTACTTACCACCATAAATTTCCTATAACAATTACTAACGACGCTTCACAAAAGAAACCACTCCAAATTTCCATTAAACCAATACGCCATATGAATCTGTCATACATCGGCATACAGCTATAAAAAGCACACATTTCTTAAAATCAAATTACCCTCCCCTAGCGCTCAGGGCTGCAGGAAGATGCAATAGCCCATTAGCCCCTTCAAGCACCATAAACTACCACATAATATGCATTAAAACATTAGAATAAGCCAATAGATACAGCGGCTGGCGTGGTGTAGAATGCTGTATGTGCTAAAACTAAAGCAACACGATTTTGCTACTTATTATGTGGAATATTCAAATAACAACGATTAAAACTGTATTTATGACGACTCTCAGCAAAAGTAACATGTTTTATAGCCTGGTCATTAATAAAATACTTTTTAACGATAAATAAATTGTCATTGAACTGCCAGGATTCTTGCCGGTTCTTCTTGATAGAATCTGCAATCCGAATCCGGTGGTAGTTTAATTCCTTGTAATTTATTGTATTCAATATTGACGATTTATAAGTGATTTATAAGATAAGATATAAGGTTATAATAAATAAAGCTATTTTTGATTTGATTTGTACATTTCAGGCTCTGTTAGCGCACTCTAATCTTACCTTTAATAAAGCCGTATTTTTAGCCCAGGATTGTAAAAGGAAGGAAACACATGAGCTGGAAGGGCATTCCATGACTTAATGGCACGTGGCAGGAACACTACTATCTTTAAGGTATGCGGATGACAACGCTGTCCAGCACATGTTGTTCAGGAGAGGAAGGGAGAGGATGGGATTAGTTTTTTTTTTATATTAGCACGTCAAAATGTCTGCGCCCTGCCTGATGTTAAGTAAACGACGAAGTACAAAAAGTGTAAGCGATCCTCATCACACCTGGTTAGTGCAACGCGGATCGATCACACTATTGAGTTGGATTAACTCCTACTTTTTTGCACAGTGTAGACTTAATTACAACCAATTACTTAATTTTATTGACATATTTTGTTGTACTTGTCGTCCTCTAATCTTTCCAATAGTGTAATAAAGACGTATTTTTTATTTGCATCAAAATTTTCTCTTACCGCCTTCCCATCGAGCCAAAAACAAAATGGCGGAGTATCGTAAATCGTAGTTTATAAGTGCGACAAGGCGCAACTGACGAGTTTCACTTTTTATTGCCGCGTCTAGTCATTAAGCGGGGGGGCGCGCCATCTATCAGTCGAATATGGCCGTTTATTTGTTTTCTTCGGCCATAATATTTTGCGAAGAACAACGGCGTATTGTCCCGGATGATTTAGGGATAGTTAGTTGTTGTTGGATTATAATTTTGTTTTGTCTCGTGGCGATTATGTTCTGTGCCGTCGGAATGGCCGGCTTTGAATTTAATTTTTATACGTTAATCGTTTAGTGGAATTTATGCGTTATGTTCGTATCGTAATTTTCTCTTATGTTTATTTTTAATTTATACATATAGCTAAGGGGGTGTATTACTCACAAAATGATCAACGCTGTCAAAACTCAAGAATGCATCATAAAATTTCTCTGAGATGTGACAAACTAATGTCAAATGAGGAATAGTGTATTCTATCTATTTTGATTTAAGACAAAAGGTACACCAAACCGTACGGTCTTTAAGATGTCATATTTATGTGCCCCAAAATTAATAAAAAGTTTGATAGCCACAAATTCTTTGTTTTCCTTTCGTCTATCAGGCCAAAATGGATAGTGTATAAATGATTTTATCTACTAGAGACGTTGGTAGTACTTACATCTATCTATCTACGGCGAACCAGTAGGTCTACTTTGAAAAATACTACCGAAGTTTTAAGAAGACGATATAAATGTATTCAGATAGATAACCCACAGCTAAGACTACACGAATTTTTATAAATGTCAGATTTGTACTAGATCATACTTTTACAAAAGGATTCGGTTAACAAAATAAAGCATTAGTTATAAAGTGTTGACGTTACCCCGAAACCTTGGTATAAACTATGGAGTAGACCCCCTAGTACTTTTTAATCTTTACGCTGAACTCGGCGTCTTTAATAGTTACCTATGATGAGAAAAGAATTATTATTAGGTAATAAAAAAGTTAACTCCTACTAATCAAAAAACATTAATATAACATTCCTGTATACATAAATAACCTAAACATTCAAACTAACAAATTACATCATCAACCAGTTTCCTAACAATTTATTGGTCGTTTTAAACGTTAGCTAACAATAAGTACACATTAACATGTACGACGTAAGTCTACAAGTAAATTTCTTAATATCGCAGATGTAACACATGTCACAAAATATTATCTAAGTAATTTCTGAAGTCGCAGCATTACTGGAAACCCTTTAAGTACTTTAACCCGTAATTCGCCCTTGTAAATTAGCAATATTAAGCCCGTGATAAAAAGATAGATGAGGCAATAGTCGTAACCCTCCGCTGCCGTAAAACTTGACGACAATTCGCACAATAACCCTTGTTTTAGCGGAATCGCGTTTTAGCGTTTGTATTAACGGAATTAAGTGCATACGCGTCCGTCCGGTGTTGCCGCATACATTGCTGATTCGGTTTTAGTAACTTTGTGTACTAACAATGCAGTTGTTACAGATTTTTTTACTAAGGTTGAAAAAATTACACCACCTCACTCCTTCAATTAACTATCCTTATAGATCGCTTATACAGCATTGTACGACAAGTGTCTGTAAATTTAGTTTTATGCTAAATATTACATAGTGTGCTATAAAAAATGGATATATGAAGATTGTTGCGGACAGAACGACCTTTTTATATGATTTTACCTTTTTACCAGTTTTGTAAATAGTTTAATATTTGGAACTGTTTTTTAAGAGAATTTTGTTGCTAAGGTTTTTATTGTTTATTATATGTTTGTTCGTTTGTAGTTACAGTCCACCGCGGCTGTGAGGCATTAAAGTGTTTTGTGGTTTTCCAGTTGTATTTGATTGATTCCACACCCTGACGCCAGCTCCAGCTCCAACAAAGATATCTAAGCCCTTTTTTTCTAGAGGGGAATGCATTAGGCACCTTCATACCGCCTCCGGGGGGGATCCTCCATAATTACCGGCCGAAACAGGTCCCGTGAGGACCTGGGTCAGCCGGTACGTCACCACCCAGTGGGGGCGCCGCATCCTCTCTTCCAAGATGGGAAGATATCTAAGCCCTCCACTAACACCCCATAAGGCAAGCTTAAAACCAGCGCTGCCGGGGCGCGCTCCTGCGACAGCTTGAGCTGAGCTTTCTCCTTTTGTTTCCCTGTACGACTATGTAACTTTTGCCTATGTACTGTTTATAAACTGAGAAGACAATATAATTGAGAACTACGCCGTAGCGTATATTTTTCACAGCGTAAGCTACGGCGTCGTAGCCAGCGTTACGCATCCATCGGCTTGCTACGAATTACGACATTTTTTTATGCTTAGAAAAAATACCGTAGGTACTAAGGCTGCGGCTCCACTGAGGCAGAGCGGAGACGAACTGTGTCGTGATTGACCAATCACATGTCTTGAAATCCACATGGATTTGACGACAACTGGTCGACTGACTGGCTACTACGCCGTATCTTATTCTCCGAATTAGGTACTCTAAATTATAATCGTAAAGTAATTTACCAATAAAAGCTACATTTTTTATAAACTAGCTTCCAAACCTGGCAACACAGCGTCCACCATTGCCGTACGGAGCAATTAGATGTATAAATAAATTCGGTTTACAAGCGACATATGGCGGGAACGGGCGCCATCTTGCCCGCCATATTCATAGGTGATCTAATTAGGACAATGGGTGCGTTCAGCGTTGTTTATTTTTAATAATAAAGAGACCGTGTTAAGTTTTCGTTATTATCATAACTGCAGCGGAATAAATTTGGTGGGGCTTTAAAATTAGATGTTTACTGTTTATATTGCTAATTTATTCGTTATTTATTGAACTGAGAATGCAAATTGAGGGCTTTATATTTATCATCATCATCGACCTGCTAACATTCACTACTAGACATATGCTTCCCTCATAGACAATTGTTTTTTATAATAAAATCTTTCAGGATGTCCTCAGTCCACCTGATGGTAAGCGGTCGTGAGGTCCAAAAGTTAGGTCAACGGGCATAATAGAACAAACCCATTGCGCCTGTCGCCCTCACCCTGAAGGCCCACTGAGATGCCGTTTCATGCCCCGCCTAAAGAACCTAGGATTGTAAGAAGGCGGAAACACATGAGCGGAAAGGGCATTCCATGACTTAATGGCACGGGGCAGGAACGAGGAACTAAAGCTCTTGGTGAGCACTAGCAATTGTCATTTGGAGACATACTTACATGTTCGTCGGTTTTTGTGTAGGCTTAGATAGATATTACTCTTTATTACACCAAAAAATTACTTAGAACTAGGCTTAAAAGAAGTGCCGTAGCAAAATCATCAGTTAGCATTTATTTTAATATCCATTTAATTTTACCTAACAGTTGGTCTGTCCTTCATTTATTCCCTGACGTGACTAGTGATCATTAAGTAAATGCCTACTCAGAATGAAACAACGACCTAAGCATAGCGAACGTTAAATTAACTATTCGATTCGGACTCCGACTCGAGGCCTCGCAGTAAACAGCAGTAACGTTCCCTTTAATTGCTGCACTGACGGTTTTTTTAAAGATCACCCACAGACCACAGAAACATATCAAGATAGACGACAATGGGATGTAAGAACCTATCACCCTTTCGCTCCAAGCCACCCTCACCGATTATACGTAGGTATAGCCTCCAGATCTATGCCTAAAGAGGTGAACAACTGGAGAGTCTTCTGTCAAGCAGTGGCCTGTTATAGGCTAATGATGATAATGAGATGACAATCATGTTATATTTTCGAAGATATACTTACAGTGAGACTCTTGTTGAAACGTTTGAAATTCAAACGCTCATAGCAACGACGGCAACATAATAATAATATACTCGTAGCACAATTTCAATTATATTGGGCGTTTTTCTTGAAACGAGCGCTAGGAAGTACATTTAAAAGGCGCTTTGGATGTGAATATTACTTAAGCGTGTGCGCTAATCGATCAGATTTTTTACAATAATGCACTAATAGTGCTTTAGGAAATTAACTTTTCTAAATTTTCTCAGATCTGGAGTCGCCCCCAGTCATCATCTGTTACTTGAAGTAGAAAAATTAAAACCTGAGAGGTGGTTGGTGTTTGTCTGGAGAATTTTTAGTGCAAAATTAAGCCCCCCGTTCAACGTACAAGGACGATCTATCCTTGATACGCTTCTGCGCCACAGACCCTTTATATCTTTAATTTTCACTTACCATAAACACAAAAGACCAATTAAGGAACAAAGACAAACAAATACTTAAATCGGGGCAGGCAATAACAGGCCGTGCAATAAGTAAAACCCAGCACATTAGGAGCCTAATTTCCAATTAGCAAGCAGGTAGCGTAAAAAGCGCCATTTAGAGACAACGTTTCCCGCCAAAAGGTCGACGGCCATCTTGTCCGGCCACGTGGCGTTCGGAAACGCGCGCGTGCGAATTATTGTCTATGCCCCCCGTATGTGATGTTGTTTATGGAATTAATTTCGGTCATTGCGCCTCCGTCGGGTTCCGCGTTCGGATCATCTTTTATGTGCTGAATTTGCTTTGCGGGACACATTAAGAAAGGTTCTGTTTTGGGTTGTTGTGTCGTTTCCTGTACGAAATAATAATGTGATTGAGATCGGGATGGTATTGCGAATAATTTTCGTTTTGTTCATTCCCTGATATACCTTACAACATTACATCTCCCTTATGACTATGAGCATTCATTTTAATATATTATTTTAGATGTTAGAAAGCTATTTTGAACGATAAATTTGTTTATTCGTAATACATTATAATATTTTAAAACCGTTAAGCTAACAAAACCTATCCGACAAATGCGTACCTACCTACCAGCGAAACTTTAAGTTCTCATAGCAGCTCGGCTTCTCTCTGCAGAATCAAATCAGATAAGAGGAGATCCGTAGAACCAAGAATGTATCATTACATTTATTTACAACTTAGGTACTTACTCTCTACAACCAGTGGTTTTTGTCACTACTACTACAATTTATTCTACTAGCCTCCTAAACACTTAAATACTCGCCTATCGTGTAGCTAACGAATACCTGCCATCCATAGATCGTTTTGTGATCTCGAATAAGTACTTATTTGAAACTACGAGTATGTATGTTATGGACCAAGTGATTAATGCGGGCATTATTTATAATGCTAGGGCATTATGAATAATGTCAAATTCTATTGGGCAAAGTGATAATTACTATCTAAACTTCATTATTTATCACATTGGCCGGTCATTATTGTATTGCTACTTAGCAATTAGGCAATTTGATAATAAAGCAAAGGGGAGGGACGCACGCGTACATTATTCCGATGTATCCGGTAATGTTTTTTTTAACCGACTGCGAAAAAGGAGGAGGTTCTTAATTCGTCTGTGTATAATGTATGTATAATTTTTTATGTATGTTCACCGATATTTCCGTCAATTATAATATGTAGATGGAAGTCAAAAAATTTTTTTTTGTTCGACAGAAGACACTTCCGTGGTGGTCCCACTATCACCAAGTCAGGATCTGATGATGGTATCCGGAAGAAATTGAGGGCAACAACCAAAGTTGTATGCTCATATGGTGATTTTGTTACTCAATCATAACCTACTCAGGCATATGCTTCTGGGCGTCAACATCTGGTGCTGATGATGAAGCCATAGAACTCCTGAACGGTTAGGATATAGGGGACAGTACTGCCATTGGTCGATGGGAACTAGGTAGTAGTATGTACTTATGCAGGGCTAATAGGGCAGCTGATTTGACAAGTAATTTGCTTGATTCTACTTCGCAACGTTTTCACTTGACTTAAAGCAATTTTTTTCTTTCCTAAGTAAAACTCTTAAGGACTTTAGTTCCCACCATTATGCAATAGTGCTGCATTTGCCGAGTAGGTATTACTACTTAGTGCGTCATCTTGGAGCAGTCAGAAGTAATGTCTGGCCTGTGTATCACATACACATATTATATTATCTCAGGAGTGGATGAGCTTGTGCCCCCACGCAAGCCTTACAGAGGACCAGGAGACTGCGAAATAGTTATAAAATATGTTTTTATTACTTTGCCCAAAGGGTGATAAACAATATTTATAATGCCCGATCAATTTGATTATTTTAATAATGATTATCAAATTGCCCTCTCATATTGGCCATTTATCAGAATGCCCGGGCATTATATATAATGCTACATTTATCACTTGGTCCATAACATATATAACAAAGAAAGAGTATAATATTATTTAAAATCAATTTAAGTAATAATGCGATACAGACTTTGTATGACAACTAACTATAAAAACAGCTATTCTAAACAGCATTTGTTATAATCAATACGAATGACAGTCTATTCCAGTCTCGCTAAAATTTTTCAAAAAAAAACCTTCACTTTATTTTCAACACTTTCCCAAGTCAAAGGCCGAACACGAGCTCACACAAAAACATTTCCAAACCGCATTTGCGTCATAAAAAACAACGTTAACACTCTTCAGGTAGCAAGTCGAAACAGACGCTGGGGTGGGGGGCCGCTTGCAAAACTATAAATTGTCCTTTAATTACCCGGGGGCAGCGTCACATCATGGATCCAGACAGTTTTATGACGATTTACGACACATTTCGACGCGGGGCCCGGCCCGCACTGGGAATCCTAAGGCAAATATCACAAGAACTCCCACACCCCGCGCCGCCGCTGCGAACGAAGAACACCGAAGTGTGCCGCAAGAAAGTCTGGGGGCTCACCGGCGAATGGTCGGCGTACGTCACCTTTTCCACTGCCAGGGGGTTTTAAGGCTTCCAGTTCTTTATGGTAATGAAATCTGAGCAGGGTGACGCGCCGAGGTGATGGCTCCCGAGTTTTTGTTGTGTACCCCCTTTATTTATGGCACGTTTGAGGGTGGGGCACGGAACTTTCCAAATGTGCCCCCGTGTTCGTTCGGCTGGTGCGTTTGCTGATTTCAATTAGATGAAAGCTGCCACCTGAGTAGTTTGGGAAAGAATGTTAATCTTGTATTTATATCTACATACTAAATATTTTTCTGTGTACCAATAATACTCGCATCGGTCTGAGTTCTCGGTCCTTTGATTTTCTAAAGGGCAAATGACTAGGTACTGCTTGCGGGACCCATAATAAGATTAACTTTATTAATGCAATAAATTGAGCACACAGCTTCGTTGGCTTAGTAAATATTCGAAGACTGGATCAGTATTTTTTTTGTAGTAGCTCGACATAATGGCTTCCTGCGCCTGATGCAAAGCGAAAGAGAACCTTGTGGCTGTGACAACGGGCAAGTAACTGGTCAGTTACCTGTCAGTTGTCACAGCCATACCGGCCCAACCCGAACCTTACTATTTCATATTTCAGTCGCACTTCAATATCTCCTGCGTCGTTGACTAGTCTACAAAATTGTAATCTCTTTGGAGATTGGCCTTAGCGTCCAAATACGGTCAGGAGAGAGTTGTTAAATAAGTAAAATCTACGAAGGATCAATAGTTTCAAAAATCTTTCAATTGGAAGCTTGTCTCAGACCACCTAGACTCGAACTAAATTAGAAAACTCCATTTCCTAATCTAACCCGAGAGTCACTTACTCTTTTTGCAATAACGCAAGTCAGAAGATTTTTTAAATCAAATAAAAAATTTAAAACCAAACGTCTTTACAGTTAAGTATAACGATAATTTTTGCTTGAAAACACAGCAATTTCACAGACATTTCGCAGAAGATATCAGAAAATCAAACTTGTGAACATTTATTTGTTTTGTAAACACCAAACAATAGCACGAGGAATCATAAAAAATAAAAAAACAGTCGCAAGACAAAGAAAACGAAACGGTCCTCACCATTTAAGCGAACAGCTAACCGCACAATACAAATAAACATAACAAAATTAACTGTACAACCAAATCTGCCGTTCAGCATAATTGATATTCGACGCAGCGTCGCGCAATCATAACAGTTTAACTGGCAATTTTATTTGTCGATACAGTTCGATACCAACGAGAGTTTATAAGCAATAAATGCGTGAACAGACGTTTCGGCGTAACATAAAATCAAATCAACAGTTATCCCGTGCGCCTACATCACAATCAGGTTTAATCGCGTATGTGACAAGTTGGCTCGTATTCCTCAACGACCAGAATGCGTTGAACCGCCGATTCTGCTTGAATTCCCTTTCCGATTGTATGTTATTTCGGTGTAAAGGGGGGGAAAGTGGGTCTTCCAGTTCTGGTCAAGGGGTAACACGCGCTTCGCCCGCTAGCTCCGATATCGCCGTGACTGACGGACAAGCATGCATTCAAATGCCTTACTTTACTCCCGCCCCCCTTAGAATAAACATCTCTCGGTTCTGAATCCGCCAATTTGGTACAGAATTTGTTGTGGAATGCCGAAATGCTTTTTGAGGGTTAAATTGCATTTAATTCGCACTAAACAACGGAGGTTTTGATGGAATTGCTAAAGGATGGGTTTTGTGAAGATGAAATTGGTCGGAGTTCATTTGTTAGCCTGTTTAGTAATGAAACTCTTGGGGTGTGGCTAAGGATTTTGAAACGTTTTATAAAGTATATTAGATGTGTTTACAAATTCAGATTTTTGTTGTAGGTATTTATCCAAATAAAAAACAGAATCGGTTGACATTAACAGTAGGTAATATTATTAAACTACTACTACTTAGGTAGTTTAAGATAGTAGTTTATACTACTTAGTAAACTAAAAAATAATCTACTCAACTACCTTATAGTTTTTACTTTATACCTAGTTGATAGCAGTCAGTCCTGATATTATCAACCTAAGTTTGAAATAATAAAGACTACGGCTGTGTATATCAGAATATTCAGATCGGAAATGTTCGATACATCTAAACTAATATTACTTATAAAGAGGAAAAATGTTATTGTTTGTTTGTCATCAATTAAAACGCTTTGAAAAACAAAAACATTCTTACCTAATAAAGCCAAACGATTGTATCTAAGTGTAGTACTTGTTTACCCTAATGTGGCAATAAAGAAGTACCTTCAATACTTTCTATGACACAGCCACGGGCAATGGTTAGAGCATTAAGCCTAAAAAGCGGACGATCTTGATATACCGGGTTTGATACCCGATCAGGTCAATTTAGTAAATTAACTTTTCTTAATTGTTTTGGTTTTGGGCATTATAAGTTATAGTTTAGAGGTATAAAAATAAATAATAAGTAGAAATACCTAGCAATAGTATCTAAGTTATATAATACACACATTCTACCGCAGTTGTTAGTATCGTACCTACATACTCAAATATCGTGTATAATGTGTTTTTGTTACCAAATAAACGTTTTTGAATTTTAAAATTTGAATTAACTTAGTTTAAAAGGAAGTTTTGTTATCTTAGTAAAAATGATGACGTTTATTCAGTTAAACGTCATTCTTCCCCGTAATGAAGATGCATAAACGCATTTTCCCGGTAATAAAAATAAATAAAGGAAAATGCAAAGTATTGATATTGGTGTTGAGAGCAAACAATATTTCGCTTTATTATTAAGCCGGCATAAGTAAGGCCGGGGCGTGCAAATGTAACGGGCATTATTTGATGTACATGTTTCAATAACATCGAGTATGTAACGCGTATTATAACAAAGATAGTTTTGTTCGTGCCCTAGTTGAGGAGACACAGCGGATACAGTGATGTTGTTTTGACTGCGTGTTGGTCTACTAGCAAAGAAGTCCCGGGTTCGTTCCTTCTTGCGATTTTTGTACTTAGTATAAGTAAGTTTAATAAATATTTTAATTTTTAAAAAATATTTTAAGTTTAAGTCGTTGCGTTTACATCAAAAATTTATCATTAAACTTGTTACTACCGGAATCATCAGCCTATTGCAGTCCACTGCTGGACATAGGCCTCTCCAGCTGGTCGCCACCTAGGGCAAACCTCTGGAGGATATACCCATAATCGCCACCCTGGGCAGGCGGGTTGACGATCGCAAGGCGTAGCTTCTTGTTCCGGTGACGCTGTTGCCCGTCTTCGGTCTGTGGTATTTAGCTACGCCGTCAATTGTGATGGTTATACCACCACCTGTCGGTTGTCAGCGCCTCATTTGTTATTCGGCAGGATGCACCACGGGCAGGTGAGGTTGGCTTGGAGCGAAACGATGATAGGCCGCTCCCTTACATCCCCAAATTCCAGTCTTGGCAAGAACAAACTGCGATCGCATTTTGCTGGACTAATATTTTCCCAGTTTTGATACAGCCACACCTGATTGCAGTCCCCTTCTTATCAGTAGCTGGTACATCTTCCTCCGGTACCTTACGCCACCCCCCGCTACACGTCACACGTCCAAATCATCCTATCACGGCGGGGTCGTGACGGACACCCGTCCCTACATACGTGACCGGGGCACAGACCCACGCGGACGATAGATCGCTAACGCTGGAACCGACCGACCTGCCCTGACACCCCCCACCCAACAGCCACACCCTTACCACGGCTCAAGCTACACCGGCCAGAAATATGCTTCTGTCATTAATGAACGGGTTTATTGCTATTATAAATAAGATCCCGCGCTATTGTGGAGATATTAAAATGTTTTGTTTTGCTAAGGACGCGCACGAGTTCCGTAGAATGTTTGCGGTATGAGTTTTCTGGGGTACTTTATGGGATCAGAATGTTTAGGCTCTGGGCGCATGCTAGGTCTGACGTTATTTGTTTTATGTTCGGGTTGTAAATTTGTTTTTATGCTGGTGTTTTTTTTTTTGGAAAATTTATTGAGGCAGTCGTGCATATCTTAAAAGACTTAAGTAGTGTGTCTTCTTCTTCCCGCGCCAATTTCACTCTACCTAGGAAACAAAATTTGTTTTTTAGCATTTAGTACTCAGAGATATTTTGTCTCCTGGTTCATCTTCCCACTCGCGGTAACCACTCGAGAACCTTTCGTACCTATCTATCATCGGTTTCGCCGCTTCAATCTGCTGATTCTTTTGGCTAAGTTGGTCACTTTGGTCTTTCCACGAATATCCTCATTACGGATTCTGTCGCGTAGGGAAACATAGCCTCCATTTTGTTATTTATATACCACTCAGGTGGCAACAAGCCTACGACCCGCCTTATAACCTATATCGCAGTGTAAGGACGCCTACAACACCAGGGTTATCACCCAAACCCCCGGCTGCAATGCAGCACACCCCACGACCTCCGGCGGAAACCCCACTCACCGCACTTGGGCATATCAAATCAAATCAAATCATAAATCTCTTTATTCATTTATGCTTGAGACTAGCACTTATAAATCGTAAAACTGGATACCTACAGTAAATTAAAAGGAATCTGACTACCACCAAATTGGGAATGCAGCTTCTATCGAGAAGAACCGGCAAGAAACTCATAACTAATTGTGCATTAAACCAGCAGTGAAGACCACGTCTCGGAACCATCGATGTACCTACAATATGTCGTAAAGCCCCCCACAGATCAAACACGTCCCATCTTATACGAAAACATAATAAAGCAGGGGATCCATCGAACATGAATCACCGTACAAGTTACCCCACCGATACCGGGTAACAATAAAGTAGGCAGTTAAATTAAACCGACCTAATCAAATGTGCCGAGTTGGTCGCCATTACTCATCGCCAATAGCTGAACTTGAGACGCGGATAACTCAACTCAAGTTCAGATAGTGCGGGAGGCGACGTACAAGTTTTGTAACGGCTTTTTTTATAGTGGCTCGACATAGTGGCTTCCCTACGCCTGATGAAAAGCGAAAGAGAAGCCCAAGTCGCTGTGACAACAGGCAGGTAACTGGTCGGTTACCTGTCAGTTGCCACCGCCATGCCAGCCCAACCCTAACCCCCCACGAGCTCCGGAAACCCTACTCACCGGCAGAAACACGACCCAGAGGTCATTTGACTGCGGTATTCTATAGGGTGGAGGTCCTTCCCCGGACGGGCGGCTCGATTCGAGCGAATATTTGCTATGCCCTACCTCTTTTAATTCTGGCTTTATTCATTACTTACTTTTTTTGTTCAGATTCCAGCAACAAAAGTGAGTTTATTGTTTTACATATTTTTTTTTATGCAAGAGGAGGCAGACGACCTGGTGACGCCTAATGGTAAGCAGTCAACACCGCCCATGGACACCCGCAACTCAAATCGAGATCTGGGGTGACTGCCGGCCTTTTAAATAGTAGTACGCTCGTTTTTGAAGGCTCCCAAGTCGTAGCTGTTCGGAAAGACTGTCGTAGGGAGTTGGTTCCACAAAACCGATGCGCGAGGCAAGAAGTTCCTCATAAAGCGCACAGAGAAGGATCGCCAACCATCGAGATGCTTTCGCTACTTATTTCCTTTCAGATAGGTAGTATGTAACTGCCAGCTATAGACTTCATCAAGCCGGGGGAATACATACGTCGCTACCTACCATAAAGTGTGAACACTTTAAGCCTAATTATTATAATTGTTAATTAATCTATAACCCACCTATAGTAATTAAGATGAAGATTTTATCATTGAATGTGGTATAGAATAGAGTACAATAATCTTAAAAGAATAGGATTGTATCTCAAGGTTCTGAATCATTGTTGCTTTATAATATAGACGGCGTTTCATTCTAATTTAAGCGCATAGTTCGTCTATACTTCCAATCAATCAAAACTATTGATCCGTCCACGCAAGCACTTTAAATCGTGCCATATTACTCAGCCAGCAGTTCTTTAACCAAACGAGCTGCTTTAGCTATTAAAAAAAAACATTCAAATGTATGTCAGGTATAAAATAGGGTTTCGGAGTCATGTAAAATGGCATGTGGGTTCCGAAAGCGGGGTTGGTATCTATTACCAACCAATTTAGACCTGCATCTGAACTAACAAACTTATCTAAGCCATTATAATTTGCCTTCGAATTCATCACACGAACTACTTATCACCATGTTTTATTCATGACGGACGAATGGATATGACTAAACTATAATGGTTCTAGACTTAATCTATTTAATTCCAAAAAACCAACATGACCGAAGTCAAATTTTCAATAATGCCATAAAACTGACCTTACCGCCCGTACTACCGGCCCCGTAAGTATTGCCCGCACTCATAACATTATATCAGACATCGCTGGCTGCGTGACCGTTCCAATGGTTGCTGTTTTGGTCTCATTGGGAGTTAATTAATTTGATTTATTGCCCAAGCTACTTGTTTTAACTTACTTTTACAATGTTAGCAAAAGGGTACGCGAAATAGCGGACATTTTAACCCTCCGTGAACTGAATTTGTACGGCGTCATAGAAATACCGTTGACTGTGTAAGTTTCATAACCTTAGTGTCGCGGTTAGCCTAAAAGTGCGGACGATCAGGAGGGTTCGATTCCCATCATCATCATCAGCCTATTGCAGTCCACTGCTGGATATAGGCCTCTCCAGGTGTTCACCACTTAGGGCAAACATCTGGAGGATATACCCATAATCACCACGTTGGGCAGGCGGGTTGGCGATCGCAGGACGTAGCTTCTTGCTTGTCTCGGGGATGTAATGTAACCTATCATCTTTTCGCCCCAAGTCACCCTCACCTGCCTGTGGTGTATTCTGCTGAATAACAAACGAGGCTCTGGCAAAAGACTGTTGGCGGTATAACCATCACGATTGAAGACTGAGGACGGGCAAGGAGCTACGCCCTGCGATCGCGAACCCACTTGCACAGCGTGGCGAAAATGGATAAAGCCAGCCCCAAGTTAACAATACAGAATACAGAAGAGGCCTATACCCAGCAAAAAGTTCCTGGAGTCAAGGTGTTCTGGGAGACGCCCCTAATTATCATCGGATAATAATATGTTTAGGTGTAGAAATAGACCACTATCATTTGAGTTAGGGCCCTTAATAAGAGTACAATATGCTACACAAGTTGCTATGCTTTTCATCAGGCGACAGGACACTACTACACTATACTACTATAAAAAATAGACTCATAAAATATAATAAACCTACCTACACACATATTATACGTTACTCTCACATTTAAGTTCCGTGTGTCCTCTTTGAGTTTCATTAGTCCTTTGTCTAATTACTTAGCGCTGCATAAAAATACATTATGACGTATCTTAGAGCAGCACGTAAAAACCCACTCGGGCACATTAACTTAATTAGCGCATTTAGCTAATCATCGGGCGAAACACAGGAGCTTACGGTAGGGACGGAGAGGTGCGGATTTCACAGAGACAGAATTTCAGCATAGACAATGAAGTGACTATAGAGTGGCAAGTCGGTATAGTGTTGCCACTGGTAAAAAGGGCCATCGGTCAGAAAAAGTCTCAAAATAAATATAAATAAATAATAAATATCACACAACATCACATACATTGCTCCGATCCCAATGTAAGTAGCTTAAGCACTTGTGTTATGGGTATCAGAACAACGAAGGTACCACAAATATGTTTTTTTTTATAATAGCTCGACATATTGGCTTCCTTCGCCTGATGGAAAGCGAAAGAGAAGCCCAATTCGCTGTGACAACTGTTTAGTTACTAACCCCCCACGAGCTCCGGAGACCCTACTCACCAGCAGAAATACGACCCGGACGTCATTTGGCTGCGGTATTCTATAGGGTGGACGGGCAGCTCAATTCGAGCGAAAATTCGCTATGCCCTACCTAATCAAACACGAGTGTTCATCACACGAATGTTTGTTCCGGGTGGGAATCGAACCTACGACCCTTGGTTCAGTAGGCAGGGGTTACCAATTGAGCCACCGAGCCAGTCAAATAAAATCATCATCATCAGCCCGTATCGGTCCACTGCTGGACATAGGCCTCTCCCTATGTTCGCCACTTCGATCGTACAGATATTTTTACGCCACTGAGCATTACATCTCCCTCTTTTTCACTCTTTGATTTTCTCTACCCAAAGAAGAGTTCGCTTATACTTAATAACACAAATTAACGACTATAAGTACAACTGAACTAAAACTGGTCCACTTTTGGATCAGAACTATCTATGTGTTAGATGATATTTAATGTTTGTACTCGTACATAGGTATAGTGAAGTTTAGGTTTAACTTTTAGGTATTTATATGTTATGTGTAAATTATTTAGCAGTTTCAACTATAAATAAATGTTAAGATATAATATGTGATATTGATGTTTAGTTAATTTTTTCGTCGTTCCCATTCAACATTCTCACATCCGTATCCCTAGCAACTCGTCGTCTGAGTCGTCTCATCACTATTCCGCGACGATTCTTTTCAAAGAAATACGTCGGTTTAATCTCGGGAGGCCAGATTTAGTGGTGTGCAAATCTTAAAGACGTCTCTCTGTTAATTAGAGACGTTTTGTTATCTCGGGGACGTGGGGGGATGGAAATATGGTATAGATTATGCGTCTCAAGGTGAGAGAAATGACGGGGTTTGCGCTGAGACAGGACTTAGTCGCAATGAGATCTAGAAATGCAAACTTTGTGATGTTCTAATCCATTTGTTTGCGGCTTTTGTTTTCTTTGTTTTTTTTTCTGTAGCTTTTTCTTAGTCTCGCTAAATGAAGTTGTTACTTGTCTTGTTTTAGAAGTTGAATCCATTATTTACCTTAGTGAAAATGTAAAAAAAACTTTTGTTAATTTTCACACATCCATATTCCCATTGGTGATATGGCTGAGAAAGAAGTGAATGGGACTTTGACGGCTGATAGGGATAAGAAAACATAATGCGCCGACCCCTCTTTTTATAAAAAAAAGACATGTTCATGCACACTCATTTTCCACGGAGAAACTGACATTATGGTTGTACTCTCCTAAGCGATAAGGACTGTACACACATGCCAGTTTCGATTCAGTTTCATAAAGAAGGCTAGTGGCTCTGAACCGAACATTTTTTTAAGCTCTAAAGATAGTGCAAAGTTCGTTAGCTCGCAGGAGCGAGATATAATCCGGTGCTAATTGCGCTAGCCAACCAAGTTTCGGAGATACGCAGTAACTGATAGGCCTCTGAATTTACTGTGCAGTAATATGGTGCAGGTGTGGACAACCTTTTTATGTAAAGTAAAATCCATTTTATTGCCTGATTACATACATATAATAACGTCACGCCTTTCGCCTAGAGGGGGCGACAGAAGCCACTCCTTTCATTTGCTACGATCCTGGCACACAAATTTTGCTTCGTACACATTCTTTAATATATTGCCTGATTGGTTTCGATTAAAAGCGTTATGTCAGTTGGTTTCAGTGTCTTTAAAGCTTTCAACTTACTGCATTCTCATTTAGGTAAGTACTTATCTGTTGAACATAGTACTGAGTAACCTATACTGAGTATACTTCATAAAGTTATCTTCTACAATTCAAGTTAACGCAAATTTAAAGATACAGTAGACAAAAAGCTTCACATTTTATCAAGCATCATTTTAAAAAAAGAGCTTTCATTATTATGTTATTATTGAACGTTTTTATTTAATGTTGACTGGTTATAAAAACTTTATATTTTATCAAATACCATATGGTAAAAAAGAAACTTTCATGTGCTATTATTAAACATTTTCTTAGTTATTGTTGACCGGCCCTGTGGCTGGTAGTCCTTTATATAAAGGTGATAGGTTCAATACATACATCATAATGTATGCAATGGGAATCGGAGAAATATTCATTGTATATTTTTTGACATAGTAGATATTAATATTTTAAGGTTTAGAACCAAACTATCTCTTACATAATTCCCATGTCAATCGATGGTGATATATAACTAAAATACAGATACTCTGCAATAGGCTTGTTGTCGTAAAAAAGTTAATTAGTCCGTCTTTTAGATTGTTTAAAAATAAAAGATACGTATTTTCCATTAGATAAGAAAGAGAAACTATATCTTTTGTTATTTTTTCATAATTTTATGCGTGACGTCAAAGAGTGTAGTTTTTTCGCACTGAGTGACGTCAAAGACCCCTACTCCTAAATTTTAATGCCTTGTAGGTATCTTTTTTATTTTTTGTTTAAATGAAAAAAGGAAAAGTACCAGTCCAATATATTTTTATGATCTAATACGGACGACTCTGGAAACTTAAAATCACAAACGTAGCATTGGATAAGATTAAAAGGGTTGAACCAAAAGTTTGTCGCAACAGTCAGTGGCTATCAGCTTCAAACTTCTGTGCAGCGGCAGAGGGCATTCGCAATTATAATATTTCACGCGATGCGAGCATTATCACAGAGTTGCGATTAAGGCCTACTCAAGATCAGTGGGCTACTTCGAAGTGTGCTATAGAAGTTTTGTTGTCACGAAGCTGTTCAGATAACTTAGGGTTCGTTTAAGCGACCTGCGGTATGGGGTTAAGAATCATCATCGTCATCTGCCTATCGCAGTCCACTGCAGGACATAGGCCTTTTTTTATGACTGGCTCAGTGGGTCAATTGGTAGTGACCTCTGCCTTCGAGCCAAGGGTCGTGGGTTCGATCCCCACACATAACAAACATTTGTGTGCATGAACGAACATGTCTGTTTGTATTGGTCTGGGTTTTGAACTTATTTACAAAAAAAAATATCTAATTATGTTTATCAGTTGTCTAGTACCCATAGTACAAGCTTCGGCTTAGTTTGGGACTAGATGGCGCTGTGTGGCCCAGCGTGGCATGTCTTGGGTTATTTATTTATTTTTTATATACCACTGGGGTGACAAAAAAGCCTACGGCCCGCCTGATTCGACCAATGTGTATCTACATTCATTCGCATATAAAAAAGTACAGCAATTCTTATCTTTACCGCATTGTTAAAATGTGGAACTTGTTGCCGGTGCATGTTACTTAGTGGTTTCTCCTTACTTTTGGAATCCTTTAAACAGGGCGTGAAGAAGCATGTTACTGACTGGCATGGTAGTGATAACTGACAGGTGTCTGGCCGCCAACTTATCCGTTGTCGCAGCGGCTTGGGCTTCTATTTAGCTTTCCATCAGTCAGGCGTGGGGAAGCCAAAAGGCCGTGTTACAATAAAAGAAAACAATTAATATGGGTTTCTCTATGGAAGGTACGTTAGGTACCCAAAAAAAATGGTACATTTAGTTTCTTTAGTATCTAGTTTAATTATGAAAGGGGTACCTTCAATCGTGTCAGTCTGTACCTAATACCTCTCCGCTTTTTGCTACATCGTGCATGTGCGGGCTAAAATGCTGTCATTTTATTATAATGTTATTTTTAATTTAATTGTAATTTTTTTTATTATTATTTAATTTGATTTATTTATATATATTTATTGTATGAATTTGTAATTGGTCCCTTGTTGACATGAATAAATGAATATTATTATTAGTATTATTAACTAACGAACTAATTATCAGGCACCTATTTACAAACATTATCAAGAAGCGTCGAGTTTAATTCGCAGCCTTTATCTTTTACATCCACCCACCATCTTTTCATTATTTAAAAACGCAAAGGAAATAAAACAAATTACGCGCGCGGGAAATGCTACAAAGAATTCCCTCGGCGCGTTTTGAGTGACGTAACGCCATCTATCGGCGGGAGCGTGACTCGGTTGCGAGGCCCCGCGCCGCGAGATGTCGCCACACGACACGCGTCAACCCGCGACATATTTATGGGCAAAAAAACACCATTTTCCCTACTAACGGAATGGGTTTTAAATGACTCGGTGAATTTGCGCGATCTCACGAATTTGTATGCAGATTTAAGGAGAGACATCTGAGAGGAGACAATGTGTTTTTTCGCTCGTGCAGACAGATTTGTAATTTATTTGGCCGGGGTGGGAAGTTTATTTGTAGTGGGTGGGTGTTTTTATGTTAAGTTGAGATTTTCTTATTACATACCTACTCTTTGTTGGTAGTTACACAAGTACAAAATATGTTCCTTCCATTGTAATTAATAGATAGTTTTACATTTCACGCCGTGATGCACATATTTTCTAGGACTCACGCCGCTCTCAAAAACGGAAGAGCGGCACCCTGCCTTAAGATGGTAGGAGGCAGGGAACATCCACTAAAAACCCCGGCCCCTCCGTCAAGCACCTTTAGGGTGATGTCACGGGGCCTGGAATGGTCTAGAACTGCCGCAACACCACTAGCGCTGCCCTAGGCTGGCCAGACAAACCCCCCCTAAGAGGGAAAGGGAATACTTTGCTAACCCGTTAGATAACACCCAATATTTATTATGTTTATCATGTTTAAAATATGCATACCAATCAAATATGATGCGTAAAGACATGTTATCTCTGCTGATCAGTCATAAAATCTTGCTGACCAAGTAGTTATTAAAGTACCTACCTACCTAGTTAAAGATTCCTTTGCTTAAACTTGATTGAAACTACCTTTTTTACTTTCAAAACTCATTATTAAACAAACAGGGTGGCGGGGCTGAGCTCGAGCCATCCCGTCGAGACTTCCCATAAATATCAACCGTCTGAGACATTGTCAACCACCATAATTTACTGCCAGTAATTAAGAGTTTGCACTTTGCCAAAGCGATTTGCATCGATTTTGTCGATGACTTTTGGCTCGCGTTTAGCAAAATGGATAATTTAGAACAATCGGCTGGGTCAATTCGTATTGAACTCATAAATTATCGATTTTAATATTGTGTTGGTACTGTAACTATTATTGCATTTATTTAGCACATTCGTGAATGAAAATAATGTTTAATGTTCAACAAAAAAGTGCAGATCAGCGCCATCTAATCAAAAATTAGTGACAACACGCAGTTAAATTGAGCAGAGATCAGAGTCGTTTGTCAAAGTGTAGTATATGCACGATAGATGTCGCTAAAAAATATCCTTGTAAAAGTAAACTTACAAGTGTAACAAATTAAATAAACAAGTGAAACAATATTTTAGTAGATTTTTAGTTGATAAAAATATAAAAAATTAAGATACCTATTGTTTGATTGTAATAAATATTTTTTGTGGACTTGAGAAGTTTAAGTGAAATGGAACGTATGACGTATCATTGTCGCGGCTTCGCGCCTATTTTTGACACTATCTTGTTTGTATATTTAAATTTGAGGTTACTATTGTTTGTTTGTTGTTTTTAATCAGTTTTCGTGCTCTAAATCCTTCATTTGTTTCTTAATTAACGCCTTTAAATACCGTAATGGATCCTTACGAAATTGAGTTTATTGGTGAAAACAGAATAATCAGTATCATACCAAATTTTACATACGACAAAATCTACTTGATATGCGGTGAATTCGGGCCTTTTCGGGCGGGTTTACCTCTGAATGTGCCTTTGTGGCTGGCTATAATGTTGAAACAGAAGCAGAAGTGTAGAATAGTGCCCCCAGACTGGATGGATCTTGACTCTTTGGAAAATATAAAGGAAGAAGAAAAGCGATCAAGGTAGGCGTTAATATTTTGAATTTATTTTGTTATCATCATCAGGGTTGATGACCGCAGTAGTTTTTTTATTTGTGCCCATTTAAATGCCCTTACCACCACTACCCAAATAGTAGGGTCAGGGTCTCATTCGTCTTCTACGACCTGGTGGTGACATCTTCTTCTCGAGTCAATGGCAATCCACCGCAAACAAAACCAGTCCAAAACTTGGTGACCTGGATGCCTTTGTCGCTCGCCCTGCAAAGATCATCTACCGTGCACATAGTGGGACATAACTGGCAGGTGAGCAAATGTGCCAAGTGGTGCACGCACCACAGTCGCAGCCAGCATCGACATTCCCACTTAGCCCTCACTTAATCAGATTAGATCAGTAGGTTTTATTTGTACCCAGATTAACACTACTGCCCGATTTCTTCATCTTCCACAATACCTACAGTATGAGATGTTGTGGTTCTATTCTAAATCCAGGAATCATATGGACTACATTTGGCATTACTAATAGATTTTAATTTTTTTTTACAGATTCTTCACAAAAATGCCCAATGAACACTACATGGTCGAAGCTAAACTCATACTCGGTGCGGCAGCCGAGGACGTACCAAACGCAACTGAGATAAAGACCATTATCAAGGACATCTGGGACATCCGCATGTCCAAGCTCAGGACTTCCATGGACGCCCTGATGAAGACCGGAGGCAGCTACGGTAGACTGGACCATCTGACGATGATGGAGATAAACTCGGTGAAGCCGTTGCTGCCCTCCGCTATGGACGACTTGCATAGAATTAAGACGGTTAGTTGTGTTTACCGTTTTACTCAAGTTGTGACTAGAGTTAATGTTAATAGGCCTAAAATAGTAGTAGGGCTGTGCCTCTATCGACCATAATAACTACCAATATGTGCAGTCACACACTTTTAACCCCTTCTATCATTATGACAGCTGGTGGCAATTTCAGGACCGATTTCTCCTTGTACACACTTTGTACACTCCCTCCACTCTCCTTTAGGGGCAGCGCAGACGACAGACTATCCGTGACGTACTTTTTTTGCAATTAAATAAACGAAAAACTTGTAGCAGATATTTCACAGACTCAACACACACGACGCACATCTTCGATCATTCTGTCGGCAGACCTAGACGCTCTTTTTAAAATGTCTCAGACACAGACTCTATCACACAAAAAGTGTGCCGTCTGCGCTGCACTTTAAGTGTGAGGTAATTTATAGCATAATCAGCCATGCAATAATGCATAGTGTAGTAATTTATAGGAATTATTTTCTAAAATTTAGGAAACCTATTTTCTAATAAAATATAAATATCAGCCATCACTCATCACCACTTCACTTTCTAAGTCAATTGTTATGATATCCAACAAAACAGCTGATACATTTTTGGCTTCCAAAATATTATTAAAGATGGTAATGTTTGGTCCCAGATTGTCTCCACTGAGAGGCTACAGTAAAGCTGAGTTACAGTAATTTAAATTAAATTATTTAATAATTTATTTGTGACGTACACACATAAATAACATTACCATATTGAAGTTAAACATGTTAATATGTTAATTTACAGACTTCTACAAGAACGCTACCGGTCAATTTGAACAACTCCACCTTCAGCCAATCGGGGACCTCCCAGAACATTTAGAAGATAAGTTAATTTATTTAATAATGTACCTTTTATTGTGATATTTTTATATGTCTGTTTTGCATAAAATTCTTTATACCTATTCGAAAGTGATTTTTTTTCTATTTGTTTCTACAAAATACTTGTTCAATAGGGTTAGTCACCACCATGGTGTCTCACCAGTAGGGTAAAGTGGAAATCTTCAAATTTTCTGTGTATTCTGCCCCATTATGACGACTTAGTGAGGCAGATTCAGTGGCAGATACACTTCAGTGTATTTTGCCCGACTAGAATCGTCACTTTAGTGTGTAGGTGGGTTTAATTCATATTGGAATATTTATCTATTTAAGTTTTATGTTACTTTAACAATTAGTATTACATGTTATAATATTATGGTAGTCTATTAAATGAAGCTATGAGATAGTTCCTGTGACAAAAGTTTAGGTATATTTAGGTAACGACCTGGTATTCTGTTTAAAACTGGCCAGTGTGGTAAAAAGAAAAGTATTTACCGCATACACATCGACAGTGAGTTACCGGTAGTCTTAACGATAGCAGCATTAGCCTTATCGATAGTAATATCTTTATCTGGGGGCACAGTTGTGCCCCCGCCAAGACGAGCCCAGCAAACGCAAGGGCACTACATACCTTTTCTCGAAAGGTTTCGCCGTTTTTTTGGACCCTCAAACTATTTATTTATTTAATTTAATCTTTATTGCACATAAACTTGTACAAAAGGCGAACTTGATGCCGCGTAGGCATTCTCTACTAGTCAACCATTGGGCTGAGCAGAAACGGTAATGCTAGGTTTACACGCGTGCCACGCAGCCCGGCAACCAGCTCGGCGAGCAGCCCTGCCCTACACACTGCGCACGCACGTGCACATACAAACAGACGAACAGCCCGATCACATGCTTGTGCTTGTGTTTGTGCCCGTTGAATGTCGTATTGAACGCGAGCGTGTAAACGCGGCATAAGATAGTAGTGTGCTACAAACAAATAGGTACATATAAGACTTTTAGGAAGACCCTAAACAAAAAAAAAGAACTAATAAATAATAAAAAAAATGTGGCCAATTCATCATTTCGGGATTCGAACCTGGGACCTCTCGTCTCTCAGGTGAGAGACGAGAGGTCCCAGGTGTGCCAGGGTGCCACTAAATCAATCATGCTAAATTTCTTACATATCTTTATACCTACTACCAAGTCCGACTAACAAGGGCATCAGAACTTTCTCGTCCATATTATATCTTAATTAGGTCAATAAATTATTAGCACAATAGGACAAAACAATGTTTAGTGCTGCAACCTATTTAGATAAAATTGGCATAAGCTTCAAATTAATTATGCGTGCTTTGTTATCGTCACAATAAATTGCATGGCTGATTGTGGTATAAATTGATTCCATGTTTATTAGGTACTACTAATAAATGTTTAGTAATAAATTAGATTCATATGAACTAGTTCTACAGTTCTGACCTATATAGTGTGTAGTATTAGCGGGCTTTGCCCATTTTTGTACTCGTATTCAATCTTAGCTTTATCTTTTTGCGTAGAAACATCTTGCAGGCCAGCATGGCTGTGATGACTGACTGGAAACCATGGTTTCCCGCTCGTTGTCAGAGCGGCTTGGGCTTCCTTTCCTGCTTTCCATCAGGCGGAGGGAAGCCACTATGCTGAGCCAATATAAAAAAAAAGCTAAATGAAGGTAGTTAAAAAAAAGTTTTTCTTTTCAGTATGAAAAAAATATATTTATATTTTCATTGAATCTTAAAACATATCTTACTTGCTAACATTTACAAAGTCCTTAGACCTAACGCATCTTGAGAACTAAACTAGCCTAGCTTACCTACGTTCGTCTGTACGCTATAAAGGTACTTATAAATCTAGATTTCAATATCTAGGTAATCCTACGGAGTAGAAATAATGTGAAGAGTTAAGGCCACATCGAATAATGTTAATTATATTTTAATTTTAACAAATGCATTGAGATAAGAGCAAATTGTTATAAAACTAGTACGGATTTATCAATCGTTAACGTTAGTAGTTGATAAAAATTTAATTTTAATAAGTATAAGTACTGTGTAATATGTGTACATATTCATGTACAGTCGGCATAAGATATTTGTGAGAAAGTACCTAAGCTACTCGAATAGACATGATTAACATGACACTAAAATTTCAAAACGATACCAACAAAGGGTGTGCATCAAATCTGTCTTAACAAACGGTTTACAAATAGAAGTATATAGACAATACTATTCATAATTATCTGAGGAACGAAAGTGCGCAAATGTGCTAAGATCAATTTGACGCTTAGGATGTTGATATAATTTTGAAACTTTCAGTATGTGGATTGTTTTGGTTGTTTATCATGTTTAGATAGAATCTTATTTGAGTAGCGTACTGGCTCACATATATCCTATGTTGTACCTACCTATTATGGCTCGTTTAGGGAGACGTGAGGCGTCATACGTTGCGTTTGGTATCGCTTTCAAAACGCTCCATCTTAATTCTCTATACTCCTATATGTTTGTGTAGTCGGCACTATTGTTTTTGTTTCATGCACCACTACGTGTGACGTCACACGTCCCCTTAACCGAGGTTTTACAGATTTTATAATTGCTATTAAGTAGGTATGCGTTATACTTTTTGCTTATGAGTGGTTAATGTGGAGCCAGACTTAAAATAATGTTTTTTTATTGGAATGTAACATTACATTGAGATTTAATAGATTACAAAAAGCGTTTTTCGAGAGATCTGTGAATTTGACAGCGCTCGTCACATACAAAATGAGAACTTAATGTTGTTCTACATTACTCTGACTGACTGACATAGTAAAAATGTTAGTAGGATTATTCCATTCAAACTGTACCTACATTATTTCTGAGAAATAAATGTAGTTATTTTAAAGAAGTATTTGTTTTAAAGTCCTTAATAAAATAGAAAAAGCACACCATATTGAAAACAAGCTTACATGTTACATTAATATGTCTAACATATTTTGCGTAATTCAAAAAAAATACATTGTAATTACAAACAGCTTTAGCCGTGTTATACATTTATGTTGATTAACTTTGCCGAGTGAATGTACAAATTAAAATATTTTTTTAAAAGTTTTTGTGCAAAGTCATCAAAACACTTTGGTCTAACTCCAGCTCGTAAAACACAGAATGAAAGCATTTCTACTTCAAAAGTACTTTAAAAGTCTATTTACATGTACAAATATAGTGCTCTTGGACAGAAGGTATGTACAATAAATTTTCAACAAAAAAAACATTTTTTTGATAAATTATCTTGCAAAACAGACGATATGTACAAAGATCTGCCGATATAACAAAGCCAAACATGTCTCAAAGCATACTTCCTATTACAAAAACCGTTACTTTTCAGCACTTTTCAAAAAGCCTTAAGTACCACTTTGAGAAGGCAACCAAAAATGCGTTTGAACATAACGGCTTCCAACAAACTTACACACAGTTTTTGCAGTAACCTATAAAAATGTGTGTATCTTATTGCTTTTAATCATAAATATGGCACCAGTTAACGTATGACATTTGTGAATAATATTTGTAAATAAATCACAAGGTAGACTGTTAAGAAGGCATGATGCGATTTGATGTAGATTCAAGTAGACACAGATTCAATTACTCTAAAATAGTTGTCGATAAATTACTATTACTTTGAAATCTTAACTAATATTATAAAGCTGAAGAGTTTGTTTGTTTGTTTGAACGCGCTAATCTCAGGAACTACTGGTCCGAATTGAAAAATTCTTTTTGTGTTGAATAGACTATTTATCGAGGAAGGCTTTAGGCTATATAACATCACGTTGCAACTATTAGGAGCGAAGAAATAATGGAAAATGTAAAAAACAACGGGGAAAAAATAACTATTCCACGCGGACGAAGACGAGCACAGCTAGTCATCTATAATGTCGATAGGAAATTTATAGAATGAAGGCCCATGATCAAACAATATGGCGAAGAATTGAAAAAGAATAAGTCTGAGAACAAGACTGCGATACGCTGATAATGATGATGAACGAAATCACTATAGATTTTGTTCAACTAGCAATATTTTATCGAAAGACTAAGAGGAGTGTCGAATGACAACACTCCTTATAACTCACTCTTATCAATCTAATTTCATGACATAATATGAGAATATAATAATGCCCATTCCTTATAATATACGTGTAGATTCATATCCTAACGTGTACGTTAGACCTTCTGAACCCAATTTTAGTACCTTGTGATTTATCGAAACCTTTTTTGCGGTGTCTTTGAAACAATGCTTAGATTGCTACGTTCGTCTAGCGGCAATGAAACTCAAGAGATCTTCAGTGAAAGGATAACAATGCAGCGTACGCGCTCCTAAACTTAACTATTTACAACTTTATACAAACTACTTAACTAAAATTACCAATCTACTTAATTAATATGTACATCATACGATCTATGACTTTTAAATTACCTAATACTAAATAACAATGACTACTTAATTTTTTGTGCGCTGAAACCAGCGGTACCGTTATCCGTAAGTAACTTAAATGGTACTTAACGTATCTTTAGTTTTAAACGTTTTAAATTAACGGTTACTATTGACAGATTGGCGTTAATACATTCTCACTTTCACTCAAGCATACATGGCAGTTAATTTTTGGATTCATCAATATTCACACTCTCACCGACTTAAACGGCTACGATTTTGCTGGGGTCCACTTTGACTCTTAAAAACAGCACGTCATCCTTGACGAAATTTCTCTTCTTGAGCATTTCATGCGAGACGAATCTGGGGAAGCCGAAGCCCAACGCGTCGGGTTCCTTGGAGGGCCTCTGGAAGTTCTTCCAGGTGGGGTCGGGCACGAAGCTCTCGACGATGTTGCAGGCGCGGTCGGGGCTTGAGCTTTGGTCGAAGAGGGTGAAGCTGACTGTGTGGGAGAACGGCCAGCGGAGGAGGGCGTCGTACTCGCCGGGGAGGATCTTGATGTACACTGACATGTGGGTTCCCTCGCCGGCTCCGTTGCCGTTCAGGAACAGTGACGCCTGCAGGACAAAAAAAAATGATTAGTGTTACATTGTCGGCAATGTTTCTTTAATTTCGTCAGTGGGACATTATTCCTTTTGGGAACAATATCAGTACTTATAGATCACTAACGGGCACTAGAAGACTAAGAAGGTCATAAGCAGATATTAGGTGGTTCTTTGACATTTTTTATTTTAGCAATATCAAAGCAAACGGAACATAAGAGATTCTTTACTTCAAAAAATGAGCACAAAACAAGATTGTTATTATAGGTGATTCACGTACAATAAAGATTTAATTAGAGTCAGTGGTAAAGCGACTCATAAAAGTAATCTAGCATAACGAAATAATACTGTTGAAGTACATTAATAAACGAGTTGTGACAAAACATCAACAGCGATTAAAGGGAAAGATGACAGTGTTATGACTTGCAAAGATGAACTTAACGATCTAAATCCGACGCCAAGTGAGTAACTGGCTAAATCTGTTCGCGCCACGAGCGTAGTAGCGTTAGTCACCAGATATTATTCACCGGCAAACAAACCGTAGCGCCCACTTTTGTTTACTAACAAAGGGTTCGGCTATCCGACTGCGAACCGCCGATTTTGTGGACAAAAACTATTTAAAACGTATTCGTGTCAGCCGATACCGAACGGATGGGGATTAGCAATTGAAATATCAAGTCGACCTGTCCACCGGTTCGAATAAATACATTTAACGTCCAAATCTGTGATTCTGAATTGTTTTCCGAGAATATGAATTTGAAATTGCGTAACGGGATGCTTTATTGGAAATTTTCCAGTGATAAAGTGTTGATGTAGTGAATTTATTGAGAGTAATATGTAAAGCCAGGTATTTATGAATTAGAATAACTGTTCTCCTGAAAACGGTTATTCTAATTCATAAATGCTTGGCTTACATGCTACGAATTCTATTGTATTATATTAAATCGCGCGCTTAGAGCTGGATTGGGGTTTTAGTGAGTAGGTATATTCTCATGTCCTGCCTTTCTACCATCTTTAAGCCCTGCCTACGGCACCCTGGTCCCATACTCCCGTTCTTCCGAGGACGGCGTAAGGTAAGTCTCACATACTCTGGCGTTCCCCATGCGCTGGAGATGCGTAAACGAGGTACACAAATTCAAGTGTATTTTGGAATTTGTCAATACCCTTTTACTATTTAAAACATTGTTTTTTTGAAATGTTCGCTACAATGCTCCGTAGACTTACCTGTAGCTTATATCCATGCTGGCTAGTATAAAACATGGGTGACAGCAGCTCGACGCCATCTTTGCATTTCGCCTCCGCCATCTTGGCTGCCCAGTCGCTGATCCGCCAGACCAGTGCGCCGGAGCAGTTGACCGAGAGGCGCGCCACGGCTGCCCTGAGCGAGTCTAGCTGTCGCGCCTGCCGCGACGCGAGCGCAGACACGAGGGCAAGGTGCTGTTGACAGCTGTCTTCTGTGTGTCTGTCGAGGGCTTGTCGTGTACCCTGGAGGAAAATGACACAAATTAACTTCACGCAAATATAATCTACCTAAAGGACAAGATCTACTGATTGGATTCTCCAATTTGATTGAAATCTGCAATCTTACTAGATCCCAAAGTTTCCAAAACGTGGAGTTCTTTTTCAAAACTCGTTTTTCTTCATATTCGGTCCTTATTATGGACCTGAAGACACTTTTATGGGTTGTCATGGTGGTGATAGTTGACCACTAATGAATTGATTCTAAATCACCTCCACTTGTCTGTTGTCGAAAGATTTTTTATATAAGTGAGCTGAGTATGTCATAACTGACTAGGCTCTACCGGGCGACTTGTAGCTGTATTTGAGTTGTTAGCTTTGACTAAGGACATGTTTATTTATGAGTTGATTATTGACCTGAAAAGAAGACTAGTCTTCTCACATTTGGAACAGATCTGTTGTTCATTTCTGTTTTTCGTGTCCTCTTCTGATAGAAGCCTGATATAAAAAAAATATGAAAGATCCTTTCAACAATAAGTCCTTTATCGAACGCATGCGACGTTGGTAGATGATGTCTTAAAACTCATTTACAGAACCCAATATACAACACGAGAATTTCATAGCTGAAGGCTTTGGCTTCATTTCCGCTTACTATTCGGAGACGAGACAAGCCCATATGTCGTGCCACCTGTTATCGGTCAGTTTCTCTAAAGGCTCACCTTAAACCTGCATCCGGCGTCTCTGAATGCGCACGCGACGCCGGCGGCGGTGCAGTGGTCGCGCAGGTGCGCGTCGAGCTCGTCGCGCGGGACGGGCGCGGCGGCGCAGCGCTGCGGGCACGAGATGGGTGCGCGGGAGCACGTCGCGCCGTGCGCTGTCACTGTGTCCTGAGGAATAATGCGTTGGTTAAAATTTTGTTTGGGAATAATCACTACATCTTAACTAATATTATAAAGCTGAAGACTTTGTTTGTTTGTTTGAACGCGCTAATCTCAGGAACTACTGTTCCGAATTGAAAAATTCTTTTTGTGTTGAATAGACCATTTATCGAGGAAGGCTTTAGGCTATATAACATCACGTTGCAACTATTAGGAGCGAAGAAATAATGGAAAATGTAAAAAAAACGGGGAAAAAATAACTATTCCACGCGGACGAAGTCGCGAGCACAGCTAGTAGTATATAAAACAAAGTCGCTTTTTCTGTCCCTATATACCTACGTGCGCTCAAATCTTTAAAACTACCTACGCAACGGATTTTTATGCGTTTTTTTTTCTAATAGATAGAGTGATTCAAGAGAAAGGTTTATGTATATTGAAACACCCGAAGCGTAGCAAGGGCGGGTCACTAGTGGTAGAGACAGACACGGACTCACTGCTGATAAAGTGGACACAATAGAAAACTATTATTGTTGTCACCGGAGTCTGTTGTGACTCGCAGCGTGCTAAACAAACAGTTGTGGAAACAGAAACACGAAGTGTTCAGAAAGAACTGTATCAGAAGCATTAGGGAGTTCATTGGTTTCAATCGAAAAGATCATGAGCATTTGGTTTGAATTAGCGATTTATGAGTGCTAAAATTCAGAAAGAACTATAGGAGAAGCTTTAAGGAGTTAGAAATGATTGGTTTCGTAGATTATGATTGACATGACTTAATTTGAATTGGCGATTCATAAGTGTTTGATCGAATCTTACATGAATAAGGATTTTCTATAGGGGAATGCATTCTGAGACTCACACCTCCGAGAATTAGGAGGCATACCCACTCACTAAACTCACAGGGACTCGGGTAGCGCCAAAGCATACTGGCACATCCATGTCTGCCCTGGCTGACCAGGACAGGCAGGGATGTAGCTCACATGCGCCTGAGCGCAGGTGACAAGCGGCCGGCACTCCTGATCCTGCCAGCCACATTGCGCAAGCCAACTGCCTGACCAAATGGCGTCCAGTACGTTATCAAGTAGTACCGTATCCTCACCTGCGTATACCTCTGCCCGCAATGCCGGCAGGGCACGAGCCGCTTGCTGCAGTGCTGCTGGATGTGCTGCTGCGTGTGCCGCCGCTGCACCTTCGCGCCGCACTTGTTCTCGCAGTACACCGGCTCGTGGCCGCAGTTGCCTTGGTGCTCCTGGAATTGAGGATATCTGATGTTAATAGCAGTTCTCTTTATGTACAGCTGTTGTGATAGGATTGAACATTAGTCGCTACCCTGCAGAAAGTAAATAAGAATGTAGGTACGTAATCAAAATGCTGAATCAGAAAGACCGACAGAAGTTCAATCACGATGGATGAGTTCCAAACTTATCCATTGTGTCCCATTAATGTTCATGAACTTTTGAACTTCATTTTTCATTTGAGTCCGTTGTCCCACTACTTGCTAAGATTACCAGTATGTTTTTGTGTATCTCGTGATCAACGGGCATTTGTCCACTCACACATAAGCAGATGAGTTGTTGGTCCGTATCAGTTGGAGTGCGTCCTTCGGCAGGGACAGGCCAGAGGGACGGTCCTCGCTGAAGGACATTCTCAAAAATAGGAGTATTTTTGTAGTGCAGCTGTTTTAAAACAATGCCCTTTCTTTTAAGGCGCTTGTGGTTCTTGCCTTAAGGCTCGCCGCAAGCAATTTTTTTTTACCATTCCTCCATTTCCATTAATGTCAGTATCAAAATGAACAGTCACCTCAAGAGCGCTCCCGGAGAACTCCTTGTGGCAATGCTCGCAGTTGGCGCGCCTCCTGGGGCAGGTGTACCGCAGGTGGTCCTGCATCAGCACGCGCGGGATCATCGCGCCGCATTGCGCCGCGCACAGCACTGCGTCGTGTTTGCATGTGTTGAGATGCGCCTGCGCATACGTGGAGAAGACGTGTTATTTTTTTTCAAGAATCATTAATATTTGGGTGTTTATATATAAAAAGTGGGATTTTTAGAGGGGGCAAACGGGCCTAAAGGTTACCTGATGGCAAGTAATCACTTAAGGCGATAGTCACTGCAAGACTAGAGGTGTCACCATTTTGATGGGGATTTTGTATTTTTTATGGAAACAAAATTTCGCCAATGTAGAGTCTGTGTTGCCATTGATTATTTTCTCTTTATAGATATTTAGATACTTTTGTTATCATGACATTGAACGCAAGGCCGGTGTTGCTCGGATTAATAGGTAGAATATTGGATTCGCAATTAACCTTTTTGATAAGAAATTAAAAATAGGAAATGTACCTATCTAATTAAGAAATAATTTGAAAAGCTAAAAAAAAATTATTTATTTTCCTGCATGTTGATAAATCATGCAACATTAAATTTTTGTTAAATATTAAAATCACCGATTCAAATAAACAAAAAATAATAATTTACGATATATTATTAAGGAAACCACTCAAATTGTATTTTGTTTGTTGTATTGTTAGACAAATTGACATTAACCCGCTAAATGTGATTCCAAGGAAAGTAGGTAGGTACTTACATGCGTTAATAACATATCTATTCAAAAACGTGTCACAGATAAAGAAATATGTCGGACATGACGTGTAGGCACACAAAATGATCGATTGTACGCCCATACTGTCTAAATAAATAATACCACTAATGTTTACTATTTAGAGATAACGTACCTTCAGTTTGCGTAGTTCGTCTGACCACTGGCATCCCTCCTTGTGGTGGATGCAGTACACCACAGACCCCATCACCGTCTTCTCAGACTCAGGATCTGGGTATATCTGTAACAAAGACAAATTCACTTATAAAACACTGCACTAAACGCCAATAAAGTACCAAAAAAATCACGGACCTTTTTTATTTTGGAAATTATAAATTTTATCATTTTGACTTTAAATGTAGAACGTGAAACACAACGTCAAAAGCAACGGTTGCCGCTAAGACTGATGAGGCGCTGCGCGCGTGTATAACGGATTAAATAGGACAACGCGATTAAAAATAAACCACATCTCAAAAAGAGAATATAAAACAAGCGTGAGCTGTACGCACCGTGCGCTCGAATATGGAACACATCGTTCGAAAATATGCAAAATGGCCGCTCGATTTTCGCGCGTAAACAATCGAACGCAGGAGCGCTCACCAGAAGGGCCTGATATGAAATGAATGCGTTCCCGTTCGTAGGTACGTTTTCGTTATCTTTATGGGTGCAACGAACAGATGGCTCGTGGACCACCGTTCCCTGCGCCGAGATACCGTGATTTTTCACTTCCCAAACCAGCTGCATAATGGAATGAGCAAACACACTTGTTAGATTCTTTTGGACGAGTTCCTTTCACACAGGAAAGCTAATTCTTCGAAATCGACGTACTATAAAATGAATGGCATGTGCTAGTTGACTATGTAACATAATAAAGATAACCAAAATATGTTTGTAAACAAAGCCTCGTGAGTCGTTTAAAAATGTCACCGGCGTCTTATGTGAAGAGATGTCACTAGTCATCGAGAGCTTCGTACCACGAGAGATGAATAGTTAAAAATGTTTGACAAACACTAAACAAACATCTGTTTTAGCTCTACATTGACAACTTTCAGTCGGCCAGTCGGATTGACGTTGAAAGAAACAAGCATTGGATGTGACACATTTTCTTAGTTTGAAAGATCAAATGTGCGTAGTACGCTGTGTTCTATTTACAAACATTGATGCATGTGGTCATCGGCATGGCTGCTGCATAACCGTTCCACCTTAGAATCCATATTCCACAAGCAAAACAAAGCACCTAGTTTTATCTTGTCCGACGCAGGAGTATCAGTCCTAAAACTGGGCTTTAAAAGCGAAAGTCGAATGGTTTCCCCGGAAAACATAGGTGCTCTCAACTTGGTGATGTTTGAATTTTCAAATATAGAATGTTATTTGTGTCGTATTCTAAAAAGATGGACCGCGATGTGTTGAACTCTCCCGCATCGTTCAATTATAGAACTCGTTGTATCGTGAACCGCTCAGGATCAGAACGCCAATAGATTCCGAACTGCAGTGACGGTTACGCCATTTTGGTGCGAACAACTGTTGAAGCAAAAGGATAGCTAGAAAATGAGGATGTTACTCTGCCATTTGTAAGATATCATTGGCTCGGAGTTGATGTTAACCACTCCACGGTGAGATAAGATTAGAGAAGACAGATTGGGGAGCATTAGCGTTGTATCTCACACGATACAACTTTAAATACAATGAAAAAATACATTGATAGTAATTAATCACATACAACATGCAAATGATCGTCGGAAAAGGTTGCGAAATGCAATTAAAGTAAATACGTTGGTGTAGGTAGTAGCTCTCACACCCACATAAGCAGGATTTGAAATAATGTTGAATTATTAAACATTTTATTGGTGTGTGTTTAATTTTTGTGGGTGGCTAATTTCAATAGTCGAAACGGAGATAATAAATAACCGTAAACAAATAACACTGTGCCTTAATGAGGACATTGATTTTTTATGAACAATTTTTACATAACATAACAATTTGTTAACATTAGAAAATAATTATGTAGCTAAGATTTTGTATTTTGATTGGTTCTGCTCCTTTTTCTCCGGTATCTGGATCATCTTAGATGTTGCAAGGGTGTCTCGATAGATGTCACTACTATTCAGTAAAAAATATTTTCGAGTTCTAAATTTTCTTGTAATTATTATTATTATGTACAACGATCTATATAGGTAGACTGTAAATTTTTATCTGAATATTAATAAGTCCAATTATTTGAACATACATGTATTATACATTTAGTGGATTTATTTAAAATTAGGTATTTAGCAAATCATATTTCAAAAATTAACTTTAACATAGAAAATGCAATCTTTGACAGCATAGTAAAGAGTGATTAAGACAAGCGATTGATATAAAATAGCACGTTTTTAAAGAAATACCTACAATTCGCAATTGTGCCGGTATCCTATTTCGCAGTATTGATATTAATCATGAACTCCGGTTACCGTCATACGGCCACAAAAGCCTAGCCTAGTGAATTAACTTGATTCATTACTCAAGGTCCAACAGATACAAGAGTAAGCGACGAAGGTTGTACGTTTGTTTGTCTGTCTGTCCGTGTGGGCGTCGTGATGCAACCACCACCCCGTGGGCGGTTGGGCTCGCCCAGTAATTAGATAAGATTTTATTCCTTAAACGAACAAGTTGTTCTATACAAGGTCGGTTTCTATCTGGAAGCTACTGTTTGGAGGTTATTTTTTAGTTCCACATTTGAATAGAATGATGATGATTATTTATGGGAAGAACAGTATTAAAATTTTAAACTCAATAACGTGTTTTAAGTGAACAACATCTCTATTTGTGGTAATCCCATAGAGGATCTTAAAGATGAATCTCTTGTAAAAATTCTAAAATTTATGATGGTCACTGTGATGTTAATACGTATAAAAGATAATTCACGAAGAGCGCTAGAACAAGTTTATAAATTCAAACTAGTAGGTCAACAAACAGTTAAAACTACCGACGATATCCTTTAGAACCTAAAATTATCAGCTAAACAAAGTAACGTCCAGTGAAACGGAAACGGCAAATGAATTGTAACACAAAACAATAATTGTAAGGCAAAAATAACTCGTTTGCACGGTGGACTGTATGAAGCTTTTGCAAAAGTGGAATTGGCCTTAACGAGCCAATTGAAAACGGAGTTCTTTACCTACGAGTATATTGCTCAATCAAACTTGTTCAAAACAAAACAAATGAAGAACGATGGATTCGAATTTCGATTTTTTTTGCACGAAGTTTTCTTTCATTTTCGAATAGTTGAAGTCCGATTTTAGTTGCAAAAATAAACAAATCCTGGCATGAATGTATCTAGAAAAAGATAATATGTTTAAAGCATAACGTTATCTACGCGCTGGCGAATTCCGACGCCAACTTTGTTATGTCAGATGCGTTCCAATTAGAAAATGGCGGGAGTTTGTAGATTTTCCGTGGCGATTGCAATATACAAGGCGCAAAGGAATTTCCTCCAGATACTATCGGTGTAGTTTACGGTTGTTCACAATACTTTCGGTTTCCAAAGGGGAATGCCGTTGATTGACAACTGGCGGTGCTTGTGAAGAGTGGGGTGCCCTTAAAGAAACAAATTGTTCTTACTTTTAAAGAAATAAGGTTGATTTTAGTGGTGTTCTTGGTTACAGGTTTGAACTTTGGGTTGGTTCGGCTATCGACACGCGTTGACGTGGGAATGTAAACAAAGCCCTAAAAATACGCAGAGCTCGCTTTCAGGTACTTTATAGTAAACTTGTAGTAAAGTTTGTAGTTATTACAACCTGCTGTACGATCGAAGAACGTTTCAGTGTTATGTTGTGTACAAACAACTGTTATACCTGTTTCTCAAACACTTTGTTAATAATGTTCAGTCATTCTAGATTTTTAAAGCTCATCTCCAGAAGAGGCTTCAACAAACTTCTTCTTAGTCACCGTTCAACTTTGCTTTTCATCAGTGCTTTGCTCTACTAGAAAACCAACATAGAGTCTCACCATCGGCTGAGGAGCTCAAATACTAAGGAGTTCTATAACCCTTGGTCGACTTACAACACCTACTTGATTTATAATCATTATCCGTCACCGCACGAACTTACGTGATTACAAACTCCTCAAACAGAGCGTCAAAACTATTGGAACATAATAGTTCAACAAAACAACCGTATGCAAACGATCACGCTACTCCAATAGAAGTTGTACATCTCGAAGCAATTTGATATCTTAAACAAGCAATAACCTGACGCGGTGAAACCGCAGCGGATAATTTGAACAATAAAGAGATGGTTATCTATGGCGGTCACACGTCGGCAGGGCTGCCATTTGGAATATAGAGCGGCAGACGAGCAAATGTGATGCCTGATGGTAAGCAGTCCCATGGACACCCGCAACTCAAATCGAGTTCTGGGGTCGCTGCCGGCCTTTTAAATAGGAGTACGCTCGTTTCTTCGTACGTCGTAGCTGTTCGGAAATACTGACGCAGAGAGTTGGTTCCACAAAACCGATGCGCGAGGCGAGAAGTTCCTCATAAAGCGTACAGTGGAGGATCGCCAACCATCGAGATGATGAGGATGGAATTGCAATCGGTTACGCGTGGTGCGGTGAAGAAACTTAGCTGCAGGGGCAGTAAATAAGATTTGGAGTTCTCCTTCTATTTGAATCAATTATAAACACGTTATAATACGTAGCGAATGAAATACCGCTCTCAGTTGTTTGGTAGAGATCCTCCATAGAGCACGTGGACACAATAGACAGTTGATAATGTGGGACATAATATTGAGAGACCTCGGATTGCGAACTTCAGCTATGGCATTACTGATATTGAAAATTTGTGTAAGCGGTTAAATTCTTTCGCAACCTAAGAGTATATGTGCTAGATATAGAGCAAACCATCAGACCTCTTTTTAAGGTTATGTCAACATCTACCACAACAGCCAGAATCAATAAAGTGTGCTTCATAAACAGACTCAGCCTTTTACCTCCGATACGCTATCAAGGAAGTCAATATCAGTTCCTTTACTATGGGAAAATCCAAAGCTAAAGTTTATGTACTAAAACTCTCGCTTTGATTGAATTTAAATGTACCTGCATTCAAAGCCCTGACGACGGATGCGGGTTCGACGCCCGCAAACCGTAGCGTACGGAATAAATAATGGCGACTTACGCCGTAATTATGGCGATTATGTAAGTGTCGGTGACGTCAAGGAAAAAAATAACATTTGAACGCTCCGGAAAAGGAAGGAACACGGGACGATGGCGCTAGGAAATTGGCCAGAAATATTTACGGCCAGTAAGTTTTCGTACGAAATTTACAAAGTTTTGTTCTCTTCGCTGGAAAGATCCAGCCAGTGTTTTAAAATCGTAAAACGGTACTGTACAAGAGTTTACTTTATATTATTTTTTTTAATTAGATTAAAAAAAATAATATAAAGTAAACTCTTGTACAGTACCGTTTTGTGTATAGATTTAACAGTTGTAGATTTAGTGGAGTGGGGTTAAGTTAACAAAAGGTTTTCGTCAACTATAAATCTCATAACTGCGCAAGTCTATAGTCTCATATCATATGTTTTTTGTTGTCAACTCGCATTAATACGTTATAGTCAAATGTAAAAGTAGTCAAGCAATCACGTCAGATTTAACGATGGTACGAGTTGTCGATTAAAAAGTAGGTAAAATCGGAAGGTGTCAATTCATAAACGCGAACTTCACATCCGTTGGCGAAAATCTCTGGTGACTACTAACTAATGTGGTACCTACATGTATACTATATCGTAGTAGATTCAACTAACTTTAAACATAAGGATGCTATCATGCAAGCTCGTAACCTTCGTATATCGTTCTCATTAATATCATATAAATAATGCTGTCATAATGTCCGCAACATTATGCCGACATAAAACGTACAAAAATTCGGGCACTTTTGAAACTCTCAATGATAAAATACCATCTTTAGTAAGGCTTAACGCTAAAAATACTTTACAAAATATTTTATTGCAATGCAAACTTTATGTAATCGGTTACCAAACAAAAAATCGGTAACATGGCCTTGATACCATTAGCAATTAGTCATTATCAGTCACAATACTTGCAAAAAAGAGAATCTAAAAAACTCTTATACGGTAATAATAAAGCAATTAAAAATAATAAGCCTTTACCTTGCAATCTTGATGAAAATCTAGATCCGAGTGATATGTTACATACTTACGAATAGGAAGTGTGAAAGCAAATAACAATAAACGCATTACAAAACAATGGCATGTAATTGCATTGTTTCAACTTTCTTTATGAGCATTACAAAATTGTCATAGATACTTTGTAAGAATAGTGCGTGGGAGACCTAATATCTGTTATTATACTCGTCCATTCATAAACAAACTGACCCAAGTCTTTAATGGACTGACAGATCGACGATTAATCATAGTTCGAAGCTAATGCACGATTCGTTTTTGTTTATTCTACATGAAGCTATTATTATCTGAAAGGTGGACGAAGTAGAATAACACATCATTTCAGAAATCGAAACGTTCTTATTTCTGTATGTGGCTGGCACAAAAAAACAACCCTGTTAATTAAAAAGAAAATTCCTGTTTACATAATCTCGAATGTAAGAGGCATTTGAAAATAGAACACTTCATTTGAATAGGCATGGAACATGGAACCCGATATCAATTAGGTAGTCTGTCGACAGATTGCGCGAGAGTCGGATTACATTCGAGTATTCATTCAAAAGATTTTCCGTCATGCTTACACGAAACAAATGACTTTGAAAACTTAACTACTTTGATTATATCCCTAAAATTACATCAATCATCTTTATTTAAAGTTATATCTACTTAAATACAATTAGGTCAGACATTTTGCCAATTCAGTAATTTCATTTAGTTACATTACTGTCTTATTAACAATTAATTGCTCTTACATATCAGAATACCTTAAGGCATCGTCGTAATATTTACAATCACTTTTTGAACGAACATGTGCACTATTAGTCCCGGTAATAGTTTATGTAACATCATTCAAAAGACTCTACGTTACCAGCCCAGTGTTTGACATCAAATATATTGTATTTTTAAAAATAATATAAATTAATCTGTGCTAAAATATTAATGATATTATGTTTAGTGCAGTCAATTACACTTCAAATTCATTCCGTTGTTTCGTGAACTTGTACCTATGTTTAAATAACTTGTAAATATAGCCGTATCGGATTATGGCAGTATCATTATTAAGAGTAATAAGATATTTTCTTGTAAGTTCTTTGTAAATCTGGCTTTGTATCAGCTGTAACACTACGCTAGAATTTATCATTGGAAGCAACTTAATGATTTTAATCACTTAAAACAATTATTAGATTCAAAATATCAATTTGTTGCTTTTAAACGCTTTGCGTCATACTCATAAAATATAAATATACGGGATTTAACGCAGCTGAAAGGTTGGTATGTGTGCGTTAAATATTTCATATCAATTAATTGGCCGTGATTCATCCGTAGGGCAATATGACGTACTAAAGGTAATTTAAACGTACGATTTTACAACATATATGGATAGTTTCAACATACCATTTATTGCCGTTTTACGAGCAACTACTGGAAATAAGACCGATGGTTTATTTGTAACACGACGCCGGTTTTTATCTGCCTAGATACAGTTTTATGTAGGCACTAGTCTGTGTTGCCTAATGTGCCTTCTAGTTTATAGGACTAGGAATTCGTTTTACAATTTAGTAGTTTTCTATCAGGTGGTGGTAGACATATCATTGGTGTTGATATCGCATAAACTAAACCTATTGCTATTGCTTTAGTTTCTATCTTTCTGGCATTCTGATTCATGAAAAATGTTTTGGTTTAAGGATATTGCTTATCCCATGTTTTGAAGACAGTTCTTATAGAATAATAGAATAGTGGTTACATTTACCAGCCATTGCTGATAAAATAGAAGAAAACAGAGAAATGAATATGAAAGCTTGTAGATCATCCACAAAATAAGCCGAAATGTTTCATAGGTATGCGAAGAGATACTAAGTGTTAGAAGTGATATAACAATGATTCCGGATTCGAATCCGTTTCCGACGCTGTGTGAACAAGAGGGCAGGTTTCCCAACTTGATTTCGACTGGGACGCTAGTAATCAAACAACAGATGTTGCAACACAATAGTTAACGATGCAATATCAACCACAAACACGCCGGTTCGATTCCTCTGAATCGTAAATCACCGTCCTTAGACAAGGGAGGTCGAAGTGTCAGCTACCATGCGCAAGCGATGATCGACAGCGAGCTTCTATAAACTTATGTAATGCTGTCTTTGCGATAACCGTTATCAATTAATTAATAAAGTATAGGAAGTTACCGTAGAGTTTCTCCTTGTATTAAATTTTGTTGAGGAGAATTTTACATAAGTTCCAGAACTTTAAAAGAAGAAATTACAGTTAGAACACACACAAAAAATTACAGTTATTATTAGCTAAGAAACTCCCAATTTAGTAAAATGTTCTAGCTAATGTAAGCAATAAAGGACCTACTTAACCCACAATTTAATCCCAAACTTCCCTACGACAAGTACTCATCAAACGACAAGTGCTCCAGAATACTCAATTCACAGGTCCCCTGACCTCCCAGATTACGAGCCACTAACCGTTTAAACAAATTGGATAATGGTCCCGAGCTAAAGGGTAACAGACCGACAAAATCCAATCGTACTCAATCCGAATAACTTAAAGTGAACCCTAATGATAGAGCAATAGAGTCTGAGAGGGATGTAGCTGGCAAATTGCGGTGCAAACGTCAACCGACGATGCGCTTGCGCAGATTGATCGATAGCCGGAAGCCGCCATTACACCAGCATTGCGAGGTTGGCAACGCCGATAAACAAGAGTAGCAGCAGATATATCACTTTTTTACTACTATCACATGGGCGAGAAATGTTGCAGTCATTCATTTAATAAGCAGAGCTGTAGAGAGTGTTATGATATGTAGTATCTAAAGTAAATCATCAAATAATACTTTAGAATTAAAGCAGTTGAAGGGAAAGAGTAACTTATTGTGCCAATAATATTCAAATAAGCTAAGTACACTTCACGACGAAACGCAAATACTTAGTTGCGAAACAAAAAATGTTACGAAGTATAAATAAAAAATGGATAACAATGCTAAATGTACATATAACATAGCCCAAGGCTTTAATACAAGATATAAAAGAACCAATATTGAAAAATATCGTAAAAAAAAACATATACCTACATTTAGAAAGGACACAAATCAGAGAAAGATCTAAGTTTTTACCTACTCCAAAGGACTTAATTGCTATAGATTGTGATACCAGTACTTCTAATGTAATCGTGCGATAAAATCTGGTCGCTTCAAAGCGTATTGAGTGATATGATCGTTTGACTAGTAAGCGGGTCAAGGAAATATCCGGATACCACAGTCAAGAATAAATTCAGACTTAGGCCGCTCACGCCTTCTAGTTTTAAACTACTGCTATCAGTCTTGAAATAATATTACAATGTATGTGTTCTTTTCGAATATCGGAGATGTTGTGAAGAAACAAAATCATAACACCATTATTGCTTAACAATTCCTGTTGCACCTATAAATTACCTACTATCTTACGACTTTCTATGAACACTGATATCTATGTATTAGCACAGCTAGCTCGTTAGCCCAATCTGTAAAGAAATATTTTAACTGTCTGCCACCTACTCGTAATAAATTTAAACCCTGCCCTATGAAATCTGTGCGATCTAGGTAATATTAGGAACCACTAAAGAATTCTCTTGTCGTTCTCATTGAAATAAGAGGCTACTTTTAATTTAGAAGCCTAATATTACTCTCTAAAAACAGCCGTAATAAGATTAACTTCTATTATTAACGGAAAATCAGATTGTGACTTGATACAATCAAGATTATAAAGCAATAATAAGTTGGAAGCGCAAAAAGACAGAACTCTTACATAGTATAAGATTGCTTAATCATCTTTTTGTCAGAATGACTTTTGTTTTATAATTTGCAGTAAATGGTGCACTTTAGACAATTTTGTAAGACTTGTATAATAACATGGTTCTGCAATATGCGGTTTGTAAAAGCAAACAGAACGCATCTCCGGTTTGACGATTTTGGCAATTACTCGGCACGTGTAATGCTCGTGAATGATGTAAATAATATTAAAAAGATTTGTGTTTTTCGCCATTCATCTTGTTGATACTTTTTTTGTAAATGTTGGTTAAATCTACTGGTTTTAGCAAAGACTACATATTATGGTAATGTTTCAATAGGATCAGCTATTTTATACTAATCCACATTCTCTATCACTCGTTGTAGTTCTTCAACTAATACTTCAATCCATATTCTTTAATTTACACATTATCTTGTTCTATCTGTCATATCCTCGCCAATCTTATCATCGCGTTGAATGGGGTCATCAGTTCAGACGCTGTTTATTTTACATAATGTTACTAGATAAATTCACGTATCTTATTAGGATGGCGGTTAACATTATCTTGCTCTGATAACATCCTTTGGCAAATAGCACGTAGATACGATTAGTTGGGCGACGTCGAGTAGGCGATTGATAAAAATGTGGGAACGTTATAGATTCTATTTAGCTTTTAAACGACCTTCCTTGACAAGTTGTGCACAACTTTCTATTGAAAAATGTTTCTGGAAAATATACAGAAAGATTAACATTTTTTTTAAATAAATGGTCGCGTTAAATTTGCCCTTAACAATTATATTTTTATTATCCCTACTGCTTTAATTTAAAAATAACTAGTAACGACATTATCCAACTACCACCCAAAAGCAAGTTATTTTTTAACGCCGCATCTATTCTAAAATTATATTTTAATGTAACCACTTCAAACAACACCTTAGCAAGCAACATCTATACTTTTAATGACCAAACTATAAGTAGGCATCTCATAAATAGACAACTTTATAGCCATTTTGAACTTTTACTTCTCCTGAAAACTTCCGTCTTTGTTTTTAACGGTGCATTAGAGAGGGATGGTGGTGTCGAAATGGCGTCGATGACGTAGTCAGGGATCGTTGAAAAGCATGGTGGTAGCGTTAACAAGCTCGTAAGAGTGCGCGTTAAAAGATTAACGGTTGGCTTACGGTTAGAATAACTCATTTCGGATGGTTTATGACAGCACTTGTTGGTACGGAATCGGTGGAGGTTGTGCTACGCTGAATAGTAAAAGCTAACGAGAGAACGCCTATAATGTTAAAACGAGAGACGATTAGAACCATTCATTATCGTAATAATCGTTCTACAAGTCGAACCGGCATCAGAACAAAGCAAATTCGGAATTCGTTATAACAGAAAATATTTAAAAAGATTAAAGACCAAATCGTCATTTAGCTAGGCATATTAACTTCCCTTCAGAACCTGGTATCGTGTTATAGCAAATATAGTATTTTAAGGCAGCTTCAGAAAAACATTAAGATCTAAACATGATAAGCTAATAAGCTTAAGATTTGTTTTTAAATACTACTCGGAAGGAGATTCTTTTTTAAGGACTGATGAGTACTTGATGCTTGTTTTGATTTTGTAACAATGGCAACTTTTATAACCGACAGTATTTAAAGATTGAAACTCAGATAGTTCGTATACGCAAGACATGATAATCATTGCAGCGACGAGTTGCGTACGCGCATCCTGTGATAAGATGGCGGCCGCTTCCGCTGATTGGAGGCTGTGCGATATCCGGTCAATAAACCGCTTTTTAACTTTGTTAATGGTATGTTAATGTTGTTTGTTTAGGAAATTAGTATTAGGAATATAGTCGTTTATCTTGTTAGTCGTATTCGTTGAGTGTTCTACATAGGTGTTTGTGTGTCTCAATTCTAAATAGGTACTCATCCAAAGAGGGTCATTAGTATTCAGTGTCGGCCGGCAGGACAGACATTTCAAATGAATCACGGATTATTCATATTACATGTAACTGGTTGGTTCATTGACAACCTGGAAACGGATATTTTGTTCACTTGCGTTGGTAAATATAAGCTGCTTCGTTTTGTGTCAAATTTTTTTTTTTCTAAAATGTGATTTCTTTTTATAGTAGCTCGACATAATGGCTTCCCTACACCTGATGAAAAGCGAAAGAGAAACCCAAGTTGCTGTGACAACGGGCAAGTAACTGGTCAGTTACCTGTCAGTGGCCACCGCCCGCTCCATGCCGGCTCGACCCTAATCGCCCACGAGCTCCGGATACCCTACTCACCGACAGAAACACGATCCGGAGATCATTTTGCTGTGGTATTCTATAAGGTGGAGGTCTTTCCTCAGACGGGCGGCTCAATTCGAGCGAAGATTCGCTATGCCCTACCTCTCTTATTAGCTCTGAAGTCAGAAGCTTGGCGGTGATACACCCCCGAGCAAGCCGACAAGCCGTTGATCCTGCACATAATCTCTCTCGGTCGACACTCGAATTATCGACCCATTGAATTATAACACTGAAGGAGAAGAGTTCACAGGTGATTGCGCACACGCTTATGCAAGCCATCTGCGTACTTGGCTAGTCTCCTAGGCCGATTGGCTGTTGTGGCCGAAATTCATCAGTATCATTATTATTTTCTATGGATAATTGAACTCTAAGGAAACAATGAGCAATTTTACTGTAATTTTCATCACTGACTGATACGTTCCTGCTGTATTTTGGTATGTTAGAGTTTCTGATATCTTAGACATAATATAACCGTGCTTTCATTATTAAAAAGTACCTCAGTTCTTGGAGTTACGTCGACACAAGTTGTAACGTATACTCGAATACTAGAAAAACTCGCTTCAAGACCGTGTCCCAGATACTAGCGTTTAATTTATTCTTTAAGAACGTTATAACAATTTCAATTTAACACCACGTTTCTACACCGTGAATTATTTATTGGTTCATTGTCCGAAGTATAAAGTCTTATTATAATAGAAGTTGTATTAAGTATTAAATTTTACTTATGAATGAATGGGGTTCTGGTATACAGAGTTCTGTCGTCACTTTGCTAGAGATCAGTAACAAAAGAATTACATATTCATACAGTCTCGTCAACCACCGTTTAAGCGGACCTGTTGTGTACAGGTACAGTCATAACCAAAAATATGGAATGCCCCATGAGCCCTCAGAATAAACCTATAGATTTATGTATACTTAGTAAAAATGTAGAGGCTTTTAAAAGAACCACACTAAAATACCTGCAATGATTTTCCATTGGTTCCAATAGCTGTTTAAAAGAATAAAATGAATGGTTTATAGATCTGTATGGTAACGGTAATCCTGTAGTAAGAATCATATTTTTTATGAATTTCAGTTCCGAAGCTTCTAACTAGAGCACGAAGGATATTTATATTAAGGCTAGAGAACAAATTAACACAATAGAAAAGATCATCAAATATATTATTAACATAGATATAAATCGCATAGGAATAGTCAAATGTATGTACAAAGCTAAAGAGCTAGAAACACAATAGTTACTTTTTCCTTACAAATTTTGTATGAATAGATACTTATCTATCTACATATAGGTATCTACATATAGATGATAAATATTTCCTAGTTGTTCCACAAAATATGACGGCACTAAATTTTGACTCTGCCGAAGAGTTCAGACCCACAGTAGTGAGTTCTGATCGTTGCCAAGAGACACTGTCTTGGTTCGTTGTAGTATTTGTAAGGTACTTTATGAAGCTGCCTGTACAACTGCAACAATAACACGTAACAGAGATTCACGGCGCATCTGATAACGTGGGAACTAGATAAGGGAGGCGGTTTGTATGTATTAGTACGTATTAAGTTATTGCTCAACCGCTGTCAGGGAACTTGTGTAACCAAGCCCGCTTGCCGATAGTCTCAACGGTATGTAGGTAACTTAATTCAATGAGACAGGTTTTTCGTTCGCGGAACAACATTAGGATAAGATTTCACATAATTAAGTGGCGATTTACGAAAGAAATGCAAGTTAACAGGCACACCTACGATTAAATAAATAACTCAAGTTATGCCATGCTGGGCTACACAGCGTTATCTAGTCCAAAACTAAGCTGAATCTTTTTTTTATATTAGCTCGACATAATGGCTTCCCTACGCCCGATGGAAAGCGAAAGAAAAGCCTAAGTCACTGTGATAACGGGCAAGTAACTGGTTAGCTACCTGTCAGTAGCCACCGCCATGCCGGCCAAACCCTAACCCCCCACGAGCTCCGGAAACCCTACTTACCGGCAGAAACACGACCCAAAGACCCGACGAAATATGTACTTACATATTAAACACCCAGACTAATACAAACAGACATGTTCAAATATTTGTACTGTGCGGGAATCGAACCCGCGATCACTAAGTCAGAGGCAACGTTCCACAACTGAACCGACCTGGTCAAACAATTGCCCTGGTATTTCGGCCGTATTCGAATGTTCGTGATTAACTTTCCACTTGATACCCAATTACTTGTTAAATCCACTTAACAAGCATTTATTCAGTTTCACCCGTCCCCGTATCTGTCTCTCTGTAATCACATCAGGCTACTTAAATGTAACCCACTTCCTGGATTCCGATTTTCAAGTTCAACTAATTCACTATAAGGTACCTTTTTTCTAGAGGGGAATGCATTAGCACCTTTATACCGGGAGAAGTCCGCGAGGTGTGTTCCACCTACTCCTTATAGAATGGGAGTAATAACCCCCTCTATCGCTAATTTCCAGGGATAAGTACAGGTAAAAAGTACTGGCCTAACTTTTAAATAAATAATAAACTCCAGACAACAATCCCTTAAATGAATCAGATTCCAAAGTAAGTAGCTTGAGCACTTGTGCTATGGGTATCAGAACATCGAAGTTACCAAAAATGTATAGTTAAATACACATACAAACATCCAGATAAGGAACAAATGCTCATCTCTGGAATGGGAATCGAACCCACGAGCCTGGGGTTCAGAGGGCCACTACAAAAGCCAAAGGACTGTTATTTAGGTTACATTATCCTTGGAATCTAATTATTAATTGCTTTAACATATAAAATTTACATATTAAGAAACGGCAACGAATGCTCACATTCAAAACCTATAAAATCCTGCTTACTTAATATTTTCGCAAGCGGCAAGATGACTGGCAACATTCCAAATCTGGTCGCCTTATTTCCTAGGTTCACAATTCTGTTACTTATAGGGCTGTGTAACGTTATAAATGATCTGTACGTTTGTTTGTTGTAAAAGTCTCGGAAACAGCTGGATTTTCATAAATGCGTTTCAGCGCACAAACGCTCTATAGTCATAACTAAATGATACGGACTGATTTTTTAACCAACTTCGAAAACGGCGGAGGTTCTCAATTCATCTGTATGTATAATATTTTTTGTTTTTTTTTTATGTGTTCATTTACATTAAAATAAGTAGTTTTCCTAGGAATGGAGCACGCAAAACAACGGACAAGATATCTAGGTTATCAGTAGCTCCGACGGCAATGCTGGTTCGAAGAATGGTTCTAAAAATCTATGGATTAAAATCATGTAAATCCTATTAGTATTGTGAAAGTAGGTAGAAAGGAGCAATCACATTTCTAACGGAGATTTAATTTTTTTGTAAACTCAGTTTATTGTGTTTGTATGTGCCTTTGCCTGTATTTGTAAGTGCCTATCTCCAATGAAATTCTTGACTAAATCCATTATCTGCTATATTAATTAAGTATTGCCACCTGTCTCTACCACTACCACCTATCTCTTTGTATCAGCCCTAAATTATACACATACGATTGCGCCAAGGCCTAAATATCTCAACTTGATTAGATACGATTAACTACATCGCACTACGGACGTAGTATGGTGTAGTATTAGTACAGGTAAAATACTTATCATTGAATAGTACGAGTACTTATCAAACTTTCTCGCCTTAGAAATGGTATGACGAAGATCACCGAATATGCTCTTTACAATCAAACTATATATACTTATAAATACTATTCACACGTATATGATCATTTAAAAATCAAATGGACAAATGTTAGTCATTTCTTGTGTGAAAATAAAAATGTTCTACGTGTACAAGTGAAATAACAATTCATTAAATACCTATCAACACAAAAGAAAGATGGCGTCGATGTCTCTTCATTCAAACTTTCTTCAACCACCCAAATATGAACTTACTATAATAATTACCAAATTAGTCCCACAGCCTTTAAAGATAGCGGTGCTAAGATTCACCCTTGGAGAAACTCGGAATTTTCTTTCTAACGCCTCACCTAGTAACCATACAACCAACTTAGTAAGACCTACAGCAGCAAGGAGTTAATATTAGTCTATATGTTTTAACTTATTGGTTGAACCGTATAAAAGGAGTTCTCAAATAGGAAGTATAATCTCATTATGTATTCTGTGCGCAGGCGCGTCGGTATACTATTATAAACGTCAGGTTTGGACATGTCCAGTTTGGAATTACTAGGAATTTCATGTAACTATGTATAATTTAGTTTTGTATGCATGTGAACTGGTTGGGAGGTCGTATATTCGAATTAATGTTAAACACAGTTTAATGAATACAAATAATTTAATTAGTAGTGAAATACTTATACACTCGGCTAAACGATACAACGCTTAACTAAACAATAATAAAATTTTAGACAGATACAGAATGTCTTCAGAATTTATATTCATTTGATAATATCAGGAACATGGCCAAACCGTTGAACCACATGACAGACAAAAACAAAATTAGAAAAGAAAACAGTACGAATAGTGCAATCCATCCATGATATCCATTACAAAAATCACAACTTAAATTACAAAAGTCAACAGAACAGTAAAGCAAAAACATAATTTTCAAATCCCATAACCGTACAAGATTGGCAAACAATCGCGTATAGTCAACAGCTAATAGATAACAGAAGCTAATATCTTATTTCAACGCTATAAGGTCTACTATAGAAGAAAAATGTTACGTCTATATTGTCGAGTTTACCAAAATCTGCGTATCACAAAAATCTCTAACTGTTGTTAATTCGTAGATCGTCTTGTCAAGTGCACGAAAAAAGTTTAATTGTGGCATTACGAGTTCTCACGAGCTGAGATCGTTCTTCTGAGAATGCTATCTTAATGTTCCCTTTAAACTAATTGGAGTCCGTAGCAATAAGAGGCTCATTCGCTTTTATTTCACTACCTACAATAAATTACCTACCACTATTTCAATTTGAAACTTTAGCACTAGCAATTCAATGTTGGTTATACACAAATAAAATCTGGACATGTTTAGTGGGTCAATGCAAAATTGGATATTAGAATTATGAAAGATGCAGTAAATGTTAACAGCTACAGGAATTTCACACTTGAATATATTGTGTTCCATGATAGTCCATGATATTTAAAGATTTTGATACACAATTTGGCCAAAAAGAATGAAACAAAATTATTTCATTATTTTCTAAAAGAGAAACAATTATTCACTTAATCATATTCACTGACCTTTGAACAAATGGCAACTGTCCACATTGTGTGATAGTTGTTGCAAAATATCTCATGCTTGATGTGTTACCAAACACAATAGATTTTCACAGTAAAGGATTGAAAACTCACCTCTAACAAGTCGTACAGAAAATCCACATAACTCATCTTGATACAAATAATAAAATTAAAAAACCACTGCACATGACACAGGCCGATGAAAGAGTGGATGCAAAACTAAAGGTATCTATCTAATCTATGGGTTATGCCACGCCCGGGTCGCCTACGCATGCCACCTGCCTTTCTATATATGGCCACTAATCAGCAGGTTATACATTAATAATGCTTCTTTAGTTTTCAGTGTCAACGCACCGTCTCGAGTTTAGTCATCTTTTGCTGATGCAACCAACGGATGGGGCGACACGGTGTCGTTGCTGGAACACAGACTTGTCAACATCTGTCGTGAAATTAGGAAACGAGTTTTAACTTTTTCAACATTTAACGTATCACCTAATGTCAAAATCTACCTTCGTAAGGCTAACTAAAATAGTTAAAACGTAGATTATTTCTAGTGTAACTGATACAACTGGACGCATTTCGCAAACATGAAATATACGACTTCTTTGTCAAACGAAGGAATAACACCCCTATTGCTGCCGCGTTAAGTGCCACATCACGACCGCTAGCTGCATTGTCACTGAGAGACGAGCGAATCATCGTCGAAACCGGTCTTGAAGTATGTACGCTTGCAAAATCTACAGCACAAACAGTGCGTCTACAGATCTAAAACCTCTTTCTTAACCACTAAAATTTAGCTGCTAAAGAACCGTACAACCATTTCTGTAATGACCCAACATGAAATAAAAAAATAAAACGTCATTACGTTAGTCGTAGACAAATAGAAAATTGGACCACGGAACAAAACGAGACGGGAGAAAAATGGTAGCTCACTTAATCGCACCATATGGAGAGAAACATTTTGAGAGATGTACTCTAACAAAATGCGTTAATAAATCACGCTACTTACACACGTCAAAAAGAGCTTACGGATCGGTGGTGCCACAGTAATATGCATTAATGATAGACTGCCACAACTGGGCCCAGCAATCAAACGAGTATCAAATGAAAGCGTGATTTTTATTTCTTGGCTCCTTTGCGCCCGGGGCACGGATGTTTGGAAAAAAAGGACTAAAAAGTATGAAACAAAAATGGAGTCGCGCTCGCGTGCGTGTCCGTGGGAACCGTGGGATAAAGACGATATTAGAGCGATTATTTTTGGTTGTCTTGGTGTTATTTGCGAAAAACGTTGATTGGTATGTCCGGAGGCTTAGAACCGATATGGCAGCAACTCTCTTAAATTTTAGACTGAAATTAGAGATGACTTTGTAAATTAGCAAAGTGATTTTGCAGTCATTGACGAAGAAGCTTTCGTGGACAAACAAATGTTGAAGATAAATGATAGCCTATAGACTTTATTTAACAGTCACACATAGATAGATCAGGCACTTTTCGAGTCAAGGGCGTTTCGAAGCACAATGGCGGACCGAATGCGACAGCTTTTTATCCGCCTTTATACAGTGTTCAAAAGGAAAAAATGGCGGATGTAATTATCCAACAGACCAATTGTTTGGGCGCAAATTTGTGCGGTGATACGGTCTTATCAAAAGCCGGTGTTTCAGAAATCGTATGAACATCAGGATATGCCTCTTATATATCATCTATATTTAGGAAGGCATATCTTCTGAGTAGATTACGATCGAGGTTGAATATTAAAGTTCAAAAATTTCTGATAAGCTTCCATCAAAAATGTTATATTAATTCTTTGATTTATGAAGAATCAGGAACAATACAGTTCCACTGTCGGTACCTAAAAATTCTAGTTCGTTAAATAACGCACTTGAACCAGAGTCATAAGCATATACAATGTTCAAAGAATTGAAACATGCAATTTTAGGGATCAGGATTCAAGCGAGGTGCCACATGGCCGCTGAGGTGCGCACGCGCATAACAAAACGATGACTGTATGTAATGTAGGTAAGCAACAAGTTTACGTGTTCTCGTGATCTGATGATGACTAATTTTGTGAACTACTTGGAGTGCTGTCATTTGCTTAGACTTTTAAAGAATAGACAATCATATAGATACATTTCAAAGTGAATTAATGAAAATGATGGATTCGAAAAGTAGGCCATTTACTAGGTCTCTTACACAATGATGATGAGAGTAAGGTAAAATGAAAGAGATCAAAATTTTGCTGGTTTTTTAATCTAAACTAATAAAGATTTGATTGTTTGTTTGTTTGTGTTGAATAAAGATCTGTTCCAAGTTTCTCTTTCTAGTTTTACAAAGAAATACCCTACTTGAGCCTAGGTAGCATCATATGCACTGTCTGACACATGAGTTCGTTTTTATAGTCAAAGTATTTAAACGTGGATAAATATTAAACATTAAAAACAATTATAAGAAACTTAATCACAATATAAAGTCTATCCATCCATTCAGGTTGTTTTTGTAGTCCTATTTCATATGTTCATTCATCACCATTATGACCTTAAAAACGACCATTTATTAAACTGCTTGAAGTTAATTTGGGATCTGGACTACCAAAAACACAGTTTAGACATACCAAAATGTCAGCGGCAGATTTATTTGCCGTTCTTCGTACCAAGCTGACCGTGAAATTGTATTAGAGCAAAATTACCTCCACAATCATAAGGTAATCGCCTCGCTTTGACCTCTTAAAACGCACCGATTTTAAAAGCCTCTTAATCGTATCACATATTGTAGTGTTACGTCTCTCTGTAATTTAGCGTCATTGGACAAAGAATTCATTTCAAACACACGTTACGGTTCAGGGAATTCTCTCACGAGTCAAAAAACTATAAGTACGCACTGTCAACATCTTCTTTTATAATCACAAAGCCATTTCGATCCTTAATAACAAGCAGTAAAGGTCAAAATGTATTTAAGTAAATTGAAGGACGGCGGAAATCAAGTGCGGTCGAATTATTCGGATCGCGATTCAACTTAAATATGGCGTCGCATCCGGTCAATTGAGTGTCGATATTACTAATCCAGAAACTCGTATATTCAATTAAGTTCTAATTTTCATAAGCAGGAAGAAGGCAATAGTTAATGTCAATTGGAAATTTACTATCTGACGATTATTAACTTTAATTGACAGTTCTATCGTTTGGATGTAATTGTTATTAGTAAATACACGGTTGTAAACGACAATGTTTGATTTAAATATTTAGGTAAAATCGATACGGTTGTAATTAACGACAGTTGAAATTGTACCATCACATGTAATGTAAATGTTACTTACATTACTGGTTATACACGGAAGTGGGAATAACTGTAACAAAATAAAAAGAAAGCAAACCATAAAAGGTCAGCTTGACAATTTAAAGCAAATCAGAAGCAAAGTTCGAAATAAAATGAGTATTTAAGTTCAATTAATGTAATCACTATTAAGTATATTTGAATGGTGCAAAAAATAAGTATATTCTATTCTATTCTATCTAGTATAAAACAAAGTCGCTACCCGCTGTATCCTTAGGTACCTATGCTTAGATCTTTAAAACTACAGAACTGATATGAATGCTAATGTTTTGCTAAAACATAAAGTGATTCAACAGGAAGGTTTATATGCACAAGACATGAATTAAAGAAAACATTGATAAATTTTAAAGGATTCTAATGTGATGTATGTGAATAAACATATTTTTGCAAGCACTTGCTGAACCCTACGAGATAGATCAAAATAATATACTACAGTTCTACAAAAAAGTCGGCGATTGTATATGTTCATTTCTCAGGGATCGCTAGTACATAGACAAAGGAAGGAATTAACTAAGAAAGAGCATACAACATAAAACAGTCAGACTAATTAAAATAATAACAATAAGTAATCCGCTCCATGACTAAGGGCCTCCATTTTAATTCCGTAGAAATGTATTCATAAAGCACGTAAATGAACTAGTCATGCCACCGAAATGTGGGCTCGTCTGACCACCATCTGATAAGGAATTAACTGTATTAGTGCCTTCCGTGTTGAAACGCAATAATAATGAAAGATTCTCGATGATAATAACAGAGTGAGAGCCTTTTCATTTAGCGTTATTGTTTGAAATTGCTTGAAACAAGCCAAGTCGGAAAGACTTATTGAATATAGATCTGAAAATGGATTTAGTTAATATAATGCGTGTACTTTCAAAAACTTGTTTACTAAAAGTTAAATGTCATTAACGTTATTTTGTATAAAATACATTACTACAGCTAATATTTATCAATTTGAGTAATGTTTAGTGTTGCTTAGTTTCATTTTAAGGTTCCGTACCCAAAGGATTACAATAGGACCCTATTACAGTCCATCCATCCGTCCGTCTTTTTGTCACCAGACTGTATCTCAAGAACCGCAATAGCTAGACAGCTGCAATTTTCTTTTACAACTTCTTGCCCGATAATAAAATCAGCACCTGGTAATATTTGTGCCCGATATTAAAATCGACAACTGGTAAACGCTTGAAATCTACACAATTCAAATGGTACGGAACCCTTAGTACGCGAGTCCGACCCGCACTTGACCGGCCTTTTTTTAAACTGGCACTAAGTATCCGATCACACCTAAGCAGCTAAAGTAACGGGTAATAACAAGCTCGATACATGAGAAACTGTCTCGTTAGAATTAAAATTAAAATAGAAATTAGCGCTCTTTACATCTCCATGACGGCTAGAGGGTGATTTAACAAAAGCCTTTTGAATAGTATCAATTGTAAACACGCCCACGAGGCAATTACTTGACTATACAATAATTAAATCAAATACATCATTATCATCGATTACCTCGGCGTGATCATTCAAATCGCTGGAAGGTACAAAATGATACGTTGCCAGAAAAACTGATCGGGTTAATTATAGTTCTACCTGATGGATGCACCGTAACCCTTCTTATACGGACTTTTGACTGCATTTATTGCACGTAATAGCAGTGGTTCGATAAAGGATTCGAAAAGTAATATCCTCTAATTATGAACTTTGATACTTTACGTACCATTTGAGGAACTTTACAATCGTTTGATTGTAATCTTATTGATCTAACGTATCAATCGATCAGTTCAAAAATAAAGTTAATTCGACTCCATTTTTTAACCATGTTTTTTTGAAATCATTTGGGAAATTAAACTTTTTACTTGTATTTTTTTATAATAAATGGTCAAACGCTGCGTTTACGCCCAATACGAGGTTAGAGCCTACGATAGAACGCGCTCACCCAATATAACCCGATTTACTCTCGTCTTGAATATCTGAAATTTATATCTATCAGGGTACAGGGACTTTGGCAAAGAGTTCCATATCTTAGCCGTTACATAAACTTTTTTCATTCTGATTCAAAATTTATCAACCAAATTGCTTGTATTCTAGATTACCAATCGTAATAACCAATTCAACTGAACGCAACTCCATCAAGTACCAAATAACGTTTTATCAAAGCGAGGGGAGTACAGAACCATAAGGGCTGGGCTCCCATCGGACACGTACCAATAAACATAGACGTGCAGATACAAAACAGACGTCTCTAACAGGGAAGCGCCCTTTGTTTAGATGTTCTATAAACAAGTTTAAAGTAGTTCCCTTTGAGATACTTAGCACAAAGGGCTTTTTCAACGATAACCGGCGCAAGTGGGACTTCAAAAACACGCCTGCCTTTATTGAATTATCAGTTGTTTGACATTTTCATTAAAATATTCCGAATATCTTTGGCTGTCGTTTGAATGACAAAGGTATCGTTGTTATCTAACAGATAATTTGACGCATAGTCTTACAATGTTGCAGCTATTAGGGTTGAAATAGACTTGTTAGAAAACGTTAGTTCCTTACTAATACTATGAATGCGAAGGTAGCTCAGTCCTTGTGATGCTTTCACGTCAAAACTACTGAACCGATTTAAGTGATATTTAGTACACTGATAGTCAGTAGCCTAAGAAAGTATATGGATTACATTTTTAATGCGGAAGAGGACCGCAAGGGGTTGAATCGGGGGAATGAAAATAAATATCGTCATTTTTAGAGTTCTCGCTCTAGCTAGCAATAAGCTTTACTAAGCGTATTTGTGGCTGTTGCTTCGATTTAAATAAATATGACAATAAATGCTCATAGATATGTCTCTTATTTGTAAAATATTTAGCCTGAATAATATAAATATAAGCGGAAGAATTCGCGGGCACATAGTTTATAGATAAGTAAGATAAGTATAATAAATAAGATAAATAATTTGTCGCATAGTTTTACGATAGTACAGCTAAGAGGGTTGAAATGGACTAGCTATAAAATATTAAACATGAACCAAACGCCACTTTTTTTCAATGACATGTTCCTGCCAACTTACATACACGACGGAAGTGGATAATGACTGTAAGTATTTATAATTGACGTTGAAAGTGGAGAAAACAATTTCTGAAGACATTTATCGAGTTAACAATAATGTTTTTATGTGAGTAGAGCTCATTAATTTATGGGCAAAGTTGAATTCATCGTGAACGGTCGCGTTGTTATTTCATAGATAGTTTGTTTTGATTTGGGATTATCATCGCAAATCAAGGCCGTTTCTACAACATAAAATTATACGTACACTTTTTGCCTACGTAGCTGTTTGTCTTAACATTTAATTCTATGGGAAACCATTATACAGTCTTTTTAAATGCAGCAGACAATTAAATAACACCAAATACCGCAATCTAAGGTTTTCTTACGAAACAGATTGATGATTGGCCTGAGAAACAGAACGTCCGCGTACGACACAATTTACTTTATTTCCTAAATTTATTCGACCAGGAATCCGAATAAGCTTAAAGGCTGGATGATCCGGAACTGCAACTTTTGGACCGTAAGCTCTACGCCCTAACCACTGCGCTACCGAGATTGTGAAAACATTATGCCAATCAAATTTTGATATATTAATATAAGTACGGGATGTAAGGGAGCGGCCTATCATCTTTTCGCTCCAAGCCAACCTCACCTGCCCGTGGTGCATCCTGCCGAATAACAAACGAGGCGCTGGCAACCGACTGGTGGCGGTATAACCATCACAATTGAAGGCGTAGCTAAATACTAAAGACCGGTGACGGGCAGCAGCGTCACCGGAGCAAGAAGCTACGCCCTGCGATCGCCAACCCGCCTGCCTAGCGTGGCGATTATGGTTATATCCTCCAGATGTTTGCTCTAAGTGGCGAACAACTGGAGAGGCCTATGTCCAGCAGTGGACTGTAATAGGCTGATGATGATGAATATAAGTACATGTCATGAAACTGTGTAAAAGCTTAGCCCTCGCCAATTCTCTCAGTTTGGGAAGCCGACCCTGAGACAATCGGGAAAAGGCTAGGATGATGATGATGATGATGTCATGAAACTACCGGGGAGAAAATATAATGTTCGGAAAAACTTCAGCAGTCGTCCACATCTCAGTTCGCATTGTAAAAATATAAAATCTCAAGCCTATTGTAAGGATTCCAGAGATATACAAATATTCCAATTCCATAGCACATTTTACTGACATTTCTATACAAAATCCATTTACCGTATCTTTTGTTACAGTTCATTCGAAACGCTACAAAAGCTGCACATGTTGGAATCAGCTGATTTTGGGCCTTCAATCTCCAGGTAAGTTGGAAACTTTTTTTTTCTACAACAGCTGTTCAACACGCGTGCATTCCGATGCAGCCGAATTTAATGCTTTCGGTGTAAGCTGTGTTTAACGAAACATCTGCAATGGCAGGTGCTTTACATTTTACACTAGTGATCTGTTATTAAAATCATGTTGGTTTGGGCGGAATTTTAACGTGTTACTTGCACTATAAGTTTGAATACTTTCGTGTATGTATGTCTAGTAACTTGTTTGTATTACACTTAATTACCACGACTGCGTTCATTCTAGACACGTCTGAAAGTTATTTTAGGAACTCTTCTTGGGTAACAAGAAGCGCCATAAAAATGTAACTTATAATTGCCCAATATCCCTCTAAATACCTGAAAACCTTAATTGGTAAGTTTGCTTTTTACTTACGCAGTCACACTGCATAAAAGTATGTTTCACAATTTTTGAAAATTCTATCACTGCAACATATAAAATGTATCATTATGTTTAGTTGCAGACCCAAATACTCTATAAAATTTACAGACATATTTAAAAGGACTAGTTTTCTGGAATGCTAATAGTAACAATGTCAAGTTCAGGAGGATATTCCATTGTAAAGATTTAAACATTTATCTATCAACTACGTATATAAAAATTTATCATTAAGACATACGTATAGAAGTCATCTTCCCAGCATCAAACCCTAGCAATTACGGGGTAATTAGATACGATTGTCTACGATGGTACTACACCATCAATTAGAAGCAAATAACGCTAGCCTTTGACATGCGGTGCAGAGGTCCGCACTAAAATCCTTGGTTCATTTATTATACGCAATTTAATTGTCACTGGGTTATTACTTAATTCTAAACTTTATGGGCGTTTTAAAGTACGGAAACAAAGTGATTGAATGTTATGAACCTTACGTTATATTATTTATTTGAAGTTAAATATTTAATAAATTTCTAAGTCTTCAGTTTTGTATAAAACCTTCTTCCAGCGTATTTATTTCAGTGGTCAGTTAAACAAAATGAGCCTCTGTTATGTTGTTTTAAATAAGCTATTAAGTTTAATAGGTAATCTTAGTGATATTATACTTCAAAATTATTTTCAAATTCTCATTCTTTCTATAAACCATTTTGATTACATACTTATTTATAAATTGAACCTATCCTTGTACTGTTGTTACAATTTTTTATCTTTCCCCGTTATATTTAGGAATTTCATTTCTTGCTTCAGCGTCGATCCTAGCTCAAACAATTAAGTATTTTAAACGATCAAAGAGCCATACAGAAAGTCACAATAATCTTTATACAACACAAGACCTTAATCACAAAAATGAAGGGATTTGTAGTTAAGTTCTTGCATTGTTGTACATTTTATTGTATAAAGTTTATCTTCTTCACGTATCGCGAATCGTAACTCCGCGTCAGGAAACGCAATATTTATTATCAGATGTTTTTTTTCGCATCCTCAAGGGATGTCCTTCTGATAGGACTGAATAATATTATCTTTGGTATCGCGTGTCATATCCGTTCGGTTGATATTCGATATTGGGTTAGGGTTAACTTCCACTGAGTGATTGAAAGCTCAATGAATGATGTAATATGAGTTGAAAGTTTTATTTTTCGGTTTGGTATTTTTAATAGGCTTATTTGAGAATGAAATGATTGGTAAAAGCGTAGCAGACGCCTATAATATTAACTTAAGAATGATTGCCTAAAAAAACTTCGTAGCCGTAGATGGAAATCTTAGTTGCGGAATATAAATGGAAAGGAAATGATCACCGATTTGTTTGGCATTGCTAGAGATAGAGCCAATTGCAAACAAGCAGTACCTACTTATATAAGATTGCCTAAAAATCCAAATAATAGTGTGAAAAACTGCTTGCATATTTGTTTGTTACCTTTCTAAACATTGTGTATAATGTCATATCATCCTAGAACACGTCTCGTCCGAACTTTTTTTGAGGTCCTATTATCCTCGCAGAAGAAGTTGCTAAAGTTGAAGTTTATATATTTCTAAGTGACAACGATGATGGCCAGAGCGGCCTTGTCATCATCACCGGACTGTTGGGGGAGTGGAAGGCTCTCATCCCTAGTAAGCTAAAGCTAACTAGTATCAATATTATACTATCGCTACTGCATTCCTTGGACGACCGGCATCAAAGGGACGTGTTTCAACGATTCCGCGATCACCGCAATATCGTCGCTTATCTGGCTCGACCTTAACAATATCTTCGCGTCGTAAGCAGTATTTGAAACCGTATTATATGTATAAATGCGTTTGCATATTCCGTCCGTATTTAAAAGCGACTTGATTCGGTGTTATTTCTTTGACGGCAAGCGAATTTTTGTGTTCGATATTTTGTATACCTAATTCTCAGGTCTGTTTTATTGGACACCGGTTGCAACGTGTCTTGTAAACAAATGAATTGGAATGTGTTATGTAAGTATGAAGTTATAATATAGTGATACGAAGTTGATTAATAGTTTCAATTAAGATGCTATATAATATAGGAGAGGATAAATAATATAAGAGAGGTAGGGCATAGCGAATCTTCGCTCGAATTGAGCTGCCCGTCCGGGGAAGGACCTCCACCCTATAGAATACCGCAGTCAAATGACCTCCGGGTCGTGTTTCTGCTGGTGAGTAGGGTCTCCGGAGCTCGTGGGGGGTAAGGGTTGGGCCGGCATGGCAGTGGCAACTGACAGGTAACTAACCAGTTACTAATTTTATAAATACGGAAATGTTCATCAATTTTGAACTTGGTCAACCATTTTGAATTTTAACAAATACAACTGTTATGGAGTTTAGATTATTTGGCATGGGTTTAATGTCACATATGCATTATCTACCAGTCAATTAATGGACTAAGAAAAGAACTTGTTTCTTTGCTATAAAGTTCTGAAGGTAGCTCGAAAGTACTATAATAAGTTGATTTATTAATCTCCTAACTCAATAACCTCCAAACCCTTAGACCTACAGTTTTTGCTGTCATTTCAACATCGTGTCGCCACCGTAAACTAAAAAAAAGTCCGTCTGTTACACATTTGGAACACGCCCACAAACCCACAAACAGAGTCCTGACCTTTTTTCTCAAATCACTATTATTCGGACCCTTTACAAGGGCTACGCTGGCTCCGCGCTCAACAGCTGACGGTGCCACAGTTGAAAAAACACCCTCTTTCTTTATCTATGACACGTATTGAATACTGACAAAGAGTATACTCAAAAGTATTGCTTTGAAATGTGATATTTTTAGGGTTCCGTAGCCAAAATGGCAAAAACGGGACCCTTATAGATTCGTCATGTCTGTCTGTCTGTCTGTCTGTCTGTCTGTCTGTCTGTCTGTCCGTCTGTCTGTCTGTCTGTCTGTCTGTCTGTCGGTCTGTCCGTCCGTATGTCACAGCCAGTTTATTCCGAAACTATAAGAGCTACATAATTGAAATTTGGTACGTAGATGTATTCTGTAAACCGCATTAAGATGTGAAAATAAAATCAGAAAAAAATCCAAAATTTTTGGGGTTCCCCATACATAAAACTGAAACTCAAAAATTTTTTTTCATCAAACCTATTCGTGTGGGGTCTATGAATAGGTATTTGAAAATGATGTTGAGGTTTCTAACAACATTTTTTTCTAAACTGAATAGTTTGCGCGAGAGACTCTTCCAAAGTGGTAAAATGTGTGTCCCCCCCCCCCCGTAACTTCTAAAATATGGGCATGATAAAACTGAAAAAAATATATGATGTGTATTACTATAAAAACTACTAACGAAATTTGGTTTGAATGAAATCTAGACAGTAGTTTTTTTTTAAACGTCATAAATCAAATTACCTAATTTTTTCATTCAATCAGTGGTACGGAACCCTACGTGCGCGAGTCCGACTCGCACTTGGCCGGTTTTTTTGTAATTAGGAAGGTACTTATCATCTAAATGATCCCAAAATTATATACTTTCTACTTCCAGTGCTTCTATTAAGTGTATTTTATGTATTATTCTCTATATTGAGAACTATATTTTATTAGATGCTCATTGCTCACTAATATCACCCTTTACGAAAATTACTTAAATGACAAAGCTCTTTAACATATCTTTCTAAACACTGTACATTGGCGAAATATCAGCGGTATCTACATGTGACATAGAGTCAATAATAAAAAAAATACATGTCAGAAGAACACAGAGCCAAGAGTTTCGATATAGTATTAACATCAAACCCTAACGAACAACCTTTTAATCTAAATATAAGTACCTATATAAAACTCAAAGGTGACTGACTGACATAGTGATTTATCAATGCACAGTCCAAACTACTGGACCGATCGGGCTGAAATTTGGCATGCAGGTAGATGTTATGACGTAGGCATCCGCTAAGAAAGGGTTTTAATCAATTCTACCTCCAAGGGGGTAAAATAGGGGATGAAACTCTATTCCACGCGGACGAAGTCGCGGGCACAGCTAGTTGTTTATAAAACTCAACGTAAATAATATCACAAAATTATAACCCATCAATTTCAAACAACGTATTAGAATCCAACATGGCGGCGCGTCGACTCCTTCGCCACAGACGATGAATATTCCGCTCCGTACAAATCAACATAACTTTTTCAACACATGTGCACGGTCGGTTTCCCATCGGCGCTTGCACATGGCACCAAGGAATTTGACATGCAGCTGTTGGTTCCGCCACGCATTAAATACCTAATAAAAATGGCCGACATGCACTTTCCAAAGAATTATAAACTACATGGATAACATTTGCTGCAGTGCAATTAGATGGCTGATAATAATTATTATATTGATAAATGAACGTTTTTGTTTATTAATAATTTTATTTGTATTGCAGTTGGAGGATATTATGAGCTAATTAAGGCTTGTAAAGATATAAAAGTGAATGATAGTACGTATGTAAAGAAATAGGGAAGTGAATATCTTATGAAAACATGTAATGTGTGTACGTTTTTTTTAATAGTGAGAAATCAAGAACATAAAACTAACGTAAGTAAAATAAAAAGCTTACGATTGTATTCCTTTGTTAATAAAAGAAATAAGAATATAAATATTGAATAGATTCCTACTCGTATAATATTTTACAATCACAGAGCGATAGTCAAATTATTTACGATCGTCATAACACACTTGGACTCGATATTTCTATGTAAGTCACCATAGATACTTTCGTGAGTCATACAAAAGAAATTTTACCGATTAAAATGTGGGAGCAAAAACGAGAAAGTTAAGCTGCGACATCCATTAGCTTGCAACTCGCGGCGTGTATGGGGAGATCATCAAGTCATTACAAGTGTCGTTTAAATCATCACCAGCCGATCTTTACAGCCTTTGTAAAATTTTTATAGCAAATGTAAAAATGGCGAGAACTTTGTAAGAGCGCTTGCGTGTGCACTTTATTATACGGTTGTCAGAATTGTACAATCAACAAAGAAAGTTTATTTAAATTGCCCTTTAGATATCTAGTAAGATCTACCTTTTCTTATGGCTCATTGAATACGTAAGTCATAGATTTCAATTTTTTTTGTAATAAATGTACCTCGTACCTCAATGTCAAAAACTATTTACGTAATTAAAGTCAACCTAACCTTGAAACTGTTATCAAAAATATTCTGTGATTATTTTGGACTAACCGCCTAGATAATTACTATCTTCCTGAATATCGTATTACGAGCGAAAAACAATATCAAAATGGTTAAAATAAAAACGTTAGCATTAGTTTATATTATTTGCCGGAAGAGCGTAAATTTGACACCCCTACTAACTCCGCAGGCTTGCAACAACTGAACCCGACAATGTAAGCCACGGTAATCAAACGCAAACGCAGCCAACATTCCTTTGCCCAATCGCCGCGGCAAAGGAATTCGCATCGAACCTTATTTACCACCAATAAACTCGTTCGAAACGTCAAATGACTTTTTAAATTTAAAATCTGCCAAAAAAAGGCGGCAATAAATCCAACATGGCGCATTTAATATTGATGGCTTTCTTTTACGATTGCGAATGAAAATTTTTATTTTGTACGAGCTTAATTTACAACTGGTGAGCTCACGACTCTTGACATTTTTAACGCGGTGCGTACGGACAAAAGCCTGTTGATGCTGCTTGCTAAATTCAAAATTGCTTTGTGCAAAAGGTAACAATTGGTGATTTACTCTTTTTTGAAACAATGTCAAAATGTGTTACGATTTACCACATTTGGAAATATCTGTACCATTGTGGATAAGTAATGAATGTATCGATAGTTTTATAAGACAGTAATTTGATCCTTTTGATTGAGGGAGATGAGACAGCTCCTTTTGATTTCGCATTAATTGCGTAAGAAACTGAAATTAGTTCCTTTGAGTTTACTCCATAATGGCAAGAAGAACACAATTTTATCACCTAAACACCAAACGCTTCAATCATGTACCTATTTATCTATTAGGTTTCTTTAATACCTACCTACACTTAGAACAATAATATGTGGAATTTATAAAAACGCCAAGATGTTATAAAGAATATACCTACATAACAATTGCCGTAAACAATTATGTAGATTCATCCTCATATATTCAAATGATGCCAATTATAAAACTAGGCTTGTGCTTAGGTAACACAATTTTTAAAGTGATGCAAATGAATACTTTAGTAGTTTAGTTGTTGTCAATGAACGGTACCCATAGTTGAAACCTAAAGATGCGTAACAGTTCAGTATTTAGAAAGGCGTCTTAAAAGGTGAAAGTCATGTGCTTTCATACTTTGCAAAAACTCGCATCTCGCGGCCTTGCCAAGGTGAGTGCAAGGGGGACATAACGGTACGTCTGCGCCCGCGCACCGGCCACCATGACCACGGAACTTCACTGACAAAGCACTCTATCGAAAACCCCGCTATACATCGATTGCTTGCTTCAACGCAATCGATTACGCTCAATACACAAACGGCAAGCTATATCACACAAAGTGGTCCTACGACTAAAGTTTACGAGTTGTCGCAACGGATACGAGACACGTTTTCGATTCATTTCCTTTCAGTAATAACGTTGAACTTAATGATTCGCTAATATATGGAGCCATAAACCATGGTTCACATTTTGGGCACGTACGCAACCCACCAGTTTAACTGTGCCAACCCTTTTAGGGCGAGACACACTTGGGCGACCAGGTGCTTTTTAGCATCGAAATGTTTTGTAAACAAAGGTGCACCAATTTCTCGAAGACGTGTAACAAGGCAATTGTTTTGGGGCTTAACGAACTGACAACATGATGTAACTTACATAAACCCGTTGAAAAACCATATTCATGTAACAATATTGTCATCGTTATTGCTGTAATCTGGGGTAAACGTAGTGAATGTAAACGTTTGTTTTGAATGAAATGAGCAAAAAATGTCGAATGTGTCGCTACATTGTTTTTTATTACTTGAAATGATAGTTCTGATAAAAGTTACGCCTCCTACAATCGAACCAAAATCGAGTCCAATTTATGAATCATTCGAATTCTTGTGGAAAAAACATTCTGATGAAAAATTTCGCAATCACATTCCAATCGCAAAATCGGTAAGAGTGTTGTGTTTTGTTTAAACATGCAAAAAAACATGCTACGCTGAATACATACTATAATAGTTCTTCTAATTTTAATATTACTGGCCACTATTTAGTTATTATTCTATTTTATGTTCAAAAACATTATACTGATTAAGGAGTTATTCAATGTTCAAAATATTGTCGCTCGCTCATTATAATAAACTTACATGCTGGTAGGTATTATCCTTCTGTACATAAGGTATATTAATTCAGGCAACTAGTTTGGTATTATTGAGGTAATTCATGTAATTAATCCTTCACACAATTGTGTGTATTAATTAATAAACAGTGCATTTAGCCAATTTGCTCAATCATAAAAGATGCAATGTTGTTTTAACATTAAACTTAATTTACAGACAAGAAATTACAGAAAATTGTTGTTCTGTTAAAAATTGATTTAAATATTCAATAAATTAAGAACAAACAAGAGCTTACAAGACTGTAACATGTTGTTTCACAAGGACATCCTTTAAACATTGCGGTTCCAATTGAAAACTTGAATAACAATGTTTAGTAGTACTTCGAAAGATTCAGAAGGAAATTAGTTGCATATCTCACTTACGATTTGGCTGATCTCCGTAATAGGTATGGGGGTTATCGTCTTCTCCGAACCCTGGGGGAGCGACGAGGCGCTCGGCGTGGGGGAGACCCCTGGGGAGCCGGGCTGGTTGACCCCGCTGTCCTTGGAGGTCCGGTTGGGGGACAGCCTGGCCGGGAAGCTGAGGGTCTTGGTCCACTGGGACAGGCTCCGCACCATGGTGACGGCAGTTCATGCGCACTCACTGACACTGACGGACGTGCGCGCGCGGCGACGCTTCGCGGACGACTGAGCGGCTTGCAAGTCGCGACATGCTTACGTGGGGTGGCGATGCAGGCTGCCAGGGCTGCGTCGGGACGTGGCGGGACGGGTTTGCGAGGAGCTTTTGTTGTTTATCATTACGACATTTAGGACACAGATTGTGCTTTGCGTTTGTTGACTGATCCGCTGGTCTGTTATATTGGTATTACAGGTCTTCGTATCTTTTAATCGATGTTTGATGACCTCCTTGCTCTATGTTTTATAAGGTTCTTATTGGTGTCTCTAATAGATGAAGGGCTATCGAAATACTGTGTTTATTAAGTTATTTATTTGTTGTTATTTTGTAGGTACCACAATCAAAATAATAACCTTCCGTAACCACGTTAAGTGATAATGATTGATGATAATATTTATTATAGGGACATAGATAAACGTGGTAGATAAATTGATTAGATACCTACATCTATTGCTGATTTATTCAGTAGTTTGTTTTAATTAATGAAGATAATAAAAATATCACCTTTATAAAAGTTGTGTTAAAATTAGGCTTTTGAGACTCAAATTGTGCAATGACTAGTGATTAGGTAGGTACAATCATTTCATTTGAAACCTCTATACATACAATTTGTAGATAGTATTTCTGTTACTGCACTACATTATAAGTTTGTGCATGTGATATGACAAGTCACTCTCTTATGCAATAGGGATTAAATAAATAAAAGCTTTAAGTAGGTAAGTATATACGTTATCAAGTCAGAACTTTATTTTTTCATTAAATAACGTTCGACCCTTAAAGAAAAGCATCTTTTGTGCCTCTACATTCCATAAGTAAGTCGGTAGTAGAGTTATTTTTAACTATAATTGACGATTTAAAAGTGCTTGTCTCAATTCTATATAAGTATGAATAGAATAGAAAAGGTTTTATTCGGTACTTTATACGAAACACATAAATAAAAGAATATGACCTACAGATTTTGACTTAAAACTAGCAAAAATTTCTAAAAATAAAACTGTACCTATAGTTATAGGTACCACAAGGGTTTCGGCTCAGTATAGGGCCGTGAAGGGTTGTGGGTTCAATTGCCGCACAGTACAAACAATTCTGTTCATGAACATGTCTGTTTGTATTGGTCTGGGTGTCTACTATGTATATTATATATTTATTTACAAAAAAAAAGTATTTAAGTAAGTTAACCAGTTGTCTAGTACCCATAGTACAAGCTTCGGCTTAGATTGGGGCTAGATGGCGTTGTGTGGCCCAGCGTGGCATGTCTTGGGTGAGTAAAGATATTTTTGATATTAATAGAGTCAACCCTGTTGGGGTCCGGATCCAGAGCCATGTTTATTGCGTGCAGTAATTTATGACCCTTAGTCCGGTCCCGCTGACGATCAATGATTCAAGCTGCAGTGAGCTTGATACGCGAAACGCGATTGGTATGGGAACTGAGACAACGGACCGCGAATTATTCAGTGTACGGACACTCGTCTAAGTGTGTAAAGTCATGTCATGTATGTTGATCTATGTAGTCATGAGTATGTTAGTGGGAACTTTGCATTTTGAAGAAGTTGGATGGGATGTCTTTTATGTGCCGACGTAGCTTTGAAATTTCAAGCTACACTTTGAAGCATAATGTTTAACTTAGCAGACGAAATTCTTTTTATCATCTTCTTTTCTAGTCTATGCAAACCTATTTTATTCTTCTTTATTTAGGGCTTCCATTGTCTGATGTAAAGGCAAAGAAACGCCCAAGTCGCCGCGGCAACGAACAAGTTGTTACTAAATGGTTACTTGCTCGTTGTCGCGGCAATCATCGAAGTCAGTCGTCATCATCATCAGCCTATTGCAGTCCACAAAGGCCTCTCCAGTTGTTCACTTAGGGCAAATGTCTGGAGGATATACCTATAATCGACAGTCGATGGTTATACCGTCACCAGTCCGTTGCCAGCGCCTCGTTTATTATTTGGCAGGATGCACCACGGTCAGGTGAAGTTAGCTTGGAGCGTAATGATGATAGGCCGTTCCATTAAATCCAAAATCAATCACTTGTACTCTATCTCACATAATCGGCTGAATGGCCGAAATTCAGTCAGGAGAGTATTCCTACTCTACCAATATTAAGTTATAGCGAATGTTTGATTTTTGGACCCACATTATTTCTACATACTGTCTATATAGCACACCCTATTTCCAACGATGCCGATCCGAGATTCAATGGCAGCTTTTGATCGAATACGATTGGTATGTGAAAGCTATTTGCGAATCGTTTCGTTTTATGGCGATATTGTTGATAAAACGAGTAGCTTTGCAATGCGCATTCCTATGTGTGATGAATTTATTTTCGGAATGCTAGAGATATCGAAATTATAGCCATCAAGATAAGTAATGCTTCAGACAATTCACAGCAAACCCTTGTCCCAATTAAGATTTGCCGTTGTACTGGGAGTCTAATAGCCGTATTCACAAACAATGCTTATCTATGAAGACTAACAACACTATGCGATGTAAGGCATTTACTATGGCGACCGGAACTCAAGTGTTATCTATGAATAGGTTTTTGGTACCTGTGGGTCTGCGCGACGCATAGTAACGTTTGTGAATACGGGCGTTAGACTCCAAGATCATTATCTGGAGACAACCCAGTCATTACTGGGTTGTCTCCAGGTGATAACCCAGAGCTGTTTGAGAACCTCGGGCGTACGCATTGTGTAGACAATGCGCCACATAAGGACATAAGTAGTCATCATCATCATCAGCAGCATCTATTGGACATAGGTTGCCCCCATTGACAATTGTCATTAGGGCGAATTTTGCCTTAGTCTATATCATAGATCTAATGTAACTACAATCAAACCGTTATGAAATTTGAGAAGAAACGGGTCTCCATTTCTTGACTAGTAGAACTTACCTGAAAATAAGGAAATTGTGCTTATTAATAAAGCGTACAAAATATTACCTATTTAATAAAAAGTTATGTAATTTTATACAAATATGTACCTACTTAAAAAAGTAATGAAGTTTTTTTTTTTGACTATCACTCTTCAAATATGCTTTAGTAATGTGATGTTACTAAGGTAGGACCGCTGTAAAAATAAGCTTCCTACTTAGTCGAAAACAATAAAAAATCTCATTTAAATTCAAATCAAATCTCCGAAATGGTTCGGAATCGAACCCGTTTCCTTGACACACGGTAAGCGGGAGGGATGAAACACCCTTTGCATCATCACGCACGACCCCTCAAATGCGAAATTGTTTAACGGCCGTATTCACAAACGTTACTGTGCGACGCGCGGACGCACAGTGCCTAAAATCCCATACGTTTTTAGGTACCTGTGCGTTCCCGCGACGCATAGTAACGTTTGTGAATACGGCCGTAAGATGCGACGACACGACACGCCGATCGATTACGGCTTAGGTTCCGTCCATTTTCAAATTATCTTCCTTGATATTGGAACTCGTTGCCAGCACATGTAAAATAAAAAATAAAATAAAATAGATTATTTCTGCAAATAGATTCACTAGTAAGTAATACTTTTAAACGTCAAACTTGTGTTTCTCCCTAACCGTAATGTGGGATCTTTTAAGGATGAAATGTGCTTGAATGCTTCTAGCATTGGGCTTGGCAAGTTATTGGAAAACTGAGCTTTCTTGGCCATACTTTTTTTAAAAAACAAATGCGCTAGATGCGACAGTCTGAGGTTCTCCCTTGAATTAAGTACCAGGCGATGACCGGGACCGTCTTCTAGGACCTCGTCACCCAGACACTAGATAATTCATTTCCTGTATTGAATCGACTGGGAATGGAACCCGGAACCTTCGGATTGTCCGCGCTTTAGCTTAGTAGTTAGTTAGTAAAGGAAGCTTAAGGTTATAACTATATGGATATAATCAGACAGGTGAAAAATCCCACAAAAAATATTTGTATGACCTTTAACACTGATGTCAGATATCATCAGATACCATCTGTTCATCATCATTATCAGCCTATTACAATCCACAGCTGGACATAGGCCTCTCCAGTTGTTCGCCACTTAGGACCAACGTCTGGTCAACCTATAACCCATATCTGTTCATTACATTAATAAAGCGTACAATATTCCGACTCAATACTTCGATATCTTCACAAAATGTATTTTAAACAGTCAGTCGTAACGCCGTTTCGCCATTTCCTAAGGGGACCCAAACTATTGGTCCTTCGAGCCGGATCGGATGACAACAATGGCCGCGCAGCAGTCCGCGACTTCCTGAGCCCACGTGCGCGCGCAGCTGCCGCCGCCCGCAGCGCATGCGCAGGCGCTCTCAAACCGTCTTGTTTTACGGAAACTTTTGAGATTGTTAACGCAAAAACGATAGCACGTGTATGCTTTTAAGTGGGCTTTTGAGAATTTTAAAGGAGATACTTTAACGGTACGCTAAATTATAATTTATATTATATTGGTTAAGCGCGAACGTTTCGAAGATTCCGGGTTTCCCGGTCCATTCAAATTAGGAAACACACTATGATTGGATTAAAAAGGGGTTTACCAAATATGAGGAATGAGTCGCGATCAGATGACAAGCTTTTCTAATTTACTCAGGTCGCAGTAAACTCTTGGACATTCGGGTACCGAAATCAATATCTCAGGAGTCTATCAATATTAGCAAAAGTTATTATTAACCCGTCAAACGCCGTCGACGATAACAATAGATTTTTCTATTGTTTCTCATTTTTCGATCAAAGTTTTAGCGACTTTTCTTACTCTCAATGGAATGACTGGGTATCTAGGCACAGAACCAGCAAAATATGATTTTGGGCACAGTTGGTGGCTCTGAAACAAGGATCACGGATTCGATTCCCATCCGGAACTAACTTTCGTGTTTGATCCGTGTCCGGTTAGTCGAACTTGCACTTAAGTTCTGTGTAGTATTTAGCTCAAAGTAGCTTCATACTTGATATTGATACTTTGGTATCAGAATATGGGGAGTCGTCTGATATTTAATTAGAAAAAGAAATTAACATCGTACTCCACATTAAACTTTCCAATGAATGTCGTTGTCAGGACCAACTAGACGACAATGTAAGTACCACACAGGGCGTCTACAAGCGTGCACAAAGGAGGGTCATTAACACCCCTCCCTGCTCTCTTTGTCAGCTTACACACTTGTGGAAAGGTTGCCAATTGGTTTTATGCGAGTTGGATGTATGAAATGCATTAAAAAATGGTTAATATTTAATAATGTTTGATTTTTAGTATCTTCATCATAATATCACTTGTTTAACGAATGACAGTTTATTGGTGTTGTGGTTGCGAATGCCGCCTTAAAGTCTTAAAGAGAGGTCCCAGGTTTAAAGAAAAACTTTCTTTGATGGATACTCGTATATAAGTATCAATTTTGTGATGAACTTTAACTTAGGATTTGAGTGCCAAAGGGATCCGAATATTGTGCTAATTTTAAGGTCTTCACTAAGTAAACACATCACAAAAGTAAAAAAAAACTGTTAGTAAGTTGTACCAAACTGTCCCTTTATGGGCTGATTTTAATGCAAGTACGATAGAAAAAACTGAGATTTAGTTTTTGGAGAGGTTAATCATTTCACTTAACACAAGCTTACTACTTAACAGTCCGTCATAATCAATAGTCAGGAATGATATATGCTATGCACTCAGCTAAGAAATAAACGTTGTATCAACCCTATCTCGAATCCCACAATCCCGTGAAGTATTCTCCTCACATTGCGGAGGGTGGGGTCAGAAGAGCCGAAGGGAGAGTAATTAAATATTTTTTATTCATAAGTCTAACATCGGGGTCCGATCGGCACCCTGAGCAAGCGTGGGTTGCATTCAAATTAACTTTTTTTTTGATATTCGCTAAGTTTTTTGTAATAAATTCGATTACTGAATGAATACACATCAACTTTTGAAGAATACTGCTTTTTAATAACTGAAGCAAACCTAATTTTTGTTTGGAATCGGTAACTGAATTGATTAAAATAGTTTCTGTACCATACCTAGTCATAATTTTTCTGTGAATATTAGTTATTTGCTGAGAAATATATGTACAAAGAAATTTAGGTACACGCAAAAATAAGGAATTATAAAATGTTAATCGTACAGAATCTATGACAATTAGTTACAAAGGATTTCCTCCTACAAACGTAATGATAAAACTGACTATTTATCTACAACTTGAATTTGCATGTTTACAAATTACGTAGGTATGGCTCTCATCGTTGTGTTTGGTCCGTTTTTTACAAAACATTCACAACCTCTCATTGAAAATACCATCCTTTCAGAAACATTAAATTAAAGAAATAGACACGATACACGATAATTAGGTCGTTAGTTAATTAGGTATTCCATCACAAAGGACGAAAGATATACCTGCTGTAGTTATGAAATTCTGCTAATTAATGTTTACAATTTGTCTTTGTTAATCAATTCTAAGAACCCACTTCTGTGTTTTCATTGCAAAATTAGCTCGGAGACATTCGTAGGTAGCGCCTACTTTTTAAATAAATCCCAAGACATGCCACGCTGGGCCACACAGCGCTATCTAGCCCCAAACTAAGGCGAAGCTTGTGCTATGGGTACTAGACAACTGATAAACTTACTTAGATACTTCTTTTTGTAAATAAATACATATATTTATTGATAGAAAAGATTAGGGATACTAAAACGCCAATAAAGTTACCCAATGAAATAGCCGAAGCGAAGCGGGAGCTTTCCGCTAGTGTTCGATAAAGATATGTCATTTTATTGTCCACCCATATCCGCCGGTTCAAACTTCACAAAAATTCCATATATCACCAAAATCAATCATTGTCTGCGCACCATGTCACACCATTTACCAACACGGTACAGTTGTCACCCTCTAAAAACGCCATGTTATTATTTAAAACGCCTCTAAATACCTCCTGGAAATTAGTCTCGCGTCAGACGTCAATCGGTGCGCAGGCGCACTCCCTATTCTTGACGCCCATAAATTACGCTCTTGGCGCGTAAAATGCCCGTCGTTTTTGTTATGAACTAATTACTCATGTTGGCCCTTGTACTATTTATATGTGAGGGACAAATGTGGATGAAGTTTGACATTCTTTGTCGAGGTGTATGCAGACTACTTGGTCTCAAACTAAGGCTTTCTCTATACAATAAATATCAAATGATGACTGGGAGCGTCTCCTAAAACATCGAGACCGGAGACAGTTTAGAAAAGTTCATGTCCTTAATTTTTCGACCGGGAGTTCGGATCGCGTCAAGCCTAAAGCGCGGACGATCCAGAATCGCAACCTTCAATTCGTCGACGCTTAAAAGCTCAACGTCCCAACCATTGCGCTACCGAGGCTTCCAACTCTTGTACAGGGGTGAACTACGGCATCCTTTCCCACACTAATTTAGCAATAATCACGCGCCCTTCCCACACACATCCTTCCTATTGTTTCCACGAAACGTACTATCGCACTAAATAAGTCCCCCCATATAAAAACATTAAAACGCACGTGTGTTATCTTAACAACCAAATGGGATAGTTACTAATTGCTAAATTTGAATGGGTAGTCATTTATTTTTTTCTCCCTAATTTGTTTTAGTCGTACAGATCCTTATGCACACACTGTTTTGTTGAAGGCCCGATTATTCACTGTAGATCCTGCAATAACATTACGTTTTTGTAATTCTGCTCTAACTGCACTAAGCAATGGTTGACAGAATACTTAAAGCAATTTAGCGCTTTTTTAATTATAAAAAACAACGTTCAGGATAACTTCACACCACCTGATGGTAAGCGGTCGTGAGGTCCAAAGTTAGGTTGACAGGCACAATAGGAAAAACCCACCGCGCCTGTCGCCGTCACCCTGAAGATGCCATCATGCCACATGCCATTTCACGCCCCGGCTAAGTAACCCAGATTGTAAGAGGAAGGAAACACATGAGCTGGAAGGGCATTCCATGACTTGATGGCACGGGGCAGGAAAGAGGAACTAAACCAATTGGTGCGCGCCACTATCGTTTGAATGGTATGCGGATGACATTGCTCTCATTTGGCGGCATTTACTCCTTCATGGTAGGAAATTCATCAACCCGCACTTGGCTTGTTGACTTTGACTTGGCCGGTTGGTCTTAGCGCTCCCTTTTTTTAGAGGGGAAATTAGGCACCTTCATGCCGTCTCCGGGGGGAGGTGGCATGGTGTGTGGGACTCACACCTCCCAAAAAGAGAGGGCATACCCACTAAACCCTCCTGTGTCGCCAGTGGGCAGCAAGTTGCAGGGACACGGGTAGCGCCGAAGCATACGGCCACATCCCTGCCTGTCCTGGCCAGCCGCGGATGTTAAGCGGCCGGCACTCCTGGTCAGATGATTGGATGACTGGGTTATTGATTTATTAATTAGCTAAACCTAGCTGAAAATGTTCACTCATTGGTAGTAAAAACTAACGGAAAACATGCCTTCTATAAACCCGCCAGTTATTGCGCACTAAGAGCCCCATAACATTACAAATAATTTGTAGACAAATTATTTTCTATTGTCTAAGTGTGGACAGGATGCTTCAGCCCCCACGCCCCACTAATGGGGTTGTTACATCAAATGGGTTTAATTTGGGCCTGTTATTCCGTTATTACGAGTGCTTTCATTAAATTTTATGAGCCTCATTCCTACTTCATAACAATTAAATATAAAAGAGCTTGTATTGGAAAAGCGATTATGGTTATGAAAGTTGATTAGGAAATACACAACTTGAGTAATCAATTGAATCAAAGGATCAATTAATCCTTCTCATGAAAGTAGTATTGTGGTAAATCTTTTTTTTTATAAGGAATGGGTTTGCGCTTATTTCTCCTCATGTCCTCCATGCGATATCGCAGTCAATTGTCATATTGTCTATACGATCTTCAAGTGTATTATTTTATTAATTCGCGTTTGGTACACCGTTCCAAACTGTGATATAACTAAACGCGATATACCTCTTTTACATATACTTATAGCGCTTTTTGCTTCTTTTAGTTACAGTATAAGACTCAGAAAAAAATTAAAATATGATTATTAGTAATTTTTTATTAGATGTATATATGTATTCTTAGTAAGCAATAGTCAGATGGTGTCTTTTAATTGAAATAATTGCTAATCATCGTTTCCAAAATGAACTGCGACAGATGTAGGTATATATTTTTAGTCGGATGAAACTAATTGGTGATCCCTGCTTGTAAAAAGACAAAGCATGTCACCGAATTCTGTTCCGTATCCGATGTGTCGTTAATAGGGTATCAGAACACCCTAAACATTCTCGCCGTTAGAAACGTCAGATGTCGCCTCATTAAGTTACTGACAAATGATGGATATTCTATAAAACAAGATTCGTTATGCATATAAAATTTACAATTTTTTTAATACTGCAACTAGACCCTAAGTTCGCACGCCGGCATATGTTTGTTTCATCTGGCACCCGTCGGAATAGTCAACGGCATATGTGTCACGACTCGATTGTTAAGTACGAAAATAGTTTGGCAAAGTGACCCGGATTCGGCCCCATATGGCGGCGGCTGCGGAGAGAACCATAAATTGACCACCATCCGCCATGCGGGCGGGGGTTCACTGACAGCGGAAACATTAGCTTATAGCTCATTAACACTCGCCTACGAGTGGCGAGACAAAGCACGAGACGAGAGTGTGACTAGACGTTTATCATCATCATTATTAGCCTATCGCAGGAGGATGCGAATCAAATGTATGCCGCTAAGAACAGTGAATAGCACCTACGAGTATAACCTTAACTAGTGGCGAATAAATCTAATTAGAGTAAAGTATAATAAATAAATAAATAAATAAAATACTTCATTGGCTTTAACAAAAAGCCAACAATTTAATTAAGCGTTTTAAACATAAGCATCCTGTGACTACTTTTAAGCTTAAATACTAGTGTCAGGAGACACTTCCTTCAATACATAAAAAAACTTTATTTAATTTTACTTAATTTTAATTTTACATTTCAAATTCTTATAGCTAAAAGTATTAAAAGTATAAGGAGTGCATACGAAAGTAACTACATTAATATGCACAAGTGTGTGTGTATGTGTGCATAAAGCCACAAACGCAGATGCATTCCCTGTTCCTTACTCTCAAAATCCGGTGGGTAGAAACTTAAGACAGATGGTGAGAGATCAGGCGTAAGAATTACGATACGTCAGACGCTACCAGTGAAGCCTCGTCCCGTGACATTGCAGCATATGAACAAACAGAATCCTCCTAATGTTTATTTTTTGTCTCTACGGTGGTCGGGCGGCAACCGAGCTGTTTTGTTTCAAATGAAATTACCTAATGGGGAAGGATCATCAGGGAAATTACGTAAATTAATTGGATAATAGGGTACATACGTGCATTTTTCTATTTTTTAGGTGACAAACTTAATTTAGGTACCCATGTACCTACAATTGAGTCTGTCTCGTTGGTGCAGAATATGCAAGTGTCACCTCAGACACTTACATATTCAGTGTCAGACCAAAGGGTATCGGCTTTGATAACCCAAAGGCCGGGAGAAAATCTACTTTTTCAGTCAATAAATTAATCATTGACAGTTCCGGTGACAAGAAGTTAGCAATGATAGGTAAGTATACCGCGTAGAAATACATAATTTTTTGATATAGATTATAAACCCACATAAGATACACGGTAAAAAGAAAAGTACGTGCAAAGATATTCTATTCATTTCTGGTGTACATTATTGAAAACCGAAAGTATCCGTAAAAATACAAGCTCGGTTATCAATAGAACCCCTACCATTACCGGCTTTACAAACTGAAGCAAAGGTAAACAGATAAATTGGCATTCAAAGGGCGTTGACCCTCGCTTAATCCCCGTATTATCAATAAGCAATTGCATAATGGATAAAATCGTGCGCGTGCGCACGCCACGCGCTTACCGGGAATCGTTTATTAACAAACATATGACCCGATGGCGCCATTTTGATTTTTAAGGATCCTTGTCAACTTTTTTTAAGTCGTTTTTACGACTCGTTTAGGGAAACGCGCCGCGTCACACCAGTTGTGTAGCGCGCCTTAAAAAACGAACTTACGGCAAAGTAGCGTCTTTGCCGATTAACCGCGATACGCGACGCGCTACACGTCTCCTTAAACGAGGCTAATTAGCAAGTACCTACTATCAATTGTTCCACGGTACTATCGAGTCCATGAATATATTTACGCTAGTAGCAAGTAATAAAATCTACTAAGACATGCCAAAAGCATTAAATAATATTAATACAAACGTGACGTTTAGACTTTAGTCCATGAAATAGCACTAGATATCAAATGAGCCAATGTTCTAGCTTTAGAGGGCTAGATATTAAATTTGATAGTAAATCAAACATGTACTTGACATTTCTAATTTGTTTCTGAAAGTTATACCTAAGATATTCTGGCACAAACAACCTACAGTAAGTAGCTGAGTAAAATGTATACGGAACTCTACAAAAATGCTTGCGACTCACAATTGGCCATATATATTTTTGTTTGTCTCCTGCCGCCAAGGCGGACGTGGTCACGCGCTTCGATCGACACGTGACAGACAAACATAAGTTAGGTACAATTTAATATACATAAAGTTGATCACTTCCGTACAGTGACGATATAAAGATGTGCAATTTAAACTAATTATAGTTTATTTATTTATTTATTTTCAAAAAAATCATACTACTAACATTACAGGTTTCCCCAATGCGATAGTGTAGATTAATTATTCTATATTTTATTAATTTATTTATATATATAGTAAGTAATATCTATTTACCTAACATTTATTATTACAAAGCACAAATAATGTAGCCTTTGTAAATTCAGTCAAAGAACAGTCAAACACGTCTACTGCTTTATCGACTTCATTGAGTGTGCGTAGTGTCCGCGTTACGGGCGCCTGCTTCAATATATTGGTACGTGCGTGCGGGACTGCCAATAGAGGCGGTCGCCGTCGTCGCCAGATGTACCTGTCCGGCACACGCAGCGCCATAGTCTGCAGCACGCCTTCGTTATATAGTATAGTATTTTAAAGTAGCGAACAACTGGAGAGGCCTATGTCCAGCAGTGGACTGCGCTAAGCTGATGATGGTGAAAGTATTTCAATCTACTTAAGCGTATATAACTCTAGCTGAGGTATCCTCGCCTTCTCACAACCGAGCTCCATAACCAACATAAATTATGTTATTAACTAACTAACTAACTAATGGTAGTTTCCTCTTTTGTTTTCTTTTTCTGACTCGGTGGCTCAATTGATAGTGACCCCTGCCTTCTGAACCAAGGGTCGTGGGTTCGATTCCCACCCGGGACAAACATTCGTGTTTTGAACACTTGTGTTTGTTTCGTGTCTGGGTGTTTAAAATTTGTATTTAAGTACATATATACGTAAAATATTTGTGGTACCTTCGTTATTCTGATACCCATAACACAAGTGCTAAAACTATTTACTTTGAAATCGGAGCAATGTATGTGATGTTGTCTAATGTTTATTATTATTTATTATCAAAGTGTACCTACTAAATAATAGGTCGTAGATTGGATTAAGTTTGTATGCAATCTTAGTAGATTTAATATATAATTATAATAATTGTAGTACAATAATCATGTCACGGATGGTCGATGTTTAATGAGGTCCAGAAGCCTCGACGGTCGCCGAGGACGGACCGGTATAAAACTTGTTGAAACATGTCGAGATTAGTTACCTTGCATAGAGAGGGTTAAACTTGACTCTAGCCCTTAAAAACGCTATTGATGAGATACAATAGAGCTTAAGCTACTGATACAATGTCGGATGTCTTAAAGAACTATTTACATTTCATCCTCGGGTAAATTTTGCAAACATCGATTTTATGTTTAACACGACTTTGGTAGAGCAATCTGAAGGGATTCTCGCCTGAAGTAAAGCGAGACTTTTAATTAAGATTGACTTTTAATCGGGTTAATTCAAAAGTTTCAATATTTCTAACCTCCAATATTGCATTTCTTTTGTTTTTTATTTCAGTAAATGGGTAGAGCTTGACTCCAAATAGCCTAATCTCAAGCGACGAAGCAATCAGTCTTCCATTTTGGACACAAAAAATCTGTTTCAGCTGAAAAGGAATGTATAAATTGTTATACAGTGTTGTTTCAGACGGGTCCCCTACGTAGCTTCGAACGCTGTTGTTGCGAAAAGCTCACTGTTTCGATTTTTTTCGACTGCCTCATTAGTTCGAAAGCTTATGGACTCGAATGATGTAGTCGCTAAAGACGCTGATGCAAAAAAAATCTTCACTGTCTAAAAAGTACCTAAATCACGTATGTTTAATTTAGACTTCACTAAATTACCGCGCCGGATTCCCGCGCGCGGGAACAATCGAAATGGCGTCATTTCATAAATCAGCTGCCACGTTGCACATTATTGAGCGTTATGACGATTTGTTTGTACGCCATCCCCTTTGCTCCGAGGGTAAACGTAAATTCGTTCTATTTTCAAACGCTATAGGCCTAGAGACGGGAGCTGATTTACTATTATTTTCAATGAAAGTGTTGATGCTACATTGTTAATCCTCGGGGAGTTAAAGGAAACATTGAAACGGAATAAATTGTCTGATCTTGTTTTGTTTTGATCATACTTTGTCTTGATTGGGTAAATAAATTAAGTAAGTAGTTAAGCGTTGTATTTGTATTTATAGACATTCTTACATATTCAGGGTCTGCCAATATAATGATCATTATAAGCGTTTATAAATCAGTCCAGTCTACTAAATTTGCCGCATAATAACTCTTATTATTTTACTATGTTTCCGATTTATTTTCTCTACCTGAAGATAGAATCGAAAACCTAGTAACATAGTAAGTGTACTTTAATGTAATGTTGTGTTTTGAGTACATAATTAAGAATATCTATCTATCTAAGCTTTTTATTATTATACCTAGATTGATTTCAAAGTAAAATAATGGTGTACAAAATTATGCACACACATTTTTTAAACTAGCTTTTCTTAATATAACAACTCACATACTCGTAATATTAATTCATGACGTTTAACGTTTAAAAGCTGTTAATAAAAATAATAATGGCAGAAATGCAGCCCCCGGTCTAATAAAAGCATTGCATCATAGCTAACGTTCTCAATTTGAAAATTCGAAACAAAGAAAGGGCATAGAACCTCTAAATCATGGAATAGTGAGGCGACATTGATGGCAGCAACAAAAAAAGAAATAAAGCCAATGACACATTTATTAGAGCTGTCAGTTGTTGGTACTTACCTTGACAGCTCGTAAGTTTGAAACTTTAATTTGTGATAAGCCAAATGTGCATTCGGTTTGGAGAGGATGAGCTACTGGTTTTAAGTTTAACTTTCACATTGTGCGCTGCTCTTTTAAATGAGGTGTTGTAATAAGAACAGATAATAAGCACGTTAAATGTATAATATCGTATATTGTTTCGAAATTTCGTGTTGAGTGTTCGAAAGTGAGTCTTTTGTTTCTAGATAAGTTATTGTTCTGCCGAGTAGCTTAGTAATAAAATGAGGAATTCTCTTGTTTTCGACAGCGGCTAATGTCTATGACTGTTATCAGCTCAATTACATGACGTATGCAACGGTTTTTTTAAATTCTAAATTGGTAAGTCATTGATCTATAAAATTAAATGCTATTGTTCGGTATGGTATGATGTTTCCGGGAATATCAGGAAAAGGGGAGCAGCGTTTATGTAGGTAAAAGAAACCTACGGCGGTCCCCAATTCGCTTTCCAAGTGTTAACACTGGATATAGGCCTCCGCTAAATAATGATTTTCATTGGGGTAGTCCTATGTCCAGCAGTTTGCATGCTGATGACTTCTTCATTTAAAAAGACTGGACCATATTTTAATTGTCCTATTAAGCTAAACGTTTTAAGTCTTTTTAAACCGCACTTAAACAAAATATAAACTTGACGTAACAACGCCTATGCAGCGACTAGTTTTAAACAAACAAACAATTCAAATGTAATTTCTGGTCAATCTTATTTTGCTGTCTTATTTCATCTTTTTGTTAACCCAGACATTTCACTGACAACTCCAATCCCACTAATTGAAGCAACAGAAATATTAAGTTCACTTGCCGAGCATTAAAAATTTAATGCATTTCACAACCTGTCAGCTAGTGTCAACGCTTTATGAAACAAAAAGTCAAAGTTGGCGCCACGATTTGTCCGCTAGTGAAGCGATTACCTCGAATACGAGCGTGGCTGTCAAAGGAATTAGTCGACTAATGCCACGAAGCACATTGTCAGCGTAATTAGTGTACTGGCCAATAAAACTATTAGAGAGACTGTCGCCGTATAATCTTTATGAGTCAGCTTCTGGTGAAGACGTTATTTGTTTATTTTTATTGATTGCGGATGATAAGCGGAACAGTTTTATACATGTGTACCTACTCTTCTTGTGTACATGTATCTTCTTCTATACTTAGAATAAATCTGTAGAGAGGTCAATTCTGTACATTAAATATACATATTTTCAAAATGCCAAAAATACAATCAGTAAAATTTTTGCCTGTTTGTCTGTCTGTCCGTCTGTCTTGTTAGCTAGAATTGTATGTATTGCTAGAAGTCTAACTTAAAATTTAGGTACCATTTTATGCTTATTAGCTATTCTGATACCCATAACACAAATGCTTACGAGAAACGGGCCGATTCAGGCCATTTCTTGCAAAAGATGGGACCACGCCCACTCTTTTATACTTTAACCAAGTATTTCCATTACTCAGCATTATCAATAACGCAATAGAATGTCTCCCGGCCAAAGTTCGCCGTTAGACAGAAAAAAAACTTTGGAAAAAAAAGGCAATCCAAAATGGCGTATTCCGAACAGCTGATATTTGACAGGTCGATTGCGCGGGCGCACATCTGCGCCATTGATGCGACATCGACAGCTGACGATCCTTTTGTCCGTTTGTCCGCGCATTCCGGGAGGATTACTGTTGGAATCTGTGAAGGTATCATTGTAAACCAATCGATAGAACGAATGTTTGTTATAATTTATGAATTCGGGTGTTCGATCGAATCGATTTGTTAGTCGATTGATGTCCGAATTTAATCAATTGACTTCAAAAGAATAACAACAGCTGAATATTTAAAAGTATTCTACAAATGTCTAAATAAAATACTTTTATTATCAGCCTGTAAACATATGTCATCATCATCATCAGCCTATTGCAGTCCACTGCTGGACATAGGCCTCTCCAGTTGTTCGCCACCTAGGGCAAACTTCTGGAGGATATACCCATAATCGCTACGCTGGGCAGGCGGGTGGGCGATCGCAGGGCGTCGCTTCTTGCTCCGGTGACGCTGCTGCCCGTCATCGGCCTGTGGTATTTAGCTACGCCTTCTATCGTGATGGTTTTACCGCCACCAGTCGGTTTGCCGGAGCCTCGTTTGTTGTTCGGCAGGATGCACCACGGGCAGGTGAGGATGGCTTGGTGCGAAAAGGTGATAGGTCGCGCGTCTTACATCCTACTCAAATATTGCCATTGCTTTTTTCAATATACTTATTGGTCAATTTTGAAGAGTTAACGTCGTTATTCGTATAATTTGGTATCTAAGCTTATGTGAAATATTTTATGAATTCTTTGTATAAGAGAAATCATTCTATCAATACTCATTCGCTTCATATTTCCCAGACCAAACTGCTTCGTCACCGACATATCACAAGGGATTAACAGAAAATTTTATCGTCCTCTAATCTGTGGCCCAATTAAGGTCTATTTGTGTCGGCCGGGGTGGTCCCCGAAAGGTCGTAAGTATGACAAAATGAAATATTCATTTTCCCTTGTATTTGTCGGCCCGTCTATTGGATATGTCAGTTACCGTGTTGTGCGTCGGACGCCAGTTGCGCGCTCGCGTTGATGTCTTTCGGTGAGACGCTGCGTTTGAGTAACTAATATTTTTTTTTTTTTATTTATTTATTAAGGAAACACACAGCACATAATATTACATTTACATTAAACATAATGAACTACACATTGGCAATTAAAGTTTCCACTGCTAGTTTTCACATTAGACAATGTTGAATAGGCAGCAAACATACAATTCAGCCATGAATGGAGGATGAGGTCCTCTTAACGCTAAATACATTCAAACAATTAACTATCTTTATTTTTATTTTTCAAGAAGCCACGAAAACGCCTTTTCTCCTTGTCAAAAATGTCGATGTGGTCAAAAGAGGTATTATATTTCTTACAGGCTCTGATAATAAAACTATTACTTCTGTAATTAGTTGCACAAAGGGGTGTTACAAAAGTATTCCTGTGACGTGCGCCAGGTCTAGGACACCCGAAACACAATTTACTTAATAAATAAGAAGAGTCGACTAAATTATGTACAATTTTATGCAAAAAAATTTGGTATCTATGCTCTCTTCGATTTGCCAATACTTCAATTCTGGCAATGTTACAATTCTTAAATCTATACGGCAGACGCTTAATGAACTTATGCTGAATAGCTTCTATTGCATTAGTATATTTCAAGTACATAGGGTTCCATACGGTTGAAGCATACTCCAGTTGAGATCTAACGTACGCATTATACAACAATATCAACGTATTGGCATTTTTAAAATCCGTACTTTGTCGAAAGATAAATCCGAGCAATTTATAGGCCTTAGCAGTTATTTTATTTACATGAGATTCAAACAACAACCCACGATCCAGCTGAACACCCAGATCCCTCACTTCATCAACCCTTTTCAGCCCCCGACCATGTAAAGCGTAATTGTAATTGATTACATTTTTTTTCCGGGTAAATGTAATTGTTTGGCACTTTTCAACATTCAAAAATAGTTTGTTTTGTAGACAGTATTCCCCTAATCGATTTAAATCACTCTGCATGTTTTCGCAATCATCTTTAGACCTTATAACTGAAAATATTTTGGTGTCATCGGCGTACAATAATATCTTTGAATGTTGAAAGCAATTTATGACATCATTAATAAAGATGTTGAAGAGCAAAGGACCTAGGTGTGAACCCTGCGGTACACCGGAAGTTATCGGAACAAAACTGGAAACAAAACCCTTTATTGTAACTGCTTGCGTTCTGTTTTCAATATAATTAACTATATGTATAAATGTTTTATATTTATGTATGTGTACGTATTTTTAATGTTTAATGTTATTAACCTTGCAGCACACTACCTACATTTTTATTTCTGCTTAGCCATTGGGCTCTTTCTATTCTCTACCAGTCAACCATTGGGTTGACTGGTAGAGAATGCCTATGCGGCATTAAGTCCGCCTTTTGTACACTGTTATAATTGTGCAATAAAGATTAAATAAATATTATTTTTTTCTTTTGACTTACATTCCTTACATTTTACCCTGTGGCTTAGGTATATGAGAAACTAAAAACGTTGTTTGATCCAATTACGTCATTTACCTCACCGGAATAACTTTTTATTGGTGTGTATAATCTTTATTGCACAATAAAATAATGTATAAAAGGTGAATTTAATGCCCCTCGGGCATTCTCTACCAGTCAAACATTGGCCTAAACAGAAACAAATTTTATAGTAGTTTGCTACACGATAAAAAGACAAATATCCCATAATTTTCTATATTCTGGAGAATCAATGAAAACTTTTAAAAGAAATTATAAGCGAGGTCAGGTCAGGTGAGGATGACCTCATTGAGTGCTCTTTTTAATAAAAATAACGTATTGTAATAAACTATTTGAGATGCTTATGTCCAGCAGTGGACTGTGAAAGGCTGATGATGATCAATAAACTATTTATCGGAACCACTTCTAATTGAGACGTTTTTTAACCGCATCTTTTGTGCAAATAGGTAGGTATGTTAGGATAACACACGGCCTGTGATCTACCTACATGACCTACCGGGCCTGTGACCGTTATTTAATATTACTTATAAGTGGGATAACAAAAGTATCTAATGAAGCAACCATAACGGAAGGGAAGCATTTTTTCAATGTATTCGTCATAATAAGGCACCACATTCCACGCTCCATCGTGTATTGTCAAATATTGCCTTTTTATCTTTTTATGGACAATAGATAGAGACATCCATATTAAAGTTATGATCTTCCTAAGGTTTGCAATCCTAATCTGTCTTTTTTAACGATCAAAACTTTTCATTAGTAAACAATTATTTAGTAAGAATCTATTAACCGTAAGATAGATTTAAAAATTACTAAATTCAAGGTCTAAAAGAAATAAATTTCAGCATGAAATCTTATGCTTAGTCTTATGCTTATTGATCATATTATGTCTCTTCCTTCATCTTCACAGTGTTAATTTTTTGTTAAATTACGAAATGAGTACTCTTGACCCCCAACTCGCCTGATATTAAACAAAAACTGATTGCATGTGTCAAGAGATTTTATATGTAAAATAAAATACGTCATCGCTACATATCCATCCTACCTAGCAACCAAAAGGCACAGCATAACATCAAAAACAACCTATTTCTATAACACTAACATCTCTCCATTCATAGGGAACTGTACTTTCATCATAAAAAAAATAGTTGTTAATCCTACCTCTCACAAAGTTCGTGTGGTTCGACCTTCGTCTCCGATCTATAAAAAGACAAATGACAGAAATATTTGTAGAGTAAACATCACGATACGGCCTGCTACAAAAAATGTAACGTACGCTACATTCCGGCAGAGGCCGGGAGGGGCTCACTGGGCGCGTTAACGAGATACAATGCTAGATCTTTTAGTGCTTAGATTTGAACTAGCGCCTCCGCCCTTCATACAAATCATCACTGAACAGACTTTTTTGTCAGGAATGCTTTTACACATATACCTGGACCCTGGGTACAGGACATCTAAGTTATGTGGAGATCACTGAACCTGCAAACTTCCACTGCAAAACCATCCACACAGAAAAACGTCACATGGACAGCCCGAGAAGTTGATGCTTGACACTTAGGCCTATTTAGTCACAGAATGTTGCAAAATGTCAAATTTTCATCGTAAGAAGATTAGTGAAGATTCATTCTGGTTGAGCCAAGTGTGTATCATCACTACCTACCTACCTACTTTCAACGGAGGACAAAATAAGCTCATAGAAAACACCACTATCCTTGTAGCGAAAAAAAAGATATCTGGTTGGCAAAGCGGCGCAGGCACAGGCGCCGACTTCTTATTTTTATCGTTTCCGTAATATGAAAACGGAACCTTATTAGATTCTTCGTATTTTATAATTTCATTGTACGTCTGTCATGGCCCTTATTCTCAGAAACACATGGAGGTTTTATATCGAACAAACTTTTGCCCGCAGTTTCGCATTTGATTTAACGATTCTTTACAAAGCTCTTCGTGCGCTGGTACAGAGAGAGTAAAATGATCGTTACATTAAAATTTTACGAACATTTTTTTAACCCTTTCATTGGTATAGGCAAAATTATACTTCTTTTACATAAGACCTTCCAAATATATTTAAAATATTTAGAAGAAAACCTGAAAGATATAAGATAAAAGGACTAGTTTGGCCTTTAATTAAGTTTTACCTAACTTATAGCAGAAAACATAGAAAAAATACGTGTCGGGATATTTCCGACCTCTCTTGTGTGATATGGGATCTACGGATATTGACAAGAAAATGGGTCAGTTAGGATACGAACTTCTCTTTCGCTTATCAAACCAACTCAAGATTTCATCTTTATGATCTTGATAGGTGGAAGTCCTCCGTCCAGTTCATAATTTCATTTTGTGTATAAACTTTTGCCACGTGCGACAGATCTTTATAATTAGTTTCCAGCTGCACTTTTTCCGAATGGTGTATCCATTTTCCACTTTGGGACCTTCGAAAGTTCAGTCTACAAATTTCTCAAGAGCCGACAACGCACCTGTCACTGCCCTAGTGTTGCGGTGTCTATGGGCTAAAGTGATCACTTGCCATCAGGTGACTATCAAGCCCGTTTGCCCCCTTTGTCATAAAAAAAAATCAGGAGAAAGAAAACCACTAAATTATTGTACTAAAAAAAGAATACCGATTTACCGTCGCCTCGATCTTACACCGACATCGAAGCTATTTTCGCTCGAATTCCATTAGTCAACGGCTTTTGCAAGATAAACAAAAACTTGATCATCTCAGACGGTTACAATATCCATCATATAAACCTGTCTACCGGATAGGTGTGGCGAACAGCTGATCCCCGCGCGTAACGGACGGACACCTTAATAGGACCGGTTGACGTGACCTTTGCTGATGAGGTTATGGGGTCTGAAATGGTGTGAACATGTCTAGGGACTTTTTGTGAGGAATAAGGTCATGGGGAGAATGGGATGATTGATTTTCGTCCATCAGAAAAAAAAACGATTTTTCTTATCTAACAAAGGAAGAGCCTAACGACAGTACAACTATTGTCTTACTGGTCTTACCTATGGAACAAGTACTAAATATCAGAGGCTTCTAAATACGAATTCGACTGGCCGTAATTATGTCCCAAATTCCCAATACTTACAGAAATATGTATTAGGTAAATGTTTTATTAGAGCAACAGTAATTTCTCAACGAACATTAAAATATATCTATTTATATTTTTATTTAAAAAGGCTAACTGGTGTGTTTCCTGCGACAGTTCTTCTCATCAGGCTTCACGTCGAAGCTGGTAGGAAAACATGTTAGACGTATAAAAGAATTACTCGTGAAGCTTTTTCCAGAAATATTTTTTTTTTTTATTAATGATCTTTCTTCTACAACCTGCCAAACATTTTAAAGCTACGCTTCTTAAGTTATTCATGACAAAAAATTACTTTCTTTCTTAGAGCATAGTGCTCTAAGAAAGAAAGTCCTTTTATCAATTATCTGAATCCTACTCTTTAAAACGTTGCTAATTATCGTTCCTTCGTTATTCTGATACCCATAACACAAGTGCTTAAGTTACTCACTTTGGATTAGAGCAATGTATGTGATGTCTGATATTTATTATTTATTATATCTCACTTATTTATCAACCAAATTAGAGATGAAAAGATACACAAAGCTCATCCCAACTTCTTACATTGTTAAAAATTTGTCACCTTGTCACATTACGAATAAACAAAAAAAAATGTTCCACGCGACAATCACTTCGGACCCCACAATTTGCCGCTTTTAACCATCTTCGGACAAATTCGACGAAATTTTTAACTTTCATTTCGTTATTCACAACATCGAAACACAAACAAGTACATTGCACCTTCAAACTGACTGTTGACGAAAGTCTTTAACACAAAACCCGCAATCTTCACCAAACAAAATAATTACACCTCGTTTCAAATCGGGCAATAGGTCGTTTTCTGAGGTAAAGGCGACAATAATGGACGATAAATTTTGAAAAGCGGCCTCTTTATGACTCATTACGGCTCGTCCGGGAATGTCAAGAGATGGGTGTGCAAACACGCCGGCCGATTGTTGGTCGGCGGGTCGTAAATACCCTGTTTTATTGGGCGGTTATATTTTAGATTGACAAACAATTTGGTTCGGTTCGGGGAATGGTTATGTCAACTCCGATAAATGTATTAACGAGTTTAAAGAAATTAGGAACTTAAACAAGACATAAAACTTGTAAGGTCTTCGGATGGGCTTTAAGGCCAAAATGGGAGTTTAATATGTAAGGTAATAAATCTATCTATACTTCTTTTTTTGTATTAGAAAGAACCTAAGTTATTTTTGTATCTTGTACTATGTACGTTAAGTAGGTAACTAAAATGTCTCCATGAAAGTTGAATTTCTTTAGAGATATTTTGTCAGTAGCAACTTTTAATCAGAGATGTACCTGTTTATAGAGGTATATTTTTTGCACATAGACTTAAAATAAGTACATACTTATGAATCGTCATGTTAAATGTAAGCATCATGTAGTGTATAAATGTGAATAAAAGTAATGTAAAAGAATATGCTACCGCCGTGTTCGGAAAGTAGATTTATATCTATAGTGTATGTCATTGTATCTAATTGTATTCAACGTTGTAAGTACATATAACTACTTACAAAGAAATTCAGATTATGGTATTGGTGAAATAATGACGCACACAGTACTGCATTGTGCATTCAATAAAAATTTAGTGTACCTACATATTTGGAAAATCGTTCCATTATTGTTTTGGTTGCTGAAGTTTGTTTTGACAACATATTTGTTGTACCAGTAAAAACAAATTACTTACATGAGTATCTGTTTAACGTAACCAAGAGAAAATTAACTACCTTTGTATATTTGTTTTCTTTTTTGTTACAATTCTATTTGTACTAAAGCCACTTAAGGTAAAAAGAATAATCAAACGATAACCGATCTTTTCTCAACGCAATAAAGATAAAAATCGTTTCAAATTTGGGATCGCTGTCAACGCCGGTGGTGCCTCTATTAACGTGGTCACCTATCACAGCTTGACACCTTTTGACCGGACCGCTGTCATGGGAATATAGCCTTTATATACAGCGAGACAGGTTTGAAATCCATATTCAGATTTGCATTACTCGATGGCTATGTTCGTTAAAGAATTTCGGACTTTGATTAGACACTATTAGAGTCGAAATTTGGTTTTAAGGATTATTTTTGTTAATTGTAAGGTAGTGTTTGTTGTGCTTTAGCCGCCTCTATCGGACTGAAGGCGGCTCCGCTGCTTCCACAGAACTCTTGAAGGTATCTGTCTGATGTGCCGAAAGCGATGGGAGGTCCGAGATGCATTCCCGGTAATGAAAATGTTGACAGTTTATGCGTTATCGGGACGAGGTGTAGTAAATCATTGTTTGTAATTGTATGCCGCACTGTTTACGAGAAAAAGTGCACTTCAATTGTAGTCGCCGAATAAATACAGGGAATATGCTTGAGTCATGATTTTTCTGTCGCTTTTTAGAGACGGAGTGGAGCCGACACGTAGAGCGAGATCTGTAATGGCTTAAATATCCAATGAATAGTGGGTGTAAGACTCGACTTCTTACCCACTTGCTGTCGGCTACCAGCAAGTTACCGCACACATCCGTGAAGTGAGTACGGTCGCGTTTCGGGATCAGTCAGTGTATAGCCAAATCTTGAGGATGGCAAGCGTTTGATGGGTTAATTGTCCAAAATTGTTCAAACATCAGCCTATTGCAGTCCACTGGTGGACATACTCCCCAGTTGTCCACCACTTAGGGCAAATATTTGGAAGATATACCCATCCTGGGCAGGCAGTTTGGTGATGGCAATGCGTAGCTTTTCGCTCCGGTGACGCTGCTGCCCGGCATCGGCCTGTGGTATTTAGCTACGCCTTCAATAGTGATGGTCATACCGCCACCGTCCGGTTGCCAGCGCCTCGTTTGTTATTCGGCAGGATGCACCACCGCTGGCTTGGAGCGTAAAGATGGTAGGTCGCTCTCTTACATCCCATCCCAAAAATTGTGCATCAGTTAGTTTTTTCATTGCCTCAATGACTTGGGCTGGTGTTCCATCTGGCGACGGAAAGACACTACGCTGTACTATTATAAAAAACATATAAGATATGCTCGAACTACTTTCGTCCTACGTACGTATACGATACGACGCCGTGCGCGAAAGGCCAATCCCTAATGACGCTAAGTTAAACGATATTACCTTTTGAAAACCACAAATAAATCGTCGATTTTAAAACTAAGTAACTCCCGTAAGTCGTCTACAAACTGAAAACCAATTTCTTTGTTTCAAACTCTAGTCCGCGCCATTTTAGCAAGAATGTTGTACGTCCGATGTACAAAATGGACTCCAGGGATATTACAATTTCATTACTAAAATGCATTCTTTTGTTGTGGTGAATTGTTTAGTTTAAGTGGCCGTTTGCGGCCGCCCCGGCCAGACGGTAGCTAAATTACTTGCTTTTATGGATCAGGGTGTGTGGCAGTAAGTATCTACCGACTGGGACCCCAGTTTATTTTCCATGCCTCCAGCTATGTTCTGTGTTACAAAATTAGCATTTAAAATTTATGCGCGCTAAGCTTGGTATTTTCTTTAAATATTCTGTAAATATTCGACTAAGCTATGGAACTCTTTGACAGAGTCCCTATAATCTTAAGATTTTTCAAGTCGAGAGTGAGTCGCTTTTTGTTAAGTAAACGCGCTACATTCATCTAGGTCTTTAACGTCACTTAACGCCAGGCAAGTTGATATCAAACGCTACTCATTTACTTAAAAAAACTGTAAAATTTCGCATGCTACTTCGTGTAGAAAGTACCCGTGCGGTGATGGATAAAGTACACAAAATATCGCACCATTTCTTCTCGTTAGTGTCTTAAGAGTCCCCTGAAGAATTTTTTAAGATTTCAGCTTCACAATCATTGATAGAGTTTTCCCGCCTGCCTCTCAACCATCATACACTCGGCAGAAAATTCCGCAAAATAAGGTCTCGTTTCGGAATCAGACGATGTACAGCCAGGGTGCTAACTGACAAGTGGCTGTTTGACTACTTGCCCGTTGCGGTGACTTGGGCTTCTTAATCGCTTTTCATGGCAAAAAAGCCTCTATGCTGTGCGACTATCAAAAAATGCCTTCAAAACATCTACATTTTACAGCAAATCAAACATACAACAAAACAACTCTATAGCGATAATAGGTCCTAGTCAGCATGGCTAATCGTGATGTCCCACCCAGTGTCCCGAATGTGTCCCAACAAAAACCATTGATAGAGGGACAGACAGCAATAAACCAACTTGCCCCTTCATCATGCTTCGACACGCCTTTCAATTTGCTCACTCGCTTCAAAAATAGTGATGTCATTAGGATATCGATGTTTTAGTCGATAAGTCGAAATGGCAGAGAGTTTTTCATTATACAAGTAGGTAAATATGAACTGTATGTACAATGACTGTACATATCAACATACAACTATCTGTTTTTATATGCCAAAATATGCTCGTAGCATCTACGAGTAAGCTAGTGCCAATATCCATCTATACATTTTATTAAATTTGGGTAGCTTAATATATGGCGTGTATAAGTCGCAAAGAAAATACAAAACTAGCTGTTCCATAGAACACACAGTGGTTTTTTTCAAGACAATTCGTTTCGGACTATTATTATTCGAATACAAAATGATAAACAAAATTGTCGATAATAAAGAACAAAACATTTATTTTTATTTTATCGATCTCGATATAAACGCAACAACTTCCCTTATAAATCCTACCTACATCGACCAATTAGAAAAACGCAATTTTAGGGTCCCACCTGCAATAAATAACCCGCAGACTCCCGTTTTCGCTTTCGTTACGCGTTCACTGCTAACAGGAGTAAGCCATTTGTGCTTTTGTCTAGCAACGGTTCCGTATTGTCCACCTGAATTTGTATTTTTTGTATTGTTAACTACCATTATTGTGTTCAGATCTTCATTTTGTTTGTCTACGATTGTTATCTTTATTACATTTTGTGTTCTCTTATTTGAGTTTTGGTTTAAATAGTGTAATTTGCGTTTAGTTTTATTGTTCAGGAGTTGGGATGTGGTACCGTTGCGTCCTGTTTTGTTCCAGAGATTATTCCGTTATTCTATTTTGAGAGATTGGAATTTTAAGGGCTCTTGTGCGCGAATTTGATGACATATTTTTTTTTTCGCCTACCTTCATTTCACACTTACTCATACGACGGATGTTACCAAACAAGAATAGGTATATGCCAAATTTTTGCAAATGTTTTTTTTTTGCGGTCTGCGCAGTCTACGGCAGTCCATTACTGGACATAGGCCTCTCCTAAAACGCGAGAAACAAACACCTGTATTCACAAACAATAAGAGAGGTAGGGCATAGCGAATCTTCGCAGTCAAATGACCCCCGAGTCGTGTTTCTGCTGGTGAGTAGGGTTTCCAGAGATCGTGGGGGGTTAGGGCTGGACCGGCATGGCAGTGGCAACTGACAGGTACTTGGGCTTCTCTTTCGCTTTCCATCAGGCGTAAATCTTTAATCAAACCGAACCATGCTTCCATCTTTATCTATAAACGCCAATACATCAAAAAGCCTACAAGAACTTACACGAACTAACCATTAATTCTGCGAAGCTCCACAAAAACTGCCTCCCAAGTTAACTCCAGCCCGTTTTAATTACTCAAGTTAACGCTATTTCCGATTATAACCTAGACAAGGCCGTACGTTCCCCTTATTGACATGAACCAGGCTTTATAGACCCTCGAGGACCAACCACCTGACGCTATGAAGCTTCGCATTCTTATAGCAAAGGCGGCAGTAGAGGTCTTCGTAAATTGGTCAAGGCATTTAATTTAAAAGCTCTACACTTGCATGCGATTTCAAAAGCAAGGGAGGTCTAAGTATAATGGCCGGTGTAATAACAAAAAGAAGACACGCATTGATACACGCAAAAACTGAGGATATCAGGTTTAGTCGGAGTACGCTTGTAATGTGGTTTGGATGATACTTAGGTTTTTATTGATCGATCTAAGGCTGGATTTGTGACGGTGAATAACAAACGTAGGTAAGGGTTAGATTAACGAGTTAGTTTTTTTTTATTTTTTTTTTATAGTGTCTCGACATAATGACTTCCCTACGCCTGATGGAAAGCGAAAGAGAAGCCCAAGTCGCTGTGACAACGGGCAAGTAACTGATCAGTTACCCGTCAGTTGCCACCGCCATGGCGGCCCAACCCTAACCTATACGACATTTAACTTATCTGAGGTCTTAAGTCCTATGATGCAGTTACTATAACGTGTAATGCAGTTCACATTGAACAATTTAGTTCGTACAAGAGAGTGACAATTTCAGTATGTCAAATGTTTAACACATGTCAGCATGTCAGGGTCAAATTTCCTGACCTAGACATTAATACTGACTTTGCAATCTATATAATACTTTTGCTATAACTACTTTCTTCTATAGTTTTATTCGCTGCAGTTTTAAACTTCACACGTATTAGATAATAATGGATCATTACTTAACTCAATTCAGTCGTATTTTGTTTACTTATTGCACTCTTTTTTGATTCGAAAACATTAAAGAACCTTAGAAAACTGCCACAGCTGATTATTGTTTGTTTATTTTTTTATTACTGTGGCTGGCAGACTCTGAGATCTGATGTTAAGCGATTACCGCCGCTCATAGACTCTGCAACGCCAGAGGCACAGCTAAGCCGCTGCCTACCGTGAGGAAAGAGTTCTCTTTAGAACACGTTTGAAGAAGGACAAGTCGTAGCGATCAGGAAACACCGCGGCGGGGAGCTCATTCCAGGGCTTACAGGTACGCGGTCCTGGAAAGTACCAAAAGCTTCAAACAGCTATCATTTTCCCACCACTTCACTGATAAAGCTTTGCTACATGGACATGTCCCAACATGTCGCGAGGTGCGCCGCCGCCGGCGCCCGCGCAGCGACCTTGGCGCGACCTAGCGGAGGAGCGGAGAGGTCTTTTGAGAGGTCGTCGCCCTGCCGATGCCGTGGCGGATTGAGGCTGTTCCGCTAATTCGATTGCGTGCCGTAGTCGTGTGAGGATTCGAAATGTCAAAAATAGATTTTGGCATCCCCAGAAAGATTTTCCCACTGGAAAGCTATAAACTAATGTCCTTTTACACAATAATTTATTACGTAGTATGCGAGCGTTTTTACCCCATCTTACGGTGTACGTAGACCCCAGCCAATTTAGGAAAGTTCTTTTCTAAATAAACCCGAACGAGAATCGATTCCGAACCTAATCCTCGGATTATCTCCAACCCCGGAACTCTTGCTTTTCTCTACCCTAAAGATGCATGGAAAGAATCGTTTATATGTATAAGACTGTTTAAATTGTGCAACTATTGTATACTTTCCTAATTATTGTAAGTCACTTTTATGGTCTACAATAAAGTGTACCTATCTCGATAGATTAGACTAAACAGACAGGACTAAAGGTACACTTTATTGTACATTGAATTAGAATCATTACACACATTACACATTAGAATCGAAAATCGAGTAGATAGATATCTATCTAACCAGATGATTCTCGATTCTAATTTCGAGAATCATCTGAGCTCTAATTTAATCACGTAACATACTGTGGTCGTTTCAACCAACGACCTATCCCAAAATTTTGACACTATCGAGACATCCCAAATGTACCTATTGAGCAGACATCAATGCATGACAAAGCGGTCACATTTTTAAGTCATTAATTATACACGCGGCAGACCATAGCTATCGCCCATTTTAAAACGAGTAGTCAATCACAAGCCGATCGTCCAGATAACACACCGACCCTATTTGACCTCAGTTTTTACATTTCACAAAACCCCGTGTGTATGTATGTAACAATCGCTTCGAATTATTCCGTTCGTGATGAATAATTCAGATGAATTTTGAGTCAGGGCATTTGTTGGACGTCCACATAGTGTCCTATTACAATTGAATTGTGTATTTTGTCTGAGACGAAGAAAATAAATGCAACACATTGAAATTCTAGAAGTAAAGTTGCACAATGAGTATGAGAGGTATTTCCCAAAATACGCATACGACTTTGGACCAAAGAAAGATCGATCGAGAGAAGATTGATATTGAATCTATGGGATATTTTCATAATTATATTTGCAGATACCACATTAATGAGAGCATTTTATGCTTTTCCTTTAAAATTGGCGATCGTAAATAAATAAGCAAATTATGTAAACTTTGATTATTATAATTTAAGTAGCTGTACCTATATGAACTTTCCTTAATTAACTGGGGTCTGTCAGTTCTAGGAAACGCTACCAATCATAGAATTCATCTAGTACAAGATAGTTCATAGTACAGGGGGTAAGTCTTTGACAACCGTGGTTCAGAACTGCAAAATTTTACAGATGTCAAATGTATTAACACCGTCCAATATAATAAATCTGATATATCAAGTGCTTGTACGTACAACGAATTTCATCTTTTTTTCCAGGTGTATCCATCATCTTATTAGCTTAAGTAGCAAAAACAAAACCAGATCCCTTTCAACCGCCAAGGTGCACTGGTCAGATTTAAAAGTCACTCGAATGCATATCATCGTTCAAAAATGACCCTTAGTGCCTTGAGTGAAAAGCCATGTACGAAATGGTGGAGAAATTTTCGAAATAATTTTCAAGTGTCATCAGGGTTGGTGTTATTCGAAAATGGAGCTTAGGACTTTGGGAATAAGAGGCGGTATTTTAAAGGGTGTTGCGCATGCGACGCGGACAGCTGCGCGGGAGCATCTGCGCAAGGTGCGAGAGCACGTGTGCGCATTTCTTTGTTATGCGCCCGGGAACTATCTCCGAGGAGATTGCTTCCTTTACGGCGTTGTTTTATTGCGTACCTATAATAAGTTATGGACAGAGACAAAAATATTATCTTGTAATTTCATGTGGAACCAATAAGGCGTCAAGTACCTCTGTATAAGTTTGTATTATATCCTTTAAAGTATATTACGTGTAATAAAGAAATACGTTCAGTAATTTTATTTTGAGTTTTATGTAAGACTCTTTTATATGTGAGCATCCAACTGGACGGTTCCTGAAATTATGACAATCAGAAAATGACGTTCAGTCTACCCTGCTAAGTTGAAGTAGAGGGTGCAATATAACTGTATTTCCAAGGAAACTAGTTATTACACAGGACACATAAAAGTGAATAAGTGTATACGGAAACACAGATTCACTCTTTATTCCTTCGGTCTCAATCCGATGGGACGAAAGTTCGACATGACTGGAGAGCAGCCGCAAGACTTATCATGGTTTCCGATTCACAGGGGTATATCACCACCAACTTCGTCATTGCAGGCTGTTACCGAGTAATTTTTTGACAGAACTTCAGTCGCCATCAGTTTATAGGTATGTATAAAGGCGACTACTGCTGTACATAGCTTTTCCAAAGATTTCCATAGGTATCGACCGATTTTGGGCAGTCTAATCCTATAGGTTCTTTAACAGGAACTAATCTAAGTTAGACTATAATAAAATGTTTTAAGTTGTCTTTACACATTGAAGTTAGACAATTAACTACATAATTATGTAAGTACATCGTACAAATCACTTCAAGCATATTGTCTATTTGGCTAAATCACGTGGTTATTGAACTTTGTATCGCTCAGAGTTCCACTTAAGAATTCTGAGAAAGTTGAATGTTGTTGCGTTTTGAACTTTGATCAGGATTTTGACCTACTTTTGAATAGTGTACCTACCTACCTAAATTTTTGTATGTTCAAAACAATTTAAGTACTGACTTTTTTTCTAAACTGTTTTTAAAAGTTTTAAAACATCTGACTAAATTAAGAGGTAATTTTCTTTGGTTGCTTACTCGTGATAAGTTACCAGGCTTTAGATGGAGGCTAATCTTTAAAAAAATATAAATAAGTAGATACTCAATGTAATCATAATATTCTATCTGATTTGTAGTCTATCTCACGTAAGTACATAACTTTGTTGTAATTCATTATGATGACTAAACGTATTTATGTAGGTACCTATACGCCAGCAAAGATGGTCAACGTATCATAGTCATAATGGGATCATAAAAAATACATAAGTACACGTATAAATTATCATACACATAAATCAAAAGCGCCATTAATTCTCGGGCTATCCTGTCCACCCCTCATACAGATTCATACAGCGGTCAGAAACATTAAACATCTCGAGATACTCGTAAATCCTCACAGTTAGAGCGATATCGATCAAACGCAAACAAAGGGATCGGGCATTAAAAGGAATCTATCACATTGTCACATGATGCACCATCTTATGTGTAGTACTCCCGCGGTAGGGTTACCATGGTGAACCGCCTATGGAGGACATTCCTATTTCATCAAATGTCAGAACGAGGAAGATGCGCCTGATTTTTGTTCATAGGACCCATACTGTACTTAGTCTCGGGAGAGAGCCTCGGCAGGAAGCTCATTTCATAATCTGAGTGTGCGTGGCAAGAAGTTTCTATTAAAACGCACCGTATGCAATCATGCGGCTCTAGGGTATGTGGCGGAACCCCTGTCGACGGCAAGCGGTGCGGTGATAGAATGTCATTGTTAACATAATCTCAAACTGTTCCTTAGAATACTCCCTAACAAGTAGAACAGGCATAATGAGAGGAAACCGTTTGCGAGCTCGGGATCGTCGACCATCCTGATGGCGCATTTCTGCAGGGCATCGAAAAGCTGTATTTGTGCAGGGGTGATGTACATTTTGGCTCTGTTGAGCACACTGAGCTTTTTCCGCCGCAAGCTTATTTAATTAAATTTCTAGAGATGAAAAGAAAAAAGCTCTGGAACCTTTTGATGAGTTGCGCTTAAGCCACTGAAGCAGCAAATCGGTGTATTTTCCTAACTACAATTGTAACACAACCCAATAAAATATATTGTAAACAACACTCCAACGTGTACGAACTATGGGCGAATGACAACATTTCGAGCCCCTAGTTCCGCAAAGCATCAATAGATGGCGCGCTACCTACTACAATCCGGTTCGCGTGGGACAGAATCCGAGAGAACTACCTATCTCTCATCCTACACAATGCCTTTTCCAAATCATTTGGTGACCATAGCGCATTGTGATCAATCACTGCACTCGGGCGCAGTTCAGAACGCGATCAAAATGAGCGTGGTGTCATAATTGTAAGCGTTTTGGAACGAGCCTACTAACTGACTGCAAGGAGATTAGGGCTATTCTCAAATTGTTTGGATTGGTGTCTTATGTATGATTATGAGACGTCTTCAAATTCATTTATTCGTCATCATAGGTAATAATAAATAGTTGACAGGGTGAGTATTATGTAGGTACTCCATGATGCGCCTCAAACGGCATACGAAATTATTCGCACGCGTGGATATCGGGTCGAAAATAACGGGCTTCCATAACATGGTACCTAAATTTTAAGTTAGACTTCTAGCAATACATTGGTCAAAATCGCATTCAATTCCATGCAGTAGTTCTCGCGTGATGCGCGATCACACATGCAGATAAAAATGTCTCCCGTTTTCCCAACACTTCCCGTCACTGCTCTGCTCCTATTGATTGTAGCGTAATGAAAAGTATAGTATAACCTGCCCAGGAGTATGAAGAATATTCGTACCAAGTTTCGTTAAAATCCGTCTAGTACTTTTTTTTCTATAACGAACATACAGACAGACAGACCGACAAAAATTTTACTGATTGCATTTTTGGCATCAGTATCGGTCACTAATCACCCCCTGATAGTTATTTTGAAAATATATTTCATGTACAGAATTGACTTCTCTACAGATTTATCATAAGTACAGATAGAAGATAGATTGCCAACAACGCCAGTTTGTGAATAACCCAACCCATTTTCCCAGCGTTTGAGTCCGCTGGGTGACCTACGACTCCAATGATTTACCGTCGATACGTCCAACATCGTACGCTAAGCTGACGGGAACGCCTCCACCTACTGAACCCGCAAAGAGCTCACTAATGAATACAGACAGGCAACTAACAACTTCACCTGTTGCTCAGCTAAACCTTAAAAAAGCTTCTAAGAGAGGTAGGCATAGCAAATCTTCACTCTAATTGAGCCGCCCGTCCCGGGGAAGGACCTCCACCCTACAGAATACCGCAGCCAAATGACCTCCGGTTCGTGTTTCTGCCAGTGACTAGGGTTTCCGGAACTCGTGGGGGGTTAGGGTTGGGCCGGCATGGCGGCGGCAACTGACAGGTAACTGACAAGTTACTTGCCGCTATAACAGCGACTTGGGCTTCTCTTTCGCTTTTAATTAGGCGTAATTAGGATTATGTCGAGGTACTATTATAAAATATTAAATAAAGAAAATCTGATTGTTTATATGAAATTGCTAGCACATGTGCACACTAATTTTTTCTTGCCATGCTACCATAATTTACAACATTTTTTGGCATGAGTCCCACATACCCTTTCGGGGGAATGGCGAGCCTAGGTATGTGTCGCTCCCAAGTGGTCAGACCCCTCAAACTTACCCATTGGGAGAACTTTCGGGAGTGGCCCGAAAGAAAGCCAATCCGGTGTGACGAATTCACTCAATTTGCATTGCACGGCAACATACATTCGAGCGAAACATCTAGAAGGCTCTACAATCCATGTTCCAATTATCGTTTCAAGATTAATTCGATAAATGGTATCACTAGGTAGAAGAAACAACGCAACAACATCCATCGCCAACCCGCCTACCCAGCGTGGCGATTATGGGTATATCCTCCAGATGTTTGCACTAAGTGGCGAACAACTGGAGAGGCCTATGTCCAGCAGTGGACTGTAATAGGCTGATGATGATGATGAGGTAGAAGAAAAACGTCCCAGAGATTTCAAAATTTTACCTAATTATATCAAAAGCAGTGAGTACATTACTCTATATTGTTGTTCTACACCAAAATTCCCTTCTGCGTCGCCTCCTCTGCCCCGGCGGTCAGTGCACACAATAGTGACTTTCACCCCACATGCGCTCGCGCACGACAAACAAATTCGACGTGAGAAAGCACCAGATAACACAAATGACCGTTAATGCCGCTGATAAACTTTATTGTCGCTTCTGTGAACCGTTTAAACTCACAGATAGTGACGGTTCGGTATTACACATCGAGTGTGCTCCCACGGCGTTGTTTGATTAGAGTAAAATGCCGGAGCTTTTTACATTGTCATCATCATCATCATCAGCCCGTGTCAGTCCACTGCTGGACATAGCCCTCTCCTAATGTTCGCCACTTAGGTCGATTTTGGGCTTCTCGCATCCAGCACTTGCCAGCCGTCCTGCGCAAATCGTCACTCCACCTGGCCTGAGGGCTTCCTACATTACGTTTGCCGATACGCGTTTTACATTGTACCTGGCATCAAAAGGAATGTTTGAGAAGATAGTATGAGTTTTTTTTTTATAGTAGCCCGACATTATGGCTTCCCTACGTCTGATGGAAAGCGAAAGGGAAGCCCAAGTCGCTGTGAAAATGGGCAGGTAACTGGTCAGTTGCCTGTCAGTTACCACCGCCATGCCGGCCCAACCCTAACCCCCTACGAGCTTCGGAAACCCTACTCACCAGCAGAAATAAAACCCGGAGGTCATTTGGCTGCGGTATTCTATAGGGTGGAGGTCCTTTCCCGGAGACTACAACTAGCATTCATGAAATGTAGTCGTAGTTCTATTGTGTTTCTCTATTTTTGCCGCTTAGTTTATGTATGCATAAGCTTTTAGCCCAGTGGTTCTTAACCGGTGGTCCGCGGACCACTGGTGGTCCCTGAAAGCATTCCCAGTGGTCCGCGAAGCCATACTATACAAATAGATAAGAACCTTTGACTGTCTCGGTGGCTCAATTGGTAGTGACCCCTGCCTTCTGAGCCAAGAGTCGTGGGTTCGATTCCCACCCGGGACAAATATTCATGTGATGAACACTTGTGTTTGTTCCGTATCTGGGTGTTTATATTTGTATTTAAGTATTTATTTGTGGTACCTTCGTTGTTCTGATACCCATAACACAAGTGCTTTAGCTACTTACTTTGGGATCGGAGCAATGTATGTGATAATATAATGCTATATGACGCCTACGTTTATATACCTATCCTAATTTTATGTAAAGTGTTTGGTGTGCAGTAAAGAATTACTTATTCATTTATCCTCTTTTTATGTATCTAATATCGACCGAGGATGAAATTCCTCTTGTCCTGTGGTCTTTCACCCCAATCCACATACCATAATTAGATTCAAAAATACGTTAACCATTCATTACAATATGAGATATATACCATTTGAATAGAATCTGTCACTGCGCATTCCATCACGTCTCATACACCGATTGTTTACAACTGTTTTACATCAAAATATCTTTACGGACCCCCGATAATAAAGGACGCCATTCTCCTGTGAATATGCCCAAATTGGACCCTTTGAGTGAGGTCAGTGATCTAAGGATGGTAGATTAATCTTTAATTTATATGCTGGCGGTGTGAAGGGAATTCGTTACGGTCGGACGAAGAGTTCCCGATAGCATCTGTCCTGGCCTGAGACAGATTCATGATTGTGCGAGTGTTAATATGAGGCGTCTGAGGGCACTGTTAGATGCATGCTTTGCAGATAATGCCGTATTTGTGATAACTATCTTAGCTATGTGCTGGATAGAACTGTGTATGCGGAACCTCGAACAGATTTCTGTTCTATCTTTAGTCTATTTGACTACCTACTTATGACATTCCTAATTTACGTAGCTAGGGTAACTGGTGAGAATCGAACCCAAGAAGCCTTCAGCCTCGCTCTGTGAAACACAAAACGGCTAGACCTATTCTATGAAGAATAGTTATTATGATGAGATCGATTCCGACAAGGCCGCATTTTAATACATTACCTAAGTTCGTGATTTCATCCTGTAAATATATTTTTTGCAACAAAAATATGTATTAAAAAACATTTTTTTTTTGTTATGGGTTTAATGTGTCATTGCTGACACAAAATCAATGCCTCCAAAGCCGAGTGCTAAAAAGAACACGTAAAAAATGTTTCGTTAATAGTCAGAGGTTACCTACCCTACCCTAATTGGTAGTTAACCATATTACATAGCAGGACCATTTTAAAGGCTGATTTAAGACCTACTATTTAAATATTGTAAACTTACACATATATATGACACGACACAAATAATAAATCCCAAAAACGATCTATCTATAGTTTATGACAAGTAAGTATCATCTAGCATCATAAACTATTCAAGTCGTTCAAATAGGCTTAGCATTTCATTCCATCAAACATTGAAACGGACTGAATGCGTCATAATGACGATTGTCATTCACAACCGGGTGATCACCGTCAAATGACGTCCCACCGAAATGAATAATAAACTATTCAACGGCTATAATTTTACTGGGCCCATTTAGATCCATCCGTCACGGGACGTCAAAAGTGACGAACCAAATTATTTTATTTGATTATTTTCTCTATTAGCTTGTGTCAGGGACATTTTTATGATAGTCGTTATAAATGATCGGTGTTACTTTGTGATTTGGTTCGTTATTGATGTCTCTTTTATGATAGGTCGTTGAACTGTTGAATTTCCTCCATTATGTTTTCAATATGACTGATTATAATAAGCTATAGAAGACAATATTACCCAAAGTAGCATTACATAGAAATACTCACTTATCATAATTGATAGAACTAGATTGATTGGCTCGGTGGCCCAATTAATAGTGACTCCAGCCTTCTGAACTAAGGATCCGGAACAAACATTTGTTTGATGAACATTTATTATGTTTTTTTATGTTTCCTTCGTATCTGGGTGATTATATTTGCATTTAGGTATATATTCGTGGTACCACCGTGGTTCTTATTGGTACCCACACACATAACACAAATGCGTGAGCTACTTACTTTGGGTTCGCAGCAATATAAATATCTGCGCGGCGGTCGCGTCTATGTGCGTAAGTCGGATTCGACCGAAGCAATATTTGTGCGTAATATCGATTCCCTAACTCATCTCGGTTGAACTAAGTATGTAATTTTTTTTTTTTTTTCTCTCTTTTTAAATAATGTATCAAGCGATGGTTATTTGTTTTTGCAGAGGTTTATAGTCATAGTAATAATAATAATAAGTTAAAGATATACTATCAAAATGTTAGGGGTCTTAGAACTAAAACCCTCGATTTTTATCACAGCATTGTAATAAGTAACTTCGATATAGTTGTGTTGTGTGAAACCTGGCTTACGAATGATATAAAAGATTCTGAATTATTTGACGATAGGTATTTTGTTTACAGGCGGGATAGGGAGTCGAGTGGTTTTCACGGCGGCAAATCGGGGGGGGGAGTACTGATAGCGATTTCTAAGCGTTGGACATCTTACAGATTGCAGGAGTACGAGAGCAGTTGTGAGGATGTGTGGGTGGGGATTGATATTAAAATTAATAAAAAACCAGAACGGCTTGTAATATGTGGAATATATCTGCCACCACCCATACAAAAACATGTCTTGGAACATTTCATAAGTAATACCTATAATGTTCTTGAAAATAATAACCATTCAATTGTGTTGGGTGACTTCAATTTGAGTTGTATACAATGGTCTGGTGTCCCCAACTCGCCATTGACAGCAGTCTGCGATACAAATAGTTCGTACGCCGCACAGTTGCTTGACTTCGTATCGTATAACAGACTAAGACAGTATAATCATATTTTAAACAGTAAGAACAGGACATTGGATTTATTTTTGTCAAACATAGATATTGACATAATCGAAAGTAGCATATCTCCGCTGGTTAAGGTCGATCCCTACCATCCTCCTCTAGAAATAAATATAGATAACCAGTTGCGCGACAACACATGCTTACAGCCAAACTCCAATCGTATTTATAAGTTTCACAAGGGTGATTACACTAAAATAATTGAACATCTGCAAGGGGTGGACTGGGATAAACTTTTTAGCGGGTGTGATTCAGTGGATGCAATGGTTGACAAATTTTATGGTGTAATTCGCGTAACAATAGAATTATATGTACCCCGTTCTCCTCCCAAATCTAGAAGTCGCTATCCGGTATGGTTTAACAGAGGTATTCTTTGTGTGTTACGAGAAAAACTTAAATATAGGAAGTTGTACTCGAAATTTAAAAATCCTCTTGATCTGATTTCTTTTAAATTACTTAAGGAAAGATCTGAACTACTAATAAAAGAAAGTCACAAAAAATATATAGCATCTATAGAATCGACTATAAAAAGTAACCCAAAAATATTCTGGTCTTTCATGAAAAATAAAAAAAGCAACAGTAATGGGTACCCTTCTAAAATGTACTATAAGAATGACTCCACAACCAGCGGTTCACAAATATGTAATCTTTTTGCGAAGTGCTTCTCCTCGGTCTACGGGGCTGATCGCCCTGATATTGATATAAACAACTTACAAATGGATAAAATCACATCTAACTATATTGACACAATTGTTTTTACCACTGATCAAGTAAAACAGGCTCTCAAAAGACTCGATACAAACAAAGGCGCAGGCTCTGACTGTTTATCACCTATGTATGCGGTAAAATGTGCTGACACACTGGCGAAGCCTCTCGCCACGATTTTTAACAAATCATTATCAGAGGGTGTATTCCCGACGCTCTGGAAGGAGGCTCGCATCGTGCCAATCTACAAATCTGGAGATAAATCAAATGTTGAGAATTTCAGACCCATATCTATTCTACCAGTATTTGGAAAAGTTTTCGAGTCCTTATTATATCAAGATATATACTGGCACATTAAACACCTAATTACTCCGCAACAACATGGTTTTGTTAAGGGTCGCTCCACAACAACGAACTTAGTCGGCTTTATCTCAGATGTTGTGGAAGCAGTAGACTCCCGAGCCTCGGCAGACGTCATATACACTGATTTTAGCAAAGCTTTCGATACAGTTAATATTAAAATATTAGTTAAAAAACTTGCACATTACGGAATATCGGGCCAATTGTTAAATTGGTGTAATTCTTACCTATCTAACAGAAAATCAAAAATTGTTCTTAACGGCTACGAATCTCAAGTGTATATGGCGTCGTCCGGGGTACCTCAGGGTTCACATCTGGGGCCTCTGTTCTTCATACTCTTCATCAATGACGTGATCTCTTGTTTTCATCATTCCAATTGTTACTTATACGCAGATGACCTAAAAATTGTAAAAAAGATATCAAGCGAAATCGATGTAAAACTACTGCAGGATGACCTTGATCGCTTCTTGTCGTGGTGTAATCTAAATTGCCTAGAATTAAATTACAAGAAATGCTATTTCATGCACTTTTCTAGAAAAAAATCACTACATTGCTCATCTTACAAACTGCACAACCAGAGCCTGAAAGAGGTCGACACTATTCGCGATTTGGGCGTCATTGTGGATAATAAACTTAAATTTAATAAACACATCGAGAATATAGTTACAAGAAGCTTCAAGCTACTTGGATTTCTGAACCGTAATTGTAAAGAGTTTAAAACAGCCTTCAGCAAAATTTGTTTGTTCAATTGTCTTGTAAGATCCATACTGGAGTATTGCAGTTCGGTTTGGTCACCAATGTATGAGGTTCACAAAAAAAGAGTTGAATCTGTTAATAAAAGATTTCTCTGGCATTTAGCCTACCAGAAACATAAAGCCAAAAAATTTCCATCATATATAAGTCGTCTGGACCATTTTGGACTCCAGAGCCTTGAGGGGCGAAGAGATATGGCTGATCTCAAGTTTTTGCATAAGCTAGTCAATGGTCGCTTAGATTGTCCGATGCTATTATCTGAGGTTGTATTCAGTGCTCCCGCTAAATTACCACGTCCTTCTAAATATATTTTGTTTTCCACTAAAATGTTTAAAAGCAACTTGGGTCACTTGTCATCAGTAAATAGAATGCAGTTACTGTATAACAAAGTCTCTAAAGGCACACATATAGACATATTCGATAAGCCAGGTGTTTTTATGAGATCTATTCGTACCACTTTAAAAAATAGTTAAGCCCAAAGTGGGTATCGCTGTTGTATCAGCGGCAGTGTTGCCTCTGTGGCAGTGGCATTAGTGAGAATCTCTCGATCCCAAGACGTGTAGTCGTAGGGCTAATGCCGCAGCCACAGCGGCAACACATTTCAACCATTTATGCATGCCGTGGCAGCCTCTAATTAAGGCGTCACTTTAGCACTAATAATGGAACTATTGTTTATACCATGTTACTGAGTGATTGTTTTGTTGGCTGTCCTTAAATAAAATAAATAAATAAATAAATAAATCTGAAATTTTCTGGTATTTATTTGTAGTTACCACTAAGGCAGCGACAGACTAAACTCAATAAGATTGAGTCATGCCATTATTGCACACAAGGCCTATCCTTGATACATTACTATGGTTCCTGCTAAAGGATGATCAACCAAATGACCAACCACACCACTGCCCTGATACGTGCATTTACTATATAAACCTATTCAAAATAATTACTCGTCCGGTGCATCGTAGAGGAACATAATCCTTTCTTTTCATAGACCGTCAATACACGACACGTCACTACACGCTACCGTTGTTTTTTTTTACTGACCGAAATTAAATATTCATATAAACCATTTTTACGGATCGTTGACAGATAAGGGTTGAACCAAACAACCTCATTACGACAAAGAGATGGAGTTAAATATTATTTGGGTTCCACTTTTTGTGTAGAAAACCTTTTTAAATAAGAGGAAATAAATGTTTTAACCTTTTTCCTGTCCAACGATCAGACACATCATCATCACCTTAGCAGTCCACTGCTGGACGTAGGCCAGTTGTTCCTCACTTGGCCAGGCTCCTTGTTACCCGAGATGTACAATCTTCCGATGTTCAAGGCGAGAGTGAACCGGTTTTTGATGGGTGAGCGCGCTCCATCGTAGACTGTGATATCGCTTACCATCAGGTGAATTGCAGTCAAGCGCAAACCCATATTGTATAAAAAAAAAGCACCTGGAGGATTTACCCATAATAGCCACAATCGATCAGACACAATAGAATTTTAATTGTTATGTATCAAATGTGATACATAACAATTAAAATTCTGATTCTGAAAGATGGGATACACTGTGTGATAGGATACCCATTTACAATAATTTGTCTGCTTAGCCTTAGTTCGTAGGCGATCATGTTTTTAGACCGTGGGTCGTGGGTTCTATACTATCCCAGAACAACAACTTATACGGTGACGAGCTCTTGTCTTTGATTTGTGCCCGAGTGATAAAATGGCATATACAACATAGTTTATTCGTGCGGTGGCTTTAAAAGAAAAGAATACTGATCACCGACAGTCGTGTTACGGTCGGTTCATTGCTCGAGGTAACAGGCTGGTATGGCGGTGGCAATCGCCATGGTTGAGTGCGTGATTGATCCGGTTACTTGTCCGTTGCCGCAGCGACTTGGGCTGACGCATCCTCCATCAAGCGAGGAGAGAAAACTGCTGTGAGTTAAGTAACTGAACTAAGTATAAAAAAAACAGTTGTACGAAACCCTTCGATGGTCTTATCGCGCACACTTACCCATTTCCAAACCCGAACCGATTTCCCTTTCTACAAATCTAGTTTCTATTGTATAGGATCGAGTTTCCTTTATCCGATGCTTGTCTATTATCCGTCTGATGTCCGTGAGATCGACCGCGTCTAGTGCATAGAGATGCATATTAACCCCTTTGTCGAGTCTATGGTACAAAAGCTTTGTGAGAAAATGCAGGATTCGGTGAAGATTACTATCTTGTCTTTATAAAAGCTTTATGGATTGGATATCAAAAATTCTTTGGTTGTGTAGTCTTTGGAGATATTTAAAGCTGTTCTATTGTTAGTTAATTAGAGGTTTATTCTTAGAAATGTTATTATAATTGACTTATTGAATTAAAGTTGCGACTGCAGCGGTTCTTTAAGTGGAATGGGAATCCGTTATAAATTTACAAATTATCAGAAGTGTTGGCATTTGCGATTGATTGATTGATAATATTTCACCACTTTCAATGAAAAAGAGTTAAAAACCTAAAAAAGGTACCGCAACATTGACTTAAAAGCTACTTTTACACAAGTCTCCATCTCCGTCACATAATACGACTGTGGAGTTGACATAGTTGATTGTGCGTTGAGGTTACAATAAACGATACAGCTCTGTATATGTCACCGGAAAATAGCAAGAATCGTAAGTTGATCAATTTCCTAGGTAGTTGATTAACTTTCGGAATATAACAAACGGTAGTTGAAATGTATTATTTAACGAAATGGATTTCAGTTAGTTCACGCACTTTTTTGCAATTATATGCAGTAACGAACACGACGCGCAAAAATCTGTCGCGGATATTTCACAGAAACGCACACGACGCACATCTTCGAATATTCTGTCGGCAGACCTAGACGCTCTTTTTAAATTTCTGAGACGCAGACACTATCGCACAAAAAGTCTGTCGTCTGCGCAGCCCCTTAGGATTTAATTACTGCAGTACATTACATTAAACTACATGTAAGTAAGGTACATGTGTGTACCTACAATACCCCAAATGACAAAACCATTGTGACCTTCGTTTCCGAGTCTCTCAGGACTCCATTGTCTTTTAAACGGTTAGTCTCCACCCATCGACCGTTGAGACAATTCCAACCCACCCTTGATCCTTTCTGTCCACCCAGAATGGACCATAAAATAATTATCGAGTCATTCAATGGCGTACAAAAACAAAAGGTTCGCCCCATCATGGTGCAAATCCCGACATGTGTTCAACACATTGTGTTTAGACGGGACCGTGTTAACAAGTTTTATTGCATAAGTCTGCATTGTACCAGCTTGCATCTTTAGCAAAAGCCACATTATACTCGGATAAAGTAGGTAAAGTACCCATGGTTTTAACTTATAGCGACATACATAGTTTTGTTATGACTTAAGCATATAAAGGTCAAAGATTCAAAACTAAATACCCGTAACCATGTAAGCCAATGCACAACATTAGTTGGACTTTGGCTCGCTAAAATTAAAGAAACGGTTACAATGGTTCAGGGCTCGAATCCAGATCCAATTGTACTCAGATTAAATGACTGCAGCTTAACAGCGGCTTAACTTTCATCTGTCATACTATACCACAAAAACAAATTAGGTAATCAAAGTTGTACCAAATCCACGAACGAAAATGTTTCAGACGTGATGCATCCTGCTTATAAACAGACGAGGCTCTGGCAACCGGCTGGTGGCGGTATAACCATCGCGATACAAGACGTAGCTAAATACCACATGCCGATGACGGGCAGCAGCGCCACCGGAGCGAGAAGCTACGCCCAGCGATCGCGAACTAGCCTGCCCAGTTCGCCAGGCAGTTATAGCAGTTATCGCCAGGCAGGCAGCATTGGACTGCGATAGGCTGATGATGATCAAAAAGATTTCACCCGATCAGATCCACATATCAACAATAGTTTAGTAATGATCTTAATGGATCTCGTACATTATAGATCGCGCGACACTGACTCGCTGCTCACGCGCAATTTCTCACGACCTGCGCCCGCGCACGGAGGCTTCGCGGCTTGTTACTGAGTAAGTGAGCGGACATCTTAATCAGCGGAATTCTAAATCATTCTTTTGCGTTGTATTTCTTGTCCTAATTAATGACTTAAAGCTGTAATAACTTTTAATGTGTCTGTGATACTGCAATAAATACTTTTGATTTTAAGTTTTGAAGCGTGACTCGCCTCTTAAGGCGTCGCATCAAGAGGTTCTAAGATGGAAACCCGGGTCAAGTTAATATACTACACATTTCGACATCACTCAATAGTCATCACAGTCTTGTTAATTCTGTATATCTATGATGTCACTTATGGCAGCTCATTATTATCGAAATATTGACGAAGCTGAAGGCTCTCTAAAGACCCTAGATTCACGAGGCCATAAAGAGGGGTCGGCATTTTTTATTGTCTTTAGTAAGTACATTATTTTATTTGTAATGATACGATTTATTCTAGTTTTTATCCAATCAATACTGAATACATAGTTGTGAAGCCATAGTTGTGTGCATAAAACTCGTAAAAGTATGGGTATCTTTATTCTAGAAGTAAAAGCACTCCCTTTAAATTGTGTTTGTATTATAATGTCATCTACAAGAGTTGTAATTGCTCATAGCGCCATCTATCATAACCTGCTGGAACTAATTAGAAATTGACCGATTTAATCCTTAGTCAAAAGTGCAAGAGCGAAACAGCGACAACTTAGTATTGTTTTGTTCGAGCGAGACAGACGTAAACACCAGTGACCATGTCTATGTGCGTAAAAAGGACGGCGATATCGTCGCGTGACCGGTTAGCATTGCAAGGTCGTCTTGCGGGGTGACTGACACCTTTCGACCGTCTCTTTTGCGTTCAATACAATTCTTATCACGTTACGTTTAAGGTTCAGTTTCGAGTAGCAAGTGGTGAAAGTTAGTTGTCAATTGAGAATGCGTTAGCGCACTTCGCGTGCCAAATCCTCATGTTATGGTTTAGTAGGTACTATTGATTTTTTAATTGATTGTCAAATTAACATGTACCTAATCATTTCGATCAAGCGTGTGATTCTGCCTATGGAAAAAGCGTGCAAGATTTTTGTTGTTGCTGTGGAAAATTTGTTAATCCAAGACTATATTTCACGCTGATCCGGCTCGAAGGACCAGTAACAAGTGGTTGGAAAGGTCGTTCCCGGTGACTCAGACTGCTTAGATGGCAGACAAAAAAATATCTGGCTGTATTTACATATTTTTTCTTCAGTTTTAGATGCGAAGTTTTTATGGAAGGTAATAAAATCGAATTTAGTAACTTGATTTTTGAGCTCAACATCCACATGATGTTAAAACAGGTTATACCAATTTATTGTGTATGGAGTGACGACATATTATGATCAGTGTTACTTGACTAGGTATGAATATTGGCCTCCAACTAGGAAGTTAAAGTCCTTCCACGCTCCTCTAGATTAAAAAAAAGTCCAAACACTTTAGATCAATCACCCAAAGTACCCAAACACAGGCGTATTCTCTGTTTCTTCACTAGCCGATTTGTGCGACTGATCGATTGCAGGATACAGCGTACAAGGTCTGGTATGTACTTTGAAGAACCGGAGAAGAGCCTCGGTTCTTAAGTAGCACTGCCAACTATATCGACCAAAGAGGCTGTCCTTTGCAAACCATCAGACCCGTTGGTCTGCAAAGCAGTCAGCGATTATCAGCTCTGCACCAAAAGTTTCCAGCACCACACTAGGTAGCAGTGGTGCAACTACAGAGTGGTATGTCGGCGAAATGGTCAGAGGAGAAACGTTTATTACTACACATTTAGTAATAATCCGAAAAATTTGCCACGGGCCTTGAATTGTACTTAGGTATACTTACGTAATGGCATACCTAACAGCTAGGCTATGTAGCTGTAGGTATTAGCGCTTAACTGTCGGCATATCGATCACATTCGCACGGCGAGCGGTTCGCACGCGTCAATTTCAAATTCAATTAGTGATCGTGCGGGCGCCGACCAACGGAATCCGATGTGGAATTCCGCTAAATAATGCTGTTACTGTGACTTAATCTGTATGTAATTCTGTGGGTAGGAGTGAAGTTAGAAACTTGAGATGATTTTATGTTATTAAACTGGCGAACCGGCTATTAACTAGCCGATTAATTAGACAATTATTGCGCTCTTGCGAGACTATTTACAATCATCATCATCATCATCAGTCCACAGCTGGACATAGGCCTCTCCCAATGCTCGCCTCTTCGACCAGTCCCGGGCTATTTACAATCTCTTGGATTAATTTAAATTTGATTCTAGTTCTAAAGGGGCCGAACCAGAATCACTATAGCCCTACTGAAGTCTAAACAGAGTCAAAAACTTATTCGTAGCAAAAGCTCTTCAGAATTTTGTACTGTAATAAAACCGTACAGACCACACATAAACGAAGTGGGTTAATATTGTCCATTTCTTAGCGCATCTGTGCAAATGTAGAGTTCTTAAAATTAGTTTTTAACTTCTACAGTAGACATTAAAACAGTTTCAGAGTCAATTAATAACAGTTGGACCACTAAACATTGCTTACAAATGTTTAACGATACAATAAAATGCGATACCGAACTCTTTGCTACGAGGCCGCATGCGCAGGCATTTAACGATTATAGCGGACAGCGCCACCTATCGGCAGCTGCCTGAACCGCTTTATTGTCAGACCACCCACGCGTGCTTTTGGTGAGTACAGGCGGCGACACAGTCGTATGGATAGAATAACAACATAACACAATCCCTCAATTACTTTGTATTAATGGACAACTTGCTGTATTGATTGTTAAATAAGCTTTATAAGTCCATAAAGTAAAGCCTATATATAGTAAAATACATGTGTGACGTAAGGGTAGTTGCCAAAACCCATCCCCAACCCCAACAATATCTGCGTATCTATATATATAAAAGGAGAAACTGACTGACTGACTGACTGACATATCAACGCACAGCCCAAACGGCTAAACGTAGGCACTTGAAATTTGGAAGGGACGTAGCTTAGGTACCGTAGGGGTGCACTAAGAAAGGAATTCCCGAAATTCCCACGGGAACGGGAATTAGCGGGAAAATCCTTTTGTATGAAAAATCTAAACCGCTTAAGTTAGACGCTTGAAATTTGGCATGCAGGTACCTTAGTAAATATAAAGTTTAGTTATGGCTGTATTTTGAGAAATTCCCACGGGAACGGGAGTTAGCGGGAAAAAACTTTTGTATGTATAAATTTAAACACGCGGACGAAGTCGCGGGCAAAAGCTAGTCGTAATATAAAATCTGCGCATCGTTATATCGAGGTTATTTTCAAAAGTAACCTTAATATTCTTCAATCAAAAATGTTATTCTGGTTTTTAGGCTTCTAATATTGATGAGTCGAGTGACAATAATTGGACATTCTTTTATCTTATCAACGTGTTATAAATCTACGATCAACGACTAAGTACGTGCAGATCTTTTAAGAGAAATAAAATTGTTTGATATTTTCTATTAATCGTTACAGATTAGAAAGGACGCCGAATGACACGATCAGCAAATTAGCGGTCAGCTCATTTGGATGAAAAGTATTTTTTTCTTAAAATTCTTACCTTGGCGTAATCCACCGGTGAAGCATTCACCGGGCACGTAAACAACCCCTCGCTGCAACAAAATAATAAGTTTTAGAAATCAATTATTTCACATTTAACCCAAAAATATAGAAAATATCATCTGGTATCCCTAATGTTAAGTTTTCAATAAGAAATAAATTTCTATTAATAGTTAACCTTCCCAAATGGTAATTGGAATCGTGTAAATTAGTAAATATTAGTGTTGAATGTATAGGTAGTACAGCAATAAACATTTTGGCACTTTTGGTGTATAAATTGGTAAAATAAATAAAAATACATTCATTTCTTGGGAGTTTGGAACCAAGCCGTTGTGACATTATCTGACTTATTTTTCTTTTCAAAATATTTTTTTTTTGATTAAGGACAATTAATTAACAATATTACTTTCATTATCCACGCACAGAATAGCATGTTATTATATCATAAATAAAAGCTACCGTCATGTTTTACGTTATTAGCAGCTTGTAAAACTGACAGACCGCCGCAATCTCAGCTAACATCATAATGCTTTCTTATTAATACGTTTATAATCGATCGCTATCGCACCGTATCGCCGGCGCATTCATTAGCGATTTAGCGGACAGTCGCTTACATAAGTGTATTATATTCTGTAAGAAACTATAGAACTTCTTGTAATACATTTAATGCTACTATCATTATGAAAAGTTCTGATGATGATGATATTGTTGACGGAAATTATTAAACAAGTGCTTTTGTGAATACATCATTCAATAAGATGTTGTTCGTAAATTTTGATCAGAAGAGAATTTTAAAAGCGTATTAAAAGTATTTCAGGAATAAATTAATGTAGAACATTAAATAACTTTAAGATTTTTATGTATGTTTTGATATTGTCATAAAGTCAAAAGTACATAGATAAAATAATCAGGAGAAAATAAATAAACAAAATGGTGTTAAAAAAACATTATAATTATTATGATTTATACGTTACATAAGCAAATGCATTCATTATAAGTATGTTGTCTACTGCTTTTTTCTCTTCAAGAAAAGTACACAGGAAGTACTTTTCAAAAAACATAAATTACAAAAGTTCAATAACCCGCGGAGCTGCAGATTGTCATTGTGTTTTGTTTGCAACAGTCCGATTGATGAGCAGCTAATCATAATTACCGCATCAGTCACCGGAACGCACGAACAGAACAACAGAAGTACCGTCCGGATACAGACGCACCTAGGCCACTATATTTTTTTATTTGTATCACAATATAGAGATATACCCATTTCACCCCATGGAAAGTGACAATAAAATTGATGTAACGAGCAGGCATCCAAAAACATTTATTTGGTGAAAATGATACTATTTGTTTATTTGGTTACTATATACATACATACATACATATTTTAGAAAAAAAAAACATAAAATATATAAGAATCTGGTTTTCAATTGAATTAGGTAATATGTATTTACCAAATATGTATGATACCTTCGCTTACGAGGTAAATTTAGTTAAAGTTTTAAGGCACATTGGTAACTAAAGACAAATGATTATTATAGCATGTGAAATCATTATCCACATGCTATTATAATCATTCATCGTTTAATCACATTTCATTGTCAATTATAATCAGTAAATCATCATAAAAAGGTTGTTGAAGTTTATCGTTTCTGCCACGCTAAATAAATCGCTTTTCTCTACACTTAATGCAAAACAGTTCAATAACACCTAATTACGTTATTCTTTTGCCAGCAAGCACGACACAATTGAAATCACAATTAGCACAGACAGACACCGGAACGAGCGGACAGACAAGACGTCTCCGGCTCCGGGCGTCGCTGGAATACCTCACATATCTAGTCTAACTTTAATTTGTATCAGTGATCCGATTGCTGAACGCAACACACGTTACATTCCTCAAAGTTGTCTTGATAGAATTTTAATTGGTTGTATCGTTTTGTATGAGCTGTGGAGATTCTACGGTCCGGCCATAGCAGCCGTAGAACCGATAATTGTGGTGGTAAATTAGATCTGGAGTGGATAAGAGTAGTGTAAGACTCAGGCCAGGGGGAGCGGTGATTTACACAAAGTAGCTAGGAGCTGGGTGCTAAGAAGAACAGGGTGGAATAAAATAGCGAGCAATTGGAAAGGCCTATGTCCATCAGAGAACTGCTGAGAAAAATTATCTTGAAAGGTCATCATCACCAGGCATAATGTAGTAAAGACAATAAAGACAAAAGTTACCTAACTTTTTATCTTGAACCAAGAAAATCAATCTATTGTAACTAGCGAATAAAGGCATTTTATCCCTATTCTTATTTAAAAATCTTTCACTCCGGTGCGACGGTTATTTCGTTAGCCGAAAGTTCAATAAAAAACAGCCCTTTTACTTATAAGATAATGGTTAAGTAGCTGGACTCAATGCATGAAAACATATAAGTAGTTGCCATATTCACAACAACATCAATTAATGCGGCTCAATGGCGCAATCTAGATTCCTAATTTGCATACATAATTACTAACTAGCGTTTGATAGTTTTTGTGCGCGACTGTACAGTGAAAACTAGCCGTATCGGGATAATTGGAGCTTTATTGAGAGAGTAATTAAGATGGAAAATTGTAACTTTTTGTAATAAAAAAATACTTTATAGGTACATTTTAGTGGATAAATGAATGTTGGTAGATAGTAGCTTTTATTGTGCTATGTGCAATTTATATTGTTATGTCCAATCCCCGGTCCCTACCAGGCAATCGCAAAATGATGAAATGGATCACCATTGACCGTGTATCAACACAAGCCGCAATTTTTTTTTTATTTTTTCTTTGACAAACATAGTACAACTTTATCTACACCCATTATTTCCCCAACATCTCCGCTACCATACCAACAATCTCTCGCATCGTTCTCAACGCTTAGAAACAACGCGTGTGCGCGTGCGCAGTTTTTGTCGCGCATCGGATGATCCCAATATTCCGGGCGCGGCTAATAAACCGTCTGATGCTCGATTAGTCGTGACGCCTCACTTGATTTATCGGATACGAGTATTAATACGAGATTATTCTAGCAATTTTCTAGCCGGTTAATTGGATAAAATCAGCGTTATCAAAGATTGGCTTGGTCGTTTGATTATAGACTGCCTCACTGGCCTAGTGCTTGCTAAACCTCCTTATGAATGTTGTTCCTCTTTCTTCACTTAGTAGTTTAAAACCAAGTTAAATCATCATTTCGATGGTTGGCGATTTTCGACTGTATGTTTTATGAGGAACTTCTTGCCTCGCGCCTCGGTTTTGTGGAACCAACTTCCTGCGGCAGTCTTTCCGAACAGCTACGACTTGGGAACCTTCGTATTCATATTTAAAAGGCCGGCAGAGACCCTAAACTCGATGAGAGTTGCGGGTGTCCATGGGCGGTGTCGACTGCTTACTATCACGCATCACACTTGCTCGTCTGCCGCCTCTAGCATAAAAAAAAACAAAAAAATGCTGTTGTCTGTCTGTCTGTGCCCATGTATGCTTACATCTTTAAAACTACGTAACGGATTTCGGTGCGGTTTACTTAGAGGCAGTGCAGATGACAGACTTTTTGTGCGATAGAGTCTGCGTCTGAGACATTTAAAAAGAGCGTCTAGGTCTGCCGACAGAATAATCGAAGATGTGCGTCGTGTGCGTTGAGACTGTGAAATATCCGCGACAGATATTTGCGCGTCGTGTGCGTTACTGCATATAATTGCAAAGAAGTGCGTCACGGATAGTCTGTCATCTGCGCTGCCCCTTAAAGTGATTCAAGAGAAAGGTTTTGTATGTATAATACAGGCATAATATTATAGAGAAACTTGATTGATCCGCTAACTCAACTCGCTATTTACAAAGGTTCTAAGACTCTATTCCCATTGACAACAGAACTTGCTTGTACAGCCGCTTCTGACCGCTACTCCTTTAGTGAGAATGGAGCCCAATGATTTTGAATCGAATTGAATGATCTAGCCTAGTTATCTAGGACAAGCTGTGCTCGCGACTTCGTCCGCGTGGAATAGTTATTTTTCCCCCGTTTTTTTTTACATTTTCCATTATTTCTTCGCCCCTAATAGTTGCAGCGTGATGTTATAAAGCCTTCCTCGATAAATGGTCTATTCAACACAAAAAGAATTTTTCAATTCGGACCAGTAGTTCCTGAGATTAGCGCGTTCAAACAAACAAACAAACTCTTCAGCTTTATAATTATAATAATACTAGCTGCTGCCCGCGGCTTTGCCCGCGTGAATATTTGTATAAAACATAGCCTATATGTTATTCCAATGTATAAGCTATATTACTGTAAAGTTTCATTAAAATCCGTTCAGTAATTAATGCGTGAAAGAGGAACAAACATCCATCCATCTATCCATCTAAACAAACTTTCGCATTTATAATATTAGTAGGATTAGTTAAGATAAGATTTTAGCGTTGTGTAGAGGCCTGAAGGGCGTGGTCCCTGCCGGTACAAATGGTTATGAAACAAGACATTTGTCCTATGCTGTACCTGATTACCATAATACAAGTCTGGGCCTTCGTTAATTCTGATTACCATAGTACAAGGTCTGAAGCCATTTCCCGAGGATGTAGGTTCAGTGTTACTCAATAATGTTGTATGATATGTACTTAGTTGTTAATTTTAATTGGAACTATAATATCATTTACTAAGGAACCCTCACCCTTTATTCTTCAACTATCCTTTACCCTAAGGATGTCTGGAAGACATCGCTTATAGCGACAAGGCCGCCTAAATTGTGCAACAAGTGTCTGCTATAGATACCTAGGTTTAAGTCATTTTAAGTCAGTTGTATGGTGCGCAATAAAGAATATCTATGTATTTATACTTTTTTTTTAAAACACAAGACATGCCGCGCTGGGCCACACAGCGCCACCTAGCCCCAAACTAAGCCGAAGCTTGTACTATGGGTACTAGACTACTGATAAACTTACTTACAACTTAGATACATTTTTTTTAAATAAATACATTATTATAGATAGAAAACACCCAGACCAATACAAACAGACATGTTCATGAACACAAATGTTTGTACTGTGCGGGAATCGAACCCACGACCCTTGGCTCAGAGGGCTGAGGTCACTACCAAATGAGCCACCGAGCCTGTCATTTTAGCGAGAACCTACGCCCTGCGATCGCCAACCTGGCTGCCCAGTGGTGAATACCCATGGGTAAAGCCTCCAGTTGGTTGCCCAAAGTGGCGAGGAGCTAGAGAGTCCTATGTCCAGCAGTGGACTGTGATAGGCGAATGATGACTATATATTACTTTTTTTAGTCACGTTCATAACACTACTTTTCAATTGCAACGGAGTTTGCACTGATAGCATAGTTGATAAACTAGTCAGCTATTCCTCATTCCATATGACAGACAGATTGATAGATGTACGCGTTATTTATGTATAATTAATCATGTATAAATTATACACGAGGTTGTTAAACAATCGATCTGACAACGATGTTCACACACTGTTAGCTGATTTAATGAACTATGCAAGTATCTAATATACATACTGCATGTAAAGTGTGATTTAACACGTTAAATTATAAACGGTTATGTGAGATTTGTTAGCGTGAATTAATAAGTTACCTATGTAATGTTACAAGTGCGTAAGAAATTAACGTATTACCTGTTATGTATTATTGTAGTAGCAAGGTTTTTTTTTCTTTATAACTAAAGAGCTTGTTTACTGAGTGAACAAGTACTAAAAGATAGTAAATGGCGTATAATATGGATTAAGATATCCTGGGTACGAATTTCGAGTCGAGACAAACCTGTTAACTGGGCTTTTCTATCAAGAAATTAAATCGTAGCACCCTCTGAGTCAAGATGGCAGTCTGAAGATGATAAGTCTCATGCGTACCTACTTAGAGTTTGGCAGCTATTATCCAGTTTAACGAAAAAGTAGTAAATAAATAAATAACCCCATTACGCCACGCTGGGCCACACATCGCCATCTAGCCCCAAACTAAGCCGAAGCTTGTATTATGAGCACTAGACAACTGATAAACTTACTTAGATACTTTTTTTGTAAATAATTACAAATTATTTCTATGTGAAAACACCCAGACCAATACAAACAGACATGTTTATGAACACAAATTTTTGCATTGTGCGGGAATCGAACCCACGACCCTTGGCTCAGAAGGCAGAGGTCACTACCAAATGAGCCATCGAGCCAATACTTAGTTGTTTTGTTTTATACTACTTTTCTGACTGCCTTGTTGGTTTAATAGTAACATTGCATGTCAAATTGGTTACTAAGTTTTTCCGTCAACTTTACGACTCAGATGCAGCCAACATCAGGAATTTGGCAGTGATACACATCCTTTGCTTCAAAAAAGCGCGTTAAGCCATTGACACCTGATTCTCCATTGATAACAGTTAATGAACATTGGGATGTGGGAATAACGGGATGTAAGGGAGCGCATCACTTTTCGCTCCAAGCCAACCTCACCTGCACGTGGTTGCATCCTGCCGAATAACAAACGAGGCGCTGGCAACCGACTGGTGGCGGTATAACCATCACAATTAAGGGCGTAGCTAAATACCACATGATGACGGGCAGCAGCGTCACCGGAGAGAGAAACTACGCCCTTCGATCGCCAACCCGCCTGCACAGCGTGGCGATTATGGGTATATCCTCAAGATGTTTGCCCTAAGTGGCGAACAACTGGAGAGGCCTATGTCCAGCAGTGGACTGCAATAGGCTGATGATGAATGAACATTATTAATTTCTGCGTAAAAACTATGATTAAAGTGTTTGTAAACAGTAGCAATGTCTATCGTACCGAATGCTAACTGTCGGTTAGCATGACTAGGGGCGATAAATAAAAGGTGTGTATCGGAGGAAATGACTTATTTTTTCATCAAGTGAATTATTTTTTCACTAGAGAAGGATTAGTTGCTTATGCAATCACTTTTACTACTTACATCAATTCGTATAAATAGATTAAGAGCGAAAGTTCCAACTTTTATTATTCAAACGTTTGTTTGTATTTCGTATCTATGTTCCTATCCCTCCATCCTCCAAATGACGCCCAAACTGGATCTTGCTGGAGATTTTACCTTACATTACCTTACATTAAGTCTTTATCTCCTTTTCATGTCGATGCAAACCAAATAAGTATCGCTCAGTGTTCCGCCATACGAACTGCCTCCTCTGACGCCCTCTTTATACTTTTAAGTAGGCAGTTAATTAGTTTGATCGGGCCGTTATCCGCAACTCGACGACTGACTGCCTATTTTGCATGTTTTTTTTAAGTAGCTAAACGAATCAACAAGGGAACTTTTTGCAAAAACAAAGTGTCGGTGACATCCGATCTGCCGGTGTCCGTGCTGTAAGTGTAAGACACACTGCGACGCAACAAGACGGCTTAGCACAAAGCCCTGCGTTTTGTCGCGGATGGGAGCGATTTGTGCGGAACCCGCGGCGACGCCTCGGGGTTTCCATCCGCAATCAAATTAGTGTACGACACGGGCAATGCGATATCGCTGGGTAGGGCTGTAGGTATCAGAATGTAGTCTGAGACTTCAAAGAAATAGAAAATAACTTTATATGTACGAGTATGGGCTCTGCCTGGAATTAATAATTTGAATACGGATGATGACAAGGTATGAAAATGAAGAAAATAATTAGTCCGTCTCTTAGGTAATAAAAAAATATAAGACCCGTATTTTTTGTTTTGTCGAAATAACAAGAAAATACTTAGATATAGCGCATTAAAGTTACGGAGTGGGGGCTAACTACGTCACGTTAGAGTATATTTTGTACTCTAACGTGACGTCATGTGACATTTAAAATCAATGTATCTTCGTAAGTTTTTGAACAAGAGGCAAAATAAAAAATACGTATCCAATATTTTTCATTAATCTATCTGATGGACATTAAATTATTTTTTAGTCATCATCCCAATTGAATTGTAGATTAACTACTACTTCTACCAACTTGGCCAGCGCGGTCTGAGGCCTGATTTTCCTAAATTACTAAGATTGTAGACATGGTGGCCGTCTCGTTGAAATAGACTTAGGATCTTTAGCATGCCGTAGTCCATTGTTGGATAAAGGCCTCTGCAGTTGTCGCCACTTTGGGCAAGTATCTGGAGGCTTTACCAATACTAGCCACACTGGGCTGGCGGGTCGGCGATCGCAAGGCTCGCTCCGGTGACGTTGATAACCATCACGATGGAAGACGCTAGAATATGGTAATAGACAGTGCTGTCTATTACCGACCTGTGGTAGCTACGTCTTACTTCGTGATGGTTATACCTCCACCAGTCGCTTGCCAGAGCCTCGTATGTTGCTCGGCAGAATTTACCACAGGCAGGTAAGGGTGGCTTGGAGCAAAGGGAGCGATCGCTCCCTTACATCTCTTTGAGAACGAGCATTCATAAATCAAGCACATAGATGGAGTCTTTGCTAGCATTCTTGGGCCGCGGTAACGGGTTACCATCAGATTGGTCAGATTCTGTTGGTCAAACGTTCATAGAACAAGCGACTGTTGGTAAACCGTTTCAGACCGTTTGTCACCGTAGGGATATAAAAAAAACATTAAACCACAATTTCATTGAGGGCTGACGCCGCAGAGATGGGATGTAAGGAAGCGGCCTATCATCTTTCCGGGGATGTAAGGGAGCGGCCTATCATCTTTCCGCTCCAAGCCAACCTCACCTGCCCGTGGTGCATCCTGCCGAACAACAAACGAGGCGCTGGCAACCGACTGGTGGCGGTATAACCATCACAATTGAAGGCGTACCTAAATACCACAGACCGATGACGGGCAGCAGCGTCACCGGAGCGAGAAGCTACGCCCTGCGATCGCCAACCCGCCTGCCCAGCGTGGCGATTATGGGTATATCCTCCAGATGTTTGCCCTAAGTGGCGAACAACTCGAGAGGCCTATGTCCAGCAGTGGACTGCAATAGGCTGATGATGATGATGACGACATTAAACCACAATTTCATTGAGGTCTGACGCCGCAGATAATAATTAGTATAGTAATACTTAATAGCGTCAGCCCTAGCCTGGCGAGTACGAGTCCGGGCGACGAGTGCGCGGACGCAGTTTCCCATCGGTGTCGCTTTCACCAGTCGGATTACGCTTCTTTATTTTGACCGCACTGGACATGCGCATTGGTGCCGGCTCGGGTGTCTCGGGACGGACGGGTTTCAGGAGAGATGTGCATGGGTAAATAGGTAGGGTCTGCACTGGCATAATGTATGGCTTCAGTGAACTACTGGCGAAATGGTGTCATCATCCTCATCAACTTTTTGGCACACTACCTTATTGCTAGTTTCTGCTTATCCCAATGGTAGACTGGTAGAGAATGCCTATGTGACATTAAGTCCGCCTTTAGTACACTACTTTACTGTGCAACAAAGATTGAAAAAATAAATAAATTATCAACATTATCATCATCAAAAGGCTGGTGATAATGATGATGTTAAAAAAACATCATCATCATTCTATCGTTGTTGACACCTTGTTCGGCAAACATCTGGAGTCTTTGCCCATAATCGCCACGCAGGTGAATTCGCGTTAGTTCTTTTTAACATTCCTATAATATTCTTTTCCGTTATCCACACAAGTTTATAAGTATACTTTCTACATTCGTAGTCCGAACGGCTACTAAGCTATGGAACTCTTTGCCAGTGTTCCCCGATAAATATAAGCATTTTCCTAATTGGAAAAAAAAACCAAAGCTCTACCTATTTTCTTCTAAAAAAACAATCATCATAATCATAAAAACGAAGTCACTGACATTAGCTAGTGCAAAATTAAAATGGCCAATCTCAATACCTTTTTCACAGGGCGCTCAATAACTCGTGACCCTCGCATATCTGGCATCCTCGGCCCTCTGCGCGGGCGCAGCGCAACTGTGTCAACGATATGCGGCTGCATTATGCATCTGACTGCCGGATTGCGACACGGACTAACAGACGCTGCAACTGTGCCTTTTTATACGTCTCCCAGCTTTATTACTTGCTTCGCTAATTGTAAGTACTTAGTTTTTTAGCACCACATAGCTTAGGGATGTAAGAGAGCGACATATAACCTTTTCGCTACAAGCCATCCTCACCTGCCCGTGGTGCATCCTGCCGAACAACAAACGAGGCTCTGGCAAACCGACTGGTGGCGATAAAACCATCACGATAGAAGGCGTAGCTATAATACCACAGGCCGATGACGGGCAGCAGCGTCACCGGAGCAAGAAGCCACGCCCTGCGATCGCCTGATAGTCTGATGATGTGATGTAACGTCTATGTTCTACTAAGCTCTTGTTCTACTAAGTTCTAAAGCTAAGCTATACTAGAACATAGAGCCGTATTGTACCAGGCAGTAAGCAAGTTAATTGAATGGCTGTTTAAGCTTGTTGGTTGCGACATATAGATGTCGCACCTATAGAGGTTATGAGTTCGATGCTAGATTTATTGTTCGGAACATAAAATTATAATGTAAACGGTTTTAAGTGCATTTCGTGGGTGTTTATTGGTTTTAGCATGCGGCTTTCCATGCATAGATAAATTTTATTACAAATGCATTTTGAGAAATCGTAAATCAGACAGCAAAATATATAGGAACGTAGCGGTAATTGCATAAAATATGATTATAAATTACAAACAAACAAACAAACAAATCTTTCCCCTTTATAATATTAGTTTAGATAGAATTCGTATATGATACGTTCTCATCGGCAATATCTCTCTCTGTAATGCGAGGTTTCAAAGTCTTGATTATGTCTATCGTTTGCATGTTGGAAACTCTGCTACGAACATAGATTAATGCTACTGAGATATTTGATTCCACCTGCCCCGTTTTACCATCGGACGAGCTGGGTAGATGACCACGTCTAGAAGAAGAAGTCGTAGAATGAAGACGTCGAAGAAAGAAAGATTTAGGTAAATAACCTGTTCAATGCACCACCAACGCCTATTTCCTCCGTGCTTCAGAAGGCACATTAAGCTGTTGGCCCCGGGTGCCAGACGACAAATATTAACTTAAGTTTACATAGAATTAAAAAAATTTCTTTTGCTACTATATAATAGTTTTTTAAATTTTTGATGTGTTTCACAATGCCTTGAAAAGGTTAATTTGTAGCACAGACTAATACCACCTGTAAAACTACACAATTTATTGTTGTACCTATTTTTGTTGCAAATTAAGGTGAATAAATGAATATGAATATCTTTACTAACTCAGATAGCAGTCGTTACATCATATCAGAGATGATGATAACTCTGACGCCTAAACTGGGAATGGGTATAGCTTACCCTAAGTATCGCGGAGGTCTGATGGCAGTTGCTCTGTGTAAAAGCTTAGCCCTCGCCAAATCTCTCAGTTTGGGAAGCCGACCCTAAGACAATCGGGAAAAAGGCGGGATGATGAATGCACCACGAACGCCGACAAAAGAGCGTAAAATTGGTGTACCATTAAAAATGATCCCGTTACCACCTCATAGGCGTTATAACATATCTATGCAGTAATGCGCATTATAGCACAGTCGGAAACCCGACGCGTGCGCTGACATAACCGCCATTTACCTATTATGTGGCTGAGATTAATAAATCAACAGTCACGCAACTTCCCACTATAAATAAACAGTTTTGCGATAAAATTCCAGGCGGAATGTTGACATACCTACTATTATAATGTGGGCGATAAATTAATAAGCCGAATGTACCGCTGTTACGTTTTCTGAATGCTCTAGATATAAAGGTATGGAATGTTAAATACAACTTTGACCCTGAGAAATTCTTTGCTCTTTCTCGCTTTACTCAAAATATGCTGTTGTTCTTTTTTTTTTCGATGCAATGACGGAAAAGCAATAAATCACCGCTCTATTTCTGCTCATGGGTGTAGTAAGCGTCAACGAAGGGACTTTATGAGATTTCAGCTTCTTAGCCAGTAGTTGGGTTTTCCGGTCAGATGGGATGTAAGGGAGTAGCGTCATCTTTTCGCTCCAAGCCAACCTCACCTGCCTCACCTTGGTGCATCCTGCTGAATAACAAACGAGGGGCTACCGACTGATGGAGCTATAACCACCACAATTTTAAGGCGTAGCTAAATACCACAAATCAATGACAGGCAGCAGCGTCACCGGAGCGAGAAGCTACGCCTTGCCATCGCCAACCCGCCTGCCCAGTGTGGCGATCATGGGTATATCCTCTAGATGTTTGCCCTAAGTGGCGAACAACTGGATAGGCCTATGTCCAGCAGTGGATTGCAATATGTTGATGATGATGATGATAAAACGACTTGTTATTCTCTGTCGTTTCCCATCAGACAACCAACGGGTTGTCCCTATACTGAACTACTATAAAAAAATGTTAGCCGTTTTAATAGTAGCTTAGCTTTTGCATTCATTTATGAAGGTAACGAACGGCCTTAAGCTACGCTAATTACTAGTTAGGTAGACAACTGCACTAGCTGGCTATGGTACTATTTAGTGCAATTATTGTCTAGGTACTTCTATGAGACCTAACACCAGCTGTTGTCTCTTGAGAATAGGGATGTTTCCAGGGTCAAAATAATTACATTATATTTAGTCCGTAGTTTAGATTATAAAAATATATTGGACACGTATTTTTCCTTTTTTAATTTAAACAAAAAATAACAAAGATAAAAGGCATTTAAATGTAGGAGTGGGGGTCTTTGACGTCACTCAGTGACGAAAAAACTCCCACTGTTTGACGTCACGCGTAATTTTAACATATCTATCTTTGTTGACTGGCTCGGTGGCTCATTTGGTAGTGACCTCTGCCTTCTGAGCCAAGGGTCGTGGGTTCGATCCCCACATATTACAAACATTTGTGTGCATGAACATGTCTGTTTGTATTGGTCTGGATGTTTTCTATGTATAATATGTATTTATTTACAAAAAAAAAGTATCTAAGTAAGTTTATCAGTTGTCTAGTACCCATAGTACAAGCTTCGGCTTAGTTTGGGGCTAGATGGCGCTGTGTGGCCCAGCGTTAATTTATTAATTTGTGCCAGCGTGGCATGTCTTGGGTTATTTATTTATTTTGTCATTTTTGGTCTAATTTACAAATGAAAAAATACGTGTCTTTTATTTTTGAACATTCAAAAAGACGAACTTATTAGATTTTTACGGCAACAGTCCTATTGTCATTGGGAGAGGTCTATCAACAGCAGTGTACTTTTGAAGGCTCATGATGATTCAACTACAGGTTGATCAAAACAAACATTCGTCATTAAATAGCTATTCGTGAACCTAACAAATATTTTAGTTAATAATAACATTACTAACATCATCGTAACGTACAACTATTAATATAACAAAACCGCAAATAACATTACAATAATAACAGTTAACTATTATTGCGTTTAATTGTTATCGTGGCAATATAAATTACTGTAATCTGGACTGGTTTAAATATAGTCGAGTTGTCACTTCTATCGCGGAATGCTATATTTGTTACATAGTACTTATATCCATACTAGGAGGTGTATTAGTGCATAACTGGGAAAATATCGATCACGTTTGGCTATGCCACCGGAAAATAGCAAGAATCGTAAGTTGATCAATTTCCTAGGTAGTTGATTAACTTCCGGAAAATAATAAACGGCAGTTGAAATGTATTAAACGTATGTATTTTAGTAAATTGATCATTTTACGGGGTCTTGCCGTTAAATCATCCGACGAAGGTGAGGTGAACGTTGATTGGTTCAATTGTTCACGTGGCGTTATCCCGGCAACCAATCAGGAAACAGTGTATTAAGTTACCGGTAATAGTGCACCGTTAAATAGTACATTGAGCAACTATTGGCCCATTTGACGACGATTTTACTTGTGTCAAAATCGTAAATTATTAAATGACTGCCAGACCACCGTAAGTTGATCAACTAACTGAAATCCATTGCGTTAAATAATCATTTCAACTACCGTTTGTTATATTCCGAAAGTTAATCAGCTACCTAGGAAATTGATCAACTTACGATTCTATTTACCGGTGACAGCTACAAGCAGGAATACGGCGAACAGGCACCGTTAATGGTGCAAGTTCCTAAGAGTCGCACAGCGCGTTTCGCCTCTACCTTCATAGTGCGTACACACTAAGCTATAGAACTCTTTGCCGGGCTCCTTGTTCCCCGAGAAATATAATCTTCCGATGATCAAGGTGAGAGTGAGTCGGTTTTTCTGGGTTTCCGGGCGAGCGCGTTCCATCGTAGATATTGCTTACTACTTACATCGAATAATCGAGCGCCATTTCTCGATTAATCACAACATAGTCCCCTCGCTATTGAGCTTACGGTAATGTTAGGTATAACGTTACTCTGATAAGTTCTCGTTGCACCGAAGAAGACAATTTCCTTTATGACCCCGGTGCGCCCGCGCATCGTAAGACTGCGCATTAAAACTGCATCATGGTTTCTTCAATGAACATTTAGTTTAGTATCTTATTAGACATTTGGGTTACAACTTATAAAGTTTATTCGATTAAGCAGTAGTAATGGTTTTAGAATTTGTGTAAAGTTATGGGAGACTCTTGTCCAGTTTCAGTCGATTTTGTAAACCCTTTTAAAAATTCACTCTGTATTCTGAAACAGCTTTTTATTAGTGGCCTCTCGTCGCCTCAGAGAAAGCGAGAGAGAAACCCAAGTCTCTGCGGCATGGGACAATTAATCATGTCTTTAAATTTAGTGTCTTTTTATACCTACCTGTATCATATTTTGGTTATAGGTTATTCTTTTAATCTAAACTAATATTATAAAGCTGAAGAGTTTGTTTGTTTGAACGCGCTAATCTCAGGAACTACTGGTCCGAATGGAAAAATTATTTTTGTGTTGAATAGACCATTTATCGAGGAAGGCTTTAGGCTATTTAACATCACGCTGCAACTACATATTAGGAGCGAAGAAATAATGGAAAATGTGAAAAAAACGGGGAAAAAATAACTGTTCCACGCGGACGAAGTCGCGAGCACAGCTAGTAATATATAAAAAGTTCTACTCTTCCGCTAATATTCCGTACACATTCTCCGTTGCAATATTAATCCTTTCTGGACAAGGCTATCTACCTACAATTTATCAATTAAACCAATTAAACGCCATTGACAACATCAAAGTCTTGATTTTCGCACCGTTCGCAGCCGAGTTGAACAAATTAATCTCAATAATTTCTCACACCTGCATCACGTCCGGTCAGATCGCGTGATTATACCGGGTTAAGTAACGACAAATACCCCGTTAGGGCCGTAATTGGACCTTCCGAGGGAACCTGAATGTTCTTGTTGAGCCCTGACATTGTAAGATAAAGATTTGGGCCGATGTCAGTCCAGATTCTTTGTGCGGCAGTTTCTTTTTTGACATGCCACGCTATGCCACTCATCGCCATCTAGCCCCAAACTAAGCCGAAGCTTGTACTATGGGTACTAGACAACCAATAAACTTACTTAAATACTTTTAATGCTAGGTTTACACGCGTGCCACGCAGCCCGGCAAGCAGCCTGGCAAGCAGCTCGGCGAGCAGCCCTGTCCTACACACTGCGCACGCACGTGCACATTCAAACAGACGAACAGCCCGTTCACATGCTTGTGCTTGTGTTTGTGCCCGTTGAATGTCGTATTGAACGCGAACGTGTAAACGCGGCATAAGGAGAATATGTTCAGGCGGGGATACTCTGATGGGTCAGACCTTGCCTACGAGTGTGGTGCCCCTCTCCAGAATATGCCTCATCTGATCTGCTGTCCCACATGTGGATCTGCTCACTCACTGACCTAATGTCCGTGACTGGGGGTGCGATCGCGGTGGCGGATCACTGAGCACAGCGGGCTTTTCCATTTCCATTTGCCATCGAAACGCAAAGTGCCTAGTTTTGAGCAAATGTTTGATGTGCTTCTATCTGAACTGGCTCGTTGGATCAATTGGTAGTGACCTCTGCCTTCTGAGCCAAGGGTCGTGGGTTCGATCCCCACACATTACAAACATTTGTGTGCATGAACATGTCTGTTTGTATTGGTCTGGGTGTTTTCTATGTATAATATGTATTTATTTACAAAAAAATATGTATCTAAGTAAGTTTATCAGTTGTCTAGTACCCATAGAACAAGCTTCGGCTTAGTTTGGGGCTAGATGGCGCTGTGTGGCCCAGCGTGGCATGTCTTGGGTTATTTATTTATCTGAATTAACAGTAGAAGTAAAAGCTCTGAACCTTGAAAACCAGTGTAACAACACTCCAACAGATGTTGTCAGTCCATTTTTAGTAAGTACTTGTACTTTGTACGCGTCACTTTACATAGACGGGACGCGGGCGCAACCCGGGACCGACTGGTTTCCGCGGAAGATCCAATTACTACGGCTAACGGGTTGCCACTAAGTGGGCTGAGGGTATAGGTGCAGAAAAACTAGATGAGATCGACGAACTCAGTGACGAGGTGTCAGGTTCTAGTCAATTTAGCAATTGGTGTGCATTGTCTAGCGCATGTATTACTCGTAATGTCGCCTAAATTGTATCAACTCCTACATTTTGATGCCTTGTATCTTAGCTATTTTTTATTTAATATTGAAATAAGGAAAACGTGTCCAATATATATATTTATTATATACTAGCTGTGCCAGCGGCGTCGCACGCGTGGTTATCGGGATTCAAAAATAACGGTCTTCCATAAAATGGTGTCTATAAATTTTAAGTAGACCAATATGCAATACATTGGTGAAAACCGCATTCAATTCCGTGCAGTTGTTTTTGCGTGATGCGCGTTCAAACATACGCGTAAAAATTTCTCCCATTTTCCCAACACTTCCCTTCACTGCTCTGCTCCTATTAATCGTAGCGTGATGAAAAGTATACTATAACCTGCCCAGGAGTATGAAGAATATTTGTACCAAGTTTCGTTAAAATCCGTTCAGTAGTTTTTGTTTCTATAACGAACATACAGACAGACAGACAGACAGACAGACAGACAGACAGACAAAAATTTTACTGACTGCATTTTTGGCATCAGTATCGATGACTAATCACCCCCTGATAGTTATTTTTTAAAAATATTCAATGTACAGAATTGACCTCTCTACAGATTTATTATAAGTATAGATACCTATTTTTACAATTCAAAATACGCACTAAATAAATATAATGTAAACAATTATTTTGACCCTGGAAACATCCCTATTCTCAGCGATATCTAGTACTTAACACACGTACAAAAAAAATCAGTAGAACCTCCTTTTTTCCAAGTCGGTTAAAAATTTACACTCCTATTACGACCACAAAATTAAAAAACACAGTGGAAAATGTATATTGTCTTATCTCAAATAAAAGAATTTAGTTATTTCAAACGATGACTGTGTCGTTAACCGGATCAAAATGCGGTAAAGGACTTAAGTAATTAGCGGTGTCGACCACAAAACAAAAGGAATGCTCAAGTTATTAATTAATTGGATAACAACTGAGGTATTTGTTAATACGACTTGCCAGATAGGAATCTTAATTATTTCCCTAAAATAAAAATAGCTCAGTTGGTAGGTGGCAGTTAACTATAAGATAGTAAATGTTTCGTCTAAATCAATGAAGCTGTTGTGATATTATAAATACCAAACAATTATAATTGTAAGTGAGACACTTACATCATTGCGATTATGGGTATATCCTCCAGATGTTTGCTCTAAGTGGCGAACAACTGGAGAGGCCTATGTCCAGCAGTGGACTGTAATAGGCTGATGATGATGATGAGACACTTACATTACATAGGTACCTAATCCATAACCGCAAGGCTCCGCGAATTACTTTTCGTGTCAATTTTTTTTATATTAGCCTCCCATCACCTGATGGAAATCGAAAAAGAATCCAAAGGCCTACTAATCAGATCAATCACTTAATACTCGTATTTTGCCAATCCCACTCTGACCTCTCAGATTGTTCCGGCTATACACCGTCTATTACGCGACCGAAGTCCCTTTAGGCGTTTCACCTAGGTCGCCAGCCAGTTGAGAACAACCTACCGCCGGTCGAGAAGCTGACGTCTCAATAAGTTTCTTCATTATCATCATCAACAGCCATTATCAGAATCCCAGTTCCCAGAGACCAGTGGAAGCCCAGGATTCAAAGTTGATCATTGGGAGAGCCCAATGCTCGCCACTTTTATCGATGCTGGGCTTCTCGCATCCAGCACTTGCAGCCTTGCTTACAGCCATCCTACGCAAATCGTCACTCCACCTGGCCTGAGAGCGTTCTACACTACGTTTGCCGAGAAGCCGTCTCCACTCCAGAACTCGTTTACCCCAACGGTTCGAACCGACGTTCTTCGGCTAATGTGGCCTGTCCACTGCCACTTCAGTTCGCTAATCCAGTGAGCTATATCGGTGATAAGTTTCTTATTCGACTCTTACAACAGCCGCGGTAAAAAGTTTACGTTAATTTGAATTATTTTACGCCACCATGCCGAAAATAAAATGCTTAATTTATGATTTTGTGATTATTCAAGTATAGACAAACAATTTTTTTTACAAACAATTCAAGTACCTTCTATCTCCATGCAACTACATGCATATAAGATAAACCCAACCTCTCTTCACGCTTTGCATTCAGCAACAACGGCCAGCATACTCATACATACATCTCCATACACTTTCAATAGTTTAAAAATTAGTGGACACCACAATAGCAACGCACACGGAATATTAATGGCGAAGAAATGAGCATGGGTTCTGCGCATCCCATATTTGAAGCACTCAAACATACACGGCGATCCCATACAACAGGCGTCGGGAACCTTCCAAACATCAGTTACCTTTTCATACAAAGTACACCTAGATATACCTAATGTGATGAAGCGTTCTTGTGCGAGTTCATATTTGTGATTATACGTATACATAAATTGTGATATCTCAGGCACTTTTCATAGTTTTCATACAAGCGGAGTACCTAATTTATTCAACAATGTTTCTATGATTAGGTCAACCATCTCATACGGAAATTTATTTGTCATATCTATTCACAGATTATGTAAAGTCGACCATCACGTACTTAGCCAGAGTTAACAAAACTCTATCACCTAACATCGCCTAGTTATGTAAATAAGAAAAATAAACGAGGGATGTAATATAATCAGTAGGGTTATCATTGAATCTCATAAATGCAGGCTTATTTGGCGCTCCTATAGCGGAGACAAAGATCATGAAGAGACTGCCACCATTTTCATCGCATTTCCCTAAGTACCTATTTACTAAAATTCTTATTTTTCAATTGTTTTATGGGACAGATGCCAATGGTTCACCGTCCCTGCCATACAACATTCAAAAGTGTAAAGTACTGAGAGGCTAGCTAAAGTGTCGTAACTGAAAATAAAACAAAAATATGTATTACACGTGTTGGCGTTACTCACAATAGATAAATATATTGTTTTGATGCAACTTATATTTCTGCTATACAACATTTTTTGTTTAAATCTATACTTATTATAAATTTTTGTCTGTCCGTCTGTCTGTCTGTCTGTATGTTCTAGCTAGCTAGTGTAATATATTATTAATAGTAATGGGCAGTTTTCCTGTGGGAAATAAAATAAAATGAGAGCATTTCGAAAAATCAGTCAGGTTCTATTGCGGAATTATTTAATCATAGGGACTTGGACCATTATAGTTTTCCATCAACCACTAAGCAGTGTCATTATAAGAAAACATCTGTACAAACAAAGGTCTAGCAACCTTTTTTTTACTTTTCAACTTACGACACTTTAGCGGCGGATGCACAACCGCGACCACTTAACAGACAAACGCTAACTCACCTGTTCACTTTGAACAACAGTCCAACAGGGGTCATGGCAGTGTCGAAAACGCACAAGAAACGAACAAAAACAATTCCGTTCCAAATGTCCGCACTCGCCAATTCCGCACTGGGCGCCTAATTCAAATTATTCAAAACTGTTCGAAATTCGAATCTAAAATTCGCACTTTTTATTGTGAAAAAAGTTTGAAATCGATCGTTCTATTTTTGAAAATTTTTCTCTATTCAGAATTGTTCGTAATTGCGGCGTGCAATTTCCGTACTCTGAATGCGGTATTGAATGTTGTTTTGTTTATTGAACGCACGGAGCTGTTTTTACCGCACTAGAGGCGCGTGGTAGCGACGGCGGCCGCGTCGGGTCTGCGCGGTGACAAACAATGGGACGGGAGGAAGACTAATTATACAGGTTCTCTTTAGGCTGCTATGTAACAGGTGGGAGCCCTTGCTCGTACAATGGGGTCGGGGTTAGTTACAGTTACTGTGTGGTACATAGATTGAATTTCAGTCTGAAGGCTTGAAAGGAGTAACGCGCAAGATACGGAGATACCTATCTAATACTAATTTTATCGAACTAATTGCTAAGATTTTTAACTCTGGTCACTATTATACTTTTCGTATGCTACTCGTTATAAATTTATGTGGGTAACTTTAAGGAATCATAAACATCACATAATACCTACTAAATGAATATTAATTTTTACTGACACTGAAGAAATTAATTGACCATTTTTTTTATTAATGTTTATGTAAGAATGTACATGTTTTCGGTTAAGCGATGAAATAGTTTCTTATCTCACATGTAATAAAACTGGTTTATTATTTATTAATATAAACGCGAGTTTGTTTGTTACGCTTTCAAACAATGACCACTCAACCGATCAGCATGAAATTTAACGCACATATTGGCGGAAAACAACATACTCTATGGTAGAGTTCAGATAATGCATTAGAAGATACATAGAAAAAATTGGGTCTACATTTAATGCTTTAATTGAATCTATATTCTGCCGTCATACCGAAAAAGGGCGCATCTAGCACTTTTGTCAAAATTGAGTTATATAGTGATTCGGAATCACCAGAAAAAGACGCATCGACCAGTATTTTTAAATTTTGAAAAAACCTTATACTTTTCCTTTTATTAACAACGAAAAAGGACTTATCTACAACAATTCGGGTGGACCACTAAATTGAAAAGACGTATCTGTACTATACTTAGATGAAAAGGCGTAACTATGTAGAAGCGTCTTATTCGTTTATAAAATATATTAATGTTCATAGGTTGAAAAGGCGCAACTACATAATACTAAGAAGAAAAGACGCACCTGAGTAGATACGTCTTATCATCTAAGTATTAACATTAATCGGCAAGGCGTATGTGGCAGTAGCGTCTTTTCTACTTAGTATTAACATAAATCCGTAAGGCGTATGTGGCAATAGCGTCTTTCTTTAGGTAGTAGCGCCTCTTCTACTTAGTATTTATGTGTGTGCGTGGTGAAGTGGGAGCTGCGGTAAAGAACTTATTTCATCAGTTACGTCCAGATACTTAACCACGAGCGCGCGGCACTCTGAGCCATGTTACCGATATCATAACTGATAAGAAAAGACTTTCACGAAGTTCAAAAATAAAGTCAATGGTACCTAAATGGTATCCTCTCAGCAGTCTACTTCAGATCTGATTTTTCCTATGTCTTCTAAGGAAAACATTATCATTGACGCCGATCTTGATTTTTATAATTCCGTGTTTCATACGGATTATGTACCTTCAAGAACAAGAATCCATGGAAAAATCCGAATCTTCTAATAAATTACAACACCCCCATGTCCTGCCCTACCTAATGCCAATTCTTAAGTAGAATTTGGGTCTAAACGAGAGTATTTTCAGGAACGATGCCTTAAAAATCGTTTTTATTTTGATTTTTCATTATTTCATTAGAACTAAGCATCCCAAAAGCGATGCCGTGAAGACTATTTTTATTAATCACTTATTAAAGCTACAATTATTAAACATTTACTTATCACGCCGACCAAACACAGACCGTTTGGTCGGCGTATGAATCTCTAATCAGTTCATAGCGTATTTTTTTCTTCCGAATTGCATAATTAAGCTCAAATGTAAAGTATCAAATAAAGAAATTAATTTTAACTTTGTATTAGAAATATATTTATTATGCATGCATACGCTGATCGCAGTTTTGTCGATCTAGACAATTGTTCTCATATTTCTCGAACCTTCTGAGAGCGCGGTAAGATTTTTTATGATCTTAGATCTTTATTAAACTGTGATTCATTAACAAATTCCGGTAGACTTATTTTGACTGTACACAATTCCTGTATGTCGTGTAATTTATTGCTAAATAATGCATTGCAACCTCGGTGGTTTTGTTATATTTGCTTCTATTATTATACGAAGAATTTCATTCTGATAAAAATAAGTTACACACATCATTTATTTCACTGCAAAATGTATAAGCAACTAGGTGCTTCGATATTATACAATGTCCTCTTTTACTAGAATGGTATTTAGGAATTTATTGCGTCTAGTGGCCACATCCTCATTCTCATTTATCCCGATGTCAGTACTTCAGTCCAAAAAATAATTTCGTTGACAATGTCAATAAATTACAGTATAACAGTTTTTTCAAATAGTCCGTAATATTAAATACGTTCCCGAAATTTTAAATGAAAAAATTGAAAATGTTCTTATAATTTATAGTCTATGTGTTAATCTGATGCATAGGTATGCAAGTAGGTACTTCACTTAATAATAGATAGTTTTGCACCAGTATACCCATCTCTTCTGAAACGGTTTCCCCTATCTGAAGGTTGTTTCGAAGAGATCGATACAAGCGATAAAACCGCCTAAGTTGTAATATTATGTTTTCCTGTAATTTCTGTGCTTGTGCAATAAAGAGTTTTTTTATTTATCACAAACTATGTTCCTGCAAAGTTTCATTAAAATCCGTTAAGGAGTTTTTGCATGACAGAGTAACAAACATCCATCCACCCATTTATCGTTTCATAAAAAAAAACTTTCGCGTTTGTTATATTAGTGAGATTGTCTTAATATTGGTGTTGCAATACTTAGTAAAAAAGCAGTAAATGGCTAAATACGCCCTTTTCTATTTAGCCTGAATCACATTATGATACAATGAAAAGACGTTTCAAGAATACACTACGTTGAAAAGACGTATCTAGCCAGATACGCCTTTTCAATGAAGTATTGCGGTTTTGTTGGATTTTTTTTACTAAGAAGAAAGGGAAAATTGCGTTTTTTTATTAAATAATATTTAATTAATTTGATTTCATTTACATGTCCTGATAGCCTACGTTAGTATACAAGTTTTTCAATTGAAAATTTATTAAAATATCAATTATCTGCAAGACAGCAACGTTTTTAATTTTAAAATCACTAAATATTTTTTTTCTCCGTTTTCAACTTTATGTAGAAGCGCCCTTCTTCCGTATGACGGCAGTATTGTAGTAGTAATCGTAAACCTCGAAAGTGATAAGAAAGTTATGAAAGATTTTTTATGGATTTAATGTAATCTACGATAGTACAGATACAAATACATATCTAAAAAATTTTATGACATATTTTCCTTTCTCAAAATTATTTAAAGTTATTGATTAGACAGAGAGATAAGATGAGTAATATGACGTAACATACAATAAATAATTTGGAGTAAATATTTTAGATACAGGGATGTAAGGGAGCAACCTATCACCTTTTCGCTCCAAGCCATCCACACCTGCCCGTGGTGCATCCTGCCGAACAACAAACGAGGCGCTGGCAAAACCGACTGGTGGCGGTAAAACCATCACGATAGAAGGCGTAGCTAAATACCACAGGCCGATGACGGGCAGCAGCGTCACCAGAGCAAGAAGCTACGCCCTGCGATCGCCAACCCGCCTGCCCAGCGTGGCGATTATGGGTATATCCTCCAGAAGTTTGCCCTAGGTAGCGAACAACTGGAGAGGCCTATGTCCAGCAGTGGACTGCAATAGGCTGATGATGATGATAATGATGATTTTAGATACATATAGGTACCCTATTAATAGATTAGCTCTCAACTAATGTGTGCATATTTGTCGTTTCAACTATACACCACTATGTATGCAACTTTTGTTGGTTTTAACCTTTTTTCATTGGCTTACGAGGCATATAGCTATACGCCTATAAGCCTTTCGCATACTTAAGAAATACCCTGAACGGAATAAACTATAGTTAAAGCACGTTACTTTCCATAATATCGATCAATAACCGATCATATCGAAAAACTCTTTGAGGCCACACATAGATCTTTTATGCTTTTATTATTATACCACATCCGCGCACGCGCACCCACAGGATATATTCAAGGCAATTCTGAATACGCCATCGTCCAGAGCCTTATCTTGAGTACGATAAGGGCTACTTTGAATGAACACATGTGTAGTAGTCAGGTAGCTTTGTGCATATCACTCTTATGGTGCCTTGTCATATATTTCCGCAGTCATACGGTGTTGGACATTTTAAAAGTTATATCGGAATATTGAATACTTAATGTCGAATGATATATGGATAAGCCTGCATCATTGATCTTGTAATATTAAAGGTCTCGGGTTCGGATTCCTAGATATCCTGTCTAAAAAACACAGAAGTTTTAGGTTGCCAGACCTGGAGACCTGGTGACCTGGGAGTGGTTGATGATACCTTCCCAAATCCATGTGCGATGAAAAGCACATTAAGGCGAAATTTAATATGTATCTTATCTATTTTACGCAAAGAGATTAATAATAATATAGATACTGATTTTTATTCTTTATTCGTCGCCGCACGGCTTAAAATTATTTATTACTAGCTGCTGCTCGCGGCTCTGCCCGCCTGAATCTAAATATATAAAACTCAAAGGTGACTGACTGATTGACTGACTGACTGACTGACTGACTGACTGACTGACATAGTGATCTATCAACGCACAGCCCAAACTACTGGACCGATCGGGTTGAAATTTGGCATACAGGTAGATGTTATGGCGTAGGCACTCGCTAAGAAAGGATTTTGATCAATTCTACCCCCAAGGGGATAAAATAGGGGATGAAAGTTTGTATAAAAATTTGTCGATTTTAAGCCGATTGGGCTATGACTTTGCATGTATAAAGCTAATACGAAGGCATCCGCTAAAAAAGGGTTCTGATCATTTCTACTCCCAAGGGGATAAAAAAGGGTTCTGATCATTTCGACTCCCAAGGGGATAAAATAGGGGATGAAAGTTTGTATGAAACTTTGTCAATTTTAAACCGTTCGGGCTGAGACTTGCATTCATAAAGTTACTATAACGTCGGTATCGCTATAAAAGAGTTTTGATAATTTCTGTTTCCAAGGGGATAAAATAGGGGATGAAAGTTTGTATTCATGAAACTTTATCAAGTTTAAACCGATCGGGCTGAGACTTTGCATGTTTAAAGCTACTATGAGGTAGGCATCCGCTAAAAAAGGGTTTTGATCATTCCTACCCCCAAAGAGATAAAATAGGGGATGAAAGTATGTATGAAATTTTGTCAATTTTAAACAGTTCGTGCTAAGACTTTGCATTCATAAAGCTATACTATGACGTAGGTATTATTGCTAAGAAAGCGTTTCGATAAATTCCACTCCGAAAAAGATAAAACTTCAAATATTTACCAATTCAACTTCAAATATTTTAATATTTACAGCGTCTAGCTTGAAATTTGGCATACAGGTAGATGTTATGGCGTAGGCACTCGCTAAGAAAGGATTTTGATCAATTCTACCCCCAAGGGGATAAAATAGGGGATGAAAGTTTGTATAAAAATTTGTCGATTTTAAGCCGATTGGGCTATGACTTTGCATGTATAAAGCTAATACGAAGGCATCCGCTAAAAAAGGGTTCTGATCATTTCTACTCCCAAGGGGATAAAAAAGGGTTCTGATCATTTCGACTCCCAAGGGGATAAAATAGGGGATGAAAGTTTGTATGAAACTTTGTCAATTTTAAACCGTTCGGGCTGAGACTTGCATTCATAAAGTTACTATAACGTCGGTATCGCTATAAAAGAGTTTTGATAATTTCTGTTTCCAAGGGGATAAAATAGGGGATGAAAGTTTGTATTCATGAAACTTTATCAAGTTTAAACCGATCGGGCTGAGACTTTGCATGTTTAAAGCTACTATGAGGTAGGCATCCGCTAAAAAAGGGTTTTGATCATTCCTACCCCCAAAGAGATAAAATAGGGGATGAAAGTATGTATGAAATTTTGTCAATTTTAAACAGTTCGTGCTAAGACTTTGCATTCATAAAGCTATACTATGACGTAGGTATTATTGCTAAGAAAGCGTTTCGATAAATTCCACTCCGAAAAAGATAAAACTTCAAATATTTACCAATTCAACTTCAAATATTTTAATATTTACAGCGTCTAGCTTGAAATTTGGCATGCAGGTACCTTAGTAAACTAAAAGCTTAGTTGCAACAGGATATTGCAAAATTCCCACGGGAACGGTAGTTAGCGGGCAAAACTTTTGTATGAAAAACTCTAAACCACGTAAGATAGATAATTAAAATTTGGCATGCAGGTACCCTAATGAACGTAAAGCTTACTTGCAACGCGATATTGCAAAATTCCTACGGGAACGGGAGTTATTGGGAAAAAACTTTTGTATGTAAAAATCTAAACACGCGGACGAAGTCGCGGGCAAAAGCTAGTATTCGTATAAAACATAGCCTATGTGTTAATCTGATGTACAAACTATATTCCTGTAAAGTTTCATTAAAATCCGTTCAGTAGTTTTTGCGTGAAAGTGGAACAAACATCCATCCATCTATCCAAACAAACTTTCGCGTTTATAATATTAGTAGGATAATTTTTGGTGAACATTTTATATTAACATTGAATTTGTTGCTTAGATTGAATAAAAACATGTTACTTATGGATTAATAAGGATTAATGTATAGGTAAGTTATAAATCCCAGCTTATTGTTGTGCAAATATAGTCGACAAAGACTTATTACAAAATTATGATTTAAGCAAAGTCGCGTCACATTTTAGTGTTTAATTCGATCCATTAATGGAAGCCATAAATTGGTCGGGTTTGTGGGTGGAACAGGACAATTAGTTTGATATGCTGAATTGATAAATATGTCTAGTATTTAATAATAAATTATGTAATGCGCTAGACAATGCTCACCAACGTCCTACCTACCCTAGGTACTATTACGAATTTGAGACAGGTAGGGACATAGAAGAGAGGTAGAGCATAGCGAATCTTCGCTTGAATTGAGCCGCCCGTCCGGGGAAGGACACCGACCCTACAGAATACCGGAGCCAAATGACCTACGGGTCGTGTTTCTGCCGCTGAATAGGGTTTCCGGCGCTCATGGGGGGTTCATGTTGGGCCGGCATGGCGGTGGCAACTGACAGGTAACTAGCCAGTTACTTGCCCGTTATCAGCTCTCGTTTAGATAACATTTTGCCAGTCGCGTCGGTGGATGTCCAAATTATCGCGCCATTTCTTCTTTGGTGTGCCTCTGACACCATCCATTGAACTGTTGCCACTGGGCTATGATTTTACATTATCTTCGGAATCCACCTTGCAGACGTGTGTCCTGCCCATTAACTACTCCTATGTTTATCAAATTCAAAGTGAAACATTTCTTTTTATATGTATTACCTAAAATAGGTACAGTTTTTGCTTAAATTAGACAGGGGCATTGGTCCATCTGCTCTGTCCAACTAGTTGGACCATGTACCTACTTGTTAATATTAGAGGTTCACGGGGCATTTGATAATTTCACAGTTCATACCTACTCGTAGACACCGCAGCCACTACTGGGAGCCACTCTTTTAAATATTTAGTTATATTATCATTCATCCTTTAGTGAAATAGAAAGTGCTCCCAATTCTAAGTGCGGGCATCAAGATTACCAACAAATTGTTTTAAATGTTAACACAACACGAATACCAACTCATCTGCATACAAACGGTCTACATTGTACAGCGAGGTACATTGCTTAGTTACTCAACGTAGCCTTTTAAGCACCATGGGACTGACCGCAGTAGGCCGCTCGGCAGGCAGTTGTGTCCGCATTCCCCGTCCCTTGGAGGCTGAGGTGAACTCTTGCGCAACAAATGTCAAACGCTGATGCAAGGCCGTGGAGCAACCTTTGTTGTAGATGCACTAAATATATGCACTATTGCACACGTATTATGTGGTAGGAAATATATCTTACTGCAGAACTAGTCCGCGATTTCTGACTAACGTCAAACTATTTTGCTTAACAGCTGCTTTTCAGGTGAAGCCTGATTCAAGTAAGAAGAAGTGCCGCAACAGACTAAACGATCAACTTTTTGGTAAAACATGAAACATAAGAGAGGTAGGGCATAGCGAATCTTCGCTCGTATTGAGCTGCCCGTCCGGGGAAGGACCTCCACCCTATAGAATACCGCAGCCAAATGACCTCCGGGTCGTGTTTCTGCTGGTGAGTAGGGTCTCCGGAGCTCGTGGGGGGTTAGGGTTGGGCCGGCATGGCAGTGGCAACTGACAGGTAACTAACCAGTTACTTGCCAGTTGTCACAGCGACTTGGGCTTCTCCTTGACTTTCCATCAGGCGTAGGGGAGCCATTATAAGTTAAATAAGTTGAAGGTGCTGGCCAAGGAGAATTGAAAATGAAAATTGCTCCACCGACAAGAGCTCTTAAATTTTGAATGAATGAATGAAGTTATCGAAAGAGAGATAGATATATAAACTCGCTAACCAGTCGACTAGTCTTTTCACGACATTAAAACTATAAAAAAAAAGATTATTGTAAATCTTTCTCTTTCGGTCTTTTCTCAAGACAAGCATTTCAAAGCTAAGGACAAAACAGTCTTCGCCACAGTCGACAGCAGTTCTATATCGGCACTATCAAATAAACATCACCTGCTTTTACGGCGCGTGCGCTTCAGAAATAAGGAAACGGATTCCTGTTTGCATTCCCGCTGCGGCCGTAAAGAGAACAATACGCCGGACATTACTCACATTGTTCAGTGGTCCGATTTCAGACCCCACCCTCGGAGTCGGCTTACAGTGCTTGTAGGAAGCAAGATTGGACTTGACTATGTGACAAATCGATAAAGGAATGGCCTATTTTTTTATATACTGACTCAGTTTAGTGGCTTCAGTTTATCAGGCGACTCCTCGCCTAGAGAGGGTCAAGTATGAACAGCAACGAACTAATAAGTATCCAAATCAATCTGTATGGATTTCAGGCCAGATGAGTTGTGAATCGCGACACAGCTCGTTGCCGCTCCGCTTCAGTGAAATCGCAGCCTCATATAAGTACCTAAGCCTTACTTATAACCCAAGACATGCCACGCTGGGACACACATCGCCATCTAGCCCCAAACTAGGCCGAAGCTATGGGTACTAGACAACTAAATAAATAAATAACCCAAGACATGCCACGCTGGGCCACACATCGCCATCTAGCCCCAAACTAAGCCGAAGCTATGGGTACTAGACAACGAAATAAATAAATAACCCAAGACATGCCACGCTGGGCCACACATCGCCATCTAGCCCCAAACTAATCCGAAGCTTGTACTATGGGTACTAGACAACTGATAAATTACTTAGATACATTTTTTTGTAAATAAATACATATTACCAACATAGAAAACACCCAGACCAATACAGACAGACATGTTCATGCACACAAATGTTAGTAATGTGTGGGGATCGAACCCACGACCCTTGGCTCAGAAGGCAGAGGTCACTACCAATTAAGCCACCGAGCCAGACAAATTTGTTTATTTAATTAAAAATTATATATTTCCAGAAGCAAAGGTGAAACAACCTAACGGGTTTGAGTAAACTACAATCAAATCTTTATTAACCATTAGGTAATTACCACCGCGCCTACGCCACGCATAACACGAGGTTCCGTTGCGCATTGTTCCTGCATTCCTCGCCTCTCTCTCACGGATACTTTGTCACAACTCACCGAGAACAGTTCACTTAAACACTCGGGTTAAATGGTGGTAAAGTTAATGGTGTAAATCCGTGTACGCTGATTGTTTTGACTTCCTTTTCGCAAGCACTTGCGTTAGTGTAAAACCTCAGGCAATAACAGTTCGAAACCAGAAATCTATCAATAAGGTATAGGTAAGGTAAGGGGGATGTAAGGGAGCGGCCTATCATCATTACGCTCCAAGCCAACCTCACCTGCTCGTGGTGCATCCTGCCGAAAAACAAACGAGGCACTGGCAACCGACTGGTGGCGGTATAACCATCACAATTGAAGGCATAGCTTAATACCATAGACCGATGACGGGCAGCAGCGTCACCGGAGCGAGAATCTACGCCCTGCGATCGCCAACCCGCCTGCCCAGCGTGGCGATTATGGGTATATCCTCCAGACGTTTGTCCTAAGTGGCGAACAACTAGAGAGACCTATGTCCAGCAGTGGACTGTAATAGGCTGATGATGATGATGATCAATAATGTAAACATTTGTTTAGGGCACTTGGTATGACCTTTTGTTAGATCAGAAAATGAGCTAGGTATGGTGTTTACTACCATTTGCTTATTTTTCGCTAAAGTATAATATAGGGACTCATATAGGCGGAACACCCGTGAAGTAACTCCGGACGCTTTTCACAGCGGTTTCTTGATTTGGTTACTTGTTAGTAGTACAGTGACTTGGGCATCCGCTCTATATCAGAAGAGCTTTAAGTTTTATAACTTGAATAAATAGAAGAGTTACCTACATATACCTACCTCCTTTCCTAGAATTCTTAAATAAATCATATCTAAATCGAATATAATCACTGTGTGCTTAGATTTTATTATTACAGGAAGAGAAAGCGAAAGCGGTTCACCAATTATTTACATAATACATATTTCTAATTGTAAAATACAGTTCTCTAAATTGACCCAACCGGGAATCTTCACGCTTTCGGAGAACGGCTTGTAAGGTTTCCCACTATTATCCCAGAACCAGGATACAGAGACATCTTATAATATCGACGGAAATCCGCAGTCTTTAACGCAAGCCACGGAACACCGCCATTCCTTACTCGAATTAAGAGCAATGAAATATTATTATTAAAGGGGTATGTCACACTTGCATTGTTTACGGGATGCAAGGGAGTGACCTTACATCTTTTCGCTCCAAACCAACCTCAACTGGCCGTGGTGTATCCTGCCGAATAACAAACGAGGCGCTGTAGTCCTGAGATGTAGAGGAAAGAAAAACGAAGGCCTTTACCCATTCTTAGGGCAGAGTGATCGCTTGGTATGATCACAGCCAGCCAGTGGACATCATCATCAAGCAACATCATTGATAATTGCTAATAAATAAATAAATAACCTAAGACATGCAACGCTGGGCCACTCAGCGCCATCTAGCCCCAAACTAAGCCGAAGCTTGTACTATGGGTACTAGACAACATTCTTTTTTTTGTAAATAAATACATATTATACATAGAATACACCCAGACCAATACAAACAGACATGTTCATGCACACAAATGTTTGTACTGTGTGGGGATCGAACCCAGCTCAGAAGGCAGAGGTCACTACCAATTGAGCCACCGAGCTATAGTTCATTCGCGTTAAGAAAATAGTGACTCATCACCGACTGCCGGCCAAGCCACACCCCCTAGCCAATTTAAACGCTAGAAATTATAATTTCTTTGCGTTTTAATTGGCTAGGGGGTGTGGCTAACGCTAGAAATTATAATTTCTAGCGTTTTAATTGGCTAGGGGGTGTGGCTTGGCCGGCAGTCGGTGATGAGTCACTATTTTCTTAACGCGAATGAACTATAGTCAAATCTATCTATCATTTCCCATGGGTGTCGGTAAAAGTCGACTACTTATTACTCGTATACTTCTTGACATCTCAGCTTCTTAGTCAATGGTAAGGTTTTGTCGCCTGGGTAGCGGATACATGTAAAGTGACACCGTTTCGTAATCAGTCAGTTTTACATGCCGGCAAGAAAACCTTTTATTTATGATTAAATGGGGAACGCTTGACCCTACCTCGCCTTATATTAGGCTCTCAATTTTCAAGTTAAGCCTTACGAGCTCCATCGAAAGTCAAGGAACCTGAAGCTTGAGGATCAGCCCTACAATCATTGTCCACGTTTCACATACTATCTAATCGTTCCTAATTATACCTAATACATGCTAATGACACATTTGCAACAAATGACCACACGCCAATTACTTCTGTCGCACTCCCGTGAAGGCAGAGCTGCGCTTGCGCACCCAAGCAACCTTGAAGACACAAAGGCGCGTCCGGCCACTGACTCGTGTGGTCATCCATTGGAACTGCAGTGTACTTGGCCATTCTTTATGAAGGGTCGAAATTGGAGGCCTAATGTGGATTCTTTCAATGTAGTCGTTGTGATAGATAGCATGAAGAAAAAGTGTGTATAGCTTTTTATTAAACTAAAAAAACAATATAATGTAAGGGAGCGACCCATCATCTTTTCGCTCAAAGCCACATGCACGTGGTGTATCCTGCCGAATAACAAACGAAGCTTTAGCAACGGACTGGTGGCGGTATAACCATCACAAAAAATTGAAGGCTTAGCTAAATACTAACTACAGACCGACGGGCAGAAGTGTCACCTGAGCGAGAAGCTACGACCTGCATTCGACAACCCGCCTGCCCAGCGTGATGATTATGGGTATATCCTCCAGATATTTGCCCTAAGTGGCATGCTGCAGCAAATGGCAACTGCAGAGGCCTATGTCCAGCAGTGGACTGCTATAGGCTGATGATGGTGAATGTTAAATTAAAAAAAAGGCTAGCCGTGCATAAATATGGCTGTTTCACCGGCTACATTCTCGTGGTCTACATAATATACGAATACATAATACTCAAAGCATAACAATCAGCTACCGTAGTCTTATGTTCTCAATCCTGTCATTAGTGACATGCATAACTCAGTAAAGAGGATATTTAACCCAAGTAAATCGTTTAATGACTTCCTATGGGGCTCTTACCAGTTTTGCGCGGACATAATAGCAATTCAATTGTTGACATAAGCTACATATAGCCTAGCGAGTGTTAAAGACGTAATGTTGAGATAGTTTGACAATAATTAGCAAATGGACTGGTAAAATTATAAATTAAAGTTAACATAGATACTACAGAGGTTTAAAACCAGAAATAACTTACTAAACTAGAGTGTGTTACATCTTTTTCTCGATACAGAATATGATTGGAGTCGTCTGGTCTTGGTGGCGAATTATGAGTGGCGAAAGCCTGCAAAAACTTAATCACTGACGTAGAGTAGCTTGCCTATCCGTTTTTCATTGAAGAAGTGTGCATACGTGTTATACGATAAGTTTTCTAACATACTCTCTTTTTCTTTTCGTTAGCAGATAACTCTTACTGACTGTGCGTGATCCATCTTCGTATTATTACAGAATATAAGTTTCTAGTAAAAAAATTAATAAAATAAATTATTTAATTTTAAAACCTAGCTTTTTGATTGAAGAACGATATCCATTAGGCTGTTTTATAAATTAATGGGCTGTAATATAAGCAAGGTTGACGACACAGTCATGGTGGAGTATTCTCACCAAGTGTGTTCATATATAAAATATGTTTTTACATACTTACGTGCGTAAATAAGCGGCTATCTAACTATTGTTTGCATACTTAATCACTCAATTAAGGACTTCCCTTCCTTAATTCCGATGCTTAATAAAATAACTCGACGTATGATAAATTATGGGGGAATAGATACGTCTGTTTAATTGCAGATAAGGGTCTTTAGTCTTTGTATGTTAAGCAGTTCACATGATCGTTAAGTTTGGTATTTGAAGTGTGCTATTGCTTACTTAAGTGATTCTTTTGTTAAGTAAATGTATAATAACATATTAAAAACTCAATAAGAGAGGTAGGGCATAGAGAATCTTCGCTCGAATTGAGCTGCCCGTCCGGGGAAGGACCTCCTCCCTATAGAATACCGCAGCCAAATGATATCCCGGTCGTGTTTCTCCTGGTGAGTAGGATCTCCGGAGCTCGTGGGGGGTTAGGGTTGGGCCGGCATGGCAGTGGCAACTGTCAGGTAACTAACCAGTTACTTGCCAGTTGTCACAGCGACTTGGGCTTCTCTTTCGCTTTCCATCAGGCGTAGGGAAGCCATTAAATCGAGCTACTATAAAAAAAAACTCTTTCCCCTGGGCATTGATTCAGAATTCGACTGGCTCGGTGGCTCAATTAGTAGTGACTCCTGCCTTATGAACCAAGGGTCCTGGGTTCGATCCCCACCCGGGACATACATTCATGTGATGAACATTTGTGTTTGTTCCGTGTCTGGGTGTTTATATTTGTATTTAAGTATAATAACCACAGTAAATGATTGCTAGCATAAATGTGATTTATTGAAATAAATATTTAGCTACGCCTTCAATCATGATGGTTATACCGCCACCAGTCAGTTGCCAAGGCCTCGCTTATTATTCGACAGGATGAACCACGGGCAGGTGAGGGTAGCCTGGGGCGAAAAGATGACTCCCGATCCCTTTACACATCAGAGTAAACAACAACTGAGTATCTAAAAGTACTAAATATCACCTCAATTACTTTCCAAACCCGGAACCAATCAGGTGATAGATAGCGCCACCAAGATAATACCTAATCAATCTAGTAATTACCCACTACTCCACTCACGTCAAAAGTAAAATAAGTACAAAATTGTAAAGCTTTTCTACAGTGGAACAGTACAAAATTACACGTGAACACATGTGTTTTTGCACCACAGTTCCCATGTAATCGTTTCTGCTTTCCTAGTTCAATGTCGGTCCCATGGGTTTTCTAAGGCATTGTCAACTGAATCAATTGCAGTAATCGTGCTTTCCATTGCTTTGGTTTCTTTCGAGACTTAGAAGCGGCTTCGATCAACATTGCTTACTGGGATGCGCCATTTTTCTTGAAAAATTCTATATTCTCATAGAGGCTTTTTCGTTGATATTTAGGAACTCTAACAATGCACGTCTCATGCGTTTGCGCATGACTGAACGCTAGCCGAGCGCTAAATCGGCGACGTAAGACTGCTATCAAGTCGCATTCTCTACCATTAGGCACTTAACGGGGAGGGAACCCCATAAATCTGACTTTATTGTCTAATTACGGATGAAACTGAAGCGAACAAAGGTTATTGTCAGAACATTTTTATGGTTTTTTACTGGTTATTAAACACGTACCGATTAAGTGTGCTAACATGCATAAGTTACACACGTGTGGGTAGATAGATACCTACCTATTCAAATGTTTACTGTACATAAGTTTATATGTATGAAATTAATTACTATAGGTAGGTACTGTTAGAGGAGAATAATCCGCTGCGGCACAGCACTATTCGCCACGCTCAAGAGTCACCGCACTAACGTTGACAGTTGAAGTTTGACGTAACGGTGACACTGACAGCTGTCATCGAGTTCTCGCTGATTATTACTTTTTCTCTCTCTCTGGTTGAATGAGTGTTTGTAATTGGATTTTGTAAATAAATACTTTCAGATTATGATAAAGTGTTCTTATTACGTATTGTCAAATTTCGCGAAATATTTATCTAGTTTTCGTCCATCTAGAAATTCGTTTTGGGAAATAAAGGGCAGTGTAGTAAAAAAGTAACAAACATCCATTTTGTTTGTCATACATCCGCCTGGAAATCACACTATTGCGAATATTCATAAAACCCATATTTGGTAAAAGATCAATTCAAACTTTATGGCAAAATCAACATTCCGTGTCATAAGCCATTTCTTCCATCTTCACTATAAAGCCATATGTAACTAATATATTACTTGAAAAGGAAACAAGATATTTTCTAAACAGCCAAATTTGCTCGCTGGGTCAATAAAAATTAAATATGCGAGACCAAAAAGGTCGATACTTGAACAAAGAAGCGACCAATTTGAATGCCAATTAATTCTAAGTCGTATAATTTAAGAGCTACAAAATGTTTTGCATGTAATATAATAATTTTACCTTAAAAAGATCGAAGTAGCAGTATCGTCTTGGTGGGCTTAATACATTAAAATTAAAATTGAACGTATTAAGAAGAACAGCGTTATGAAGACTTATAATAATATCCTCAGCCCCATATTCGGAAACAGTAAGAGTACTACAAAGTTCATTTTTGAAGTTTCACAGATCTTAAGATTAATAACAGCTAATAGGTACCTAATAATACCACGAGTACTGGAGGTTGAATACCTATGAGGTTTATACCATACTCGTACACAGATAAAACTCTATACAAAGTTCGGTACACAATAGTTTTCGGAGTTGGCCCTCTGATTCAAATTCAGATTTTTTTTCTACCATAAATCCCACGATTACGAATCCGACCAAATCATCTTAGTTCGTGAAATCATGTTACAAGAAAATGGTGTTCCTGATATTATAATAAATTGTGACTCTACATTCAGCCTTTTACGTCTTTACATTTTTTATAGAATGAGATAGCAAGTGTGCCACCTGATTGTTGTTGATTTTTTAGCTATTCTCTTTAATGTTATGTTTTATTTAGGTTTTATGTTTCATTAAAACACACTTATTCAGGCGGTCATGTCATAATCGCTTATTGCATTATGATTGTGATTACAAATATTGGATTCAGGATTTCATCGTCTGCTTACGATCAGGCAAAATGCAATCATTTTATACGTGCTAATATACTAAAATGAGCTGACACGCACGAAGGATTCAGACTCTACTTAACCGTAAATTATTTGCGAGAATTTTCAAAAAATATTATGGTAAGACAACAAAGTGGACTTACATACAATAAATTTCTGGTAATTCGAAGCGTCCGTAATATTTCTTTTAATGCCAATACTGAATATGCAGCATAAAAGTACAAGATTCTATATAAGGTTAGATCTTAATGCGCCGTCTGTAACTTAGCCGATACGGTGCGTGGGCGCACAGTTTGGGCTGTGGGAAGGATCCGGACCGGGGATGTAGGAATAATCAGGAAATGGACAAGGCCCCGTTTAATAGCGAGTTGTATATTTTGAGAAGACAATATACTTAGTAACATTCATGGGAAAATTATATTTTTTTCTGGAAGAGCGACATTGCTCAGTCTAGGATAGTCTAAAATTGTTGCATTGCACACTAAAAATGTACCTACTGAGATTAGTATTAAGTAGTGCAATAAAGAGTAGGTAGTATCTTCATTCATTACGATTTCTGGCACTGCGGAACCTTTCAACTGAGTAGGTACCTACCTATCCAAGTACAGACGGTAATCACATCAATCTACATCCTTCTGTCGTGTTTGAAAAGTATAGAGTTAATCCATAGTGATACTTTTGTTAAAACTGCTTGGTTTAATGGACATCCTGGTCAAAAGGATTTTCTTTTTATTATACTTGTTTTTCACGGAGCAAATACAAAGCTTCGTGGTGTTTTTACAACGGTGTTTGTGTCAATGCTGTGTCATACAATAATTACAGACATCTCACGGAAGCTTAATCCCAAACCTAAACTCTGCCTAAGTTTGAGTTAGTTTGAATGGATCGTTTTCAGTAGCTCGACGTCGGAACGCCTATTTTGCATGAAGGCATCTACATAATAAATTTCATCTGTAAAAAATTTAACTACCGTATTCTGGAATCAAATTTATTCCGACTACATTGTAAGATTCAGTAATAAAGTCGTAATTGTGGCTATAACGACGTAACCTATATTTCACATTCGAGTAGTTTACTGCCACTCTCGCGTTTGAGTGGCGGTTTAATCTCAATACGAATGGAATCCACAATGAGTGTTCCGCATATCTCTATAATAGGTAACATTCGATAAGAAAACGGGGCTTTTTCTCGACAGCGAACTGTTAAAAAGGATTTCCATTCCAGTTGTACGAGTAAGTAATTATTATAACCTTTCGGTTGTAAGTATTGGTGTTTTTTTTTTATAATAGCTCGACATAATGGCTTCCCTACGTCTGATGGAAAGTGAAAGAGAAGCCCAAGTTGCTGTGACAACTGGCAAGTAACTGGTTAGTTACCTGTCAGTTGCCACTGACATGGCGGCCCGACCCTAATCCCCCACGAGCTCCGGAGACCCTACTCACCAGCAGAAACACTACCCGGAGGTCATTTGGCTGCGGTATTCTATAGCGGAATATCAGGAAACGGGCAGCAGCTCTTACCTGGATACAAATAAAACCTACTGCGGTAACGGTAAGGCATCAGCGTGGTGACTATCCCCCAAAATGACGATTGTCATTGATGGCGCCAGCAGACGTTTACAGGCTGATGATAAGTTGCTTTTCCTCATTTTTGGAATCAAGTTGGGATGTAAGAGAGCGATCATTCACTTTTCGCTCCAAGCCACCCTCATCTGCCCGTGGTGCAGCCTGCAGAATAACAAACGAGGGTCTGACAACCGACTAGTGGCGGTAACCATCACAAAAGGCGTAGGCTACGTTCGTTTACCACAGGCCGATGAAGGTTAGCAGCGGAGCGAGAATCTTCACCCTACGATTACCAATCGACCTGAAAAGCGTGGTGATTCCATAATCACCCATGTAAAGCCTCCAGATGTTTGCCCAAAGTGGCGAACAACTGAAGAGGCCAATACCAGCAGTGGTCTGTGATAAGCTGATAGTAATGATAAGTTGCTTTTCCTCATTAATATTATTTCATAATGGAACTCCAAATAACAAAGATACCGCTCATCACGCGACTGATTATTAATCGGCTGTCAAATCGTCCGCGGCCGTTAAATGCAAATCGCGCAAAAACAAACGGCTTAAGTCCGCTGCGCGGGCGCATGTGCGTTTTTACTGAGCGGTGTGAAGTAGAGCGGGAGGTGTTGTTGACATCTTATATATTCAAATGATTATGTTGTTTGCGATCTTGACAAGTGTGGATAGAGCAACGTTAATTTCGTTATCATTACCTAATTAGAAGAGGTTCCTAGATTTCGCTTCAGACCACGTGACACCATCCTATTCCTAGTATAGAAGAAACTAGAATTTTTAAGATGGTATTCCCTGCCTCATTTCCATCTGGAGGCAGGGTCCCGCCTGTTTCCAAGGGCGGCATGAGTCCTACATACTCTGTCCTAAGTGGCGGGTATGCATAAACACATTCTTCCCTGGTCAAACAAATAAGAAATGTTGTTTCAAACTCGAGTTTATGAATATCAGTTTAAAAAAATATTACTTACCTACTACTTAAACTCTAAATTACTTGTGACGAGATAAAAATCCGTGCTTTACCATTATGAAATTATTCTTGTTGCGTTTTCTCGTATTGTCACAGAGGTTATACACAGAGAATGTATGAAATGGGTTCATTTTGGTACTTGCTAACCCACGACCCTGGGCTCAAAAAGCAGTGGTCACTAGGTACCAAATGATGTCAAAGTCAAAGTCAAAGTCAAAATAATCTTTATTTGTATAGGTTTTTATGAAAAACACTTACAAATCGTCGAAGCTACCACCGGTTCGGAAAGCAGCATTCTACCGAGAAGATACCGGCAAGAAACTCGTGTAGTTGCTCTTTTCAAAATGGTGTTTACAATATTATTATCACATTTATACTTTTAACTACGACACGTCATACAGTCTGGGGCCTTACAAAATTAATTATAAATTAGATTAAAAAAAAAGAAATTAACCTTAACATGTGATGTATTTGGTACTTGGCACTTGCTAACTATTGTAAACAAATGTGCGGAGATCTACCCACGACCCTTGGCTCAGAATGCAGAGGTCACTACTTATGATTTTGTCTAACACTATCATTATTCTAATACAATAATTTATCTTAAGCGACATGCCGCATCCGAACCTCCCGCACCGTTTCTTCCGCGCTCATTGTAATTTCAAATATTTCCTTTAATACAATATTATAAAGATTTGAGATGCGTGGGCGCAGACCGTTGACTCCGGCCCATAATAAAGAGTCGCACTGATTGTCCGCTTCCAACTAATTAATTGAGGGACAAAGGCTGCAGTGCAGACGTGCAATTTTGTTATTTAGAAGGGTCTGAAAGGAATTGATTGATGATGATGCTCTTGAAAATTGGCGCTTGCTAATGCATTGGCAATTGAATTTGGTAAAGGCAAGTAACCTTCTTTGGTACATGACAAATGCGGAGTGTGTTTTGCCACCGCAAGCTTGCAAAGTTCTTCTGTTATTTTTGTTTCATTTCTTTGAAAGCATTTGACCACAATCACTCCTGATATTAAATAATAATGTAGCCTTGGATTACTTTAGTTTAACATTACTTAAGTAAAGCCTATTATTCTAGCAGTGCAGGAAATTAAAATGAAAAATATCTTTATTAATATAGACTAACGACAAGAACATAAGGATCGTCAAATTACAAATAATAATAAAGCAGGTAAAAATAACAATAATTTACCGTTGTGTCTGCGATGCTATCGAGAAGAACCTGTAGGTGACCTACTCTTTTTCAGCGCCAATATTTTTTTAATTATAGCTGTAGCTTTTATTTTCGATATCCCATGCCTTACACTGTACGTGTAAATATACTCTCTTACAAAGTAGTATCTAGTTTTGTTTTCTACCGTTAAAAAATCATATTCTATTTATGACAATACATCAAGGTCGGCCACATTACTCAGTCTCATTAAATGGATCAAGTAATTCAAGCAAAAAGCTACCACAACCAAGGCCGCTAGGGCTAGACCAGGAGTCACCAACCTATTCTAAAATATCAAATAATATGTGTAGAAATTGTTGCGATGTTTTAAAATAACAAGACTAATATTTATACAGTGCTATTGTAGTTATGATTACATTTATATAAATCAACGTTAAATCGTGATAGTGAATAGAGAGATTTTATTTCCAGAAATCGCAGACACTACAGGGCTTAAAGAAAAGGAACTTTGTTGCACATTACCTTCACACTCGTTTCTGCTTAGATCAATGGTTGACTGGTGGACAATATCAACGCGGCATTTAGATCTAGATTTCTTTTTGTACACTATTTTATTATAGGTATCAGAACAAATACATACTTAAATACAAATATAAACGTCTAGGCACAGAAGAAACACAATTTTTTTCAGACGCATATTTGTCCCGGGTGGGGATCGTACGTACGACCTAGGGTTCCGAAAGCAGGGCCACTACCAATGGAGCCACCGGGCCAGTCAATAAATACAATAAAGGTATTATTTTAAAATATTTCCGAGAGACAAATATGACACAAGTTGTCTATTACAAAATGAAATTGGCTTTGAAAGTTTCCCAACCCCTGCACTGGACCGGGCGGGATCTGCGTAATGGCACGTCGCCGGATGCTGCGCCCGCGCACATAGGCTTCTATCCGGACCGGACTGAAGCCAACTATTTTGGTGGAACAGGTGGCGCTTTGTCTTTGACCAATGATTGTCCTAATACATAAGTTAAGGGAGGTAGGGCCTAGCGAATCTTCGTTTGAATTGAGCCGCCCGTCCGGGGAAGGACCTCCACCCTATAGAATACCGCAGCCAAATGACCTCCGGATCGTGTTTCTGCTGGTGAGTAGGGTCTCCGGAGCTCGTGGGGGGTTAGGGTTGGGCCGGCATGGCAGTGGCAACTGACAGGTAACTAACCAGCTACTTGCCAGTTGTCACAGCGACTTGGGCTTCTCTTTAGCTTTCCATCAGGCGTAGGGAAGCCATTATGTCGAGCTACTATAAAAAAAAAATTCAATGTACAGAATTGACCTCTCTACAGATTTATTATAAGTATGGATTTATTTAATATGCTACAGCAAACAACGTGAAACCGTAAGACGATGACCGATGATCACATAAATAAAAGCTCACGACCCTGAGCATGGATTATGGCAGGAAGTTGTCGGAGAGCTTTTAACATGCGCGGGCAAAGCTCGCTACAGTACCGCAAGCCCGTCCGGCGAGCTTCCTGTCCCCCGTTTAGGAAGTAAATGCCGGGACGTGCGCGGACGCAGGGTTGCCATAGGTACTTTTTTCAATCAATCAATCAATCAATTCATTTATTGTATCAGTTACATGTTTACATAATAGGTGACATATAATACATATAAATTTAGTCCCAATATAACCTGCCATGTTGGCGTACAATAATTGGAGTTTTAACAGGATATTAAGAGATTAATTTTGTTAATAGGATATGAGCCTTCACTTAACAGATGGATTGAAAAACAAACCAGCTTGTTACGTTATATGTGCCTTAATAGACGAAAATAGTAGGTATACCTACTATTCAAATTTACCTTTTTTATGATAGACGAGGCAAACGGGCTTGATCACCTGATATGATCACTTCAGCGTATCGAGTGGGCGATTGTTATGACTTTCTTTCTGCGTATTTTATCACGTATCGTCAAATACGCAACGTTTACTTTACGCATTGACGAAAAGTTCGTGCTTGGGCTACAGCTCATAAAAACAACACCAGAGGAGTTACAGGCGCAGTGCTGGTCCTTAATAAATTTGTAGGCACTCTTTTCTAAACCTGAGGATAAATGTACGTAGTGAGAAAGTTATGCAAAGTTAAATCTGAATTTTGGAGATTTTCTCCTGATTTTGAAATAGGTAAGCGCCAGCAGTAAATTCTGCTCATGGATACCACTGTGCATACTGCGCAAACCAATAAGCTTAAGGCTGCGGTTCTTCTAAGGCGGAGCGGAGCAGAGCGAAGACGAGCTGTTATGTGATTGGTGAATTGCTCTGCTCTACTTCGCCTCAACGGACCCCTAGACTAATACGCTTGTAGCCGACATCAAAAAGAATAATAAATAAATATCAGACAACATCACATACATTGCTCCAATCCCAAAGTAAGTAGCTTAAGCACTTGTGTTATGGGTATCAGAACAACGAAGGTACCACAAATAAATACTTAAATACAAATATAAGCACCCAGACACTAAACAAACACAAGTGTTCATCACACGAATGTTTGTCCCGGGTGGGAATCGAATCCACGTCACTACCAATTGAGCCACCGAGCCAGTCAGAATAACCACATCAAGAACGGAAGTGCCACAAAAAGTGGCAACCCTATCTCCTGTCAAGCTTCAAAACATTATCAATTCCAGCAGTGATATTGCCATCATTATTTCGTCTATAGGCGCCCGCTTCCCACATACTAATGCCACGACTTGACTAGTCGCCAATCCGACTGTCGAATACGTAATAATGTCCATTGTTAACATAACAGACACCTATCACAAAGTGCTTGGGCATTGAGATGAATGCAAACTTCTTAGATAGCAGGGGTACACTTAATTGTCTAGGTTATAACATTAAAATAAATAATAACCCAAGATATGCCACGTTGCCACCATCTAGTCCCATTAGTTCTCCGAAGCTTGTACTGTCGGTACTAGACAACTGATACGATCAGGATACGATATAACTGATTACAACAACTGATTACAGACATAGATACTTTTTTGTCGGTCAAAATTACAGATAACACTGGAACAAATTCGAAAAAGAAACTTTCTTAAAAACTTTCCGCGCTTATTCCAAGCCTGTTCTCACATAAAACATAAATTATTTTCTTTCTTAAGGGCGACCTCTTCTCTATCTGTAGTATCATTTCATCTTAGTAGTCAAAATCAATACCTACAACGACTTTGACATAAAAGCGAAACAGACAGACAACAGGAACTCACTTTTGTGTTTATACTCGTAATATATTAGGGACGAATAATAAATTGATATTATTTTCGTAAACTAAAAGTGGAAACTAAAACTTATTAGTTTTCCATGGTTATAAAATGATGTGTTGGTGATGTTTAAAAGCGGCATGTGGATGGATTGATTGAAAGCTGTCGACGGCCCGTGAAATCACTTCGAAAGTGAACGTTAACTATTATTAGAAATGCATTTTGATTTTAATGTCTTACATAGTAAGACAAATATGATGTTTAACGTAATACCCACTATGCCGAGCCAACACATTTTTAAAGTAACTTACGATTTAAGAACTTTATTATCCCATAGGAATTGTAGAGAATGTCTATAGCATTAAGTTTGTTCTTTGTATGATACATCCATCCTATCCTATTATCCTCCACCTCGCGTCTTAATCCTCATTACTGAGGGTCGTGAAATTCCCCTTGGATGAGCTTCCTTCTGATGATATCTCGCCATCTGTTTCTGGCATCATCCTATTGTAGATCCATCCATCCTATTATAGAGGCATCCTGTTTTCGATACGAAAGTAACTTGGTAAATAACCACCAACGAGTTGGACGGGCTTAATAGAGTCACAAGATCACCCGGGCTGAAATCTTTTTTTCTAGAAGGGAATGTGTTTGGCACCTTCAGACCGCCTCCGGGGGGAGGCGGCATGGTGTGTGGGACTCACACCTCCCAATATGGGAGGGCATACTGTATAATAAAACCCTATAATAACCTAAGCGCCAATGACCCGCTAACAAAAAATGCCACAGGAAACGTAACAGTACCTACTTAGTACCCTTTTTTGAACCCAAACTATTTTATTACAAGCAATTTCTCTTTACACTCTGAGAAACACAAGACATCAGGAATGCAACGACTATCAAAGCTTTTTCACCATCATTCCTAACCATTGTGCCAGCCTAAGTTATATTCCTCCGTGGGAATTCCTAGCGTGACGCCGGCTTTATCTAACTGTTAATCTAACATCTGTCTCGCTGAATAATATGCATGTTGGAGAAAAAGTGCGAAAATTCGCTCGGAATTCACTGAAGGTGAGAAAAAGTGAGTCATTACGGTTATACATTGTCACAATCGTGGATCTGGAAAAACTACTTACTGGAGGAAGCCTCAAATGAAACGTTCGAAGATTATATTGTTTTCATTAAAATATTTGATATTGATACATTTTTTACCTAATAGAATTCTGAAAAGAATGTAGGTAAGTAGCAGATTTGAATCCTACCCGGAACAAACATATTGTATTGAAAGTTTCGTCTATATTTTGAGTTATTTACTTACTTAATAAAACAAAAAATAAAATAAGTTGTTTTCGCAAATCACATCCACTATTCATACATACGTCGCACGTCAAAGTCAAACCTATTTATTTCATAAGCATCACTTCGAAGTTTATATTTTGTTCGATTATCGTAGGCATAATATTATGACGTTATCAAAGAAGCCTGTACTGAGGTATGGTGAGGATGAGGTCGTAATTTACGTCATTGTACAAAAATTCTACATCAAGTCTCCATTATTTTGGATTTCGCGTCAAAGCTACATCATTAAGCGGTTCTGTCTACGATCACCACCCAGTACAGAGCGCGGTGGACCATCGCGATCCGATAGCAGAATGCCAAATGAGGTGTAAAATTAAAGGTCTTGTTATAGACGCCCCGTAATTAGATCTTGTTAATGACGCGCGTGTTTTTTCTGAAGTTCTAATTATGGGTTAATTTATTTATAGATAAATTCCATTTACGTAATTTTAGGTTAAGAATTCTCGACTTTGTTCCACTTTATTGACTGGCTCGATGGTTCATTACGATATTATACATAAATTAACCTCCCTCTGGAATCACTCTATCCATTTAAAAAAACCACATCAAAATCCGTTGCATGTAGTGTTAAAGATTAACATACATAGAGACAGACAGAAACGAAAAGTGAATTCAAGGTCAACCTTACTTATAACAAAAAAAATAGCAGGTACAACCGTCCGTAGGCTTCTTTTAGCAGGACTTCATTCCTCTCCCTATTATTTTGGACGTCCTAACAGCCGTGTTTAATCGTCTTGTCTCCAATGCTCTGGGCTTCTTTTAGCAGGACTCCATCCCTCTCTCTATTATTTTGGACGTCCCAACAGCCGTGCCCGGTCTAACCGTCTTGTCTCCAATGCTCTGTTCTTCTTTTTTGCTTGTGTATTAGCATGTAGTGGCGTCTATGATTGACAAACATTTCTTATTGCTTAAAAAACATAACCTCCTGTTATGAGAATTTGTTGAAAATAAAGCAGCTTTTTAAAACGTATACTTAATACCTATTACTGACGTGGCCCGCCCATTCCCATTTTAGCTTTGTAGTCTTTTCCCTACATCCACGATCGCCATCTTTGAGCGGATAACGGCATTTCTGACCTTGTCCGTCAGTAGGATGGATTCCGCAAGGTGGGTTAAGATCATCACCCAATGGCAGCCGGTAGACGGATGGCGTCAGAGAGGCAGGCCAAAGAAAAGATGGTGTCATGACTTAGACAAAGACATCTGCAAGACTGGCAAAGCGTGGCTGGCAATCGAAAGATGTGGAGAGACTTAGGGCAGGCCTTCGCTCAGCAGTGGGACAATAAAGGCTAGTTAAAAAAACCTATTGTACACAGTGTTCTTTTATAATTATCCACCAAATGAGCCAATCATTCTAAAAGACAACCCGAGCCTCCGTGAATGCGATCTCGAAATAGCCACCGCGCCGCGTTAACTACAATGGGCGCCTATATACGATCGTTAGCGTGTTTTACGATCATTGCTACAGTCTTTTATGTTAATTTACGCGGTTTGAGTGAGTTCTGCCGCCACGTGCGACTCCGGTCTGTGTCAAACGTGATCTGTGGTGACGTTGACCGATGTACAATGTAATGTAACGAATTTAAGATTAAAGTTTAATTTATTCAATTCAGTCAGTAAAATGACATTTCCAGTGTTCCAGGTTTAATGGAAACTAACCTCTTTTTTTCAATGTTGAATGATTTTAGACAAAAGTAACAATACAATTGGGTGACATATCTCTTTCGTGGTTTCCTTGGACACCCAGGGAGTCTTACCAAAGGAGGCATGATCTACTTCATAGATTTTGTGTTACACAGCTGCAAGACGCAATTTATTGAAATACTTATTATTATCATTCGTGTGATGAACATTTTGTGTTTGTTCCGTGTCTGAGTGTTTTTATTTAAGTATATATTTGTGTTACCTTCATTGTCATAATACCCATAAAACAAGTGCTTAAGCTGCTTACTTTGGGATCGGAGCAATGTATGTGATGTTGTGTGATTATATATCTGTTTATTATTATTATCAGCCACTTATAGTGAAGTACGGACTTCAAGTGAGCAGAGTAAGACGGAGTACATGAAGTGTCCCTTTAGTGGGAATGCAACTCCTGAAATAATATGTATTGGATCAACACCTATCCCCACTGTGAACAAATTGAAATCCCTGGGATCTATGCTCACGCCGGATGCCAATGTGGAGGCCGATGTTGCGCAAACAGGAGTTCTATGTGATACCTATCAAAACAAGAAGAAGAAGAAAATCACTAATCAGTCGCTTATATGTACTTAGTTGTACTGCTGGATATAACCTCTCCAATTGTTAGCCACTTTTCTCGATCCTGGGCTTCTCGCCTCCAGGCTTGCCAACCGTCCTGCGCAAACAGGTCACTCCACCTGGCCTGAGGGCGTCCTACACTACGTTTACCGAGAATCGGTATCCACTCTAGAACTTTACCACAACGGTTGTTGATACTTTATAATTAGTATAATGTAATTTATTGGTTTAGATTAGTTACAAGCCACTGGTCACTAAGAGGCATATCGCGGTACAAACAACACCAGCCACGTTAATTTAGCTATCAATATTTAAACAAGTGTCTGCCCATATGAAACAGAATTATTATCTTAACCTCACCTCTGGTTTCAGAACCTTATAAGGAATAGATAATGATATTTGTTTGCATTAAAATGTCTTTGGTTGTTTAATAAACAAAGTTTCGATTTAGCGATATGTGGATATGTCGTGGCCACTTCGTAGAATTTGCCCATTTCATGAAATGTTCACTGTCTATTGGCCATATCGTGTGTGCCTAGGCCAGACACCACCCCATAGCGCTTGATGGAGGGGCCGGGGTTTTTAGTGGGTATTCCCTCCCTGCCTCATTTCCATCTCGAGGCAGGGTGCCGCCCTCCCGTTCTTGGGCGGCGTGAGTCCCACATACCTCGACACTCCCCCAGTGACGGGGATGCGTAAACGCATTTTCCCCGGCGGAAAAAAAAGACTTGTGAACCTTTTTTACGATATTGACTTTTTTGACTTTTTGGATAGTTCAAATCCCATTTGCCTGGCTCGGTGGCTCATTTGGAAGCAACCCCTGCCTCCTGAACTAAGGGTCGTGGGTTCGATTCCCACTCGGAATAAACATTCGCGTGATGAACATTTGTTTAATTCCGTGTCCGGGGCTATTAACTTGTCTGATACCCATAACACGAGTGCTCGAGCTACTTACTTTATTTATTTATTTATGGTTTACCAGCAGTTGTACATTAATACATTTTATTCAACATACACATTAATAACATAGCCAAATGCACATCTATTTAAAGGCAAACACATCATGCAAAAATAAAAAGCAGACAAAGAGAAATGCTGCAAAACTAAAAGCGCACAACAATTCGGAACATGAAAGCAAAGCTTACTTTGGGATCGCAGAAATGTACTTACCTACTTAAGTGATGTTGTCAGATAATTATTAGAGCATTTTAATCCACTTTTTCCTTTCAGGAGGCAGGAGCACCTACGCTCAGTTTAAAGTTACACCTATGGATAAACACCCATTCGTTATCACATTACAATATTTATAGTTTTTTAACGATCTCCAAGGACTAAAGATCAGATACAGACAGCATTATAAGTAGATGTTACATACAACCTTTAAGTGGATGCAGTAAGGTCTATTTTTGAGTGCAGCTAAGTATAAACTAGCTATGTCAACTCCGGAAGCGAACCCTGAACCGCGAGCCACGTGCCCCGTTTGTTTAATCATTAATTATGCTATTTTACGATGATTTTACGGCGGGGCGACAGCTCTTTAAAGTTTTTGGTAAAAAGGTTTAGAATAGCATCGTAAAACGGGGACTTGGCTGTCTTGAAATCATCTTCCTCTAATACTTGCAGTTGTAGCTGTCCTTCGGACTAATAGGTTTGCCTATTTACACGCATATTATGAAGAGGGGATGTAAGGGAGCCACCCATCATCCTTTCGCTCCAAGCTAAACTCACCTGCCCGTGGTACATCCAGCCAAATAACAAAAGAGGCGCTGGCAACCGACCGGTGGCGGTATAACCATCACAATTGAAGGCGTAGCTAAATACATACCACAGACCGATGACGAGCAGCAGTGTTACCGGAGCGAGAAGCTACGCCCTGCGATCGCCGACCCGTCTGCCCAGCAGCGTGGCGATTATGGGTATATCCTCCAGATGTTTGCCCTAAGTAGCAAAGAACTGGAGAGGCCCATGTTCAGCAGTGGACTCCTATAGGCTGATGATGATGATGATTATAAAGAGAAAATATTCGATTTGTTTTGTTTACTGGACCGATAATAAACAAATAACCCAAGACATGCCACGCTGGGACACACCGCGCCATTTAGTCCAAATCTAAGCTCAACTCAAATGACAAATGGCTTGATACAATATTTCTTACTGGTACCTACGTAGTAGGCAAGTGTGTGAAACTGTCTCGTAACTCACCTGCTAAGCGAGACGAACAGAGGAAGCGTGGCCATTGTCTTCAATTAACCTGAAAAATAAGATGAAAGGAATGAAATACCTATAATAGGCTATTTTGGCTAAAAATTGCATTTAGTCCGTCTTTTAGCTTATTTAAAAATAAAAGACACGTATTTTCCTTTTTTCATTCAAATAAACAATAGAAAAGATACAAGGCATCAAAAGTTAGGAGTGGGAGTCTTTGACGTCACTCGCTCCCGTAAAAATGCCTCACCGAGTGACGTCACGCGTGATTTCAACGGGCTATAACTTTGTAATTTTTAGTCTAATTTACAAATAAAAAATACGTGTCTTTTATTTTTGAATAAACTAAAAGACGGACTAATTACAATTTTTAGCCATAATAGCCATAATAATAGATGCACACAAAGCTACCAAAAATGGTGGAAAATGCCTAAGTACTGGATAGTGCTCAATATTAGTATTAGTTGAAACTGTCATGGAGACATGGGTTTGATGATTTGGCTCGGCCTCGGAATTAGTTTATGAAACATGTACAAAAGGTATGAAAAATATGTAACGTCATAAAAAATACCTACCTACTTGTTATTCATGTAACGTGATTGGCTCATTTCGACGTTTACGTAACAACCAGATGATATCAGAATCGCAGACAAATGTTGATAATTTTCCTGCCACCTTGTGATAAGTATTTTCATTTAATCTTAACTAATATTATAAAGCTGAAGAGTTTGTTTGTTTGTTTGTTTGTTTGTTTGTTTGTTTGTTTGTTTGTTTGTTTGTTTGTTTGAACGCGCTAATCTCAGGAACTACTGGTCCGAATTGAAAAATTCTTTTTGTGTTGAATAGACCATTTATCGAGGAAGGCTTTAGGCTATATAACATCACGTTGCAACTATTAGGAGCGAAGAAATAATGGAGAATGTAAAAAAAACCGGGGAAAAAATAACTACTCCACGCGGACGAAGTCGCGAGCACAGCTAGTTACAAAATAAACTCTCAATTTGACTTAAAAAAAACATCTCATTGAATTAAACTCATCAAAGCACTTCAAAAAGATGCAAGTCATACTCGTATATTTTTTTTCTTTTTCAAAACGGTTTTTGGTGACCGGATGCGGTCTCTATGGCCGGTGGTCGCCATAGACAAAGGAGCGATTGGACAAGCGCTTTATCTATTGTTCCGATTCAGATAACACAATGGCCAACTATTTTTGTAAGGGGGCACATTTGATATGCGTTTTAACACTATGGGCGTCAAATTGGTTTTTTTTCTTGTTGATAGGAAAAAGGCTCCTCCCAAAGTTGAGTTATAAAGTCACATGATGCAAATTTTGGCCTCATGCCAAATCTCAAAGTTCGGCATTTATCTACCTACGAGATCAATGTGAACCATAGGCGAACCAAAGTCACAGACATCAGAGGATTAGCAGACTAAAGTGGCAATAGGTAGGGCACGCACACTCGGTTTATGGATTGACCTCCCCGCCAAGCTTCCCCCCCAAAGACTACAGTATGGAGTAACAAAAAGGTTGTGAAGAGGTTTTTAAAGGTTCGGCAACGCGCGTGTTATATCTCCGGTGTTGCAGACGTCCATAGGCTGCGACTACTGTAAGTTTTTAAGCTTGTTTGCGAACTTAGTGATATAAAAAAAATATACATAGTAAGTCAAAAAGGCACATAGTATAAACTAAGTAGAACAAAAATGAAACCTTAATTACTACGTAGCCAAAACACTTCGTATCAAATTCTCCTCGCTTGGCCATCCGAAACGGAAACACCTACCCATTTTCGACCCCAAATACATTATTAAAGCCAATATCGGAATGTTTGACCTTCAACGGTTGGGGGCCGTCAGTGCAGGGGTGCAACAGGAGGGTAACTAAATCGATACCATTTGGGGTCCGTCCTCAGTTCATAGATAACAAACACGATTGTTTTACATCTGACCCTACTACTAAACATACCTATGTTGTATTTCCCAATAGCTGACGGAAAAGGTTTTTTAAATAAACAACCCAAGACATGCCACGCTGGGCCACACAATGCCGTCTAGCCCCAAACTATGCCGAAGCTTGTACTATGGGTACTAGACAACTGATAAACTTACTTAGATCCTTTTTTTTTTAATATATACATATTATACATAGTAAATACCCAGATCAAATACAAACAGACAATAATGTTTATTTACACAAATGTTTGTAGGTACTATACGGGAATCGAACCCTTGGCTCAGAAGGCAGAGTTGACCAAATGAGCCATCGAGCCAGCCAGCCAAAAATTTAACATACTAATCAGAGTAGGTTCGGTTATAGGCTCAACAAGCGCACTCTCCACGACAGTCATCAATTATATATATAGGATAAAAATCCTAGCTTGGGACATAATTGCGGGTAATAAAAGCGGGTAAATTTAAAAACCTCTTCACTACTTCGACCAAAGGTTGTCTGGAAGAGATCGCAAAGCGATTAGACCGCCTAACTTGTACGTCAATATATTTTTGTATTTAGTTGTTTGATGTAAAATAAAGTATATCTATCTATCTATCTACTTTTTGGAGTGCCCCCAACTGTAGTGTCGGGAGAAACCCTCGGCAGGGAGCTCATTACACAGTCTGAGTGTGCGTGGCAAGAAGTTTCTATTGAAATGGACCGTACGCGACCACTTGGGTTCCAAGGTATGTGGATGAACCCCCCGTCGACGGCGAGCGGTGCGGTGGTAGAAGATTGCCGTAGGCATCAACTCAAACATCTCCTTGGAACACTCTCCATTATATAAACAGTAAATTAAATGCTCATCAATGATCATTTGCCTTTGATCAAAAATTAATGTATTAAGAGACAAATAAACGGGCTGGCCAGGCAGAAAATATAATTTTTAATTTATTTTTATACGTTTTGTTACAGGCAAAATAACAGAAAATTTAAAAGATGAATACTTACTCTTTGAAAGTTTGTCACTTTCGACCAAATAGAGTTCACAAAAACCTCCTAATTATAAAGCCACCAAAGTTATTGTGAGCACATTTTACACTTTAAAGTTCAGAGGCTTGTCCTTGAACACTTTAATACAAAAAAAAATCATCTCTGTCCACTTTTAAAGAAAAAAAAAGGTAATAAGAAGTCCGCGAATATATTTCCCGCGCAATCTAAACGTCACTCGCGTTCCGTCAATGTTTTATCTATGGACCAACATGGCCGCCGCGGGGACTATTTTTAGCGGCGCAATGGTGGAACTTAGCATGGGGTGGTTGCTATAATTTGGGGCAACAAGTGGGTGAATTAGCATCCGCGCATGCGTTGTGGTCACGCCGTGTAGGTACGCAAATAAGTAGTGTTTCTAGAAATAACGGTTTCGCGTGGGGTGACGAGAAATCGTGTGAGCTAAAGAAAATGACGCGCAGTTTCGATTACCCTCGTTGCGCGGTAATGACTGGGTAAATCAATTTTCTTACTTCGAAATTCTACATGGAATGTCTATGGTAATTATATAAAAACCATGGCATGGAAAAAGTAAATGGAATTTCACTACAAATTACGTTTAAGTTTCGTTTAATATTTCAATCCGTTCAAAATAAACCAAACCCACGGAATATTAATTAATATTCCGTGACCAAACCGATTCCTGCTACTTGTTAAGTATTTATTTATTTGTGGTACCTTCGTTGTTCTGATACCCATAACACAAGTGCTTAAGCTACTTACTTTGGGATCGGAGTAATGTATGTGATCTTGTCTGATATTTATTTATTAAATCTATGTACAATTTTGTGTTTAAGTGGTGTGTGTTAATGTACCAAATAAACGGTTTCTATTCTATTCTATCTATTCTATTATAAAATTAACACTGAATAGGTACTTAATACCTCTTTGTTTTTAACGAACCTCAAACACAAAAAAATAAGTTATCTACATTCCCCTTGACTGTACCTTTCAAAAATGACATTATAAACATTTTATTAGTCCTTTCTATAATTTGTATTCATTTTGCATTTTATATAAAATTTTACACAATGATATACACAAAACAAGAATGGTTTACACCAGCTGAGGTAGCGATTCACAATAACAGGAGAGACTGTTGGGTTTCCCTCCACGGCAAGGTCCTGGACCTCACATCTTGGTTGGAACAACAGGCCCGGGTGAGTAAAATTTGAACAGAAAGACGTTACTATCTATGAGGCTAATAGTAGACTATGGATTCTAAAGTATATCTAAGCTGTAAGTTATAGCTTAGGCTTCCAATCTAAGCTAAGTACAACTCCGCCTAAAATATTGGCATGTAAGTTAATGATTTTACTTATTCTCGTTATCTTCTACTCGTATGTCTATACAAACCTTGGTTTCACTAGCTCCCTCCCTATACATAGCTTAAAATCGGAGCCTGTCATTATAAGGTGCAGCGCGAGCGGCACACTTTTTGTGCGATAGAGTCTGCGTCTGAGACTTTTAAAAAGAGGGTCTAGGTCTGCCGACAGAATGATCGAAGATGTGCGTCGTGTGCGTGAAATACACTCAGAGGCAGAATTATCCGCTCACTTCAATATTTTTCGTTGTAACTTTAAAATTTTATTTTAGAATTAATTATTATCTTTAGCAATATTAAAGATTACATCATTACAGATGAAAAACACTAAAATATGTTGGTGTTGTTTACATCGACGATAAAAATCATCAAGCGCTTAGTTATTATACTTAACCAAAGGTATGCCACAATAAAGAATTGGGCGGTTAATTGTGCCTCTGAGTGTATCTACTTACGGCAGATTTTTGCGCGTCGTGTGCGTTACTGCATATAATTGCAAAAAAATGCGTCACAGATAGTCTGTCGTCTGCGCTGCCCCTAAGTGAAGCACAAATATTTTTATGCAGTTTAAGCAACAATAGATTATTTTACAGAACTGCAAATGTCTCAAAAAGTGCTCGTGTGCTAACAAGAACTGGTTTTGTGGGGAGAGTTGCGTGGAGTACTGCAACTGCTTTAAGACGGGGTATCCATTCTGCGACGCTAAGAGGGTATGTCTAGTTTCTTTCGTAATGCAAGCTTTATTAAGATGTAGCGGCCTACATTAGCAGTTTTGCAGCGACTACGACACGAATAATTTGAATGGGCTCTATAAATAAATTAACTGAAGGACGTAGCTCATATAGAAGTGATATATCCTAACTAATATTATAAAGCTGAAGAGTTTGTTTGTTTGTTTGAACGCGCTAATTTCAGGAACTACTGGTCCGAATTGAAAAATTCTTTTTGTGTTGAATAGACCATTTATCGAGGAAGGCTTTAGGCTATATAACATCACGCTGCAACTATTAGGAGCGAAGAAATAATGGAAAATGTAAAAAAGCGGGGAAAAATAACTATTCCACGCGGATGAAGTCGCGAGCACAGCTAGTGACTCTATACAAACGACCAATGAAATGGTTATTAATTTTATTATGATGAAATGGCGAGCAGCATCCTCCTATTTGGCAGTTGACCATACAGTCTTGTCGCTTAAGTAGTTCTCAACTCTGTAATAACCTTTCTCTATCAAACATTCTTTAATACATAATTTAAACTTTTATATGGGTAGATCAATAATACATTGAGGCAATTTACTAAACATTTTTATGCTAAGTCCTATAAATGACTTTCCACATTTATTCAACCTCAGATTAGCAATAGCCAGCCTGTTCCTGTTCCTGGTATCAAATTTATGGCTATCTGAATTTTTAGGAAGCTCGTGCTTGTACTTATAAACCTGTCCTGTCCACTCCAAGATTCGTCTGCTCCACCTATTGTCGGCCAGACATGACCGGCCCACTGCCACTTCAGCGTTGTAATCCTTCGCGCTATGTCAGTCAGTCAGTCTTAAGAGAGGCAGGGCATAGCGAATCTTCGCTCGAATTGAGCCGCCCGTCCGGGGAAGGACCTCCACCCTATAGAATACCGCAGTCAAATGACGTCTGGGTCGTGTTTCTGCCGGCGAGTAGAGTTTCCGGAGCTCGTGGGGGGTTAGGGTTGGGCCGGCATGGCGGTGGCAACTGACAGGTAACTGACCAGTTACTTGCCCGTTGTCACAGCGACTTGGGCTTCTCTTTCGCTTTCCATCAGGCGTAGGGAAGCCACTATGTCGAGCCACTATAAAAAAAAAAAAAAAACTTTCGCTCTGGTGATATAGAATTTTGGTTAACATCTCCAGCTCGCAATGATGATAGCCGCATACGCCGGTAAGGACATCAGCCACTGGTTCAAAGGCGAGGAATGGATAAGGCACTTCCACCCAGTGACTGGTCTGCGGACTACTCGCATGGTGCACGGCCACGGGCCTCGGCAGCCTGCTGTTCCGTCCACGAGGTGGAGGCCCGTGGAGCCACCTTGGTGGCTGGACGAGAAGTACGTGGTGGGGAAGGTGACGGCGAAGACGAGGCCGATCAGGATCACCAATACGTTGACAAGTGAGTATGGGTTCCAATACTTCAACGCCTACACGAATTAGTCATCATCAGTCTATCGCAATCCACTGTCTGACATAAGCCTCTCCAGTTCTTCGCTACCTTGGGCAAACACCTGGAGGCACCTGGAGGCTTTTACAATAGTATAACATAGCGGTCTTCCCTCGTGTGATGGAAAGCGAAAGAGAAGCCTTAGTCGCTGCGGCAACTGAAATGTAAGAGCTGCGTGTGCACCGGGAACGAGATATTTACTAAGAGAATAGAAAAATTAACTAAGAGCTAGGTAAAGTATATATTCGTTGTACTATGTAAGTGAGCGACCTATCACCTTTTCGCTCCAAGCCATCCTCACCTGCTCGTGGTGCATTCTGCCGAACAACAAACGAGGCTCTGGCAAACCGACTGGTGGCGGTAAAGCCATCACTATAGAAGGCGTAACTAAATACCACAGGCCGATGACGGGCAGCAGCGTCACCGGAGCAAGAAGCTACGCCCTGCGATCGCCAACCCGCCTGCCCAGCGTGGCGATTATGGGTATTTCCTCCAGAAGTTTGCCCTAGGTGGCGAACAACTGGAGAGGCCTATGTCCAGCAGTGGACTACAATAGGCTGATGATGATGATGATGATGACTATGTAAAGTGGTCTTATAGCTCTAAGCGATCTCGTCTAGACAAACTTTTGGTTGAGAATAGTGAGTTAGACCTTGCTATTATTTCAAGTTCTACTTTTTAATAGTGCAACAGAGATAAGAGTCTCTTAATTATAGGCTCAACAGTAACACTCGAAGTGTGCTCCGAGGAGACGATCTACCAGATCATGCAGCGGTACCAGCCGCACAACACACACCTGATGTCGTACAGCTGGCGGTACCTTGGCCGGCCCGTCTGCCTCACCAGGACCCTCGGCGCCAACGGCATACTGGACGAGAGGGACCGGTTCAACGACGTGGCCTTGCCGGAGAACTTGCACATACCGAACATACTGCTGTGCTATAATGACGACTTGACTGAAGGTATATAATTCTTTTGTATTGAGTGTTCTGGAGTACTGTGCTGTTGTATGGAGGCCACACTATGCCTGTCACTCTTTGAGGTTAGAACGTATTCAGAAGAGATATCTTTGGCACCTGGCCTTTTCCGCCAAGAAGTGTAAGAAAGGTTTTTCTTACAAGAATAGGTTAAACCATTTTAAATTCTGTGTACCAAGAAGGCCACCCAGAACCCAAATCCGTCCTTTGAGCCCTCCTTTCCGCACAACAGTACTGTGAGCTAGTTCCTTTGTTCCCAGAGCTAGTAGGCTTCTGAATTTGTATGGAAAAGAAACAGATATTCATGCTAACTCCATAAATAAATTTCGGAAGCACTTGACGAAGCCATAGTCGATTTAGAAATGTATTCGTTTTGAAGATACATAGTTTAGTTAGGCGATTTATGTACTTAAAAGTTATTTTCCATGTGGTGTTTACCTATAATTAATTGTGCAATTAACTATAAGACTCCTAACTGTTTTTTTCCTAAGATGTATTGTTGTAGCAATTGTTGGTAAGCCTAATAAATAAATAAATAAAGGTGAGCCAGCTGTGCGCCCGGTACGGGGCTTAGAATACTGCTGAGATATCCTGAATTTTTGCTTTGTGTATTAATTATTATATTAAGGGAACGCTGTCTCTCGCACTGGAGGTGGGCGCTAGCAGCTGTAACACAGTTTAAACAACTAATGCAGCAGTTAACGTAACCTGCTTAAATGTTTGTCATTGTATTGTTCCAAATAAATTATATTATTAATATTATTTTTTATAGTGGCTCGACATAATGGCTTCCCTACGCCTGACGGAAAGCGAAAGAGAAGCCGAAGTCGCTGTGACAACGGGCAAGTAACTAGTCAGTTACTTGTCAGTTGCCACCGCCATGCCGGCCCAAGCCTAACCCCCCACGAGCTCTGGAAACCCTACTCACCGACAGAAACACGACCCGGAGGTCATTTGGCTGCGCTTTACTATAGAGTGGAGGTCCTTCCACGGACGGGCGGCTAAATACGAGCGAAGATTCGCTATGCCCTGCCCCTCTTACCGGATGTATGATGATGGCAATCTTCTCTAGATGGGAACAATCTTCTCGAATAGAACTTAGTGTTTCACCCCCTTAAAACGCTACTAAAATACCTTTCCAGATCCTCAAAGACAAGACTGTTCCTGCCACGAGTTTATATGCATGACCAGTCCGGAGCTACGGTGCCGGAAACACAGCCGCAACGTCAAATAAGTCAAACCTGGTTTATTAAAGACTTTGATAAACGCGTATTTTAGACCTAATTTAATTTTTAACAATTTTATTTCGTTACACGAGATTTTTTTTAATAAATACAATAATTTTCGGGGATGTATGCCTAGTCGTTGATAATAAATTAAACAGCTTACCAAAGACATATTTTTTATTAAGGTAGCAAAATGGCTGCCGGCATATAAATGGATATGAGTTCAATCATCTCTTTAAGTTATTGTATTCATTAACAAATAAAGTGTATATTTTTAGAAATATTGTATTTTAGATTTCAATTTAGTATCGTTACATTTTCAATAAATTTTAATATTTTTCTACCATTTCTTTATTTTAATAATAATGCCTGCAATGTACAAGTTCGTTGCTATAATTAAGCATTTTCTAATTTTTTTTTGTGCTTTAATTTTGATTTGCAATTTCAAGTAATGCAAGATGAAAAATATTGTAGCGTTACGGTCATAAGTTTAAACAATCCTTTAGAAAAACTATATTAACCCGTTTATAGGAGTGGTGGGATGTTAAACGTTTTATCGATAACGTGATATGGAATACCGATTCTACATTTTAGTATATCGAAATACCGAGTCTACGGCAAATTATATATTGAGACCAAAACTCCTTTTTGACAAATTGTCACTTGGGGGATTTGCCCTACCACGCTTGACAGGCGGATTGATGGCAACAGTTGGTCTTAGCCATTATGTCGAGCTCCTATAAAAAAAATTGTCGATAACTACCTACTTAAGGCAATAGTACATCCCTAGGCATGGAATAATTGCTGGTCGCGTGCCTGCCACGAGTCCTATGAACTTTACACTTCATTATAAATCTTGTGCAATTCTATACGTTTATTACCCGTGTTTTTCCCTTGAAACATTGAATATTTCATGAGCCGACGTCCTCTGGCGTAATGATCATGATTGCGTTTCCAATTAATTAAATTACAGCCATGATTTTACAATGGTCATTATGCCTGTTTTTCTTCTTCATGTAAGTACGCAGTAACAGTACCTACCTAATGTCATTTTTATCTCGATAAAAGTTCATTCCTAATTTTTTTTTATAGTAGCTCGACATCATGGCTACTCTACGCCTGATGGAAAGCGAAAGAGAAGCCCAAGTCGCTGTGACAACTGGCAAGTAACTGGTCAGTTACCTGTCAGTTGCCAGCGCCATGCCGGCCCAGCCCTAACCCCCCACGAGCTCCGGAAACCCTACTCACCGGCAGAAACACGATCCGGAGGTCATTTGGCTGCGGTATTCTATAGGGTGGAGGTCCTTCCCCGGACGGGCAGCTCAATTCGAGCGAAGATTCGCTATGCCCTACCTCTCTTGTAGGGCATAGGGAAGGCTCTCTCTAATCCGGCGATGAAGTAATTTAATTATTGTGCGTTCCCTATAAGGTGATGTTGTCTGTCGCTTTAGTCTAGAGACCGCTAGCCGTCTACGAACGGGGTCGACCTAGGCACCTCTGTTCTCGGCTTTTGGCCATTGAAGTGAACTTCTACTGCAATAGGCTGATGTTATAGGAAAATCATAACACCCTTCTTTAAATTGCATTATTGTATAATGCATAACGTAAGCTTTTTAAATTGATTGCAGATTGCCAAGTCTTGATCACAGAAAAACATTTTAGATCACATAAACTTTATCAGACATAAGTAACCATTATTGTACATTACAAAGCACAGGCATTATTTGCTTAAATGGAAGCTCCAATCTACTACGTTGTAAAACTTTTTGTAAATGAAAATAAACTATTTTATTTAAAAAAAAAAAAAAAAAAAAATATTTCTTACGAAAGTAGCACATTACTGATGCCATAAGATAGGTCCAAGTTTAAGACACGTGCACGATGGCTTAGCCATAAGCCCGTGGAAGCACGGGGTACCATAAGGCCCGTCGTGCTCAGTCGAGCACGCTTCCTGACCTACGGTAGGTGAGGGCAAAGCCGTATGGATTATAAATACCTTTCCATCTATTGTGAAGTTCATCAACAAGTAACTTTTTATTGCTATATTATGTACGCCGTATGGTAACTTATTCCGTCAATTAAAAGCTTTGAACTTAGGTATTTATCGTATAAAAGCCATATTTAAAAAATATAATAATATGTGCACATATTGAACCTATAACGGGTCCATTAATAGCCAGTGTAATTTTAAGTTAAAGGCGCTTTTTTATTATTTTCTTTCAAAAATCGCGGGCTGACTTCTCCCGAAAATCTGCAAAAGACGAACCGCAACCAAACTTGGGGTCAATTTTTGTTATCTCCGCGCAGCCCCGGTTTTATAGAAACCCCTAAGAATATCTTGAATCACAGATTGGTAACAATACCCAGTAGGTACAGTACCCAGTTCTTACCTAAAAAAATCAGGTGTACCAGTACCTACTACTCATTTTAGCGGTCAGGCCGAGTCAAGATGTTGACTAGTTAACATATTCATTCATTCCGTGATATTAATGGCAACATAATAAATCATAACTAAGTAGGTATTCTGTTAAAATGGACGCAAGGAAAATGTTAAAAACCGTACAAATAACATGTTTAATCATAAAATATACCTAAAACAAATTAACAAACCTACAAAATAGTATCTAAAATCTAAGAAACGCACTCTGTATTTCAGGCTTCTGTTTTCTGCGGCACCCCGCATTTTTGAGACTGATTCAGTACACATCCCAGCTCGTGACAGAAACAATCGTCTCTATGAGGATCTGGAAAACAATCCTTATTTGAATTGATGTAGTTAATATACCTACGCATAGTATAGATAGACAGGTTCCAGTCTGCGACAAACGCTTCCGGGGCGGGTCGAATGCGCCATAGAATTTCCTACACTGATCTTGCCTATACTTTCATATCACCAACTTATTGCGTGGATGTCGCGGAAGACGACTAAGGGAATATCAGGAAACGGACAGTAGCTTTACCTGGGTACAAATAACACTGCGACACGGTAGTCTGATGAGCAGTGCTCACCAGGTTTTCACCAACGCCGTCATTTCTCGCAACTCTTGCGGCCATAGTAGTAGGCCAGTAGAGGTTCTGTGGGACGGTTTCGAGACGGAACGCTGGTTGGCATAGGCAGAGCAATGCTTAGGGTAAGGGGGGTTTAGTGGGTATGCCCTCCCATTTTGGGAGGTGTGAGTCCCAGGAGGCGGCATGAAGGTGCCTAATGCATTCCCCTCTAGAAAAAAAAGGCAGAGCAATGCCATCCGGGGGTGAGGGTATTTGCCCTCCCCGGACCAGGAGTGCCGGCCGCTTATCATCTGCGGCTGGCCAGGGCAGGCAGGGATGTGGCCGTATGCTTCGGCGCTACCCGTGTCCCTGCATCTTGCTGCCCACCGACACAGGGGGGTTTAGTTGGTATTCCCTCCCATTTTGAGAGGCAAAAAAAAGGCAGAGCAATGCCGGATAGTATGCCTGCTTCGAGCCATTCTCGTAGTGGCGGCATAGAGGATCAGGCTTTCGCTCGATCCTCCATAAATACAGGCTGAATCCATGGCCCTAACTTTAGGACTTGACTAGCAACAGCCCAACATCACCGCCCCGAGAGAGCGCCGTTTCAACTCCTCACCTTCCCTGACTAGCTATACAACACAATTATATTTTCTTACCCTCAGTCAAGTCATCATTATAGTAAATAAGTATCGCAGGTATGTGTATATTCTCCGGGAGCAGGACGTCGCTGAACCGGTCGCGCTCGTCCGGTATCCCGTTCTCCTCTAAGGTCCTGTTGTAGCACAGCGCGTTGCCGAGGTACCGCCAGGAGTACGAGAGCATGTGGGAGTTGTGCGGCAGGTACCGCATCATCACTTGGTATAGGGTTTCTTCGGAGCATACCTCGAGAGTTACCGTGGAGCCTATGGAGATGGAAAGAGTTTTATTACCTAGTGGATAGGTGAATGCAGTTCCGTTTTCACCGTAACGGCACACTGAGCCCGTGACCAAAGCTCCATATCCTCAGAGGTCCCTCTAAGGACAGACAGCTTTTCTGACCCATTAGTTCTTAAGTTAAAAAGAAAATCATAATTTTTTTGTGCAAGAAGCGGCAGACGACTAAGTGTGACACCCGCAACTCAAATCAAGTTCTTCGCTATCATTTTTGATAAAAAAAAAGCTACATTTCTATTCCTTCATTAGTTACGACTGAATAAAAATGTAGCTTTTACACCAAACTGAAAATGCTAACATAATTATTTTTCTCCATTTTCTAATAGGGTCCCAAATTCTTTTGTGCCCCAGGGTTCCAGCATACAAATAGCTTGAGTCTGCGGTTCCACTTAGGCGGAGCGGAGCAGAGCGGCGAGCTGTGTCGCCATTCATCAATCGATCATCATCATCATCAGTTTATTGCAGCTCACTGCTGGACATAGGCATCTCCAGTTGTTCGCCACTTAGGGTTTAATCTGGAAGATATCATACCTAATCGCCACGCTGCACGCTGGGCAGGCGAGTTAGCGATCACAGGGCGTAGCTTCTCGTCGTCGGTTTGTGGTAATTACGTAGCCAGTCGGTTGCCAGCGCCTCGGCAGGCCTTATTCGGCAGGATGCACCACTGGCAGGTTAGGTTGGCTTGAAGGAAAAAGATGATAGACCGCTCCCTTACATCCCTCATCATCATGGCTTGAAATCCTGGCGAATGTGGAACCGCAGCCTCAAACTGCCTGTCCCTTGAAGCAGAGCGAGCTTGCGAAGCTGCGAAATCCGCGATGCCGTCACCGTCTGGATATTTCTATCACATTTTCAAAACTTGCCAGTAATCGTATTAACGATCCTGATGGGCCTAGTCCTCGCGGTGGCCTTGCCCACCACCAGCCGCTCGTCCAGCCACCAGGGCTGCACCCAGGGCCGCCAGCGCGTGGACGGCCCCACGGGCTGGCGCGCGCCGTGCCCGTGGCGCAGGTGCGGCGTGCTCAGACCCGTCACGGGGTGCAGGTGCCGCGCCCACTCCTCGCCCCTGAACCAGTGGCTGATGTCCTTGCCCGCGAATGACACTATTGTCATTGCTAACTGAAAAGAAATAGCAGTTAGGTGCGTACCTCTACTCTTCTGACTGAATTATCCTTCAATCAGCAATCATTAATTATTAGATTAACGGCACTCAAGCGCGACATCTATACCATAATAAATCTGTAGAGAAGTCAATAGGCTATTATGGCTAAAAATTGTAATTAGTCCGTCTTTTAGCTTATTCAAAAATAAAACACACGTATTTTTTATTTATAAATTAGACTTAAAATTACAAAGTTATAGCTCGTTGAAATTACGCGTGACGTCACTCGGTGAGGCATTTTTACGGGAGCGAGTGACGTCAAAGACTCCCACTCCTAACTTTTGGTCCATTGTATCTTTGCTATTGTTTATTTGAATGAAAAAAAGAAAAATACGTGTCTTTTATTTTTGAATAAGCTAAAAGACGGACTAATTACAAGTTTTGGGCATAATAGCCTATTCTGTACATGAAATATATTTTCAAAATAACTATCAGGGGGTGATTAGTGATCGATACTGATGCCAAAAATGCAATCAGTAAAACTTTTGTTTGTCTGTATGTTCGTTATAGAAACAAAAACTGCTAGATGGATTTTAACGAAACTTGGTGCAATTATTCTACATACTCCTGGGCAGGTTATAGTACCTATACTTACTTACTTTTCATCACGCTACAATCAATAGGAGCAGAGCAGTGAAGGAAAGTGTTGGGAGACATTTTTATCTGTACCTATGTTTGATCACTTACGATCACGCGAAAACTACTGCATGGAATTGAATGCGGTTTACACCAATGTATTACTAGAGGATTAACTAAAAAGTTAGGCACCATTTTATGGAAGTCCGTTATTTTTTAAAATCCGATATCTAAGCGTGCGGCCGTAGGCTTGTTTGCCACCTTGGGTGGTATAAAAAACCCCATGCTACGCCTCTCATCTCGTCTCTCACCACTTAACTAAACCTGTAACCCGCGAATACTTTAACCCTCACTTCTCACCCTCTTTCCGTCGCAGTAGGCGAACCCCCTCTTGAAGCAGGGACAGTACTCCACGCAGGTGGTCTCGCAGAGCCAGTTGTTGACGGCGCACGAGCAAGTCTTGGTGACGCACTTGCAAACCTTACAAGAAGTTGGTAAATTAATAATTTGCGCTACAGACAATACCTATCTACCTAGATTCTACACACTAGCTATCTGGGGACATACTATGACAATCAAACGAACTACAAAATGATTGTTCGATATACAGATCGCGTAGTTTTCTATACTAATATTATAAAGAGGAAAGAACTACTACCTGTAACTAACAAACTATTTAAGCGACACCCAGCAGCCCATCCTACCCCGCGAGGAATTCTTACGGCCGTATAAACTAACGTTACTATGCGTCGCGCGAACGCACTGGTACCCAAACACAGGATTTTGGGCACAGTGCGTCCGCGCGTCGCTTAGTAGGTAACGTTTTAAATACGGCCGTTAATAGGCTACCACGGCTCTCCTACCTATATTTATTGCTAGAAAAAATATTTAAAATAAAAAGCAAAGGGAAGGGAGGGTGGATCCCTAGGGAGCCTAAAGTAACGAACTCCGATCTCGTCCTCATGAATTTAGTTGATATTATTATACGACTAGCTGTGCCAGCGGCGTCGCACGCTTGGATATCGGGTTTCAAAAATAACGGACTTCCATAAAATACTTATACCTATACCTAAGTTTTAAGTTAGACCTCTAGTAATACATTAGTGAAAATCGTATTCAATTTCATGCAGTAGTTTTTGAGAGATGCGCGTTCAAAAAATTTCTCCCGTTTTCCTAACATTTCCCTTCACTGCTCTGCTCCTATTAATAGTAGCGTGATGAAATTACCCTAATAACCTGCCCAGGAGTATGAAAAATAATTGTACCAAGTTTCGTTAAAATCCGTTGAGTAGTTTTTGTTTCTATAACGAACATACAGACAGACAGACAGACAGACAGACAAAAATTTTACTGATTGCATTTTTGGCATCAGTATCGATCACTAATCATCCCCTGATAGTTATTTTGAAAATATATTTAATGTACAGAATTGACCTCTCTACAGATTTATTATAAGTATAGATCACGGAAAAGACAAAAGAGGGATTTTGTGCTAAGACTGACACGCGACCAGCCACTTAATCAAGTCCTACCCTACAAGGAAGGAATCAACCGAATAATGGGATTTTGGGGCACAGTGTGTCCGAGCGACGCATATTATGTAACGTTTGTGAATATGGCCGTTAATCATCGGAGTTCTATCAACCTAACCGTACGATCAAACCTCCATACCTTGAACTGCTGCTCAAGCCAACGAGTCAGGTTCAGCACCTTCCCGTTGAGCGACACCCAGCAGTCGGTAGGCCGGTTGTGTACCGCCACCTCGGCCGGCGTGTACCACTCCTGCTTCGTGTATATCATCCCAATGTATAATGCTAGCAAAAATCGCGCAAAGACTCATGCACGCGTACCTTTGCAGCATGACGAGATGTCAGTGACAACTGATGTGTCAAAATATTCGAATGGAATGTGACAGTTCATCTGTGGGCCAACATTTACCTCAACCTCCTTGGTAGTCTATGATCACAAGGTAACTTCAGTTGTGCTGTCTGTCTGTCGAGTAACTACCGAGTTTCTTGGGAACTAGATTTAGGATTATTTGTTTAAAAGGATGTTCCAATGTTACCATATTGAATGAAACAAAGCAATACGGAAGATGACAAGGTATGAAAATGAAGAAAATAATAAGTCCGTCTCTTAGATAATAAAAAAATATAAGACCCGTATTTTTTGTTTTGTCGAAATAACAAGAAAATACTTAGATATAGCGTATTAAAGTTACGGAGTGGGGGCTAACTACGTCACGTTAGAGTATATTTTGTACTCTAACGTGACGTCATGTGACATTTAAAATCAATGTATCTTCGTAAGTTTTTGAACAAGAGGCAAAATAAAAAATACGTATCCAATATTTTTCATTAATCTATCTGATGGACATTAAATTATTTTTTAGTCATCATCCCAATTCATGCGACCAGTAAATATGTATTCAAAAATTCATTGAACATAAAACATTTTATTGATTACATAAGGAGTATAAACCCACAATATCAACAGATATTCATAGTGGAAAGCTAACAAAATAATGTTTGTTGCAGATAAAATCGCTGGCTAATTTGTCGTTGAGTTTTAAACACCATTTTATTTTTTAAAGGTACTTTCTCCTGAGCAAATAAAGGTAAGAAATGTCAATAGGCTATTATGGCTAAAAATTGTAATTAGTCCGTCCTGTATCTTATTCAAAAATAAAGGACACGCATTTTTCCTTTTTTCATTCAAATAAACAATAACAAAGATACAAGGCATCAAAAGTAAGGAGTGGGAGTCTTTGACGTCACTTGCTTCCGTAAAAATGCCTCACCGAGTGACGTCACGCGTAATTTCAACGGGCTATAACGTTGTCATTTTAAGTCTAATTTACAAATAAAAAAATACGTGTCTTTTATTTTTAAATAAGCTAAAAGACGGACTAATTACACTTTTTAGCCATAATAGCCTATGTATAACATTATACTCAATTTCACCTATTTCTCGGTGATTAAAATGCAAAATAATTGAATGCTAATCAATTTTTAAATAAACATTCTTTATAATTACAATAAAATGATGACTTTAAAAGGCTAGGGCATAAATTATTATTGAATTTATTAATAGATTAATTATTAAAATCGTTGAATTGTGTAGATAAAGGTACATAATTTGAGATTATGTATTTCTGTCGACCATATTTCTATCTATATTCATTATAAATATATCTATACAGCTCTATGTAACATATAAAATGAGGCAGGCAAGTTGTAGAACACTGAACACATTATTATTCTTAATTTCGTGTTTATGTAAACATCTTTCTAGCATGACAGTGCAATGTAACGCTTGTAGAATTGTCCCAATAATGTCTCCCGACGCGAATCAAACCATACATTTAAAACCATTTTGCTAGGAAAGGACTGCAACTCATTTCGCAAATAGCAATATCAACTAAACTTATTTATTAAATTAAGTTAACAGTCGCAGCTAATTTAACCAAAGATCTAGACGAGTGAAAATGCTATAACAACCTGCGTTCAAGATTTCAGCATTCGAAATTGTAACAAATTTATTAAATAATACTAAATTCTTATATAAAAAGTCCGTCTATCTGTACATAAATGAACATATTTGTTTAGTGGGCACAGCAATAGATGGCGTTAGTGTCACTATAGCTTTTTGATTTATTTAAGCAACATTATTTTTTATTTATTCAAGCAACATTGATATGCCAGTTTCTCCCAACTAGCACATTTAAATATAAATGAATGAACGAAGTTTTTTTTTATTTTTAACATTTACAGTTAAAAATAGGTGTTTACTGAATAAGAATCCCATAACATGTAAAAATAGCTGTTTACTGAATAAACGATTTATTATTTATTTGTAACAGTTTTCATGGTGTGTTTTTTTTTCATTTTTAACGTTTAAAGCGGATAATAATAGGGAATATGCATTTATTGGTCATTCCATATCGTTCCATTCACTTATTTGATTTTGAATAAAAAACATATTAGCATACCAACCGATCACCCTTATATTGCCAAGCCCACTAAACGCACCACCCTATTTAATCGTGCGGGTGTCATGAGGCGGGCGGCTGGTGCGGCGCCTGCGACAGGTGCTTGACGATGTCCACCCAGTCCCAGCCCCTGGGCTTCTCGCCCCCCCTCCCTATTTCCGCTTTGTCCCACGCCCGACGCTTCTGCGCTTTCGTTAGGTGCTCCTTCTTTTCCGTTTTCTTTGTTGGTTCGCCCTGGAATTTAAAAACGTTGTCCCATTTTACTAGCTTGTCAAACGGATTTTGCCTTAAGCGGTTAGTTTGCCAGCTGAAACTGTTAGAATAGCGTAACTTGCGTAAGTGAACCACTTTTCAAAAATGTGTCCATATAGGCTAACTTAGCTGGCATATGCAAAAACCAGGCTCATTAATTATGAGTAATCCACTTCACAAAATTAGTGCACCAGAATTCAAATATCTTTTAGAGTCTTCAAAGTCTTTGACTGTTGATCAGTTTGACTAATGCTTAGTCATAACAAATGCCAATGCCAATCATCATCATCAGCATATTGCAGTCCACTGTTGGTTGGGCACAGGCCTCTCCAGCTGCCCGTCATCGGTCTGTGGTATTTAACTGTGGCCTTCAAATGTGATTGTTATACTGCCACCAGTCGGTAGCCAGCGCCTCGTGCTCTATTCGGCAGGATGCACCACGGGCAGGTGAGGTTGGCTTGAAGCGAAAAGATGATAGGCTTACATCCCTTTTGTATGTAACTTTAAAACCATACAAGTAGTGTCCTAGTTCTATTAGTGATTCAATAAAAGATTCAAATATACCTGGTCATCAACAGCGATTTTCTCAACTCTCGCCGACACTATCGCCTCCTCAGTCTGTTCTGCTAATATTTCGGACACCTTCTCCTTGAGACACTCAAACAATGTGTATGTCATCGCACACCCGACCCATTGATCTGCTTCAGCATTTACTATGGACAGGATATTTTCTTTTACTGCTGGTAATCTAAAACATTGCAAACAATTGCCTTTAAATTTGAGGAATAGAAGGAAATATTCTTAAAAGACACTTTATAACAGATTCTATTGCCCTTTTATCATAATAAAATAAAAAGGTCTTGAGGGAAATGGATGAATCTTTGTTTTTTTTTTAATAAATAAATATTAGACAACATCACATACATTGCTCCGATCCCAAAATTAAATAATACAATTCAACTACCATTTTAAATTCCGAAAGTTAATCAACTACCTACCTAGGAAATTGATCAACTTACGATTCTTGCTATTTTCCGGTGACATATCTATCAAAATGATAAATTTAATAACCATGAAGAATATACTCACAAATGTTGATTATAAAATATTTCTAAGTTAAAATTAGGCTTTTCCGTTGGGTATGTAGGACCCCATGAGATTTCTAGAATAAATGTTTTGTCTCCATCTGCATACTGTAACAAAAAATAAAATGATGATGATCATCATTCATCATCAGCCTACTGCAGTTGTTTGTCATTTAGGGCAAACATAATACCATAATACCAGATAGTAAATGTAATAACATAATACCACAAACCTTGTATTGATAAGTTTTATCATCTAATTGTTTGAAGTCTTCGTCTCCCTCATAAATAGATTTCAAGACCTCCACCTCCTCCGCCTGTTGCTCCGCATCAGCTGACATCGTTCCACCGTAGAGTCTGTCTGAAAATCAACGCAATTTAAACATGAGTTTAAACTTAACCTACAAATCTAAAAGCCTCGCCAATTATATTCCTGATTGCAATGAACTTTCAAGTATTTAAAATTTACCTTTAGGAACACCTAAGGGGTGCACTAACAACATCTTACAGTGCGATTCCAAAATACTTACAGGTTACATCAAAATCGATTGAAAATAACCTTACAAATACTTACAGAAATGTTATGAATCTTCGAGAAACCAATGAATGTAAGTACGAATGGTGGTTCTTGTGATGAATGTCTATGTTTTCTGTGATAAAAACTTGTCGAAAATACAAAAAATGTATTCGGAACAGAAAAATACCACTGATGATTGCCACTTCAACAGCTGTTTGTCAAATGATTTATCAATCTGTCAAGTCACATTGACATATAATGGTAGTTTATAAAGCTCGTCCTTATATTTGATGCGATCCTTTCACCAACCAAGCTTCTTCTTTTGCCTTCCAGTATCTGCTTTCAAAAACTGTAATATTAGCCAACATAACAAATAATGTGCATTACAACAATATCATGTACATTATAATCAAAAATCAAAAAAGCAAGGTTATTTTGATAGAATAATTTTTTAGCTAGAACTTGACTCTTGAACATACTTTGTAAATGCAGATAATTGTTACCAGAGGTAGATAAAGTACACACATTAGTAGAAAATTAGCACTTTATGTACATGCTGCATACCGATATTGTTTCTGTTTCAATTTCATTAAACTATAGGTTGTGTACAGGTTTTTTATTCAGTGGTCATAATACGATATTTAAAACATTTGTGTCAATTTTCCTGTTCAAAATAAATGCTGTGGATTGTTTCTCTTTTTCATTTTAATTCACTTTTAATAATTTATACAATTTAAAGAAGCCTGTTATAAAATACTCACAATAAATTTGCCAATTGGGTCGAAAGCAAAATAAGTTTATAAACGTACATGGTATAAATTATTAGATTTAACATGGCAAGAAAAAACGGGACAATATTTTCTGACGTTACCGAACGTTATTCAAAACTTCGAATTCCGCGAAGAGGCTTACGACTACGACAATTAAACGAAATTGTGAAACATAAAAAACCGTAGCTATTGTGATGATGAACAGTCACAAATGTGGTTGTAAGGAGAACCGTCCCCAAAACTCTCTACGGGTCGGTTGTAGCTGCTCAACGAGTAATCAAAAAATGCCAGCTGACAGCTTCAAAATACCAGCTGTGCCCATCGGCAGACCGCTACACAACAGCACCAAAGCGAACCTAAACGAAAATAAAGAACAGTCATCATCTGGGAAGTGTGAGCTTCAAGGTAAAAAGGATGATAAGAAGAAATCCTGGTCCCTTTCAGACTTCGACTTGGGGCGGGCGCTTGGTAAAGGAAAATTTGGCAATGTTTACTTAGCACGAGAGAAGCAGTCGCACTACGTGGTCGCGCTGAAAGTGCTCTTCAAAAGTCAGATCTTAGATTCGGAAATAGAGCATCAAGTGCGTCGCGAAGTCGAGATACAGTGTCGTCTCCGCCACCCGAACATTCTACGCATGTACGGTTACTTTCACGACGAGAAGCGGATTTATTTGATTTTGGAATATGCAAAACACGGCGCCCTCTACAAGCTGTTGAAGGAACGCGGACGTTTCGACGAGAAAACAGCTGCGATATACGTTAGAGATTTGACAAAGGCGTTAGCTTACTGCCACACAAAGAAGGTTATTCACCGTGACCTCAAACCTGAAAATTTACTGATTGGACACAATTTGGAACTTAAAATAGCCGATTTTGGATGGTCGGTTCATTCACCGTCATCAAGAAGGATGACTTTGTGTGGAACTTTGGATTATTTGTCCCCAGAGATGATTGAAGGCAAGCCTCACAGCTATGCAGTTGACATTTGGAGTCTTGGAGTATTATGTTACGAGTTGCTTGTCGGTCTACCACCATTTGATGCGAAGGACTCCCACCAGACATATAGAAAGATCCGCTATGTAATTATCAAGTACCCTGAATTTATTTCTGAGAAGGCAAAAGACTTGATGGGAAAGTTATTAGTGATTGATCCGGAGCAAAGGTTGCCATTGCCCAATGTGTTGCAACACCCGTGGATCCTGGAGAACGCTCCGGAAGGTGCAGTCCTTCCTATTCATAATGCAGAGCCTCTTGCACAATAATTTATTTGTATATTGTTGTAACTTAGTATTAGTAGTTCAATCCTGTATCTCAAATTATGTATTCAATTCTATGACTTTATTAATTAATTAATTGGAATGTTGTGTGAGCTCAAAATTAATAGTTATTGATTCTATATAGATGTAGCCACAAATTAGGTACTTTGCATTTATTTGTTAGATTAAAACACTCTTCATTACTTATGCCTATCAACTGTTCAAATAATACTCTATTCTAGTTGATATTTTTGTAATTATGAAGTAAGGAACTTACAAAACGACTGCAAAAGACTTAAAATGACTGAAAAACTAATATTTATTCCAGTGCTGTAAAGTTTCTATTCTAAAAAATCATGTTATGAGTGTAAATAATTTTAATACATTGTTTCTATGGTGCAATTATTGTTTTTTATTCTTATTCATGTAGTACACATCTAGGGCATACTTATCAAACTTAGGGTCACGTTTCACAACAAGATGCCAATGTATGAATTCACCTATCAAACATATTGTACTTATTGAATACCCTATAGCTAGCGCAATGAAGGCTCCGTACAACTTTTTCAAATTCATCAATGCTTTAACTTCATCTTCCTTGGTCTCTAAAGCCTTGATAGGGTGCATTGCATCGTTCAGCCACTTCTCCACCAACCCCACTTCAACTATCCGACTCATGTAGATATCTGCCAATGGTTTCAAGGGGGAATTCTTGTGGAAACCAATGGAAATTGGAGTATTCACAACACAATCCGACATTATATGCAAGTTTCTCTCCACATCCATGATGGTCATCTCTGTACCGTTAGCAGTAGCATTGACATCAGATTCAATATTCATATCCACATTCTTTCTCTTCACACTGATGTATTTGAGGAAATCCTGATTGTCGTAATAAGCGTACACACCTCTAGCGACTTTGTTCGCCGCTTCAAACGGATCATTGATTATCTCGAATCTTTGTCCGATAGTCTCTATTTCATCGGACGATTTCTGAAAGAACTTCTTAGTTTCCGTGCCCCAGCCCCCGCAAGCTATCTTACTTTCCACCAGTTCTTTCAAAGTATCAATTGTGACTCTGGGGGCAGGGTTTGCGAGAATAGCGGTCATGCTGGCTCTGTAGGATACGACGACCAGAATGCAGTATAACCAATACCACCCAGTTAGAAGTCTCAGGGACCATCCTGTGGGTAGCTTGGGTAAAGACACGACGAGCAGCATTCCGTAAGTGTAGAGAATGCTGTTTATTATCTCGCCAAACAGATACAGGCCCGCCGGCTTCTCGGACTCTGCAATGTAAATAGGAGCTGTTTATGTTTGGAGTTCGTCTCGTTAGCTGGGGTCATTGCAACGTGCAAACGAGACTGTGTTTGTTTTGCGATCCTGTTTGCAGGTGTTAAATGTTTTTATTTAGATACAAAGTCACGACTAGGCGCTGTCCCTTGAAGGTCCACTTTGTGGATATTTTAGTTTGATGCAGGTATTACGAAATTCTGTGAGGGTAATGCGAGGAAGGCAACTTAGATTTTACATACATAGCCAGTTAGGTATATAACTGCCATCTAAGTAGTACTTAAAGGAAAAAATAGGGTAAAACTTGTGTTGTAAGATGATTAAATTAAATACCTGGCTATAACTCTCGAGCAGCAAAAATACAGCGGAGCGGTGAATTTCCCTCAGTCTTTAATTTAGTTTAGATTCCAGATTAAATACCTACCTACCTATGACCTAATCATCGTCATCAGCCTATCACAGTCCACAGCTGAACATAGGCCTCTGGTTGTTCGTCACTATGGGCAAGCACCTGGAAGCTTTACTAGGTAAATACCTAATCTATGTAAAACAACAATTAACCAAAATACTGACCATCTAAATAATCTTTCTCCTTTTCACTGATTGTTCTAGCATCCTTGCTGACCACATGAGTTTTTTTATATTCTTGCAGGTTCATATAGTATCTAGCCAGACCAAAAAATATAGTCCCAGATATTAATAAAACCAATAGAACCGCTATCCACATATACAATCTGAAAGAAAATACCTAAGCAGGTAAATTCAACAATATTTTAGATACCTAGAACGGTTTTATTTTCAATCTGACCATCTCTACGGCTGAATTTCTGAAGGTTTTTCGGTAAATACCACTTCCGGATGATCGTAACATTTTTTCCGGATTGCCTCATGTCTGAATGTATTTTGGGAAGCATCCTTCGGAAGTTCTGCATTACTAGGTAGGTAGGTATTTCACGTACTTATTACCTACTTGGTTAATTTATTTCCGCATCGAGCTAATTAAATGACTTTCACAAGAATGTTTATTAACGTTTATTATAATGTTTATTAACCATTATTATACCTACTTACGTGTGTAGAACGCGCATTCAGTCATCTCATCTCCCAAAATGCTCAAACCCAATGTTTTAACAGTTCGAGTTCTCGAAAACAAATCGAGTAGGTAGGTTTTTAAGCAAACATAGCTACTTTAGGTTAATAAAAGTAGTTCATAACCTACTTGAAAGGTAAAATCAAAGTTTTCCAAGAGTTGTCTGTCAAAGCCTCCGGAGTCAGGAAGGTGAAGCACTGTGACGTGTAAGGGATGCTCAGGTCAGTTAGCTCCAGGTGGTAAGGGTTGTACTGCAGGTTGCCGAGCGCGACGTCGGCCTGGCCATTCACCATCTCTCCCAGAAGTCCGGAGAAGGAGCCATTGGCCTGCACTTGACCCCATTTGTATAGATCCGCGTTGATTGGCTGATACAACTTCGGTTGAAAGTTCATTTGTTTAGCCAGGGTGTTGAGAATCTATCAAAATTGAAGGTTTCGTTAGAATTTTATAATTTATCTTCTACTCAATAGTAAATTAATAGTTAATAATTTCTAGTGACTAGTGTACGATCTCCTAAATCTAGTTGCCAGGCTCCCCCTTGAAAAGAGGGAAAGGATAGATGAAATACAAGACAAGTTTCCTTCATATCTACCTACTTATAGGTTTCTTTAAACTAAGCGTGATGTACTAGTCACAGATGCTTGTCATGCCAACTGCACTGCAGACCTACAAATCATTCTTGTCCGCAAACCGACAAGATGTTACGGGTCAGTCGTCAGTATAGCGGTGGAAATCCAGAAAACTTTGGCTGGCTTACCCGTTGCGATGGCAAACTATGGCTCCTTTTTAGAGAAAACGATCCAAGTTTTTTGCATAGTTACTCCTTTCACCTGACGAAGAGCTTGGTCGTCAGGTGAAAGGAGCAACTATGCAAAGAACTTGGATCGTATTTAATTAAACACTAACTCATTTTAAAAAAGTAGTTTTTTATATGAAAATAAATAAATATCTCAGTGGGCGTGTCAAAATGGTCCTTCGAGCCAGACAACTCACTTCGATCTCCACGCCGCCAACTTTATTCGTCTCGTTCGTTTTCGTGACCACCACGGACGGTACGTGGTCCAGATACACCACGTTCAAGACTTCGTTGTTCAAGTTGCTAGTCTTGTCCGCGAACAATGTTCTGTTGTAGTGAAACCTCCCGTTGTTCCAGATGTCCACTCTACAAAGATAGTAATTATAGATAGGTATACCTACCAGACCACCGTTATGAGTTAAAATAACATGCAATACCGAACACTCAATCTACAACTAAAAAAATTGTTGGTAGGGTCCAATCCCATGATCTTTAACTAAGGTTAAGGTCATCTAAATAATGGCACTCTAGAACGTAACTAAGGTTTTTTTACCAATGACTGGGGGCGTCTCTAGAAAATCTAGACCTTAATAAATTTAGAAAAGGTCGTTTCGCGCGCATCAAGCGCGTATAAAAAAGCTATTTTGCCCCTAGCAATAATACCTATGAGCCACAGTTTTTTCTACATTAAAAACTAACCTTCTAGACACAAAAACGCTCTTGATAGGATTCGGAAACGGCACAGTTGAGAGATCGAACCAGGCCTTGCTCTTGGGCGCTCCCACAGATATGCTGTGGTACCGCAAGAAGAGCACGTTGATGATGCGTTTCCACAGGTAATGCAGGTCGCTGTGAAACAGTCTGTAGTCGTGCAGCATTATGTATTTAGCCCGCGTGTCAAGGATCCGGTATCTGGGAAAGAATGTGACCTTGTGCCAATGTAGTTATTAGTAGTAGTTCAGAATCAAGAAGTTGGTAGAGATAGGCGATAACAGTTCGCCTTGTAGATGTATAAGGCCTGTAAGATAAGTACCTACAGTCGGTCTGGAAGCAAGAAGTTGGCAGAGATAGGCCGTTTAGTATAGGAAAGATTGTTATGCCAATGCTGCGCGTGATTTACTGTGCACACTCTTCTGCACGACAGGGCTTCACCGTCCACTCTATCAGCATGTGTTCCTTACTTATTTGGTCTTAATAAGGCACACCAAACCACCGACTGTTCAATCAAAGCCCGACTAAAAAAGCACTAAGAAAAACTTTCGCCAAAACTTTGGAAATTCTTATAAGGTACTTATTGCGATTTCATATCGGAGATTTCGTAACAAAATTGTTCGAAAAAGTTTAAAAAGAGACGATAACTGAGTACCTATATGCACGTAGGTAGGTACATACGTACCTATGTATGTTTATAATTTCCCTCTGAGAACTTACCTGTCTCCGAAACGCAACAATCTAGAAGTTTGCAGACCGTTTGCTAGAAGAATAACGTACACGTTGCAACCATCTTTCCTTGCCTCTCTCAAAGATTCCAGCGTATCAAAGTTTGGAGATAGCAGGTCTTCGTAATCTTCTACCACAATCTGCAAACGATAGTCATAGAGAAATACAGAGGGAGTTACGACCAAAGTAGCCGCATCGTTGATGTTCATGGGCTGACTTTGACAGACCACTATTTTGTGATATCTGAGAGGAACTAGGGAGTTTGCATTTGATCCTGGCTATCGATCGCTCAAAGTGCCCACTGGGAAAGAGGGGCCTGCAGACTAGTAGGTACTGCCACCAGCAGCTACAAAAAAAAGTTACTTTCACGACATAATATTCAGATTGGGTAGGTAGGTAGGTATTAAGAGGAAATATAAACAGAGGGAGTTAATCATCATCATTAGCAGCCTATTGTAGTCCACTACTGGACCTATGTCCACACAGACACAGACAGGTAAGTTGTGGGCAAACATCTGGAAGATATACCCATAATCGCCACGTTGGGCAGGCGGGTTGGCGATCGAGTTAATACTATTGTAGAAAATCGGTCTGCTCAACTTTCATGCCAAAACTACTGTAACTTTCTACTTATACCAGTTCTACCCACTCACCATGACAATAGGCACAGCCATGGTCCTCTTGAACAGGTCTCCGTCGAACACGTTCAGATACACCGCGTCGCACACAAAGGTCATGCAGGTGATCTCGTCGTCTGATCTAGTCATCTCATTTAGCAGGTCAACTAGAATCTTTTCCAGGTCCTTACGCTCGTTCAAACCTTTCAGGATAGGGGTTAAGTCTGCTAAAGTGCTAGAAACGTAATGTATATTATTGGGATGCGAAAGGCCCAGGATCGAGCAAAGTGGGGAACAATTTTGAGTGGCCTAAGTCCAGCAGTGGACTGTGAGGGGCTGATAAATGTTTGACATTGGAGGGGGCATACCCGCCTTTCTCTCACATAAGCAATCAAAGAGAGGTAGGGCATAGCGAATCTTGCCTCGAATTGAGACGCCCGCGCGCCCGTCCGGGGAAGGACCTCCACCCTATAGAGTACCGCAGACAAATGACCTCTGGGTCGTGTTTCTGCCCGTAGGGTTTCCGAAGCTCGTGGGGGGTTAGGGTTGGGCCGGCATGGCGGTGGTAACTGACAGGTAACTGACCAGTTACTTGCCCGTGGTCACAGCGACTTGGGCTCTCTTTCGCTTTCCACCAGGCGTACCCATTATGTCGAGCCACTATAAAAAACAATTGAATGTCAAAACGGGCCATGCTTGAATGACGCCCACACAATAACCTACCCCCGTCTGTTAAACTCCATATAAATTCGAGCTAAATGCCCAATGATTAAAGTCCACTATTTAATCTAGATACGTTGCTGTCAACGTTTTACTACGTGTGATCGTATTTCACTGAATGCCTGAAAGCCAGTGTAACTTTACTTACAAGAACTAATCAACTTACTTAGCACACAACAACACACATAACAATATTATTTTCTTCATCGTCTGCTTTAAATAAAAATATCCTTCTAAATTAAATTTGTGTGACTCGTGTACAGTGAGTGAATGCAGTCCAGAACTAAGTAGTCTAAAGCGAATCCCTCCTGTAGACAGATTGATCGACAACCGCATATAATATGCACACCCAATCAGGCTGGTGCCACTTCAGGTTCACAGCTAAGCTACTAATTGAACTGGTGAATATTTTATTACCACCTAAGGTTCAATGGAATTGGTTAAAATTTAAATAAATACGTAAATAGGGTAGTTTAACCCAATTAACGTAACTAGGGGATGTATGGGAGCGGCTTATCATCTTTTCGCTTCAAGCCAACCTCACCTGCCCGTGGTCCATCCTGCCGAATAACAAACGAGGCACTGGCAACCGACTGGTGGCGGTATAACCATCACAATACGGATGATGACAAGGTATGAAAATGAAGAAAATAATTAGTCCGTCTCTTAGATAATAAAAAAATATAAGGCCCGTATTTTTTGTTTTGTCGAAATAACAAAAAAATACTTAGATATAGCGCATTAAAGTTACGGAGTGGGGGCTAACTACGTCACGTTAGAGTATATTTTGTACTCTAACATGACGTCATGTGACATTTAAAATCAATGTATCTTCGTAAGTTTTTGAACAAGAGGCAAAATAAAAAATACGTATCCAATATTCTATCTGATGGACATGAAATTATTTTTTAGTCATCATCCCAATTGAAGGCTTAGCTAAATACTACTGACCGATGACGGGCAGCAGCGTCACCGGAGCGAGAAGCTACGCCCTGCGATCGCCATCCCGCCTGCCCAGCGTGGCGATTATGGGTATATCCTCCAGATGTTTTCCCTAAGTGGCGAACAACTGGAGAGCCATATGTCCAGCAGTGGACTGCAATAGGCTAACGGTGAACGTAACTAGTAGGTACCTACGTATTGAAATTTGATGCCAGATGAGAGGGATTTATGGGGGCAAATATACGCGATCCGTTCAACGAACGATCGTTTTCTGTAGTAGGGCCCCAGACTAGGAGGAAAATGAGGGGATGTACCACCATGTGATCTCGAGTTTTAGGGGTGAAAATATTCCTCTCATCCGTTTGTTTGGTGAGAACACAAACAAGGCCACCTGGTTACCAAATCAATCCTTTAGAAAAAAACTCTACTTTTTTTATGAAAAGAGTGTTCAGGATGACCTCACACCACCTGATGGTAAGCGGTCGTGTGGTCCAAATGTTAGGTCGGCAGGCACAATAGGGCATACCCATCGCGCCTGTCGCCCTTACCCTGAAGGCCCGCTGAGATGCCGTTTCACGCCCCGCCTAAAGAACCCATACCAGGATTGTAAGAGGAAGGAAACACATGAGTTGGAAGGGCATTATCTGCCGTCTTATTCTGCTCTTTGCCATACAATAATCCAGTTATTACCTACTACTATTATATTAAGTTTTCTTTCTGAATAAAATACTAAATACTAAGTAAATGTGGATTTGGACAGGGAATATGAAAACGCAGGATTTATAAAATACTTTTATTGAAAAAATCCCTGTATAATAAAAACATTGTATATGAATATAAAAATATATCTGACTCTGTAATTGATTTGTTCGCAAAATATAAAATTACTTACTTATCTAATACATAACGATAAAGTTAATAAATAAGGTAACTATCATTAATATATAATTGAGCGATTTATTTATACTTATACATCTAACCAAGCACCATGTTTGGAAATAAGTCCTTTTCCAGTTAAGATAATTATAACGAATTCGTTCTAGAAATATTGTAGACATCATAATAATAAATATCAGACAACATCACATACATTGCTCTGATCCCAAAGTAAGTAGCTTAAGCACTTGTGTTATGGGTATCAGAACAACGAAGGTACCACAAATAAATACTTAAATACAAATATAAACACCCAGACACAGAACAAACACAAGTGTTCATCACACGAATGTTTGTTCCGTGTGGGAATCGAACCCACGACCCTTGGTTCAGAAGGCAGGGGTCACTACCAATTGAGCCACCGAGCCAGTCGATATATATGTGTCGCAGTCATCTGGTTGAATCTGCTATTCAATTGAATGACTAGCGCGTTCATTGAATGACGACATTTAATTGAATGCCTAAAGGACAACTCGTCAAGTTATTGAATGAAACGTTCAACGTCTTGACTGAACGTCATTTTAGCATAGTCGTTGAATGGGTAAAAGCCGACTGTTTAATGTTTAGTTTTTAATTTTTCTTTAAAAGTATCCGGAGGCGGCGTATTAATAGGTAAATCCATGCTGTCACACTATTTTATTACGTATAAGTCAGTTTAAAGTACATCTAATCAAAAAAATATCAACACTCAGGTGATCATGTTCGACGCCATATTTGTTTTAGTGACTACTAACGCCGAGCGGGAAAAAAATGAACTAAATTACAATCACTTGACTGCTTTTACGTCCGCTCTTTTCAAAGGGCTATGTTTCAATCCGCTACCTAGTTGGACGTTAAGTGACGCGTGTTTAGTCAACGTTCGGTCTAGTCATTCAATTGAATGTCGTCATTCAATGAACGCGCTAGCGATTCAATTGAATAGGAGATTCAACCAGATGACTGCGACATATGCAACATAATTAAATACTGGAAAATTAACCAAAACGGTCACATTTTAATGGTATGGTCAAAACGATTCATAGTTGCCTTAATCTGATCATCAAATGCGACCATTTCATGATATTAAAACTTGATTAACGGAAGTCAAGCGCGACATTTTTCCTGTTGTACATTACGTACTTATAGCTTACAAGGTTCGACTGTGTTGCTACAGCCACGACTACTAGCAAACAACCCAATCAATTTTGCGTTGAGGCCACGATTTCTACATCACCTAAAAAGATTTTAACGTCGAAATTGTTTTGATCAGTCATGTTAATTACATATGAATGGGGCTGTTTCCAGGGTCAAAATAATAACATTATATTTGTGACGTCACGCGTAATTTTAACGGGCTATAATCTTTGTCATTTTTGGTCTAATTTACAAATGAAAAAATACGTGTCTTTCATTTTTGAACAATCTAAAAGACGGACTAATTACATTTTTACGGAAACAGGCCTATTGCCTCTAACCCTTACCAGTCTGTGATCACATAGAGACCATAATTAAATTGAACCTTATTCAATTTGTAGGCAAGTTGTGTGGCTTATACTATTATTAATCTAAAGCTTGGAGGGCGCGTAGGTCTTCCAGTGAACGACGTCCCGCCACCACTCGGGCCTCGTCAGGGACCCGGGGTACGTCATCACACTGCTCTGGATGTGTTTGTATGCCTGGAAATATATTAAGGGAATTATTTTATTACATTCATTTCAGCTTTACAGGATTTAGTGGGAGTGCGCAGTAATTTATTTATTTACTAGCTGTGCCAGCGGCGTCGCTCGCGTGGATATCGAGTTTCAAAAATAACGGACTTTCATAAATATCCCAAGACATGCCACGCTGGGCCACACATCGCCATCTAGCCCCAAACTAAGCCGAAGCTTGTACTATGGGTACTAGACAACTGATAAACTTACTTAGATACTTTTTTTTTTTGTAAATAAAACACCCAGACCAATACAAACAGACATGTTCATGCACACAAATGTTTGTACTGTGCGGGGATCGAACCCACAACTCTTGGCTCAGAAGGCAGAGGGCACTACCAAATGAGCCATCGAGAGCCATAAAATACCTAGTGCCATAGTATTAAGTTAGACCCCAGTAGGTGTTAATTGGGGCTTCTGGATCAAAAGAGATCCAGATAGCCCCAATTAACACATTTAATTGATGAATGATTGATTACCTTAAACATTGTTCAGTATAGTTTTAGACCTTTAAATGTACCTTTACCATATTTTCAAAACCCAATTTACTTATTGAATCAATTAATGATCATTTTCTTAGCTAAATACTTTGAATGAATGAATGATTAATCGTATATTCAATTCACTAAAACCTCTATCTATACAATACTGTATTGGAGCGACTAACCTATCAGGCTCATAGTATTAGTTTCATTCATTATTTACATTAATCAATAAATTGATAACAGTGCCGATTCAACGCTGAAACCCGACGACGCCGGAATGCGTTCGTCAATGCCTGCTGCTGCCATATATAGAGTAGTGGATTGTTTATAGTGCCCTGTCCTTGATTCTATTAACGAATGCAATAGAAATAAAACATAATGTTAAGTTTTATATGATTTATTTGAAATTACATGTACGAGTATGCAATATAATATACAGGTTCTGTCCGTTATAAATGTTAATTTTAATGAAGTTATGATTTGATTTCGATATCGTCTTGAATTTTAGATATCAGCTCCCTTGCACTCGAATAAATGTCGTCAAATAGCATTGATTTTGAAACATATTGAGCACAGATTTCAGCTTCACAATCACACATCTGTTGTTCGGTATTTGGAAAACTCTCTGCATTATAAATTTCAATTTTGATTATTTTTGTTCCCCTGGATACTGGTTTTTTAATGTATTGATAAAAAGATTGCTCTGTTTTTGTTCTTTTACGTTTCTGTCCGGGATTTTGATGACTTGGTTGCTGCAAAGGAATAAAGTTGAATAGTTCTTCAGTGTCCTGAAAAAGAAAATACAAATTAATATTTGAATACTCAAAATGTACAATATTTATTGTTGAACTTGATTTATCGATAGAACAATAAATGGAAAATACAAAGACTAGCACATTTTTTGTAAAGAAATTTCATCTAAAATAATGACTTACCGACATCACGCAATTAAACACAATGTGGTCTGACGAGTCCAAAAATTCAATAGACTAAAAATATATTTATTCCCTATTTATACATAATTTATTAATCGTAATTAGAGTTCAAAATTGCATATTTCATAGATGTTGAATACATGTACTAAAATGGTACAGTGAAATCAAACACGGACGGCGCGTCGCGGCCGCGGCGCGCCGATCTCCTTATTTACGACGCATAGTGCAGACAAGGGTTGCCATAAGTGCGAGGACTCAGACCGGGACATCTTAAGAAAAAACTAGTAAAGGTAGAAAAAGGAACACCTAAACACAAAACAACTTTTAACGCAGTATTCAATGCCAGCAACCTGTATCAGCAGCTACGTTGTTCTTTTATTATCATTGTTCTATATTGATTGCGTTTATAGTAGTTATAGTGGGTATATTACTGTTTACCAAGACCAGCCATCTATTAAATAACTATGTTTTTTAAGCCAGGACATGTCCCGACTTATCGGGATGTACGGCAACCCTAATCTACAGGCGCATAGTACTCGTAGTAACAAAAAAATAACATCAACAATACAAAAATTTGTAAGTACGAGTGTTCATTCCTGTTTATAGTAAAACTGCTGAACGGATTTAGATGAAATTTTCCTGTAATGTAGCAAGTAAGTACATCATACAACACATAGGACCATTTATAAAGATATTTTGTGAATTACTAAAATTGCGTAGACGAAGTCACGGGCACAAACTGATATGTAAATTAAGAAACACATTACCTTCCTTTTTTCTGACACAGTTGGTTAAATACATTGTTTTAAAACAAGTCCGTTCTACTAACAATAACAACCTTTTTGATGACTATGCGATCTATCATATTGGAGGGAAGCCGATTGACACAGCATATTTTACATCACATGCCCTATCCCATATTCGGGATTCTATGACGTAGATTTATCACTATTTAAGCGGATACCTGTTGAATTGAATCACAAATCAGTTCTTCGAAAGCTAGAGGTAACATCTACCTGCAAGACTCCCAGCACCAAGTACCAGATCTTCAGACCAGACTGAAAAAGATGTAAGTTCTAACATTCATGCATTCTAATCTATAACATTTTTACATTTAATAATTCTAAACACCCAACAATTCTTACATTTTATCACTCTAACATTCGATCATTCTAAATACTCAAGCATTCTTACGATTCTAACATTCAATCATTGTAATTATCCAATCATTCTAAACACCCAAGCATTCTTACATTCAATCGTCCTAACACACATTCATTATTCAATTTAACCTTCCATTGTTCTAGCATACAAGCATTCTAAAACTATATTTTCTTTATCAGGTCTAAGCAAATGGCTGATCAACTTTTCCCATCCGAAGAGGAGTCTGAGGTGGAGGTTGCGAAGAAGCCTGAAAAAAAGAAGCGCAAGTCGGCGAGCACCAGCACCGAGTGCCAGCCGCCGTCGAACAGCAAGAAGCCGAAGCCATCCGCTAGGCCAACAGCCAGCGATCTGTTCGGAAATGACTCGGATGATGACCAGTTGGAAACAGCGGGTAATAAAAAGCAACAGCCTATCTATTCGTACATTACACGACGGTTGTCCAACGGATTCTCGCGTCAAATGAATGAACACAAACGAGGGGCTTATTACGTAGAATTGAAAATCTATAGCTGCGACGATATTGAAAGAGTGCCGCCCGTTAATAGATGGCGGCACTCGATAATTACTGTAAAAAATAAATGTGATGCAGATTCAGAATCATGGAGGGACATAAACAATTATGTAAAAAGTGTCAGGAAAGAGTTTAAGAGCTGTACTCCAACGTTTATAAGTTCTTACCAATAATATCATTATAATAACAATACATATATTAATAATAAATAATCTTAGTTACTGGTAATATCTTATAAATTAGTTGTAGCTATTAAACTATTTCTTGCCCTTAACTATATTGTATGGAATAGGTGTTTATTATTCAAAATGTAATCAATTAAAAATTAATATTATGTATTATTATTATTATATAAGGAAAACTTAAATAAACAGTGATAGACGTAATTGTGTTTTCTTTTCAGTTAAACCATCATCATCATCATCATCATCATCATCATCAAGAACTTATATTCATTGTGATAAATGCAATATTGAGATCCCTGAACACAAATACAGATACCATATGAGAACTAATATCCATAAATCGAATTGTTTAATCAAATCGAAATATCCGAATGTTGACATTATTGCCACAGCTTTTAAGAACAGAATAATGACTTATCGCTTAAATCCATCTTTAGAAGACGAGTACCTCCTGACCGAGGCGTTCTTAGATGGAAAGCGAGATGATGTTATTAAAATAATTGAATTAACATTATTGAAACATACCTGTATCAAGGTGAACTTTGAGTTGTTTGCTTATTTTGTGTTACCTAAATCTAATGAGCAGCAACTAAAGTCATTTAATACAAGGTATGAAACTGTTTATCACAGTACTGATAAAGATAAATTATGTACAAATTTCAAAGAAATTTTTAAAATGAAATCATCAGAATTTGAGAGTTGTCAATCTGGATGGACATTTATGTCTATAAGTCACTTAGAAATGAATATTAATAAGTATTCACCTATGAGAGGCGGGTCTTATATCGATTTGCCAAACAAAATTAAAAATACAAAGAGCTGTTTAAATGTCCAAAATAATGATAATTATTGTTTTTTGTGGAGCATTGCTGCTGCATTATTTCCAGCTAAAAACAATCCATGTAGAGTGAGATCGTATCCTAAATTGCAAACGATATTTAACATAAAGGGGATGTCATTTCCGCCCTCGCATGATGATATTAAGTTATTTGAAAAACAGAATCCTGATATTAGTGTGAATATTTATGGACTTGACAAGCATCATATTGTAACAGGTCCTCTATATGTTGCCAGTACAAGAAAAATGAATCATGTTAACTTGTTGTACTTTGAACAAAATAATAAAACGCATTATTGTTTGATAAAAAACCTTATGCGCTTAGTCAAACGACAGGTTACAGGTCATAAAGGACAAATTTATTTATGTGAAATTTGCCTTCAATTCTTTTCTACTGAAACAAAGTATTTATCACATAGTTGCTCTAAGATTAAAACCATATTACCAGAGAAAAACAGTGTTTTGAAATTTATACATTATGAAAGACAGCAAAAAATAAATTTTGTTATTTATGCTGATTTTGAATGTTTATTACCTAATTACAAAGAGACAAATTCAGATAAAAATACAGTAAGGAATAAATACCATCAACCATCATGTTTTGCATACTATATTTGTTGTTCTCATGATAAAAGCTTGAATAAATTTGTGACATATCGAGGAGCAGACTGTGTTCAAGTGTTCGTAAAGAAATTAATTGAAGACGCTAAGTCTATTCATAAGATTTTGATTACTAAAAGATCCATGAAACCAATGACTAAAGAACAGATTGATGAATTTTCTAATGCAACTTTATGTCATATTTGCAAACAATTATTATTTGACGATAAAGTTCGCGATCATGATCATATTACATCGGAATATCGAGGCGCAGCTCATTCTCGTTGTAATTTATCATTTACAGTGTGTCCATTCATACCAGTTATATTTCATAATTTATCTGGTTATGATGCCCACCTATTTATCACAGAATTATCTTTATACGATGGTGAAATAAAAATTATCCCTAAAACAAAAGAAAAGTACTTATCTATAACAAAAGTAATTAAATCAGAATATGATGAGAGACCAGTACAAATCAAATTCATCGACTCTTTTCAATTCCTGAGTTCAAGTATAGATACATTAACTAAAAGTCTATCAGATACAGATTTTGTACATTTATTGACATATTATCCATGTAAAGAGCAATTTGACTTAATAAGAAGAAAAGGTATATACCCATATGATTATGTAGACTCGTGGCAGAAATATGATGAAAACGAACTTCCATCAAAAAATTGTTTTTATAATAGTTTGCAAATGAAAAATATAACAGATTTTGAATATGAACATGCACAATCTGTTTGGAAGTATTTCAATATTGGTTCCATTGGTGAATATACAGATTTATATTTGAAATGTGATGTTCTTTTGCTTTGTGATATATTTGAAAATTTCAGGAAAGTTTGTCTTAAAAATTATAATCTTGACCCTGCATACTATGTCACTTCTCCAAGTCTGAGTTGGGACGCTATGCTTTTTTACACTGGTATTCAACTAGAGCTAATTAATGACTTGGAAATTTACCAAATGTTAGAAAAAGGGATACGCGGTGGGTTAGCGCAATGCACTCACCGTTATGCGGAAGCGAATAATATTTATTTACCTAATTTTGATGATTCCAAACCATCAACATATTTAATATATCTTGACTGTAATAATCTTTATGGTTATGCCATGACTAAGAAGTTACCCATATCAGATTTTAAATTTATGACAAATAATGATGTTGATAATTTTAACGTGTTTGATGTTTCTGATGACGCTGACATTGGTTATATTTTAGAAGTTGACATATTGTACCCTGATCATTTGCATAATTTACACAGTGATTTGCCCTTTGCCGCTGAAAAATTTATACCAATCGGAGGCAGGACACCGAAGTTAATTGCAAATTTGTATGACAAATACAATTATATAATACATTATGTACATCTAAAAGAATGTCTTAGAAATGGTCTGGTATTGAAAAAAATTCATAGAGTGCTTCAGTTTAGACAAGACAGTTTTTTAAAGAAATATATTGATTTGAATACTAAACTACGTCAAACTGCTAAGACGTTATTTGAAAAGGATTTCTTCAAGCTTTTAAACAATTCTGTATTCGGTAAAACAATTGAAAATAAACGTAAACAGGTGGACGTCAAATTAGTTACTAAATGGAATGATGATTCTAATATTACGAATAAATTATTAGGTGCAGAAAAATTAATCGCCAAACCAAATCTACATAGCATTTCCGTTTTCAACGAAAATTTTATTGCAGTTCAACTGAATCATGAAAAGATTATTTTGGATAGACCGATATATGTGGGATTTACCGTGCTTGAGTATTCAAAACAGCATTTGTATAATTTTCATTACAATATTATTAAAAATAAGTATGGAAGTAATGCAAAACTGTGTTACACTGATACTGATAGTTTATTGTATTTGATAGAGACTCCTGATTTTTACAAAGATATGCGAGATAATATACAAGAATTTGACACTAGTAATTTTGACACCTATAATCCATATGGTATGCTTAAGTTGAATGAAAAGGTTCCTGGTTTATTTAAGGATGAATTAGGAGGAGATTTAATTACTGAATTTATTGGACTAAGAGCAAAACTTTACTGTATTAAATCACTCAAGACACAAATTAAAAAAGCTAAAGGAGTATCAAAGCCAATTACAAATAGTTTAAATTCATCCCATTATAAGAAAGTCTTATTCCACAATGTTACATTAAAACGGAAAATGAATATTATCAAATCCATAAGACATGTTTTGTATTCTCAAGAAGTTAACAAAGTAATATTAAAAGCTGTCGACGATAAAGTACAAATTCAATCAAATCAAATAGATACACTGCCATGGGGTCATTGTGATACCATATTATAAACAGTTTGTTCTCATAAAATAATAATTAAAGAATAATTAATAAGCAATAAGTTGTAATAACTAAGTTTCCCGTATTATAATTCTGTTGAAATTGAGCTATTTTTAGTTAAGCATTATTTTGTATATTTATTATTTAAATGTTTAATATAACATATATAACACATGTGGAGTTTCATTACACATCCAAACCTATTGTTATCTATGGTTAACCGTTATTAATTAAGACGTCTATATAATTAGCCACAAAGCCAGTTAATATTTAATCGACAAGATGAAGCTAATCAAACATCCCGTATCACTTAACATAAATAATATTACGCTAGGTGATTTGCCTCATCAGATCAGACACAGCGTTTTATTGCCCAATACAATTCGATGTATTGTATGCGGTCCTTCAAATAGTGGCAAAACTAATGTTGTTATCAGCTTGTTATTACATGAAAATGGACTGAAATTTAAGAATCTTTATCTGTATTCCAAAACTACTTTTCAACCTAAATATCGTTTTTTGAAAGAAGTTATTAGAAGAGTACCTGAGATAAACTTTTATGAGTTTAGTGATGACAAAGATGTTATAGCACCGAATGAAGCCCTCGATAATTCAGTTTTTATTTTTGATGATATTGTGGGTGAAAAGCAAATAAATATTCGTAATTATTTCTCAATGGGACGACACAAGCACATCGATTGTTTGTATTTATCTCAAACCTATTCAAAAATTCCGAAACAGTTACTTCGAGATAATAGTAATTTTCTCATTATTTTTAAACAAGATGACGTTAATTTAAAACATGTTTACGAAGAACATGTTAGTACCGATATGTCATGGAAGCAATTCAAATATATTTGTAGTAAAGTCTGGGTAGAACCATATAATTTTATTTGCATCAACAAGGATGCTTTATTAAATAATGGAAGATATCGAAAAAACTTTGATACATTTTTTAATTTTGAATGATTTATATATTAATGTCATGGAGGTAAAACATTTAGTCATATTTCTTCTTTCTTGTTGAATACAGCATCAGAAATACATTATGGAGCAAAATATTAAATTGGAGTTAATTAAATCTGTAGATTCTATAAAACGTAAATTAAAAGAAATAAATAACCAAGAGTATGAAGTTAATTGTTCGCTTAATAAAATGTTCAAACCTATATCAGAACCTCTCAAAACTCTTGTGAATCTTAAAAAAGATGTGCAAAGTAATAAAGACTTACATGTATCGTGTAATAATTCAGAGGCTCTAGGCTTCGACGAAAGCGTGTCTAGTGAAGGTGACAACTTTCATGACGCTGAAAAAAATTATTTGAGTTCACCTAATAATGAATCGAAAAATAATTCTGAAATTTCACTTGAAAAAGAGGATATATATGACATTCATGATGAAATAAATGTACCGTTTGGAATAAGAACCGAAAATAAAACTTTAATGATGGGGAACTTTGTAGTCACTTTTACTAAAGCTAATAGTTCAAAAAAGAATGGTTTGATGTTAGTCAGAATTGGAGAAAAAACCTATGATTTAACCTCAGGGCTCAAAGAACTTTTGCTCCGAAAAAAACCAGATCTAAATTTAATTACTAGCAAGGATAAATATACATATAAAGAAATATTAGATTATACGAACGCTCATAAAAGGGATTTTAATCCCAGAGGTCAAATAAGAGGTGATAAAGGAATAAAATATCGAGCTATTATAAAACCTTTGTTTTCAGAAGTTTTTGTAGAAAAATGTCAAGAAAAAATTGGAGGTAGCTTACCAACTCTTAAAAAATATTATAAGAATACTGATTTAGTATATTGGGACGATCCCAACGAATTGGTTGAGAGACTTAAACTATTAGTGGCTTCAAGAGATGCAGGAAATACTAATCATGACAATGAAATTTTCTCAATAATTGAAGAGCTAAAAGAAGCCAACATAATTAAGTAATAAATACTGATAGTATAATGATTTTTGATCAGTATAACGCATGAATTCGATACATTATAGAGCACAGTCAAGTTACATGAGATAATTTTAAAACAGTAATAAAATAATTAGCTAAAAATATAGCTATGAGTAAAGCTGATGTGGTAAATGAAATTCATAAAAATGCAAGAGTGAACTTTCCTCGAAGACACGTTGTTATGAAAGATGTGGATGATCTTTGGCAAGCAGACTTAATTGATATGCAATCTATTGCTAAGGAGAATAAAAATTTTAAATATATTCTAGCCGTAATTGACACTTTTTCAAAATATGCTTGGGTGTTTCCTTTAAAAAGTAAGAATAAAGAAGAAGTATCTAATACCTTTAAAGTCTTACTTGATATGAAACGTGTTCCTAAAAACTTACAAACGGATAATGGAACAGAATTTTACAACAACAAATTTAACAATTTAATGCAGTTATACAATATTAATCATTATTCAACATTTTCATCAAAAAAAGCTTCTATAGTTGAACGTTTTATTAGAACATTTAAGTCCAAATTGTACAAAGAGTTTAGCTTAAAGGGTAATTATAACTGGATTTGTAACACTCTCGATAATGTTATTCATAAATACAACCATACCTACCATCGAACAATAAATGAAATTCCAGCAAATGTAGACAACTTCAACAAAAAACACATACTTAAAAGATTCGAAAAGTTGGTTAAAAGATTTAATGTAAAAAGCAAATTCAAAGTAGGCGATTATGTTCGTATTAGCAAGTATAAAGGAACTTTTGAAAAAGGATATACTCCGAACTGGTCTACAGAAATATTTAAAATTCGACAAAAACAGAACACTGATCCCCCAACTTACTTAATTCAGGATACAATTAAAGGTCAGCCTGTGTTAGGTGCATTCTATGAGCAAGAACTACAAAAAACAAAACACCCTAATGTTTATCTAGTTGAAAAAATCCTTAAAAAGAAGGAAAATCAGGTTTTTGTTAAATGGTTAGGTTTGCCTTCAAGCGAAAACAGTTGGATTGATAAGTCAAACATATTGTAAAATTATATCAAGTACTTTTATTTAAAATAGCTAGTTTGTTTCATAATGGATTAGTCTTGTAATGTGTATTGGAGAGAGTAGTCTTCTAAATTGGCTTATAAATCATTTACCATTTGAAATTCATTTACCAGGATATAAATATTGTGGACCTGGTACTAAATTGTTTGAAAGACTTAAACGCGGAGATAAAGGAGTAAACAAATTAGACGAATATTGTAAAGAGCACGATATTGCTTATTACAAGTCGTCAAACATAAAAGACCGGCTAAAGGCAGATAAAATTTTATTGAAAATGGCAAAGAAACGTTCAGTTGCTGCTGATGCATCTGCTGGAGAAAAGATTGCAGCACGTTTAGTTACAAGTGCTATGTTAGCAAAAATTAAAACAGGCGCTGGCTTAAAAACTCAAAGCATAAATGAATCTGGAAAGGGGCTTAAAAAGATATTCAAAAATGTAGTTACGGTCTCAAAAAAACGTTTAAAAAAATTAAAACCAAAATGTAAAAAGGCAGCAATAGAATTAGCCATGGCCGCTGCAAGAGAATTAGTTGATGAATCAAATATTAAACTTCCTCGCGTAATTCCTTTACCAAAAACGGGTGGAGTGTTGCCATTGATTCCTATCTTTGCTGGGTTATCAGCAGTTGGAGCCTTGGCAGGTGGTGTAAGCGGGATTGCTAAAACTATCAATGAGTTTAAAATGGCTAAAAAGTTGTATGATGAATCGAAGAGACATAATGAAAAGATGGAAGCGCTTTGTATAGGAAAAGGGTTGCATCTTAAACCACATAAAAATGGACTTGGAATTTTCATATCAAATAAAAAAAACTAAAATACCGGCTACCCAATCGAGCTCTATCCAACATGGATATAATGATACATGGAGATAGTATTCCTTATTTCAGAGGGGTTTTTATGAGAGATGAGCTTCCTAAAAGCCCTTTTAAAAAAGAATGTGGTGTTATAAACCTAGATAGCTCAAAAAACCCTGGTTCTCATTGGGTAGCCTATGCTAAATGTAATGATTATATTGAATATTTTGACAGTTATGGTAATCTTAAGCCCCCTGAGGAATTTATAAAATACTTAGGCTCTAACATCAATTATAACTACGAAAACAAGCAAGGAAATCATCCGTTTAATTGCGGTCATCTTTGTTTACGCTTTTTACATAGCTTTTGGTCCAAACATTAATAAAATAAACAGGAATGTGAAAAATTCATCAGTATGCAAGTATGTCTATAGCGGTGACTATCTCCGGCAACAAGTCTGAATTAGAATCATATTTTCAACCATCTTTGAGTTTGCTTGGAAAGTACGAGTGTGGTTTATTGTATTTCTCAGTATTAAACGCAAATAATTTGCATTATAACAACATACCGTGTATAATTAGAATTGAATGTGATTTAATATATGGTTCTTACACTAATGGATTACAGTCTCATATAATTCACGAATTTGTGTGTAATAGTACTGTTTCAGACCATTGGCTAGAAACACCACAAAACGTTATTTACTTCCCTGTGAACAAAAATATTATTTCATCTATATCTCTTAAGGTGGTTGATCAATTTGGAAACAATATCGACTACATAAAACAAGTTCAAGTACGTCTGCATTTAAGAAAAATACAATGATATTATTTAATATAAACACGACACCTAAAGTGAAACGACTTACTTCTCCTATAACCACTAAGGCGTGTGGACGCAAGAAAAGAGTGAAAAAGTTGACTAAAGCTAATATAGACTTTCTCAAGGCTCTAGGTTTTAAAGTATGAGTATACTGCAAGTAAATGATTTGCCATATTTCGATACTTCTATCGAAAGTTATGAAGTCCATTCTTACAATCCCTACAATAACTGCTTCAGAGAAAACGATGAAATTAGAATCCCCATTCATCAGCAAGATATATACGTGCTCCCATCAGCCAGTTCGATTTACATCGAAGGCCGAGCAAGGCTGTTCGGCAAAGATGGAAAACCGATTGAAAAGGCTATTACATTTAGTAATAACCCTGTTATGTTCTTGTTTCAAGATATCAGATATGAAATGAACGGTATTGAAATAGATCGCATTAAAAATGCTGGAATAACATCGACAATTAAGTCATACGTTTCTTTAAATGAAGCAGAAAGTAAAGTAGCGGCTTTGTGGGGGTGGAACTTAAATGGATTTAAAAATAATGGTCATTTCAACGCGGTAATGCCGTTAAATAAGATTCTAGGTTTTGCGGAGGATTATAACAAAATTGTGATGAATTGTAAACATGAACTCATATTGAACAGAAGTAACAATAATCTAAATAGTGTTGTATTTCCTGACGAAAATGTACTTATTCAAATAGATATTGAAAGAGTACAGTGGAGGGTTCCTCACATAAAAGTATCCGACCGTGAAAGGCTAACACTATTAAAACATTTACAAAAAGATAAACCTATACAAATGGCATTTAGGAATTGGGATTTGTATGAGTACCCTCTACTACCAAAAACCACAAAACATTCTTGGTCAGTTAAAACAGCATCGCAAGTAGAAAAACCTAGATATGTCATTCTTTGTTTACAAACTAACAGAAAAAACAACAAACTGAAAGATAGTTCATTATTCGATAATTGTGATGTAACTAATGTAACTCTCTTCTTGAATTCACAATATTATCCATACGAACCTTTAAGTTTAAAGTTTTCGGAGGACAAATATAGTATATTATATGAAATGTATGCGAAATTTCGTCAGTCGTATTACAACTGTCCAGCAGACCCTTTGTTAAATCTAAGGGACTTCAAAGAGAAGGCACCGCTGTTTGTAATAGATTGTTCGAGGCAAAACGATAATCTAAAAACGGGTCCCGTAGATATACGTTTAGAAATTGAGTGTTCAGCTGCAATACCAGACAATACTGCCGCATATTGTCTTATTATAAACGATAGAGTTGTGGAATACAAACCTCTAAGTAACATAGTACGCAGGTTATCATGACTGCCATTGTAGATGTCCAAGGTTTTAAAACAGAAGCAAACGAATTCATATTAAAAGAGATAGCAATTTGGTGTCATAATAAATTGCAAGTATTTTTGATAAAACCACCATTTCCATTTTACGACTTATCAAAACAAGAAAGAAGACAAGTTAGTTGGATTGAACGTAATAGAAAAATATACTGGAGTGAAGGATTTATACCGTACTCAAATTATCAGTACTTACTCAACGATTTTTTAAAAGGCAAATGTGTTTACACCAAAGGTGTTGAGAAAGTATTATGGTTAAAAAGTATTTTAAAGAACGACGATGTAATTAATTTAGAAACTGTTGATTGTCCTAATTTGTTGAGCTTATATGACCAATATAGACATTCTGATGATTTGTATAGTTGTATTTATCATAACTCAATTTGTGCGCTAAAAAATGTTTTATGTTTAAGAAAATGGTGCTTTGATAATAAACTTTTTTAATAATTAATATAATTATTTCATTTACCTACAACCGATCCCTTCCCTTCGTTAATAATATCTTAAACAGTAAGGTGATTTATTTTTTAAATGGATTAGGTAATTGAATCTACGATTTTTCATTCATTCATTCAGATTTAGAGCTCCAAAAACTATACTGAACAAGTTTAAGATAATAATTATTCAATCATTCATCAATTAAATGTGTTAATTGGGGCTATCTGGATCTTTTTTGATCCAGAAGCCCCAATTAACACCTACTGACCCCTATCAATACATTGGTGAAAACATCATTCAATTCCATGCAGCAGTTTTCGCGTGATGCGCGTTCAAACATATAGGTAAAAATTTCGCCCGTTTTCCCAACACTTCCCTTCACTGCTCTGCTCCTATTGATTGTAGCGTGATGAAAAGTATACCATAACCTGCCCAGGAGTACGAAGAATAATTGTACCAAGTTTCGTTAAAATCCGTTCAGAAGATTTTGTTTTTATAACGAACATACAGACAGACAAAAATTTTACAGATTGCATTCTTGGCATCAGTATCGATCACTAATCACCCCCTGGTAGTTATTTTGAAAAAATATTTCATGTACAGAATTGATCTCTCTTTTTTATAGTGGCTCGACATAATGGCTTCCCTACGCCTGATGGAAAGCGAAAGAGAAGCCCAAGTCGCTGTGACAACGGGCAAGTAACTGGCCAGTTACCTGTCAGTTGCCACCGCCATGCCGGCCCAACCCCAACCCCCCACGAGCTCCGGAAACCCTACTCACCGGCAGAAACACGACTCAGAGGTCATTCGACTGCGGTATTCTATAGGGTGGAGTTCATTCCTTGGACGGGCGGCTCAATTCGAGCGAAGATTCGCTATGCCCTACCTCTCTACAGATTTATTATAAGTATAGATTGCTTGTTGCGATAGATACACTGTATAATGAACTTGGGAATGTCCTTGACATCTCATTTACCATTGCTAGCTTTTTTTATTGTATGTCTATGTTAAATTATAGAACATAGTAATACTTTTTCACAATTCCGCTCATAATAATTGCATGCTGTGATTGTCTGTAATAGGTTGAGCAATCACTTTATAATAAGAAAAATACATGTATATCTTGTCCTATTATTATTGTAACAACTGTTGACAATCCAAAATAAATAAATAAAAATAAATAAATAAATACATCGCCATCTGTTGTCAGTAGACGGAACTAGTGATTTTATACAGTAGCGATGTGCAGACAGATATCGCTAGATGTCGCTGCAGTCGCTCACCTGCCCGTCGGCGCGGCCCAGCACGGACTTGAGGCAGAAGTCGGGCGGCGCCAGCGCGTCCGCCAGCGACACCGCCTGCGCGCGCATGCCTGCGCACAGGGACAAGATGCCCTCGCGCAGAAGCTGGCCTTGGTCCCCGGACAAGTAGCCGCCCTGGATAGAAAGATACTCTTTCATCATCATCATCATCATCAGCCTATTACAGTCCACTGCTGGACATAGGCCTCTCCAGTTGTTCGCCACTTAGGACAAACATCTGGAGGATATACCCATAATCGCCACGCTGGGCAGGCGGGTTGGCGATCGCAGGGCGTAGCTTCTCGCTCCGGTGACGCTGCTGCCCGTCATCGGTCTGTGGTATTTTGCTACGCCTTAGATACTCTTTATTGCACCATAAAGTTGACTTAAAAGTATCCATTGTTTTTTTTGACAGGCTCGGTGGCTCATTTGGTAGTGACCTCTGCCCTCTGAGCCAAGGGTCGTGGGTTCGATTCCCGCACAGTACAAACATTTGTGTTCATGAACATGTCTGTTTGTATTGGTCTGGGTGTTTTCTATGTATAATATGTATTTGTTTACAAAAAAAAATGTATCTAAGTAAGTTTATCAGTTGTCTAGTACCCATAGTACAAGCTTCGGCTTAGTTTGGGGCTAGGTGGCGCTGTGTAGCCCAGCGTGGCATGTCTTGGGTTATTTATTATTATTTATTTATATTTTTTATGCAAGAGGGGGCAGACGAGCAAATGTGATGCCTGATGGTAAGCAGTCGACACCGCCCATGGACACCCGCAACTCATATCGAGTTCTGGGGTCGCTGCCGGCCTTTTAAATAGGAATACGCTCGTTTCTTGGAGGCTCTCATGTCGTAGCTGTTCGGAAAACCGATGCGCGAAACAAGAAGTTCCTCATAAAGCGTACAGTTACCAACCATCGAGATGATGAGGATTGTACAATTTAGGCAGTCTTATACGAGACCTCTTCCTTCTTATACGAAACACTTTAAGAGAACCCTTCTAGAAAACTTGGGTAAGGAATAGCCAGATAGAAAGGTATCAGGGATGTTGCAATCGAAATAATTATATAGATCTTGTTTAACCTACTACTGATCTTGTTTATATTACTTTGTGAAGAACCTTACACAGACTCATTACCAAACAACAATAAGTTGACTTGACACTTTTATTTTCAGGATCTTTATCGATGCGTTTTCCAATTATTAAGACATAAATTAAAAAATCACTTCCACAATATTCTCGTAATTAATAAATAATACCCCAAGACATGCCACGCTCGGCCACACATCGCCATATATTCCAAACTAAGCCGAAACCCGTAGGTACTATGGGTACTAAACAAAACATTTTTTTTTCTCTAATAATTATACACGGCAAACACCCAGACCAATAAAAATACACACATGGGTCGAACCTGCGACCACTACATCAGACAGGCAAACTGTTCGTCAGTTAGAATTACCATTACAAAAGAGCCATTAATTTTTTTTTTATAGTAGCTCGACATAATGGCTTCCCATCGCCTGATGGAAAGCGAAAGAGAAGCCCTAGTCGCTGTGACAACTGGCAAGTAACTGGTTAGTTACCTGTCAGTTGCCACTGCCATGCCGGCCCAACCCTAACCCCCCATGAGCTCCGGAAACCCTACTCACCAGCAGAAACACGACCCGGAGGTCATTTGGCTGCGGTATTCTATATGGTGGAGGTCCTTCCCCGGACGGGCAGCTCAATTCGAGCGAAGATTCGCTATGCCCTACCTCTCTTAAATGATGATTGCTTTGCAAGCCGCTATACTCACAATATACAATGTAGCCAGATGCTTTTCCAGGATAAATGCACCATACAAGGACACCAACTGTAGCAGGACAGCCCTGCACTCAGCGTCGTGGAACTCCAAAGCCGTCTTGTAGAAGTGATTGAGAATGTAGTTCTGAAATAAAAATATGAGATCTTATACTATACAACCGCGTAAATCAGTGTGTGTGTGCAGTAAACGAGTTCTAGACTGGATACTGCTACTTGGCAAATGTAGTGTAGGTAGGTGCCCTTAAGCCAGGTGAAATATATTTTCTATTTTTACTGGCTCGGTGGCTCAATTGGTAGTGTCCCCTGCCTTCTGAACCAAGGGTCGTGGGTTCGATTCTCACCCGGGACAAACATTCGTGTGATGAACACTTGTGTTTGTCCCGTGTCTGAGTGTTTATATTTGTATTTAAGTATTTATTTGTGGTACCTTCGTTGTTCTGATACCCATAACACAAGTGCTTAAGCTGCTTACTTTGGGATCGGAGCAATGTATGTGATGTTGTCTAATATTTATTTATTTATTATTATTATTTATTCTATTCTATTCATGAGTAGGACATTTTTCGGGCGGCACCTGCGCGTTTCCAAATGTCTGAAGTGGATAGTTTCAATAAAAACTTCGTTGCCTTGGTAAGTAAATAGCATGAATTTTACTGTGACATTTATAGGTCACACCCTATCTATACAGTCACGTATATAAAATTCACAATTAGGGAATATGCATGAAAAATAATTTCATGTATTTACTAATTTATCGTAAGATACATAAAAATATACTACGAACAGTGAAAACGAAATCAAAATTGGCTGAAAATTGGGCGAGATACAGTCGTTGAAAGTTAATATATCCGTCTCTCTCACGCGAAACAGATTTTTCTATGGAGTTTGTATGGCGCGCACGGTACGTGACGTCATCCGCAAAGTCTGACCTCTCTGTCTAAGCAATAACTTTAACGCTTTATAACTCGCTTAATAGAAAAGGTATTTAAAAAAATCATTGATATTCAGCGAGGTAACGCAGCCAGCGTCCTGGGGTCACTGCCACAGGGTCCCGTTTTAGAAGATTTTTAGTGTTTGTACATATTTGATATTAGTTTAGTTTAGGTTTTATTTATTTATTTTTTATTTATAATATGTAACTTATCTGTAAATATCATTGATATTTATGTATCTGGAAGATAAAAGATCTCAATAAATCCATAAAAAAAGTCATGCATATTCCCTATTTAGTTGTAAAGTTTAGTATGGCTGTCATTCGTCCCTTCAAAGATTCCCTCTCACATAGGTTTCCTAGACGCAGTATATTACCTCGCCGTATACAATGGAGAGCGCCACAGCGTTGTATGACTGCGACTCGTTGCGCGCCGCGAACTCGTCTTTACCCTGCCGCCTCAGTCTCTCCACTTTATCGTACGTTGTCTTCAGAGTGAACGCCGTCAGCCACTTGTACATATGTATCAGATCTGAAAAGAATCACCATTATATGAATGAAAAAAAAATGGCTGTGCCCGCGTCTTCGTCCGTGAGTTTCATCCCCTTGGGGATAGAATAGAGATGTTTTGAGGGTCAAAATAATTTACATCATATTTAGTCCGTATTTTAGATCATACAAATTTATTGGACACGTATTTTTCTTTTTTTCATTCAAATAAAAAATAGCAAAGATACAAGGCATCAAAAGTTAGGAGTGGGAGTCTTTGACGTCACTCGCTCCCGTAAAAATGCCTCACCGAGTGATGTCACGCGTAATTCCAACGGGCTGTAACTATGTAATTTTTAGTCTAATTTACAAATAAAGAAATACGTGTCTTTATTTTGGAATAAGCTAAAAAACGGACTAATTATAATTTTTTGCCATTAGCCTATTGATCAAAATCCTTTCTTGGCGGATATCTACACCATAACATCTACCTGCATGCCAAATCTTAATCGTGTTTATAATATAAATGTGAAATCAAACTCTAATTCCAAACTGGCTCTGGTGACGCTGCCGCCGGTCATCGATCTGTGGTATTTAGCTACGCCTTCAATAGGGATGTTTCCTGGGTCAAAATACTTACATTATATTTAGTCCGTATTTTCGATTATAAAAATATATTGGACACGTATTTTTCCTTTTTTCATTTACACGAAAAATAACAAAGATACAAAGCATCAAAATTTAGGAGTGGGGGTGTTTGATGTCACGCCGTGCGACAAAATGCTGCACGGCGTGACGTCACGCGAAACTTTAACGGGGTATATCTTTGTAATCTTTGGTCTAATTTATAAATGATAAAATACGTATGTTTTATTTTTGAATAATCTAGAAGACGGACTAATTAATTTTTTTAAGGAAACAAGCCTATTGTGACGGTTATACCGCCACCAGCCGTTTGCCAGACCTCGTTATTAGGCACAATGCAAAACGGGCAGGTGGGGTTGGCTTGGAGCAAAAACATGACAGATTGCTCCCATACATCCTAAGGGTATCAAGCAGATACTCAAGAGATGTACTCACTTATAGGATCCACCAGCTGACTCGACGTTGTCCAGGGGCACTTCTCCCTCAGCAGACCGTCGGCGTTCTCCAGGAAGGTCAGGGTCCCGTAGGGCGTGTCCTCGGCAGTGACCTTCTGCCGACGCGCCCACACGTTGAGCAGCCAGCGGCTGGTCTGCTGCAGCAGGAGGCTGTTCTCGCCCTCGTATGTTATGTTGGCGTCGTTGTCATTGCGCAGGTCTCCTAGACCGGCGGCTGTGAGGAGAATTCTTTATAAATGAAAATGGATCTACGAAATGTACCTATGTATATGTCACCGGAAAATAACAAGACTCGTAAATTAATCAATTTCCTAGGTAGTTGATTAACTCCCGGAAAATAATAAACGGCAGTTGAAATGTATTGTGGTGTACATACATATTTTTCACAAAGCAGCACAATATCGAGGCAAAGGAGCAACCAATCATCTTTTCGCTCCAAGCCACCCTCACGTGCCCGTGGTGCGATCCGGTGAATAACGGGTGAGGCTCTGGCAACCGACTGGTTGCAGTATAACCATCGCGATGGAAGGCGTAGCTAAATACCACGGACCGATGATGGGCTGCGGCGTCACCGAAGCAAGAAGCGACACCCTGTGATCGCCAACCCACCTTCCCAGCGTGGCGATTATGGGTAAAGTGTTTACCCAATATGGCGAACACCTGGAGAGGCCTAGTTTAACATACATAATGGCTTCCCTACGCCTGATGGAAAGCGAAAGAGAAGCCCAAGCCGCTGTGACAACGGCAAGTAACTGGCCAGTTACCTGTCTGTTGCCACCGCCATGCCGGCCCAACCCTAACCCTCCCATGAGCTCCGGAAACCCTACTCACCGCAGAAACACGACCCAGAGGTCATTTGGCTGCGGTATTCTATAGGGTGGAGGTCCTTCCCCGGACGGGCGGCTCAATTCCTCTCTTAAATGCCTATGTCCAGCAGTGGACTGGCTGTTGTTGTTGTGAAGTTAAGGGAGATTGGATGGAGTACCTACACAATGACATGAATGAATACTCGTATGCACATACATTTGAGTAGCTACTACATCATCTCCCGCATACTTGAGTTAGCTAATTTTGCCCTAGAAAATGGTCACTGTGATCGAAATTCGGTATAACTTACCCTTCAAATAGCCATGTCCGCCACAAGCTTCCCGGCAGTTCTGTATGCCGTCTCTAGCCATCCACCCGAACACCGGCTTGACGGCAGACGACAGAGCGTGCATTTCGATACCGCGGCCAGCGGCGTTGTCGTCCACGCCTGTACAAATTAAAACCAAATTATTAAATACCTTTTTAGGTCTGTGAGAAGATAGTGTGACAGTGGAGAAAACCACAATAAAAATCCATCGTGCGGCGGCGGTTGCACGCCCGATGGGGTTCCGCGAGGTCGGCCACGTATTGCACGAACCCCGTCCTTGGAGGAGAGAGACTGCCCTTTCGGGTCTGATCTCTAGGCTGCCCCAAGTGGGGGGGCCAGGGGCGAGTCTGCCTAGCAGACCAGCGCTGACAGCTTCACGGCGTTATAGTGTAGGACCCGTGTTGCTGTCACCCAAGGCGCATTTGACGGTGGCAACCAGGGTTTTTTAGTGGGTATTCTCTGCCGACTCTGAGCGAGTCCCACATAACCCGCTGCTCCCCCGGGCAGCGGGTATGCGTAAACTGCATTTCTCCCTGGTGAAACAAAAAACAAAGAACCCGTCGTGTGTTGCGTAGAAAACGACTAAGGGAATATCCGGAAAGGGGCGGTAGCGTTTATCTGGGTACAAATAAAACCTACTGCGGTCACCAACCTGCCAAGCGTGGTGACTAAGACAAACAAATCCCCCCATAAAACACTTATCGTTGTGGGAGGCCTGTGGACGTTTGCAGGCTATAATAAAAGTGTTCAGCAGCACACTTACCAGTGAACCCATTTATGACAATGGTCACGTGAGCCTCGCTCAGCCAGTTGGCGAACACCCTCATGGCGAAAGTCGCTGCCAAGTACGGCAGTAACCTTATTTGCTGAAACACGAACACCATACAATGTCAATGTATGTACAACAGAACCATTTTTATTAGTGGCACCGGCAAACTTCGTCCATGCAGAAGAAAAGCTAAAGCCGATTATGTACAAGAGGGGTAGGGCATAGCGAATCTTCGCTCGAATTGAAATGGGATAGTGTGTCTGTCTGTATGTTTGTCCTTCTTTCACGGCAAAACGGAGCGACGAATTGACGTGAGTAGGGCACCAGCAGAAACACGACCCGGAGGTCATTTGGCTGCGGTATTCTATAGGGTGGAGGTCCATCCCCGGACGGGCAGCTCAATTCGAGCGAAGATTCGCTATGCCCTACCTCTCTTAAATTCCATTTATAATATTAGTATGGATATCTTAATGTACTGTATTTCTGTGGTGTGTAATACATAAATAAAATAAAGTAACATCATGACGGATCTCACCTGCTGCTGGTACTCCAAAACCGGTGTCTCCTCCGAGTCATCGTCGGGTCCGAACTGCCTCCTCACGGCGGAGTACCGAATGGCTATCACGATGGCCTTCTGAAGGTACCCCGTCGATATCGTCGTGATGTGGACGCGACCACCTTTGAAATAGGACAATACTTACATTATCAAAAATGTAATTGGTCCATATTTTAGATTATAAAAAATATTGGACACGTATTTTTTCTATTTTCGATTAAACAAAAAATAACAAAGATACTTTTTACATTTTTATATTCACTGGCTCGGTGGCTCAATTGGTAGTGACCTCTGCCTTCTTAGCCAAGGGTCGTGGGTTCAATCCCCACACAGTACAAACATTTGTGTGCATGAACATGTCTGTTTGTGTTGGTCTGGGTGTTTTCTATGTATAATATGTATTTATTTACAAAAAAAATGTATCTAAGTAAGTTTATCAGTTGTCTAGTACCCATAGTACAAGCTTCGGCTTAGTTTGGGGCTAGATGGCGCTGTGTGGCCCAGCGTGGCATGTCTTGGGTTATTTATTTATTTAATATTTGACCAGCTCGTTGGCGCAAGATGGCTGGCAAGTGCTGGATAAGAACAGGGGCCCTACTACAAAAAACGAAAACGATCGTTCGTTGAACGAATCGCGTATTTTTTCCCCATAAATCCCTCTGATTTGTCTCTCCCGTGTTCTAATATATCAATTAAATTGTTGAAAATCGACATTGACGAATTTTAATTCGTATATTCGAACACGGGAGGGACTTATGGTGCAAAAGTAAGCGATCCGTTCAACGAACGAACGAACGATCGAGCGAACGAGAAAAGAAGTGGCGAACAATTGGGGCCTATGTCCAGTGAACAACGAGAGGCCGATTATGATCACTCTTACAAAATGTTACCTGACAAAATGCCCATTGATGCTCCAAATCTCTTGTTGGGGTCCTTGAATGGCGTTTTGTAGTTTCCGTCATCGTCGACGCCTCCCAACTTGTCCAAGGCGGCTTCCTTAGGCACGTGATAGTTGTCAAACATGATGAACCTAAAACAAAAAAGAAATAAAAATATATTACAGACTTAAAGTAATACCATATGAAATGTTACAATTTATTTTTAAAACTAGCAACCCGCCCTCATTACGCTTCGGGTATTTCATCTTAACTAATATTATAAAGCTGAAGAGTTTGTTTGTTTGTTTGTTTGAACGCGCTAATCTCAGAAACTACTGGTCCGAATTGAAAAATTATTTTGTTTTGTGTTGAATAGGCCATTCATCGAGGAAGGCTTTAGGCTATATAACATCACGCTGCAACTGTTAGGAGCGAAGAAATAATGGAAAATGTAAAAAAAAACGGGGAATAAATAACTATTCCACGCGGACGAAGTCGCGAGCACAGCTAGTTAACATAAACCTTCTTTTGGATCTTTCTATTATAAAAAACCGCATCAAAACCCCGACCACCGGCTGTGAAGCTGATATCTCTATAACCCACCCATTATCAATGCCGTTAAGTCCAATTTTTTCTCCGATGTCCCCGACAGTAACCCCGGGGTAAGGCTTCAGGCTCTTCGGGTCCCTGATGGGCACCACGAACATGTGCAGACCATGGTTTTTGCCTTTGGAGTGAAGCATTGCGTACAGAACCGCGTGTGTGGCGCATTTACCTAAAATAGACAAAACAAATAATATTTTATATTATACTTAGGATATTTTTTTATTAATATGTTATATAGTTCTATCTATATTATGATTATCTTAATCTTAACTAATATTATAAAGCTGAAGAGTTTGTTTGTTTGTTTGAACGCGCTAATCTCAGGAACTACTGGTCCGAATTGAAAAATTCTTTTTGTGTTGAATAGACCATTTATCGAGGAAGGCTTTAGGCTATATAACATCACGTTGCAACTATAAAAGCGAAGAAATAATGAAAAATGTAAAAAAAAGGGGGGAAAATAACTACTTATTCCACGCGGACGAAGTCGCGAGCACAGCTAGTGTATTATATAAAATGAGAGTGAACATAATCGTCCGTGGGCTTCACACAGCAGGACTCACTGAAAACCAGCGCCGTGGCTTCTACGCGGGCCACGGCTTAATGCTGAGTGAGACCCTTTCATTTTGGATGCCACAACACTCATGTTTGGTCTAATGGTTTTATGTTGTGTGTTTATCTCTCTTTTGTGTATTAATGTTAGTGTATGTTTACTGTATATGTTGTGATATGTTGTGTTTCTTACGTATGGTGCCGAAACATGGACGCTCACTAAAGCAATAATGCAATCAAGGTAGCACAAGTATATGGAGCGCGCCATGCTAGGCATTTCACTACGAGATCGCATACCCAATGTGGAAATTAGGTAGCGAACAAAAGTCGCTGACGTTGGGATGCGTGTATGCGAACTGAAGTGGAGATGGGCGGGACACTTGGTGCGACGTAGTGATGGAAGGTGGACACGGGCTTTGTGTGAGTGGCAGCCGCGGCTTGGCCGGAGATCTGTCGGCAGACCAGCCACGCGATGGTCGGATGACATAGCGGCGGTGGCCGGGAAACATTGGACAAGGTTGGCGAGAGACCGTGTAAAGTGGCGGTTGAAAGAAGAGGCCTATACTCAGCAGTGGGTAGATGTGGGCTGAAATGATGATGATGATGATATGTTGTGATGTCCGAAAACAATAATCTTTTTTGTTCTTATTTCTTAATTGTGTGAAATTATTCACTTACAGCCTGTTTGACAGTCAACAAGTGGATAATTCCACACCAAACCCAATCACAATTTTTGTCTAGAGTAGATTGATAAACAAACATCCTGTGTATCTATTGTTATAATTAATTAAATAAGTATTATTCCAAAACTGAACTAACAACATCAGGTGACATGGTTTTGGACCTTGAATTGATTCCATGAACCTATTCTATCACTAATAGCAATGGAACATTTTTTTTTCAACATTTTATGCTAATTTGAAATAATTACCAATTTAAATTGAAACCATAGTAGGTTGTTGATAAAAAAAGATTTACATTAAATGTTTTTCATTTACATTACCAATATATTTTGGTAGTGTTATGTGCTGTGTCAGTGAACACTTATTTAGGCATATTTTTAAGCCAATATATACATATAAACATTATACATATAGCTACATTTTAGAACCCTTTTCATTACTTAATATAACAAATACTAATGGAATTACATAAACATTATAGACCCCCACCTTATTTGTTGATAGTACAATTGCATAATTTAGGATTTAGATATCAACCTTGAGATAATGTTTTGCAAGGATGTAAAGATTACGCTAGAACGTAAATTTTGTGCTTGATTAGATAAAAAGGGATTAAGAAGTTGGTTTGAAATTGTGAAGCACATTAAAAGATTTCTTTTTTTTATAGTGGCTCGATATATTTATTTATTTATTTATTTAAACTTTATTGCACAAAATGGTACAAAAGGCGAACTTAATGCTAGGAGCATTCTCTACCAGTTGACCTTTGGGTCATGCAGAGAGTGGAAATTGTGTGCGGTGAGTGTAGATAGAGAATATAACAATTTAATATATCTAATAATATACATGGATATTGAATATATAGCAAATAAAGATAATATAACATATATAATGGCTTCCTTACGCCTGATGGAAAGCGAAAGAGAAGCCCAAGTCGCTGTGACAATGGACAAGTAACTAGTCAGTTACCTGTCAGTTGCCACCGCACTGCCGGCCCAGCTCTAACCATCCACGAGCTCCGGAAACCCTACTCACCGGCAGAAACACGACCCAGAGGTCATTTGACTGCAGTATTCTATAGGGTGGAGGTCCTACCCCGGACGCGGCTCAATTCGAGCGAAGATTCGCTATGCCCTACCTCTCTTAATGCTCAATTTGCGCAACTCAAAAAAAAGCATTTTTTTTTTTTTCTTTTTAATAGTGGCTCGACATAATGGCTTCCCTACACCTGATGGAAAGCGAAAGAGAAGCCCAAGTCGCTTTGACAACGGGCAAGTAACTGATAATTATATTGATTTAAAAAAAAACACCAAATTGACCTGACCAAAAATCCAAAACCAGAACCTTCTTAATAAACACTTTTTAAAGCTACATACAATTATACACACCTAAGCAACCGACCCAAAACTTGGCAGCCTCAAAATCAGGTGTGTTCAGAACAAATTCTCTCTTCTCCGGCAGATATGTGGCAGTCGTTCTCATTCCCCTAGCGTTGGAACCGTGGGCCACCTCCGTTAACGCAAAGCATCCTCCAAACTCGCCATTCTCCAGACCCTCGAGGATGGGATAGTGGTGGTCTCTACCGTTGCCTCTGATGGCGTTAGAGCACATCCCGAATGTAAGCGCCAGTTTGACGGTCATTGAACTATCACACATGAAGTTTGCTTCTGATTCAGCGGCGAAGTTTCTTGGGTCTTCTAATATCTAAAAAGTAGTAATAGGTAGTAAATCTGTTTATAATATTATGTGTCTTCAATATATAGGATATCCAATAGCAAACTATTGTTCACATACACATACAACAGATAGGTACAAAAACAAATGAAGGACCTTGGTATTCATATTATTATGCATGAAATTTTCCTTCATTTATGTCTGAATAGATGTGTAATGTTTACTTCAAAGTTCTTTTCTACATTTTATGATTTACTTGTTTTTACTTTTGTGGGGGCCCCTGGTTGAAGGAGAATCCAATCTCCCAACATTTATTATTACACATCATCATCATCAGCCTATTGCAGTCCACTGCGGGACATAGGCCTCTGGGCCTGGAGGATATACCCATAATCGCCACTCTGGGCAGGCGGGTTGGCGATCGCAGGGCGGAGCGAATCGCTCCGGTGACGCTGCTGCCCGTCATCTGTCTGTGCTTTTTAGCTACGCCTTTGATTGTGATGGTTTTACCGCCACCAGTCGGTTGCTAGCGCGTCGTTTGTTATTCTGCAGGATGCACCACGGGCAGGTGAGATCGGCTTGGAGCGAAATGATGATAGGCCGCTCCCTTACATCTCTATTAATACACATTTAGTGAAGAACTGATGTACCTATTTGCCACGAGCCTCGAATGGTATAGTTACGCCACTTGCAGTAGCAAAATGAGTTTGCACTTGACTGCAATTCGCCTGATGGTAAGCGATATTGTAGTCGTAAGGGTCCACTTACTTTTTCCATTGGAAGGAAATTTTGACTCCGCAGAGTGTACATACGCTTGATCGCAACATGCCTCTCCTCATCCAGAGACAAAGATTTGTCGGGTTGTTGAAACAAAGGGTGGTTTTGCATGAAAGTCCATATTCTATGCTGAAAAGTACACAAATTAGTTAAGCTTTTGGGTGTATTAAGATAATACTATCTTCTCCACGCTATGGTACCCCAGAGAAAACTGTAGGAGGGGGCGGCCAAGAGTGAGATAGAGGGATGAAATCCTCCTAACTCTGGGATCATACTGGACCAGGGTGGCGGAGGACAGAGCCCAATGGAGAGAGCTGGAGGAGGCCTATGCCAAAAGGCACATTCAGCTAAGGGACATACTTTAGTCTCGGAATAAAAGGGCTATCATCATCATCATCCTCTTGTTTATCATCATCATCAGCCCGTATCAGTCAACTGCTGGACATAGGCCTCTCCTAATGTGCGCCACTTAGATAGATTATAAGCTTCTCACATCCGGCACTTGCAAGTCGTCCTGCGCAAATCATAACTCCACCACCTGGCCTGAGGGCACCTCCGCTCCGCCGAATTGCACATATTAATTATTAAAACTAACATTATTATATAATATCATATTATCAGCCTATTGCAGTCCACTGTGGGACATAAGCCTCTCCAGTTGTTCGCCACTTAGGGCAAACATCTGGAGGATATACCCATAATCGCCACCCTGGGCAGGCAGGTTGGCGATCGCAGAGCGAAGCTTCATGCTCCGGTGACGCTGCTGCCCGTCATCGGTCTGTGCTATTTAGCTACGCCTTTAATTGTGATGGTTAAATACTCCCACCAGTTGGTTGCAAGGCAGGAGAGATAGATAGATAGATATTCTTTATTGCGCACCATACAATAGGGAATATGCATGAAAAATAGTTTCAGGTATTTACTAATTTATCGTAAAATAGATCAAAATCTACTACGAACAGTGAAAACAAAATCAAAATTGGTTGAAAAATGGGCGAGATACAGTCATTGAAAGTGAATATATCCGTCTCTCTCTCGCGAAACAGATTTTTCTATGGAGTTAGTACGGCGCTTACGGTACGTGACGTCAACTACCGCATCGGATCTCTCTGTCTAATCAATAACTTTAACGCTTTATAACTCGCTTAATAGAAAAGATAGTTTAAAAATTCTTCGATATTTATGTATCTGGAAGACAAAAGATCTCAATAAATCCATAAAAAAAAGTCATGCATATTCCCTATTGACTTAAATCTAGGTATAACAGACACTCGTTGCACAATTTAGGCGGCCTTATCGCTATAAGCGATCTCTTCCAGACAACCTTAGGGTAGAGGATACTTAAAATATAAAGGGGGTGAGGTGAGCTACATACAAATCTGGAATTGAGGCTAAACGATAAATATAAATACACGCAGCCAGCGTCCTGGGGTCACTGCCACTGATTTTTAGTGTTTGTACATATTAGTTTAGTTTAGGTTTTATTTATTTATTTTTTATTTATAATATGTAACCCATCTGTAAATACTACGAGAAATAAATAAATAAACGATCATAAATACATAAATAATAATATATATACATAATTAATAATATATACATAAATAATAATATATACATAACATACTATATGGAATTGAAGAGGGATGGTAAATTGATATATAGAATAAGAATAGATTTGACACTGACAACGTGTAAGGCGAAGTAGAATGTAGTGTGAGGAAGAAAGAGATGAGAAGAACTTAGAGAGAGAGAGAGGTTGGAGCAAAATGATGATAGGCCGCTCCCTTACATCTCCTTATTTGGGCCTTAAAAGCCCCTAATTGTAATTTCTATGAACAAAGACATATTACTTTTTTGGTCTCTAAACATATTTTAATAATAATTATTATACAAATTTACCTTTAAGTCAATTGTGCTCAAATTGTCATACACAAGCTTCAGGCGACGCCAGTCAAACACAGCCTTCTTTCTATAATCATCCAGTCTGCCCGAAGGCAAATCAGGGAAATAGTTCCTCAATTCTTCGTCGGTAGGCAGCTTTCTAATTACAGACTCCATGGTAAAAGTATGCCTTAAATGAAAAAAAAAATCTTTCACTTCTCTAACACACTAAATATTATCAAAATCAGTTACTAAGCAACGAAGTGAATATTTGTATACGTTATTTAACAGTCCACTGAACTTTACTTCGGCCAATCTACTTTAAGTATGATGATAATACTGATATGTAAGCCATAAATATTCATGACAGATTTAATCAGAATTACTTAATGATAAGAAAGTACCTTTGAACTTATAGTAGATCGTCGATACAAATAAGTTTGTACTCGATGCTATTATGCTAGGACATGAATGTTCCTTAATACCAACGATTTTGGTTTAATAATTAGGCAATTATGTACTTAAAGGAATGATACCCTATTTACTGAACTTCAAGAATAATATTTTTTCCATAGGTCTATCAATTATTTATACACCTGGTCTGTTTTTGCACAGCTAACTAAAATACACTTGTAAGATACGTATTAATTAATTTACAAAAACTAAAGTATCAATAAATAAATTGCAGTTTTTTGGTTTTAATACAGACAGGCACACACACAGGCTGTCAAACTCAAAAGTTTACTTTTGTCAAAAACTCTTCAAATGTCATTTTTTCCGCGAGGCGAGGAATGATATTAGGTTGGCTGTATGGAGAGATCCCAGGCCGTTAAAATCTTATTAAAAAAAAAAAAAAAAAAGAATGATATTAGGGATGTGCAACTGTAGTAGAAAGCAGTATCAATAAAATTTTACTGTTTATGTCTAATTTTCTTATGTCGTCCTCAGATTCTTTTTTACATACACGTATAAGTAAATGAAATGAAAATACCTTTATTCACATAGACTAAAATAAGTTCTGATGAATCGTCAAGTAAAAATTAAATGCAAATATTATATCGTGTTCGAAAAGTATATTTCTACCGAAAAGAACCGGCAAGAAACTCGGCAGTTACTCTTTTCCGATCGCCAATTTTACCATACATGGTTTTGTATACAATATTTATAAATATTTTATCGTTGTACAATGCAAAAAGGATATGAAGTCAATTCGTCCTATTCGTAGTAATATTCGAAAGTTTTGGATGTTTCTTAATCTCTCAATAACTTTTGAACGGGTTTTAGCGAAACTTTACACTAATGTAACTAATGTACGTAGCAATGCCTATATTTTAAGTATTATCATAGATTTTCACGCAGATATAGCCGCGGGCTGCAGCCAGTATATATTGTTCTATCCATCCAATTTTATAAATGCCTATCTCTCACTTAGCCGTAGTTTCCTAGTCATCAACACTCATTGGTATCTATGTATGTACCTAATATCAAAAAATCATCTCATCTCAATCAAAATCATCATTATCGGGGTTTCTTTGGTTGAAAGAATCATTAACGACGACGACTTTATCCACCAAAGAATTAAGGTAACCGACATTTCGCGCCGAATTGCACAGTGAATGGGCCGGTCATGTCTCCATACGTTCCGATGGACGATGGAGTAGGAGGGAGTTGGAATGGACACTTTGTTTTGGCATACTAAGTGTGGGATGCCCTGCAACGCAGTGGGACTATAACATGGGAAATGTGCCTGGTCGAGAGTTATTTTTATTTATTATTTACTATGTAATCTATTCTAAAATAACCAATTTTTTTATTACGAGTGCCCAGTGTAGATGACTGTTGCTCTATCGTCGAACTAAACGTAAAAATTACATTTTGTAGTGGGTACCAAATTGCGATAAGTACAAACTGTGGTCGCATCACTAGAGTAGACACCCGCTAAATTCCGAATTGTGCTAGAGACAGTTTATGGCCAAATAAGTTTTACATTTTACACAGAAGAAACTACTTTCTTCGTATATAAATAATGAAATATTAGGAAAACACTAGACTAATACCTATTTTTACTGATTACTTATTATGTATTTGTATTATTAAAATGAAAAACTTAATATACGCAAGGTATTTTGACTTCATATCGGTTCGGACCGCTCCCAGTTGTTGTTTGACAGTGAGTGACAGATGTGATCGCGGGCGGTAATTCATTGTTTGTTGTTTGTATTTGTACACTTAAAAATGTTATTAAATTGTACTTTATAACAATTGTTATTAATAATTATAGACTTCAGTGTGCCTTCAAGAACTATTGCTTTATCTTTAGTAAAATGGAAATACGTAAGTGTTAAATTTACTTTTTCTATTGATGTTTTTAACTTGACCAGAGCATGCCTTTCAAAGAGGGTAAAGTTCCAGATTCATCTGCTGTGATGTAGCTATAGAAGCAAAGCAAAGCTTTAGTATCTACATCATTACTTGTATTGTACTTCTATCTCCAATTTTAATACCATATTGCATCTATTGGTTTTAAAATTAGCCATCTTCTATACTTTCATTTATTTGTCTTATTCCATTTATTGTTACTAAATTTTACCCTCAACTTCGATGTAGGAATATGGTTAAAGTGTACATAATGTTTCAACAGAAACGAGGCTGTGCGGAGCTAATAAAAGTTACAAATAACATTTTTAAAACTTTCATTTTCACGACATAAAATGTTCAGGATTCAATACACACATACCTTTTTTATGACATTGCATGATGTTTCGACCGTGTTGCCACTTTATCATCATCAGCCTATCACAGTCCACTGCTGGACATAAGTCTCTCCAGTTGTTCTCTACTTTGGGCAAACACCTGGAGGCTATACCCATTATCGCCATGCTGAGCAAGCAGGTTGGATGTGAATATTAAAAATGTGAATCCATTAAAGTGGAATAGAGACGAGATTTATGTAATTTGAGTGACATTATTTCATTTATTGATGATGATGATGATGATGATAGCCCTTTTAATCCAAGACTGGAGAATGTCTCTTATTTCGGCGTGCCTTTTGGCATAGGCCTCCTCCAGCTCTCTCCATTGGGCTCTGTCCTCCGCCACTCTGGTCCAGTATGGTCCCAGAGTTAGGCGGATTTCATCCCTCCATCTCACTCTTTAGAGACGAGATTTATGTGATTTGAGTGACATTATTTCATTTAGTAATTTTATTTAATTAAACATAGCCCCTCCCCGCTTTTGTGGAAATACACCTAGTAGCCTTTTGTCCACACACTTATTTTTGCTGACAGAATGTAGGCACTGTCATCAGTGTGTGTGTCTTAGTGCTCCAGTGTATGGATCATAATGGAGCACCTTCAGGCCTTTTGCTTTAGTAGGCCTTACGGCCAGGCCACGGAGACGAGAGACCGGCGACGCGAATTGCAAATTGAATTTCCATTCATCACCACACCTACAAGGAAAAAATACTTCGCTACGCCCGGCGAGTGATGGAAATAAAATTCGCAATTCGCATCGTCGGTCGCTCGTCTCCGTGGCCTGGCCGTAAGGCCTTTTGATATGTCCCGGTTTTAAAATACTTAAATAAAATAAAATAAAATAATTTATTTCTGCAAATAGATTTACAAGTAAATTCTTTGCAAGTCAAACAAAAAAGGGCTAAAGGGGTAATTCCCCTAGCCACTCCTGCTGCTATCTTTTTCAGCTACTTTGAGCTGAACCTTGTTATGAGGGTTGAGACACTACTTCGCCTCAGCTAGTCTAATAACAAAAAAATTCTGCTGTTTCATTCATATTGCCTCATAACAGTTCCCAGTTACAAAAGGGGAGACAAATCAAATGGAATCCAATCATAGAATGCAGACTTCTAATGCACGTACACTATTAACGACGTTAATCGCTTAAGAAATGGCGTTGAGCAATCAGTTTTGATGTTCGGACTGAACATTTTGGTATTCCCTTGTCGAATACAAGGAAATACTGTACATTAGAGCTGAATTTGAATGACTCTTCTTCCGTTTTATCGCTTTGTTAAAGGGCGTGCCGGTATTCGAGATTGAGTAGTAGCAAAACGGGTTTTATAGTAGTAACTGAATAATAATTACTCAAGGCATGCCCCACTGGTCCATGTAGGCAGAAGAACAGGCATGTTAATACACACAAATGTATGCAATGTGTGGGGATCTAACTGGCATGTCTTACCAGCAGTGTTACCATAATACATACTTATATAACGTCACGCCTTTCTCCCAGAGGGGTAGGCGGAGACCACATCCTTCCATTTGCTACGATCCTGGCACACAACTTTTGCTTCGTCCACATTCATCAATCTCTTCATACATGCTCGTCGGTTTAGGGTACTTAAATTATAATAAAGTAACTTATTTGAAAGATATGTACATACTTAGATTCGTCGTGAGTACGTAATAGATTTACAACATAGTAAGCATTGAAGCTGCCTAATAACAAACGAGGCACTGGCAACCGACTGGTAGCGGTTAGCTAAATACCACAGACCGATGACGGGCAGCAGCGTCACCGGAGCGAGAACCTACGCCCTGCGATCGCCAACCCGCCAGTCCAGGGTGGCGATTATGGGTATATCCTGTCCAGCAGTGGGCTGCGGATAAGGATTAGTTAGAATTGGATCAGGAAAACGTAGTCATGAATGTAGGGTATTAAAAAACGAATTGGAGGCGTAAGTAGGTACCTACCTTGTCTTGTGCACATAAGGCGGCTTACACACAGCATTATTTAGTTTTACGATCCCTTTGATATCATGATGAGTCTATAAGAGCATTAGAATTAGTAAATAGGTTAAAGCCCTTTGGTAGAAACAAGAGCAATTTCATCAAGCAATAGTCACTGAAAAGTATATTGAATTTTAAGGAGGAAGCTGTAAGGTCTAGACTTGTTTGAAGCGTAATTTACGTAATCGTATAAGTAGTTTGAAGGCCCTTACTTCTGTTATTACGAGTAATAACAAAAGTCGGGGATTAACATTTTCATTTCATTTCGTTTTTATGCTTTCCTTGAAGAGTGATTGGGGTAACTTTTATTTTTCATCATTATTGCAATCTACAAAATCGTGTAATACCTTAAAAACTTTCAAACGTAACATCTTTGATACTTCATAACTAAAAAAAAAAGTTGTGGAATAACCGTTTTTGGTTAATGTTCTTCACGGATGTTCTCCTTTGAGAAAATATGAATACCATTTTTGCTATTTTTGGTTATGTAAATGTTTTTGGCTAATGTTCTCCTTTGTTGAGATAAAACGGGCTAGACCGTCTTTTCTACTCCATAACATGTCTGCTTTCTCCTTCTTCACGTACACCACACTCTACATCTCCCGCACACATTTCATAACGGCAATATCATTAACTTCTCAACCAATATTGTCCTTAATCTTGAGTGTAGAAAGCCTTAGTTTCATTGCACAAAATAAAACCGCTCAACTAGTGCAATCCAATCACGTTATAGAGGCTACTATTGGATGCACTAGTGGTGCAGAGTTATCGATAGCTTGAATAACCCAAGACATGCCGCACTGGACTCCACATCGCCATCTAGCCCCAAACTAAGCCGAAGCTTGTACTATGGGTACTAGACAACTGATAAACGTACTTAGATATACTTTTTTTTTTGTAAATAAATACATAGTAAACTTCCAGACCAATAAGTGCGGGAAACGAACCGACGACCCTTGGCTCAGAAGGCAGAGGGTCACTACCAAATGAGTGTACCGAATGAGGTCACTGCCAGTCATTTTCGTCTGAATGAAACGCTGTCAAAAAGACTAACGAAAGTACCGATTTAATCGACAGTTCATCATCATCAGCCTATTGCAGTTTACAGCAGAACATAGGCCTCTCCAGTAATTCGTCACTTAGGGCAAACGTATATAGGATAATCGCCACGCTGGGCAGGCGGGCTGGCGTTCGCAAGGCGAAGCTTCTTGCTCCGGTGACGCTGCTGCCCGTTATCGGCCTGTGGTATTTAGCTACGCTTTCAATTGTGATATACCGCTACCAATCGGTTGCCAGCGTCTCTTTTCTTATTCGGCAGGATTTATGAGGCACATTATGAGGGAGGGTGGAGTTGTTCGCGTCCGTAGGAAATACCTCTCACAACCCTACACGTGCTCTCCGGGTGGTGCTAAACGAACAACAACGCCGAGTCTCGGGCGGCGGTCAATAAACCCGACCCAACAGACCTAATCAGTTTGTCCATTTGGAGGTAGGAAATGACCACCAAACCCCGTTATCCTGTAACCAGAGACCGGGAACCTTGGCTTAACTGCCTGGGTTAAGAAGAAGAAAACTTCAATAAATAATTACCCCAATCCCACGGTGTGTAGCGTGCCTAGGGGATGCATGGCTGGCGGGAGGACAGTCTCAAGCGACAACCTCGGTGGACCTGGCAAACGCCGTTGAACAGCCCTCTTGGGGGAATGGGCGTCACCCCTCAAGTGACCTTTTAGATCGGCCCTACTCGTGGGAATTGTATGGAGATAAGAAACGAAAAACAAAACATAAACCCAAACCCAAACCCAAAGATGACCCAACAAATTTTCCACAAAAGCATGTTTGCACGTACAAGGAGCTATTCACTAGGAACTCTTCCGGTGGACACTCAGTCACAAGTGAGTGCTAATAATGAGCCTACAACTCACGCAGGCTCATCTGATGCTAACTGTGGAGATAAAAGCAATAACCGACCCTGGCAAAACGATCAAGTACCTACGAAAAGAAAAGCTGAAGCAAGTCCTGAAACTTCAAACAAAAGCAGCAAACTAAGTGAGATGACATACGCAGTATCGACACAGAACAGATATCAAATACTGGAATCTACAAACGAAGATGGTGCAACAGAAACGCAGAAGGAACCTAAACCACCTAAGCCTGAACCAATATTTGTCACTGGGGTTATTGACATAACAAAGCTAAAAGAATTGCTGTCAACAATTGCAGACACCAAGGAGTACACTATGACAACCTTGAGATCCGGTCACGTAGTCAAAATAATGCCTGTAAATGTGGAAGTATACAAAAATATAAGAGCTACATTTGTAAAGGAAAATGTTAGCCACTACACATACAAACTAAAAAGTGAAAGGGCCTATAGGACTGTACTGCGCGGTCTACACTCCTCAGAAGATACTGATGCCATCAAAAAGGAACTGTTTGAGCTGGGACATGAAGTTAGGCACATAACAAATGTCAGACACAGGAACACCAAGCAACCATTACCGCTATTTTATGTGGATCTGGAACCAAAGCACAGCAACAAAGATATATTTAAAATCAAGTATCTCAACCACATGAAAATCACATTCGAAGCACCCTACAAAAAACAAGAAATCTTGCAATGCAAAAGATGCCAAAGGTTTGGTCACGCGAAAAACCAATGCAATAGGCCATTTAGATGTGTGAAATGTGGGGAGGAACACTCCACAGCAAGCTGCCTAAAAAGGCCGGACACCGAAGCCACTTGTGCAAACTGCCAAGAAAAACACCCTGCTAGCTACAAGGGGTGCACCAAATACAAACAATACAAGGAAATATTGTTTAAACATAAAATCACAAAAACTAAAGATGTCAAGGAAAATACAGGCTCTATAAAGCAACATCAAAAAAACACAAAAGAAACACGCCAGGAGAATAAAGACTCCAATTATAACAGTTCATACAAACACCAAAAGCCAAGTAGAACTTACGCACATATAACGAAACAGGACTGCACATTGGGGCAAAAAACTGAAACCAAAGATCAGAATAATGTAGCTGATATGCTGGAAGTAATGTTCGACAAATTCCAAAACATAATCAACAATATGTTAGACAACATGATGGATCGCATGATCCAATTAGTTACAAGCCTTATGAAGCACCCCTAAACTTAAGGATTGTCACCTGGAACGCCAATGGATTGACAGAACGCCGACAGGAACTTGAACTCTATTTAAAAATGGAAAGAGTTGATGTAGCCCTAATTTCAGAGACCAGGTTTACACATAAAAGCAATTTCGTTCTCCAGAATTATGTCACATATACCACAAACCATCCATCGGGTAACTCACATGGCGGGACTGCTGTAATAATAAAGGATAATATCAAACATTATCCTTTGGAAGAATATAAACTAGATAAAATCCAAGCCACCTCAGTCAAGATCCAGGGCGACAGAGTGGATATGACAGTCTCAGCGGTATACTGCCCACCGAGGCATGCTGTCACATGCGACGACTTCAAGGCCTATTTTGGCACTTTGGGAAATGTGTTTATAAGTGGTGGAGATTGGAATGCGAAAAACACATTTTGGGGTTCTAGACTAACACTGCCGCGAGGGCGTCAACTCTTGGCAGCTACAAGGGACCTTAATCTTCACTGTGCCACACACGGCCTACCCACATACTGGCCCACTGATCCAGCAAAAGTGCCAGACCTGTTGGATTTCTTCATCACCAAAAACATCCCACAAAACCGTGTAAATATAGAGGACTGCACGGACCTGTCGTCCGATCATACACCAGTGATAATAAACGTCCACGAGAGAGCTATTGTCACTCAGAGCCCTCAGAGACTATATGATCGTAAAACTGATTGGGACCACTATAGAAACATGATCACACAGACTGTAGACTTGACCTATCCACTAAACAGCGAAGACAATGTCGAAGCAAGCATTGAGTCGCTAAATAAGCTCATCCACTCGGCAGCCACAGAGTCCACGCCCAAAATAAGACCTAGCATCACACATAACTTTCATTACTCTAGATCAATTAAGGATAAAGTGAATGAAAGAAGACAGCTGAGGAAGAAATGGCATACCACTGGATATCCATGTGACAAAAAAGCCTTTAATAAGGCCTCAGAGGAACTAAAAAACATGATCCGCGAAACTGAGAACACGCGTATTCAAAATCAATTGGCTAACTTAAACCCAAACAAAGACACTAATTACTCGCTGTGGAAGGTGACAAAAAGGTTAAAAAGACCTAAAATACATATACCACCCATAAAAGATACCAGTGGAAAATGGGCAAGATCGGACCTTGAGAAGGCAAGAGTATACTCTGATTACCTGGAGGACGTTTTTCAACCCCTACCTAGTAAGCATACTGAGCACGATAAGGAAGTTCTTGATTACCTCGAGGCACCCCTGCAAATGTGTTTACCACTTAAAAGTACTAGCCCGAGAGAGGTAGTAACCGAAATCAAAAAACTACCGGAGTTTAAAACACCAGGTTATGACCAAATTGATGCAAGATTACTCAAAGAACTGCCTAAAAAGGGAGTGATCTATATCACGGCCATCTTCAACGCTTGCTTGAGACTGGCGTTTTATCCAGCGCAGTGGAAAATCGCTCAAGTCATAATGATTCCCAAACCAGGAAAACCACTGCATGAAGTAAGTTCATATAGACCTATTAGTCTACTTCCCGTGCTGGGAAAACTCCTGGAAAGAATTCTCCTCAATAGAATGCGAGGATACCTACCAGAAGTAATACCTCCCCACCAGTTTGGTTTCCGAGAACAACATGGAACTATCGAGCAAGTCCACCGAATCACGGACACTATAAGCCGTACGCTGGAAAGTAAAATGTACTGCACGGCCGTTTTCCTTGATATCAGTCAGGCGTTCGACAGGGTCTGGCACGAGGGGCTCCTCTTTAAACTGAAAACACTTCTGCCACACTCCTTTTTTCACATTTTGAAATCATACTTACACAGAAGATGTTTCGAGGTCAAATTTAAAGAAGAGGTGGCTCCCTTAAGAGAGATCCGCTCGGGAGTGCCTCAGGGAAGTATACTGGGCCCAGTACTATACTTGCTCTTCACTGCGGACCTCCCAACCCACACTGAAACCTTGACTGCCACGTACGCTGATGACACAGCGCTCTTGGCGGTACACGAGGACCCACAGCTGGCATCTGCCAAATTACAAGCCCATGTACACAGGGTGGAAGAATGGCTGGATAAATGGCGCATCAAGGCAAATCAGGACAAGTCAGTGCATGTGACCTTCACCCTTAAAAGGAAGACTTGCCCCCCTATCACACTGTATGGTGATGAAATTCCACAATCCGAAGACGCCAAGTATCTGGGTATGCACTTGGACCGTAGACTCACATGGAGAAAACATATCTGGATGAAGCGGAAGCAGTTGGACACAAAACTCAGAACCATGCAGTGGCTGATACACCGCAAGTCAGGCCTCTCACATGAGAGCAAGATAGCTATCTACAAAACAATCCTCAAACCTATATGGACCTACGGAATCCAGTTGTGGGGTACGGCCAGCAACAGCAACATAGACATACTTGAGAGATTCCAAAGTAAGACACTGAGAATGATGCTGGACATACCCTACTATGTGAGCAACAGATACATACATGAGCAGGCACAGGGAGTGTCACACATGTGAGGTTGAAGAGGCATAGCGTACCAACCCTATCCTCAAGATATTAGCCAAATTAAAGAAAGGATAAAGAGTTCCTTCTGTATAATCAATTTAAAAATCTCAAATATCAGAATGGCTCATTGTGCTTGCACAGATCGCCAGGTTGCAGAAATAATTAAAAAAAAAAAAAAAAAAAAAAAAAAAAAAAAAAAAAAAAAAATATGAGGAGGGGATGAAAGGCATGTAACGAGACGAGTATTGAGTATGAATGTGGAAGGATATAGAGGAAGACTGAAAATGGCATAGGTGTGAGTGTGGAGATGACTGCTGATAGAGGAGAGTGGAAGAAGAAAACATGTTGTGCCGATCCCACTTAGAGCGGGATAAGGGCAGGAGAATGATGATGATTATGACCAGGAGCGTAGCGTCAGCTACAAATCTTTTCCTAAAGAAGCGAAAAGATTTGTCACAGGGAAGTTTTTGCTTATGCACTTCGGGGGCCTCCATAGTCTGGGGGGCCTGTATGATTGATACGCAGATACGGCGGCAGCTACGCCCCTGATTATGACGAACATCGATAGTATTGCTTGGTTTTGAGTTATCGATAACCTATCGATATCGATCGGCAACACTAGGGTGCACGTAAACTCCTAACCGCTTCGAGTAATAGGCTTTTGTACTGGCCCGATTGGCTTTCAACTATTTTACGTAGACATTGAGGAGACATTGGCATTTTAATTGGGTGTAGTACAGTGCTGTTTATGTAAATTAGCTTCTTGGAAAGTACTTGCTTAATTAAGTTCTTGGAGTTCATAAAATTCGCCTCTATATTTTTTTTATGGTGTTAGTTATTTCGTGAACCACTCCTCGTTCATAATATTAGTAGGAATATCGTTCCTTATGAGTAGCTGCCGGTTTTTTATTAGCAACTAGTAATAAAATAAATTAGTATTATAATAGTGTTATAAGAAATGCTACGTTACAGGCGCGACCATAAGGCAATATCATCATCATCAGCCTATCGCAGTCCACTTTTGGACATAGGCCTCTCCAGTCGTTGGTCGAACATCTGGAGGCTTTTCCCATAATCCATATCTTATATTCAATTCATATACCTATTACAAACCACCAATGTAGGTACTAAAAATCATCAACACAGTTTTTGAAAAAAAAACATCCTCTAACCCGTTTTCCCAGATAGCCTTTGACGCTTTGAAGCAACGTCGCACCGGGCATTCTCATCTAAAAGCCGAAATATTGGAGTCTTTTATGCGTTTGAAACTCGCATTCAATCGGTTGATGGCCGGTCACTTTGATGCGAGCGCCGTCGGAACGACTCGAAATCGTCCGAAACGGCTCAAAACACGACGATCGTTCGTCGCTATCGTAAAATATTTCATTTTTGAGAGTCCAACGTTTGTTTTACTGTTCAGACGTGAGACGTGCGGTCGTGATTCGGAGAAATGAAACTTTGAGGTAGGATCCTTACTATGTAATAGGCCAATAAAGTGTTTCGGCTTTAGTGTTTTTCTCATTAAACAACTATTTCGTGTAAAATAACTACGTCGGTGCTGTTTTGTGACTCTAAACTTTGTAGAAGTGTAGAGGTATGCCTTGCTAGACGCCTTGTCCATACGCTTAGTAGTAAATTAGATATGTATAGAAATTATTTGCAAAGACAGTAAATAAAACTTTTATAATTCTCTTAATTTTTACTGTATCTGTTTACGAGTAAGTATACAGTAAAAATCAAGCAAATCAAGAGTTAAGAATACTTGTACAACAGCAAAAAGGTTTATGATAAAAAGGGGCGGGACACGGTACACGAACATGTATATTTGTATTGATCTATGATTTTGCTATGTATAACAAGTGTTTATTTAAAAAAGAAAGTATCTAAATAAGTTTATGAGTTATCTAGTCAAAGTCAGTCGTAACTAAATTACCGGTAACCGCAAGTACTAAAACTCTCTTCTACTCGCATTGGGTAGTTCTAAATTCGGATTGAAAAAAATAAAACAACAAATGGGGCCAATCGAATGGAGTGGCATATTGTAGCAACATTTTTGCTCTCTCCGGCAACGTGGAAATACCAGAAGACAATAGCGGAACACTGAATAGTCCAATCAGCCTGATTGATTTTACACTTCACCTCAACAAATTGTGCTTTTGTTTCGTGTTTAAATTGCCAATAGTATTTTGAGGTTTATTATTTGGTGCCTACTGTTTTTTTTGTAATGTTTAAGCGTTTCCTAGAGTTCTTTTGTTAGGTTTTCATCGATTTTGTATTTAGCATTCGCTAGGTTTCTTCGATACTTAAATGTGTACGTATTTATACGCAATTTGTAAAGCTAGTCTTTGTATTGTCGATAATGACTTGGGCACCGAAGTCAATTTACTAATGGCGGTTGAAATTTTGACGTGAGGAAACTATTGTCATTCTGTAATTGATCGACAACACAATTTATTTAACATATTTGAAAAAACACTTATTCTGATACCGACGCGTCCATCGTTTATCGGTTTTTGTTGGGCGAGCGCCCTCCACCTTACTCTAAAATCGCTTAACATCAGGCGAGTTGGGGTCAAGAACTACCCCATTCGAATATTCTAGAAAAAACCGATTTACCTATCTATGTTTTCTCTTCGTAACCAAAAAGATCACAGACACCTATTCAGATCCTTCCGTAGTGTATTACCGACGTTTCGGGACATCACGAAGGTATTCAGATAACCCACAGCTAACTTCTTCCGAATAAGACATAGACAAAAATTTATGTAAGGTTTACTGTTAACGAAGTGTAGATTTCATTAATCATCGTCATCATAATCGGCTGCAGGACATAGGCTTCCCTCTGCGACTTCCACATCGGCCGGTCGGAAGCTGCCTGCAGCCAGCTTCCCTCTGCGACTGTCATTATGTCGTACTTCGGAGGCCTACTTCTTGTTCGAATACAGTTTTTAGACTATAAATCTTAGTATTTGTGAATTACGAAAATATTGTTGTGTGTTAATTACGATAATATTGACCAATATGTTTTTTTTGTATATAAAAACGCTCGTATACGTAATCAATTCACGTATTTTGTATTGTTATAAATAGTTTGACTGGGTCGGTGGCTCAATTGGTAGTGACTCCTGATTTCTGAACCAAGGGTCGTGGGTTCGATCCCCAAACTGGACAAACAATCGTGTGATTAACACTAGTGCCTAAGCAACTTAGTTTGGAATCGAAGCAATGTATGTGATGATGTCTTATATTTATTTCTTTTATTAGGTACTTTTTTCGTTACATTACCCATCCATGTTTCATTGGTGAAACCTGTATTGGTACAGACCAGTAAGCATATTTTAAGTGGTATTATCTATACTGAAAAGCTACCACGCATTGAAATCACGACTTTGCGAAGACCATTAATTCCTCCCAGCTACCGGAGCTTAAATATAACAAGAGCCACAAAAAATCCTCTTCGAAAGTATTTTCTTCCTCCAATATTTCCGAAAGGTCTTCCAAGTTATTACAAGTTGGCAACTGTAGGTACTTACCGGCTTTGCACGCACGCATCCGACTACGGCGCTGCTACGAAGACTACGAAAGTTCTATATTACGCTAGCTACGATCTCGTAGCTTGCCGGTTGCCTGTGTTGAGTTTGTAGGTTTGCCTATGGCACGAAACTTTTGAGTTTTGAACCCGAGATGTAGATGTTATGTTATTGTTGGATGTTAAAAAAATGGTTAACGTTTTATTATTTTTGTAGGCATGTCCACATAATGTTTTCAATAATTACTAGGTACTATTTGCCTGTTAATAGAATCATATTATCAATTTGAATACTGTAATGATTGACTAAGAGTAGAGAATGCCTATGTGGCATTAAGTCCGCCTTTTGTACATTACTTTACTGTGCAATAAAGATTAAATAAATAAATAAAATATATTCCCGTTTACGCTTTTTCTGAAAACACGTGTTTGTGTAATTATGATGTGAAATTATGTGTTCACACAAAAATTCATCCTAATACGAGTAGTTTAAGCGCGATAATGTAGCAAAAGATCTAGCATCTGATTTATATTATTTGTAGGGATGGTGCTATTTCAGCCTTTAAATGCTCAACAGCGTGCGATTAAAAAGTTTAAAAACCGTTATTGCGCACACTCAGCGACGATTCGATTACATACGACCGACGATCGCGACTTGTCCACAAAGTTTTCGGCTCAGTACCGATCGGAGAGGCAGGGGAGGCGCACGCCCTTCTCTGGAAAGTTTCCCGCCGAAATGCACGCGAGAGGTAGGATGTATGCCGGAATGTTATGTGCAGTTATTAAACAAATAGTAATGCGTTAGTTTGTGGTTGGATCAATATAATTTTCCTTCAAAGCGCCATGATTTAATCAATGACACTTTGAAGAAAATTAGATTACTAAGTTCGAAGTGACAGGCCTTGCCTTGTTATATTAACGTGTTAAGTTTATCGGATTTTAAAATAAAAAAATAAATAAGATGAGACGCTCGAAAAATAGAAATTATTTTAAATGTTATGCGCAAAGGATAGAAAAGGCCAAGTTACTTGTTGTAAAAATTTCAAGTTTCTATCTTCAAAAATGTAGAACTTTCATACAAACTTATGAGGGAATTAATAAAAATCTTTTCTTGTGAGCATTTAATTTTTTTCTATATAACATTTTACGTCAATACATGCTGTTTTATACTTAAGTTTACGTATCCGGTCCGTAATTAATGAAATTCACAACTGGATTGCGTTAATTATGATCTTTTCGTAGCAGAAGGACGAAATAATGATGAAACATTTAAAAAAAATATCATTATTAAAGTTACAGTGAGTGTGATAGAGATCATTATTATAACTAAATATTTTTTTACCTTGATATTTTAATATAGTACGAGTAAATAAGGTACATTTTAAATTCCTGTTAAGTTAATGGTAGTGTGCCCGCTATTACAATATTCGATTATTCAGGTTCTTTGAACTAAAGTGACATACGTTTAAGCGATAATTTACTTGACCTTTTAGCTCTAAAAGGTTTTCATTATAATTATTCATTGTTCCAGTTCCAACGTTGGTGCTAATTCTCGCCTATATCGCGTCGGTCTCGAGTTTTGGTAAGTGAAATTTGTTCTTTCGTTCTTTAGTAATAAATAAGTTGCATTTAGATTTTCCTAGAACATAATATGAACATAAGTTATAACATAAGTAATCTGTATGTTGCGGGCATGAAATCGTACGCACTGTACTGTAATCAAAAAGTTTAACGCTGAAAGTTTACGTACACTTTGAAAGAGCTTATTTTATTGAAATCGCCGAAGTTGCGGTGGATTCGATCATTACAGGTCCATTAAAAATATTTATTTTGTAAATTGATTTGAGCTTAGGAGTTTGGGGAGACGCTCGTAATAGTAATCGTTCTGATTATAATAATTTCTTATGGTAAAATGTATTCAGTGTATTGTCTCACATATTATTAATTTCTATTTGATTATCGGGCATATCTAAACGTTCGTTGAAATAACATTTATTAACCGATTTCAAATAAGGAGGAACCCTTCTCAATTTGACCGTATGTATTTTTACAACAACTTATGTTACTATTATAATTATACCCTTTCTATTTGTGTTTTGTTGTATTTTGTGCATTCAAGAATATATCTCTTTCTACTTATCCATCATATTTATTGCAACAATTTTTGTTAGGGTCGGTCGTCAGGACCGAGTACGATCGTATTAAAATTTAAATAGATATCACACAATATTACATACATTTTTCCAATGTGCTTGTCCTGGGCGGTGATCGAACCTACGACCCGTAGTGACACTTCTGAAGGGTCACTACCAAAGCTATTGGGTCAAAAAAGTAAATTGTAGACAAGTTCGCATGAAAATTAAATATTTTAACCTTTACTGCACGCACACACACCATAATATTTCACATTTTAATTTAATCATCAAAGCATTCCCGCAATCGACTCACAAAACCAATCAAACGGAGTCAAAGCGAGCCATTGCCTTACGGCATCCGATGCTGTTTTAACTAAAAAGAAACACAAATATTAATCCGAATACATCAAAGTGTAGACAGATTGCGCCCGAGGCGTGTAGGCAATCAAATGTGCTGTTGACATGATTCGGCATCGATTGAATCGACCCTTCAGACGCCGGGAATGTCAAACGGAAAGCGTTTATTAAACTAAAGCCGCCTGTACATGTTGGCCGAGTGTAGGCCAACCCAAGCGTCGGTAAATAGGTACAAGACTAGTAATACTTCCCTTACAGGAAGGGTAAGGGAGCGACCTATCATCTTTTCGCCTGCCCGTGGTGCATCCTGCCGAATAACAAACGAGGCTCTGGCAACCGACTGGTGGCAGTATGACCATCACGTTTGATGCCGTAGCTAAATACCACAGGCCTATGTTGAGCAGCAGCGTCACCGGAGCGAGGAGCTACGCTCTGTGATTTCCAACCCGCCTGTCCTGCGTGTCGATTAAGGGTAAAACCTCCAGGTGTCTGCCCGAAGTGACGAACAATTTGAGAGGCTTAAGTCCAGCAGTGGGTTGTGGACAAATATGTACAAGGCAATAGTACGAGTAATGTCCTCACGTTTGTCGATGCAAGCGGCCGAACGTGTGGACATTGTCTGTGACGAATGTCTGTGGAGTTCCCCACAGAGGCAAGAGTGGTCACTAGCGACGACAAGTAGCGCCAAATGAGCTCTACACATGTTGGCATTTGGCTTCTCTCTGCAACGCTCGGCCAACGTGTATAGGTGGCTTTATACGTACACACACAGTTTGTCGTAGGATGTCTTTGTAGAGTCCGAAAATGCGACTATCTAGATTGAGCATTGTATGGCGGTCGTTTGAAATGCCGAGGATTCGAATGTTTCGCTTTTTGCTAAACATTTTGTCTTAGTACCCTGAATATTTGCTAACTTATGCTACTTTAATATTAGAAAATGTACCTACATTTTTTTTTTAAATATTTCGTTTAGATATTATAAACACACACTTAATACAATACACATAAATGCAAGTTCCTTCTTCAAAAATTCGCGCTATTTCCCCCTTCTTTACATCTGAACCGCCGAGAGATTTCGAAGCGAAGGAATTAATCTCAATACGGCTTTAATCGCGACGTGGGTTTTCCATCAGCAGCCGCGGGCGTCGGATAAATGCGCGAATCATTGCCCGGCCCGGGAGTCGAACCGCATGAATAATGCAGCGCCGATCACCTGAGCTGCGACACATTAAAATCGCATTCGGGTGTTTTATTACGCCCTTGGGGAGACGTATGGTGGAAGGTTAAGCGTGGTGTGCGGAAGATTTTTCATTTTTATATTTGTAGAGCGATCAATGTTCAATCGAGCGACTGCGTATAAAGAGTTACTTACTTCTGGTAGCTGACCCGGCGGTCTTCGTTTCGCCACATCATCATGGTCATTAGTTTATTGCAATCCACTGCATATGTCCCACACTATGTTCAACAGGCCCCTATATTTATTCACCACTTTAGGCAAACAAACTTCAAGTTACTATCCTTGCAAATGGAGAACATTCATACAAATTTCTCCTTTCTCCACCTCCCCTACGCCTGATGGTTAGAGAAAGAGAAGTCCAAGTTGCTGTAACAACGGGCAATTACTTGTCAGTTGCCACCGAAATGCCGGCCCAACCCTAAACCCCCACAAGCTCCAGAAACTCTACTCACCGGCAGAAACACGACCCGGATGTCATTTGGCTGCGGTATTCTATATGATGGAGGTCCTTCCCCGGACGGGCGGCCTAATTTGAGCGAAGATTCGCTATGTTCTACCTCTCCCATCCTTTCTTAGTGAGCACCTACTCTAAATATGAATCTCCGTGCAAAATTTGTAACTCACCATTATACTCCTATTAGAAAAACCTGCTAAAATAGAATGAAATAAAAGCCTAAAGGGGTTTTCAACCATCCTTCAGAGCTGTTTCTAACAACATTCCTTTGTATCGCTACCAGTGTCCATAGGTGAAACTTAAAGATGTATTCGTACCGTTTGTTCAACTCCATTCACATTTAACAAGTATCAAGTTGCGAACCTTTTCAGTAACTTCAAATCCTCTTAGAAAGGATACCTTCGTCACGATTCAATGCTTAAAGTATTTAACTTTTTAAGCTTGTTAATGTTTCTGTTCAGGATTGTTTGCAATTTTTTATCAACATTATGACAAAAACAATTTACTGTTTTCAAAGCGAGATTGAATCGGTTTTAGTTGGGTGAGCGCGATCCATCGTAGGCTCTAACGCTTAACATCAGACGAGTTGGGTTTCTTTTTAAATTTTTGGTGGTAAGTGTGAGGCCTGATGAAGCAGTCGACACCGCCCATGGACACTCGCAACTTAAATCGAGTTCTGGGGTCGCTGCCGGCTTTTTAAATATGAATACGCTCGTTTTTTGAAGGTTCCCAAGTCGTAGCTGTTAGGAAAGACTGTCGCAGGAAGTTGGTTCCACAAAACCGAGGCACTAGGCAAGAAGTTCCTCAGAAAGCGTAAAGTCGAGGATCGCCAACCATGAGTTAATGGGTAAACGCTTTACTATAAAAACGCTGCACTCCATTATGTCCGAGGCCATCGTCAAAAACAGTTCATATCATTATCAGTGGCACGTACCTCCCCAAAGGGTTGGGTTTATGTTAATCTATGATTTTTTTAATGAAAATTAAAGACAAAGCAATATACAAATGTATTCACAATTACAATAAATTAGCACACCAATAAATCAAGGTTAGATCCACCAAAGTCGTCTAAATGTTTCTATTATCTCTAAGATCTCCAGAGATCTAGATTCCAGAATCTACGTACTCGCGCCTTCCGGTGCATTAATGCCAACCTCGACTTCAGGTTGCTTTCGAGTATTAAAAAAGCCATGATTTCATTCAGCACTTCAGCAGTTCATCGGACAGTACATGAAATGCTGTCAATAGTCTCAAGCACGTTGGACTTTTGAATCCACATGGAATAAGTCGAACAGAACCCAAACTACTTCGCGATGATTGTCGGGACTCCGAACACTTTTGCTCGTCTCCAGCTGAATATCGCGCATGATGGTAGAATTCCTTTAAAGTACGTGAAAAGTTTGCAACAGCGAATTGTAAGAATTTGCAGGGAACATATTGGAACTCACACCGTTTACGATGCACAACAAAATGATGCACGTTAACTTCAGTTTTGTTTGCAGTTATTGGCTATATGAGATTTAACATGTCGTTTTGCATGGAGCTCGGAGGTCTCGTTTAGGGCAGTACCTGATGAAAGAACAGATAGTTCAGTTGTGTTTGTACATCATCATCATCATCCTATTGCAGTCCACTGTTGAACATAGACCTCTCCAGTTGTTGGCCACATAGGGCAAACATCTGGAGGACATCAGTGTGCCTAGCACGAACATTTTCGAAAAAGTATGCTTAACGTAAACGGGCGATAATTTTCACTACGTAAACGTAGTACCTCTTAAGCACGATAGGGGCGTTGTACCAAGTTTCATACAAATGTTTACGGAAACGTTACGCATACTTTTTCGAAAATGTTCGTGCTAGGCACACAGATGCCCGCTTGCTGCCACATAAAAAATGTCGTACCCAATCGTGAGCTACGTTACGACGCTATATCTAGTACCTATTATCAGTGTCATGTGTTGCGTTAGTTGAAGCCGTGCATTGCATCCCGTGAGGATCAGAATTCCTTCGTCACCTGTAGTGTCGCTTCGATGTCATCAATAATTCGCGGCGCACTCGCTGTGTCGAATGAAAGTGTTCACGGCAGCTTCGGGCATTCTGTATCAAATTGCTTATAGGTGTTTCGAAATAGCGATGAGTGAAAGACATCGTTGTACAGTTATGATATCTCAACATTACGAGTATACGAGTAGTCAAGGGAGAAAATATCGCAAGTTCAATGTGACAAATGCCAAAATTAAATACAAATAAATTTATTTGCTTGAATGTGGTACAATACAGGTGTTACATATTCATGAGGTCCGCACAATTCACCAGAAGCTGGCATGCAAATTTTAACTTACGAAGCTATTTAACAATTGATCAAAAATTCCAAAGTGTATATATACGTATTTGCTTTTATCATTACACTGTACTTTCAGAATTCGTGGATAGGTATATCCCTTTCCACGAATAAACTAAGTATATACTTACACATATCTGACATATCTTTTTCTCTAAAACGATGTTTTACTACTTTGCGTTTTATCAAATATTTTACACTCACCATTTGAACACACATTCATCATTTTTGCACGAGCTAGCCGAGCCGAACTAGGAAGTGTTGCGTTTTATCCCACGTGGATTTGAAAGTTGCCATCAGTTCGCCGTTTCGGATGGCATCAATAATTCGACGCGCTCGCGAATGGAAGAGTTCACGTTCGGGGATTTCGTTCAGAACGGAACGGAAAATAGAATACAACACGCGATATGACGTGGTGTGTCGAGAGTACCTCACATCGGCGTAGTTTAATCCTAAGTGCGTTACCGAAGTTTTGGCGCGTTACGAAATTGTTACAGAAACTTGCAAGCTATACTAGGGGAGACCGGGCGGAAAGGTCGCGTTGCCGCCTGCAGGTGATAGTCCTGTGTCCTGACTATCACCTGAAGGCAATACAACCTTTCGCCCATTGGATAAATCTAGAGATGGAGAGCATTTGTTAAGTCGACCGGTCGTTACTTTTGTACCCGGTCTCCCCACTAGAAGTTTCCGTTACGAAAGTGTAAGTTACGCGTATTAGGCTTTTCGTCTACAGCATACTGACTGTAGTATGTCACTTGAGTGTAAAATTATTAGATTGACAATAACCAAGAATTTTGTTTATAATGTAGGTATATTTTAAAATATAGGTAATTTTAAAAGTGATTATGGCGACATTTGTTATGACTATACTACTACTATAGGCACATGTGTGTTTTACACTCACAATAATTTATTTGAGGGGAAGCCTTTAAAGCTCAGGCTTGGAAACGATACCTTTAAAAAAAAAACCTCCTGAAGTCGAGTTGTCTAAAAATGTCGAGTACAAAAAGTAAACAATAAAATAACCAAATACGACCTAACCCTATCTTTAAGACACGTTTAAATGGCTCCTTAGAAAAAATGTTGCAGGTATTTGTTCTTTGTACTCTTATCTAATATACTTTGGATAACACTTTCATTTTCGGATAAACTTTCTCCTTTCTAACTACGAGTATAAACAAAAAGGATTCTTTGAGCTTCTTTCAAATATGAAAAAAGTCCACTTTACCCCAGACATTCTTTTAAAAGGTACGTATCTTAAGATTGTACTGGCGCATTTGAAAACAAATTGTCAACTATAAAATTCTAGATACAATTTCACTATGAAAGTAAAACAGAATGAGCTTGGTGCTTTAGAAGAAACTCATTACCATTTGATCCCGAGTAAGCTGGTCTGATGCGCCTTATTTGTTGAAACAATAACGTAATGGTCATATAATTTAGATAGTTACTTATTTGTTGAGGAAAGCATTCGAGGAGATTGGAATTCTAGAACTGTGCTATTGAAGCACTGTATTACTAGTCTGCGACTAACTCGTGTGGACTTTGTGAAAATGGTGATTGTAACTCAATCTTGGTTGTTCTAGAGTCGTTACTGCTTCTTAGCAAACGTACTGTAGGACGCCATAAGACCAGGTAGAGTGACGATTTGCGTAGGTTGTCTGGCAAGTGCTGGATGCGAGAAGCCCCATATCAATCAAAGTGTAGTAAAAATATTAAAATAATTATAAAGTAAAAATACACATTGTTACTGCTTTGTTGAATTTCGGCATCGTAAAAGGTATATAAAATAATCTTTTTCACGTAATCACGTAACCTTGTCCAATTAGCAAGGTTGTTCCAATTTTAATAACATTATACTGATTTATTTCTTTTAAAAAGAAGTTACATGCGTGCAGAAGCGTCGGTATTAAATATTTTTACCGAATTGCTTCTAGGGTTGAAAGCTTTCCGACCGTTATCGGTACCGACATGGACATCGTCATTGTTATTTAAAAACAAATTGCATAAATCATCATCATCATCATCAGCCTATTGCAGTCCACTGCTGGACATAGGCCTCTCCAGTTGTTCGCCACTTAGGGCAAACATCTGGAGGATATACCCATAATCGCCACGCTGGGCAGGCGGGTCGGCGATCGCAGGGCGTAGCTTCTCGCTCCGGTGACGCTGCTGCCCGTCATCGGTCTGTGGTATTTAGCTAAGCCTTTAATTAATTGTGATGGTTATTCCGCCACCAGTCGGTTGCCAGCGCCTCGTTTGCTATTCGGCAGGATGCACCACGGGCAGGTGAGGTTGGCTTGGAGCGAAAAGATGATAGGCCGCTCCCTTACATCCCAATTGCTTAAAACTAAATGAGTAAATATGGGTTAACGAATATGTTTGGCGACACCTCAGAACATGAAAGAACGGAATTTATAATCACTTAATTGCTGTGTTACTGTCAAAGCTAAATTGATTTTATCAAATTCAATTTAGTTTTCGAAGTGATCTGGACAAGAAGGTAGATAAGACAGCTTTTAGAAAAGTTATTTTTCTAATTGAAATCGAAATCCGGAACCATAGGATCTTATATCATCATCATCATCATCAGCCCGTGTCAGTTCACTGCTGGACATAGGCCTCTCCTAATGTTCGCCACCTTGATCGATATACTTAACGCCAAAGTCTTATATGTATAATGAACCACTAAGATCGTCTAGTTGATAGGTATACATCTCAAGTTCTACAAAAGCCTTACCAGCGAAATATGACGATCAGTTGCATTCAAAAACAATCCTTATTTTTCCAACTTAAGAATCAAACGCATGACTGTTGCGGTTTACTGTAATGCAGAACGTTTTTTAATATTCGATACACGTATCATTTGTTGAAACATATTCTAGGCACTGCTGTGCAATTTGGGGCAGTCTTATCGTTGGCTGTTTGGTATGTGCAGACATATCATAACAAATTGAGATACAAAGCTAGTAACGAGTTGGTATAATACACACACAGTACAAAGAAAAGAATTAATTTATTTCGAGCTTTTCATTGACACCAGTTAGGAATATGCGGTAAATGCAATTGGATGAAATTTATTAGGACATAATATAAATTAAACTCGCTTTTGTTGTCTGTCTGTCCCTTTCTATGCTTAAATCTTTAAAATAAATAATAAAACGTTTATTTCCAAAAAAAAATTAATACGAGTAGATATGGAGATTCAAGAGGAAAGTTTGTAAGTATGTTTAATATCGAAGGGAAGAGAGGGCTGGTCGCTAGTATAGTAAATAATGTTATTAGGAACGTACATTCAATCTTTATGCCGCGGCCACACATTGAAATAAACTTTGCGTCCATCACTGTCCAATGCCCAATACTAACGCGCTCAATGTCTTCATTGTGTCAAAGTGCCGATACACACATTGGTGCATTGGACGCAAAACGTTACGTTGGTGCAAATATCTCCAATGTGTGGCCGCGGCTTTACAGTGTGATCGATGAACTCATTGAGCTTTTGAGACTGTTTAGTATCAGGTAGAATCCAGTCATTGTTTAAAAAACATTCAATATAAACTACTACTAACTACTACTAACACTAGGCTATAAGTTATTGTTACTTTACTATGGATGCTTATTTGAAATAAAGAATTTATTATTATAAAACAGTTCTATCGAACCAAATCAATACAAACAAAACGCTCTAGCTTCCCACCTCTAAATAATTTGGAAAACCAATTTTTGGTCGTATGTTTATTCGACACTGTCGAAACGGAATTCGGCTGCATTAAACTCCAATAAGTTATGCTTAAAACACAGATTGGATTAAAATGGTCAAATAGAGGGCCAGTTTCAACTATTGCGAGCTATTCATTGTTCTAATATAGTGACTGTGCATGCTGTAGCCATTACAGCATGCACATTGCACAGTCCAATCCGACAACAGCACCTACCTTGGGATATATATATATAGTTCTTTTTGTTTTTAATATCAGATAGGATGAGACATAAGGGAGCGATCTATCAACTTTTCGCCCCTAGTCACCCTCACCTGCTCGTGGTGCATCCTTCTGAATAACAAACGAGGCTCTGGCAATCAACCTGGTAATGATATGTTTCCATGGTCAAAATAATTACATTTTATTTAATCCGTACTTTAGATTATAAAAATATTATGGACAAGTATTTTTCCTTTTTTCATTTAAACACTCTTTGACGTCACGCGTAATTTTAACGGGCTATATCTTTGTCATTTTTGGTCTAATTTACAAATGAAAAAATACGTGTCTTTTATTTTTGAACAATCTAAAAAACGGACTAATTACATTTTTTACGGCAACAGGCCTATTGTTGTTGTTGTAGGATTTTCACGCAATTGGTAACCGAAACTGGAAAATTATCTTGTAGCGATGTGGCGACAGATGTCACTAAACGCCGATTTAAGTAAGAGTAAGCAGCCTTTTTTTAAATATGCAAAAAAAGTTAAATTCAACTTTGACTTTAGGATTAGCTTGCAAAGATTTCCAAGAAAGAGGTTTTTGTTAAGGAAGTTCCAGTACAAATCTGATAAACGCTGCCGTTTAATACAGTTCGCCGAGAACTCTCTTAAATCGTTCAGGCGAGAGATCGAGTTCACGGTTTAAAGATTTGTGGGGGCTCTGATGAATTTAGGTGTTTTTAATGTTGATGTGAGCGAATTCATTTGCTTCGAAGAAAGTTAGGAAAGTACAACGCCACCACAATTTAAAGAAACACTTCTTGATCGCCTTCATACTACATCTTGAGTTATAATAAAGATGTAGAACCTTAGTCAGGGTTTAATTTATTAGTACACGACGTATAACAGCGTTGTTAGTCCATACTTAATCATTTATTGCATCTAATGTAGGTATGTATTACAAGATGTTTTAAGTAAGTTAGATCATTTTAGAGAAGATTGAAGAGCGGACGCTCATAGTCTCTATTTTTTTATGAAGCCTAATAATACCTTACAATGACAAACCTAGGGGTGAGAGCCTTCCGCTCCCCCAACAGTCAAGGCCGCCCCGGCCATCATTGTAGTCAAGAAAAAAAAAACAATAATAAATGTATGTACGTTATTATTTAGTGGATTAGCAGGCTAATGTGGCAGTGGCTATAGTGGTTATAGTTTTTAATTTTAGGTACCCTTAATATGCATTGCTATCAATTCATCCTGCATCTCTGTAGCCAAAACAACATACATAGTTGCGCTTATCCCTAGAGTCAATCCCAATCTTACGTACTTACTTTCAGTAAGTTTCCTCCCAAACCATCTGTATTTTTAAAACCACCTCATTGCCTTCAACTAAGTACTACATTTTCCTGGATGCCAATAATCGGCAAATTGCCCGTTCAGAAAATGTGCCCCATTTGCAGTTACACCTTTCAATTTTCCAATCCAAAATAGCTGTTCCGTGTTAGTTTAATATGCACGGGACCTTAGGATTGGAAATCGAGCGGAGTCCTATGGGAGCGGAATTATTGATGTTCCGAGCTTGGTGCTGATGTTCTGGAACCGTTGGTAGTGATTTACTGTGTACGACTCTACTTAGCTGTGACTATTTTATTAGATACAGTAGTGCTTCTATAGATAAACGGCTTAATGGACTCGTCCGATAGCACATTTGGTTGTGACTTCTGCCTTCAGAGCAATGGGTCGTGGGTTCGATCCCTGCACAGTATAAACATTTGTGTGCATGAACATGTCTATTTGTATTGGTAACGGTGTTAAATATGTATAAAGTAAAGTATATCCGAAAGTAAAGACTCTTAAGGCGATTTATATGTGGTTGGATCAAAAGAACAAAACTCTATATCAACATAATCTGATGCACAAAGTTCTCCGCTGTATATAGGCCTCCCTCAAAGACACAATGGGCGTTTGTAACTAGTCTTCATCCAGCGTGAACTTATTATGTCGTCTGTCCACCTCATCATCATCAGTCTATCGCAGTCCACTGCTGGACATAGGCCTCTCCAGTTGTACGCCACTTAGGGCAAACAACTGGAGGATATACCCATTATCGCCTCGATGGGCTGACGAGTTGGCGATCGCAGGGCGTAGCTTCTCGTTCCGGTAACGCTGCTGCTGCCTGTCATCGGTCTGTGGTATTTGGCTACTTCTTCAATTGTGATGGTTATATAGCCACCGGTCGGTTCGGTTATCAGCGCCTCGTTTGTTATTCGGCAGGATGCACCACGGGCAGGCGAGGTTGGCTTGGAGCATACATCCCTCTGTCCACCTACTTTGAGCGTATCCGACGTTAACAATACACTTAACACTGTTTTTTTTTTAATTAGCACTTGTCCCAGTGTCGTGCTAAGGGAAGGCCTCGCTTAAGTTTGTCCACAGCTCCCTATTTTACTGAATATAAATAAAGTTAATTATGCGACTACGACCACGTCCACTCAGCCTTTCAGATGCGTTTAAAGAGAAACACGCTCTGATAAATAAATACATGATGCTATCTTCACACCGCTGCCGTTTGCCATTCAAAGCCGACGTCTGAGTAACGCAACTTTCCACGCAGATACCGATCAAAGGCGTAAGTTGGCAAACGGTGCATTATTCAGTGGACGTCGGACGAGTTGCGTTGATGGATGTTGAGCCGACACGTCCGCGAGTTGCGTAATTGTTGCGCCGCAACATAGGAATTATTGATGGGCAACACTCCGCGGAAGGATTGCTCAGATACCGTATTAATAAGTCACAGGGTGTAATTGGGGGTGGTTATCGGGTTTATTGTTTTAGGTTAAGTGGCGGATTTGAAATGTAATTTAAGCATTACTGGGTATCGTGAGTGCAAAATTGTGTTTTGAAAGTTTAGCGCTTTTGTAGAGTTCGCGGCTATTAGTTCATTAGACGAAGTCAATTTAGGTATGTGTACAAACGTAAATGGTAGTTTATTTCGATGTGAAAATTTAATTTTTCTAAAGGAAAATATTTAAGTTTTCTTTTCAACCTTTGTTTATTACATATTATATATTTTGTATTTTTGTTTATGGGCTTAATTAAAGAAACGTGGGGCGTCGCGTGAAGCGTTGCGTTTCGCGGCGCGTCGGACGTTTTCAGTACCTGTCGTAGTTTGCCGGCCCGTTTATAGTAAAGCATAGGTACCATACCAAAGGAGGGAGAAAACACATGCACTGGTATCGAGTTCCACATTTTAACGACGCGGCAAAGATTTCGAGTCGTCGAAAGTTCGACAAAAATTGTCGAGTATTTTTCTACGTGACGAAATGATTTCTATGGTGAAACTGTGGCAACGGACGCCTGCAGGTGTGGTTCTGTAGCGGAAGGAGAAGGGAAAACCACTCTTTAGATCACTCGCCATGGTATGCCATGTTATATTCAGAAAAAAATAAACTAAATATACATCCTTCTGCTACTATATACTCTTATCTTTTATCAGTCTGTTGAACATTTTCCGGCGGTCGGAAAATCAGACCGTAGTTATGTCAACATAAGGTTAATGCAAAAACATTGGCCACTTTCAGCGAACAGATCCCGAAAGGCAGATGAATCGTGATATCTTGTAACAGGTCGAATTTATCTCGAGCTAGCTTGGAACTATCGAGGGATTGGAGTGAATAATGTAGTGTTTGCCAACATGTGTACTTCTTCAAACGGAATTTGCTTTGAATGATCTCGGGATGACACAGGAAAAAGATTATAATAAATAAATAAATAACCCAAGACATGCCACGCTGGGCCACACAGCGCCACCTAGCCCCAAACTAAGCCGAAGCTTGTACCTACTATGGGTACTAGACAACTGATAAACTTACTTAGATACTTTTTTTTGTAAATAAATACATATTATACATAGAAAACACCTAGACCAATACAAACAGACACGTTCATGAACACAAATGTTTGTACTGTGCGGGAATCGAACCCACGACCCTTGGCTCAGAGGGCAGAGGTCACTACCAAATGAGCCACCGAACCTGTCGATTGTAGGCATATTGTAGGTAGATCACTGGCAGGCATGCCTAATTATTTGGCTTTAACAAATAAGGGTCTTACTGGTTTCCACTGTATTGCAAGTACGTTTGGTACTTTCAAAGTTTCGCTATCTTCTTAATAAGCAGCAATCATGTTCTACGCCTAAAAGTTTTTCATTATTATTTTTTATTATCGACATTTCTTATCTATTTTCTTTATGTTAATTTCCATAATATTTGTGGCTACACTAGACTAGCGAAGTTTGAAGGAGATGTTAAAGGGCACAAACATTTATTGTGTGCCTTTTTTGTTCATTTTCATTCACTCTTATGAGACGATACTAAGAGCGGCCGTACACGGACTTCAAGCTGTTGAGAACCGACTGCTTCAAGCCGCGACCGCGCGGTGAACTGTAGTCATTCATACGCTGCCGTACACACGACCGTTCGAGCAGTCGCGTACGCTTCTATAGTTCACCGCGCGGTCGCAGCTTGAAGCAGTCGGTCTCGACTGCTTGACGCAGGTCGTACGGCCGCTATTAGACACGATCAGAGAAAAATCTTAACGCGATTTCCGAACTCCTCAGCAGAAATACGACACAGTTCAAAATCAATTACATCGCGGTCAAATTCGGCCTTTGAGAAGATTCCTATTTATCAATTGATTTGTAGTAGGTATCTATTTCTTCACAAACTATTTATCAGGTATAGTTATTCTCTTTGGATACTTTCCAAGTCTGCAACAGATCTTTCACCGCAAACTGAATTCGTATCTATTGTGAATTTGCGAGTAACGTCTAGCTTCGAAGCAATAACTACACAATACAACCCGACCGACACGTCCTCGCCTCAGTCTTGGGCGTTAGGGACTTCTATGAATAATGTACATATAGCCGCATCAAGGTATCCGTATCTGTCAAAATAACTCGATGGATAATGCACTCTGTACCTTGGACGTTTAGTCGAAAATTGACTGGAGATATCTGATAACTGGTAGGTTGATAGGTGACCGTCTGTACCGCTCCCAACTTAGGTACGCTTCTGATCGGTATCTTCTGTGAACTATGTTGCGATATATTCTCTCTCATGGTATATTTAAAGCAACATAATGCTCAAGGCGGTCTCTCAGTAAAGTCGAATGTAATCGTGATGTTCCCTCTTGTGGGCGGTACAAGAAATAGTAGCATTCACTTATCATGAAAACTGTAGTTACCTTCGCTTTTACGTAACAGCTCTAGGATGTAAATTGTTACATCACTAAATTTATTGAACATGGCCTGAAATGGCTCGGGCGTAAATGAATATTAAGTTACGATGAACTCTCGCTTTTTGATATGAATCTAAGGCGATTGGCAAACGTAGAATACTCTTTGTTGCCGACACGGTACACCATCACAGGGGATCGAGAGTCGTATCGTGATCACTTACCATCAGGTGACTTTCAGGCCCGTTTGCCCCCTCTATCATAAAAATAAACGGATTGTGATGATAAAGTTGTGCCTTCTTCGCCAACTGTATAAATGTAAAACTGAACATTTGTCTGTGTACCTTTCACACACAAAATCAATTGTCATTTTGTTTGTCCGCAAGAGCATATTTATTTCTTGTTCAACGATTTTGTATCAAGTCACTAGATTATTCAAACTACACACACAAGAAGGAGACATTTCTCTTTTAAAAGTACCCGCATACATTATACCATGATATGTTTTACCCACGTAATACTTATTGTAAGTCAAGTTCGTACACTAAATTGCTACTTTCCGAAACCAAATTACAGGTTCAAAGTAAAACCGTCCGTTCCCCAAATGTGTAGTTAAGAAAAATTACCGTCAATTTCCAACCATTTCTGTAAACCTACTTTCAATAGACGTGGCGTAAGTTAAATATTCATAAAAAGATTCGGTCCGCTTTAAATATGAATGTTCAGGTTAAAAGTTCAGTTATTTAAAAGCACGAGGGGTCATAACTGTTTGCGGTGGCAAGGAAACGTATAGCGTACATATATTTATGCCTCTTTCGCCTTCGGGTCTGACTAGGTCTGTGAAATATGTTTATAGCGTGTCTCTGGGGCATGAGGTTACCACCTACTACTCTCACTTGTTTTTATTTTTATCGTTCGGTCCAATTCTACGGGCTGACCTAATTTACTTTTTGAATCGACCGAATAGGTTTTCATAAACATATTAGGTATTCTACGAATTACACGTACTATTTGTATAACTTAAATGATTACTATGATAAAGTTCTCTTTGATCTTAATAATGAAAATGTGAATTTTAATTTACACAACTAACTGCTTTCTTCGACAAAGTAAAAATTAATGTATTTGTTTGTTAATATTCGTATGGCGTTTACATCATCATCAGCCGATCGCAGTCCACTGCTGGACATAGGCCTCTCCAGTTGTTCGCCACTTTGGGCAAACATCTGCAGGCTTTGCCCATTATCGCCATGCTACCAGGACGGTGGGTTGGCGATGTCAGGGCGTAGCTTTTCGCTCCGGTGACGCTGCTGCCCGTAATCGGCCTGTGGCATTTAGCTACGCCTTCAATAGTGATGGTTAAAGTGCCACCAGTCGGTTGCCAGAACCTCGTTTGTTATTCACCAGGATTAACCATGGGCAGTGGAGCTCGGTGGCGCCGCGGTCTTGTTTGCTTAACAATGATCGCAATGTTGTGCAACCATTGGCGCGGTCAATCCGATGATGGGTGACCAAAATTTGACACCGATTCCCTCCGTGCTTCGTAAGGCACGTTAAGCTGTTGGTCCCGGGTGCTATCTTTACCAACTCAGATAGCAGTCGTTACATCATATCAGAGATCATGATAACTCTGACGCCTAAACTGGGAATGGGTAAAGCTTACCCTAAGTGTTGCGGAGGTCTGATGGCAGATCTCTCAGTTTGGGAAGCCGACCCTGAGACAATCGGGAAAAAGGCTAGGATGATGATGATGTAACCATGGGCAGGTGAGGGGTGGCTTGGAGCGATTTATGATAGGTCACTCCCTTACATCTTTGGCAAATCAATGGAAATTCACGTAACGAAAATAGATGGACCTTAGTTACGTGACGAAAACCTAAGCTCAAAGGGGTTATGTGTGAAGCTCGAGTTATTTTGTAACACGTTCATGAATTATTACCGCATATCTTATAAGTTTGTCTCTTGTTAAAGTTCTGAAGTCACTACACAATATTCACAATGAAGCGGAGCTTTAAGAACTAACTCTTTACCTTTCGAGTTAAAGTCTTTTGCCTCAAAAACTCATACGAGCTCCCATAACTAGCCTGTTGTCGACTAAGTCTACACAGACTCTAGGCTAGGTGGAGTTACACTGTTGAGACTGAACTAAATAATTCAAGGTACGCTCTAAAGGTGGCTTAAAACTTTCTTTGAAAGACGGTGATGGTGTATGAATGCAAGTTGTTACTGTGTAAAATGTAGTCTATCTATGGTTGTTGGTATACCTGTGAAAAAGAATACCTTTTAGCCTCACGTAGGTACTTGACGAAAACATTAGACTAGAGTATGAATATTACGACCGGTTTACTGAAATCATTGAAGGCAGAACTCAGTTAGAGGCTCTGACATAATGGCGGTGGGTTTGATCCCTGCATAGTATAAAGATTTTGTGTGCATGAACATGTCTGTTTGTATTGGTCTGGGTCCGGGTGTTTGCTATGTATCATCATCATCATCATCAACCTATATCAGTCCACTGCTAGACTACACCTTTGCTACGTATAATATGTATTTATTTACAAATAAAAAGTATCTAAGTAGATGTATCACTGGGTTAATATCGGTTTATAACAATGAATTTATCGAGATAATATTGGAATAAGATTCATATATCATTACATTCAGCTATATGTCGTTTCCGCCCGTCATGAGTATGGTTTCCATATTGAGGTGCCCAATGACCTTTTAAAGCGTCCCCACCTGATGGGTACCGTCAGATCGTTACGTTCTTCTAAGTTGATCCCAATGTAAGCTTAGGTATCGTAAGTTTCGTGACTATAATCTGCCGTCATACAGAAAAAGGGCTTATCTAATATTCTCTTCAAGATATGTATTAATTCTGTGTTATGAAGTCATTCGGTTAAATTAAGTTACCTAAGTCAGTAAATAATACATTTCAACTACCGTTTGTTATTTTCCGAAAGTTAATCAACTACCTAGGAAATTGATCAACTTACGATTCTTGCTATTTTCCGGTGACATATACGTAGGTTGAAATAGCATCGCTATATGATACTAAGAAAAAAATATGCACATGTGCACGAGGCGATGTGGCAGTAACGTCTTTTATTTTTGTTTCTCCATTTTCAACTGCTTGCAGAAGCCCTTTTTACGTATGATGGCAGTATTCCTCGTCTATTCTGTTTCATACCTGTCCCCAACTTGCAGTAGTCTCTCAAACTAGTCCCATCAACGTGTCTAGGGTGCCTCAGACGATGCATCGCTCGCCAGTTAATCCCGGCGCGTCACAACTTTCTGATGGCTCGGCTTATCGGCGCTGCATTATTCATGGGTTTGATTTTAACTCGGGGTTACCTGGAGTTCCGAAGTGCTTCGTAATGTTCGTGAGGAGGTAATCGAAATTAAGTCGGTGGGAAGCGTAATGTATGGGATGCAGGCTGAATATGAAAAGTTGAGTTTAAAAGGTAGTAAACTTATTTTACATTGAAATATTCATTCCTTCATTCATTTCATTCTTCTATCGCACTACTCTACGCCGCGGTAGGGTCCATCCGTACCACCTGGAAACAGCCACCTGGAAACAGTTTTCAGCGTTCATTTCTACCACGGACTTGCAAACTCTGGAACGACCTCCCAGCCGTGTCTGTTTCCTGATCGCTACGACATGTCCTTTTTCAAACGAGGGTTAAAGAGAGCTCTTTCCTCACGGTAGGTAGCGGCTGTCTGTGTTACTGTTTGTGTTTAACATCAGACAGGCCGTTTGCTCGTCTTGCCACCAAAAAGGAATAAAATAAAATTGCGTTGTGTAATATGCAGTCAACACTTCAATGGGATGTAAGGGAGCGGCCTATCATCTTTTCGCTCCAAGCCAACCTCACCTGCCCGTGGTGCATCCTGCCGAATAACAAACGAGGCGCTGGCAACCGACTGGTGGCGGTATAACCATCACAATTGAAGGCGTAGCTAAATACTAAAGACCGGTGACGGGCAGCAGCGTCACCGGAGCAAGAAGCTACGCCCTGCGATCGCCAACCCGCCTGCCCAGCGTGGCGATTATGGGTATATCCTCCAGATGTTTGCTCTAAGTGGCGAACAACTGGAGAGGCCTATGTCCAGCAGTGGACTGTAATAGGCTGATGATGATGATGATGATGGTGACTTCCATATCATAAATTGAGATTGCCTTAGTCAAGCTTGGCAGTTGGTGATCACAGTAGGTTTTATTTGTACCCAGGTAAACGCTGCTGCCCGTTACATACATAAATGCAATGAAAACTGAATAAACTGTGAGGGCCTGCTGCATATATGCCGCTTCAAACCCCGTTGTCATATTAATATAATCGAATGATAGTGCGGAATCTCCCCTCGCGATTTATCGATAAACGCTAATCTTGTTAACCTGAGTTGTTGATGGATGAAATCCAATCGTTACCGGGAGCGTCAATACGTCATAATTTGGAGAATATGTATGTATAGTGTATAGTTTTGTTTATATTGACATACCATATAACATAGTGGGTTTCTTTTGCCTGATGAAAGCCACTAAGAAAGTCTAGTTGCATTGGTAATGGAAAAATACCTTTGGTTTCCTTCGTACAGGATACCGTTAAGAAAGAAGCCTTTTTCTAGGTCCATTTCTGCCGATGTCGTGTGAAAATTCTTCAACTGGAAGTTTTCTTTGACATAGTTGCAATACAACTCCGCTGTTTGAGTAGTATGGCTAAGCTAACGTGGATTCCTTGGGACTAATCATCCTGTAAACAGGTTTCAAATCGTCATCGGGTACAAAGCAAGTTGTTCACAAGTCGACAGCCGATAATCGCTCGAAGATGATTTATTCCATTGATTTCGTAACTTTTAACTTAAGATGATGAAACAATGTGCTATAAAAGCTAAATACCTGTATAAAAGAACATATAATTCAACACACATATGTATTTACCTAATCAGAACGTAATAGACAACCGTTTGATGGATGATCTCCCGACCTGAACAGGTGTCGGCCATTTATCATAATTTGACGGTAATGTCTTCGGTGCGATATGCCTTTATGTCTTTGTACTTGGTTGTAGCGTACATACATACAATAACATCGTAATGTTTTATAAGACAAACATCGAAGTAAGTGATAAACATTATCGTCATACGGATAACTGCACTCTATAATCAATTTGGGATGTAAGGGAGCGACCTATCACCTTTTCGCTCCAAGCCATCCTCACCTGCCCGTGGTGCATCCTGCCGAACAACAAACGAGGCTCTGGCAAACTGCCTGATGGCGGTATAACCATCACGAATGAAGGCGTAGCTAAATACCACAGACCGATGACGGTCAGCAGCGTCACCGGAGCGAGAAGCTACGCCCTGCGATCGCCAACCCGCCTGCCCAGCGTGGCGATTATGGGTATATCCTCCAGAAGTTTGCCCTAGGTGGCGAACAACTGAAGAGACTTATGTCTAGCAGTGGACTGCGATAGGCTGATGATGATGATGATTAACAATTGCGTCATCAGTGGACGTTTGCAGGCCCACTGCTGGACAAAGGCCTCTCCCAATGACAATAGGCCTGTTGCCGTAAAAAATATAATTAGTCCGACATTTAAATTGTTCAAAAATAAAAGACACGTATTTTTTTCATTTGTAAATTAGACCAAAAATGACAAAGATATAGCCCGTTAAAATTACGCGTGACGTCAAAGATTGGGAGTTTTTTCGCCACTGAGTGACGTCAAAGACTGCCACTCCTACATTTTGATGGCTTGTATCTTTGTTATTTTTTGTTTAAATGAAAAAAAGAAAAATAAGTGTGCAATATATTTTTATAATCTAAAATACGGACTAAATATAATGTAATTATTTTGACCCTGGGAACATCTCTTTTGTCATTTGGTGCGATTTGCCTTAGTCACTACGTTTAGTAGGTGGGTTGGTGACCGCAGTAGGTTATATTTATACCCAGGTAAACGCAGTCCCTTTCCTGATATTTTCTTAGTCGTCTTCTATGACACCCATGGGATGCAGATGCTGTGGTCCTGAGAATAGGAATTCTAAATCTGGAGACCATACAGACAGAAGTGCTAAAGAAACCGGAAAGATCCTAACCTTCTTGATCCTATTACGATTGTATACGTTTCAAATATGTAGTGTAGTGGATGAACGGATAATCGTAATGGTTTCACAACTAGGGAAGTCATATTATTACAATCGCTTTCAATGTAGCACCTTAGCTTGATCCACGGCGCTTTACAAAGTTGTACAGTCGCCACATCAACTTGACAATTTGAACTATGCACAGCTTTCAGACCATAGGGAATAAGGATCTTAATATGTTAGCTTGAAGCGTGCCGCTTACTGTACAAATCTATGTTGCACAAGTTGGGGTGATAAACCGGTGAGCGTCATTCGATACGGTGACGGATGGTCTGCGGTACGTCAGCTTTGCTCGGCATCAGAATATAGTACAGTTATTCGAGGTGGATCTTTGATTAATGTTTTACATAGATCACTACAATGATAAAGCAGATCATAATCTGTTTCATCAATGAAGTGATTATTATCATTACGTTGTACAATGCTCTTCTACCCAATCTAAAAGGTGGCTAGCGCTGTGGGCAGAATGTACTAGCATTGAATCATTGATTATTATTTTGTCCAAACTTTTAAGAATAGGGAATATGCATCAAAATTATCTTCGCATATTTATGAATTTATCGTAAAATATCCTAAGAACAGTGAAAACTTTAAAATTTACTGCAAAATCACACAGTAACACACTCACACAAAAATAAATAGATTTTACTATAGATCCTCCTTACACACTGCCTAATCAAAATATTTTAAGCTTTTTAGTTCGTATAATAGAAACAAAAAACAAATGCAATTTCTTTTGTTACAGATTCGAGAAACATTGTGTTCATAATTGTAAGTCAGTCGGAGCCGTACCACGCCAGCGTGGCCGCGCGGCTCAAGCAAGACATAGAAGGGCAAATACTAGAAATAGATAAGGTAAGTAACTTACGCCCCCCTACGGGTGCTTTTTAGTAGCCATAACTGTCGTTCCATCGCGGCTACCGTAACGCACGGTTTGACCAGAAGCGCCAGAGTGTCTCAAAAGTTTCGTGGGAAAGTCACTTGCTTAACGGGATGGGAAAGTCTCTTTACAAGTGTGTCGAGTGCACGGTGGTCGCTAGCCAGTCGGATAAACATTGCTGGGAAGCTGAAGCTGCCAAAGCCGGAAGTCCTTAAGGTGACTCTTAGACGCCCACGGGAAGAGATGGAGCCGTGATTTTTATTATTTTGCGTCACCGCACGGACATCTAAAGCAATAATTTCTTCATTCGTTTAATTTCTTCCATTTGGATGCCAATTCAATATTTTTGAAATACCTACCACTGTGAATTTCTCAGGTAATCATTCTCATTGGACGTTGCGACATCAATTTTACATCGAATCGTTCTACCACTTTTCCTACTGAACCTTAACTTGATCATTATAAAGTCTGCGTCGCCATAGATCCGCGTCTGACTGCGCGACGTGATCTGTCATCTGCGTTGTACGTTTGATTAATTTGGCTAATATGGATGTTCGGGACACCCGTACGGTAATACATTGTAATGTAATACCCGCTGTCAGAGCGGTGACTTGGCGTTTGAGAAGGCTCCTATAATGGGCATAGTTACGAGTAGTTTATGGAATCATTGATTTTCAAGTTGATGTGTAGGATGATGTTGTCTGCAGATCCTTCTGGATTCAATTCCGGACGGGTCAATTTGGGGTGTGAACTATTCTTTTTAGCAACAGAAAAGCTCGGGTCTGGGTGTTTGATTAATTGGCTAATATGGTTGTTCGGGACATCCATATGCTACATTATAAAGTAATACCCGCTGTTGGAGCAGTGACTTGGCGTTTGAGAAGGCTCCTGTAATAGGCATAGTTACGAATAATTTAGGGAATCATTGATTTTCAAGTTGATGTGTAGGATAATGTAGTCCAGAGATTCTTCTGGATTCGATTCCGGACGGGTTAATTTGGGATGTGAACTATTCTTTTTTTAGCAACAAGAAAGCTGGGGTCTTTGTGTTTTGAGTGATGTTCCTAGTCTTCTTCATAGTTAGTTTGAAAACCCTTTCCAAGACCAAAGACTGGCGTGCTTTCAGGCCCTTTTTATTCTTTTTTATTTGGGATTAAGGTTACTTGATTTGAATGAAATGGGCTCTCTGCAAAACTGATAACTGATTGAGAAGAAAACATGGGTTCAAATTGTCTAGTCAGCCCGTCAAATATGGCATTATATCCAGGCATTTATTCTGTTTAAAAATTACTCGGAATGTACACTGAACAGCCCCTATGAACTTCACCTCTCGTAGATCGGCTAAAACGCAATTTGACTTACCATTTTCCTTTGTAGCGTCTGCCTACAGTGCACATAACGCACGAAGACTTCCGGATACCCGGAGCGTGGACCATCCTGCCCCTGTTGAGGCCGTTGGTGGCGCAGTACAAGGGCAGTGACGTCAGATGGGTCCTCTTCGTGGAGCCTCACACCGCCGTGAGGTGCGGTAAGCTTCTGGAAGCGTTGGCTGCGGCGGATAAACAGAAGGTAAGGGAAGGCTGTATAGATAGATAGGTTATCACCATCATCCTTCACCAGCCTATCATATCCACTGCTGGTCAAAGGCCTCTCCAGTTATTCGCCACTTTGGGCGAATAACTGGAGAGGCCTATAGGAAATACCTAGAGGATGAGTCTTCATGGCTTCGTTTAAGGAATCCCACATGGTAGAAATAAGTTGTCTACTTCCATTTCTCCTTCTTAGCAGCTCACGTTTAGGCAGCTGAATGAAGTGACTACCCAGGTGCCATGGTCCCATGGTCCCATGAGAATCACCTATAGGCCGATAATATAATCTGGATGCAAACTGATGGGTCAGAATTGTCACCCAGTATCAGCCTACAGACGGCCGTCGTCTGAGAGGCAGACCGAAGAAGTGGCGTGACGATCTGGACCATTTTTCTCCGGTCTGGCAAGAACTGGTGGATGATCGAGAGGAATGGATAAAACTGGGGGAGGCCTTTGCCCAGCAGTGGGACAGTAGAGGCTAGCAAAAAAAAAGAATAATAATCCATCGCCTTAGCTTGCGTAGTTTTTCCAGCAGTCTACTGGAACCTATGCCACATGTGAAAACTGGCTTAAGTTCGCGAGATAAGGTATTCGCTATTATTCTAAGGGTATATATAACTCAGCCAGTTAGCGTATGTTTACAAGTCCGAGTTACCATAAAAGTTTCCTTTCAGGAGACCAAGTGGGTAGGCTACCCTCTGAGTGACGAGGAGCCGACCATCATTCACCACTTCATGTACTACGAGCATCTCGAGGAAGATGGCGGCTTCGTCTACCCCAATTTTGCAAGCGGATTCGCCATGAGGATGGAGCTCATTGAGACGTAATAAACTAAGTACAATTAATGCATAAAATAAACTTAGTAAGTCGCGACATAATTCACCCAAACCAAACTAACATCGGTTCGGAACTCCAATCTTAGACGTATACCGAATTTTTTGGAAATTTTGCTTAGCTGATCTGTTTAAATTTTATGTTTCTTTCATTATCATCATCAGCCTATTGCAGTCCACTGCTGGACATAGGCCTCTCTAGTTGTTCGCCACTTAGGGCAAACATCTGGAGGATATACCCATAATCGCCACGCTGGGCAGGCGGGTTGGCGATCGCAGGGCGTAGCTTCTTGCTCCAGTGACGCTGATGTCCGTCATTGGCCTGTGGTATTTAGCTACACCTTCAATTATGATGGTTATACTGCCACCAGTCGGTTGCCAGAGCCTCGTTTGTTATCCGGCGGGATGCACTACGGGCAGATGAGGGTGGGTTGGAGTAAAAAGATGATAAGGTCGCTTCCTTACATGCCTCCTGCCATCCATTCTGGTGATTAATAGACTCCAACTGAATACACAGAGATCATAAAGGACCGTACTACTACCAACACCAGCTCTCTAGATACTACAAAGTACTTTATCATTGCAGACTCCTTAACAAAATAGAGAGTGGCGACAGACAACTAGAAGCCGACTTCTCTATAGACCCGGCGTATGAGCTCGCACAACTTGTGTACGGCGACGCCGCGGACCCCGGACCGCTGCTCACGCCGGACCTCAGTTTCTGCGTCGTGTCCGGGGACAACTGCGCCACGTATCCGAGACAATTCGACACATGTGTGAGTAGAGTGACCGCTAGATGGGGTTGTGATGATGTGCAATTTCTCCTGTCCCGTATACCCCGATTTCGGTAACTTTTGTCACTGTCAAATCTTTTACTCGCTTACTTTATTTTCTTCTTATAAAAAAACAACGCTTGCCATGCTAGCTTCTAGGATTAATCTGGCTATGCACCTTAATGATTGATCTGCTTAATCGATGACCTAGATGAGAAGGATAAAGGAGTCCGCCCTCCTTTATCCTGTGTAATGTGCAGATATCAGATTGGAGGCAACCCATAATCGAGAGGTGTGGCGCGGACACGTTAGGAGGGTAGACCCCAAATAAAATAGGACAAATGCCATGGAGAAGAAGAGAGATACACCTACCGATCTGTGTCGTCAATCTGTGCATTCTTTTCTGGAAGTTCTTTGGTATGATACGTTTTGTGATCCATCTGAACTGGCAGCAAATTAAACCACACGTTATCGGCAGGGCAGCGCCATATCCGAGGACTCGTTATTCTTCGCGGTGAAGACTTGGAGCGGGTTCCACGCTACCCGCGCGCGCGTGGTCAAGAAGACTTGGGGCAGATACGTCTCGCACCTGCAGTTCTACAGCGATACAGATGGTACGTTAATTTGGTTTTTTTTTAATCTGCCCGCATAGTGGCTTCCCTTCGCCTGGAAATGAAGCCCAAGTCACGCTTATAAAAATGATTTTATATATTATTTAATTTTAAGAAAGGCTAACTGTTGAGTTTGTTGCGGCACTTCTTTTCAGCAGGCTAATAAAATAAATAAATATGAGACAACATCACATACATTGCTCTAATCCTAAAGTAAGTACCTTAAAGCACTTGTGTTATGGGTATAAGAACAACGAAGGTACCACAAATAAATATGTACTTAAATACAAATTATAAAAACCCAGACACCATCTTTTCCTTTTTTCATTCAAATAAACAATAGCAAAGATACAAAGGCATCAAAGGTTAGGGGGGGTGTTTGACGTCACTCGCTCCCGTAAAAATGTCTCACCGAGTGACGTCACGCGTAATTTCAACGGGCTATAACTTTGTAATTTTTAGTCTAATTTACAAATCAAAAAAATACGTGTCTTTTATTTTTGAATAAGCTAAAAGACGGACTAATTACAATCTTAAGCCATAATAGCCACCGAGCCAGTCTAATTTGTAATAGGGTTTTGGCTCATTGTCTAGATCCGTCCTTGCCGGCCGTAGACACAGGGATACCAAACTCCAAGACGGGCCACTGCCTAAAAACGGTCGCCATTTTGAAGCAAGCCGTGAGGAGAATCCACAACCTGCCTCATATCAAGTGGATATTCCTCGCTGACGATGACACGATATTGGGGTAAGTCATTTCGTAGCTATTAATTAACCTCAGAGCTTTACTTGCGCTGGGATGTAAGGGAGCGATCCATCAGCTTTTCGCTCCAAGCCACCCGCCCGTGATGCATCCTGCCAAACAACAAACGAGGCTCTGGCAAACCGACTGGTGGCGATAAAGCCATCACGATAGAAGGCGTAGCGAAATATCACAGGCCGATGACGGGCAGCAGCATCACCGGAGCAAGAAGCTACGCCCCGCGATCGCCAACCCGCCTGCCCAGCGTGGCGATTATGGGTATATCCTCCAGATGATTGCCCTACGTGGCGAACAACTGGAGAGGCCTATGTCCAGCAGTGGACTGCAATAGGCTGGTGATGGTGATGACATAGGTTATGTTTATTTTTATATCCATAAGTAAATTATTATTATTAAATTATTATTATAATAGGCGGGTTTCTTTCAGAGTCCAAAGATTATGCGAGATACTAAGTTGTTATCGAGGCGGTTCTGACATAACCGTCCTAGGCGAGATGTACGGCTATGGCTACGGCAAGAAAGAAACAGCTGCCAAAGGTGAGTGTTTGCTTTAAATATTTCGTACAAACTTTTATTCATTTAGATTTTATGTCTTCCGTCATTTGTACATTAAATCATATTTACGCGATGCTTTTTATACAAAAGGCAATTTCGTACCCCTTTCTCAGCATATACACCTCCAGACCATGATTCATCCATGGATTATCCTGCTTGTCGGGATAGTTGTATATATGTCACCGAATTGTAAATACCGTTAGATTATAATCTATCCTGCAAGATTGTAAACTGTCGAGAAATTGTGAACCGTATCAACTGCTTACAATTTAACGTATTATTCTTCGGTAGATTGTGAACGATTAAAGTGGAACTGTTGAACAGATTTTAATTTAAGAATTTCCCTTCGATCGATTAGTCTACCGAATACCCAAAAATACAAGTTACAGTCTTCTTTTTGCTGGGTTGGAGCAGGGCGGTAATAGTGAGCCATGACCTTGACGGGCCACAGACGCGGAATTAAAAATCTGCTCCTAACAGATACTATCGTGTAGCCCTGTACAGTGTTTACACGCATGCGTCCCGCACCACGCGCGCACGCGCACGCTGGCGCTACGCATCAAAGGAAAATATTGTATGAAAAAATCCGCATGGGGACGCAAACCCGTTTGACAGGAAAAAGGCCCCAACTGATCAGTCGTATGTGTGATGTAGGCTACGACTACATAACGGGCGGCGGCGGGACCGCGTTCAGCGTGGCCGCGGCGCGTGCGCTGGCCTCCTGCCCCTGCGCGGCGCTCGGCGCGCCCGACGACATGACGCTGGGCGCCTGCGCCACGCACCGGCTCAACCTCACGCTCACGCACTCGCCGCTGTTCCACCAGGTCAGACGCTCGCTGTACACTGTCTATGTCCTATTATGTGCGCGTGCGCCGACGACATGACGCTGGGCGCCTGCGCCACGCACCGGCTCAACCTCACGCTCACGCACTCGCCGCTGTTCCACCAGGTCAGACGCTCGCTGTACACTGTCTATGTCCTATTATGTGCGCGTGCGCCGACGACATGACGCTGGGCGCCTGCGCCACGCACCGGCTCAACCTCACGCTCACGCACTCGCCGCTGTTCCACCAGGTCAGACGCTCGCTGTACACTGTCTATGTCCTATTATGTGCGCGTGCGCCGACGACATGACGCTGGGCGCCTGCGCCACGCACCGGCTCAACCTCACGCTCACGCACTCGCCGCTGTTCCACCAGGTCAGACGCTCGCTGTACACTGTCTATGTCCTATTATGTGCGCGTGCGCCGACGACATGACGCTGGGCGCCTGCGCCACGCACCGGCTCAACCTCACGCTCACGCACTCGCCGCTGTTCCACCAGGTCAGACGCTCGCTGTACACTGTCTATGTCCTATTATGTGCGCGTGCGCCGACGACATGACGCTGGGCGCCTGCGCCACGCACCGGCTCAACCTCACGCTCACGCACTCGCCGCTGTTCCACCAGGTCAGACGCTCGCTGTACACTGTCTATGTCCTATTATGTGCGCGTGCGCCGACGACATGACGCTGGGCGCCTGCGCCACGCACCGGCTCAACCTCACGCTCACGCACTCGCCGCTGTTCCACCAGGTCAGACGCTCGCTGTACACTGTCTATGTCCTATTATGTGCGCGTGCGCCGACGACATGACGCTGGGCGCCTGCGCCACGCACCGGCTCAACCTCACGCTCACGCACTCGCCGCTGTTCCACCAGGTCAGACGCTCGCTGTACACTGTCTATGTCCTATTATGTGCGCGTGCGCCGACGACATGACCCTGGGCGCCTGCGCCACGCACCGGCTCAACCTCACGCTCACGCACTCGCCGCTGTTCCACCAGGTCAGACGCTCGCTGTACACTGTCTATGTCCTATTATGTGCGCGTGCGCCGACGACATGACGCTGGGCGCCTGCGCCACGCACCGGCTCAACCTCACGCTCACGCACTCGCCGCTGTTCCACCAGGTCAGACGCTCGCTGTACACTGTCTATGTCCTATTATGTGCGCGTGCGCCGACGACATGACGCTGGGCGCCTGCGCCACGCACCGGCTCAACCTCACGCTCACGCACTCGCCGCTGTTCCACCAGGTCAGACGCTCGCTGTACACTGTCTATGTCCTATTATGTGCGCGTGCGCCGACGACATGACGCTGGGCGCCTGCGCCACGCACCGGCTCAACCTCACGCTCACGCACTCGCCGCTGTTCCACCAGGTCAGACGCTCGCTGTACACTGTCTATGTCCTATTATGTGCGCGTGCGCCGACGACATGACGCTGGGCGCCTGCGCCACGCACCGGCTCAACCTCACGCTCACGCACTCGCCGCTGTTCCACCAGGTCAGACGCTCGCTGTACACTGTCTATGTCCTATTATGTGCGCGTGCGCCGACGACATGACGCTGGGCGCCTGCGCCACGCACCGGCTCAACCTCACGCTCACGCACTCGCCGCTGTTCCACCAGGTCAGACGCTCGCTGTACACTGTCTATGTCCTATTATGTGCGCGTGCGCCGACGACATGACGCTGGGCGCCTGCGCCACGCACCGGCTCAACCTCACGCTCACGCACTCGCCGCTGTTCCACCAGGTCAGACGCTCGCTGTACACTGTCTATGTCCTATTATGTGCGCGTGCGCCGACGACATGACGCTGGGCGCCTGCGCCACGCACCGGCTCAACCTCACGCTCACGCACTCGCCGCTGTTCCACCAGGTCAGACGCTCGCTGTACACTGTCTATGTCCTATTATGTGCGCGTGCGCCGACGACATGACGCTGGGCGCCTGCGCCACGCACCGGCTCAACCTCACGCTCACGCACTCGCCGCTGTTCCACCAGGTCAGACGCTCGCTGTACACTGTCTATGTCCTATTATGTGCGCGTGCGCCGACGACATGACGCTGGGCGCCTGCGCCACGCACCGGCTCAACCTCACGCTCACGCACTCGCCGCTGTTCCACCAGGTCAGACGCTCGCTGTACACTGTCTATGTCCTATTATGTGCGCGTGCGCCGACGACATGACGCTGGGCGCCTGCGCCACGCACCGGCTCAACCTCACGCTCACGCACTCGCCGCTGTTCCACCAGGTCAGACGCTCGCTGTACACTGTCTATGTCCTATTATGTGCGCGTGCGCCGACGACATGACGCTGGGCGCCTGCGCCACGCACCGGCTCAACCTCACGCTCACGCACTCGCCGCTGTTCCACCAGGTCAGACGCTCGCTGTACACTGTCTATGTCCTATTATGTGCCCGTGCGCCCGATGATGATGATGGCAAGAAACTCGTGTAGTTGCTCTTTTCAACATAGTGTTTACAATATTATCAATTACATTTATACTTTTAACTACTATTCTTCAATCATCAGCTCCTAAGTACAGCAGTGGACGACAATGGTGTCGTCCACTGCTGTACTTAGGAGAATGCCCACCATCGTCTGGATGGTATGGTTTTAAGAGAGGTAGGGTATAGCGAATCTTCGCTCGAATTGAGCCGCCCGTCCGGGGAAGGACCTCCACCCTATAGAATATCGCAGTCAAATGACCTCTGGGTCGTGTTTCTGCCAGTGAGTAGGGTTTCCGGAGCTCGTGGGGGGTTAGGGTTGGGCCGGCATGTCGGTGGCAGCTGACAGGTAACTGACCAGTTACTTGGCCGTTGTCACAGCGCCTTGGGTTTCTCTTTCGCTTTCCATCAGGCGTAGGGAAGATGTTATGTCGAGCGATTATAAAAAAAACGCTATCCATGCTGTCTGTACTTATATAGTCTGCTCCTCTAGGCTCGGCCTCAAGACTACGCCCGCGAGGTCCTGGCGCGCGACCGTCCCGTGTCCTTCCACCGGCACTCCTCGCCCGAACCTCTCCGAGTGTACGCCACTTGGTTCCAGCGGGACGACCTCGCGCTCCGCCGCCGCGACAGAGACGAACTGTGAGCGCATCACAAGTGATTTCAGATTTCAACCAATCGGAGGCCGGAATTAGAAAAAGTGTCAGTGCGAAAGTAGTTTGGCCTCTCACTCTGAATCCCGCGCAGCTTTTTTCGGCTCCTGTAAAGTTGGTAAAAATTACTTATGCGATGTTGTTACCTAAGGGACGATAGACAAATGAATGGTTTGGTTACTTGTCCGCTACCACAGCGACTTGGGTCTCTTTCGCTTTGCATCAGGTTATGAGAGCCCAGAATGCTGTGTCACTATATAAAAAAAGATAGAAAAATCTTTTAGAAATATTACATTTTCGTTAACACTTTTCTAGTACATCTATAATATTGTGATATTTTTAATATTCGACTGTTTATTGTAGACTTGTTTGCAGGTTATGTTTATATAAGTAGTTAGATAATATTATGTAAGTCACATTAATTCATAAAGTCGATCATAGTCCGGGAGCCAGTAACGTTTTTTATACCAGTTCTTACATTATCACGAGTTATAATTTGGACTTGTGACTTAATAAAATTTGTAAATATTTCGGATATTAATTCGGTCGTGTAAACACAGTTGTCATGTTTCCACGATAGTTTAAAACTTATCTCATTGAAATATGGTTGAAATTCTGTGGAAATTTACTTTTCCCAGAAAATGTATCTACATTTTATATATTTTAACCCTTACAATGTAACATTAATATTGATGTATATTTAGATTTAAAAATTATGCCATTATTACTGTATTTCGTTAAAATTTATCATTGTATTTACGAAAATAATAATTTTTGCTCGACTTGGCGGGGGCACTGCTGTGGCCCCAGATAGGCATTAACTTATAAAATATTTTATACCTGTATTGTTTATAAAAGATAATTTTAATTAGCCTAAGAAAATATTCTGACGTTTATTTGCATTTATAGAAATAGTGTACTTGTTAAGTTATAATAACATATCGGTTACTTATTGTAATAAATTTTAATATTTTTATATCAAGTTGTTTAATTTTTCCGCATTCATGTATAAAATAAGACGTCACAGTTCTGAAAATTACACTTTGAAGTAATTACTTTATTAGATGAAAAATATACATAATTGCAGTGTAATTAACTGTAATCATAATGAAAATGTAGGCCAAATTTAATAAAGCTGTTATTTGTATTCTAATTTTAGCATATAAAGTAACAAAGAACAGTCTCTTATTTCTTATTTACACGACTTTAACAAAAAAAGTAGTAATTTAGCGCTCAAAAAGATGCTTCAGAAGCTAAACTCAATTTGGCTAGACGTAAGACATCGCTAGATTGCTCTGGGTCTAAGCCTCTTTGACGCGAAACCGAAATTAATTAAGGCGCTCTCTTGTTTTGCTAATGGACTTATGAAAGCGTAGGACCAGCGGCGAGTCATCCTGATTAATAAACAGGGGTGTTAGGTTCGGTGCGCGAATTGGGGATAATGCGGGATTGATGATCGGCCCGTGATGTGATATTGGTGACTGGCTGTTTTCCGAGTTCAATTTGTTAAGAAAAGATGGCGGATTCCTTCGTTGTACTCTGCACACTAATTGGCTTATTTGTGAGGCGCGATAATAGCGGTCCTTTTTTTATAGTAGCTCGACATAATGGCTTCCCTACCCCTGATGGAAAGCCAAAGAGAAGCCCAAGTCACTGTGACAACTGGCATGCAACTGGTTAGTTACCTGTCAGTTGCCACTGCCATGCCGGCCCAACCCTAACCCCCCACGAGCTCCGGAGACCCTACTCACCAGCAGAAACGCGACCCGGAGGTCATTTGGCTGCGGTATTCTATAGGGTGGAGGTCCTTCCCTCTCTTAAACCTCTCTCTCTCTCTCTCCTTTGATGCTTTTCTATTGATTTGGTAGACAAAACATGAAAATATCTGTTAATGCATTAAAATACGCGTTAGATTTCAAACATTTCAGGTTTTATAATATGATGCAACACGACTGTAAGTTATGTAGGTAAAAGTAATAAAAATGGATATTGAATAACTACTAGATACTATTAACTGAATGAGTGTGGCGGCTAATATTGCAAAATGGCGTATTTTGGGAGAGGCCTACGTCCAACAGTGGACTGCCGCAGGCTGCTGATGATGATGAATAAAATAATTTTAATAAACTAATAAAATTTTAAAAATCCAGATTAGTCTAAGATTTTAATGATGGTTTGTTGTTTCCATTAACGAATGAACCTGGCAACTGCTATCCTTGTGACTATAAACTCTTGCCTCACCAACTAATACAGAAATATGGATTGACAACATTACCCTATTTACGAAGTCGGTTAAAAAGGCAAACTATGAGAATCTCATTTCGCTGCCTACATCGTATTATATCATGAAAAGGCTCTTTTATAAGAACCTCCCGCATTGAAAATGTGAAGGAAATATTTTATTGAAGGCAAGTAGTTTAGTTATATTCTTACCGAGTCGGTGGGCGGTTTGCAAGAGTAGGTAGGTAACTAAGCAATAAACGGTACGTTTTAATCATAAGTAGATACAAATAAAATATATCCAATAATAGTGGATTATGTACATTTTTACTTAGATACATTTTTTTTTGTAAATAAATCAATTGGTAGTGACCCCTGCCTTCTGAACCGAGAGTCGTGGGTTCGATTCCCACCCGGGACAAAAATTCGTGTGATAAACACTTGTGTTTGTTCCGTGTCGGGGTGTTAATATTTGTATTTAAGTATTTATTTGTGGTACCTTCGTTGTTCTGATACCCATAACACAAGTGCTTAAGCTACTTACTTTGGGATCGGAGCAATGTATGTGATGTTGTCTGATATTTATATTTATTTATTTTAAATACATATTATACATAGAAAACACCACACGGGACTCTAAAATTAAAACAATTTTGTATTTACCTATCGGTACCTGTACATGTATAGGTATGGTGTTAGTAGGTACCTTCGTAATTAATTATATAACTAAGCTCGCGCGTTACACGGAGTTAATGGGTCGTCCTTAACTGCGGTTATGGCTTAATAAATTTAATCTACGTGTTTACCCGCCTTTGTGAATAATTACAGGTAATTTCCTTTGCTTCTTAAACCACTTAATTAAGCCAAATGTACAAACGTTTATAGGTAGGTACATATGCTTAGTAGGTACTTAGATAGGCGACACGTGTGCGTTCCTATTCTAATTCGTAAGGACTTTCGAGTCTTAGTTGATTCTACTTGAGTAAAAGAACGGTAGAGCAATGGTAGTCTTATTAAATTGTCAAAATGGTCTTTTCAGTACAGATTTTTACGAAGTAGGGGAAAGCAGGTAGCATTCGTACACTTTTTATTCTCAACCGTTTGTATGAAAAACTATTAGTTATTTAAAAATAACTTTAATGCTGACGTATACCCTACTTATCTGGCTTTTACTATAGTAGCGAATTGTATCGATACAAAACATAACGGAGCGGCTACGGCCACTTTTCTAAAAAGTGGAAATTGTACGAACCTCCCCCACAGGTGGGGTAGATTCGTACATAGTGTGGGTTACATTCGTACATGGTGTGGAGGCTTCGTACTGTCAAATAAAATGCCATTTTTATAATGGTATATACCATTTATTGGCGCAAAATCAAAAATAATAATAAATACAGAATCTACCTGCACTGTTTCAACCATAACAACAGTATTTTTTACTGTCATTTTTATTAAACAGTTGAGGAATTACATCCCACTTATTTATTTAACATTTATTAATTGAGATCAAAGTTTGACACACTTTTTTGTCTCTTTGGTTTCCGGAATTCTGTTTCAAGGTGGTGCTTATATCTTCATTTGATAATAAATGTAATGTTCTCTTCATCTCCTTAGCTCTTCGTTTCATGTCTTGTTCTTCCTTCATAATTTTTTTAGCTTTTTCGGTAAGTTCCTTTTCTGGCAAATTAGATTCCTGATCTTCCAGGTACCCACCTTGGGCGGCTTCTGACAGCTGGAGAGCTGAAGTAGAAGCTTGAATAAAATTCGATGTTGACGGTGGATTATGTTGAGTTATTTCATCAGGAATGGATACAAAATCGTCGCTACAAAAAATCTCCCGATCGTGTACCTTTTTTTACGTATATACTTGGCTTTGTTGTGTAACAACAATAACATTATTGTTAAATATCGTGAAGATGGAAAGGGAATGGGGAGCATTCTTACAGTACGAATCTACCCCACTCGTGCCTGTACGAATCATCCCCGATCTAAAAAAAACAATAACACATTTGAAAATAAAATTATCTATTACAGTTAGCCACACAAGTATTGTTTCCATGTCAAACTAAGTTAACACTGCAGAAACTATGACAATTAACTCTTGTGATTTGATAAAAATCTGTCAGCTACGCGTCATCAAACGAGAATACAAAAATTACTTACGGAGCTCGAAAACACGTTTCGACCAGTCCCACCGACGCCTGTGGTCGCAGTGGTCGCCCCGTTCCGTGAGCGACGTGGGCACATGAGCGGGACTCATGCACACAAATACGGGCTCGCTTATGTATAGGATAGTGTAGATATGACCACCGTACGAATGCTCCTGATGTACGAAGCCTACCTGCTCTCCCCTAAGTATGTAGGTAGATATTTATTAATGGGTTTTTATTTTGCATGTACCTGGCTTTTGAGCATCCGATATTTTGGGACTGATGCATCATGTTCGCGGGACAACTGAAACAAATAAAAATTTTCACAACTCCCAGACCAATACAAACCAACATGTTCATTCACACAAATTTAATGTTTGGACTGTACGGAGATCGAACCCACGACCCTTGGTATAGAAGGCAGAGGTCACTACCAAATGAGCCATCGAGCCAGTCGACATCTTTTACAAGTTCCCCAAATCGGGGTGACCCTCGTCTCATTTATTCGCTAGTTGAAGGAAAGGGGTTGTAACCACAGATCCGTTTAAACAGAGGTTGTTCGTCTTGCGTGAAAGGCCCCGGAGTCCCAAACTACGATAACTGAGTAGTTATATATGGAAGGATGCCTTTATAAGATGGGTAGTCTTCATCAACGTTTCAATAAAGGGCCGGTCTAACGATATTTGAAAGAAAACCGGTTTATTTGACGCAAAGCACACACATTACGTGGAATTGACAAAATCAAAATTGACAAATTTACAATATTTTATGACACGTTAACATTAGATTACTTAGGTACACTTTAAATTAATACAAATAAGTTAAACATTGTGAAAAGTTTGCACTACAAAATGACCCAAAGAAGAAAACAAAAAGAAGATGTTTTGATGGATTCGTTAATTCTAAAATTCGATCGAAGACTTGAGTCAAAGTTTTCACCAGCCTTAAAGTCTCGGTAAAGTTTTCGATGCGGACTGTTATTTAAATGTTCATTGAATTAACGATCAAGAATGTTTCCGAATCCGATTGGAAACGGTATTGTGAATAGGCCCGCTGATAAGTTAAAATTTGATTTGATAAATTAGGTAGTAAGATATCTATTTCATTAAATTTCAGCATATCTGACAGCATAGTCGTTTTGTCAGCATGACAATACACTTTGTTAATGTAGGTATTGTTCTTGTGTCATGGAGGTAGGTACATTTCATTTCATCAAAGATACATTTTATAACTAAGTAGTACATTCCTTTCATACATAACAACATTAATTTAATTTCTGTAACAATTCGCCGTTTTGACCCAAACATTGCTCGTCACCACATCAAGGTTCAAGAAAGTCCATCTTGTAATTATTAAGAGGGAATTTAATCCCCATAACGGTCTTTGAAATTCAACAAGAGCAACTAAACTTGACCCTCTCTTTAAGACCCTCGGCCCATTTACTTACAGTGTAGTTGTGGGCAATAAAACAGCCGTGTGACTGACCACAGGACGGACAGACAAACGGCGGTTACCATTGGATATGTCATAGAGGTGTTTAACTAAGATATTGAATAAAAGTAGATATTAGACTACTCACAACGAACCACCTACGAGATTATTCACAAATGCGTTCAAAAACGTCGCGGAAACGTGTGATCCGAGCGGAAACATTGTAAATCGTTCGTTCATTTGACAGTTCTAATCGACAACTTAAATAACTTAGGTTTTATTTGCACTCAGGTACCTAAATCCTGCTGCCGATTTCGTAATATTCCCTTGGTAGTCCTCTACGACACCCAAGAGATGAAAGGGTGGTCCTATTCTTAATACAGTCAGGTTTAAGAGAGGTAGGGCATAGCGAATCTTCGCTCGAATTGAGCCGCCCGTCCGGGGAAGGACCTCCACCCTATAGAATACCGCAGTCAAATGACCTCTGAGTAGGGTTCCCGGAGCTCGTGGGGGGTTGGGGTTGGGCCGACATGGCGGTGGCAACTGACAGGTAACTGACCAGTTACTTGCCCGTTGTCACAGCGACTTGGGCTTCTCTTTCGCTTTCGATCAGGCATAGGGAAGCCATTATGTCGAGCCACTATAAAAAAAAAAGTCACGCGGACTTCCTACTACAGGTATACCTACTACCGTCAATACTTACATGATAAATTGGCCAGGCCGTTGCAAGTGCCGGCTAAACTACAGGGTTCGAATCACGCAGCCCTGTCCTAGGTAACCTGGCTAGTCATTATCTTCAGTCGACGGGCGGTTACTGATTCAACGTAGCAGTCATGTTGCATATTCAGTTTGAACAAACGTTAAAACGCAAATTCTTTGCACGCTTTGAAGCTACACAGTACCTACAACAGTACTTTCTGGAAGAGATCACTACTACCACCTACAATTTAGGCGGTCTTATCGCTAGTAATGATCTCTTCCAGAAAACCTAAGGTAGAAGAACAGCAATCCAATGTCCGATCGTCCCCGTGTCCCTCACACAAAGCTCACACAGGTCGTCAAATTCACGAAACCAAGGAGAAATCGCCGCGAATATTCTTTTAACATAACGGAAAGTTTGCAAGAAAGTAACATTCCCTACTTGAAACTCCGCCGGCTCTGAAAGGATCAGGCGGGTCAACTTGTCGTCGTTTGTCATTCCTCACGCGATACTCTCTCGGTACCTACCTACCTACGTAAGTACCACCGAATCCCAACTCGGCCACAACTTACATTTTTCATTACGGGAAACTTTTGAGCACTCTTCACTGGAAATACGGTCGATTGTGCACTTTAACACGACGGAAGAAGATCCTGTTTCTGATGGGAGGGGTTTGAGAAGGATTTCGACACTTCAAAGTTCAATCAATAATATTGACGGGTGACATAAGTTGGCGGCTGTAACTTTTACGGGAGTGTTAGGTTTTTCGAGTGACGTCCAACAATTAATGGCCAAAAATAAATTCGTCGCAGCGGGTCGTCTGAATTGATATACATTGCCACTCTAAGGCTGCTTTCAGACATACGGTTTCCACTCGCGAAACCCCCATCAACCCGCTACGCCTGTTCACACTATCCACGCGGCGGGGCCGGCGTTCATACTGCGGTTTGGCGGATAAACCGCTACGGGCGGAATATCCGTCAGTCTGAACGCAAAAACCGCATACACTGAACGGGCGCTTACATAAACCTGCAGACACGGAACTGAAGTATCAAACCGCAACGCAAAACACATTTTTTTATCTAGAGAATATGCTTTTAGGGATATCCCCTACCCTGGTAAACCCTGGTTCCTAAGTCACTTTGGTAACTTTGGTGGTGTTAGGAGACCATTAGGACTAAGACTGACTTGATGCCACAAACACGGCGCTTGGGCAGGCCCTATGTGGAGCCTTGTATTATGAGTATCAAAATATTTGATACTCATAATACAAGGATTTGACAGGCTCGATGGCTCATTTGGTAGTGACCTCTGCCTTCTGAACCTTTCGTGGGTTCGATGTTCGTGAGCTAGTGTGAATTTCCATAAATCTACCGAATCTATCTGTTTCGAAGGTTTACGTAATTTTTTCTTATTGTTCATTTTAGTTTCGTTTCTCGCCATTAAATGGCGACGCTGTTTACACCAGTCTGATTGACTCAAGGATCTATAATGTCCTTGGATTGACTCACGGTGTAGATATTGTTTTACCATCCGCCCATACTTTTAGTTAAATTGGAAATAAATCGCATTACTGTGAAAGTGATGTTTATTGTTCACATGGTAACGTCTGTATTGGAGTAGAACATTGTTCACTATCGGATATAGCAAGAAAAAAGTGAGCTCTTACAACTAAATGTGGTACGTCGCAACCACCAGCCATAATAATGACTCACTCTTCGCCCAAGTATATCTGACATCATCGTACTTTATTTTTTGCACTAGTTAAAACACACCTAAGTAACACCGCAAAATAATTGTTAAATTACCTAAAAATGAAAAGATTCTCCACAGCAACCGGCCGGTTTGTTGCAAAGATTAATGATTGCCGAAGACAGAGGCGCTCTCCGTGCATTCATTAATCCTCGGACGCCAGCTGTTGTGTGCGCAAACACTGCTTACGACCTGATATCATTTACTCGTATACTTATATTTAAAACGGAACTTGGTTTCGGGAAGTTAATGAATCACGTACAGCCTTTGCCTGTCGTAAAAACCATACACAATAGTAAAAGGATTGTTAACGTGTTAAATTGGGCCATCCAATTGATCTAATCAAGATTAAAATTTTCATGTAGGGTGATCGTATAAGTGGACTATGCAGGGCTTTGATATATGTAAAACGGGCAAGTAACTGTTCAGTTACTTGTCAGTGGCCACCGCCATGCCGGCCCAACCCAAGCTCCGGAAACCCTACTCACCGGCAGAAACATGACCCGGAGGTCATTTGGATGCGGTATTCTATAGGGTGGAGGTCCTTCCCCGGACAGGCGGCTCAATTTGAGCGAAGATTCGCTATGCCCTACCTCTCTTAATTGTATCGGTTGCCTCGTTTAGGATTATCCGGCAGGAGCCACCCTCACCTAGATGGTGGATTGGAGCGAAAAGACAATCTGGCTCTCTTACATCCCCATCTTATATATTACAAATATTCTATATTCTGTTTTAATACCTAATGGCTGAATCATTTGTGGCACAAAATCAGAACAGGGACGACAATGGCAAGTTTTTAATTATAACTTTGTGACGGGTCGCTAAAGGACGTTTAAAATAATTTGTCGGCACATTGTGAATCGTTTCCAACGAAAATAATTTGATTCCTGTCTGCTGCAGACTTGCGGTTATTGTACGTAATAAAATCGTGGATTGAGTGACCGTTCCACTAAAACGATTGACTAAGTAGATCAGTGGTCTTAAATACTATAACAGACTTAACTTTTTTTTTTATTGCACCTACACAACACTATACCTACTCGTAAACAATTCAAGTTAATAAGTCGCTGTAAAACGCTCAGTGAAATGAAATGAAATAATTTTTATTTGGAGCATAAAACAACATTAAACAATCAGTAACACTACATATTATGTATTACGGTTTGCTTGTAATATCTGTGTTTTGTGCAATAAAGAGTATCCTACCTAACAAATCGTGTGCTAATCAAATTGAATTGCTCACGAATTCGGTAATGCCTTGGCATTGCATTGGTAACCTTGGTCACAGGCAAGTCGCCGCCTATCGTGATAATTTGGCTAAATATTTAACTTTGTATTTGTTTTTTTTTTAGTAAATCTGTAACACTAAACTCCATCTCATCTCATAGTAAGCGACGTTGAAACCTACGATGGAACGCGCTCAACCAAAAAAATTGTTTCATTCTCACCTTGAAAATAACAAGTCTATAATTAGGTATCGGGAAACACGGACTAAGTATGGCAAAGTGGTCCATAGCATAGGCATTGGCATTATGAATGTAGAGTCAAAGCACTTTTTGCGAGTTGTTAAAACCCGTACCTTAAATCGATGTCTTCTTGCCGTCTCGTTCGATAGTAAAACGCTACCGATAGAAGACCGAAAATCTTCTATCGGTTATTACCTACCTTACGACACTGATAAAGACTTTGAAGTCAAGCGTTATGATTCACAAAAAAAAGTAACATAACTACCAACTTTGAGATCGGATCAATCCTGATATTATTTTACGCCAATCCAAACTTGAGCAAGTAACCTAGGCAACTTATCTACCAACTTCTTAGCGACCTAGCTATACGCTAAAGTAAATGTAGTCTCCTAAACCGCAGACTTCAATTCCCAACCCAAGCTACTAACTTTTCATTTACATGAAAACACAATTTTCTTTTTCTCTTAAGACGTGCATTTCAAGAGAAAGACTTCGACTATCGAGATTGGCTGCGGGGTTTAGAAAACTTAAAGATCATAAGCGAAAAGTCTTTTCAATACGAATGCCCGGAGCGGGGAATATTCTTTATAATATATTTGACTGAGTGCTCTTACGTCGCGGGCCTTTGAGGCAACGCGAATAAAAAGACGGTTTTCAACCAAATCGTAAATCAAGGCACTCGCGCAAAGAGACTCGGAGTGAGCGCTGTGCGGGTCCATTGTGAGACGAGATCGATGCATGCATAATAAATGGGTACTTACTGGACAGACTACAAGATAAGGTAGATAGTAAATCCTATACAACTTTATTTTTGGTTTAAAGAAATCTCAAAAACGCTTGTTCTAAAGTAGGGGCAATGGAAGTCACTCTCGCATACACGAACATGAAAGCGTAAACAATGTTCTCAGCACCCATGTGCTCCCGCGCAATCCCGAACAGCACGCGCCACTCAGCATATGCGGCACTAAGAGACGACAGTGTTTTGTTTTATCTGGAAGTGGCATAGGTGTGCTCTATAAATAAATAATAACCCGAGACATGCTACGCTAGGCCACACGGCGCCATCTAACCCCAAACTAAGCCGAAGCTTGTACTATAAGTACTAGACAACTGATAACGAAAGAAGAATGAAAAAAAGAAAGAAATTTATTTTTTAACCGATTTCGAACTAGGAGGAGGTTCTCAATTCGTCTGTAGGTATAATTTTTTTTGTACATGAATACATAACAATGCCTGAAAAGGGAAACTAAGTTCTAAAGAACCATGATTATATTAGGACCAAAATGTACCTAATAAAGATTTGAATTTGAACATAATATAAATAGAAAACAGCCAAACCAATACAAACAGACATGTTCAAACACACAAATGTTTGTACTGTGCAAGGATCGAACCCACAACCCTTGGTTGAGAAGGCAGGGGTCACCTACTAAATGAGCCATCGAGCCAGTCAAACTATATGTCAGTATCCATTACCATTGTTCAACATGGAGTATTGTGTAGGTAAAGTTATTTCCACGTGCCGTGCCGTGCCGTGACCGAGAACGGGCCCGCCCCCCACACCTTAGTGCGAACACTTATCAAAAATGTATTTGCGCCGCGACAGAGCAGTCAACGTCTTTGTGCACCAATTACTTACTAGCAAATAGAGCTGCATGCTTTTCAAATAGATTTTCTAACGTACTTGATGTGGAAAACCAATATAAGGGAATGAGTATTGGGTGCGTAAGACGTATAAAGTCGTTTTCGTTGTAATGGTGTTGTTTATGTACAAATGGCACATTAATACTTTTTTGACAGATATCGACAAATTTCTTCAATCAATTTTCACCTGATAATGCTAATGCATTGAACAGTCAAGAGTACCTACCTATTATTCTAGATTTTTTCGAAAATTTAACAGATATCTAAATGTAATCTAAATTCTAAATGTAGGTTAATATGTGGTCGTCTGTACCAGTGGTATATTGAAACCATCCTTTAGAAATGTAGCTATTGATTTGTGGCAAAGAATTCACACAAGAAAAGACAAAGAGACAAAGATCAAGCACCGCAAGTAGAATTGGATAGGCCACACGCTGCGACGAGACTCTGACCACATACCGAGGCAAGCCCTAGATGGAAATCCCTAAGGAAAATGGCAACGTGGCCGCCCTAAACAATCCTAGTGAACGATCATTACAGAGACGAAGGAGATATGAATAAAATAGGCTATAATGGCTAAAAATTGTAATTAGTCCGTCTTTTGGTTTATTCAAAAGACACGTTTTTTTATTTGTAAATTAGACTAAAAATTACAAAGTTGTAGCCCGTTGAAATTACGCTTGACGTCACTCGGTGAGGCATTTTTACGGGAGCGAGTGACGTCAAAGACTCCCACTCCTAACTTTTGATGCCTTGTATCTTTGCTATTGTTTATTTGAATGAAAAAAGGAAAAATACGTGTCTTTTATTTTTGAATAAGCTAAAAAACGGACTAATTACAATTTTTAGCCATAATAGCCTATTGGAGTGAAATTGGAGTCGTGGAAGCGCGAAGTTTAAGATGGCACGGGATGGCCACCTAAACACCCAAGTACATACTTTTTCAATCGGAATTCACGAAAGCTCATACCTAATTTGTATATTATCTATTGTATTTAATAAATAAATACCTATTAGACAACATCACATACATTTCTCCGATCCCAAAGTAAGTAACTTAAGCACGTTACATTTTTATACCTGACTCCGAGATACTACTTTATACGAGACAGGCGCTGCCTGGTGTGGGAGACAGTGAAAACGTTTTTTGTAAAAAAAAAAATATTATAAAAATTAAATAACGTTTATTAAAACGTTATTTTATTTTGTGTTATGGGTATCAGAACGACGAAGGTACCACAAATTAAATACAAATATAAACACCGAGACATTTGTACTCTATTTTATCATTACGAAACAAATACTAATTATTTCTCTTTTCTTTACTATAGTCGTCAGTGGCTGTATCCCACCGTTACATTTTTACTTATTAACGGGCTAAACACTTTTTTGTTGCAAGTCTCAAGACTCGCATTACCAATTCCATTTAAGACTGACGACCCGCCGCGTACACTGGCTGGCTCGAGTTTTACATATTTCCATTTCATCCCGCTGTCAAATCGCGTATTTAGAGATCCAACAAGATGTGACGTCATCATTTGTAAATGGGATAACACGGGGCGGGCGGCAGCGGGGACATACAACAGTGAGTGACAGTGAGCAACATCCGCACGAATTAATTTAAAATACCGTTACATTTGCGGTAATTTACTCTGTGCATAAGTCAAATTTAAAAGTCTATGTACACACGAAAAGTTTTGGTTTAATGGAACACGTTTTTCACTCAATTTTATTGTTAAAATTATTGTGTCCGGAAATGTCGGTCTTACGAGGATCCCGCTCTTGTGACCCTTTATATTTTTTTAATAGTGAGATAGGTAGCGTTGACTATACCTCGCTTGATGTTAGGCCATGTTCGAGTCTACAATGGAACGGGAAAATCTGAAAATGATATCTAAGTATGGGAAAGTAACATGGACTCTGGCAAAGAGTTCCATTGCTTAGCCGTGTGCACTATAAACGTAGAGGCAACGCGCTTTGTGCGACTTATTGTATCTTGCCCCGTAGTCAGTCGGAATAGGTCGAAATAACCTAGATCAGGGTTTCTCAAAGGGGGGTTCACGAACCCCCAGGAATTCGCCTTTAGATGGCAGGGTGTTCGCGGAAAGATTTACGTAATGGTGGCTGGTTGACTGTCTGTGCGATTTACAAGGAGGCGCGCACGCGACTAAATCGGGCGGTCGAAATCGCGCAGTTTGCGAGAGATTTGAAATCAAAAACCATATTTTCTTCTATGGCTAGTTTATTTTCTTCGGGGTAAAGGGTTTGCGGTTCCTTTGAGAACTTATACAAGGGTACGTGGGGTGAGTTTGAGTAACCCTGGGCTAGATCATCCCCCTTACTGTCGAGTTAGCGGCACTGTGCCGCTACGGCGTCTCGCCTGCACCGGGCCAATTTGTTTTATTGCCGTTTAGCTTGTATTCGCTCTAGTGCTGCAATGTCACAACTATGGCAAGCTTGTGTTCATTTGCTCCGATTGGTACCGATTTAGGCTAGATTTAAACGCGATATAGTGATGTAATCAACGATAAGACGGCCACATATTATGAATTCCCCAAACAATTTTCAATTTCGATTGAAGGAGTAGCTAAATAGCACAGGCCGATGACGGGCAGCAGCGTAACCGGAGCGAGAAGCTACGCTAGCGTGGCGATTATGGGTAAAGGCTGCAGATGTTTGTCCAAAGCGGTGAACAACTGGAAAGGCCTATGCAGTCCAGTAGTGGACTGCAATAGGCTGATGATGATGATGATAGATTTTTTGGGTAAAAACAATTTACCGGTTGATTCTTGTCGGTATGTTTCAGGTAGAATACTGCGTTCCAAACCGTCGGTAGATTCACTGACGATTTTTAAATATTTAGTTTAAGCCTTGTTAATAAAGGATATTTTAATTTTCAACATAAAGGAACCTTAATTATTTACCACAGTTCATGTGAGTGTGCTCAAGTCTGCGTGAGAAACGTACACTTGTTTTGTCCTTAAAGTTTATTTAAATAAATAATAAATTGGCTATGACGCACCCCCGTGAAGTTACACGGCTGTGAGTCCTTCCATTTATTTTTGACATTTACAAAACGTCTGTGATTGTTTGAAATAGTATGCTGAAGTGGCAATGGGCTGGCCATATCAGCCGCAGACCCGATAACCGTTAGGGGCAGACCAGACGACAGACTATAAGTGACGCACTTTTCAGTCTGTGAAAATAGAACCTATGCAATTACATATATGCAGTAATACACACGACGCGCCAAAATCTTTCGCGGATATTTCACAGACGACGCACATCTTCTACCATTCTGCCGGCAGAGCTGTAGGGACCTAGACACTCTTTTTAAATGTCTCAGACGCAGAATCTAGCGCACAAAAAGTGTGCCGTCTGCACTGCAAGGTGCAGCTTAGGGTAAAAGAGTTCTAGAGAGGAGACCGCTTCTCAGCAAACGTAGTGTAGGACGCCCTGTGACCAGGTGTAGCGGCGACTTGCGCAAGATGGCTGGCAAGTGCTGGATGTGAGAAGCCCAGGATCGAGCAAAGTGGCGAACAATGGAAGAGGCATATGTCCAGCAGTGGACTGCGAGATGATGACAATTGCTTAAAAAAAACATGTGATGTTTTTTTTCTATCCTTGATACGTGTCTGTAGTCTCATCCCTATGTTTCGCTAGTCCGTGACCAGTCGTAAAGGCGTTGTCTCCAACTCCAAATCCCGCCGTAAGCCGCAATCTCTATGAATAATCCCGTTATGTTCCGCTGAATTGGTTCCATTTTTGTGAGATGAAAAGTGTGTACATTTTTTGAGACGAAATATACATCGTGTTTTATATGGCTAACAAGAAAGGTTTTCTGTATATTATAACATGAAGTGATGTTGAAGGCAAGCGAAAAAGGAGTCTAGCAGTTTTTTTATTATTACACCTACACCAAACAACAAAATATGTACACGCCAAAGACAAGACCTAGTGTTAAACTTTTCATGCCAAAGTGCTCTGTCAAAAACTACAAATAGGTATCTTTGTTTGTAGTAAAATAAAGTTTTAATTTGAAAAAAAATTATGTCTTGAGTCATTATGTGAATGCGTCTTAACACACACATTATCTAAAAAGATTAATAATAATAATAATATAGTATAGTATAGTATAGTTTTTGTATTCACTTGGTTTTAAACCCGTGAATATGATTAATCAGCCGATGTCCAGGCATCGAGATCTGAAAACAGATATCCAGAAATAATAATAATAATAATAAGCCCTTTATTCAGACCAACTTAGTATCTATTTACAAGGTATTATGAACTAAACTATTTTATGTTTTGTTAAGCTAAACTTAGTCTAATTTCTAGCGTTTGCTCACTTTTTGTAGGTCTGTTTGCCAATCGGCAAAGGCCTCCTCCAACCTTTTCCATTCTCGTCTATCTTGTGCCACCCTATTCCAGGTTACTCCTGCTACTTGTCGGATGTCGTCATCCCATTTTTTCTCTGGTCTACCTCTTTTTCTTTTGCCTTCTCTAGGGTACCATCTTGTGACAATTTTACTCCACTTCTCTTTGCCTCTTATCATATGCCCTGCCCATCGCCATTTGAGTCTTCTGATTTTGGATGTTATATCTACAACATTTGTCTTTTTCCTGATGGTATGGTTTTTTATTCGGTCCGATCTTTTTATGTTCAGCATACTCCTTTCCATAGCATGTTGGCAGGTTTCCAATTTCTTTGTCGTATTTTGTGCTAGAGCCCATGTTTGGCTTCCATACGTTAAGACTGGTAGTACGCAGGTGTTGAACACTTTTGTCTTTATGTTAATGTGAAGTGTCTTGTCCTTCATGATCTCCTTCAGACTCCAGTATCTCTTCCAGCTATTTGTTATTCTTCTCTCCACTTCCTTGCATATGGGGTTCTCTTGTGTTATTAGCTGTCCCAAATAAACGTATTCGTCAGTGTAGTCGATTTGGTCGCTTCCTAGACGTATGATGGATTTCTCCCCGTTTGTCATAACCTTTGTTTTCTCCGGATTCAACTTTAAGCCAGTCTTATCGCTTTCATAGGCTAGTTCGTATATCATTTGTTGAATGTTTTCCGGTGTTTCAGCAAATAACACAATATCGTCTGCAAATCTCAAGTGTGTGAGAGAGGCTCCGTCGATATTGATTCCAAAGTTTTCCCAGTTAAGACCCCTAAAGATTGTTTCGAGAACCGCTGAAAATAGTTTTGGGGATAGTGGGTCGCCTTGTCTAACCCCTTTACTTACTCTAAATGGGTTTCCTTTCTTTTCTAGTTGTATTCTTGCAGTGCTGTGGCTATATACATTTTTAATTAGCCGGATATATTTTTGTTGGATTCCTTGTTCTTTCAGGGACTTCCATATGTTTTCGTGGTATAAGGAGTCGAATTCTTTGCTGTAGTCGATGAAAGCAATGTAGTACTGGCGCTGGTAGGCTTTGTACTTGTCTAAGACCTGGCGGACCACATGAATGTGGTCAATCACCGAGAATCCTTTTCGAAAACCGGCCTGTTCGATGGGTTGGTGTTCGTCTAGGGTTCCTTCGATCCGGTTTAAAAGTGTCTTTGCAAATATTTTATAAATATTAGACATGAGACTGATTGGGCGATAATTTCCGATGTCATGTTTGTCCCCTTTTTTATATATAAGGATAGTGTTTGATTCTGTCCATTGCTGTGGTATAGTTTCTGTCTCTAAGATATTGTTAAACATTTCCGTAAGGATCGGTGTGATAATCTGCTTGTTTTGTATTAAGATCTCATTGCTTATACCATCAGGTCCTGGTGCTTTTTCTTTCCTTTGTGTGTCTATTGCTCTCTCTATTTCTGCGTGTAGGAATTTGGGAGTATCTGAGGTCTCTTCTAAATTTGTTTCTTCATATGAGGTTTGGTTGTATGCATACAGACGCAGACTCTAGCGCACAAAAAGTGTGCCGTCTGCACTGCAAGGTGCAGCTTAGGGTAAAAGAGTTCTAGAGAGGAGACCGCTTCTCAGCAAACGTAGTGTAGGACGCCCTGTGACCAGGTGTAGCGGCGACTTGCGCAAGATGGCTGGCAAGTGCTGGATGTGAGAAGCCCAGGATCGAGCAAAGTGGCGAACAATGGAAGAGGCATATGTCCAGCAGTGGACTGCGAGATGATGACAATTGCTTAAAAAAAACATGTGATGTTTTTTTTCTATCCTTGATACGTGTCTGTAGTCTCATCCCTATGTTTCGCTAGTCCGTGACCAGTCGTAAAGGCGTTGTCTCCAACTCCAAATCCCGCCGTAAGCCGCAATCTCTATGAATAATCCCGTTATGTTCCGCTGAATTGGTTCCATTTTTGTGAGATGAAAAGTGTGTACATTTTTTGAGACGAAATATACATCGTGTTTTATATGGCTAACAAGAAAGGTTTTCTGTATATTATAACATGAAGTGATGTTGAAGGCAAGCGAAAAAGGAGTCTAGCAGTTTTTTTATTATTACACCTACACCAAACAACAAAATATGTACACGCCAAAGACAAGACCTAGTGTTAAACTTTTCATGCCAAAGTGCTCTGTCAAAAACTACAAATAGGTATCTTTGTTTGTAGTAAAATAAAGTTTTAATTTGAAAAAAAATTATGTCTTGAGTCATTATGTGAATGCGTCTTAACACACACATTATCTAAAAAGATTAATGGGACCCTTTAACTATTCAGATGTCTAGATGATGGTGTTTCTAAATGGATATATTTTTAGCCAGAAAACTAAGTTGCTATTTTTGAATTATTGCTTTCGACTTTTAGGCGGCACTAAGAAAGCAAAATAATAAAATTATAGCCGCCATTTTGGTCACAATCCGATAGCGTGTAAGTTAATACAACAAATGTCGTACAATTTTAGTGTCAACAGCCCATATTGTGCAAACATTACTCCGTATTTGTCCGCACAAAAACGGTAGTCCTCTATAAAGAAAGCACTCTTATGGTACACGTCAATAACACTCACTTTGGTCCATAAAACTGATTTTATCCGGGATTTGTAGGCGACCCGGGGCTGGCAAACACGTAAGCCCTCCTTATGAGATTGTGTTGTGAGGATATGATATGCCCTGGGTAAGTCGATTTGGAATTTCCTTTTCTGAATATTTATTTTTGACCAGATTATTTTGTTGAAAAACGTGTTACTGGACTGTAAGATGTAAGGGAGCGATCTATCACGTTTTCGCTCCAATCCATCCTCACCTGCCCGTGGTGCATCCTGCCGAACAACAAACAAGGCTCTGTTAAACCGACTGGTGGCGGTAAAACCATCACGATAGAAGGCGTAGCTAAATAGCACAGGCCAATGACGGACAGCAGCGCCAACGGAGCAAGAGGCTTCGCCCTGCGATCGCCAACCCGCCTGCCCAGCGTGTCGATTATGGGTATCCTCCAGATGTTTGCTCTAAGTGGCGAACATCTGGAGAGGCCTATATCCAGCACTGGACAGTAATGGGTTGATGATGATGATGGACTGTAAGATATGCCGAATACGCGGCGGTATATATGTCTACATATTTTTTAAATGTTAATTGGACTGCTTCCATTCTCACTAGTTTTTCTTGCTTGCTTATTCAAAAACGCATACAGAAATCGCAAAAGGTTCATCTTTCTTCTTTGCGTTATGCAAAAAAATGGCAAATCAAAACAACTGCTGTGCCCAGTAGATACTCCAAGTATTACGAAGGTTTCTCCCTGAACCCCAGACCTTAGGGTCACATAGACAGAGGTTCACCTATGGTAAATCTGAGTCAACCTGCATGGAACCATCTCTCTTTTTAATGAATTATCTAAGAAAATGAATGATATAAAACTACCTAAGAGCACATAGTGTAACAGGGAAATTTTGGAATAGCCTGAATCTTCGGGCTTCGATCTAGGCATACAAAAACGAAAAGTCTACTAGAATCATTATTCTCTATGAAATTATATACGGTTAAATGGAAGAAGCCGATATTGGAGTAACTCAGAGTTCGCAAGAGGGAAAAGATAAACATGAAATAAAATTGCAAGATAAACTCCGATTTGTATTAACTTTGCATTATACAAAAGACTACGGGTTGCAACGGGAGTGTAAAAAAATGCAAAAGCGAATGTAAACAATATCTCAATTAACGAGCGGCAGTTTTAACGAGAGCCAATTATTGCGGAAAATCGGTCAAGCGCGAGTTGGGCCCCGCGACTTGATGTCGGAGAGTTTCACATATTGTTGGTAAGTTGCTTTAGTTGAGAGAAATAATATCACATTCTTCGATTAGGTATTGTATAAATTAGAAAAAATACGTGCTACAGTTTTAAGACAGCACTCCATTTAGCTTTTGTTTCAGTCCATAGCTCACCTCAACAAAAAAGCGCCAATAAATTAAGCTAACCTAATCAGATGTCTACTATACCTAGAGTTTAAGTCAACTGTATGGTGATCGATAAAAATATTTATCATTTATTGATCTACGATAAACATCAATTGATCACATTACTTTAATAAAATATTTTTTATTCTTTCTGACATTTTTATTGCTTTTCGCTTATATTCAGATAAGTACGTACCTAAGTTAAGATAAATAATACTCTAAATGAAATCGGTGTGAACTCTACGATTATGTTTCATAATTTAATCACCATGGGTTTCATACGCCGCAAAATAAATAGATGGGTAATGGGTATCAAATAAAGCTATACCTAATCCCAATCAAATAGCTATTTTCATTGACAAAATCTAAGCACAAACTTCATCATTTACATCGTTACATTCTTCTGTACCTAACATAATAAAGAAGCTAACATTTTACTTATACCTGGAACCCTAAAAATCATGGTCCCGTATAACTGCACAGGCGTGATTGTTATTTCACCTGCTGGGCTGGGGCATCGGTGCGAGATATTCCGATACTTTATATTTTATAAAATCCACTTTGTTAAGGCTTTAAGCGACGGAGTAGAAACGATAACGCATTACCTGCATACGTGTATTGGTGTAAAATACAATCAAATAAATCTATACTTATAATAAATCTGTAGAGAGGTCAATTCTGTACATGAAATATATTTTCAAAATTACCATCGGGGGGTGATTAGTGATCGATATTGATGCCAAAAATGGAATCAGTAAGATTCATCGCCCGACTAGTCGGCCGTCATGTTCACATACAAATCATAGTTTATGACTGGCTCGGTGGCTCAATTGGTAGTGACCCCTGCCTTCTGAACCTAGGGTCGTGGGTTCGATTCCCGCGCGGGACAAACATTCGTGTGATGAACACTTGTGTTTGTTCCGTGTCTGGATGTATTTATTTGTGGTACCTTCGTTGTTCTGATACCCTTATCACAAGTGCATAAGCTACTTACTTTGGGATCGGAGCAATGTATGTGATGTTGTCTGATATTTATTTATTATAGTTCATCAACTTATTATCGGCGCTCCCACATAAATGAAGTGCCTTCGTTAATATTTGCACACACAGGTACCTACACATATATATTTTTTTTCTTTTTTTTATAGTGGCTCGACATAACGGCTTCCCTACGCCTGATGGAAAGCGAAAGAGAAGCCCAAGTCGCTGTGACAACGGGCAAGTAACTGGTCAGTTCCTTGTCAGTTGCCACCGCCATGCCCAACCCTAACCCCCCACGAGCTCCGGAAACCCTACTCACCGGCAGAAACACGACCCAGAGGTCATTTGACTGCGGTATTCTATAGGGTGGAGGTCCTTCCCCAGACGGGCGATTCAATTCGAGCGAAGATTCAAATAAAATCAAAAAATAAAATTATTAAGGAGTGGGGCGTGTCATTTTACTCCTAGCTGCGTAGTTAGTTTAGACAATCTCTACGCTATATAGGTACAGTCGGTCCAAGTTCCCGCCGAGGCGTTCCATCTTAGTTTACAAACTCTCAGTCGGCCATACGTCGTTGCAGCTTACCGTTACCGATGAGTTGTCGAGCCGAGGTTTGGTGCTGAAGCGAACTTTGGACTAGGTTGCCTAACCTTTCAAGTGCTGGTTAACTCCTGATTGGAAAGCTACATTCAGCCTGAGTAACATAGATTATATTGCTAGTAAAGATTAGGGATTCTTACAAAAACACTAATCTATAGGTAATGTACCTAACTCGAAATACCAGAAGCAAAGCGAGGGCGGGTCGCGAGTCAGATATAAGTAAGCACATAAGCTACTATGCTAAAATATCTATATCTACACATGAGAAACAACCAAAAATCTTCACACTGAATCTGTAATCTGACGCTTACGTCTGTGATCTAAGCACACAGTTGTTAAATAAAAGTAAACAAACAACTTTTCATAGGACTCCAGATCCCCAGGTTATAATAGATGGCTTAGCCCATAAACTCTGCAAGGAGGAACTCGACCAATAAACAATTGATTTTATATTGCAACGGATACAAAAACTACGTAACTATATTGAGCTTCATACGAATACGAACATACAAAAATTACACCATTTTTTTAAAAAATTCTTCAATAATAAATTCGTTAATAATTGACACATTTCTGACACAATTAACCTATTAAGTAGTAACGCGGCCGTATTCGGCTGATACGATTATAACGAGTTAATGTTTCCCTCTAGCTTCCCAGCAGTACTAGTGTCCCCAATAAATCGCCGCATACCCAATACTAGTGCGACATATTGGTGGAACACGATTCCAGAGCATTAGCCGTTATTGGGTGCGGAAACAATAAAGAATATTGACACAATAACCGGAGCGGTCGCGGACAGAATACGGGATGCACTGCCGCCGCGTCTCCATTGCACGCGATTGGAGACGCAAATGTTGCATCGTTGGGTGTGTGTGTTTTTTAAAATAAATAATTAATTAGTATCAGACAATAAACAATAAAGAATATTGACACAATAACCGGAGCGGTCGCGGACAGAATACGGGGTTGACTGCGGGGTCTCCATTGCACGCGATTGGAGACGCGAATGTTGCATTTTTGGGTATGTGTGTTTTTTTAAATAAATAATAAATAAATAAATATCAGACAACATCGCATACATTGCTCCGATCCCAAAGCAAGTAGCTTAAGCACTTGTGTTATGGGTATCAGAACAACGAAGGTACCATAAATAAATACTTAAATACAAATATGAACACCCAGACACGGAACAAACCCAAGTGTTCATCACATGAATGTTTGTCCAGGGTGGGAATCGAACCCACGGCCCTTGGTTCAGAAGGCAGGGGTCACTACCAATTGAGCCACCGAGCCAGTCAAAGATTTTTATAAAGGTATTTTGATTTTGACTTTCGTACATCTAGTACCAATTCAAGATTTTGTTGCTAGTTGTAAGCCTTCCACTTCTACCTCGTGCAACGGTTCTTTGGAATGAGCTGAATCTGACGATACGAATTAGGAAGTTTCAAAAAGTGAGCCTACAAATTTATTAAGGCAATGGGCTTATTGACTGATCGATTAATTTATTGACAAGTTTAAATATGCAGTACGATATCTGTCTTTAAACAACCCACATGCGAATTAGGTATTCATATACGACAAACTGAGATAGTACGTTGGACCGTAGTTCCCGAGCACGATCACCTAGCTCAGAGGAATACTTCTACTATCGTAGACTATCATTTTCCTACATACACGTTAAACTAAAATTTTAAGAGTGGTAAAATGGAAACGCTCACTGTATCACGTACGCAACACTGAGAATCCCAAACGAGCTCTTAATAACATCTCGGTATGATATCGCTTCAGTATTCGACAGTCGTTTCCGAGCATGCCAGCCAATATCACCCTTATATCACTTAAAATAAGAAATACTACTCCTCACACGTTACCAATAAGTATAAGTACATAATAGTCAGAATTGAATTCGGGAGTATATGTTATTATAACTTAACGAGGTGAAAATGAGTTAGTTGCGTGAAAATGGTTTGTTGTTGTCGACTGTTATAGGTTTTGGAACATTATAGAGAAGGTGTAGAGAAGAAAATAAAATAGCTTATCTAATGTGTAAATCGTTATGTGATTTAATTTATTAGTTGTTGATAAAGTATGTTACTAAGGTTATTTAGGGGTATACTATTGGATGCAGTTAAGGTAAACTTGATATTAATATGACCCATTAACCTGTATTAAATACTCTCTCTGAAATGTTAAAAGTTAGTCTCGTGATCGCAGCCCAGGTGCCACCTGATAATTAAGAGCTCCTGGGTTTGAACTCCGATCCAGGATTGCAGTTGAGGGTTAAAAATCTAAATACTCAAAGGTGACTCGACTGACTGACAGTGATAGTGAATATCAACGGACATCCCAAACCACTTGAAGGATCGGGCTGACATTTGGCATGCAGGTAGATGTTATGACGTAAACATCCGCTAAGAAAGGATTTTGATCAATTCTACCGCCAAGGGGATGAAACTCTGTTCCACACGGACGAAGTCGCGGGCACAGCTAGTGTCTAATAAAAGCACTATGCCATATCATAAGTCTTCCTTTGATAGTTTTAGTCAGCTGTAATGCCTATGCTATCAGTTACCAATAAACGTTTTTCTTTCCTTCATTCACTTAAATGCAAATTTCCAACTAAAATGGTAAAACACTTAACACGATAAAGTGTTCCTAGAAAACCCACAAGGGCAAAATAATACATAATGACATCAGACAAAATATTATTGTTGTTATTATGTCCAAAACAGGTATATAATTGGCTCGATTAATTGACAGACTTGGTTCAAATTCCAATTAGTGACCCTCCAGAGATATCAGTACTTTATGTATTAGTCATATTCTTAGCTCACCACAGGTCAATCTGCGATAAAGACTTAAATAAATATGTTCAAACGACCTTTACATTCTCAGTTGTATCAACAACTTCTCGTCGCTCATTTCTAGTTTATTTAATAAAGCAACAATCACAATGAAAATACCTTTAGTTGTAGTAAGTGCCGTACTTTTGTCGTGTTTGGTAACCGATGGAAACTGTGGTGTTATAAGTGATGTGTACGGAAATGTTCGCAACAAAACAGTAGCATTCAAAGACGGCGTTTCCAGTTGGCTTTCATATGGAAAGGATTTATTAATTGGACACGATGAAACAGAAAAACAAGAAGGGAGAAGTGGAGGCGAAATTGTTCCGAGGGATGGGCTGTTTAATGACATTTACGCTAGAGTAGTTAACAATTTTAAAGTTGCTCGTGATAAAGTGCACAGCCTTTTCAAAAGCGACGAGAAGAAAGAAAACAACGGTTTTATTAGAAATATGTACGATAGAGTAAAAAATCGGATCACAAAGATAACCGCCTATGTAATAGGAGAGGAGAAAGACAAACCTAAGCTTAACAATGATCTTAGTGAAATAAGGCGGACTTTAAATGTATTGATAAACAATAAAAAAATTAAACTGAACCAAACACTGCATGAGAGTGTGGAAGGTTTAAAAGAGAAAGTGAAAGAGGCCGATACTGAAATTCATAGTGGTGTAGATAAAGTAAAAGATAGCGTTAATGATGTAACTAAGTTAGCTAAAGATCATGTTACTGAGGGCGTGAATTCCGCATCTGAGCTAATCAATAAAAGTGTGGGTGAGACAAAGGATGGTATGAGTTTCATAACAAATAATTGGCAAGAGAGTGGTGTCGAGATAACGGATAAAGAGAGGGAAATTTTGGACGCTCTAACTAGAAGACTACGAAGTAAAATGGGTGAAGGCAAAGAAGCCGTCACGGCGGAATTCAAAGCTTTAGCCTAATTAAACATGTAGTTATAAAATGTAGTCATTAAAAAGTATTTCAAACCGTTTAATCGATTGATTTTTATTACACTACTTATTCACCAAACTGAAAATACACGGGAACATAGGTAGGTACTCGTATATTTTTCTCATAAGGTTAATGTCTTTGAGCTTCAAATAAAACCAAAAATGGCTAGAAATAGAGACACTAAAAATGTTAGTGCTATTCGATAAGCTAGTCATATACATAATTAGATTAATTACTTGGAAAGACACAGAACCAACACAAATGTTTATTTGTGTTGGTTTGATTGTCTATCCCGGGTGGGAATACAATCCAAAACCTTTGATTCAGAAGGCAGATATTATTATATAATTGAATAATTTCAATTCATCGATAAAAATGTTTCTATTGTCCTAGTATGAAACTAAATAGTTTAGAACATAGTATATTTTGTCTATCTGTCTATGTCTAAACTACGAAATGGATTTTGATGCGGTTTTTTAATAGATACCTAGAGGAATTTGAGGAAGGTTTGTGTGCATATAATATTGCACCCGTGCTAAGCCGGGGCGGGTCGCTTGTACGACATAAATTCCATTCACAAATAAGCCATCAGGTACATCGCTATCCTATTACGAACCCGTTTGCAGCCATCAATCGTCATTGATTGCGTGTCCACAAATCGCGATCGGTTATGACGGCCGATAGATGGCGTGCAGCGAGTCGGCCGTCGTGTGTGGCGCCGCGCTTGACAACTTTACGGCCGCCCATTGTTTTTGCTAACCGTGCCTTATGGTGACATCGCTCAGTAGCGGCTGTTAGGCTGGTGGAAGACTAGTTGATATGTTTGGGGGCTAGCTAGATAGAAATACTCTATTGAACAAAACACAGACATTACAGGAAAACACATAACAAACAACAAGAAACAACAGAAAATGGCCGGAAATTGTTGGCCATTTTCAACGATATGTTGCTTATCTTAGCCATGGCGTCTGTGGTCGACGTCGATGCGAAGTTTAGAGGTTCGATTCCCGGTTGCGGTTAAACTCTTCTAACGCGTAATTTCTGGGAGACGCCCCTGGACGATAATTGGTTATCGTTTATTCGTTCAATGAAAGATAAAAATAATTAATTTTTTCGAAACATGTGTATATGAAAGAAAGAAAGCCTTTGTTTGAGACTAAGCAGTTAGTGCTATATGAAGAAATACATTTATAAAAGAACGGGGCAGCTCATTCGCAACCGGCCTAAGGGGAAACAATTTATACGAAATATGGTGAAGCATTCCAAGTGAGCATCGACTATTATCACGCACGCTAAAACTTTCATGACTAAAAGGCAAATATGCGAAAAATAACATAAGGTAGGTATGTCAATATATTTTTTATAAAAGTGTCATCATCATCATCATCAGCCTATTGCAGACCACTGCTGGACATAGGCCTCTCCAGTTGTTCGCCACCTAGGGCAAACTTCTGGAAGATATACCCATAATCGCCACGCTGGGCAGGCGGGTTGGCGATCGCAGGGCGTAGCTTTTTGCTCCGGTGACGCTGCTGCCCGTCATCGGCCTGTGGTATTAAGCTACGCCTTCTATCATGATGGTTTTACCGCCACCAGTCGGTTTGCCAGAGCCTCGTTTGTTGTTCGGCAGGATGCACCACGGGCAGGTGAGGATGGCTTGGAGCGAAAAGGTGATAGGTCGCTCCCTTACATATAAAAGTGTAATAAAGACAAAATAAATATGATAATTTACGTCCTACATTCACGTAGCTCGTCACCTAGGCCCGTAAAGATCTTACACTCAATTTGGGCATAATCCCTAAAGACGTGTTACCGCTCAAACAAAAGGCGGCTACAAAGCGAGCCCTATCCCCACTATAAAAGGAGGGTTTGCGGTCATTGCGGCGACTCACATCGGACGCAATTAACCCTCAAGGCTGTAAACGCAACCGTTGAGAGACACCGACATACGGAGGGTTAATTACAAGTGGGACAGATAGGTACGTATGATGCTATTTCAGTGTTGAAGTGACGTAAAGTGGATTCTCCTGCCTAGTATATGCCTACCAAGGACTTAACTTATGTGTCCTTTTCATAATTATTCGTATATAACCTTATTCACATTTTAATTTATATGTCGCCATAGTAAAATTGTAAATACCGTTAGATTATAATCTGAACTGTGCAATAATGCTTACAGTTTAAAACTATTATTTTTTCGATAGACTGTAATTGATCGAAGTGAAATTCTTAAAAACAGTTCTACTTTGATGAAACAAAATCTACCTAAAAATAATAAATATGGAAAATATGTAGGTTCAAAAGCTGTTACAACCTACATATTTTCTATTATATTATCTAACTGCCCAATAAAAATTATTGGGTTGTTAATTGTTTATTTCATCTTAATTGAAGATAATTCTAGAAGACCTAGATTATTAAGACGCGGAAAATATTACTTTATCAATATAAACCGCAGATTATTTTCGGTACCGTTTCGATACAGTTCTACGTATTACAAATACATTAATTGATAAGTAATAGGGATCACATACCTACATTATAATAAAGTATTTCGAAATATTTTTTTATTTGAAGTTAAGTACTTAACTACTTTTTGATTCGTCAATTGTGATGGTGCCGCTTCTTTTATTATTCTCAGCCCAAAGGTTGTCTGGAAGAGATCACTTTCAGCGATAAGGCCGTCAAATTTGTACCTAACTACTTCAAATTCAAAGAAAAGAATTTTGACTGGCTCGGTGGCTCAATTGGTAGTGACCCCTGCCTTCTGAACCAAGGGTCGTGGGTTCGACTCCCACCCGGGACAAATATTCGTGTGATGAACACTTGTGTCTGGGTGTTTATAATTTGTATTTAAGTATTTCTGCATCCTTACTTACATCCCAATGTTTTTTATAGTCCAACGCACTTATTTCGTATTTTTTAATCAAAAAGCAACAATTTGTTGATGGCCCGTAATCAGGCGGAGGCGATGTGGCGCGCATCAGGCCGATATTGGACAGTTGCCCCAAATTGGGCCTGAAGATAAACGGCCAAGGCAACACTGCTCGCGGATTAAATTAGCTCCGATGTACCGTAAGCAGGCAAATCCTTGTTTATTCCGTAAGTAAACATTATTAATAGGTACATTTAAATTAAATGAAGCTGCAAAATTCATGCGAGCTTGGACTAAACTGTGTATTTTATTTTTCACTTGTCCGAAAATGAGTTTTATGAAGAGGATAATGGAAAGATTGTATTTATCGATTATCATTTTTAACGCTTTTGTAACATTTAAATGATCCTTGAAAATCTTAAGATTCGAATCTTTCGGGGAGACAATTTTGGATTTCACTCAGATTCCGGTAACAAGCTCCATAGTTAGGCTGTGTAAGTAGTTAGGTAAGCCGTTTGCACTATAAATGTACTTAGAAGCAAAGCACTTTGCGCGAGTTTTTGGAACGTGTTAAATATAACGCGTGCGTAATTTTATTTTTACTCGTAATGGAACACGAAAGCTTAAACCTTATAAAAACAAAACTATTATTATCTTTGCTATTATAAATTTGCCGACGCTACAGTTCCGGGTGGATTCGTAAATCTTGTCCCAGTGCATCTTTCTCAACCGTCCGTCTGTCTGATCGACCGGAGCTCCGTAAATGAAATAAAGATACGCTCAGCGGCCTTGTTATGTAAACCGTACTAAATTAACTTGATACTTACGACTAAATAAGCAAATAAGTAGAATAATTAATGACGCTACTTCTTAACAGTAACTGGAGAAGGTAATAAATCAGGTAAGTAGAATAGTAACAGGTAAATCAGATATTTAAAAAAATAATAATGTAAGGGAACGACCTATCATCATTTCGCTTCAAGCCAAACCTCACCTGCCCGTGGTGCATCTTGCCGAACAACACATGAGGCGCTGGCAACCGACTGGTGGCGTAGACCAATTGAAGACGTAGCTATATACCACAGACAGATAACGGGCAGCAGCGTCACTGGAGCGAGAAGCTACGCCCTGCGATCGCCAATCCGATCAAAGCCTACACTGACTGTTATAACAAAAATATCACTTGTCTATCTCATAATTGTCGAACATATCTACATACTTACTTGTTTTCTAACATAACAACTTAGATGCATGCATAACAAATCGAGTAAATATTTTTTAAAGGATTTGAATGTACTTACTTAGGTAATTAAAAATCTTGCTCATTTGGGTTCCGACATTTTCAGTTTTACAGAATACTTGTAGTGTAGATACTTATTGTTTTATAACTTGTAACTACGTAATAGATAGGTACACAAATGAAAAACTATGTATTTTAAAATATAAAAACAAAAATGTTTATTTCAAGATTTTTTGGTAAATGCAAATGAAATACCAAGACAAACAACCAAAATACATTATTCACTATTGTACAATTATTTATGGCAACTAAAGTTTAAAACATGATGACGATCATTACATTTAAATAAAAGCGGAATCTTATTATTATTAAATAAATAATTATAATATAAAAATTAACAATGGCGTTATTACCACTAACATTTCATCATATATACCTACATTTTTTCACAGATAAAATGTTTAAACATACAAGATCGTAGATAATTTATTTATATATTTGGTTCAAGATATAACCGAAAATAAATTTGCGTCTTAAAATATTTAAGTACAATCTTTTCAAACATAATTTCAATAATTTATAAGACTTTTAAAAGAAACCCAGACGCTTTTCCTGTGAAAAAATGTTACAAATTATAAATCACTATAGTAAAAAATATGTACATTAATATTATTAGTAACTGGCAGTTATAGAAGGCACATGATTTCACTTTTACGCTAGAAGCATTACCTACCAAGCTATAATAATATTTACTATAAAGACTGCGTGTATATTGAAAAGTACTATTTGACAGAAGTTTATCCTGAGTCGATATGTATAAAAGGCACGATATTCGTTTTATTACTATCATTGTAAAACTCGCAAATTCAAAATGCTTAAACTTATATAATACCTTTACTATTATCGTACAAAATTCAATATAAATCGCATTTATTGCTTATAATTTCTAGTCATATCTATCAGTTTAGCTACTTAATGGATATAAAATGAAATTAAAGGAAAAAATCGTCATTTTCATAAATATTTGCTACCAACATCTTCAGATTGAAGATTCAATACTATTTTTTTATTTTGAAAGTCTATGAGATAATGCCTCCTAGTTTAATAGGTACATACATAAAAATAGATTAATATTAATTTTAAAGCGTCCCCATTAGTAGCAAAGTACGCTTGAATTTTTGGAAATTAGTCAATGGGTATTTTTTATAAAATGTTACTCATTTAAGTAAAGATATGTATACCTAATAATATATAGATCACATTTCTCAACTCCCATACATCAACAACACACTTTTTACAGTAGATATCTATCACACATCGAGATTTTTTCTATCATAAATATTTTTTCTTTTTTTTTACGTTTACTAGTATGGCGAACCGACACGAATATTTTGTGCTACCATTGGCAAAATTTTTTTGGGTTTAACCTACTGAGAATATTAAATAGACCCAAATGCTGCCAGCTTTCAAATATATATTTTATCGTGACTAGTAATACATTAAAATTCATAATAATTATGTACATTCGTCAGCAAACTTATCATAAATACCTTTCATACATTTTTTAACAAAAATGTCCAAGGCACACGACTGACTATGTCTGAATTTAATCGAAAATATCATCTTAAGGCCCCTTCGCCTGAACAACCACGTTTGACGTCACAATCTTATGAAGTTTATCATACATAAAACAAAATAACCTAAACTTTAAAACCAAATGTTTATGAGTGATTAACAACAGCACGTGTTTAGATAGGTAGGTACATTAGTGGAAAAACGTAATTTAGTAATACAATATTGTAAAGTCTTATTTATTAGCTACCATTGATTAAAAACAGTTATTAAGTAGACGTACCTTTACAAAGTACTGTTCTTTGTCGTTGATCACTCACAAACAAGATGGCGGCCCCATCTTGCTCAAAATGGCCGCCACGCCATGTCTACCGACACAAGCCACAAACTACAAAAGCGACGCTCTACCGATAATACTTTAGGCGATGTGCGTATTGTACAATATTTATCACCATAACATTGAACTTCCATTAAATTTTAACTACGTAAAACTAGCTATAGACTACTACTTACATTGATATTTTAAAATACATAAGAAAGTTCATTTCATCTCTAAAATGCAGTAGTTAACGGCCATTACGCTACTCAAAGTCGGATAATCAGCAGTTCCCTGTGAGCCTAATTTATCAAATACACTAGTGATGACAAAAAGCCTAGCACATAATTCGGTACAGTACCTTGTGTCTAAAATTGGACAACAGAACAGTCCACATTAGCAGCTCCCCCTAAATTTATTTTTCTTGTTTTTCTTGATCGCAATTCGCCTGACGATAATACAGACTGCGATGGAGACGAGTCCAGGCAGGAATCGATTTACTCACGCTTTGAACACTAGTAGATAAAATTTCTCAAGGAACTTAGATGATTTAGTATCCAGTTGCCAATATGTAAACGAGATTGTGGCTGCATGCATAGCGTGCTAAGCCTAGCACGCGCCATACAAACTGTTCGACAACCAGTATGGGGAGGGTAACTTGAACCTTATCCAATTGTAGGTACTAGAGTTGAATTGCAATGATATTTTACAATTTCCCTAGCCTTATCGAGAATTAGAACCTGTAGAGCAGTCGCGTCGTTCAGTACCTGTCGAGGCTAGTGGAGTCGCGGCTGGTGAGGTCGCTGGCCGCGTCGGTGGAGGAGCTGGAGTCGGTGGCGTCGGTGGCGTCGGTGGTGTTGGTGGCGGGCGCGGCGGCGGGGCGGGGTCGCTCCGCGCGGGGCGAGTATCAGAGGTGCTCGTCGCGCCCGTTCAGCGGCTGCCTCTCGGCGTGGTCGGAGGGGCGGTTGCGTTTGAAGAAGCCGCACTGGAGGGCAGAGAGACGCTTAGAAATAATATTCGACATATTTTTCAGAGGAGTTATCTAAACTAATATTATAAGGCTGAAGAGTTTGTTTGTTTGAACGCGCTAATCTCAGGAACTACTGGTCCGAATTGAAAAATTATTTTTGTGTTGAATAGACCATTTATCGAGGAATAATAATCTTTAAGCTATATAACATCATGCTGCATCTTTTAGGAGCGAAGAAGTAATGGAAAATGTAAAAAAAAACGGGGAAAAAATAACTATTCCACGCGGACGAAGTCGCGAGCACAGCAGTAGTCTAAGATAAACCGCTTTATCATCAGTACCATACTAGTGGCGTAATGAGGGGCGGTAGTAGGAGGCCGCTCGCACCTCATCGTCCTCATCCTAGCCTGATGACCCCTGTGCACCCCGTAGGTGTGAATTTATAATACCTACCTACAGCATAGGTATTTCTGCACTGCGCTTCTGGTATCCTTAACTTAAGAATCATTCAGTCATTAATTACTTAAATCTACATGCTGTACCTTGCCAATTACTATTGCTAATTCAGTTAGATGCTTTCCCAGCAATATCCTGTATAGCATCCTGTTGACCAAAAAGCAAAATAGGTACAAATAAAAATCTCACCTTGTAAAGTGCAAAGATGAGGAGCAGCAACAGCAGCGCCCCGACCACCGCGGCCAGGATGATGACCCACGTGGGTATGGCGGCGTTCTCCATGGCCTCGAGCTGCGGCGTCACGTGCGTCTTGGCCTCGCCCTCGCTCCAGATGTCCTCAGTGGTGTCGCCCAGCCCGGACACGCGAGAGACGCGCGTAGCCGCCAGCGTGGACAGGATCACTGCCCTGTCTTTTGAGATCTGGGAATGGTAGATGGCGCTTTTAGCTAAAATTGGCCTTAGAGCATTATTTGAATGAGCGTTTTCTGAAAAAAGAAATCCATCTGATGGCACCACATAAAAGGCAGGAGGCAGGCCAATTGTTACGTGATGGTTCATTATGAAATGGCACTGACATTTACATAGCAACTGACCAATCACATGATAGCTGGACCTGTCTCTTATGTGGTGCCATCTGATTTTCAGAAAGCCTTCATTGGTTAGTTAAGAGTGCGCTTACCGAATCCGACATAGTTACGGCGCATACTAATGCTTTTGGGCAAGCTACTATCGTGATAGCTAGATATCTGTACGAATGTTAGGAATGCGATAGTACATAACTCTGTATGTGTGAAATCAGGGCCGTCTCTACCAGGAGGTGCGGGTACACCCTGGCGCAGGGCGCCCAAGGACGCCTGCCGGGCGCTGCCCCCCCCCCCTTACGAGGGCGCAGGTTGAGTCCGGCACCCCAGCGCCGAAGCTGCATGGAATACCTACTTTCCACGCCTAAAAGACTGAACCGATTTTCAAAATACAAAGAGTGAGAGGTCAGGGAGCGACCTATCACCTTTTCGCTCCAAGCCATCCTCACCAGCCCGTGGTGCATCCTGCCGAACAACAAACGAGGCTCTGGCAAACCGACTGGTGGCGGTAAAACCATCACGATAGAAGGCGTAGCAAAATACCACATACCGATGACGGGCAGCAGCGTCACCGGAGCAAGAAGCTACGCCCTGCGATCGCCAACCCGCCTGCCCAACGTGGCGATTATGGGTATATCCTCCAGAAGTTTTCCCTAGGTGGCGAACAACTGGAGAGGCCTATGTCCAGCAGTGGACTGAAATAGGCTAATGATGAATGATGAGAGGTCAGAACATGGTGCAGTACACACAGTCAACCTCAAATAAGCTATAGGGTACACAACAACAGTGACATAAATCCTTATGTCGTACGACTGAGGAATCAGTAAGTACAATGACCACGATTCGTATGTAAATACAGACTACTAGTTTTCATGTGTTGCTTCCTCAAGAAGCGAGGTTGACCTCTACAGAAAACAGTCATTCGGTTAACTCGACTTGCTTTATCTGATCACGATGATGAATGTGTAACAATGGTGTCTTACCTCATTGAGCACAGTCGCGTTCATCCTAGACTTGAAGGCGAGCCAGATCTCCTGATCCTTCTCCAGCCGGCCAGTGGTACAGCGGAGTACTTCGCACTTGTATTTCTCTTCGCATTTCTCTAAAATCTGTTTCAAGTGAGGTTGAACCTGAAAGTATTAAAAATTTTATGACATTTGTGTTCCAATATAATAATAAATAATAAATAAATAACCCAAGACATGTCACGCTGGGCCACACAGCGCCACCTAGCCCCAAACTAAGCCGAAGCTTGTACTATGGGTACTAGACAACTGATAAACTTACTTACATACATTTTTTTTGTAAATAAATACATATTATACATAGAAAACACCCAGACCAATACAAACAGACATGTTCATGCACACAAATGTTTGTACTGTGCGGGGATCGAACCCACAACCCTTGGCTGAGAAGGCAGAGGGCACTACCAAATGAGCCACCGAGCCTGTCGCCATATTACTATTAACACCATATAATTGACACCATAATATTGACACCATATTACTTCAAACAGACCATCAGTTGCAAGCCTTGAAACAGATGTGAGAAGTCATACCTTATCTTCACGACGCCTTCTGGTACTCTCTCGTTGCTGAGACGAAGAGCTGTATCCATTTCCATACGTGTTGTATGATTGTCCGCCTGTAACAATAGCATTTTACAATGTTACAAATAGTAACCAGTACCTATGTTAAAATAAAAAGATACATCGGACTCTATAGGTACATAGGTTAAAAATGCACCCATTTACTATGTGACCATTTTTTCAGATAAATATTTTTTTCCAAAATTTTGAGTTAGGCTTCATTTTATTAGAAGTGCGATATCCGAGTTTCATTTTCTTGTCTTACCTGATTGAGAAGAATAAGAGTATCCACCGCCAGATCTGGAAGATGTCTGGTACGAGGATCCACTGGAATGAGAGCTCCCGGACACTTGGCCTCCGGCTTGGTGCGCACTGCCTGCCTGGTATCCACCACCACCTTGGTAGTCCCCACCACTATAGCTGCCGCTCGACTGGTAGCTACCACCGCCCCCACTTGTTTGGTGTCCACTCGCTTGAGCGCCAGTCACATCGCCGATACCAACTCTGAACTCATTGTTCGGGTTCAAAGCCGCGTTTACTCCGAAGCCTTCAAGGTCATCATTTTCATCTCCCAGTATGGTGTTGGACGCGCCTCCTCTGTAGGTTGAGGAGCCAGCGTTCATAATATCAGAGTTGACGGTTTCGGTGGTGCCCCACGAGCCGTGGACGAAGCCCTGGCCAGACGACTGGCCAGTCCGAGAGCCCTGGGCAGAGCTTGAACCTTGCGCGTGGCCGGAGCCCTGAGCCCCGTGCGCGTATCCTTGGCTGGAGCCCTGCGAGTGACTTCCGTATTGGGTTGAAGAGGAGCTATGGCCAGAGCTACTGCTGGCTTGATTTCTGTTGGCGTAGCTAAAATGAAAGGAAAAAATGTTAATGATAAACTTTACAACTAAACAAAATTTAAATAGGACTACTCTCGAATGAGATACGTAAAAGACTTGTGTAAAGGAATTCCTCAAATTGGATCACAAAATAAAAGAGGTCTAATTAAATCCAATAATTGGGACCCAGCATACCAAACAGCACTACCGAAAAATGATTAACTCGATTTACTTACTTATTGAAAGAGCTACCAGCTTCTCCCTCGTGTCCCAAAGATCCGTACTCAGTACTTGTCTCATAGACAACGTTTCCATTGGCGTCGTAGTAAACCGTCCTAGTCCTGTTGGTCCGTCTGATGACCTGACCGCCCCCAAACTGTCCCTGATTGACAGCAGAACCTTGGCCTCCTTGTTGGCCCGCAGAGGCCGCAGCAGAAATCCTTCTTCGGATCAGTTCTTGTTCCTCAACAGACAGTCCTTCGTTGTACGAATCGCTGGTACTGCCGCTGCCGCCGTATTGTCCATTTGCCCCTTGTCTAGAGCCATATTGACCTCCTTGGATACTTCCTTGACTAGAGCTAAATTGGCTTCCTTGGCTACTGCCATAATGAGTTTCTTGGCTCGTTCCAAATTGGCCTCCTTGGTTAGTGCCGTATTGCCCCCCCTGGCTGGTGCTAAAGTGAGTTTCTGAGACTTGGCCTCCACCGTAGTTTCCAGACGTCTGTGTGTTGCCTTGTCCCGTTCCATATTGGCCGCTGGAAGAGGCAGACGTTTCCCACATACCTACAAAATATTGTTTATTAGTAATGAATACCTAGTTAATTTTTTTAATACTTTACTAATTCTTGATGAAACTGGACTTACTTTGACCGTAGTATCCTGTTCCACTTGAAGTTTGAACGCCTTCAGCGTACAGGCCACTGCTCAGCATTGCTGGAAAATGAAAGTACTTGATAATAGGCAATTACTTAATGGATTGAAATTTTAGGATTTCATGGACGCTTATGCTAAAAGAAGTACCAACTTCTCCAGAAATCACCAGATTAGTTTGATGATAAATCAGGCTCCATGTCTACAGGCAACAGGATTGCCATTTCTCTATTTATTTTGTGGATACAGGTGATACACATCTAAGTAGTACATATTAGTTAGACTAATCGTATGCTGAAACGGAGGGGCATGTCTGCGTCAAGTAGGCCTCTGAGGATCCGTGTTTTAGAAAGTATAGGTACTCTAGCCTGCGCTGCGCTGTGCTGCGACGCCAGCGTCTCAGTATACCTTTAGTCTAAAAGTAAGTCAGTGGACCTATATGTCAGTATGTACTCACATTGTTTTTCCTTGTTGAGCAGGAAGGCATACTGGTTCTGAATGATCAGGTTCTCGGCGTTGATCTGCCGCGCGACGTTGCAGCGCACGTTGCCGAGCGTCTGCGGCTGCACTAGCATGTACATCAGGTTCTCGCCTGGAAATGTATACAATCGATTATCTTCTACGAGATGGCTGGCAAGTGCTGGTGCGAGAAGCCCAGGATCGAGCAAAGTTGAGAATAATTGGAGAGGCATATGTCCAGCCCGCCCTCAGTCCCGGAGGAGTGACGATTTGCGCAGGATGGATGGCAAGTGCTGAATGCGAGAGGCCCGGGACCGATCGAAGTGGCGAGCATTGAGAGAGGCCTATGTCCAGCAGTGGACTGATGTGGGCTGATGGTGATGATGTCCAGCAGTGGACTGCGAGGGCCTAATGACGATGATTATCTTCTTATGCTTTCATGCGCCTGCAGTTTTGTTTCAAAGCTAAATTTTTAAATAACACAAAAGTAAGAGGTTATTTAAAAGATAGAGGTACTTGGGGTTTCCTTTGCTCTCATAATCCGATGGAACAATAGTTAGACACAACTGGAGAGAGATCCGGCGTAGGACCGTGCATGGATTAGCGTAAATGCAAATGGATTAATGTGCACAGGGTGCCTACTTCTGGAGTTGTTACTAAGAAATTACATTAAATAAATTGACGGTAATAACTTTTGGCCCAACCCGGGACTTGAGCACTAGGCTTCCTGTTGGTCAGGTAGTATCTTGAACCATTATATCAACGAGCCAGTTTCTAAAGTAACATTACTTCTCACCGTACCACCTGGTAATCATTGATATAAAAACACTTCATACTGCCTACGAATACATAGAAGATAAAACCCAAGAGCTATTTCGTAAACCACTTTCATTTGCTCACCGGTAAGGGTCTGGTAGGGCCACATGACGTATATCTCGGCCTCCTCGACGGCGAAGGGCCCCTCGTTCTTGATGTTGTACTTGTGGATCACCTGCGGGCCCAGCTTGGTCTCGTCCTGCACGTTGGACGAGTCGTACAGCGAAGCGTTGTAGTGGAGCTCAGGGGGGTCTGATGCTCTGCAAGAAGAATAAGATATAAATATAGCCCTCGTATACCTATTATACGTTGTCTTGGCTATTGTTTTTTTTTAACCCTTAATAGGCTATTATGGCTAAAAATTGTAATTAGTCCGTCTTTTAGCTTATTCAAAAATAAAAGACACGTATTTTTCCTTTTTTCATTCAAATAAACAATAGCAAAGATACAAGGCATCATAAGTTAGGAGTAGGAGTCTTTGACGTCACTCGCTCTCGTAAAAATGCCTCACCGAGTGACGTCACGCGTAATTTCAACGGGCTATAACTTTGTAATTTTTAGTCTAATTTACCAATAAAAAAATACGTGTCTTTTATTTTTGAATAAGCTAAAAGACGGACTAATTATAATTTTTAGCCATAGTGGCCTCTTATATTCAGGCAGTCATCGTCAACGTCTCAGCAAAACGTAGTGTAGGACGCCCTCAGGCCAGGTGGAGTGACGACCCTTAGTCGTCTTCCAGACAATCTAAATGCTACAGTCCGATGACGGGCAGCAACCTCACCGGAGCGAGAAGCTACGCCCTGCGATCGCCAACCCGCCTGCCCAGCGTGGCGATTATGGGTATATCCTCCAGATGTTTGCCCTAAGTGGTGAACAACTGGAGATGCCTATGTACATCAGTGGACATGCTGATGATGATGATGCTACTCATATTTTTTTTTATAGTGGCTCGACATAATGGCTTCCCTACGCCTGATGGAAAGCGAAAGAGAAGCCCAAGTCGCTGTGACAACGGGCAAGTAACTGGTCAGTTACCTGTCTGTTGCCACCGCCATGCCGGCCCAACCCCAACCCCCCACGAGCTCCGGAAACCCAACTCACTGGCAGAAACACGACTCAGAGGTCATTTGACTGCAGTATTCTATAGGGTGGAGGTCCTTCCCCGGACGGGCGGCTCAATTCGAGCGAAGATTCGCTATGCCCTACCTCTCTTACTCAATTCGAGCGAAGATTCGTTATGCCCTACCTCTCTTAAATAAACACATAGTTAAAATTTTCAAGATAGATGAGCCTTACCCGAAGACAGAGAGATGGGCCTTGATGACAGCAGCGATGTTCATGTGCATGTAGTTGTCGTACTGCGTGTCCTGCTCGGGGTTGGTCGAGTTCGCTTCCATGTTGAAGTCCAGCCTCGTCACCCTCGGGTCTACCTCCAGCACTATTCTGTAGTTGACCTGGAGACAGAGAATATTTGGTTATTCATTTGACGCGTTGGTAAAATGAGAAGCATTAGCTGAGATGTAAGGGATGCTACAAGCCACCCACCCTCACCTGCCCGTGATGCATCCTGCTGAATAACAAACGAGGCTCTGGCAACCGACTGGTGGCGGTATAACCATCACAATTGAAGAGGTAGGTAAATACACAACCAATGATGGATAGCAGCGTCACCGGAGCGAGAAGCTACGCCCTACGATCGCCAACTTGCCTCCCTAGCGTGGCGATTATGGGTAAAACCTGAAGGTGTTTGCCCAAAGTAGCAAACAACCGGAGAGGCCTATGTCCAGCAGTGGATCGCGATAGGCTGATGATAATGATGACTTCTTTTCGTACTCACCGTAGTACCACTGGGCATAGGTTTGCCCAAGTCACATTACAGCTTGCTGTTTCCGTCCCTCGTCTCTACGAAGCAGTATATGGGCGAGGAGGCGCTGTCCAGAAGTAAAGATAACAGATTTTAAGAAATTAAATCTCTTTGTACTCACCGTAGTGCCACTAGGCATAGGGTTCCCAAGTCGCATTTCACCGTGCTGTTTCCATCCCTCGTCTCCATGGAGCAGTATATAGGCGAGAAATCGCTGTCCAGCAGTAAAGATACCAGATTTTAAGAAATTAATTCTCTTCGTACTCACCGTGGTGCCACTGGGCATGGGGTTGCCCAAGTCACATTTCAGCGTGCTGTTTCCATCCCTCGTCTCTACAGAGCAGTAAATGGGCGAGGAGTCGCTGTCCTTGTCGAGGCGCTCCATCTTGACGTAGTTGACGTGGTCGGGCAGCTCCAGGTAGTAGGCGGTCTCGAAGGCGTCCTCGCCGATATTCTCCACCTTCACGTCGATGTTCAGGTAGTCGCCGGAGCCGAGCACGTATTGGATTGTTGGGCTGAGAAAAGAAGAGACATAACATGAGAATACAATATTGGGTTACTATGGCATTTTTAGTAGTCGCATTGATTCGTAACTGAGGAAATATTTTTTCGTCGGGAATGCCCGGAGGGACTTGATGCATGACTGACTTGATGCTTGTGGGGGGCCACAGCGCGGCAGCGCTATGACGCCCAGTGTGGGTGGCACTCCTCGGGAAGACGGTGTGGTGTCCCCTTGGCATCTCACGCAGGGCCATCTACCATCAAACTAAGCCAAAGCTTTTGCTATGGATACTAGACACAAGCGATTTTATATGACAAGTGACAATATCGCACATCAGACTAATTGCAGTCAGGTGCTAACTCTTAACGAATTAAATCTGATTTCTTTCCAAACACTCACGTGGATGCAGCCAGCCTCAGATCGGGTACGCAGATGTTGTCGGGGCCGCAGTTCTTGGGGATGTTGAGCGAGTCCGTGTGCTCGATGCCCTCGGTCTGGTCCAGCACGGGCGGTACCACGTTGCCGGACGGCTGAGTGACGAGCGCGTACGTCATCTTCACTTCGATGGGGGTCAACTTGTCGCGGAATTCTTCCTATAATGGTTTGTTTCTGGATTTAATATTTTCTGTAATTTTTTAACTCATAATACTAACACAAGGCGGTCGCGTAACAATAGATTTGCTATTGTATCTGAAATAGTACAGAAGAAACAGACATCATCATCATCATCAGCCTGTTGCAGTCCACTGCAGGGGACATAGGCCTCTCCAGTTGTTCACCACTTAGGGCAAACTTGGAGGATATACCCATAATCGCCACGCTGGGCAGGCGGGTTGGCGATCGTAGGGCGTAGCTTCTCGCTCCGGTGACGCTGCTGCCCGTCATCGGCCTGTGGTATTTAGCTACGCCTTCTATCGTGATGGTTTTACCGCCATCAGTCGGTTTGCCAGAGCCTCGTTTGTTGTTCGGCAGGATGCACCACGGGCAGGTGAGGATGGCTTATAGTGAAAAGGTGATAGGTCGCTCCCTTACATCCCAGAACAGAGAAACAGACATGGACGGAAAGATTTCTAGGATGGAAATGAGCTGTTGGACATGGAGAGTGCTCGAATGGAGAGCTTGGGTCGATACCAGCGTGTGGCACGGAGGCCAGGACTGACGATTGACTAGCAATTCTACAAGACAGGAGTCAGATGAGGCCAAATAGGGTGCATCAGAGCTACATAATTGCTCCGAATATATTTTGAGGCGTTTGAGTTCGGTGTCGTAAAGTTTAGATTGAGACTATGTGTTGGTAAGATACATCTGGTTAAAGAAAATATTATGTAAGTGACCAGAATTTAAAAATGACTAGCTTTTGACCGCGACTGCGCTCGCGTTAAATTTGGGGTGAATGCTCCATACAAACTTCCACCCCCCCCATTTTAGCGAAGTGGGTGATTAGAAAGGGGCAAAAAGTAGCCGATGTTACACTCCATCCCTTCAACTATCTCCACTTAAAAAATCGCGTCAATTCGTCACTCCGTTTTGCCGTGAAATAAAGACATACCTACATACAAACAGACAGACAGACAGTTTCCTATTTATAATACATATTAGTAGGTATTAGTATGGATAAGAGATACTTACGTCAACATACACCTTGATTTCCCTGCACGTTTGAACATTTTGCACCAGTGGTATGTGAACGGTATACGTTGACTCCCTGGTCTCCATGATGAACAGCCTCTTGGTTGTCTTCTGGCGCGAGTCCAGCTCTAACGTCACCTCGAAGTCTGCAAGTTGAACATGGTCTTTGGATACGATTGACAAGATGGACTGATGATCTGATCAAGGAAGCAAAGTGCCAAGGGACGCAGATCTTAAACTAGATCCATATTGGGTCGTTGAATTACATCCGTATTTGGATGATGAAGAGAATATAATATGACATAGCAACTCTGACGTAGACGACCTAAAAATCCTTAATGTTCAACAATAAACAAGTGTGTAATAGGAAATACGAAGTACGTATCATGTGTCTGAATATCGCTCACAGCTTAAATGGCTTCCTATCCGTCGACGCCGCGAACTACATATTCTATCACTATTATATACTGTGCTATTCAATCCTCTTTCACCTCCCTATCTGAAAGAGCGTTTCAATTTCTTGCAACCCACCGCGGATCATGGTATGCGTTCCTGCCGTGAACTCCTCTTATCATTTCCATCTCATATTTCTAAATCCTACTCCCAGTCTTTCACTGTCCAATCCATCCGTCTGTGGAATTCCCTCCCCCTTTTCATCAGACGTTCCCAATCCCTCCCAGTTTTTAAGCTTAGGCTTAAATCTCATCTCCTGTCTCTCTAAATTCTATCTCTTTCTCTTCTACCTTATCTTCCTTAATTCATATTCAAATATTATTGTATGTATATGTATATGTGTAATATATTACCTATTATGTATAATTTATTTAAATATATATATTTATTAATTAATTTATGTATGTCTATGGAATATGTATTACTTGGTATATTTATGTAGACTTATTTTAGGTGTTTATTGAAATAGATAGTTTTGCACTAGATTACCCATCTCTGTTGAATCTGGTTTCCTCTACCTGAAGGTTGTCTGGAAGAGATCGCTACAAGCGATAAGACCGCCTAAATTGTACTTTGTTTTTGTTTGTAATGTGTTTTTTCTGTAATGTCTGTGTTTTTGTGCAATAAAGAGTTTCTATCTATCTATCTATCTACGTACCTAAGCATCATAGAAGTTATTGTACCTGTCTATTACATCGTAAAACAAACAATGAACATTGAAAATCAAAATTTGCTGAAAATTGGACGAGATTCTGTCGATAAAAGCAAATAATATATCCGTCCTTCTTACACAAAACAGATTCTTTTCTACGTAAAGTAGCGTGACACGTGAGTAATGTGACGTCATATTAGTTAGTAGTTCCATTTTAATAAATAACTTGTACCTAGGTTTTGTAAAATTACTTCGACGTTTTTGTAGATCACTTCTTGATAAATAATTAAATTTAGCTAGAAATAAATATGTGCTTATATTTCATAAGGTGCAGTTATATTGCTAACATATAGTGTAACATTGAGTGGTATTATTTACACAGTACACAAATATAACATCACTATTGAACAGTATTCTTCAACAATGAAGAAAAGCCATTCATAATGAAATTATGAGTGCCCCGTCCTACTCTACAATTTAATGTGATTTGCCAATTATTGTTTCTACAAGAACCACTCACCGAAGAAGCAGATATATCCCTCCGCTTGGAAAAAATAATACACTGTTATGATTCTAATACTTAAATACATAATACATAGGTAAGTAGATATTATACTGCATATACAAAACATACTTTTATGTCAATCTAAAGATAAGATGTATCCAAAAACCTTGTAGCGGAGATCACAATAAATTGCTGTTTAACACAAAAATAATTTTTCAATTCGGACCAGTAGTTCCTGAGATTAGCGCGTTCAAACAAACAAACTCTCCAGCTTTATAATATTAGTTAAGATAGAATGCTATTCTATTCTATGTACATGTTTCATTTTGGTGCAACAAAGAGTTTCTATCTATCTATCTATATTTGAACCAGTAGAATGGGATGTCCTTCTATGAAATCCAATAGGTTCCTGTACCTGCCAATAAGTTTTGTCCTGATCTCTTGCGTTCTAGGATTAAGATTGGCCTGCCAAAGAATACTTACTAATCTGCTGATCCACATTGATGCCGGTGTAGGTGAGGCAGAACTTGAGCTCTGCGCAGGAGACGAAAGAGCCATTGCTGGTCTCACACTTCTTCTCTGTCAGGGAGATGGTCTTGCTCTCTCCTAAGAATTTCACCTCCGCCATCACTTTTACTACTGGACGGGATCTGTAATGATATTAATATTTTGTTATAAATTTATTATTATTGTCGACTAGCTGGCCGGGCAGACTTTGTAGCACCCGTTATTCACCCTTTAAACCTTCCCTGGACTTCCACAAATTTTGGTCTCTAAGGCTAGGTGCGAACTGGTGACTTTTTGTCACCGTGACAGATATCTCTCTTCTTCTCATTTTATCTTGCATTTTATTAAAAGTGCAAAAGAGATGAAACGACTGTCACGGTGAGAAAAAGTCACCAGTGCGCGCATCTAGGAACAATGACAAAGCACATTGTTCCTAGGCGCGCATAGTGTAACGAACAGGAAATCATTTTTATATTTATGAAGATTGTCGATAGTGCATCTTCTGGGGCGTTTTTAATTATTATATTTGGTGGTATATTTTTGGATATTGAATGCGATCATATAATGCTCTTTACCCTTTTTTGGGGATCTCCTAAATAGGGAATAGGTTAAACAACATTAATAAATAAATTCGATTGGCTCGATGGCTTACTTGGTGTGACCTCTGTCTTCTGAGCCAAGGCTCGTGGGTTCGATACCGGCACAGTACAAACTTTTGTGTGCATGAACAAATCTGTTTGTTTTGGTATGGGTGTTTTCTATATAGGTATAATATGTATTTATTTAAAAAAAAAAGTATCTAAAGTTTATCCGTTGTTTAGTAGATAGTTAGATACCCATAGTACAAGCGTCGGCTTAGTTTGGAACTAGATGGCGATGTGTGGCTCAGCATAGCATGTCTTGGGCTATTTATTAAGCTCTATTGTTTTCTTTTGAAGATTTGGTTGATGTTGCTGTCGTCCGAAAAGGCCTTAGAAATCTAAATCACATTGTTTAACTATTATGCCTCAAAAGCCTTGGGCGCTGTGTTTCTACTATTTATTGTATACTTAGGTAGTTTTAGGCTACATTTAGACAGTACTTACTTGAGATAAACAATGCTATCAGACTTGTAAGCGCCAACGGCCAAGTCACTGTAGTTGTTGTTGTCGAGGTCGACGCCCCCGGAGAGGGAGAAGCCAAAAGTGGTGAGGGTGGGGGAGATCTCCTCGGCGGTGATGACCTGCGAGGGTTTCTTGGAGATACCACCCTTCTTGCCGAGGTAGATGAAGACAGTGCCGCGTCCATTTTCGCCCCCATAGGGTGCGCCGACGGCGATATCTGGAAATTTTGTGGAATATCATTATAATCTCTGCATTAGAAGGTCGACTGCTGGGCTTCTTACAAATTTCTTAAACTCTTTCGTTCAAACTTTTAGATATTGTAGGCTATCGCTAGGCATAGGCTATCTGAGAATAGATATTGGACAACTCTGATGGTGGAAGCTTAAACAAAAGAACTCTGAAAAGTTTTAAAGAAAGTATTTCGAAATAAAGAATCTCACTGTGAAGGTATTGGTGTCATGAAGCTTATTACATACATCCACCAATAAATTTAGTTATGGCATTACTGATAGTGTGGAAAGAAATCATTTCAATGGATCACTGGATTTCACGAGAACATTAAAACATGATTGGGTATGAACTGTGGGTACTTTGCTTACCTCCATAACTGTCCAAGTTGATGTCACCAAGAGAAGTAACAGCCAAACCAAATCTGCCTTTAGACACGTCACCGGTGAGGAAATCGTGTCTTGTGAATGACTGCAAGAAAAAAGGATAATCTTCAAAAATAGTTAAAAAAATTATACCTATCTATATTCAATATTCAAATCGTTAGGGTAACAAAAGTAAGGCTGTACCTAGCCCAGTAGTTATTATATCACTCTCTATCTATATTATGTTAGGGATTTGTATACCTACTGAAAAACTTTATTGTTCTACTTTAAATGTAAGTATGTCTCGTCGTATGTACCTACTCGTAATGGAAAAGTCAAAATACTTAAATAAGAGTATATTTCCCTCGTCCTTCCAATTTATATTAGATCTCATATTTGCTTTATTTCTAAACGAATATTTTAATTTCCATACTAATGTGATTGATAAAAGTGCTGTGCTTTTGGTTTTGATTATTGCGTTCATTTTAGGCTTTTGGATGAAATTACATAACTTACATACAGCTCAAGAGTTTTAACTTTGGCTTGACTGAATTTGATGTTTTTTGATATTTAGTTCTACCACTTCATTCCACTCACCCTTTCTCGTCCCTGGTAGATAACATACACCCTTCCGTGCTCATAGCCATCGCTGCTCTTCTTGGTGTACATCGGGGCTCCGATGATGATGTCCTCAGTGCCGTCCCCATCGATGTCGCCAGCTGCCAGGCTGTAGCCGAAGTATGCGCCGATCTGGGAGCCGGTGATGTTCTTGAAGTTCTCCAGGTCGCGGGTGTAGAGAACCACCTGAGTTGTGAAGAGAAGTCAGCACTTGTCCACTTTGTTATGAAGGCTTTGCCGTTAGGTAACCATATCTCGACCTCAACGACCATTACGATGGCAAAGTGTTCTTGCCAATGGCGCGGGAATCCTAAGGTTCAATTTAGGTTAATAGACTTTTCTAAATTGTCTCGGGTCTGAATATTTTGGAGTCTCCCAGAATCTAGATGATGGGATGATAGGGTCTACCAGATCAACATACCCACAAGAAAAATCCTCGTTTGGTTGATGTAAATTGTTTTATGCTCACTATTTACACAATATAGCAACGATATATTATTAAATAAGTCTGTGGATTGTAATTGAAATATAATTGTAAATAAAAGTACTTACCAAGCCCCTTAGATTAGCTCCCCTAGGCACACCGACAGCAACTCCCTGTACCGCATGGCCCACGAAATCCCCAACTGTCACTGAGTATCCCATGTAAGAGTCGTCGTACTTAGGACTGGCTTCAGGGGTCGCTATCAGCATCACTTGACTCGCGTTCCTGGAGTACAGTTGACCTACAACAGAGTTAGTGCGTTAAAAGCGTTAGTTCATGTTAGTACTTGTCTTTCATTTGAGGCAGCATGTGAATAATGGTACGGACTCATCTATTTTGTGGTTCATGCCTGTCATTCCAGACAAACACAAATGATGATGAGAGAGATTATTAGTCAAATGATATGATTGTTCAATGCGAATTTGTGCAGACGTGGTAAACAAACAAGTAAATAGTAGTATTATTATAATTATTTACGCATCTGTTAAGCAATGTTTCAATATAATTCAAGTAATTGTTTAAATTTCTGGTCTGTAGGTATACAATGAGCAATAATTATCAAAGTGTAAGTGATAAAGGTTTTAACAACAAAAACAAATATTGATTTGTAATATTAGAGTTTCACACCGTCTCAAAAAGCGTTAGGATTCAGGGATAATAATGTTAAGTTTATCACCAAATCCTTGTTAATTGACCAAATTAATGTAAAAGCCACGATTATAATATTATAATTTTAATTAGTACAAATTTAAAGCACGATTTACGATGTTTATGTTCTAAAGCGTTAAGGTTTACCCAGTTAATCCATTTATCGAAGTCTTTGGAAAATACATAGTACAAATACAACATTAAATTTTACTAATCATATTATTATACAAGATTTTTCGGTTCATTTCGCTTTGAAAATCTTCTAAAGTCATCTAAATAGGTAAGAAACTTATCGTTAGCACAATAATGAAATGGTATGTCATCAACATAATACATTCGTGCATGTTATCATCCATTTTGGTCCAACTACTGCTAAAATATCAATGCAGCTACTCTAGTTTTTAGATTTATAGAACTTAAACAGTATGGACGAAATCGGCGAAAGCCTTGTGGACAATCCAAAGTGAGTATAATATAGTATGAGTAAGTACACCATGATCTTCGGGAAGCTAATGATGTCACTATATTTTTACCAGGTTTTACGACAGTAGCTTGCAAAAACTGGAATAAATAAGGGTGACTGTATTGTTTTAAATCCATTTGATATTAGACTTGAAATATAACTGTCAAATTTTATTATAATTTTTTTTATATAAAATGTTAGGAAACGAGCATTATAGGCGCTTGCCAATACCAAGGGTATCGCGCACTCGTTGTCAACCTCTCAAAAATCTATTAACTCCATTCTTGTCCTCCAACCACATTTATAATCCTGCAGAAAAACCTCTGCAGGGAGTTAGAGAGTAACAGTTATATTTCATTCAACATTCAAATAATATTTAAAACAAATGCAAAATGGTATTTAAGGCTGATTTGATAATTAGGCGCTCGTAAGCCTCTCGCTATGTTATGTCGGGTTAAATGTGGTCAAATCGGCGATGCTTTGGGGCTTTACCTTCCTCTGGTATAATCGGCATAAAGTAGTCGTAGTTTTCGATCGTAAGATCTACGGTTAACGTCCGCCCTGCGGGTTGGGATTAAAATCACAATCAGTAACACTTCTTAGCCGTTTACAAGCTGGTGCTTTGAACCTTGATCAGGTTGTATGCTCGATAAGTTAGAGGTAGACTATGCTGCTTTGGTGTAAATTTTCTTCTTTAAAATGGCGATGAACACTACCGATGATTTCAACTCAAAGAGCATGCCAATAGCTTGTAAATATATTATTTCGTCGGCTACTTAAAAACGTGTGAGTTATTTCATGAATTTTTATTTGCTATTTCATTTCATCTAGAAACATCACATTCCTTTATTCTTCACACACATATCAATATCTAAAACAAACATGAATCAACCGATCCATTGACTCTTTCACAGATTTAAATATACATATTTTGTAAACACCTTTTTATTACTCAAATAATGACATGTGGCCAATAGATCGATGTCAGATTATAAGCAAGTAAATGAAAACTAATATCAAAGTATTGATTATGGAACAGTTTAAAATGTAAATTTACCTTGCCAGTAGAAACTGCCAGGAGCACCCATGAACAAGCGATCTCCGTCCTGAAAGAATAAAAAAACATAAAGAAATGAGACAACATTGATGAGTTGAGTTGTTGAGAGTGAGACACATGAGTTAAAGAACTACTTAACTAAAGTAGGTAGTTACCTAGATGTACAAGAAACAACAAACCAAATCAAATCAACGCGGGCTAAGTGTGCGTTGGTCAACTGCACCTTTAGATTCTTATCAAAGGTGTGCAGATTTTCTTATGATGTTTATTTTCTCCTCATTTTACAAAACAATTATATAGCGGAATTATAATCACGGAACAGCTCATTTATACTTAATAACGTATATTTACATTCCACATAATCGCAGCATGATGAACGATGGCACTTCATCAATCATAAGAGGTTATTAATAAAATGGCGCATATAAATCAGTTTACTGTCTTACGATCAAGTAGTGATACTCGTACTTAGAGCTTAAGAATTGTTTGTAGTCTATTTGAAAAAGCCAAATTATATTTTGCTTTCAATTTAAACAAAAATAAATGGTCTTATTAATTATCACCAATCTGCTCAATCCACGTCCACTGCTGGACATAGGCCCAATGACAATTGTTTTATTCATCATCATCATCATCATCAGCCTATTGCAGTCCACTGCTGGACATAGGCCTCTCCAGTTGTTCGCCACCTAGGGCTAACTTCTGGAGGATATACCCATAATCGCCACGCTGGGCAGGCGGGTTGGCGATCGCAGGGCGTAGCTTCTATTCTATTGTTTTATTACTCTAAAGTTATTGCATATCAAAATAAAAAGGTTGTATTCCGTTTCTACGCTTAGGTGTTACTCCTAAAACTTTGTCAGCCTCAATAAAATTACCCTGACAATTCTTTGTTCGAGTTCAAATCGTAAAATTGCTGTTAAATAAATAATAAAAAAAAATGTGTTGGCTCGTGAAGCACTCAGCAAGCGATCACAGTGTTTTACGACCAGGAATCAGACAAGGTCCTGTTATATTTTTTATGGCCCACTTATGGTAATGCAAGAGGGTGGATCCTGCTCTAATTGTGGTCGGAAGATAAAAATATATGGGTTTATAAGTATGTGAAGCCGTGATACATCCGCCGATGAGTTGTGAAGTGGCTGAGAGAATCGAGCTAATTGTGTTCAGAATGCATTTTGATGAGTCAGGCTTCTTTGAGGTCGTTGGAGGAGGTACGAATATTTAAATCGGCCTTACAAGTACGTGATATATATAGAACATTGAAGCACATAAGATAACGTTTAGATTTAGGGACGTTGGACGGTCAAACATTTTTTTTATTAAATCGAGATTCATCGCTCTGGATTGACTGCGGCCAAACTTTTGGCTTCGGGAGATTGGCCTTGATTTGCTTATCAATTTGGCAGGGCTGTTCACAAATGCGTTCGGAAAAATCTCGGCAACGAAAGATCCGAGCGCAAACAGTCTTGATCGTTCATTTGATTGAATTTGGTTAATTTTATTTGGAATGAATTTGGTAGAATTTTCAAAGTTTCTACCAACTCTCGGAAAGTTTTTGATGTGAAAGGAAACAGTCGTTTCTAAAACAGACATTTCCATAGAATAGCCCCGAAGAACTATTTGGGTCCTTGTACCAACCTAGGAGTATTTTTGTTTTGTTTTTATATAAAATCTAGGGACACACTACTGTCCTTTCACCATTGCGTCAGACATTGTGCTTATTATGACATTATTAACATTTGGCAAAGTAGATTGACTTGTTGTATGGATCCCATTCAACAATTTATTTCACATCCGACATCAATAGGGTATCACTTTTTTGTAGTAAAGTTAATAAAGTACTTGGATTTCAAATAAAAAAAGGTTGTTTAATCCCTTAACAGGACGTCAATACTGCCGTCCTATCACTAAAAAGCCGTTAAGCCACAAGAGGTCAATTTTGACTTTTTAAGTTAGCAGTACATAATTTTAAATTCTCTATCTTTCTGTATAAGAAACATATTTCCATAATTTATAGTTTAGGAGATACGAGATGGACGTATGCCGCTAAGTGACACCTTTTTTATAAATTCCTTAACTTAAAAGCAGCTAGACCACGTTCCTTAACTTAAAAGTAGTTAAGGACTCTAAACTGCCGGAAAACGAAATAAAATACTATGCTTATACTTGACTATAAGGTAGTTATGTTATACGACTAAGCTATAAAGTCGTTAAAGTATTTTGACTGCCTTTTAACTCTGTATTATGATCAAGAACAATGTATTATAAACTTGACTAAAAGGAAGTTAACATTAAATATTTATCTAAAAGGCAGTAAAGCGCCCTTAACCTCCTTTAAGGTAAGTATCGATATTCAATTATTTTTCATTGGTACAAAATTAAAAAGCGTTTAAACCACATTACTTTGCTAAAAAGCCGTTAACAACGCGAGGCGTGGAACCCAGTGTCAACTCGTTGTATGGCCTTTTGGCGCAACTAGTTGCAGGGGGTGAACGTGTGGTGCGTGGCTATAATATTTACGTAATCAAAAACTGTCAAGAGTTATCTAAATCAAGTTTAGAGTATGATCATGCCGAGTTCTAAGCTCTCAGAACAGGCGCTCAATCGTCGAGTTGCGTAAACTAGCCCTTCTATACCATGTTGTGTAATATGTATTCTTATTTTTTTATTTAAGTAAGTGTTGGGGTGTAATCATTCATCATTTGAGTATTGTCAGTCATATCTAACCATTACTGGTATGACTTTTATTTCAACCGCCACTTTTCACTTTAGAATGTTTTCTGACCACCGTCTCTATGTCATCCGACCATTGCGTGGCTGGTCTAGCACTAGATCTCCGCCCGAATTCGCAGTCTAATGCCGAGCATATCGCGCGCCATAGTTCTTTTGCTACCTTGGTTTTGTGCATCAGTGAGTGCCCTGGTCTCGGTACCATACGTAAGGGTAGGAATGACATATTGGTTAAATGCCCTGGTCTATAGGCATTGTGGAATTTTGGACTAGAAGACGACTCTAGCTTGCTGAGTGCGGCCCCTGTACTGCGGCGGCTGAACTCTTCTCGCAATCTTTGCCGCTTGATTCTCTACACCAAAGGATAGTCTATGTCTAAAGTAAATGTATTCATCGATCACCTCTAGAGGGTCGTCGCCGACGATCACATTCGGTACACATTCGGTGTAGGAAGATTAGATATTACTGTTGTCTTGGACATATTCATCCTAAGGTCTATTTCAAGGGAAGCGCTGTGTAATTAAGAGAGCATTATCTAAAGTTCAACAGGAGTTTCAGCCAAAACAATGATGTCATTGGCAAAACGCAGGTGGAAAAGGTGGTTTCCATATATATTAACACTTATCTCATTCCAATCTAAAGTCTACATTAAATCCTTGAGAACATTTGTGATTTGGTGAGACAGTGTCTCCCTGCCGAACTCCTCGTTTGGTTCATATGGGACTGATAAGCTCATGCATGACCTGCATAGCTGCTGGCCCCCACAATTCTCAGAGACGGTCGACTTTTCTCATATCGTTATTATAGCAATGAAGCGAGTGCACGGCCAAGTGCTCGACACTGTCGAATGCTTTTTTGTAATAAACGAAAGCGCAACACAGGGTTAAACTCGCAACATTTCTCCATTAGTTGCTTTATCATGTAAATGTGATCCCATCGTGAAGAACCCACCCCGAAAGCCAAGTTGGGGTGTAAAGAGCTCAAAAAACAACTAGGCAATCAAGTCAACCTCGTCTGTACATGGTACACCCTGCTGTATAATAAACGAGGATCTGATGAAAACCCGCCAACGCGCACTGGACCAGCGTGACGGAAATCGGTCCATTTCCATTCGTGAGTTCGAGTCACACTTCTGTGCCTCCTTTATATTGTAGATATATGTTACAGCTAGAACCCAAAGTGAGGCTACGTCAAGTTTTAGCCGGTTAGAACTAGGTGCCACTTACTCTTGGTTAAAGCCTAGTAATAGCTGATTGTTTTGGGGTAAGACTGGGTCAGACCAGAATCATTCAGGCTAAAACTACGACTAGTCAATCCCTGTTGGAGAAAACTAGGTGCAAACAAGTTTAAACGGGCTAAAACTAGATCCAGCCAATCTTTGTTGGATAAATCTATACCTACTCCGTTTCAGCAGCAGCGGTAGGGAAACTTTTTTTATTCGCTAGTGACCAAAATGTATACGGAATCGATGTCTGTTAAATGTATGGCAATTACTGATGGTTTTTGGATCTTATCGTTTCAGCGAAATTTAATAAAAATATCTAAAAGTATGATCCTAATTGTTTTTAATACATTATCTTTAATGTTTAAATATGCATGGGAATTGAATAGAAAAACACGATATAAATTTCCAACCTCAAAGTGTTCAAATGTTGAAGATATTCATTTAGACAGCATTTGAGAGACAGTTAAGAAAGTTTAGAACCGATGAACAAAGCTACTTAAGAACTCTGATCATAATTCACATATAAAAATAAATTTTATTACGTTTAAAGTTGTATGTACCTAGTAACAATTGTGTTCTTACGTTGTATTTGATTAATCATTGTTCTACCTGAGACATAATTGATAATTTCTTTAAAAATTTAGATTATCATTAAAATTATTGCTTATAAATGTATTTAGTTTAAAATATATTTCCCAAAAATACTTATCTAAAAGGTGGCTAATTAGAATTGATGTGATTGTAACTGCTTTTAAGCTAAGTAATAATCCTTAAATAAGAATGAGCACATGTTATTCCTTACCTAATAGGCCGTTATGGGCTAATAACTACTTTTAAGACATGAAGTGCTTAATTTTAAATGAGTTGGTTACTTATCTAGAAAACCGTTAAATCCCATAACGGCCTTTTTGATAAGTATATCTAATAACTATTTTCAAAAATTACAGAATGGGTAAATCATAACAAAATCCTAGACTAAAAAGCCGTTAGGGTGTACTTAACGGCCTTTTAGTGCAGTATGATAATGAAAAATAAAAAATAATACTTCACTATAAGGACGTATAAAGAATCTCCAAAAAATGTAAACTACTTATCCAAAAAATAAATATGTTGTAAGATACACGAAAATGTAAAGTAAAGATGTGTATAAAAATATTAATCCTAGCTACGATACTTTCAGAGAGATGACATTTTTCCCGTTTTTTGCAGATTACTCAAAACTTACTTTTGTGGCTTAACGGCTTTTTAGTGATAGGACGGCAGTATAGACAAACGGACAAAAAATTTTTGGTAACAACACGTGAACGGTAGTCCGTGAAATTGAAAAAGTCTCTTTCGCTTCTTGTGTCAGGTTGTTTGTAAACGGATTCTCGAGTAAGTAGTGATAGACGCGACATCTTGGAGCTTGGTGGAATATATAAGAAACGGCGTTTTTGTCTAGAGAGGACAAGTAGATAATCATGATTCATTGGTAGTGAGTATTGACCAATTTAATTAGCTATAAGTATAATCCATGCACAAAACAACAAAACCACCACCCATGTCTTCTCAAGGGAGTCATAGGATTCCCAACTCCTGTAGACTAAAAAAATCTTTGAATCAATCACAAATTAAGGGTTTTCAGCTTCTCAGCTGGTGGTACGAATTAACACCTACCAAAATGCATAGATACACCCACTAATCCCTAAGTTACATGACTGAGCAAAAAAATATCTTCTCAAGTTCAGTCTCAAGAAGAAATCCTAAAAATATCACGTGATTTGCGCCAAAACCAAAAAGATACTAGAAGTTAAACTACAGCCAAGAAGTCTCAAGAAGTATTAATTAATCCTAACAATATTTAGTGACTTGCACCACAAAACGAAGGAGACAGAAAGCAGACGCGTCGCAACAAATCTGTGCGTGTGAACGGGCGAGATAAGACAACGGCGCGGGCGCACGCCGTAAAAACGTCACAAAAACGCGCGGCTGATCGGTCCTGTTAACATGTGTTGTGATCCGAACGCGACGTGATTTACATCGATGATTGTTAGCGGACGCTTTGAAGATTAGCTTCGAACGTTTATAAGCTAAGTTGGAACCAATCGTTCAGAACATTATAAATAATCCCAATAGTTTATTACGTAGGTATAAGAAAAAATGAAAACTATTAGATTAAATAAATATATAACATAAAATACTTACAATCCATGCTTACAATAAAGTATTTGTGATTTGCAGTAAAAATGCATTCTTCCATGTCCCTTTTTACGAGTATATGGCCTAAGCTCACACCTATGTTTCACAGTTCCATTAATTTTTACATCAATTACCTACTATTAAGGTGTAAACACCTTAGTTACAACGAATTGTTTAATTACGAACAATTATTAATCACAAAAACCTACAAACTAAAAAATATACCCACTTTAATTTTTAGTGTGCCGTAATAAAATGCCTAGAATTAAACAAATGACTAGCGCTATCGAACTTGAAGTTCTTAAAAGAAAAAAGAACGAAAATAGTGGCCAGTAACAAATGAGTTTTTATCTATTAGGAAATTGCGTGCATTTAACGATTCCGCAATCTCAATACTTATTTTTTTTTTTAAATTACAGAGAATTTTTTTAACATTAAATATTTTAATGTACGAATTATTGAGCCGTACGCGTTTTGAAGTAAGTAGGTATATTTGTATTTTGTAAACTTTGTGTAAATAATATCATTCAAATACTTTTATAGAAGCCACAGAACTATGCATACATACCTACGTGGCGTTTTTTAGAGGACCGATCAAAAGGTTCCAAATTCGATTCCCAGTCAAGTCATAGATTGATTTTGGTGATATAATGACTACTTATTTTAATTGTAGATACCAATAAGGGATTTCTGTAAAAAGAAACCCACCGATGCCACCACATACCTACGCAGCTCAGGTTCAACTGTAACGTAATTGGTTCATTTTGACATGCCACTGACATTTACATACCAACTGACCAATCACACGATAGCTGGACCGCAGGCCTACATAACGCCATCTATGGGAATTTTCATTTAAAACACCCGGAATGAGGGTGTTTTTGACTTGACATGACTGTACCAACAAAATATTTGCATCCAATAGCTAAATCATACACGGTCCCGTTGCATTGTACACGGAACCCGGGACTCACGAACTAGCTATGACAGCGCTGCATCAAATGCCGCGCGTGCCCATAAAATTAGGTTTGACAGCCTCGATGTAGGCTGACCATAAACAAAGGTGAACATGAGACTTTATTTCGTAACATATGGGACTTTATTTCGTAAAATCGAGTTATTATGATGCTCGTATCAGGCGGGCACCTGTACTTTAATAATCTAACGAACAAAAAGAACTTTCAATCGATAGATGTATTTTTTTACACAAAATGTTACAATAGGTGAACTTAATGCTAGGAGCTTTCTCTATCAGTCAATCCTTGGGTCATGCAGAAAGCAGATTTGTATCGCGTGGTTTTGTACAATAAAAACATACAACCTCGGGAAGGACAAATGTATGATCCATAGAAAGATCATTTCGATAGTAATTGTAATGCCCCCGTTGCATAATTAATACCCTTACAGGATTTATGTTGTACTAGTTAGTGTACTTATGCCTCATTTCCATCTTGCAATACGGGAGAGACAATTCTTGCCCCATCATGGGACATGAAGCATCTTACGGGTCTTCCTGGCAACTGACATGTGACTGGCCGGCTACCTGCCCATTGTCGCAGAGACTTCAGCTTCTCGCCCGCTTTCCATTATCCGTGGGGAAGCTATTATGCCGTGCTACTTTATAAAAAAAACACATCGCTTGGTCGCCCTACACGCAGAGGTCCCGCGCAGCGCCGCTCTATAAGGCGCGACGCGAGTGCGCACGCGCATATTTATTCATTGCCGGCGCCCGCGCCGCTGGTTCAATGCTAACTCAATGGCCGCGGAAAGTATTGGCTTTAGGGCTGTCGGGGAGATACGAAACCTTGATTTTCTTGATGGAAATTGATCTTTGAGGTCAGGAAAATGCTTTCAGAAATGACATTCTAGTAGTTATAATATCTGCTTATGCATATAATATGCCATCTGTGCAGTTTCTGGGACGTATAAAGTTTGGCTATGTCATTAGGTCGTTATACAAACTAAAGACTAAAGAAAGAGCGTCGTTATATGACTAAAGAAAGAGCTTTAATGTCTATTCAACTATCTGTTGATATAGGTACAAATGATTGGTCTAGTAGCAAGTGCCGCCTATGGGCCAAAAGGTCCTAGGCTCGAATACCGGGTTGTCTTCTCAAGAAAGTATGCAGGAGTCAGGAAGTTGGCCATGATACTCATGTTTTCGGAAATCACGTTTCACGTGCTTTCAGGTGGTCGGAATGGAGAGAGATAGTTATCTCGGCGGCTATATTGGAGATGATGATGCAATAGTTTTTCCATTGCGTCTTGTTTCACAACAGTAAAAGCCTTCATACGACATTTCAAAGCACGTCCACTTAAAAGCTCGTCTACCGAAACTTCCCCGTTCCATTCTCGAAATCTGAATTTCAAATCGCAAATTAAATGTTTAGAGCACAATTAGCCTATGAATACTCTGTGCCTGTCGCAGAACCATACCATTCCGCTATGAATAACAATTTCTTGTAAGACAGAGGGACCGCCGGCGCGCGCGCATTAGCGAATTGCCGTGACGCATAAAGTATGGCATAATTGAAAATTACAGCTCGTGAATTTGAATACAGTTAAGTCGAGGAACTTGGTACTTTATGGGCTGTTTGCGGGACAAGGTTAAGCAAGGTTAGGTGGCTCTTAGTTTGAGATCTCTAACGAGATACATTTGTGCTTTATTCACATAAGATTTCGAACTGTTCAATAAATTGTGACAGCTACTTACCTAGCAATGACTAAAATTCTTTTTTACGTTTTTTTGAAAGACGACTAGTTATGCCAGTCAATAAAAATTTCAATTGTAAGTAATTAACCACACTATTCAAAAATTTTGGTCTATATTTAAAAACAAAATTAACACACGACCTAAGCGGTGGATTGAACCTAGCTATTTCATTTCAATAGTAAGTACATATTAGATGCCAGGTAAACCAGGTTTAAAGAACAAACTGCGACGTCCGCTTAAGAATATGTGCGGTGCGTGCGTCTGCGCAAGTTCGGTATTCCGAATACTTTCCCATATTTATTTTACTGCTTCAACATATACGTAGCTACATATACTGGGTCCGTACCATCTACGGTACAGTACCTTTAAAGGCCCCGGTACTCCTGAACACGGTTTGGGCCTGCGCCTGCGCCATTTGCAGACAATGGGGACGCGGCTCAGTACCGATGCATCGCTTGTTCGATCGCAGGGAATTTGTCCAGGACAAGACTATTTTTAGGCATCCCTTTTAAGGGTGAGGGTTCTATTGAGTCACTGTATTGGGGGAGCAGTGTGACATTTTAGCTTTTTGATGTAAGATGTGTTTTAAACCCTGAATATATTGCTTGTCTGGAATATATTGCGTGTCTGGAAGAGATCGCTATTAACGATAAGACCGCCTAAATTGTATTTTGTTTTTGTTTGTAATGTGTTTTCCTGTAATTTCTGTGTTTTTGTGCAATAAAGAGTTTCTATCTTTCTCTATATATATTCTGACTATATCCGGATGATATGAGGATGTTATATGAGTTTATCCGGTAATCTTTGGCGTCGCTTGGCCTTTCTTTTGTCCCGCAATGGACTACGATAAGCTGATTTGATTGATCTATATACGTTGTATGTGTTATATTTATAGTCAGTATTTATTTTGAGCCTACTAGTATATTTAATTAGCAAAAATGTGCCATATAATATAGTAATAGTAAACAATTACTTGAAAAGAGCAACTAAGTACACGAATTTCTTGCCAGTTCCTTCTCGCACACTAAAGATTCTTTGGAATCAATCAACTGGTCACCACCTAAGATTGTTTACCTTTATATTATGAGTACCGTATGATCGGAATGTCATCCTCCAGGAGACTCACGAGATCCAATGTAAGTAGGAAAAAAGCTCATCTACACTAATAGACCAGCCAAATTATCGAATCGCAAAACTGTTTTACATTGGAACGTGCGTCACATAATGCCTTTAAACAGCATTTCTATTTATAGACCTTATTAGGTTCTCGAATGTAAACCAATATAAAATGAAAACGTGGTCAATTTATCCCCATTAGTAAATTGTCAAGCGACAGAAATGCGCGCGTCGGAACGGGCTGGGACACACCGGGGCACACCGGGGACCTCAATTACTTTATTCTAACTGACATTTATGCGGACGTGGTTTCGGACGCCTTGTACATGTGGCTCTAATTAATTGAACAATCATGCAGAATGTAACCAAAACCTAGCGACTTGGATACCTCTTACGGCAACTGACACCATGACAGATGCGCCATAATCAGCATTGTAGCCTTGCCTTCTATTCTATTCTAGCCCGGAATTTGACTCATCACTACCCGGTCACATTGCAGGCTAAAATAGAGTTACAACTTGTCTTTGATCTGAGTGTACTGCTGATGCTTCTAGTCATCATCTAGTAGACATAATTCTAGGGACCAGGTGGTCGGGAGGTCTCTCTGGCACATTTCATTGAAACATGCACCAATCACGCCGTCACGCCATTTTTAATGGTTCACGCTTACCATTCGAGGCACGAAGGAGAGGTTCAGAGAGCATGCCCGGTGCACCACAATTTTTTTTAGAGCGGAATGCATTAGGCACCGTCATGCCACCTCCGGGGGAGGTGACATGGTGTGTGGGACTCCCGCCTCCCGAAATGGGAGGGTATACCCACTAAACCCCCCTGTATCGCCAGTGGGCAGCAAGTTGCAGGGACACGGGCAACACTGAAGCATACGGCTGCATCCCTGCATGCCCTGGCCAGCCCCAGACAAGCGGCCGGCACTCCTGGTCCTGGCCCGGTGCACCACCAGACTTAACCCTTTACAACGTGAGTCATGGTGCCCCAGCACTCTTTATGCAATTCAACGCGTCGTCGCAATGAATAGTAATGCATCGACCGCGTTCACACCTAGCCGTATTCAGCAGGACAAATTTATTGGCCGATGGGCAGTCGGCAAGCGGTGGAAAGTCGCTCCCGTTTCATAAATGGACCGCAACGTGTTGAACTTTGTGCGAGCCCGTTTTAATGTTTGCCGAAGAGAAAGGTAATGTTACTGCAGGTTAATAGATGTGTTAATGCGATAAACTATGTATACCAATCATCGGGCATCTGACTAAGATTCTTCTTGTGCAGTCGACAATAAAAGTCGAGAATGGCTTTTGATTTACATAGATAAGAAGACTTTATTGCCAAATCATGCAAAAGAATGCTTCTATTCAGTTGAAAGCTCACCTCGCCCCTCCTATTTAATTATATTATTAACTATTGTTTACTCAAATTAAAAGTTGTCCAGAAGAAATTGCTTATAGCAAAAAGATCGCCAAAATTGTACAAAAATATTTATACACCTAGTGTTAAGTCAACTGTATGGTGTGCAATAAAGACAATTGTGGCGATTAATTATTAGAAATGACCTTTACAGCTTCACAGCCATTAATATTAGTCACAACAATAACCTCAAATCTGACAGATCTGACAAAGAGAACCTCGGTTCGGTCACGTCCTGACACGTGCGAGGGTTCCTGGAGACACAAAACCCTCCAATGTTCGCAGAAAGATGGTATCTGTCTGCATCACTGCAGTAAATAAGGCTGGGCCTGCGTGATGGGTAAACACGATAGTTAATATGGTATACTACTGTGTCGTTACGCCTCAGAAGTGTATTGGTTTCGTACATTTAGTAGATTGTCTCAGACCGTATTCGGCCACGGCGACTGTTATTCCTGGGAGCGTCGTTGGTGTGCTCTGAGGTGACTAGCATACCTCCAACTGTATTATAAATTATGACTGCTGGTTTTCGGACATGCCATAACACAGTAGATGTTTGGTAACTGTTGTAGGTATAAAATTATTTGAGATGACCGTTTGCGTTTAAATATGTGTGCTTTGAGAGAGATTAGCGTGAATGAAGAATTTATTTTATACTTACGAGTACTTTCATTTTATACAAGACACTTTTAATAATAAAATAATTTATTACATGCTTTTTTTATTTAATGTAAATTAATGTTATTATTGTATACCAGGTGCATTGTCACTAAACACGGATTTAGCGATCACAATAAAAGAAAATATCGAATTCGCTTTTTTGCGTTATGGTGGTTTCATTGTTCACTCCATTTTATTGCTGATGCGGAAGATAGATAGACAGATTGATGGCTATAAGGGTGAGTTGGGGTGTGACGCGCATAGAATATAGAGTGATTTAATTAATGTGACATTTAGGTCACGAATTTGGGGGTTGAAATGATATATGTATTTGATAGTGGTTAGATCATTGTGAAATTTAACGGCCGGTAAAATAGTAACAAACTATTTTAAAAACCTGTCTGTCTATTTTGGCTGAAATATTGACTACATATTGCAAATAGGCCTCTCTAGTTGTTCGCCACTTTGGTCGTACAACTGCAGGCTTTACCTATAATCGCCACCCTGGTAAGTATTTTGTTATTAATGAACTGTTTGCCACGCCTTCAATTGTGATGGTATACTGCCTCCAGTCGATTGTCAGAGACTCGTTAGTTATTCGGCAGGATACACCACGGGGCGAAAAAACGAAGATCTCTCCATTACACCCCTTGAAAAGGTAAGCGCGCTAAACTCCGTTTAAGTTTTATCTTCAAGCGACAAAACGAGAAGCTAAAAAACTCGTGCGCTCCCGGTCTACGTTGAGGTATAACAATTAAAAACACATCAATAGCACGACTTACAGGGACGCCACTCGGACGCCTCTGTACGGCCACCGAGCCCGATTGTCCGCCAAATATAGCGGCCAATAAAACCGCAATAACTAATCGCTATTTACGAAGTAGGAGCTTCGCCTTTTTGCGCGGACCTTACACGATTGTCGCAATGAAGTCTTATGCGGTTTGAAATCATATCGTGTTAAATTGTTCTGAACTGATGTTGCTCTGAACTGAATTTATCGTTATTGCCTTGTTAGGGTTCCGTAGCCAAATGGCAAAAAACGGAACCCTTATAGATTCGTCATGTCTGTCCGCCTGTATGCCACTTTATTCATCTACCTAATTACATTTTTCTACTCTCATCTAATAATCTCGCAATTCTTTAACCCAATGGTTATCTGGAAGAGATGGCTCATATAGCTAAGAGCACCTAAATTGTACAACAATTGTATTCTTTGCCTAGTTCTAAATCAAATTGCCGGTGAGCAAGGTCACTATCGATTTATCTAATAGGTAAGTTACTGCTGACTTTGACTTTGCTCTATGATAATATTATTAGCTCAAAAAAAGTGTTATTTTTTACAATAATTTTAGTATTCAAGAAATGGAAGATTGAATAATTCATGCTAAGTGCAATGTTACGCAAACTTAAAAAGGCGCGCAAAAGTTAAAACACTAGAGTAACGGACACGAAATATTCCTTCGTAGACACAATAAAGCCGCTTTAGTATACGGAACGAGACTCATTGTCTCCCAAATATAGTCTCGTAATAAAACCGCAATAAAGTCCCTCTATTCTCGAAATAGGAGCTGGCGTTTTTGCTGTTTCTCCAGCTTTTTTTGCATTCGGAACAATAAAAGGTTTAATAATTCATAAGGGCGCGGGCATGCGCCTCACGTGCCCGCGATGGTAATGCCGACATGGCAGAAATAATGCCATTCCCACGATCGTAAAATCACGATGTTTTACATGAATGCCTCGAGGTTACTTTGTTTTTGGTATGGGTGATCTTGGTATATTTAACTTATGTGCCTTTTAGAATTCAACATTATTTTCAAGTACAGGACAATACGTTTCAATAAGTCAAACCTTTCTCTGAGCAGAAACAAATAAGTTTGGTACCTGTATTTATTTTGTTTGTTGTTAACAGTTCAACAGGCTCGATGGCTCATTTGGTAGTGACCTCTGCTTTCTGAGCCAAGGGTTGTGGGTTCGATCCCCACAGAGTACAAACATACAAATGTGCATGAACATATCTGTTTGTATTGGTCAGGGTGTTTTCTATGTATAATATAATAAGTATTTATTAAAAAAAAAAACCATACCATAGTACAAGCTTCGGCTTAGTTTGGGGCTAGATGGCGATGTGTGGGCCAGCGTGGCATGTCTTGGGTTAGGCGGGTTGGCGATCGCAGGGCCATAGCTTCTCGCTCCGGTGACGCTGCTGCTCGTGATCGGTCTATGGTATTTAGCTACGCCTTCAATTGTGGTGGTCATACAGCCACCAGTCCGTTGCCAGCGCCTGATTTGTTATTCGGCAGGATGCACCATGGGCAGGTGAGGTTGGCTTGGAGTGAAATGATGATAGGCCGCTCCCTTACATCCCTAATGTTCAATATTCCATATTCAATTAAAATAAACAACACAAAAAATGTTGCCAGTCTCCAACCAATCAATTTAACTGTCCGAATATTCAATCCACGTCAGGATAATAAACGGTCACACTTTAACGTACGACATATTACGACAGATACTTTCCTTCATCTGTCGCTTTTTATACATTAACAATAATTCCTTATACTTATATTCTGTCAAAATTTAATAAACAAAAATTGCCTATTATTACACCCGGCAATTTAAGGAAAAATCAAAATTTCATTTGCGTAATAAGCGTGTTGTACGGTTGGCAAATTACAGTTGTAATTTTTGCGGACAATAATTCGCATACAGTTTAATTTAATCGTCTTTGTGCTGTATCTCCGGTGTCCTCGAATATGACGGAGATTATCGAAAGGGGCTTAATTCGTAATAAGCGTGGATGAATCGGTAATGGTGATACAGCAATAAACAGTTGCGCGCCGCTGTGTGATCGTGTGGCGTTAACTTATGAGAGACAACTTCTGATGCTGACTGTACAAGGTCTGTCATAAACACTCTGGTGTAATTTGGCAAAAATTGATTTTTGGAACAACACGTGTGATGTAAATAAATATGTTCGTATTTGTGAGATATTAGAATGGTTGTCACTACCAAAGCCGAATTGAGCTAATAGGATAACTATCTTGTCTACAACGATCAACATATCGCAATAGTTTACAGAGGTACGATGTTCTAGGCGAAAGTGAATCGGTGTTTTCTGGGTAAACTCGTGTCACTTAACACCAGGTGAATTTGTATCCAAGCGCAAATCCTAAATGAATAAAAAGATATGCTATATTTTGGGGGCTTGGAACTTTTTTTAGGTACTATTGTGCGTCATCTTAGGGCACTCAAAATATAATGTCGGTCGTTGTATTCATCATTATCAATCATCAGCCTATTGCAGTCCACTGCTGGACATAGGCCTCTCCAGTTGTTCAGTATAAGTTTGATAAGCCGTGGCCCAAGAGGCCGAAGTTTTTACGTGCTTCCTTCATTGCATGAATGCTTTCCCTTGTGGGAATCGACCTTTGGTTCAGAAGATGTGTGTGTACAAATTGAGCCACCGGGCCAGTCAATTACCTACATATTTTAGTAATAAAACAAATAACTTACCTTTGAAACAGCAGCAGAGAAACCAGCTTGGCACACGCCTGTCTTGCGCTGCCCGTGGCTCGCTGTAAATTAAACAATTACATCAATAAACAGACAGACAAACGGACTTAACCACTGTTATTATGCAGTTCGAAAGTCCAGTCAATCAGCGAACGTAATTTGTATAATATTGTGAGTTAAGAAATTGTTTGTAAATAGAGTTATTCGCATTGAAGAAATAATATAGGTATTATTTTCAAGATATTAGGAGTATTGAAAACATTTTAATTTGTTATAATTATATCACTCAATGACATACATTATACCTAAGTACATAACGTCACGCCTTTCTCCCAGAGGGGTAGGCACTCAATGACATTATCAATAAAGTCGAAAGAGAGGAAAAAGCTTTTATTTTTTTTATGACAGAGTATAACAGAGCAAACGGGCCTGACTGAAAGTCACCTGATGGTAAGTGATCATTTCAGCCCATAGACACCGCAACACCAGGGGAGTCACAGGTGCATTGCCGACCCTCGATAAATTTGTACGCTCGTTATTAAGCCACGTTTTAAGAAATTAAAGCGTGGTTTAAAAAGATCTTTTACCTCATGATAGGCAGTGGCATATCTGTTCCCCCTACATCGCGGATTTCAATGGGTGGCGATTAGGTTTGATTTCCTCTTACTCTGACAATAATCTGCGCTGACAACAGTTGCAGTGGGGTGCTTCATAGAATAGGGATGTTTCCAGGGTCAAAATACTTAGGTACATTATATTTAGTCCGTATTTTCGATTATAAAAATATATTGAACACATATTTTTCCTTTTTTCATTTACACGAAAAATAACAAAGATACAAGGCATCAAAATTTAGGAGTGGGGGTGTTTGATGTCACGCCGTGCGACAAAATGCTGCGCGGCGTGACGTCACGCGAAACTTAAACGGGGTATATCTTTGTAATCTTTGGTCTAATTTATAAATGAAAAAATACGTGTCTTTTATTTTTGAATAATGTAGAAGACGGACTAATTAATTTTTTTATGGACACAAGCCTATTAGTGTATACTGATACGCTCACTGATGTCAGCGTAGGAAGAAATCGAACCTCACTGTTTAACATTAGACGGACCGCTTCTCGTCTTTTACCCAGAGCAATAAAAAAGAGGAAGTCGGTAAGTATGCTGTATAAAATCACACGATTATAACACCAATGATTATGCTAATCTAGATTTATATAACTTACGTAGTGAAGGGCATTACCTAAATTAAATAAATAAATATAATACACGTATACATAATAAATACACAAATCATACTAAGTACTGATTGCGATATACACAGTGCCTCGTTAAACGCAGACGACATCTAGAACTCACCCTCATCCAGATGACGATATTCTGAACAAAATACATAAATAATATTTAATTTTGACAAATGTATATATATATTTTAAGACATAATTAAAATCCAAATGAATAAAATAACATAATTCCCAAAACTTGTAACTAACATGTATCCTAAACTTTAAAAAACTGAATCATCGCTAATTTCAAATTATAATTATTATTATGTCGCAATCAAATGGTTGAAAAATGTTGTCGAATTTCAACCGCTTGAAAAAGTGTCTCGCTGTGATAATTTGAAAAAAAGATGTGATCGCCATTATAACGTAATCCCGTCCTAAATGTTCCTACTTTTGAAAAACACAACTGATCTTAGGTAGCTTGGTAGCCTAGGTATGTAGCGATCGCTTATCATTTTCCCATAAATATTATATGATGTTATTGCGCAAATAGATCGCAATAAGATATAAAAGCCATTAATCAACCAAAACGAGTCCGATTGAAATATACACTCGGCCTATGTATTATTTATATGACCCGCCTGCATCTAGTTCTAATGAACTAACTCAAAATTAGTAAGACTCTTAGTCAGAGCGACCAATTTGTAAATTACTATAGGTACCACTTCGCTTTTTTAGCATTTGAAAGAACAAATTTTTCCTTTACCCCGGCCTGGAAAAACTTCTACCTAGACATAAATTGTCAAGGCTGGCCTGGAAGTCTAAAAGACAGACTCTTGGCCAGACAGATTGGCCGCAACAAGGAGAGTATATTCAGGTGGAGGTACACTGGGTCGGTTCTCGCCTCGTCTGGGAGGGTGGTACCTTCTCCGGAGTACGTCTCATCTGATCTGTTTTCCCCCTTGAGTTCACCTTTTTACTTGCTCACTTGCTAAGCTAATGTCCGTGACTGTTGGTTTAGTGGACCTTTTAAGGTAAAGGAGGACGTTTTTGGCGTACTATTTGTCCCACATATTGATTTAGATTGCTTTGAAATGAATATAAATTTTAATTTTATTACCAAAACAAACAGTGAAAGCATTATTTTTCCACAGACGCTTTAAATGAGTTTCCTTTGCCGCTATGCGAAAGCGCGCGAAGCCCGCGGTCACTTCCGCCGGTAATGGCGTCGCCAAAATTATCGTGACGTCACGAAACCTGAATCATTTCAATCGATACTTACTTACTAGATATTAGATACTGCATTGTAACAATTACTATCTACATAGTTGATATACCTATCTACGACCGGCCGCTTAATCAGGACTTCATAAAAAGCGGAGCGAGCGCAACATGCGGATTGCGAATCTCTGTCGGACAAATTTACGATCTAAACTGGTCCAGAACCCGTATTCTGAATGATGCTCTTATCTCTCTCTCTCTAATCTCGACGCTCTCAAATATAATCAAGTATGTAATCATAGTGGACACGAGGGAAAATCTTAGTTAAGGCTGTCCTTAACAATGACATAAGCCACCTGTGTCTCAAACAGCGTTTACAAGCATTCAACCTTGAGCAAACCTTCCACCAACTTAGGGCACCACCGAGCTTCCTGGTCATTCAGTTCGGCCCAATTGATTGTCTACTATTCCTACCAAATCTATCCTATACAAGGGCTATACTCACTGGTCCTGCAAGGCGAGATCTCCTCAACCCTGGAGGCGTCGGAGCTCTTGGCGACGTAGCAGGTTCCCACGGGATCGCGCTGGTTCAGCTTGTACGACACGTAGGACACGTAGCGGGGAGCGCACGCCTGGAACAAACGTACAAGTTATTGTAGGTAACTTGAGTACAAATATACGACATAGCTAAGCTAAACCTCATTGAATTCGTTTTTATGGTTCCGTAACCCAAAAGTTAAAAATGGAATAAAATATATAATTTTATTGCCTGTCTGCCTGCCCGTCTGTCTGTCAAGACCCTTTCTTTCGGGATAGCGGAGAGGTATCAAGCTGAAATTCATGTGAAATACTCTCTTGGAGTGAACTATTCGGAGTTATTCAAAGCTCATTTTCTACAGTCGCATGGGTATCAAAATCAAAACCTACACTTTATTTCTTCATTCGTAAGTCGTAAGTCATATCTATTTATTTTATTTCTTTTTTATGTAAAATCCCTCATAGTTGCTTATTTCTTCTTTAAAGACGTGGTGTCGCCGGCTCTTTAATCGCCGCCGTTCATGAATTTGAGATATCCATCCCAATTCGTTACATTTAAACAGTACGTGGACTTCTAATTTAATGACGCATGTAATGAAATTGGTCGTAAGGGGTGCGCGCGAGTGCCGCCAGATGTCGCGGTGGCGGTGTTAGATCTTTATGGACCGCGTCTGCGCACGCGCATGTGGGACTGTTTTCGTTTAATTTGTGTGCTCGGGAGGAAGCCGTAGGGTTGTTTAGCGAGAAAACATCACTAGACAACTTGGTGTAGATATAAACTTTCATTTGGTGTGGTTCGTTGTTAGAAATAGCTCTGACTTACGAAATTACGAGTAAGCGAGTTCATGTGGAATTGGTCCGTAAATTATGTTGAAACACAGTCTAATGTCACATTTCACCGATATGGATAATAGCTAGCTAGTAGTTAGAGCCTAGGGTGCAAGGATCAAGGATGGACTAAATGGGGAGGAAGGGTAGGAGGTCCAAGGGCAATCAAAATCTAAATCGGACTCTGCATCTAGGAATATTGATATGCTAGTTACGTGTTCCAAAAAATAATAAATATCTTAAACACCTTAAGGTGCAGCGCAGACGGCACACTTTTTGTGCGATAGAGTCTGCGTCTGAGACATTTAAAAAGAGCATCTAGGTCTGCCGACAGAATATTCGAAGATGTGCATCGTGTGCGTTGAGTCTGTGAAATATCCGCGACAGATTTTTGCGCGTCGTGTGCGTTACTGCATATTATTGCAAACAAGTGCGTCACGGATAGTCTGTCGTCTGCGCTGCCTCTAGGATTAGTAGTTCACTTGTTAGTGTAAGACTGAATAACACTGATTTTCAGCCATTCCCACAACTCTTCACATGTTTAGTGAGATAATATGCAATGGGCCTGCTTTCGAATAACCTTAAGAAATAACAGAATTTTCTTTCCGATGAGTACAAGACAAAGAGTTAAATTAAAAATGCGGAACCTGGAACTGGTGTCTTATATTTTCGTATTATCTAGATCATGTATTTTTAACTGTCAGCCCTGCAAAGGTTACTACCCCCGAGCTTTACTCTGTTAGTGAAGATTAACTTCAGAACAGATTTCAAGTTCATACACACCGGAGTATTTCCAGAAATCTATTTCCGATGACATAACATCCCGATGGTGTAATTCAAACGAATATGAAGATAAATCAAGCAAAGGTGTGAGATAAACAAACATTTATTTTAATCTTGTAGCTATAAAAATAATGTGTTAGATGTTTAATGAATGGGAGGTTAATGTATGAAAGGTCTCGGATTGCTGTGAATAGTGAACACTAGCCATTTACCTAATGTGATTCTGTGGTCTACTGATAATTAGTGCCACCAAAGGACCAAGAGAACCCGAGTCTGGTCATGAATTATTACTAAGTTTTTCTGTCAAGTAATTATTACTTAGGTGCCGGGAAGTTAGCGGTGATAATCCCCTGTGCGTCGGAAATGTGAAAGCAGGTACATACCTTTTAATGCATGACTTAAACCAGGATTTTTGTTTGGCTTACGATCATAATACCCAGTTGTAAGATTCTAAATAATGTATGTTATTTTTTGGCAACCACTTTGCAATGAAAGGTTAAGTGGGTCTTGCGTCTGATGACTTTCCGGTCGTATCGAACTATCATTCCATCAGATCATATGGGGCAGTGCAGACGACAGACTATCCGTGACGCACTTTTTAGTCTGTGATGCAATTATATGCAGTAACGAATACGACGCGCAAAAATCTGTCGCGGATATTTCACAGACTCAACGCACATCTTCGATCATTCTGTCGGCAGAGCTGTAGGGACCTAGATGCCCTCTTTAAATGTCTCAGACGCAGACTCTATTGCACAAAAAGTCTGTCGTCTGCGCAGTCCTTAAGAGTAATAGAACAGAAAGTGCTAGTAGGTGTATGTTTGCGCATACGCTTGGTAACCATGAAGTGACACGTAAAATCAATCAAATACTCTATTTTGCTTCGAAATCCAACATACTGACGAGTCGACTGAACCAATTTAATTGAATCGTAAAACGTAACAAAAGATTGTCACCATACCTGTTTCAGTCCAATACCTACACTATTAACATTGTACAGCATTCAACAATAGTGTACACGGTTGATCGATTTAATTGAATCGCGACAAAATATTTTGACTATTCTTTAGTCCTATGTATAGTGTACATAATGTCGTAAAATTTTAGAACGCTTTCATCTGGGTGTGACGGAGTATTGTACTATTGCTGTAGTAGTGTCATATCACGTCGTAAAATTGTAATGCGCTTGGCATCAATGGTTACGAGACTTCAAATATTGATGTGTGGCTACTGGTGGTGACTACTCTCAATCACATTATCATAATTTCGGATTGTCAAGAAATTCCTTTAAAATTTTCATGCTACTCGATTTAATTTTTGACAATTAATATAATCCGACGGAGTGACGATTTGCGCAGGACGGCTGGCAAGAGCTGGATGCGAGAGGCCCGGGATCGATCTAAGTGGCGAGTATTGGGAGAGGCCTATGTCCAGCAGTGGACTGATGTGGGCTGATGATGATGATGAATATAATCCAAAGTATCAAAGCTACGGTTACCAAACCTCGCATGTTTAATAAGTATACTGATGGCATTTTATCTTGACCATTATAACTACTTAGCATCATCTAAACCGAAGTTATGAGGGTTCAAAAAACAGCGAAACCTTTCGAGTAAATGTAGGTTGTGCCCTTGCGCTTTGAAAGAAAGAAAGAAAAAACGTTTATTTAGTGCATAACAATACATGCCAATTTTAACAGCAACATAAAGGTAAAAAACGTGTGTAGGTATAGGCACATCTAACATAATAACACATTCACTATAGGGTAATGCACCAAAAGGGTGACCACTCAGCATTAGACGTGACTTTGCTGGGCTCGTCTTGGCGGGGGCTCGACCGTGCGCCCAGATGTGTGCTTGAAGTGTCGATAAGACCCGAAAGTCCGGTAACAGACTCGCGAGTGAGCCCTCACCATCGAGCCCGTAAAGCTTTACGCTTTACGATTGCGCATAATTCGTTTAAGATGTTTTATCAATGGCGGCGTTTAGAGTTCTTTCTGAGAAGTGTCGTATTGGTTCATCGAACCGAGATAGTGGTCCTGACTCATGCGGCAGCGTTGAAAAATTACGCGATCGCTCGATGACTAATCGAAGAGTCGATTTGAACTTTCTTTGATGGCTCAATTACTGTTTGAAGTGGGTCGTGGTTTCCACATCACACTTTTACGAGACAGATGAAGATAACTCGTTGCTTGTATGAGTGGAAAACGTGGTAGAGATTGTCTAAATTAAAATGACGCGCCCAACTACTTAATTATTTTATTTAGTTGGACAACAAATCAGAGAATTGCGATATTCCGACGATTGAGTCTGAGACTTTGAGAGACGATTGGGTCAACTGAACGACCAATTATGACTTTATATGTATTGTTATGTATTGTGTTCATCTTTGAAATTTCGTCAAAACACGGTTAAATCGTTTAACCCTTTAAAGCTGTGTCTGGACTCAGAACCCGTTCCTCTAGGGCTATCGGAAACTAATAATGTGCAATCGTTAAACGTTTACGGCCCGATGTTGGTTGTGGCCGAATGTTTGGCAATTAAGTTGGCCGCTAGCTGACCCCGGCTTTAGTTAGGTACCTACTTATCTCCTGGTGGTCCTGTTAAGTGCAGACCTAAATCGTATTACAATCTGCATACTTAGGAATAATATGTATTAACATATAATTCGTCAATTTCTGTGTGAAATAAATAAGTTTCAGGGGAGAGCAGAACAGCTAGTGCCTTTATTGAGTAGCGTTCGCGTGGTGGTCTAGATTACAGTGAATCGTTGTGTTATAAAGCTAAATTTTATAGCCCTACAATTGTCTTGTGCTAATGCGATTTCTGTACTAAGTAAGTATGAGCGATTCCCCCTACTTAAAACACTTAGGAAATGTTTCCGCTACGAAAAGCTATGCTTTATAACTTTCAAATCGCAAAGAGATTTTAATTTTGATTTTGTTTTCACTGTTCGTAGTAAATATTGATCTATTTTACGATAAATAAGTAAATACCTGAAACTATTTTTCATGCATATTCCCTATTCCGCTAACAAAACCAAGACATAAACTGCAATTCCAAATCAAGTGACTCAGTTAATTCCCTCAATCCGTCGCACGTAACACGTGAGCCTTGTGTAAACACTCCGGCGCATCCGTCAGGTCGCGAGGGCTTCGCGGGTGAGTCAGCTGTTCTTTGTGACGGTGACTCAGCGGTCTGATACCTTCAGTGACCGCAGCCGGACAGTGCCTTGACCTCTGCACAAAGGAGATTATGATTATGTCGCTTGAAATGAGCGAGCGAAAATGTAATGGCCGCATGTGTAATTTCTATTTGGTTTACATATCGAAATGACTAATTTTATGTCATCATCTTCATCATCACCAGCCTATTGCAGTCCACTGCTGGACATAGGCCTCTCCAGTTGCTCGCCACTCACGGCAAACATTTGGAGGATATGCCCATAATCGCCACGCTGGGCAGGCGGGTTGGCGATCGCAGGACGTAGCTTCTCGCTCCGATGACGCTGCTGCCCGTCATCGGTCTTGTTATTTAGCTACGCCTTCAATTGTGATGGTTATACCGCCATCAGTCGGTTGCCAGCGCCTCATTTGTTGTTCGGCAGGATGCACCACGAGCAGGTGAGGTTGGCTTGGAGCAAGGGTTAGGCACGGCAATACCAGGGGAGTCGCAGTTGCATAGCCGACCCTTAAGAAATTGTTGTAATGTATTTAGCGTATCAGCTAAACGTCAAAGTAATACGTCACGGCAGCAAGTCGGATGCACTCCTGCGCACGTGACGGGAACATGGCACCGTTCGCTACAAAGGCCTGCATTGTGTTTTGATTTACAGCGTGCCCAGACAGACGGATTGACAGACAGCCATTGTAGCTGGGACTGACGAGATACCAACTCATTTGGCTGAGGAGTTGTAGCTAAACTTTGTATTGTGTTGTCATTACTAGATGGATAACCGAATTGAACAAACATTGTTTAAGTTTGTGCTAAATTGTATGAGGCATAAAATAGACAGTATGGTTTATGATCGTGTTTATTTAAGGTTTGCATTGTTGTGTAACACGTTATGTTAAGTAAAGCGTTCTTGCAAAATGAGATATCTTCGTGTATGTAAGTTTAACACGTTGTCGATTTACTAAAGTGATCACCTGGTTATCGTAATCGCAGTGTGGGACCGTCCAACTTCAAATACAGTGGGACGATGACTTGGTAGGTGGGTATAGATGGCTGGTCAAGAATGGATACAGATTGTGTTCAGCAGTGCAACAGCAGTAGCTCGTCATCTCGATGGTTGGCAATCGTCCACTGTACGCTTTATGAGGAACTTCTTGCCACCAACTTTTTGCGACAGTCTTTCCGAACAGCTACGACTTAGGAGCCTTCAAGAAACGAGGGACTCCTATTTAAAAGGCCGGCAGCGACTCCACAGCTCTGGGGAATATAAGTTGACCATGGGCGGTGGCGACAGCTTGCCATCAGGCATCACGTTTGCTCGTGTGCCGCCTCTGGCATAAAAAAGTCGGTTGCCAGCTCCCCGTTCGTTATTCAGCAGGATGCACCACGGGCAAGTGAGGTTGGCTTGGAGCGAAATATAGGCCACTCCCTTAAATCCCTATTCCATATTTCTTCTTCTCTGTCGTAGATAGTCTCCTGTCCTACGCATAGGAGATCTTCCGCGTGGCCTTGTCCCTTCCACCTTTCCCTGAACGGACAGCGCTCTATGGAATCGTTATTCCGCCTAGAGACATGTCCGAAGTACTGCAAAATGCGCGACTGTACTACGGGAGACAAACGCTGTGTGATGCCCAATTGTGTGATTCCATATTACATTTTGTTTATTTCGAGCCCAGTCCAAGCTGGTCACCATGGCAAGTGCTCCCATCGGCACGGGGCACCCTGACCCAGTTAGCGCGCGCAGCCGCAGCGCTATTCCGGGCCCGTATGTAGGCCGGGTGCGCTGTGTCAATTGCCGGTGGAGCTTGTGTAACTGGGCTTTTGGAGATCCGTGGTGGAATAATATGAACATAAGTACATAATTATGTGGAGACGCGTCTCGACAAACGTAATGTAGGACGCCCTCGAGCCAGGTGGAGTGACGATTCGCGCAGGACGGCTGGCAAGTGCTGGCCCAAAATCAATCAAGGTGGCGAACATTAGGAGAGGCCTATGTCCAGCAGTGGCCTGATGATGATGACATAATTATGTAGGTATGTTATTTCTTTGCATTACTTAAAGTCCGGGAGGGAACTAGAAGGAGAGTTTTTTTTTATATTACTAGGGTTGATTTACTATAGGTAAACTGATCACTATAGATACATTGATAAAATGGCTGCCGACCCACCTGATGGTAAGCGGCCACCGCAGCTTATGAACGCTTGAGACACCAGGGCGCAGGGGCATCACATGCACTTTGCCGACTCTTAAAAATCCTATTAACCGTAGATTTGAAGTGCCCCATACTGTATTCCCCTGAGCAACTCTCGGCAGGGAAGCTCATTCCACAAACGCGGAAAGGAATTCCTCTGATATCGGCCTTTCATGCTTTGTATAGGTATATGAATGGAAATATTAAATAAGAAACAAAGCACCTAATTTGTGCAATGACAGCCTACATAGATGCCGCCCCGTTTAACAGACCAAGAACAAAAACGTAATAATCTACGGAACGCTGCTGCTAAACTGTCCGTTCTTACAAATACCAATATTTTTATTTACGATCCGCTTATTGGCGGGACCGCATTTAGATGTTTCATAACTATGATTGATGCGCGCCGCCAGCAAATCGCAGCACGATGCACTTGCATCATTGCAACTCGCTACTGTACTTTATGTGAACTGTGTGGCACAAGATTCGGTATTTACGACTGCATACACCGTTTTCCTTATTTCATTTAAGCGAAATGACATCTGTTTAACAGATGCGCCATTAAAAGACTAAAATAAATTGAAAAGAGAGAGATCTGTCTTGATAATAACCTATAAGCAGTATTTTTGTTTCGCATATTATCTTTCTTGTGTGACGGAACAGAATACAAATCTCTGCCACGAAGTGACTACGGCGGTATTTCTGGATAACCAGTACTTCATTAGCGCTTTACATCAGGCGATGGAAGACCAATAAGCAGTGTTACTGTTAAGAATAGAAGGGAAAAAGAGAAAGGTAAGAAAACTGGGCTCAAAGGAAAATTAAAATATAATATAAGAGTAAAAAATAACAGAAAATAAAAATAACACGCACCTCGCACGACCGCAGCACATACGAATTTTCAATGAACAAAAGAGAAACAAAAAAGTAAAAAAGAAAAGAGGTTGGCCTATGCGGCCAGTCCGTAACAGTTACTATAAAAAAGAACATTGTTGATAATTAGAAAATTATTGAGGATATATTGATCTCCATATAAATGTTCTCAGAGCATCTGCTCTAAGTTATGTCTTATTAACGATCTGATGACCATGACTTCAGCTGTAACCTATCTAGAATTCGACATGAGGAGGTTTCCTGGAGCATTCTCTCTTTAAGCCAATATCTAAATCTTGTGTTTATATCCTCCACTTCTGAAATTTATCTGGAAGAGATGGCTACGAGCGATAAGACCGCCTAAATTGTACTATTTAAATTTGTAATGTTGTGTTTTGTGCAAAGAAGAATATCTAATTATCTAGATATCTATCGCGCATGTAACTTATCAGCGGAGTTTCTTGTTCTGATATTAAATTTTAATACCAGTACAAGAAACTCAGCTGATTATCCCACAAACCGTTGACCCGACGCGCACAAATCCATTGTTTATAAATAACACTAGCAGCGACGACAACGACCGACGACGGAAGCTTTGCGCGATAAGCTCGCTCCGGATTACAAGGAAACTGAGCCCCTTCACGAGGAAAGAGCTCTCTTTTTTATACAAGTCTAAAGAAAGATTTCAAGCAAAGAAACGCTCGCACTGTCCAATTCTCCACCGCTAATTTTAAATGTCACACATTGGAAATATCTTCCTCTGTACAGCGAGACTAACGCCGACTAACTGATCTATGATAATTGTGTTGTATATGAATGAATAGGTTTTTGGGATCTGTGAGTCCGCGCGTCGCATAGTATAGGTAACGTTTGTGAATACGGGTGTGTCAATGACCGACTCAAAATGGTAGTCTTTAGGTCTTTAAGCGACTACATTCTGTACGATCCATGTAATTCATTCATTCGATTCCCCTCATCCCTATCTTGACATCGAAAAAGCAAGGGTACGGGAAGAAGTCAAAGTTTTATCGTAAAGTCCAAACCCAGTGCTCTCGTCTCTACCTTTATGAAAGGCCATGACATAGAGCTATTTGATTAGTACTTGTTCCCTAAGGCTTCATAATCGCCTTATAAAAGACTGTGGCCAAACGCTAACACTCTACGATTAATAAATAAATTAAAATACGCCAGTTGTCATTTCCACAAATTATCCGACATTACGAAAATAAGGGATCAGACGTAACCCACTATTAAATGTCCAGCGAATTCAATCTGCACGCCCAAAACAAACAGCCGCATTCAAAAAATTCTCTCTGGAATCAATTCTCGTGGGTAAAGAGCGATAAATCAATGGTTGCGCCCGCGCCGGCGGCTCGCCACGGTTGTAATTTCCTGTGGAACGGTCAACACTTAAATCGATTATGCTCGTGCGCATGTGGAACAATAAGTGAACAGTGATTCAGTGACCACTTTTTGTGAAAGTACTTCAAGCCGATTGTAGTATCGTCATTGTAATCGCCATTTATTTATTACGAGTATTTATTAGATTGTATGGAATTTTGACAATGAAAAATGGTCTCGAAATTCTGAAAAAATCGATTCATGCTTTCAGGTTACGAATCATTAAAATTATGCAAATATAGCTAAATACTGGTTAAGGCTGATGACGGGCAGTAGAGACTTCGAAGCGAGAAGCTACGCCCCGCGATTGCCAACCCGCCTGCCCAGCAGCGTGGCGATTATGGGTCTCCAAATGTTTGACGAAAGTGGCTAACAACTGGAGAGGCCTATATGCATCAGTGGACTGCAAGAGGCTGATGATGATGATTAAATACATTATAAAAAAATGACGATCAAAATAAAATCGAATGCAACTCTGTACTAAAATTATACTTACAAGTGAATATCGTAATAAAGTTAAATATTTATTTCCATTCCATGCCAAATAACTATTTTAAAATTCAGTAACTTGTTGAAGCGATAACTTTAGCTAGGTGCTACATCTGTAATTTCCTGCGGCACGGCCATTTAATCGATTATGCGCGTGCGCAGATAGCGTGGAGTGAGGCGCAGGATACGTCTAAGTGTTCGAACATGTAAGGAGCGGACGCGATGCGTTAAAGGAAAATTAAACCGTCAGGAATTCCATGGCTTATTTTGGAAAGGAATAAAATAGGACCAAAACTGTTCCCTTGAAGTACTACCAAGTTATTGTATTATTTATTTGAAGAAAAATATTAGCAGATCAGATTTGTACACATAGTTAACGTAACGTTACCTTTTAATATAGGTGTTAATATAATGTGTTATTACTTAAACATTTACCTACGAGAATTCATAAAGATGATATTATTTGCCTGACAAGCAACATTGTCAAATGCTCTACAAAAATTGATATGCATAAAATTTCACTGAGACAAGAATATGAATGTTAGAAAGTAAGCTTGAAATAAACGACAATGCAAAAATTTACTATCAAGGAGTTTATCGGCTTTTAGTCTTGTAGTTCATTATCTTTATGGCACTTACCACCATTCATGAAATTCATCAGTAATCCATCACGCCCGTTACGAAGACAAGACTTTTCAAAACCTTAAGATATCCTTAAGAAAAAAAGTGATAAACTTAATACCGCCATCACTGTTACAACCGCTACCGCTTATCTGACCGCGATCACTAAGTGGAATGCTATGTTCACACGTGCCCACTGTTAAGGGATTTACGCAGAACGGGCCGCGCCGATTTAGTGCTACGTCCCGCAAGTTTCCACATATTTTTGTGGTAGCGGTTAATGGCAAACTCGTGTGTGTGCCTGGAAGAAATTTGGCTTGGCTGTAAAACTGTCTAAATGAATGCGCAAATAAACAGAGGAAATGCACGGGTTTGAATAGTTATGGTGTTGGTTCAGCCGCGTTCAGTTTGGATGGAAATAAATTTCGGCCATTAGCAATGGTGCATAACTAACCAATCAGATTAATCGTACGGTTTTATAATTAGCGCATAATGCTAAGTTTTATATAGCTCGTTCATGTCCAAATTGATGCAAGTTTCATTAATACATAACGTTTTTAAATAACAAGATCAGCCTAATATTGTTAAAAATCGTCTCTCAGAGGCATACCTTCTGCAGTCCATATGCTATAACGTCTCTGCAGACTTATCACTACTTTAAAGACTAACTTAATGATGCTTTAGCTCTCTAAACATTAAGACAGAAAAGTATTTGAATCCCACTTCTGCCTATCTCCAAAAAGTTGCTGTGCCCTTTAGGTAGTAAGCATCATTCATTTGTAAAACAATATGAAAGTAAAGTTTACTGTTCTTTGCTGGTGTTCTGTCGAAATATACTGAACCTAGAGGATTTCCTCATAAAACACATGTGCAGCATTTGTAAAAAGACTTAAACAAGGTTAAGCTTCTAATGTATTACAACCATTATCTAACACCTTATTTAGCAATCTCGTCCTTATCCACAATGGTAGCGTTATGCAGATTGGATTGCAACACACATCTCCTTATTTAAATTAAATCGCGGGTGCCATGTAGTCATTACAGATTCAATTAAAATATTTGCAAGTTAATTAAGCGGGATTAACTTGCTTAATTATGCGAAATATGTCGAATGAACGTTAAATCGTCTGGTTTTATCTTATGTCTTGTGTTCTAGTATAATTTTGAACTGCTGTGCTGTCGACATATCTACTTACCGATCCGACCTACTGCGGTCAATTGTGGTGACTAAGGAAAATACACCCATTTTCATTAGAGGAGGCTTATGTCCAGCATTGGACTTCTGAGCTCATGATAATGACGATGCCGTCGACATTCTTAGAAATATTTTGCTATGCTAAAATTTCATAGACATTCGCTGCTTTTTATCTTTAGTGGTAACACTATGACTTGTAGACTGTACTATGATACATTAAAAACGAGTGGAGAAATTACTTGAAAGAAAGTACAAATGAAATAAAGTTCGACAGAACTTATCAATAATTCACACAGCTTGAAAGCGAAAGAAACGTATCACACTAACCCAGTATGAGAAGTTATCGATATATGAATACCAGTTTTTCCAATCATTAAGTAGGTACATATCTTTAGTTACATGCCACTTGTTCTTGCCAACGTACGTTGGCTCATCTCAAAGCAAGAATTTAGGTCTACCGTCAATGCGATGTTCTAGGAAGGCGGTTCCTGATCTGTTATCTGGAAGAGCAAAAAGCACCAGCTTAGCTGTTGAAGTGCTGTTAATTTTCGAGAATCCGCCAGCGAGCTGTTTAGGGAGATGCGAAAAAAGTGGCCGGTGCATGCAGCGGTGCACTGCGGTATATGGGCCCTTCGATAGGGATGGCGAGGGAGAGTAATGTAAACATTTGTAGTGTTGCTTTCTTTACCAAATAAGTAACTTTTATTTTTGTCCTCGTGGTTTCCGGATTTAAAGTAGTAGAGCACCCTATCTCTTGGGTATCGTGTAAGACGGCTAAGGGTATAAGAGGAAACGAGTAGCAGCGTTAACCTGGGTACAAACAAAAGCGATCATCAGTCCACCTGGCCTGGGGAGGCATATGTAATGTAGTGGACGTTTTGATGCTGATGATGATGATGATGAATTTTTCTTTTACGACGTGGAGTACGTCATCCAAACACTGCAGCTATGTCAAGCGATAACTTGTTATTACTGTATTATCCATAATATGTAGTAGAAGACATAATGAATGTCTCTCTTCTCACTAACATTATAAGACGAGAGTTGTTATGTCTTATTACCCAGTAATACACAGCTTATTAAAATCATGTTTATTTTAGCATGAACAAAAAGCTTACTTGCAAATTACTGCCATGAAAAGAAAACTTTTTCATAATTACGAACGTGAACCAAGATTGATTCCATCCGAAAGTTTAATGCGAATATATTACTTCAATAAAATATGTATTCATTAAATCATTGAATGAAGAATATATTCAATAAAAAATATTTACAGCCCTGCACGAACCGGACCTTTATTGAACAACTCGATTGATCTTATCCGAAGAGATAAATCTGCTTTTTGCATCAATACACTCATAATAATGGCGATGGCAATTGAAAGTATGAAAAACTGAGGTCTATCCGCGTGTTCGTCTGCAGTTATAATAATGTGGAAAGTTCAAATGACTTAGTTATGTAGAAATGGATAAAGGAACAGACATTTTTTAAATCCTGGAATACTTATCAAAGATTTGAAAAAAAAAACGACCTCCGATTGTAAGAAGGCTCCAGGAAGACCAATCCAGTGCATCGGTGGACTGTCCCTCCGGTCGAGACAAATTTTCGTCCCATTCGATTACGGGAGTGAAAGAACAAAGTGTGATTTGACTTCGAGATAGCCTGATTTGTGAGAAATTCGGTCAGGAGTTAGAGAGAGTATTATATTAGGTACTTATGCTATACAATACTCTTTCAAATTTCATGATTAATGGGCGACCCTGTTCACAATGATACATTGTGTGCATACGAGAGCTCATATGTCGCGAACATATGTTGGACATGCCCAAAAACTAAGGAAATGTGACAACCGTTACCCCATAGTACCTACACATTCGTCCGAACACGCTCCGCGCATACATATGAGACGAGTGAGGATTTACTCTAAGTTCCGTTAATAAGGTTTCGGATTCGTACGACTCTTCAGTGAATGCTATAATCATATTCTTCTGATTGAATGAGAGATTCAGTTGGATGAGCAGATCATCTCGAGAGAGAAGTGAGTGAATTAATAATGGACTTAGCTATTTAAAATTCAACATTTATCTATGATATTCTATTCTATTGTAATTTATATTGACAAATGAACCTTTAGTATATAACTTCAACCTATGAGTATCCAAACGAATATTCTGCTCGTTCTAAAGCTCTTGCAGATTTAGATGTAAGATATCAAAAAAATTCAGTATATTTACAACATTTTCGTATGTCTCTTGTAAAATAATGGGTTTCTGTTTCGTTCTACGTGACAGCTCGAAATTTCGTAAACGGTCTTGGGAGTAAACCTTCCACTGTCATCGTCTTAAATGGCGATGTTTTTGTGACAGATCTCTCGATGACATTTTCTTAATGTGCCCCGCATGAGTTATTGATGTAGTATTTGATTTCGTCAGGTTTTTGAAGAATTGATTAAGTGCTTGACTGTACCGGTTACTGCACATGTTATTTCTTTTTGGCAAACAAAAAGTTCCTACAAACTTTAAATATTTTCCAATAAATAAATTAATGTATGTAGGGAAGTTTATACTTTATAAGTAAACTGCCTAAATTACATATCTATATCAGTCTTTCACTGTTCAATCTATCTTTCTGTGGAATAACCTTACACTTTCATAAGATCCTCCCAATCGTTTCCGCATAATATGTACTACGAACATTAAATTTATAATGTAAAGAATATATATGTATCTATCTACCTTTACGTATATATGCAATGGGTATAGGTTGATGATGATGATTACATAATACCAGTGCTTAATTCTTCTACTTAATCTATACAAATGTGGGTTATAAATACCCCGCTCATTTGCGGTAACTACCGTTTTTCATCCCACCGGCTCTAATTGTGCACGGTCCCACCGACCGTTACCCGCCTCCGAAGGGTTACTAGGAATCTCTATAAAAGGGTTACCGCACGGTCGTGGGGACCGGTTTTTCGGATTTAACCATAACACTTGTATGGGTTGCCGTTAGTGTTAGGTGAAGCAAAAAAGAGTTCCTGCTTCCCGGGGCAGAAGTAGGTAAGCAGGTACATTTCTAACTAGGTTTTTTTAAGTAATTCGGGTACAGGAAATATGTAGAATCTGGTCTTATCGTTATGCCGCCTTGCTTTCTGGACCGATTTCTAGTCAGGGCAAATCAGAAAACTCTTTTTGGTTCTGGCAGACGCGCCACAGTTTGATCCATCATTAGGTACTAATCTTTATTAGTTTTCATAGCCTGGCGCTAAGGTTCGTCCTTTTTCTTTTAGAGAAACTATAAAATGGTGCCTAAAAAACAAAACTCTGGTGGAAATAAGAATAATGAAAGTACCCCAAATAAACTCACTTAAACATTACCACCTTATCCCTTCTTTTAATTATCCTCTACTCGAAGAATATCTGGAAGAGAACGCTTAAAAATAATACTAAAGATATATTAAATTCAATTATGTATTAGATCTTATAGTTTTAAGCGGTCTCTATCAGACATTCTTCGGGTAGAGGATAATTAAAAGGTCATATTGAAGAGACTTTATTTGTTACCTTCATTGTTATTATTTTCACGATACGAATTTGGTTTCTTAGGCATCAGGATAGATGATGTGCCTAGTTTTAATTCGCCTATTTGGTGTGCAAAAATATCTATCTATCTATCTTTAATATTAATACACAGAATAAACACAAAACCACATTCATCAAAAGGAAGTTTCATTTATCTCAAACAGCCCTATTTTATCATAGATAATTGGTTTCTATAAACACCAATGGCTAGTCACAATCCATTTGAAAGGGACTGCATGAACCGGCAATAATTTCAATTGTGCCTAATACTCTCAATTCAATTGCGGCCAGATAGCTACGAGTAATACTGTTCCGCAAATCCCGGAGCGTGAGCGTGATCGAGGCTTGTATTCATAAGAAGATCTGATGATCTTCTTATGAATACAAGCCTCTGTCTAAGTTGGCCGCAGTGGATGATAGTGCAGTGAGGCAAGTTTGCCGTGTAAAGATAAAAACTGGTAATAGAAAGCTATGAACGTAAATCTCTTTCTGTATAAACTGTACTTTTAGAATTACTTACCTACAAATGTCAACTTGTAAGCTTGGAATTGGTACTTATTGGATGAAGAGTGTATCATAGTGTGTCATATCGTGTCATTTCTCATCAAATCTTAGAAAAAAAGCTTTTCCCTTTCCTAATTAGTACCAGATTAATATCATCTGGTCATGATTATAATTAGGATGAACTCGTAGAAGAGAAAAACTATAACTATAAAAGTCATCATAATCATCATCATCATCAGCCTATTGCAGTCCACTGCTGGACATAGGTCTCTCCAGTTGTTCGCCAACTAGGGCAAACTTCTGGAGGATATACCCATAATCGCCACGCTGGGCAGGCGGGTTGGCGATCGCAGGGCGTAGCTTCTTGCTCCGGTGACGCTGCTGCCCGTCACCGGCCTGTGGTATTTAGCTATGCCTACTACCGTGATGGTTTTAGGACTGGTGGCGGCACCAGTCGGTATGCCAGACTATAAAAGTATGTTTCTTAAATTTGTCGCTAATCGAATCCGGAACTTTCAGACAGATATTTCATAGTTGATATTTCATAGCAACAGATATACACGGCAAGCAAGCTGGTTGACGGCTGGTAAGTGCTGGATGAGAGAAGGTCAAAATCGAGCACAGTGGCGATCCTTGGGAGAGCCCTATGTCCAGCAGTGGGCTGATGATGATGATGAGATATATAGTGGTCTTATCATCTCCATGCAAAATAATGGGGGAGTGGAAGGCTCTCACCTCTAGCTAAACAGACAGGCAGTTGGCAGAAAGACAACATCTATAGCAGAAAGTAGACTTCGTTACTGCTATTCCCTGCAGTGCGGTGGGGTGGTGCCCCGATAGTATCAGCGGGGCTAATGCTCGATAGTATCGCGTAAGTTATTACGAGAGGCGCGACAATATCTGCGGTCATCACCGCCGGACACGCTGCGCGCGCGCACTGCGACTTATTTGTGTGCGAGGCGAGTGTGCCGTACCTCTGGGACGTGTGTTCGGACCCTTTTCGTGTCAATGAGATTTTAACTTAGAATTGTATTTAGATAGATAGATAGATATTCTTTATTGCACACCAAAGAGTTTACTTAAAACTAGATACACAGACAAATCGAGGTACAATATAGGCGGCCTTATCGCTATGAACTGTTTCTTGTTACTAAGACATCACATTCTTTATAGTGGTGTCTACTGACAAAATGAGCCTTTTAGAAAGCCAGAATATCATACTTACCTAATGATTATGAACCAGAGGTCTACGATATAGATTCATAACATATTAATATTGAATGTTGAACTTTCAGGCCCTTCTGTCAATAAAAAAACTTTTTTTTTTTTATAAAAAGAGCATTCAGGATGATCTCACTCCAATTGATGGTAAGCGGCCGTGAGATCCAAATGTAAGGTCGACAGGCACAATAGGGCATACCCACCGCGCCTGTCGCCCTTACCCTGAAGGCCCACTGAGATGCCGTTTCACGCCCCGCCTAAAGAACCCAGGATTGTAAGAGGAAGGAAATACATGAGCTGGAAGGGCATTCCATGACTTAATGGCACGGGGCAGGAACGAGGAACTGAACCTCTTGGTGCGCGCCACTATTGTCTGTATGGTATGCGGATGACAACGCTGTCCAGCACGTGTTGTTCGGGAGAGGAAAGGAGACGGAGGAACGAGTTGGAATAACTCTTCGGAGCATTCCCCATTGTAAAGACGATAGAGAACACTAAGACTGGCAATGTCTCTACGTAATTGAAGAGGTTCTAGGGTCTTGTCCTATTAGGACACTTCAGATAATTTTATTATAACATGAGCTACTTTCTTTTGGATCTGACATCCAATAGTCTTAAGCTGAATCTTTAGTTTGCTAGGGGTCTTCTAAATATAGCAAACCTATAACAGTGCCCTGTTTAAACGTATTAAACTTTGTTCATTACAAAAAAAAAGCAAAACGTAAAACTGTTCGCACGTAAGCATCTAATACTGCCTTCAACACCGAAGCTTCATCACTATAAGCCGAGCACAAACAAAAAAGCGCTCGTATGCGCGTGCGCACAAAGCGCCATTGTGCGCGGACGCGGTCACGCGGCAATCGCGCTCAGGGTTGCTGAATTGCGTAACTTTAACGAACCAAAAGTTCTATCAAAACATGGTACTTTATGGACTTTTCACATGCCCGCGGTGCATCCTGCTAAATATCAAACGAGGCTCTGGCAACCGACTAGTGACGGTATAACTGTCGCAGTTGCAGCCAACTGATTAAAATAGTCATAGCGTTGTTAAGTCAAAGGGCTAGCTGTTTGAACGGCTTTAATCAGTTGGCTGAGAAATAACCATCACAATTGAAGGCGTAGCTAAAAAACACATGCTGATGATGGGCAGCAGCGTCACCGGAGCGAGGAGCTACGCCCTGCGATCGGTAACCCACCTACCCAGCGTGGTGATTATGGGTATAGATGAACCTCAAGATGATTAACCAAAGTGACGAACAACTGGAGAGGACAATGTCCAGCCAGTCCAATAGGCTGATTGATGATTAGATTTCTTTCCGTATTGAAATCTGTTGGCATACCTCAAACCCCTTCTTAGTCTTTATTTGTTAGAATTATTTCAATTCAATTTTACACCTTAAAAATATGTTGTTTTTTTTTTCCTTTCTTTTATAATTATTTGCTTACATGCTGTGATTGCCTGTAATTGTAAGGACAGTTAACATCATAGCTTTAGTTACTGTATTATAATTTAATGTATTACTGTACCTTATGTTGATAATCCAATAAATAAATGATGATGATGATGATCAAACAAAAGAATTTTCCAATATGTACGTACATATCAATATTTAGGTTTGGGTACATCCTTATTCGCCTATCGAAAAGGGGCGGGGCTTCGGGACGGGCTTTGTGCGGGGTGTGGAAATAGATAGCTCCTCATTTTGTTTAACAATTAACTTTTTGCTCGCCATTGTTGCGTTTCGCTAGGAGTCGACGTAATGCCCATTGTGTTGACGTGAGTTACTGAAGAGGCGTGCCCGCTTTAGTGGTAGAAATTTATTGTATCAATTTTTTTTTTCATAAATTTCAAATGGTAAATAAACTCTAGAGAGGAAGGGCATAGCGAATCTTCGCTCGAATTGAGCCGCCCGTCCGGGGAAGGACCTCCACCCTATAGAATACCGCAGTCAAATGACCTCTGGGTCGTGTTTCTGCCGGTGAGTAGGGTTTCCGGAGCTCGTGGGGGGGTTAGGGTTGGGCGGGCATGGCAGTGGCAACTGACAGGTAACTGACCAGTTACTTGCCCGTTTTCACAGCGACTTTGGCTTCTCTTTCGCTTTCCATCAGGCTAAGGGAAGCCATTATGTCGAGCCACTATAAAAAAAAAACATTGACCTATAGGCTAACTCTTTGCCTTCGCAAAGCCTTTGAAGGCTTTTGACGTTTATTTAGGTAGATAATAATATGTGTCCCATTTCTCGGCGGTCAACGGATTAATGCATGCTATAATTAAGACTATTTTTCCGTGTGGTAACAGAAAATTATACAGATCCCGCCTCATTTCTTCATGTGGGTGTCGTAACAGTCGATTAAGGGACTTCTTGATGTCTCGGCTTCTCAGCCGGTGGTAGAGTTTACTAGTATCTTCGCTTTCCATACTGTACTAACATATCATATTAAAAAAAAAAAACTGTGATTTGCTCAAAAGTAGCTATGACCTATGATTCATGTAATCCATTTTTTTATAAGAAGAGCTTTAAGGATGACCTCACTCCACCTGCACTCGACAAGCATTATAAAACAAACCTGTTGTGCCTGTCGCCCTCACCCTGAAGGCCCACTGAGATGCCGTTTCACGCCACGCCTAAAGAACCCAGTATTGTAAGAGGAAGGAAACACATGAGCTGGAAGGGCATTCCATGACTTAATAGTACGGGGCAGTTTGTCAAATTGAATGTTTTTTACTATTAAACAATCTCCATAAGGCCCGGGATCGATCGAAGTGGCGAGTATTGGGAGAGGCCTATGTCCAGCAGTGGACTGATGTGGGCTGATGATGATGATGATGATGATGAATCTCCATAAACAAATGACGCATGACCAGCAAAATTATGATCAGTCCAGACCATGTCAGGACTTGCTTTGAATACTAGTGCATTAGTTAACGCCTGTCTCACACCAGCATTGGCGAGAAGCGATATGCAATAAATTTAATATGGCGACGACGCCGGCGCAATAACGCTCTATTGTGCCCTGAGTACAAAGACCTTAATGGAGCCATATACTTTGACTGGAATTTACGGAGTATCAGTACGGTAATGGTTCATACCAAGATCCCACGTCACCATCACCCAAGGCGCGTTGACGGTGTATTCCGGGGTTTTTTAAAGGGTATTCTCCGTCTCGCTACCATCTAGAGGCGGAGCGAGTCCCACATAACCTACTGCGTCCCCGAGTAGCAGGTATGCGTAAATGCATTTTCCCCCGGTGCAACAAAAAAAAATCAGTACGGTGTCACTTAGAACCTTGCCCTTTGTATAAATAGAGGTTTGGCATAGCGAATCTTCGCTCGAATTTTGCCGCCCGTCCCGAGAAGTTCCTCCACCTCCACCAATATCACAGCCAAATGACCTCCGGGTCGTGTTTCTGTCGGTGAGTCGGAACCTGGTTGAGTGCATCGTCATGTTTGTTTGAGCATGACTATTCACGATTGTTTGCAAAAAAAAGAACTATTTCAATGAGCACCACGTTATGATGGCGATCACTCCTAATACTCCCCTGGGATAAGAGTGTGCTAAGAGTACCAGATAATATGTAGAGACTGCAGGCGTCAAACAAATTGTCATTGGTAACCGAGAAAATAAGTTCTTCACATGAACGTTTTTCCAGGGTAGGAACGATCTTGAATCCTACCCTGGATACTACAGAGTAGGATTTGAATCCTACCATGGTTGACTACGGCCCGCAAGAAAGCAGTCCTGTACTACCTGGCACTAGGACTAGACAATATCAGTAATAGACAACAGCCAAGTACCATAGATAGCAAACGAAAGATAATAACTTTATTGGACCTCCAAGTAAGGGTCGGCATCTGTGGAGGCAAATTGGATGAAACACAATAACTATCCCATAGCCGTCGACGGTGATGGGTGTACAAACAATAACACGGTTTGCTTTACCATAAAAAGAGATCGGAATCGGACATCAGCTGTTAAATGTCCTCAGGTAAAATGACCAAATGGGGATTGGTGATTGAACACGAAGTCTTGAAGAATTGCTTTATCCTAGGAGGTGATTCTTCATATATTGAAGATAAGGGCAATAGCTACTCGTATCCTAGGGGTGAGAGCCTTCCGCTCCCCCAACAGTCCGGTGATGATGACAAGGCCGGCCTGGCCATCATTGTAGTCATTTAGGAAAAAAAAAAGCTACTCGTATATGTGGATCAATAATGTAACATTTCATGGTAACTTGGGTCACAGCGGCAGCCCAAGCCGATTTTTTTTCCTAAATGACTACAATGATGGCCAGGCCGGCCTTGTCATCATCACCGGACTGCGTTTGTCATTTCCATCAATACCCTCTTTTCTTCTGTTTTTATGAAAGGAACAATTAAAAATGTATTTGTAAATGGATTCAGATGTGTCCTACCAGATTATATATTTTTTGATGAACAACGTGAAAGCTAACGTCACACACATAATAAATGAAGCAGTTATCTTCCCATCAAATACTTATATCTTGATTGATCACGAAACTTTAGAGAAAACCACTGATCATATAGTTACTTGCAGAGAAAAGTGGCAGCGCTCTATAATTAAAATGTGAAGACCAAAATGAAGTTCAAGTAATTCATCACAGTTGATTAATAAGTCCCTTCCCGTAATGACCACGTAACAAAGGGTGGAGCTTCAAGTAAGGCCGGGCAAGACAAATGAGCATAGCTAAAGGATGAATTTATAAACGACTTTATATGAAATTAATGGAACAAAAAAAAACTATTAGTAATTCTGGAGTATTGTGAGAAAAGTTCTAGTTTGCTATGTTGCTAGTATTTAATTTTGCAAACTAATAATTTTGATAGATTTTTTTATGTACAATGTTATCACCGCTAAGTACATACTCTACATAAACCGTCTGTAACAACCGCACACTCAAACTTTAGGCGTTAGTGGATAAACTTTAGGCGTTGGACAATACAACGTTGATTGGAGAAATTATACATTTGATTTTTTATAGTAGCTCGACATAATGGCTTCCCTACGCTTGATGGAAAGCGAAAGAGAAGCCCAAGTCGCTGTGACAACGAGCAATAAACTGGTCAGTTACCTGTCAGTTGCCACCGCCATGCCGGCCCAACTCCGACCCCACGAGCTCCGGAAACTCTACTCACCGGCAGGAACACGACCCGGAGGTCATTTGGCTGCGGTATTCTATAGAGTGGAGGTCCTTCCCCGGACGGGCAGCTCAATTCGAGCGAAGATTCGCTATGCCCTGCCTCTCTTATACTTATTATGACTTTATATGACGAAATCTGCACGTAAATAATGCAACAAATACAAAGTGTTAAATAAATATCAGACAACATCACATACATTGCTCCGACCCCAAAGGAAGTAGCTTAAGCACTTATCGTCGCTGCGCGTCCAATACCGCGGAAGAGCGCTTTGTTAATACCGCGTAACAGCAAAAGGGACAAAATTGAAATATCGCGCAAAATGTAGGTAAATGACAGATAATATTATGTTTTTTCTGTCTCCTGTAAATTCGCGAAAACGCAGATACGCGGTTTTTACAAACTGCTCTTTCGCGGTATTGCACGCGCAGCGACGTTATACAAATAAAGAGTACAGAACAGAATATTGAATACATTATTGTGAGTGATTGGTTAAATATCAATCTATTTTCATTATCTACTCGTAGTACGAAAATTGCAAAACATAATTATCATATTCAATTAAAGTACCGTAAAATACGAGTGTCAGGGAAACTAGCATGAATATTTACATAGAATATTTAATAGAGTTGTCGGACAAGGACTCCGCAATTACGAAAACTTTGTTGCTCAGGTCGAATTTTGTAACATTTTACTGAGGTAGATATTATAATTTACCCTACTTCCAAATACCTAAATTAATTTATTCCTCAAAATATTGAATTGTTTAATAAGTAGGTATGCTGCACAGTATTAAAACATAAAACACATAAACACTTCTACTACACTTCAGGCGAGTTTCGGTATCAGTCGGTAACCAGAATAATCAAACATCAGCTACCAATTCAATGATTAGGTTACTTGTCCATGTCCATTGCCACAACAACTTGGCGCTTATCTTTATTATGAAGGTAAAAAGATTCTTAATAAAAATATAAAAAAGATGAATATTGTCTACTACAAAAATAAAAAGAAAAAATACGACGGCGATGACTTCAGCCAACAAACAGTCGATTTATGTACGATCAGTATATATAAGTACTAATATATTTATTTTAAATAATAGACAACTTTTTATCAAACCAACTTTAAATAGAATCCCATTGTTACTTCACTTGCCGTCTTGATCGTAAAAAGACGATCAGTTAAGTATCTGATAATAGATTTTTTTCTCGTAAAATCTTATAGCTCGTGCGTGACCAATCCCAAATCTTTCTTGTTTCATAGTTAATGGGTTTTTAAGTACCCCACTATTAATAGCTTTGAGATTTTATGCTCATTTCCGAACTCTATATTACGTTAATAAGCATGAAATTAAGATACTTCTGATTCACTCAAGTTTTGTGGTAATAAATTGTGGATAATTAAATGTGGACGATGAAAAAGTATTATTTATTAATAACGTTAGAAAACGAGCTTACTCGATACAAAGATTACGAGTACGATTTAAATCGTTTCATAACCTAAAGCTTCTGTTCATTTTCTATAATATTTCCAGTACGTGAAAAGCTCTGGAGTAAGTTTTCTTTTTGAAGCGGCTATATCTTTGGCATTGTAGAGTCTATGTGGTAGCCCTTTAGGTAGGATGTGAAAACATCAGACGCTTGCTCGTCCAGTTTCTATAATAATAAAAAAATATATGTATACTTTCCCCCAGCACCTGTATAGTTAGACACATGCCTAAGAAAAGTTATCCAACTAGTATAATACTATTACCGATATGTACTTTTGTTCGCAATTAAGTACGAAGGCACACCATACGAGTAAACCTAGCTCCATATGGCAAGGAATGAAAAAGCCATGTTTCCAGCAAAAATACATTAGCAAACACCAAAAGAACCGCTTAAAAAAACCAACCAAGTAAGTACCGTATCCAAAACAATGCGCATTGCACAAGTCAAATGCGTTTTTTTGCGCATGTTGGCGTGTCCGACCGAAAAATGGCCGGGCGGAGGCACGATGGAAATTTGCCCGCGGACGAAAATGCCGAGAGGGGCACAATGACGCGACCCGCCGTATACGGTTAAGGTTGCCTACGATTGGAAATCTTAGAAAGGAATAAGATTAATTCATTACAGTTACTCATTAAACATTATACCTGCTAATATACCTTAATACTTGAAAGCTTAACTCAGTTTTTCTATATGTCTATCCTCTACCCAAAAGCAGTCCGGTAAAGACCGCATAATATAAGGTCGCTTAAATTACACTGTTTAACTCGACTTTTTACGGTCGGTGCAATAAAAAATCTATCTGCCATTAAAAAAGGTAGAAATGTTAAAAAAGGAGACAGAAGTAAAAAAGTATATAAAAAAAAACAATTTATAAACCTATTCTTTTATAACGCAAATGATTAATACCATCATCAGGTGTCTTATTTCCACGATATAATCAAAACTTTCCTCATATATACTAACTTCCACATATGTAACCCCCTATTATGAACAAAAATTATAGCCATTTAACAAAGGCACATTGGTACCAATCAACAAAGTATAATGTTTTTGCGTTCTACTAAACTAATGTTCTTTTTGTGCTGTGCTTATGTGTATCACATTTTATTTTGTCCAAAGTTTTGGCAAGGTTCAGCCCTGACCGCGTCCGAATGCGCGGAGGTGGCTGTCAGCGCGACGCCATATTAGGTGCGCCCGCGCAGCCCAATGAAAGCGTTCGCCGTTGACAAATCACCCAACAATTTGTTAACTACAATACAGCCGACGTACAGGATGAGCGGATGATGAATTTTGTGGGTATCATTAGTAGATATGGTGGTAGGTTGGTAGGAGCCTCTTCAGGCGTTGATTTGCATCCTGAGAGCAGCCAGTTCATGCATTGCCACGTACCAATACGATTTCAAATTTGACTACATTCTACTTCGCCTTACACGTTGTCAGTGTCAAATCTATTCTTATTCTATATATCAATTTACCATTCCTCTTCAATTCCATATACATGGTAGGTATATTAGTTCTGTATATATTATTATTTATGTATATATTATTATTTGTATTTATATTTATCGTGTAGCCTCAATTCCAGTTTTGTATGTAGCTCACCTCACCCCCTTTATATTTCAAGTATCCTCTACCCTAAGGTTGTCTGGAAGAGATCGCTTATAGCGATAAGGCCGTCTAAATTGTGCAACGAGTGTCTGTTATACCTAGATTTAAGTCAATTGTATGGTGCGCAATAAAGAATATCTATCTATCTATCGACATATACAGTGTCTCTATTCGACGCTCTTACAGTGAACAACAACATCCTAAGCAACGTATGCTTTACCAGCGCGGTTGACTAAAGCTTTCTAGCCCTGTCAGCCTATATAAGTCCACTGCTGGACATCGGCCTCTCCCAATGTTTGCCACTTTGAACGACCCTAGGCTTTTCGCATCCAGCTCTAAGTTAGCGCCATATATGGGCTGTTAGGTGACGGCTGTGGTTACTTCCTGGACCAGGAAAACCAATCCAGAAGAGGTCGTAAGATGTAAGGCATTAGTGAGGAACTATTCACACTACAATGCAACTACAGAGGCTTTTTATAGTGTTTGGCTTACGGTCTTCCCTTCATTTGATGGAATGTTAAAGAGGGGTCCAAAATGCTGAAGCAACTAAGTTACCAAATCGATAACAGTCAGTTGCCACCGCCTTGCTGGCCTATAAATAGATAGGCTATACATCGACTAAACCCGAAACGCAATCGAAATCGGTACTCGAATACAAGTTCCTAGGCACGTGAGACATTTGGCAAGTAACCTATAGATCCAGAGCTATAGATTTAAGAGGACCTTTAAACACATTTTTTTTATAAAAACATACAAACAAATCCTCCTGACCAATCCGCCCCTAACAAACAACACGGTAGTATGAGCAGCTATTTATGAACGCGCTAAAGCCGGCACAATGCGCCGGCGCAGACGAGGCTACACGCAGAAGGCCGGTATCGCTGCATCAATCAGACCATCTATTACCATATAGAGAACTGCGTGCGTTCCATGTAGAGTAAAAACTAGTTGTACAGACGCGGTAGAAGAAGGTTTGATACGAATGTGCTAGCTATTTTACGTCTCAAAATTGGATGCCGTAAAAGTGGCAATATAAACTTGGCATCCTTTTGGCCTCAACGTTTCGGGAGCAGTCGGTATACAGCCAGAATGAAGCCAGTATATGGGTGGTCTCTGAACTAACAAGATATTGATTGTACTTAGATACTAATGCCTTGCTTCAGCGACTGAGGCTCTTTTGCTACTATAAAAAATCAGACTAAGTAATCAACTTGAGTTATCCTAAACAAGCTACTACATGTATTGGGCATACGTTGCGAAGTATAGGGATTTAGCGATAAAATCATTTTTCTGTAGGTGCATTTTTAAACCTTTGTTCTGGGGAACACAACAGTCTACTAACTAAAGCACACCCTACTATTTTAATACCATAGTTGATTCCGTTTTCCATAACACAAGTGCTGTTGCAACTTACTTAACATAGGGTCAATACGAGTATGATGCCTGTTGTTTACAAATATAATTACGAGTATGTGTCTATTCTGTAAGTCTTTCTCTATGAGAAGTTTAAAACATGCGTACGCGCAACAGGCGACGAGTGACGAGACGTCGCGATATCTCGCGATTTATCGCAGGAAATTTATTTGCAATTATAATAAAGCATTGCTCTAACGCACCGGTGATGGTGGCAAACGTCCTATTTGCCTGACAGCCGGTTGTTTGTACTGGAAATGGCGAAACTGTTTACATATTTATAAAAATTGTACTTATGTGCGAAATTGTTGCACACATAAGTATTTTTTTTATTTCTTGCTGCAACTTGGCAATCTGTTTGTAACAATAAGCCATGTGGCGGGCTGGACACAAAGCATCCATTTCGTTTTTCTATTGAGCCAGGGGGTCCCCCCGCGAGCAGACGAAGTGAGCACTTATAAGTGATTTTTTTTAATATTGACAGTTGACTTGCCCGTTGTTGCAGCAACTCTTTCGCTTTCCGTGTAGGAAAGCCTATACGCCATGCTATAATAAAATAAATAACTTGTGTGAAAAAATGAATGCCGGCCCATAGGTCCACCATGGTAAGCGGTTACCCCAGCCCATAGGAGCTTTTACAGGCTAACATAAGAGACATCCCATGCGCTTTGACCAACCTACTTCGTTGCAGAAATTGAAAAGTCAGGAATTTTTTTTACAAGTCATTAGCAAGAGTATATCTCACGGCGAAACAAAGGAACTGAAAAACTCTAACAATCCTGCCACGATTCTGTGCAAGCGAAAAAGCTAGACGGCAAAACTTTGCATTACACGAGCGAAGTCGTGTGCCCGAACTAGTCGCGGTCGTAAACGCTCCAGAGGTCAATATATTCACGACAGCATCCAGCGCCCATAACTCGTGAGACCCATTAGGATGCAAACAAAAATATACGATTCATTTATCCATTGGCGAGGAAGAAAGAGCTTTAGTACTTTACCTAAGCCGTGATGCCGCTAGGACAATGCCATTATGAAACGATACGTGAAACAACCGCTTGCAATGAGTTAAAACATCATCAGTTAGCCTTTTAATGTACACTGCTAGACATACAACTCCCATCTTATTCTAGCCGATCTGAATCCAACTTGTAAGGATAACTTTCAGCTTGCCTATTGCCATTATTCATGGACTTATAATACATTAACATATTACGAGTATGTGCAGAAAGTACACAATCTATAAGCTTTTGTGACATTAATTTTCTTAAAAAATACTAAACCAGATATTAGGTGTAAGACACAAGGTAGTCAAAAAAAAATCATTCAATTCACTGTCACCGTTTTAGGATACTCTGTAGACATGATGCTAATTATCATGAAAGTATATCATCCTTTTGCTATTCATCTATCAATCAACGATACTAGAAACTGACACTGACTGACTTGATTCATAAGTGCTTATTTTAAGTTTATGTAAATAAAGGTATTTTGACTTTGACTTTGACCGATGCTTCTTAAAGTTATGCTCAAAAAACACAAATAATTATTTCTCACACAGAACCCTAACATTAGCGAAGCTTCTAAAGGCCTTAGTGAGTACTTTAAGCACCGAGTAATTTGTTATAAGCAGTCCCTGCAAAAAGCGGTCGCCTCCCGGCGTGGCAATTATAAATCAATACGATATATTTAGCGAAGGCAATAAAGGTGGTTCGCAGAAAGAATGGAAAAATCAACACCAACTATGTATTTTTAATCATTGTGAACAGATAGAAAGATTCATGACTTATATTATTGACGGCGACACGATTCTACCGCTTATAAATGATTGATTTGCAGAACCATAAGATCCAGGAATCCAAGAAGATATATCTGATGGGAATCTCTTTTTCGGAATTCGATCAGTTAAATCGAGGAAAAGAATAGGTGACATGCAACTCCCCTTAGTGACTGACAAAATTTTCTGGTAACAATGACAATTGGCTCTGAAGTAGTATTGTAGCATCTTATTCATTGACAACTGTAATAGTTTTGGTTGTTTTTCTAAACAATTTATAAGAAAAATTAACTTTTATTTACATCAAAAGCACTGGAGAGTACAATGTCAGATGTACAAAGTCACTTATGGTAACAAACATTACTAAATTGGCATTCTGATTAACACCTTAATATGTAGTGATGACAGCATAGAAATCGATATTACTATGCTGCCCGATGGTAATATGAGAAAACTTACACGAGTAAATCCCCATTTCAAATCAAGTTTTCAATTTTAGCAAAAACCACACTTAACCCTGCGTCGATAGACCTAATACCTAAAGAGCATCCTGTAGACAATTAAAAATTCTCGTCCAGCCCTCCAACGTGCAAATGGAACAAAATGCCTAAACAAATTGCCGGGAGCCTGAGAGCGACCGCTTTTTGCACCAATTCGGCATACCGAAATAAACATTCCGACTCCTTAAGAGGACCGCAAAAACAATATCATCTCTCGAGTCGCGGAGACAGTGCGTGCGCCGCTTCGCCGAACGCGGCGCGTAAAAACGATTGATGCGCGGGCGCAGGGCGCGGTGGTTCTGCACTATTTTAATGTAAATACCGAGGAATACTACATGGATGATTGAGTATGATATGAAATATATCTATAATATAGCTCTTATGAAGTAAATTAGATGAGAGCCTAGGTCAAGATCAGGGTAGAGCAAGATTTGCTTCCGGTGTTCTCTGGCCAAAGAATTATCTTCATGTAATTGAATAAAGTACACTTAAACATCACAATATAATAAATTCGAAACTTAAATACTACAAAAACAGTATTGATTCCTAGATAGAGAATGCCACGTGGCATTAAGTCCGCTATTTGTACTCTCTTGTACATACAATAGAATCAGAAATAGTAGATCGTCCGGCTCTGGACGTTTAATGTAAATTCACTAAGTTGACTGCGTGAAGTAATGAAGTTACTTCACTCAGCATGAAATGCCAATTATTCAATAAAATGTCGATTTGTAAGAATAACTTTAATTAGTTTACTTCCGTTTTATTGCCTGGGATCAAAGCAAAAGCTTAATATGAGACAATATTCGAGAGAAGACTGCGGTACTCCAAAAGGGCTTTTTGCTCCTCGGCATCATACCAATCGCTTGAGCATGAGTAATCGCCGAGGTCCATAAAATTACCTATTAGCCCTTTTAGGAAAGTGATTTATCACGCCATCGCGCCAGTACAAGCGTATTGGAAAGTATTATACACAGTGTCTACTGGTGTTCTTGTAGCTCACAGTGTATTATGACAAAAGACGCAATGTGTTGCATTTTCTATCATTAATTTTTTTTTATGCGAGAGGCGGCAGACGAGCCAATGTGATGCCTGATGGTAAGCAATCGACACCGCCCATGGACACCCGCAACTCAAGTCGAGTTCTGGGGTCGCTGCCGGCCTTTTAAATAGGCGTACGCTCGTTTCTTGAAGGCTCCCATGTCGTAGCTGTTCGGAAATACTGACGCAGAGAGTTGGTTCCACAAAACCGATGCGCGAGGCAAGAAATTCCTCATAAAGCGTACAGTGGAGGATCGCCAACCATCGAGATGATGAGGATGCAATTGCAATCGGCTACGCGTAAAATTTAGATTTTTCACTCACGCCCCTTTAATTAATTAGAAAGTTCATAAAGATTATCACGTCATACTTTTCCATTTTCAATCTTATGTACTACATTGATTAGCAAGCACTCGGAATAACATACCTCTTTGGACATAAAATTTGAAATTATTTAACCACGCTTAAGTGGTTACTGGTAATATATATTTAATTTAGTTGCGATCATAAACCCCTGATTATATTTATAAGATGTTTTAATCGTTTCACAACTTAATCAACTCAATAAAATGTAAGAGGAGTAAAACGCGTAAACCTTTATAATAATAGATATCTGGAGATAATTGATTCCTAAGATCCATGCAAGATTACCGGCAGTGGCGCCAACTTTGCTGGTTGATCTTTCTGGGGCCGTGACGAAGTATCGTCATCCCATTGGTTTATAAATTCAAATAAGTGACCAATACATCATTAAGTAAGCCAGCCAATTCACACAAGCCAGTTTAAGTTTTGACATTGACTATAAATACCATATGATCACTAGGAGTGTCTCCCAACCCACGCCCAGCCGCGAGACAATTTAGATTAGTACGTTTCTTAAAACGACCAGACCAGCCAATACCGCAGCCAAATGACCTCCGGGTCGTGTTCCTGCCGGTGAGTAGGGTTTCCGGAGCTCGTGAGGGGTTGGGGTTGGGTCGGCATGCCGGTGGCAACTGACAGGTAACTGACCAGTTACTTGCCCGTTGTCACAGAGACTTGGACTTCTCTTTCGCTTTCGATCAGGCGTAGGGAAACCATTACGTCGAGCTACTATAAAAAAAAACAGGGAATCAACCCTGAAACCTTCGATTCGTTCGCACTTGGGTTAACGCTCTAACCATATAGCGCCATAGAAGCTGTCTGGATAGATAGAAATATAGGTAGAGGATACATTTATGTTTGCACACCCACTTGTACTATGCACTAACGCGTACCTAGCTAGTCTTTTTATAGATTACCCGCTGTGGCCTAAATGCAGCCAAAAGCATATAGTTCTGTATGTTATGGCTTATCTCTAACATTTTATTAAGCTAATTAAGTTATAATTGATTTTAAACATGCATAAACTTAAGTGGATACAAGCTCCACTCCCAAGCTATTGAGAAACGGCAAAAGCTTCGAAGCTCTAAGAGCATAGGTTTCACAGCGGGCGAGCGGTTTCACTAAGTTAGGCTTTAACTTTACCGAGTGATTAGTTTAAGTTACGTAGGTAATAAACTTTTGTATGTAGTTGGAATGAGGATATACAAAACTCCACTATTTCAGTTCGGTAAGTATGCAGACGACAGCACGGGTGATGCGCGATACACCAGCCATCAGAATGTCCCTCGTACCCTGGTTGTGGAAAGACGGGCACAGCTTGTGTCGGAAGTTGGAGACACACTGAACCGGGTCTCTGAGTGGGGTGAATCGAATCTGGTTCGGTTCAATCCGACGAAGACACAGCTGTGCGCGTTCACTGCGAAGAAGGACCCTTTCGTCGTGGCACCAGAGTTCCAGGGTGTATCTCTCAAGATATCTGGGAGTATCGGGATCCTGGGCATGGAAATCTCCAGCAAGGTCCAATTTGGGCGTCATTTGGAGGACAAAGCTAAATTAGCTAGTAAGAAATTGGGTGTCCTTAACAGGGCGAGGCGGTTCTTCACACCGAGTCAGCGGCTTGTGCTGTACAAGGCCCAAGTACGACCTCATGTGGAGTACTGCTCTCACCTCTGGGCAGGCGCCCCGAAATACCAGCTTGACCCATTTGACGCCCTCCAACGACGAGCTGTGCGGATTGTCGGTGATCCTGATCTCACTAACAACTTAGAGACGTTGGCCCTGCGTAGAGACTTTGGCTCCCTTTGCGTCTTCTACAGACTCTTTCACGGAGAGTGCTCTGAGGAGCTATTTCAAATTATGCCAGTGTCACCATTTTACCACCGCACTACTCGACGCCGCGGCAGGGTCCATCCATACCATTTGGAAACTTTTCCAACCAGAACTGTTCGTTTCCAACGTTCGTTCTTTCCGCGCACCTGTAAGCTCTGGAATGAGCTCCCAGCCGCGGTGTTTCCTGATCGCTACGACTTGTCCTTCTTCAAACGTGGTCTAAAGAGAACTCTTTCCTCACGGTAGGCAGCGGCTAAGCTGTGCCCCTGGCATTGCAGAGTCTTTGAGCGGCGGTAACCATTTAACATCAGATGGGCCGCTTGCTCGTCTGCCACCAATAGCAATAAAAAAAAAAAAAAAAAAAAAAAAAAAAAAATATTGCTTACAAGAATTTGATTAATATACGAGTACATAGGTTTTATTTTGTTCGCAATCGTTATCATCATCATCAGCCTATCGCAAGCCATTGCTAGGCCTCTCCAGTTGTTCGCCACTTAGGTCAAACATCTCAGGGTGTAGCCATAATCGCCACGCAGGGTAGGTGGGTTGGCGATCGCAGACTCTCCGGTGACGCTGCCCATCATCGGCCTGTTATTTGCATTATGACGACTGATTAAAAATAATTACACACATTACTGGCCTCAAGTAAAAGTGTTCATAGTACGCTGATGTGCACAAGTGTTACTCATGAATCTAATTTTACACATTCATTGGAGTAGTAAAGCTTATGAGCTATCTTTCTTCAATTCGGTACCCTTTCAGCGTCTATAATGATCTAACTTACCTATAACATCTTGTAATATTGATGTACCCTTATTCTTCGCAGCCTACTTTATTATCCCATAACGACACCAACAGATGATAGCTATATCTTTATACGCGTCCACAGTCGTAAAGGTGACCTCGTGACCTGCAGCCAACCCCATCAGGCAGGGTGACCCCGTTGCAAATGCCAACACGAGGGATGGGAACGTTGGCGTCTCTTGTTAATTGCGTAGCCGACAATGGCGACAAAAGAACAGAATTCATCGGAATTGACAGTGCTTTGATTGCGATAGCTTTTTGTTTGTTTCAAACTGTTATATGTATAGATGAATTATTATGAAGGAATAGGAATCCTAACAAATCTAAAATAAGACCAAACACGTTTTATTAGTGGCATCATCTTATATTGGAAAAGCAGATTCATTTTTGTTCGCTGTGCCGTCTTAGTAAGAAGTACTATTCTCGCCTGACTGAATTTCCAAGAAGACTAATATCAGCATCAGCCAATTCCAGTCCACTGCTGGACATAGGTCTCTCCAACTGTTTGCCACTTAGGGCAAACATCTGGAGGATATACCCACAATCGTTACGCTGGCCAGGCTGGTTGGTGATCGCAGGGCGTTGCTTTTCGCTCTTGTGACGCTGCTGCCCGTCATCGGCCTGAGATATTTAGTTACGCCTTCATTTGTGATGGTCATACCGTCGTTACTAGAGCCTCGCCTTCGGCAGGATGCACCACGGGCTGGTGAGGTTACCTTGGAGCGAAAAGATGATAGGCCGCGTCCTTACATCCTCTTCTGACCGAATTTTCAAGAAGACAGATGGTAAGTGGCAAAGGTCTATATTTCCAGTTGGGAAAGGTCTATGTCCAGCAGTGGACTGCAATCGGCTAATGATAATGATGAAGTCATATTTTTAACAAACTAACAAATTGTCTCACGACAGCCAACTCTCAAAACCCTTGGCAACACAGTAATAGCTTGTTGACGCCCGTTCCCTGATTCCCTTCCCGAGCTTTACGGCCTCCAAACGGGGCCGCCCGTGGGCCACTGACCCACTAACGTCTTGGCCGCGCCCTTCCTGCTGCGCCCAACGACTTGCCCTGTCGCAGACGTCTTTATTACTAGCTAAATCTATTTTTATAGTAAGCCTTCTATTTGCCCTTATAAGATAACAAAAAGGTAAAATAAGTAGCAGGGTTAAACAGTATAAGTTATAAGAATTCAAATCGGACGCACTATTCCACATTGATAACATAAGCCTTTTGCCTCATCTTTCTCCCATCCGAGTTCTTTTCCTTTTCTCAGAGATCATAAATAAATAAAAAATAATGTTTATTTGTTTTAGATCTTGAGAGCCTTTTAAAAATCAAATCCACGACGGAAACATAGCGTTTCCGCATATAGCATAGGCTTATTACACACGAATATTTTTATCCAATCTACATTTTTACACTACTTGTTTTGTCTTTTGACGGCCTTTTAGCGTACCTAACTGCAAACGTAATAACGTAAACATATTTAAATAAACCCGTTCTCGACCAGGTGAAGATTAGATTATTACCAGTCTCTTTACAATCAAGGTTGTGTAATCCTCAAGTACTTCGGTCACATAGCTCGGAGGCAGCCAGACAGCCTCGACATGCTGATGGGACAGGCTAGGTGGATGGAAGAAGACCACGAGGGCGATCACCAATCCACTGGTCTCATATCATCAAGTTATATAGAAGTTATACGGATCAGTGACCGATACGGTCAGACGGGCCGATGACAGGTTAGTGTGGAAGCAACACGTCAACTCTTCTATCAAGGCCTATCAGGACATGTGATCTTCAGTAATGAAGAACACGATAGATTAAGAGAGGTAGGGCATAGCGAATCTTCGCTCGAATTGAGCCGCCCGTCCGGGGAAGGACCTCCACCCTATAGAATACCGCAGTCAAATAACCTCTGGGTCGTGTTTCTGCCGGTGAGTAGGGTTTCCGGAGCTCGTGGGGGGTTAGGGTTTGGCCGGCATGGCGGTGGCAACTGACAGGTAACTGACCAGTTACTTGCCCGTTGTCACAGCGACTTGGGCTTCTCTTTCGCTTTCCATCAGGCGTAGGGAAGCCATTATGTCGAGCCACTATAAAAAAAAAGAAAAAAAAAAGTTATACGGATCAGTGTAACCGCAGCGGTTAGACGGGACCGATGACAGGTTCTTGTGGAAGCAGCACGTCAATTCTTCTATCAAGGCCTATCAGGACATATGATCTTCAGTAATGAAGAACACGTCAAAGAATAAGCTAACGTAATAAAGACTCACCACAATAGGTCCGTTCCGGCCCGTGCTGCTGAGCGTGGCGCCCAGCCACTGCCCCGACTTCTGGTCGATCTGCCTCCGCTGCATGTCCTGCTTGTTGGCTGCAACAAACATAAACGGTTAGCAAAACGCTATTTCTATATATTTGACTGGCTCGGTGGCTCAATTGGTAGTGACCCCTGCCTTCTGATCCAAGAGTCGTGGGTTCGATTTCCACTCGGGACAAACATTCGTGGGATGAACATTTGTGTTTGTTCTGTGTCTGGGTGAGTTTATATTTGTATTTAAGTATATATTTGTGGTACCTTCGTTGTTCTGATACCCATAACACAAGTGCTTAAGCTACTTACTTTGGGATCGGAGCAATGTATGTGTTATGTTGTGTGATATTTATTTATTTATTTATCACTACTTAAATTGCTTCACTGTGCTAACTTAGTTCTGAATAGAGATTATAAATGGCGCTATAATGGAGCATATGATTCTAGATCACGCTGATAAGATTGTTACCGCCGATGAATTTTAAATCTCTATAGTCAAATCAGTGAGTATGTATATTTTTGTTTTCTTAGTACCATAAGTAGTCACATCAAGTTATGAGTATACATAGACAACTGTAAGTACAGGCAACCATTTATAAAACTACTATTCAAGCTTTAAACATTCAAGATGGATAGACTTTTGAAAACTTGGTTCAAAATTGTTTGGGAATATTTGAAAGTATCTGTCAGCAGGGGATAGGTAGCCGTATGTACATGCACACGTTCCTAAAGCTTTCATGCTTGCCAAATGAGCTTATATAATGAAGCGGGACTCTTAAATACGAAACAAAAATACATTATCAGATAACATTATTTTATTCGAAGTTACAAATGTCCAAACATTAACGAAACACAAAACACAAGTTCGATACAAAGACTTTCTTTATGAAGCAATAATGTGAACTGATTCACAATGACAACATATACTCATATATTCATACATATATACATAACAATACTTCGGACAAGCCGATGCAATATCTTAATTCGGGGGCATTAATCACTCGGGCCGCCATTGAATTCGTAAAGGGTACGACTTATGAGCAAAGCCGCAAAAGAGATCGTTTCCATTGATGTACACAGTTTTAAAAGTTTTGTTGTTGTTTGTCAACTTTTATGCCGTACTATTAGAAATTGGAATGCTCTGTCAGCACACACGTATTCTCTCATTCTCTTTCTCACAGTATGAGATCCTTTAAACGAATCGTGAAAAAGCATCTTACGGGGCAACATGGCTGTGGTAATGGCAACTGACTGGAAACTGAGGTTTCTCGCCCGTTATTAGAGCGATTTGGGCTTTCTTTTAGCTTTCCATCGGGCAAACGGAAACCACTATGCTGAGCCAATAAAAAAGATTATTTCGGACGAATCTCTTTAATATAAGTACAGCGGAAAAGTTAAACAAATCATATGTTCAATAAATGTTAGGTGGCGCATACTCGTATATCTACAAAAAGACATCAACGCGTTATCGCATAATAGAAACCGTACTTAGGTAGGTATTTATGTTTTCTGCAGCTTTTTAAATTATCTATGAATAATCTGAATCGAGATATATAATTGGATGATTTTCACTTGTTGTTGTTTGTCAAAGGATCGGAATCTCTCTATTTAGTTATGTTACCTTCTTTACAAAGGTTGTCTAGAAGAGTTCCCGCAAGCATAGAGACAAGATAGCCAAAATTGTACACCACACACCCAGAAGTCGATTGTTCTATGTTCAAGAACAAATATTTATCAGCATATTTATACATAAGAGAGACCTCCACCCTATAGAATACCGCAGCCAAATGACCTCCGGGTCGTGTTTCTGCCGGAGGTTTCCGGAGCTCGACGGGGGTTAGGGTTGGGCCGGCATTGCGGTGGCAACTGACAGGTAACTGATCAGTTACTTGCTGTCATACCGACTTGTTGACTGTAGGGAAGCCATTACGTCGAGCTACTATAAAAAAATCCAGAAGTCATTTAAAATATCGCATCCCCTAGTGCAATGGACCCAAACAACAGCATATTTCTCATATACGTCCACGTCAAAATTAATATTTAAGTGAAAGCGGTCGTTTCTTTTAATTATCGCGATCGCGCACATGAAGGGTTAATGCGCGCGCGCATCGCCGCGCATCAACTAAGCCGGGGCTGGGTTAACGCGGCGCAGGCGCAAGGCCCGGGGCGAGACGAATCTGGACACGCACTTTAGTGATCGATATGGACTGGTGTGGGATACAATTATTTTTATGTTATGATCCCGCACTTTATGGTTAGCTTAAGATACGGCTCGTCCGGGGATGGACCACCGCCCTATGGAATACCGCAGCCAAATGACCTCCGGGTCGTGTTTCTGCTGGTGAGTAGGGTCTCCGGAGCTCGTGGGGGGTTAGGGTTGGGCCGGCATGGCAGTGGCAACTGACAGGTAACTAACCAGTTACTTACCACTTGTCACAGCGACTTGGGCTTCTCTTTGGCTTTCCATCAGGCGTAGGGAAGCCATTATGTCGAGCTACTATAAAAAAAATATATAAATGTATTTATGCTCAAGTTTGTATTAACCGTTCTGGAGTCGCCCCCGCTTCCGCTCCCGCTCCCGCTCCCGCTCCCGCGGCCGTCCAGTTTGCGGCCTTAGGGATGATCGCTTGACTTCTATGTAAAGCAGACAGCACGCGCGGGCTAGTCCGGCGGCCACTTACATGTAACGCGATGGTCCGAGCGCCGCGCCCGCGCCTAATCACGGCTACCCTTTTAAACTGATTACGGACAGTCGGGAACAAACGGCGCTCGCTAATGGGTTTAAGGAAAATGGTAGTTAGTTTGTTGTAGAACTTATGTATATTTGTTTAATGGCAAAGGGGGAGAAGCGCCTTACTTAAATAATCCGATGGTAAGTGATCACTTCTGCCCATAGACACTGGTACACCAGAGGAGTCAAAGATATGTTGCCGGCCCTTGAGAGATCTGTAAGGCTCTCTTTTTGAAGGTCCCTAAGTATCCATCCGGGAAAATAGCTGCGCGAGTCTCATACAACAATAGTGATATTTTTACCTCTTTTTTCCTGCATAAACACCAGGTAAACGCTTTTTTAAAATCTAGTCGATGATCCCGGAACCGGACGGAACCCGTCTTGCACTTGGCCGGTAATATTTCAGTATTGGACCAATTTGTGATTGGCGCCATGTATTAAAATTTGGCTTGTTTGAGTAAAATAAGGTTAATTTTCATAAAGATTTAATAAAGTTACACTTGTGTGCTCCCCTGTCCCCAGAGTGACACGTCACTTTCATTAGCTACCAGCTATCACGGCTCGTTTTGTTGTAGAAGCCTCTCCGGTGTTGCCTAATGACTATTACGAGTACATTTGAGAACCTTTTTGAGGTCTATTAGAGATAAAATGTACTTATTTTGACAACATGACAATCCCGAAACATATAAAGAGTGACAAAGTGAAAAGTAGGTAGGTACGTCAGGATATATCACGACAGTCTAAGAGACATGACACAGAGTAAAGACGAATGTTCATCACATAAATGGTTTTTCAGGGCGAGGATCGAACTCACAAGCATTGTTTTGAAAAGACAGTATCATTTAAAAAAATAACCGATTTATTCCGGCAAATCTCTGAAACGGCTGAAACATCTTAAGAAGTAATTTATACTTATGTTAACTTCAGTAAAATAATTAATTTACTTGTGATAAATCCATACTACACGAAATTGTTCACAATAATTTAAGGCAAATGAAGCAGCTGATACCTACGTACAAAGTGTTAACCAAATTCATCGCATCAGTCATGTCAGCTCTCGGCATGCTCCTGCCACCGTGTCCACTCGCCGTGACCGAACTGCCCCACATTACTCAAGTTTCCCCTTTTTACCAAATAAACGCTGTAATTTTGACACGTCCATCTTATAGAAAGTTCAAAGGAAGCGCACTCACTGACCTTTAAAGTTTAACTAAAGCCATTTATCTCTGCTGCGCGGGAAACGGCAAACGATAAAATTAAAGTTAAAAAATCCCGAAAAACGGGAGACTTGTGTGTTTTCGCGGTAAACGCAGTAAAAACACTTACCCGTGATTTTATCGTCGATGATACCTTATACGTCAAAATTGATACAATCGCGCGCGGAATTGAAACGGGGTAAAATATCGGCGAAGCGCGAACGGCTTGTAAATTAACGGACACAAAACGGTTTTTGTTGAAAGTGTGTTTTTAACGCGGTATGTTGTATCCTTTACTTGATTAAAAAAGACAGCTAAGCCATTGACCTTTTCAATTTTCATATTAACTAAGGGACAAATCGCACCTCTAATATAAGAAGGCGTATGTAAACATACGCATTTATTTTATTATTCCATTAAACGATAGAAAATGCTTTGATCTGCCTTTTTGCATTTTTTATGCAATAGCCATGAAAATATTATGTATTTCGTGGCGATGAATTACAGATATCGCTCTATGATGACTATGCTGTGCCAATATAAATAATTAACATAATGTAGATATGTTTTACGGATACCAATTGTTTAGGTACATAATATTTTTCCTTTAAAATAGGATAGGGGACCAAAGTAGCTCTCTCCATTTCTAAAGCAATAATCAACATGTAATAAAAATCAAGAAAAATAACTGAAGCCAGATCGATGGCTCGAGAGTGATCGTGTAAAACGAAACAATCATGTCCGAGAGCAATAAAGATAAAAACGAAGCACGCTGTTTAAACAGCCCGCGTCATCGTCCCGTGTGGCATAATACGTGTGGCGATCGCCTCGCCACCATAACTCAAAGGATATGGCCCATAATTCCTCCCTGGGATGAAGACATCAACATTTTGACAGTCCCAATTGCGTATAATCGAACGTTATGACAGTTACGGAGTCTAATGTCCGCCATATTTGGTCGGCCATTTTGATTCGTGGCTTATCTTACATCTTAAAATTGATGGTTAACGAAAAAATCGATTACGATGGGTGTTACTTTTTTTGGGGCTCGATTGATGTCTTAATAATTAAGTTTTCACTTCCAACTTTTATGGTGACATGTTTGCATTGCTGATCGATATCGCGGCCGTATCTGGTTGATAATAACGTACCATGGAGTACCCACCATCATTTATAACGGGCTCGTAGCAGGAGTGGACTTTTTACTATGATACTATAGTACAGTTTTTATAACACCACTTTAGATTAAAGGATGGATATGATTATTCCTCTTCCAATTCTTTATTATGGTCACTGACTAATGGTATTCGAAGTAGAATACACATGTTTTTTATTGTAATGTATATGTTAGATACATATCCGGGAACAATACCGAGTGTATGATTTGAACACGTTCGATAGTTCAGATGTTCAGGCACTATTATAATGTATGATGACTATGAATACGAATTACACCCACAGCAAACGTTACGTACGATTTTATCGTAAGTACACGTAGTGTAGAGTCGCCTTTACTTACGCGGTACTTTCCATACGGTGACGGAAAATCACATAAATCACCGCTTCATTTCTACCTGTGGGTGTCGTAAGACTCGACTAGGGACTTCTTGAGATTGCAGCTTCTCAGCCAGTGGTAGGGTTTACCCGCCTGGCTAGCGGCCACTCTATACTCGGTGATATATCCGTGAAGCCACTTCGGTTGCTTTTCAAGATCAGTACCGACTGATCACCGGTATACCGGTGTATAGCAAGAATAATGTCAGTAAGACGGTGACAACTGACAAGTCCTAGATTTGGTGACTTGGGAGTCTTAAGCTTTCCATTTTGCTTTGCTGTTAATGAAAAAAAACGCACATTTTATCAACATCAAGAAAAATGTGCAACCATCACTCACACACCAACTAATTTGTTCGTGGACAGTACTAAAACTTAGCCAAACAATATCCAGTCGAGGCAATTTGATAGCGACGAAGGTCACCCTCGGCCGCTCTTCAAATAATCGGGAATAGTGGCAGGGCGAGTACGGGGGGCGGGATGGGAAGGTCAGGGACACCGCCTACTCCCCAAAGATTTGGTTCAACTGTGATGTCGCGATACATTTTTTCATCCTTAATTTACACGATAGAAAAAGGTCATCAATTCTTCTATTCATTTCAACCAAGTTTCAAATCCTACCATACTTAAACAAACTTCTTTCGTGCTTAGATTTGGTAACGGTCAAAATGCCGAGATCAAAAGCAACTATAAATATCTAAATCACCTACCTCACTACAAGTTACGTCTGAAAACTTGAATTTTGCCTTCCGGAGAATACCACAAAACGTACGTGAAGTATAATTCTATATCACTCTTCATAACAGTGAACACTCTTCATAACGAATATCAAGGATCCGAGCATTTTCTTTCGTTATAAAGAGTTTTCTTTATATGGAGGGAATAGATGTATGGGTTTTGTTTGTAGTAAGCCAACCAAATTGAACTAATTTCTACATTATAGAGAGTTTTTGGTTATCGAATTATGAGTTTACACTGTATCTATATCTACCTATGAAGTAAACATATCAAATGTAACGACAATGCGACGCACTGAACTAATAAATATCTGCGGCTGCAGCCAACCGTGCGACGGAAACGTTGGTAATTACTCACTCCGCTGCCGACGCCGGCGATTATGCGACGCGGCGAAGAACGTGCCGGGAGTCCTCTAGCGAGAGGAAAGCTTAGGAATGGAACGACAAGACCAAATATACTTTTTTTCATATCATTCTTTCAAAATTTAAGAGCTTAGCTCTTTTTTTATTATACTAAACTAGCTGCTGCCCGCGGCTTTGCCTGCGTAGATAGATATTTTCATAAATCATAGCCTATGTGTTAAACTGATGCATAAGCTATATTATTGTAAAGCTTCATTAAGATATGTTCTGTAGTTTTTGCGTGAAAGAGTAACAAACACCCATCCATCCATCTCTCCATCCAAACTTCTACATGTATAATATTAGTAGGATGAGATTGCGATGGAAAGCGCTCACCCAGCAAAACCCGGTCCACCATCATCTTGAACATCGGAAGATTATATCACTCCGCCTGTACCTTCAACTCCTCTGCCAACCAACTGCCCTGTATAATCCAATCATATTGTTTAAGCTATTGTATCTGAAAATCTCGGCCCTAAGGAGTTAAAGAAAGAACGAAAATAAAAGCTAAATAATTGACATGGCGTCAAACAGGACACTTTCTTGAATATTTCAACTAATTAGGTACCTAATTACAAGTGCTAAGACACTTTTCACACTTTTCAGTTTCACACTTTAGTATAATATAATTTCCATAGAAACAATGTCAGCTTAATACTTTTTATATCACATTGTACTCGTAAGTAGAAGTTGAAAATGCAAACAGAAGCTCGACCAGCCCTAAACTTGTCACACCAATTAATTAAAACCAAATACCCAACGCTACTATTCCTAATTAAAAAAACAAAATCCTCATTACCAAAACAGTCATAAGCGGAACAATCCCATAAATAGTTAATGAGCGTTGTCACCCTACATTAAACGTCACGACTTCACGGTAGGGTGTTTCCGGTCCCAAAATATGGACCAAAATGTATTAAAAACACAAGGCATAATTTAAGGGCTTTCGAAGGGACGGGGACTATCCCTTCTAATTATAATTAACAATAGCCCTCTGCACGGTTGATTTGAAACAATGACCAGTGTCATTAAGGCTGTAAACACAGTGCGAGCTATGATTTTTGCAAGTGTGAAGTTTTATTTTGAAATTAAGTAGAATTTGTTAATTTTATTAATGACTAGCAGTGCCCGCGACTTCGTCCGCGTGGAATATATACGTACATTTTTCATTATTTCTTCGCTTCTAATAGTTTCAGCGTGATGTTATATAGCCTAAAGCCTTCCCCGATAAATGGTGTATTCAACACAAAAAGATTTTTTCAATTCGGACCAGTAGTTCCTGAGATTAGCGCGTTCAAACAAACAAGCTAATTTTTTAGATGAGCACCACACTCTACAATAAAGATGCCATTAAAAAGACATTTTAAATTGAAACATAGCAAGCGAGTAATGGATGCGAGCCTTATAAATCCGATACTGTGATTTACGAGTCCGATTAATTGGTGCGATTAATTATCCATTCATAATGAACAAAAGCAGCTGACTGCGAGGGTAGATTGTACACCGGCTAAAATGGACGATTTCGATATAATCAATTTCTAATGCACTAAAACATAATTAAGTTAATAATAATGATTAACAATAATGTTGTTACTGACATCTTTTGTCTTTTATTGTTGCTTTTTTTAAAGAAAGCATTTGACCGCAATCGCACTTTATGTTAACCCTATAACTGCCATAATACTAGACATAAAATAAAGTCAGTTGTTTGAAAAAATAGTACACACAGCGCTCAATATATTAAATGATGATGTGACATAGGTCTTGCTTAGTTAGATAAAAGCTATCACTATAATCCTAAATTTTTATAGGTTGTATTTCAGGACAGACAAACAATCGCGTTTGTAATATTATTGGGATAACATAGCTTTGCTATATTAACCCTATACAATCTAGTGCAGACTAGTGTTAAACCAGGTGTAAATAATTCCTTACTATACTTTACACAAATAACACCTTCTATTTTATGTGGTCGGTTAACGCGATCATAAATCGAGCGAACCAGGTGTGCAGGCATTACCAAACCGGTCACCGATAAAGTGTTAGATATTGATCTATATTTAATCTGTTTACATTCAGTTTCCCATTTTGTGTAATCTTACAGTAGTCACAAAGTAAAGTGTGAAATAACTAATTTAATCCAGATTTATCAGTTTTCATATGGAACTGCATTACCTACATCATCATCATTTTCATTCTTTATCAGTCCACTGCTGGACATAGGCCTCTCCCAATATTCGCCACATATCATTATGTATTGCATATTACAATTCACAGATTGATTAATAAACTAATCATCATCCTAGCCTTTTTCCCGATTGTCTCAGGGTCGGCTACCCAAACTGAGAGATTTGGCGAGGGCTAAGCTTTTACACAGAGCGACTGCCATCAGACCTCCGCAAGACTTAGGGTAAGCTATACCCATTCCCAGTTGGGCGTCAGAGTTAAGTTGATTAATAAACTAAATCATAAGAAATAAGTAACTGTTTAACTGAGAAAACACGACTTGGAAAATTGAACATAAAAATGGCAATAAAAATCATAAGTAATCGAGAAGATACTCAAATTAAGCTCCCCATAATAAGATCTGTTTACGCAAATTACTTGGCTCGTTTTATGAAAGCTATCTCAACATTTACACAACATTATTTGCGCCACGCACAATGCAATTGAATGCAGCAACATTGACCACCGGCCTTTTTCTGTCATCAGCGGTAAAAATCCCATTTGCATCGCAGTTTGGTAAATATCAATCGAATGTTTACCAAAACTGGTGAGCTGTCCAAATTGGCTAGGGTTGTCCGTCGTGTTTTTAGAAAATACCTCTTCAAACTACGAGGGTATTCATTATTTCTTGTAAATGCTAAAACACGCATTTAAATTCTGCCTAGAAACGGCCCTAAGAAGAACCGAAGAAAATAAGTGTTGACAGAACACAATATACTCAAGAAATAAATAAAAAATGATGAAACAAATATTTCTAGGGTACCTAAATTACTTAATTATAGTAAACTTTGTACATTACAAAACTTTTATTTGTTTTATTTTACGAGATATGTTGGTTAATCATGAATCAATGGCACTTTGTGCACAAAATTCATGATTTCTGAAATTGTATATTACACGCTCATTGGTACACAATTTATAGTAGAAAAAAAGCTTTTGACCTTTTGTACGCCGACGCTTGTATGCGACAATGACAATAGATTTTCTATTGTGTATCATTAACCGAATCTTCGCTCGAATTGAGCCGCCCGTCCGGGGAAGGACCTCCACCCTATAGTATTCTATAGGGTGGAGGTCCTTCCCCGGACGGGCGGGGAATACCGCAGTCAAATGACCTCTGGGTCGTGTTTCTGCCGGTGAGTAGGGTTTCCGGAGCTCGTGGGGGGTTAGGGTGGGGCCGGCATGGCGGTGGCAACTGACAAGTAACTGACCAGTTACTTGCCCGTTGTCACAGCGACTTGGGCTTCTCTTTCGCTTTCCATCAGGCGTAGGGAAGCCATTATGTCGAGCCACTATAAAAAAAAAACCGGCGGTCAAATGATTATAAGAAACGAATCACCTAGTCTTATTTTTTTTACCTAAAATTTAATAATCCACTGTCAGAGATAATATTTTTTAATCATGGGACATCCCTACCGGCTGTAGTGTAGCACATCCACTCGACCCCGCGGGGTAACGGGTTCCACACAATTTGAAACGACGATTTCTTATACGCAAATAGATAATTCAATATTTAAGTAGTCAGTAACCGATTTTTTGTTTGGTGATTAATTGAACAAACAGACTGACCGACAGACGGTTGTACAATTGATGGCCTGTGGCTAGAGAGATGTTTGTGTTTACGGATAATGAATGGCACCCGTTATACGCGTTACATGTGGTCTCAAAAGAGTACCTTTCTGTACAAAAAAAAAACTTGTTAGTTTTTCATGAAACATAGCGAATCTTCGCTCGAATCATAGCGAATCTTCACTCTAATAAGGGAGGTAGGGCATAGCGAAACTTCGCTCGAATTGAGCTGCCCGTCCGGAGAAGGACCACCACCCTATAGAATACCGCAGCCAAATAACCTCTGGGTCGTGTTCCTGCCGGTGAGTAGGGTTTCCGGAGCTCGTAGGGGGTTAAGTTGGGGTTAGGCCGGCATGGCGATGGCAACTGACAGGTAACTGACCAGTTACTTGCCCGTTATCACAGCATCTTGGGCTTCTCTTTCGCTTTCCATTAGGCGTAGGGAAGCCATTATACAATCAATTCACTATAAAAAAACATGATATGATATTAAGCTACTTACTTGGGGATCGGATTAACGTAGGTATGTGATGTTGTCTGATATTTATTATTATTTATTTATATCAAACAATTATTATCCTACCTGTACTTTATTCCGATAATGTTGCTTGCGCCCATCGCCAGCTAATAGATTGATAGATTGTTGTAACCGGAATCAATTATTTAGTTAAGGCCCAATTGACTTGTTGGAGGTCAAGTTCGGATGGGATGGGGGTTCAGTTTAATGGCTATTGACTATGAAGTGATCCATCTTTAATAGTACCTACAATCTATTTTTGTTTATGGACTCTATCACGCGTGTAGAGTTAACGCAGATAATTCGACAATCTAGTTTTTATGAAATATTGATTTTAGGATGCACTATTCTGTAGTAGCCTTCTAACGTTTGGACGTTAGTGATTGGTGACAATTGTCATTTGAAGGGATTTACCTTAGGCCCGGCGCTCATTATAGCCTTTATTCAAGGTCACAGCACATTAACGCAACTAAAAATAGAGAAATAAAATTATTTTAAAAAAAAATCGGCAAGGAAAAGGATCCTTCGGCATTAAGAGAGGTAGGGCATAGCGAATCTTCGTTCGAATTGAGCTGCCCGTCCGGGGAGGGACCTCCACCCTATAGAAGTCCGTAGTGAGGTCCGGAGCTCGTGGGGGGTTGGGGTTGGGCCGGCTTGGCGGTGGCAACTGACCAGTTACTTGCCCGTTGCCAAAGCGACTTGGGCTGCTCTGTCGCTTTCCATCAGGCGTTGGGAGGCCATTATGTCGAGCTATTATAAAAAAATCCTACATGCAAGCGCACACTATCGGCAATTATGCTTTAGCATGCTGCAACGTTCTTAGGGATGACGAGGCTTCCTTAAGGATGCCGCACCGTCCTGTAGCTTGCCGGAGCGTCTCAATATCGTCGCTATCCCCCGAGTGTTGCCTCGCCGCCAGCGGCGTACCGAATGATGCCCAAGGATGCCGAAGCATCCCGGAGCATGCTCAAGGCTGCCAATACAGCAGCCTCAAGCATACCAATGCGGTATTTTTGTTATAACGACCACATATCACGGAAATTTCTACTTTATTGCCATTATGTTATAGTATATCGCTATTTGCCAACTAAAATGGGCGTCGGGCCTAAGCCGCCAAAGTCCTTTCCTAAATTAATTCAATCTGGATATGAACCTGTGCGCCCAACACAAACGCCATCGCAATCATCGACCTGTCTTAGTGCATTAAACAAGACTTGTACTCATCACATCAATCAAGCCTCCAAAATAATTAAGTCCCCTAATAGCCGATCGATCAGGCAACAACTGTACAACATCGGCCACAATTGACGCAAGTGGCACAACCCACTCAATTCGCCGCAATTGCCCGCTGATTGATGTTGCTCTCCTGAATGGGACCTGTTGGTACATAAATGATTCCCGAATTATTAGTACTGAATGAATAACAATGCATACCAAAATCATTTCAGGTACAATTATTCTTTGCTAGGATTTCTAGGGCTTTTCAAAGTACACTGAATGTAACTTCGCCAACCCGCCTGCCCAGTGCGGCGATTATACGTAATGCCTCCAGATGTTTCAGTTGACCAAGGTGGGGAATAACGTAAAAGCATTTTTCCTTGGTAAAGGAAGTGGACTGCGATAAGCTGATGCTGATGATAAATAAGAAATTATTGTAAAGAATGAAATAATTCTTGAATTTAGCACTGTTAAATTGCTTTTGCACTGACTCTTAAACTCATGGGTGGGCAAAAAGAACCACTTGAACCGTTGATTTACTTTCCGAGGGCACATTTGCAGTGTCAATAAACACGTCAGCGGGCATCTGTGCAGTGCACATCTGCGCGCGCATATGCGGTCAGCTTCTGTGCGCCCGCGCACCACAATTAATGGCACCTCTTGAGAGCAGCCCCAGCGTCACTTGAACTGCTATCTCATAAATGGACTACACATATTCTAAAATTCTGAGATTAAATATTTACTAGCTTTGTTATTTACCAAGCTTCAATGCCAACATTTTAGTTTTGGTAGTGCGTGGATAGACAGATATTATTTATTGTAGACATACAGTTTTCTTAAATTTACTAGGTACTATTTATGACATACCTGTTTATCAGAGGCGTAGCGTACCTTGGCAGGGCCCCATATAAAAAAATGTCTAGGGGGGAAAATATTTGTCACAAAATTTGGGAAGTTTTTATTCGTTTTTTGCTTACGCACTTTGGGGGCCTCCATGGCCTGGGGCCCCGTATAATTGATACGGCAGATACGGCGGTAGCTACGCCCCTGCTGTTTATATATTTTATGTACTCGTAACAAAATTTATCTTCGCTGCACTTTCTACTACGAGGCAATTGTGAAACCATCAAATGTTAGGGATACGCTTAATAAAACGGATCTTATTTGTTTTAGTCTCTTCTCCAGCATAGTTTACTATAGGGTATATATATGTAGTTTGATTAGATAATAAACCAACCCATTTTCTTCTCTTGGGATTTTCGGTATTCTCGGAGAATAGAATGATAGATAAACGTTTCGTTGTTATTAATAGCACAACACGGTGGCTTATCCAGTGATTTTCAGCATCTCCAGGTTGAGAGCATCCCTCTTGGTATGTGGCCGCATAGATCCATGATTCTAAAAAGCCAGATGGAAGAGATACGCCGCCTTGCTTAAGGCCTCCTTAACATAGCTCTGTCGCAATCTCATTCCAAATCTTGGCCACACGTTCATCCTTTCCCGCGCATCGCGGATGCGTCACCGCACTTGCGCTAACGCTGTGCGAACCGTCCGCCGATCTTATACTGCACCATTACATACTACACTTATCAGGTTACCCAAACCTCTCAAAATATCTACATGAATAATAGACTCTACGTGTATGCTATTTAGTTGAAAATCCTTTGACGCTCCTCGCTGCGTACGCGCAGACGCATTTGAAACAATACCGCGTTGATTGGAAGTCGGTCAGGAGTGCAAATACTCGTACTCGTCAGTATTGTGGCAATATTGTATGAGTATAGATAGATGACATCATCAGATCAGTATATTGAACCTGAATTATGTATAAGAAGAGAAGGATCAACCCGATTGCCCACGGTCCACAAGTCACTAGGAAATGATACAAGGGACCAGAATTATTCGAGTTATTATCTTTAAAACTTTAAGCCGAACAAATGAAGCTTCCTGCTCAATCTCATAGAACATTGACAGATAAACTTTAGCACACAAAGATTATAGAAGTACTTAGTAAAATTTGTACAATTTAAGTAGACTTAGGTACCGCGATCTCCTTCAGACAATCTTTAGGTGGAAAAGATGTAATTAATCGATAACGTCGTACAACAAGAAAAATTGTAAAATACTCCTATTGTGATACCGGCTAGCTTCGTAACAATCCAAAACTACGCTAACTAGCTTACGAGTACCTGGTTTCAGCAACCCGTGGCCTACATGCGGTCGCAACCAGACACCGCGGCCGCAGCGGGCCCAGCGGACCCTCGAGTTGACAAGCCACGTCAGCTCCAATTAGGAACAGGCCAGGCGCTCACTTGACCCATAGCTTGTGTGTAAAATGATAATACATAAACAATGGTAGAGCAATGGGATTGGGGCATTGTTTGTTGTCTGATTTATTTAGTTACTAGCTGACCCGGTCGGTGTGCTCAGTATGACCATGTTTTTTTAAGTCTTTGACTGCCGAGAAACTAGACACAATAGAAAAACTATTGTTTGCCGGTCACCGGTGACCGGCATGGCGGTCAACGTGTTAACTAAACTATTTTTTGTAATTTTTATATTACACAAACCGCGTACTAACAAATACGTAAAACCAAGGATCATCCCATTAAGTGCAGCCATTCGAAAGTTGTGGGGTTTACATACATTTAAAGCTCCATTTTTTAATTGAATATTGACAAGCTTGCGACTTAGGCTAATCATTTTCAAGTATCCAGAAAGTTGCGTAAACCATCTTTCAAATTTAGGATCCAGATTTTTTTTATCTCCAACATTAGCAAAGTTGTTTATCAAAACTTTTTTGTAAGCTCCTCGCAACTCCGCTTCAGTGGAAGTACACCCGAATGCGCAATGTTTATATTTCTTGGACTTCATCGTCCATTTGACATCAAAACGCAGTCATTAGGACGAACTATTACCACATAGTCTCTCAAAAGAGATACCTAATAATATTGAACTACCATTCTTCCGCAATAACATGGAAACATCAAAGTATTCACAGGAACAGTCGTATTCGTACTAGGAAATCTATTTTGACAGTTACAGTTGTATAAGTTCGCAAGTTTCTCGCAAATCTTGTTCTTCAAACAAGTTCTGCCAAAACGAGTGCGCTAGGCACGTCGGCAAACATAGCGAACCGGTCGTGTGCTGATGTCATCATTGTTGCCGCCAACGTTTTACAAACAAACTCTATTGGGCACACGGTAGTGGGCTGAGCCAAGTTCGGAAAGGACACGAACTCAAATGTTCTGTCATTTTGATAATGAATAGTTATGTTCCTGTCTTTGGTGAACGAACTTTGGGTTGGTGAACGAACTTCCAAATTCGAGACCACTACTGGCGTGAGTGACCATCCCACATAAATTCTGTAAAAGACTCTTGTATTTATTCTTTGTTTCGGTGATAATTCTGAATTTACAAAACGCTATCTGTCCACTTTTGAAATTCTTAGCCTTTTTGTTTCAAAACACAATCAAGTACTTACGCTACTTACTTTGGAAATAAATGTAAGATTTGCGTGTTTGTTTGATAATATCCTAACAATACGAATACCAACATAAGCAGAACGAAATACATTTTATCTTATGCGTCTACAACTCGCAGGTCTATTAATCACGCCAACAGTTTTACTCTATTCATTCATGAAAGGTTTCATGTGACTTTGTAATAATTACTCACATGTCCTACTTATATCAACAAACTTGGCTTCTCGTTTACTTCTTGCTTAAAATTAGACCATGAACTACAGTCATAAACCTACCGGTTTGTTTTTATCAAAATTGAGAAATATTTATTCAAATAGAACGTGATACAGAGTCGAGAGCATTCGAAATAATGTTACTAAAATACTATTGATGTCTATACTACGAGTATATCCATGATTGACACGTTTTTATCAAATTTTAATAACACATTTGCATTCGAATTAGCTATAAAGTTTGTGATTATAAACTTAATAACGGTACATGGAAGATGAACCTAAAAATTCTTGAAGTTAATAAATATTGTGTTCTTATTGGCAAACGAAGTGGTGTTGCGGTGTCTATGGGCTGAAGTGATCACTTACCATCAGGTGACTTTCAGGCCAGTTTGCACACTCTGTCATAAAAAAAATATATCTAGGTACCTATCAATTACGTTTCTAATATTAACAAAGTCTTAGTATCTGGGTACAAAAATGGTTTTAGATAAGATACAATTTCCGTCTCATCCTGTATATAACCGTCAGTTTTTGCAACGTGATTCACGAGCTTTCATTACACATTGAGACGTAACTCGATCAGTGGCCGGTGGGTTGGGTTACAGGGCGCCGGGCTTAGAGTTTGCTTCCTGTTCACAGGAACAGAGTAGGGACTCTATAGCTTGCTTGGAAAGATAGATAGAATTGAAGACAGAGCCTACTTAGACAAGCGACGTTTATCTGAAACATTTGAAACCGAGGATAACATTTTGTAGGAATATTTCTTATGCATATACCTACTCATTTAAGTGTTCTATGTTAGTAATTATTATAGCAATGACTATAATAATTCACGGAGGTTTTAAAGTACACCTGATTTTGAGGCTATGATATTTCGACACTGCTGCAAGCCCCATGAATTTTATGGGTAACCACATTGATTTTCTCTTTTATGACAAAATAACTCTTTCATGAACTCTTGAGGCTCAAGGTATAGTTGTGATATCACATATATATATGCGCTGTTATATCGCTATAAAATAGCAATGTCTATGCGGGTATATGTTGCCAAATACCAGCTCTTCACTTTCCAAATCGATTTTAACTGAATAACAACTAGGTTGTTTGTAGTAAGAATAAAATAAATATTAGATTAGGTAGAGCATAAAAAATATAGTTGTATCTACTTTCCAAACGATTACGTATGTCATAGTCTTAACTGAAAGTTGTGGTCATAAAACCCGAAGGTAATTTCATTAGAACTTAACTACGAAACAAGCTTTCATTAAATCTTACAAAGTATATTGGCTGCTAACTGGTTATGCCAACCACTGGTCTTAAACGTCTAGTTTATCATCTGCAATCATTTGGCGCTAAACAGTTAGAGAAACAGAGGAAGTCGAAATAGAAATGGTGAAGAAACATGGATTTAAAAATAAGGTAAAGTGCGCTTGTATTTGTAGGGTTGCCTCCGGGATGCGGTATCAAATGTCTGACAAACGCGAAGGATTCATACTCCGTCTTTTTTAAATTTATGTAACCGACTGACTGTTAGGCATCAAAACAGTCTCTTATCAACAGATGTTGAAGAATTTCTTCACAATGAGGGCGAAGATGGACTAGGTGCAGCCAGTAGGTACTCTAACCATGAAGGCATTCTGAATATAACTTAAAGAAGCGAGCTGGTACTTGCAAATCTGCCAGAAAAGTAGAAAGCAGTAACCGAACATTTTATCTATTTGCCTAACCTTTCAGAAATGCGGACAAATTAATCACTTTAGATGTCAATGGCGTATTGTTTAATGACATCTCATTGACTTTCTGGTACTCAAAGTATGGAAAGGAAAAGGAAGTACCTATATGAGCAAGGGTGGTTGGTATGGCTATCAATATACTTTTATCGTGATATGGCCATCACTACTACTTTTGATTATGATTAAGCTTTGAATAATAAATAAATAAATAACGCATGTCATATCACGCTGGGCCACACATCGCCATCGAGCCCCAAACTAAGCCGAAGCTTTGTACTATGGTTACTAGATACCTGATAAAATTACTTAAATATTTTTTTTGTAAATAAATACATATTATACATAAAAAACACCCAGACCAATACAAATGTGTGTACAGTGCGGGAATCGAACCCACGACTCTTGGTTCAGAAGGTAGAGGTCACTACCAAATGTGCCATCGAGCTAGTCAAATATGTGATTAATTATCTAAGCGATCAGACAGATTTGTCTAGCAGAATTTTCATGTTCTAACCTGTCTACAGCTAGACAGCAATAAGCAGCCCTAAAGACCGGATGTGTGTAATTCTCGGCCGGTTGGACCCACGCGTCTTAATTCGCCGGTGGACAAACAGCGCGGTGCGTGGGCGCAACACCGGCACATTTCGGCAGCGCCGATATTGCACGCCGAGAACCAAAGTCACCGACATAGCTCAACGGATTAATAAGCTGAAGTGGCAGCGGGCTGGCCACATCAGCCGCAGAACGCCGATAACCGTTGGGGTAAACGAGTTCTGGAGTGGAGACCGCGTCTCAGCAAACCTAATGTAGAACGCCGTCTATACTTATGGTAAGTACTTTGAAACATCAATTAAGTAGATTTTCGACCGTGGAGTAGTCGGTTTTAAGCAACCACTCCTTGATAACCGATTTAGCTTCTGAGACTGTACAAGTCATACTGTTGCAAAGCTTGACAACTGCGTTGTAAACATGTGCCCTAATTGAATCACCAAATCTGCTTGCGAAGTGTGAATTTACGGTTGGGATAGGAATTATATATTAAAAGAAAGAAAGAAGTACAATTTAGGCGGTCTTATAGCTTATAGCTATTTTATTATTATAACGTTCAAAACTATCTAACTATGTATTTCAACGTAAAAATGTTATAATATCGGACCACAAAGATACAACGCCCGATCAATGTTTGTAAATACACAGCGGTTACAAAACCCGTGGGTCTCGATATTTGGCGGTGGGCGCGGCGTGGGCGCAGCGGCGTAGGTTCGACTCCCGTAATCATGCGACAACGAAATCGTTTTTATTACGACGCCTGTGGGTCGTGGGTTCGCCTTGACATCTGGTGCTCGTTGGAATTCTGGCCATGTAGGCTGACGCCTTCGTTAAGCTTTAATGAGGCGAAGTGTGGATGCCTACCTCGCAACGATTGGTTAATTACGTTGATTTAGACTGTAATTGAACTCTGTGATATGTTGACAGTTCTATAGATATCTACATAAAAGTATACAACTGGTACATTTTAGGTATTCTTACTAGCTTGAAAGTTCAATTACAGTAAAGTAGAATATATCAGACTAGTAGGAAGTATCAACATAAGTACCGGTGCAGGGATCGTCGAGCTACTAGCACTGCCAATGCAATTTATATTTATTTTATTTTATCTAATGGGTATCAGTGGTACCTGTCGCCATGCAAGAGGCTGCAGCCTCTCCAGGACATAGGCCCCCAAGAATGCCCAGAACTACTAGTTCCAAACTTACGTCCACATCGCTGGAGGACGTGCCCTCGAAATCTTTCCAGTTGATCATGATACAAAATACTCCTCGAAAAGGTCTAAGATTAAAAAATCGTTTTTACAAAGGACAAAACACATAACATGAGAGTCACGTAAAGCCCTCGTAAGCGATGCAGCAAGTGTCAGAGCTTGGATGCGCCGACGTGCGCAATCGCACCATCTGCGCGCCAAATACAGCGGCGCGCGCGCAGCCGGCGTCAATGACCAATGGGCCTGTACTCCATCACGAAATACTTGAAATAATATACCTTTTCTAACTTGCTTCACCAATCAAAGGTTTTCTGGAGGAGATCATAACAATAACCGCCCAAATTGTACAACTCAAGTTGATATACTTTTAAATAGCTGTCAAAACATGATTTCTTCACATATTTTGTAAACGTGACGTCACGAATTTTAAATGTCATCACCAATTGACTGGATATTAATAAGTGAAACCTAAAAATGTTAATGAAGGTGTTCCGACATATACGATTTTCTAGTAAGGGTACTAGAACAGTATTTAGGAATTTACTGCATCAAGTGGTCACATTCCAATTGTATATTTTGTCTAGTTTTTAGTTCATTTTTGTGTGTCAGTTATTATGTCCAATAAAGAACATCCATATTATTCATCTCGACGGACTCTAGTCCGTAGTAGTATTTAGGTATTGTATTAGGGTAGAACCTAAAGCGCCGTCAATCTAAAGATTCCGTTTGCGCAGGAGGAGATGAAGCCTTACAGTTTTACACAGGCACCATCCAAAGGATATTAGAAAGACATCTTATCGTTACCATGCCAACGGATAAGGCGTGTCTCTCACAGCTACGGCGGACGCGCGCCAGCCGCGGGCGCACACGCGTCGCGATTCGACGCACGCGCAGCGCTGTCCACGACGCGCCGGGCTACACGCCGCATTTATATTGCGGTTAATCTCAGCCTACGCTTAGGATGCCTTTGCGCAAAGCATGTGTGAAGTATTCAGTGAGAGAGGACGAACTACAGAATTATGCTAATCAAGGTAGAACTTAACTATAAAGCACCTTACACGATGTCCATGGTAGAAGTATATGGGATTTTTTTATAGTATCTCGACATAATGGCTTCCCTAAGCCAGATGGAAAGCGAAAGAGAAGCCCAAGTCGCTGTGACAACTGGCAAGTAACTGGTCAGTTACCTGTCAGTTGCCACTGCCACGCCGGCCCAACCCTAACCCCCCCACGAGCTCCGGAAACCCTACTCACCAGCAGAAACACGACCCGGAGGTCATTTAGCTGCGGTATTCTATAGGGTGGAGGTCCTTCCCCGGACGGGCAGCTCAATTCGAGCGAAGATTCGCTATGCCCTACCTCTCTTAATGGGATCCTTTAAGCGGGACGTGGCATAAGCTTCTTACGGACCAGCATTTTCGCAGTGACAATTTACAAATACATAAATAACCCAAGGCAAGCAGCCGTTTTATCCATTAGGCAACTGCCTAGGGGCCCCGCCACCTCCAGGGGCCCTGCGCCAATGTTTCTTAAACACAGAGCCGGATCTACCCAAGGGCTGTTTGAGCTGCAGCCCAAGGCAGGCTACACAGGGCTCCTACTCCCCGCCAACCCGCCTGCCCAGATTATGACTATATCCTCCAGATGTTTGCCCTAAGTGGCGAACATCTGGAGAGGCCTATATCCAGAAGTGGACTGCAATAGGCTGATGAATGATCAATTAACGGTTTAGATGCAGTGGAAAAATCTTAATCAGCTACTTCCATCGCTTGTTTTATTACACGTGCCTCTCAAAAGCTCGTGATAACATAACAATAGACTGATAACGCTGATGCGCTGCGCAGGAGTCGGCCGAATAGATAAAGTGCCTCGATTACAATGTGCCTTGTGAAATAACGCACTAATGGAGATAATGGGTAGGTACGGGGTCTTCAAGCGATGGGATTTGTCGATGCAACATTTTTAATTGGTTATTGATAATTTATATAGACTTATTATGTAATAATACAGCTTTCATGACTTTAAACCAACCGTACAATGATCGTCAGTTTAATAAACTCTAATTGCCCGTTTTCTAATAGTTGTACAAAATCTAAAACCTGTCTTCTTACCACTACGATCTACTCTAAAGTACATTACATAGCCAGTCGTGCAAGTGCCATACACTACATGACTGGCTGACGACCACCGTACACTCGTTTCTCGTGTCACGAATTTCATTCGGTTACATGTCTGTTACGGCAGCGAATTAGCTTCTATGTCGCTTCCCTCAGGCGAGAGGCAGCCACAATGCTGTGCCATTGTATAAAGGAGTTTAAGCAAAGGATTCTTTAAACAAGACATGAAGAAACATCTTAGGGCCAGAATTGTGGAGGCAGCTGACAAATTGGCTTAGAAAGAATTTGCCGATACAAACAAAGTTTTCTATCGCTCACCATCAAGCGAAGGAAACTCTGTTGCTAAAAATACTGTATTCGTATGGAATATTTTTGTAAAGACATCGACAACTAAAATGTAAGCGGTACATCCCTACGTATTTGCATGCTCAGCGTCTATCAGCCACTTTATCTGCCGCTATCTCCGGTGCGCTTCCTCAAGAGGTGACTGTTTGACCCGCACGCGCCCATTCAGTAATCGGTTAACAATATTTGGGTTTATGGTACTACGAGTAGGTGTAGTAGGTACTTTTAACTGATATGAATGTATACGGATTTATTGTAAAGTTCTATATGTAAGAATGTTTGTAATTAAGCACGCAACTTGAAGTTTTATTAGCAGTAGCTTAGATCCGTCTTTACCATAAGGGAACATGATCATTTCTCGATCACGTATTTTATTCTTAAGATGTTAAAAAAACATTTCCTATGAAAAATAATCGTTTCATCACAATAAAAGTTATTAAAAACACGCATGAAGCGATAAGACCGCCTGCATCGTACCTACTATATCTGTATACTCTTTCCTGCAAATGTTTAGTTTTGTGCAATAAAGAATATCTATCTATCATGAAAAAAGCAATTCTTTACTTTCTAAAACGGCCACTTCTTTTGGGCTAAGGGCCCAAAAGTGCCACAATAAGGACTGTAATGTGGATAACGTACATTATTGTGATAGGCCAACATTCCTTGGACTTATGCCCGTGTTACATCAAGTAAGGTGCTGTAAGTTTGACATGAATGGAGTATAAGAAAAACAAAAGCCTATCCCAACGACCACTTAACCCACAAACGCGCCAAATCGATGACAAGCCGAGTTGCCCACGCGCACGCCCACGCTTCGCGCCGCTAATTGAGACCTAAGTGCGTCAGCTTATCACCACAGTGTAATCTGGGAGCTGGTCTTTGAATGAACTGTGGTGAAAGTTGTGTTTTTTAGATACATGTAGGTTTACACGGTAGAGCGTTTCTGAAAATGTTTTGGAATCCAAAGCGTGATTGATCTCAACGCCTAGGTTTACCATAGAACCATAACCAACACACTATTGCGGTTCGAATTTAGGAGATCGGAGTGAGTTGTCAAAAATTTTCTATGTAAATTTCCAGATTCGATCCTGGGCCCCTCGATAGTTAGATGCCAACTGCGACCATTAGATTAATCAGGCAGCCAAATGTAACCAAGCCCTCACATAAGATCTCTCTCTAGAGAAACCTAACTTACACAGTTCTAGAAGACATTACTAGTTCACAAACAACAGAGTACTGTTGTTTAGGTTCAATCATCATAATTATGAATTAGCCACGGCAATGTGCGCCAGCGCAGTCGGTCTAATAACCCTTATTAGCGGGCGGTTTAGCCTCGTTAGACGATTTGAGGGATTAGCGGGGAAAGTGGACTCGCTAAGATGATTATGGAACTTTTGCTGACCTATTTTCCAAAAACTCGCCGACCAGGTCAAAAATAAGTGAAAGCGATTCCTTATTCATATTGTTCGATAGCACACCGAAGACATTCTATGAAAAATCCAGCTATAGTCATCATCATCAGCCTGGAAAATCCACTGCTGGACATGAGCCTCAGGGGGTTTGCCTTATCACCACGCTTGGTAGGCGGATTGGTGACCGCAGAAGGTTTTATTATTTTGTACACAGTCCAAACAGTGCATTACAGACACCTAACAAACATGAAAACCTAACACTCACACAATTTACATACACACATACTGCAACACGCACACACAAACACATTTACGCATCCAAACACAGCACAAACACAAGAAGTTAAGTAACTAAATCAGTTGATGAACCACTCAATCTTATAAACATTTCTAATGTTCTCGCTTCGACCACAGATTAATAAGTAAGACTTAAAGAATTACCTAACTAATTTTGTTTCGTCTGTCTTATCCCGCAAAACGATGTACATTATAAACGAAAAGAAAACATCGCATCCGGTGTAGTATTTTTACTCCCACCAGTCATTCCCACGGGCGCCTTTTAAATATAGCTACGTGGATGCTGCAACCATCAAGGCGAAATCATTTGTGAAACAGAATTGGGTCGATGGCCGAGAGAAAATGGGACAAAACAAAATAGAAAATGTCTATACTATGTGAGTATTTTTAGACGAATGGAGGTGTTGACTGTGAAAATATTGGACATAATACGTGCATGAATAGATTTATAGACTAAAAAAATGTTATTAAGTTTGAATAAAAAATATATCAGACAACATTGTGTTTGTGGTATAATATCAGAAAACGAGCAATAGCGTTTACCTAGGTACAAATAAAAGCAACTGCGATCACCAACCCGCCTGCCATCGTGGTGACTGAAGCAAATCCTCCTCAAATGACAATTGTCATCGGGGAGGCCTATGTTGATAGGCTACTAATGATACATAGAAAAGACACAATTGTTTGAACCCGGTACCTTTGGATCGTCCGCGATTTGGGCTTTATATCTTAACCAATTATTTAAACTAGGTACTTATATTTGATATTTTTAAGCGATACGTGTAGTATAGACTGATGTAAACATCAGAACATCATCTGATGTAAACATCAGTCTATGGCTCATTTGATACCTGCTACGAGCATAACGGAAACCAAACATTCATTATAAAGAGCATGCAACATAATTTAAACATATTCAAAATTCCATGTCACGACCTGAGCCACCCACATCGATAATATATCTGCTTATTAAATTAATTTCCCTTGTATTCCAACAATCAATAACTCAATACAACATCGTGTAGTTAAAGCTAATAGCTTATGCATGCATTTTAAATTAGCACAGTCACCTGATAGCATTACCCACTCTAATATGCCTATAAAACCGCTTAAACCCATTAATTAATTCAATTGGAACACAATCTCATTTCCAATTAAAAATGTATGCATGCAGTCTGGCCGGTTTGCTTTATCAGACACCTATTTGGATCAAATTAGTCCATATCAGATAAATTATTATTTTTTAAAACATCTGCAGTGTTTCTCATAGATGCACTTATGTTTTAATGAAGTTCGACCACTTAATTAGGGACAATCGTTAAGTCGTTCGCATATTGAACGTGTTATTTTATTTTATATAGTAGCACGCAATTATGGCTTTGAGGCCTGATGGAAGATGAAAGAGAAACCCAAGCCGCTGTGGCGACAAGCTGGTAACCAAAGGATAGAGGAAACATATGTACTGGCAAACAGATCCACATTTTAATGACAGCAAAGATAAAAGTTGCCGAACCTTTCGTTGTTTTGTTGCAGTGTGTATTGGTTGTATGCAATTCCAACCAGTAAATTGAAAGCTATGAGCCACCTTTTTTAAACCGCCATAGGTCGTAAACTTTGGCCCCAACTATGTACCAACTTAAAAAAAACGCATTTCCGAGCCTAAAACGGCAAGTCGCGTGAGTTACTGCGCCGGGCGCGTTCCTGCTCGGGCGGCAGGCCCATTGTGCAACATCCTGGCTCTTCAGGGCTGTCATCCCATAGTTTTTTTTAGGCAAGAGGCGACAGACGAGCAAGTATGATGCCTGATGATAAGCAGTCGACACCGCCCATGGACACCCGCAACTCAAATCGAGTTCTAAGGTCGCTGCCGACCTCTTAAATAGTTTCAGAAATTCTCGTAATAAAATGAATCCGGAAATGTTCGAGAAAATGTCTTCTAAATAGTTTGAACCGCATAAAAATTATAGAAATCAATGAAGTTGCAGTTCAAAAACCTTCATTTAATAATGGAATACCATATCGGTTTGCTTTCACCTATAAACTTTTCTCTCCTGGTTAACACGTTAACTATCATGGGGGTCATTGGTGATGCTCAAAGAATACTTTTTCTATTGTGTCTAGTATTTCGACAGTCAAAACTTAATCTTCTTCAAACTTTTCGTTGGAAGCTCAACATCGACAAAAATAACGAACTTATTTTTTAATTACAAATTTAAACAGTTCAAAATGGCACCCCTAACCAAGTATCCAAGCTTTTATAAGCTTTTATCTCAATTTAGTGCAGACCGCGGAATCCCGAGTGTGCAGTGATTCATTTGTTCCCGACAACACAGGAATTGGGTTGAGTTCGTAAAGCTGAGAGGCTTACAACGAAACCGCTGTGAAATGGATTTATACATTGGAAGTATCGCCGACAGGAAATGCGCCAGACAATACATGCCCACCCTATCTCAAATTCAGGTATTTCCTTGTACTATGAGTACCAGATAATGATTGGGGGCGTATCCCATAATACCTAGACTCGAAATAAGTTGAACACTAACTAAAATGATAAATCTGAACACCAGTGTCGCTTATGCAACGATAACATTATACTTTCTATTGTGTCTCCTTTCTTGGCGGCCAAAGAATTATTTATTTATTTTTATTTAACCCAAGACATGCCACGCTGGGCCACACAGCGCCATCTAGCCCCAAACTAAGCCGAAGCTTGTACTATGGGTACTACACAACTGATACTTACTTAGATACATTTTTTTTGTAAATAAATACATATTATACATAGAAAACACCCAGACCAATACAAACAGACATGTTCAGAACACAAATGTTTGTACTGTGCGGGAATCGAACTCACGACCCTTAGCTCAGAGGGCAGAGGTCACTACCAAATGAGCCATCGAGCCAGATTAATTTCCTAAAATGATCCAAAATGGAACCGAACCTAGGACGCACTTTTTACTTAATGCTGTAACCATTGCAATACCGAGACCGTCTCAAGAATGCCGCAAGAAAACAGTTCTTTCAGGGCTCTCTTGCGTCGTAAATATGCTACATATAATGTTCAGAACAGGGAAAGAAGCTTCAATCGGGTCGAAGGCCAAAATTCATATTGGATCGCGTCAACTAACTAAGTAAACAGTACATGATCTTTCAAAACGCTATAATACGCTAACTGGTTATGTATTTTCAATCAATAAGCGCTTATGCTAACTAGCGGTCGACATCTCAGCCAATTATTATGATAATCACTTAAGAATGTATAATTCTGTAAGATCACTTGGCTTGTGGAAAAAAATATTTTTACTTAAGTAGAAATAGTTTGAACAGGTAAAACTTTCGAAATGCATAGTTAAGTTTACGACACCTCCTAATTTCCGTAAAATTAGATTCGTCTGCCTGGAGATTGTCTGGAAGAGATCACTTACTCGCATGCCGCAATAATATCGCTAAATAATAATTGTATTGTACTATCTATAAGTCTGAAATGCCTATTGCTGTAAATATTTACATTTTTGTACAATAAAATAAAAAATAAAATAATTTATTTCTGCAAATAGATTCACTAGTAATACTTTTGCACGTCAAACTTTTTTCCTACCTCCTAATAAAATATATCTACCTCGTATATTACTGGGTACATACTGTCTGACAGTGACCCCCCACTGGAGGCTGTTAGACTACTAAAAACATACACAGACATTGCCCCATATAGACAAAACCGACCATTTAGATTTGATACATTGAGCCGTGATACTGCTTACTCTAAGCAATACCAAATGCAGAAACGCCGGAGCAATATATCGTCCCTTACACGTATGAATTACGAGCCTGCTTCAGTACAAACATTCGCGATGGCTATTATTTAATTTGACGTGAGACGCATTGCCCCCATCTGTCCTGCGCGGGCGCACGCGGCGCGGCGCGGGCGGCGCTGGTGTGTTAAAGTACTTGTTTTGAGTAATAAATGGTAGGAAATGTTAATGCTAATCTATTAGAGAGATTCAATTATTTCATAGAGAAAAGGGTTGTAAAATGTAGAAACTAATTTATGTAAATTTACCGAAATTAGAGGTAAATAAATTGCATATAATTAACTATTGCAATGTCTGATGGAAACCGAAAAAGTTTAAGCCGCTGCTGCAACGACCAAGTAACCGATGAAGTGTCTTGCCTGTTGTTGTTCTCATCACCTATTCCGGCATGTAACACTCTGGCTATACTCGGTAGCTGGTCCTTGATGAGATATGAAACTGGTAGGGGTCAGTTCGTACAGCGAACTTTCCCAATTTGGCTTTCTAATATTCTGAGAGAAGCCCCCAATAGTAGATAATCATGATCTGCTATTCGTAAACAAGAAGGTACTAAGTGACAATCCATCAAAATAATAAAGAAGTTACCCTATAATGCGTCATTGTAATTATACTATACCACACGAGCACATGTCCCTCCTCAATTCCCTTAGGCCGTTGGCTCTTAATAGGCCAAGCGCCATCAGTATCACGGGGCACGGCTACCGTTACGCGGCGCGCACTAAATCACGGCGCGCACGGTAGCGCGTCGTGCGCCCGCGCACGCCCCGCTACACGTGCGAGGGATCTACACGCGGAGACGTAGGGTAATGTTTGGTTTGAGTAGCGGGTGCTCCGCAGTGTAAGACCGCCTTTAACAATTTTACATTTGTAATGAATTTTCCTGTGACTTTTGTCTATTTGTTATTGCGGTAGTAGCGACTTAAGAGCATGGAATGAAGCTAAATGATGAACTGAATCTGTCGAAGATTGTTTATTAGAGATATTCTTTATTAAACACCAAAGAGTTGATTTTAAAGTAAGCACAAATTTATATTGAAGTCAAGTTGCGTACCGATAATGGTCCCCTGATAAATTAAAAGAAAGAGCAAGGTAAGGTATCTAATATTTTATATTAATGACTTGATACACAATCTTATATAGTAATGTCAATGGAAAGAAGTATACTTTTATACCTCAGACCTCGCTGGGGAAGGGATATGATAAAAAAGTAGATACGATAAGATTTATAAACTAAAAAATACTGCCCCAGCCAATTCAGAAAAGTCCGTTCCCTAACTTGACTAGGAATCGAACCCGGAATCGTATACTCCAAGAAAGATTATAAAGCATCTGTCATCCGTGACATTACACTCGCATTTCTCCGTACAAACTTGGATAGAACTTAGTCCGAACATCAATAAGCGTACGCAATGCATTCCAGTACACCCAGCCCGGATCGCGACCGCGCTCGTATAAGGCCCGCGCTGCGCCGGCGCACGTCAGCTCCGAATTAATGAGACAAATGCCGCTCATAAATGGACAGTCCTATTTCAATTTTCTGCTGTAGTTACTACTTATATCGTAGTTAATTTTCAAACAAAAATATTATACATATATTGAAATAAATGTCCCTGGACAGATAAACAGATTGACCTATTTTTTTTTGAACGTGCTCTTTCTTTCACCTATAGACTCATTCGTTACATTAACAGTTTTATGTAAGTTGGTTTGTCGACTAAGAAATATTATTCCTGATCGTTGTCTTGAGCCAACCTATCCCCAATGTACTCGTAAAGTATTTGGAGTGCAAGGAATAACTCTCCCCGCTGCGCATCCTGGAAAACAGCTAGACCCGGTAACGCTGGGTCTAGGCTAGCCAATTCTGTCACCAAAACCCAGTGAAAAATGTGATAAATATGATGTCTAAATGTTCTGAATTAGACATAGGTATATATAAATTGGAACGACCTCCTTAATTCATATCTAGAAAGAGCAATAAAAAGGCTCAACATTTGTCTTCTCTAAGATATTAATTCTAAAGCTCCACAAACAAGGGAACCGTGCTCCATAATAATAGCGGAGATTAATCCGTCTGTCTAGGAATCCTAGACGCACTGAAGATCTGTCTAGATGTAGCTAATAAATGCGGCTCCTTGTACGGCATGCAGGTAACTTGCTTATAATCAATGTGAACTTTTTCATTTACTTATTTAGACTTAGAAATTGTACGGTGAGAGGTTAAAGGGGTTATTGTGACTATGTAACAGGATATTGAAGGTATCATATCCAATGAGTAGTATATTATCAAATACGAGTGTAATAGGAATGTTGCCAGGATCAAAATAATTACTTTAACTTTAGTCCGTATTTTAGACTAGCTGTGCCAGCGGTTACGCACGTGTGGATATCGGGTTTCAAAAAAAACGGACTGTGTACGTAATAGAAATTAAATCATAGCACGATTTTTTTTTTTTTAAATAACCCAAGACATGCCACGCTGGGCCACACAGCACCACCTAGCCCCAAACTAAGCCGAAGCTTGTACTATGGGTACTAGACAACATTAATCACCATTTATTTTCATGACAGTCGTATCAACAGCCGTTCTTGCTGCTAAGCTACAACATGTGACATGCATGTGACACTTACATATTTTTTTGGACGGCATCGTCTGCTTTTGATCACATTTTCATGTGCTATTACAACATCACAACATCACATACATTGCTCTTATCCCAAAGTAAGTAGCTTAAGCACTTGTGTTATGGGTATCAGAACAACGAAGGTACCACAAATAAATACTTAAATACAAATATATACACCCAGACACGGAACAAACACAAGTGTTCATCACACGAATGTTTGTCCCGGGTGGGAATCGAGCCCACGACCCTTGGTTCAGAAGGTAGGGGTCACTACCAATTGAGCCACCGAGCCTGTCAATTACTATTATGAAAAAAAAGGTACTCACTCCTAATCTTGTCGAAGACCATTTCGGAGCACATGTCGAGGGGCCTGGCGCGCTCGTCCTCCGCGGGGTACCCCCGGTAGCCGGGCTCGCAGCGGTACACGGCGCCCGGCCGCGTCACTCCCTCCACGTACGCCGGCTCGTCCTCCGGCGCCCCCACCAGGATCCTGCGACAAAGGAGATGATGGTTTAGTGAAAGTTCTAAAGAAACAAATATGGGAGACGTGTGTAGTGGGGCTAAGGCGGACCCTGTTAGAACTTAAAAACAATTGAAGTGAAAAATGCTGGAAGTCTGCATAAACTATTAAGAGACTTTATCATAATCTGAAAGTATTTATTTACACAATCCAATTACAAACACACATTCAACTAGAGAGACCGAAAAAGTAATAATCGGCGGGAACTCGATGACAGCTGTCAGTGTCATCGTAACGTCAAACGTCAACTGTCAACGATAGTGCGGTGACTCTTGAACGTGGCGAATAGTGCTGCGCGTAGTGGTTGATTATTCTCCTCTAACAATACGTATATTCAAATCACAACCACCCAAGAGTTACTTTCTATTTTATCATCATCATCGTCATTGGTAGCTTGCAAAGCTTGCACATTCATACAGTTGACGCCGCCCTGTGCAGGTCGTCGCTTCATCTAGCCGAGTGGCACCTCTCCCACACTCCGTTTGCCCTGCAGAACTTTCGTACTCCACCGATCATAAATTTCTGCGGCAAACGTGGCCAGCCTATTGGCACTTCAGCTTACTTATTCGAGCAGCACTGATAAGTTATGGTAATTATATGGCTAGTTATGTGTTGTTTATTATTGGTGTTGGTGGCAGACAAACAAGCGGCCTGTCTGATGTTAAACAGTAACCGCCGCCCATGAACATCAGTAAGGGCAGGGGCACAGCCATGCCGAGGACAGAGCTCTCTTTAAATCACATTTAAAGAAGGACATGTTGGAGCGATCAGATATCAATCCTAGCTGTACGTCACGCGGTCTACGACCCAACAATCATAGCAGCGATTGTTTTGAACTCATAATTTATGTCAGTAGTTAGTACAAGGCACGCGAAGTGCTGTAATTGGCGAGCCCGAGCGTCTGTCGCATTCCGCAGGACAATGGCTTCGATCAAGCGTTGATTACGCTCATTGTTACGTCTCTTGCATCGATGCACATGTTTGTTTTGATGGAGTAATAGTACCTACTGCTGTTGAACGAATTTCGGCTAGAGCGGCCTTTCTGCGAGGAGACTACACGACTATTTACGATGGAGATTTTATAATGATCTTACTGCGGCTTTAATATCGGTGAAATGTGATATATTCTTATAAATTTTAGCCTATATGTTGTTCTGACGTATAAGCCTTATTACAGTAAATTTCGATTAAGATCGAATCAGTTATTTTCGCCTAAAGTTCTGACTAGTGTCAGGCTACATTTATCAAGATTGATCATACCGATGTTCATAAGAAAATGTATTTTTTTTTATCAACGACCCAATGTATTTTTTTATCATAGTGTTTGTACATGTTCATTAGATCCCATATCAAAAACTTTGTATGCCAGCCCACCCCGCCTAGAGCGCGCATCCTTCCATACATAGTAAGTAGTAACATGAGAGTGCCTTAAAATTCCCGATTAGTCTCACACACAGCTACCCACCACTTGTGCAAATGACTGTGCGCTTGCGATTCTCACCTCTATTGTTTTAACATAAGGGTCAGAGTGGGAGCTGCAATGGGGTCAAATTTGAGCAATTCACAACGCATGGTTGGTGCGGCGCATAGAATTGGGTAAAAGCCGTGAGCCGATAGTAAAAGCAAGTGTAGAGGGAATACGTTTTGTGTGGGACAGTCTTGAAAATTGAGAAACTTTGGTATTAACCCAGCCATCCATTCCAATTTGGTATCTATTTGATTGAACTTATACTATTAAGGTGGCATTATATTAACGAATCAGATTTTATAGGATTTACAGGGTTTCAGTGCCATATGTAGAGTCGTTTCTTGAGGGACCCTAATCTATCTATTGAAGATTTACATTTCGGGACCGACTTACTTCGCTGCTTAGTTTAGGATGCGACCAATTTAGATTAGACATGATTATTTTAAAGTTTAACGCAATTAAGTATTAGTTATAATTACAAAAGTATTTTGCTTGCTAGGCTCGATCCATTGATAGATTTCTGATTGGTCGATTTGATAGCTATTTTTCAAAGGGTATGATTTTACTTTGATTTACAATACTCTTTTGCTTTGATCCCTCAAACGGGGCGCAAAGAACCAGCTAAAGGCCGGCATAGCGGTGGCAACTGACAGGCGATTGGCCGGTTACCTGCCTTTTGTAGGAGCGACTTGAGCATTTCTTTAGCAATCCATCCAGGCGTAGGAAGCCATTGTGCCGTGCTATTATAAATGACAGTTAATGCAAAGCTGATGTCCCGAAAAGTCTCACATGGAAGGTGCGATATGGAGCACGTTTGGCCTCCGCGGCGCGATTCGGCGCGGTCACCCTCCCGCGGTGACGCGCAATATCTCTATCGCCCGCGGACATGACTCCACACTTCCTCAAAGGGAAGCATAATGAACTCAAGCATTAATATAAAATTATGATTACACGTGAAGTTTCCATGAAAATGTGGAAAATCGTGCTTGTTTGAGAATTGAAAGTTGCAAAAACTGAACGTATCTTTCGGTCACAGCGATGAACCTCTAGCAAGGGCACTCAGGCAATACGAAGATATTATAGTAATTAAGTGTGTGCGCAAATACTCTTTTTTGTTCCCTCACACAATGAAATAAGATAGGACCACAGTTCAACGCAGACTGCTACCGAGTAGTTTCTTCATAGATTAAATCAATATCACTCAACATCAGGTAAATTGCGGCCAATAATGAAATAAAAAAATATATAAGTATAGAATAGCGATAGAGCTGCGCTGTACAAATGTGTAGCTTTGTAACACACTTTTTAACAACTACATATGTTGAAAGATCCAATAGACACGTAATTATTTTGAAAGACTATATCCCATTGAACCTATAATAGTCGTACAAAAACAGAATGTGTACAAGTGTCGAATGTACGCAGAGTGGTGACACAGCCGTGTCGTAATGACCGTAACTCGGCCAGGTGGCGCCTTGGCAGCGCGCCGGCTGACTCACAGGTGGGTTTTATTTTGGAGGAAAAATAGGTCTTTGCCTATTAAATTGCGGATACTGGCCAGTTGAAGTGCAATCCTCGCTGCATTAGGGGTAGCGCAGACAGACTATCCGTGACGCACTTTTTTGCAATTATATGCAGTACACGCACGACGCGCAAAAATCTGTCGCGGATATTTCACAGACTCAACGCACACGACGCACATCACACTGTTCGGGTGAACATTTGTGTTTGTTCCGTAAGTATTTTTGTGGTACTTACATTGTTCTAATACCCATAACTGGTGATTAAGCGTACTTTGGTATCCGAGCAATGTATGTGATGTCAGATATTTATATTTTGTCCGTAATAATAATTTGGCAACCTTCTATTTATAATACCAGGAAACTTATCGTTAGTCCAAATAACAATCGAATTAATCCTGCATTCGTACGTTTCATAACACAACATTCCGCTCAGCACGAATGCGACAAACATCTAAAGGTGGGCCGCTCAAAATAACGCCCTTTTCCGGCAACTAAAATATATCGACTCCTGCGCACGCGCGAGGTGAGCGCGAGCTTACGCGCTGCTTACTGCGTACATAGCCGATTAAGTGCAGTTACATAGGGATGTAAGGGAGCGGCCTATCATCTTTTCCCTCCAAGCCAAGCTCACCTGCCCGTGGTGCATCCTGCCGAATAACAAACGAGGCGCTCGCAACCGACTGGTGGCGGTATAACAACTGTGTTCAACTGGAGAGACATATGTCCAGCAGAGGCTGATAATGGAAAAAAATGAATAATGACATAGTTGACTAGTTCAGATTCATTTTTTACTAGTTTTTGTCCCAGTGGTTTTTTAATTCTGCCAAGCAACCCCCTCCCCCAATGACAACCCTAACCCCCCACGAGCTCCGGAGACCCTACTCACCAGCAGAAACACGACCCGGAGGTCATTTGGCTGCGGTATTCTATAGGGTGGAGGTCCTTCCCCGGACGGGCAGCTCAATACGAGCGAAGATTTGCTATGCCCTACCTCTCTTAAGGATGTGCCTCTGTGGGAGAAGGTAGAATTTGTATGGATAAACGCTTCGATGCGTTTCGACGCTATATAAACTGACTCTTATTGCTCCTAGTCACGTAAACCATTAACCAATACCAAGAGTAAACAAACTAATACATTTGTAATGACGACGTGACAAAGTCACGGTCCTAGAAGCGGCGATTACTAAACGTCACTGAGTCAGTGATATGGAAATACGATTGGCGAGCGGTGGCAACCGGGACTGAACCCGGCTATTTCGGCGCTGGCCGCGCGCCAAGCGGCCACGCCTGCCGGCTACGACGCGTAGAGTCGGCTAGTACCATCGATATTCGCTACGAGTACCTATAACACGATAACACGATTGCGATTAGTGTAAACAAGTTCATGTAACAAGGGATGTAAGGTGCCCGTGGTGCATCCTGCCGAATAACAAACGAGGCGCTGGCAACCAACTGGTGGCGGTATAACCATCACAATTGAAGGCGTAGCTAAATACCACAGGCCGATGACGGGCAATCACAGGAGCGAGAAGCTACGCCCTGCGATCGCCAATCCGCCTGCCCAGCGTGGCGATTATGAGTATATCCTCCAGATGTTTGCCCTAAGTGGCGAACAACTGGAGAAGCCTATGTCTAGAGTAAACAAGTTCTAGAGTGGAGACCGCGTATCGGCAAACGTGGTGTAGGACGCCCTCAGGCCAGGTGGTGTGACGTTTTGCGCAGGACGGCTGGCTAGTGCTGGATGCGAGATGAAGTGGCGAGCATTGGGCGTATGATGATGATGATGAAAAAATTCTAACGTTACTGTCACATCTATAGCTCAACAGTTATCGGTTCTGCGACTGATATTAGCTTACTAATCTGGTTTATCTGGTAAGTTAATGTAGACTTTTGGAATGGACACGGCTTCTCGGCAAACCTAGTATAGATCGCCCACAGGCCAGAGCAAAAGTAGCGAACACTTGTAGAGGCCTATCTCCAGCAGTGGACTGCGAGAGTCTGGTGATGTTGACGAAGATCAAGTTAACAGAAATGAAGATTATTTTCACTTTCGGGTGTTACAAGCGCCTAAGACACAGATATTCTTTAGACAAACTAAAACCATGGAAACACCACCAGAGTATTATCAATTAATAATATCTGAAAATAGAGAAAGTTTAAACTTGTCATATTTCTGTTAATGATACCTATGAAGTGAAGGGTGTTTTCTATGTATAATATGTATTTATTTACAAAAAAAAATGTATCTAAGTAAGTTTATCAGTTGTCTAGTACCCATAGTACAAGCTTCGGCTTAGTTTGGGGCTAGATAGCGCTGTGTGGCCCAGCGTGGTATGTCTTGGGTTATTTATTTATTTAATTTAAAAAAAAAACAGTAATTAATACTTTGATGACCTAAGGTGAGAAAGGGTTTTACTTTAAGCGAATATCGATATAAAAGAACTCGCCTCATCTCTATTCGTAAGTTGTGACGATCGATTTGTGTCTGGGCTGCCCTAGAATGGCACATCTTTTTTTTTTTTTTTTTTTTTTCTATTTATTGGGGTCAACAAACGGTTTCACAATCAGAATTAAGTTAAGAACAATAATACAATTTCAGATGAATAATTATGAAACCAACACCGTTAACCACATATTGGTATAGAGATTTTTCTATTTTTTAGGATTTAATTAAGGCATGTCTTATATTAAAGTGCGACTAATGTCATCCTTATGTGTTTTGCGTAGTGTTGACTTCACGTAACATTTGCGTGACGCATTTTTTAAAGGAATTGGCATTATTGGCAAATATATCTAGTGTAACGAAGTGTGCATTAAAGGTGTCTGTCAGACGATACAGTGGTGAGCGTTTTCCAGCATTAGTTCGTGTTTTTGACATAGTAAATAATTTAGGTCTCCGGCAGGTTCTGTTATGTGATCTGACTGGCACATTGTAACACAACTTATTGATTATATCAATACAATCATATGCGTTATTACATAAGTCATACAAAAGTTTTACCTGCAATTGTAATCTTCTAGTTTTTAAAGGAAATAAATTAAATTTTTTTAGCAATTTTGAGTAAGACAGCTTACTACGGAAACATTTATAGTACATGTATCGTAAGAATTTCTTTTGCACTCTTTCAAGACGTTCTGAGTATTTATTGTAAAAAGGATCCCAAACTGAATCTTAATTAAGGATATATCCTACATCCTAGATGGGGTTATAGAATTTATTTGAAACTTACATTATTCTCCTACCATTGATGTTTAAACGCTCAATATCCGGCTATAAGGTAGACTTATCTGTTTTGAAAATGTGCTAATAAGTTCTTCAGTATCATATGCATAAATGGTTTGAGGATAAATACACTGTGTGAACATTATGCGAAGTATCTGTTAAGTAATGAAAGCTTACAAACGAATCCAAAACATATAATTTGTAACAGTATAAATGTAGAAATTTTGGTTTTATATTAAGCGACAATTAAGGCAGATTAGTTACTTGTAACTATATATGTATATTTACTAACGGGATTGGTAACTGTAACCTTATAGAATTATTATATTAACGTTGACGTTACCTAATATACTATCGAAATAAGATAACTAATGAAAAACTCTACAAACAGTTCTACGAATACACTTGAGCTTATGTAACAAATTGACCAATTAATATATGATCCATCTGTTACTAAGAGCTTAGTCAACTGGGCCTATGACTAACAGATGACTGATTCAGATTCAAAGCAAAAGTTTCTGCTGATTGACCTGATTTTAGTAATTATATTAATGTATCTTTATATGTACATATGTTTTGTTATGTGTTTATCTGTCTATCATATCAGTAGCATCAAATCAGGAAAGTATAGTCCCGGTTTACCGTCCATCTGGGTTTTGACGTCTCTCTAAGCACTTCACATTGGCGAATTATCCGCGTTATCTCTACATGCGTAATAGAGTCCATATACAAAAAAAGACCTGATTTTATAAGAGCACACAACACACACATATGAACATACAAAAAGTATGTCTTGCTCCTTTCGAAGTGTAGCCCAGTCCAACCCTAAATGAATTAGCAGTTTAACAGACCCCGGCTTCACCTTCGTCAAACGATTCGATTCACTCTCCGTTTCTTTTTACTCTCGGTCGTTCCCGAGAGGTATCTGAGGAATTCGTGAGGTCATCGCGTGTCTGGATGGCGGGTCCGGTGACGAGCTTGGGAGGTCAGCCGCGGTGTAATGTGATACTTGATAAAGTGGACGATAAATTAATCATCTCATGAGAATCTAGAGAAACAAAGGGTCTTTATGGCGATATCGTATTTGAGTTTTTTTGTTTTAGAAACATCGTGTAAGCTCTACTAATATAAGTAAATAATGTAAAAGTTATGCCTGTTCCGTGGGTCAGGTGTGCAAGCGCCGCCAAAACTTATTCCCTCCCTGGAAAGGGTGACTATTTTATTTATTACCAAGGAAGGCAGACACAAGCAGTCTATTTGAGGTTAAACGGCTACCACCCTCATAGACTGCAAAACCAGGGGCACAGCTAAGTCAGTGATTACCGAGAGAAAGAACTCTCTTTTGGGCATGTTTAAAGAAGAACAAAACGTAGCTATCAGAAAATACCGTGGCTCATTCCAGAGCCTGCTTATATACGAAGCAAACAGTTTTTGAAGGGAAAGTATCTTGGTAGTACATGCCGCTGTGTCGATTAGTACGATGATAGAATGATAACTCTATATTACTTAACATCAGGTGAATTATGGCCAAGCGCAAACCCATAGCAGATGTAAAAGTTGCCTAGAAACAAGTCTTCATTTGCTCCACCAGTTGATGTATAACGCTTTTATTAATTATCCGCGCAATTCGGCGCTAATTGCGCTGAGTCGGCGGCGCGTGCGCAGCGCAGCTCCTTTGTCCGGTGACTCACGTCTGTCCGACTCACTGACTGTTGCGAAATCACCTAGCCACTCACATGACAAATGGTCGGGCATCAGGTCGGTTACACTTGTGAATTTACGTTGCTAAGAGTTGAGTTTGAGTACAGTTTTGTATATTAATTGAATATCTTTCCAGTATTAGGAAGTTGGCTAAGTGATAGAGACTCTTAAATGCAGTCAAAGTCACACATTATTTTATGACATCGAATTCTATTTGCAGCCAATCAAAGTCACACACACGCAAATAAACAATATTCATTCGTTCATTCACTGTACTGCTTATGTCACCCTACAAAAGGTAAATACCGTTAGATGATTTATCTCGCGAGATTGTTAACTGTCGAAAGATTGTGAACTATAACATAAAGCTTACATTTTAACAATTACAATCACATAAATGGTATTTCCAATTACACGGATATTGCAATTAAGCTACCATAAAATGTCCAAAACTATGACAAATTAATCTAATTAAACCACCCAACAATTATTACCTCACTCTAACTCAGACGTGGATCTCTACATCCAAGACCAACCAGCTTGTCTACTATTAAGTAATTCTTCCTTTATTTTTTTAATTTAAGAGTTCTTAGAAGCTCAGTGACATAGATGGTGATTTCGGTACAAGGCAGATCAATTATTAGATTTTCTTAACGAAATGTTGAGTCTTTTATATAATACAAGTACGGAGTAAGATCCCAAAAATACCCTCTTAAAACGTACCCTTGTAAAACAGCACTTGTCATGGGATGTGGGGATCAGAAAATACGGAACTGACATCATTCGTATTGCACTAATTTGCACTAGTTGATGGGTGATCGTCGGTCAGATCACAGCCCGCATGCCCCTCGCTGTCTCCTGATTGCTACAATGAGAAGATTGCGCCCGCGCACACCGGAACCCGTGGGAATGGTCGCCGACACGCGAACTCCGAAGGAATCCCAAAACGGGGATCCTAAGTCAATTGGGAAAGAGTTCAGTTTGCAAAAACAAACTTCGACCCGTTATCTGTTAAACTAGATCTTCGTAGTTGAAGATATTCGGAAAACTGGGACCCTATTACGATTGCAAGAAAGGTCAATTTTGCTAAGCAGGGGAATCTTTAATATCTGTAAAAGACCCCAGTCTTTATGGTTAAGGGGAAAGAGTTGGAAGTCAATTAAAGGAATTGAAATATTTTTGCATGCAAATAATTAAATGGTATAGGGGCCATTGATGTGGAATCCTCTCGGCAATAACAATTATAATTTGTACTGAAATAGAGAAAGTCAAACAAGTATGCATAGGATATAAAACATACTTAGTTAAAGTTAGCCCAATGATTCATTTAATGTTAAGTCTTATTTTCAAACAATCGCAGCGCGGCAACTAAGCAACGCCTACCTATTGATGTAAATATGAAGAACACTGTGAGAAAAAAAATCACAATTAACTGTTCTTCTCGATTTCCGTATCCGGGGGTAGACATTTTTAACTATTTATATGTACTCGTCTTAAGTCTATTCCGATACAGACATTTTTGACTTTATTTTTTTTTATTCTGTTGCGTTTGACTTTGACAACGATGCACACGTGTCACTCAACTTCGATCCGATTGCACACTTTCCTTGAAAAGAGCTCTAGAAAATACATTCAGAATGCGTTCCATACGCGTACGTCAGATGATGTCATCTGAACTTACGTTTTTTAAATCATGCATTATAGTGCATGATTGAGTCACGCCCTTTATAAACCGTTCTATCTAGATTCATTTCTGTAGGTCGTCGTCTCTCACATGATTTATAGTTTTATTGATACCGCTTCCTGCGCTTATTAATAGTTCCTTTATTTTACTCAGAGAACACTCAATTAATTCAACAGATTGATGATGCTCTATCAGAGTTGATAGATTTATCAAAGTTGTGTTTAGTCATTGATAAATGATTGATTCGATTAGACATGGTCATAAACAAAGAATAATTACTAAAATGCTCCTGTGTATAGTGAGGCACTTTGAGGTTGATTTTGTGTCTGTTCTTTGCATAGTCGTATTGAAGTGTTGTTGTAGTTGAAGTGTCAGCCCATCGGATAACGAGAGTAAAGGAACGAAGAATGATACTATTTGTGCAGGAACAAGCCTGCATACCTGTAAAGAAATTCTAAACTTGTGTGAAGTCGACCATCCCTAACTTGGGCAGCGTGGTCGACTAAGACTTTATAGCCCTAATTTAAGAGTAGGCTTGAGATCTTCGGTGGCGATTGTGGCGAACTATTGGTGCGATATATGAACTATCGGTAAAACTGCGCTTTCATTTTGGGCACTGTTTGTTTTTAATTATTCTGACTACTTATTCCTTACAAAAATTTTTAACTTCTGTTTTGCTTGCAACGTTCTTTCAACTAGCTGTTTTAATTATAAGGAAAATTGCATGTCATGTTTGTAATTATTGTCGTAAAATTGTCTTGCAAGATCTGTCTATTTTAAATAACACTTTTTTTAGGTCAATAAAGTAAATTTCATTTCAGCAGATTACAGTCCTCATATTCTATGGTTTTTACGCGGTATTACAACTCTAGGTAGTTGAATACAACTCTAGTCACTTAACTATGACGTCATAAACCTGTTCTCTATCCCACAAGCCACATACGAGGCTACTGTACAGACCCCATTACCGGGATGTGCCTGAGATAATCAGCGGTGATAGCGGGGCAAACACTGCTATGTCCTCACGAGGAGATGTTCCACTTACGCAATAATTGCTGTTGCTCTTCCTAGTCCTTATCGGCGCCGGCGCTGCGGGTTTATTATCTCCCGCATGCGTGTGCGCAGCGGACACAGTACAATTTTAGAAAAGTAAGCTAACTAAGATGATAAGTTTTATTGCTCACCATGCAACAACTGCGAAAGATTTATTGTTGATTTGGAAATTTTGTTGAAGGTATTTGTTTGTATTAATTGATAACAATGTTCTGCGTAAGAGTGGTAATTATTGGTGTATTAATTCGTTGACAAGGGATATTTATAAGTACTAGTGAAAAATCTCGTTGTATAAATATTGTAAAATGTGTATAACTAATGTTAGTTAAAACACAGTACATTATGAATAAACAAAAAATAAATAAACAGAAATGAATACAATGTACTCTTGCACTATGAACTTCAAACTATTATAGTGCGCAAATGCTATGTGTTGACTTACTGCCGCACATTTGTACTGCGGCGCGCGCGCAGGCGTGGCGCAACGCCCGTACCTCATTATCTGATAGGGATGCAATTAGCACCTTAACACTGTTACAGGCTGTCTGCAAATATGAATGTAACCAAATCGAAAATAATTTGTTCACATTTTTTTATTATTTATATCGAGCAACTGATTATTCCTATGTATAAACCTTTACATTGTCACTAGAACAATAGAACACAAACTTATTTTATTGTTTGGCATCGCTGAGTATGGAGGGACTTGAGTCCTGAGGCCTTCTCCCAGAGGAGAGAGCAGAGGTGGGCTAAAAAATTATACATATATGTATCAAGCTTGGAATTAGTTGAGCGTCCATTAAAAGGCTTTAACAGCAAGGCCATCACTTTTTAAATGCAGCTAGAATAAAACAACGTCATGTAAAGTTGTAATTTCGACCACACATCAAGTTTTAACCTCGGTAAGGGTAGCTTTTCACATCGCCTGAACCCCGAGTCACCAAAACCTTTTCCTACTATTCTATAAGTATTTCAATGCACCTGTTGTCGGAGCTAACGTGCCTCGTGAAGGTACCTCGTCCCGCCCTCGTATTTACGAGTGGCATTTAAAAGCTCCACAATACCTTTTACAGTAGTATAGAGTCGTCAGAATGGCAAATATTTACATTTACTGCCGGAGTTCGTCTTAACTTCCACTAATGGTATCGGATAGCTATAGGGCTACCAGATTTTATCTAAGTATCTTGATAATTGCAAATAAATGCGCGAAACAATTCACAGGCCACAACTGGTCTCGAACTAAACTTCTATCTGGTACTATCAGTATCAATAGATTATTAGTAATCCCAGGACATATCCCAGAACACATAGACCCGAAAAACTGTTAAAGAGTCTTTCCTTAATTAGTCCGACCGGTGATCTAATCCGAAACCTTCGGAGCCTCTGCGCTTAGGCAACGCTTTAACCATAACACCACCGAATCGACTAATATGTCATGGCAGCCTGGGTCTCCTAGGACCTCTGACGTCATTTTCAGTGAGTACTCCCTGACTCCCACCATCTTGAGGATGCCGTCCTTCCATTTCTTAAGGGCGGCGTAAGACCCTTATATTCCGCCGGTGCCCCGAACGGCAGGGATGCCTTAAAGCATATTCCCGGCGAAAAAAAGGTGTAGCATTTAACGTTCAGTGATAGATGATGGAGAGTTTACTGTACAGTGCTGCATCTTGTATTTCCTGGCTACAACTGTCTAAAAATCTGAACACAACCAGAAGTATTGGTATACTAGCCCTAGATAAGCAAGCAATCCGCGGACGATCGCTGATGCTTTCAATGTAGATTAGCGCTATCGGCTTGGGCATAATGCGTCCGTCTGTGAAACTGAAGCGAATTATCGCAGGAACCGTCCTCAGCATTTGCATCGCAATGGGACCGCTCCAGCGCAGGCGGGGCGCACGCGAGCGACTGAGTACGTGTGTGGAGGATAACAACTCGGATTCTGGTTAGAAATGCACTAAAGAATAGTAATTATAGCATACCCATAGTATGTGCTCGCCTCGTTGATCTTGGAAAGGCAGTTAAGTCCTAACTTCGTGTCTTTGGAAGGACCAAAAAATATTTTGTTACATAGAGATGTCTTAAGAATATGTTATCATCGGTCATTTTATCATACAATAACGTGCATCCGCAAACAACTAAGTACAACTAAGCTAAAATGTAAAAATGTTAGTGCCTATCTTAGTAGATAGATTTGTCTTCCCAAAGGTTGTCTAGAAGAGATCACTGAAAGCAATAAGACCGCCTTATTTGTAGGTCGATTTATCATTGTACCTAGTTTTAAGTCATCTGTTTGGTGTGCAATAAAGAATAACTGTCTATCTACCTATTTATCAAACTTTCCGAGAATAAAACTTGCAATAGGCATTACGAATTATGAGTAATAATAATCGCACTCACATACTCGTAAGCTTGTAATAAATCGCAAGTTCGTATCTGCCCTTTGAACATTATGCAAAATAAACTTTGTGGAGCCGACAGGTGCCCTAAATAGGGGAAGTCGGACGTGGCAGGAATTTGTTAAGCTAGGTCGCTGCACCCGTATTATGTTATAAAAGGTACCTTCCGCCCGCGGGTTTGCGCGCACTGAAGTGATATTGTCTCAGTATGCATGTGTGTAGTAACAAATATTAATATATGTTTATACGACCTTTAGTTGATGTTTCCGTCTGATTGTATTGTTATAATATATTTATGTATCTGATCTATTATTTAATGTATGTAGTGTCCATTATTGTATATTATGTACTTATCTTATTTATGTTATGTACATATATTGTAATTATATTTATTTTATATTTTATACTAAACTATGTATCTTGTACGTAATACTTATTATATTATATATATATGTGCTTATATTTCTAGCAGTTGTTTGAATATCTATTACCGCACCACATTATAGTTTTCTGGCTCGCTCAATGGTTGACTGGTAGAGAATGCCACACGGCATTAAGTCCGCCATTTGTACTTTCCTTGTGCAATAAAGAAGTGGAATGTGTGCAATATGGAAAGAAACTGTATTTATATACGCAAAATATCTAGATTTGGTTTATGTAAATTTTGTAAATTGAATTATACTTATTCCGTGTCTTTTTTTTGCACAAGAAGGTGCAAATGGCGTTTTTTTCGTGGTTTCGACCCACAAACAGCCCATCTTACTCTTTTAAAAGAAAGATGCTATTCTAGACGAAAATTCAGGAGTTGTCAATCTTTTTGTTAAAGATCGCTGAGTTGGAGGGGCAGTTGTACAACAAAAAAGAAACACAAAACAACACACAAACCCAGAATCGCATTATACCATGCATGCACCGACAGGGGTCCGTAAAGATACCGCGCTGAGTTATTAAACATGCGGCGCGCTCGTAAAGCTGTCGGCTGCGCGCGCGCACGCCCGTCTGATACATACGGGATCACGTGTGTTATACTGTTATCGAACTTGCCCGGAAGATTGTTTACTATGTACCTACTTGTGTGCGCAATGTATGTTTTGTTCTTTTTTATTAGGGATTTTTTTTATGCGGTGTGCGACGAACTTTGTGACATCGTGACCAAGTGTGAATGTTCCATCTTAACAATGAGGTAGAGGAAGACTGGTCTCGACATGATCCATGTATCCTTGCGCAGGAGTACACGGAGGTCCGACAATGGGAACATTGGCAGGACGAAGAAGAAGAATTAGCACAGCATAGTTTTCCGTTGTCTAATGGAAAGCAAAAAAAGACTCAGGAGGAGAAGAAGAAGAGGAGACTCAAGTTGCCGGGACCTAACCGGGCTCAACCAAACAGATCAAATCTTGTAATTTTGGAAACACGCACGCCATTCACGTGGTATTCATAGTCCATAAGAAATGTTAGTTAGAGACACTATACTATATTATGCATAAAACACACTGTATTCCCGAAACTACAATATGTCTATGCCTACTTCATAATATCAACACTATCGTAAATAATAACGATAATATGCATTATAGCTGCATCAATGGACCGAAATTCCGAGGAGCACAGTCACAAATTAAATCCTATCTGTCAAATTTCCACAAACGATTTCCAACTAAGTACCCAATGCATAAAGTTCATTGTCAATCTAGATATTAAAGGTTAGGGTATCTTGACATGTACGTACAACATGCGTTTGAAACAATAGTTCAATATTCACACGCATCACGACAACAGTACAGTGGCCGTGACAATAACGCGTTGCGCAAGCGCAGCGATCGCGATGCAAATCAGTGAAAGCTGCGTAGGACGCGTTTGTTGGGCGGCGGGCTAACGGCGGCCGTTGAGACGGTCTGTGAGAATACGCGTATCAATGGATGGCTATAATACAGAGTTATCATCACCAGCATCTCTCCAGTTGTACGCCATTTTGCCAGGATGGGCAGGCTGATTGGCGATCGCAGGATGTAGCTCCTCGCTCCGGTGACGCTGCTGCCCGTCATTCGGCCTGAGGTATTTGGCTACGCCCTCAATCGTGATGGTGATAAGGCGGTCGCACGAGGATTACTCATATTGTAACAGACTACTTTCATTAGCAGTTTTAAAAAGCACGCTATTTTCATTATTAGGCTAAGCTTTGGGTGTCGTTGCCACGGTCCGTTTTCCCTAATAAATATAATCTTCATTTTCAAGTCGAGAGTGAAGCGGTTTTTGGTAGGTAAACGCGCATTAGTAGAATAATGGTTACAAGGTAAAACCAACATCTCACTGCCAGCGCTCTCCTGAAAGCTCATGCTCATGTCTCAGTCTATGAAAAAAGTAGTCTTCGCTTGATAAATAACTATCAAAAATTCATCTGTAAAGATTAAAATTCAGAGCAGAACCAAAGGAAACTCGTTAGCCCAAGCTCTTGTAAGCTAGTCTGAATGGAGGACTTAGCCTAATCCTTCCATAGGGCCTGTGAACACACTCGCTTGGGTGGTCCCGCGGCTGCGCTCGTCTATAAACAACGTCGATGCGCGCACGCCATAAATTTACATACTTTAAACTCGTAAATGCGATATGATTGAGGGCTGAGGCATAGGAACTAGAGTTCCTTGTACTTGAAGCTTTTAAAATGTCATCTATGTGTGACGTCATTCATTCATAGATAGCATTACTACGACGATCGAACAAGCAAAGGTTTGTGTAGATCATTAACAGACAATGACGTCACAAATGATAGCTCTCCCGGCTTTATTAAGTTTATTTTATTTATTTATTCAAACAGTACCTATTGCACAAAATGTTAGAAAACGCAAGCTTAAAGTATTCTTTTCCAGTCAGCACTCAGGTCAATTTAATTTTAAACATTTCTTGTCTTTTCCTTTTATCTCCTTAGTTTTTCCAATGTACATGTCCAACATTGAACCTATGTGTACTCTTTGTGCAACATACAACATTTTTTCTTAAATTTTTGAAACGTGTTGGAGAGCGATTCAAAATGAAGTAGGTTTATTTAAATAAAAAATTAAGTATCACAATATTATAAATACTACACTCTGAAACAGTAAGATCAATTTACCACAAATCTACGTATATAGTACGGTCCTCGCTTGTACCTCGGACCATGCCCGCTTGATGCAGCGATTAGAGCACTAATTATTTTGTGATCACCTCGGGTGCTTTGTTTGATCCTGACGCGATAAGCCGCCTGATGACAGCCGTGCAGGTAATTTATTAGTTTGGAGCTACTGTACACTGTACCGTCATGATTTAGGGTTCATTGTACGATAGACGAGTACGGGTTTTTTTAGAAGATCGGTACGTTTTACTTTATTGTCAGTGATAAGTGTTACTCAATCACGCCAGAAAAGAATAACCTTCTTGCAGATTTGAGGTGACTGATCTGGAAGACTGATGTGCTTGGGTACCTCAGCATTATAGGCACATCAGTATTACACATACATACAGACAATAGTGGCGCGCACCAAGAGGTTCAGTTCCTCGTTCCTGCCCCGTGCCATTAAGTCATGGAATGCCCTTCCAGCTCATGTATTTCCTTCCTCTTACAATCCTGGGTTCTTTAGGCGGGGCGTGAAACGGCATCTCAGTGGGCCTTCAGGGTGAGGGCGACAGGCGCGGTGGGTATGCCCTATTGTGCCTGTCGACCTTACATTTGGATCTCACGGCCGCTTACCATCAGGTGGAGTGAGATCATCCTGAATGCTCTTTTTATAAAAAAAAAAATATAGGTACAGACACAGAACTAAAAACACAAATATCACAAAAATATTCGTGGGGGGGATATGACAGTGAATGACGGTCCGGTAATTTTCTAGGCCTGATGAATAGGCCTAGAAAAGTACCGGACGGTGCTTCACGTACTGACGAAGAGTGACTCAGACTCCAATTCACAGTTTAAGATACGTCATCTGAAAATAGCCAAGTTCCTATGAAAAACACAAATCATTCAATGTGACGCATTGCAAATATACCACTTATATTAATTACCCACCATACCACAGATTAATAAATAGTTACCTGCCTAACTAAGAGTAGCTAGACTACACATACTCAGATTTAAGCGATCTGATTGCTTTTCTACAAATATATAGGCGATCTCAAAGTAAAAAACTTTAGTAGATAAATAAAGAAAAACAAGTCTACAATAGGTATAGATATCTACTCATAACATGCCAACTCCTAACATTATTAATGATTCCTATCATAGCAATATTTTTAAATCTATAGTAGTCCTAGGAAAATCGTTTGTTTATTTTACTACAAACAGAGTAATGGTCACCACTTTCACCAATCATCAACACGCAACAAAAGAAGTTAAAGCTAATAAAACCTTTGCATAACACGCAGTTTGACGATTGTTTACCCAATCGTCTCGTTAACGGAACCTCGGTGCGTCCCGAAATAGCCGGGACCCGCGACTTCCTCCCGCGCCCGACCGAGCTAAACTTAGCCCGACGTGATCCTGATTTGTTGACAACCTCACCTCGTCCGGATTCGGGACGTGTACAATGAGTCCAGGCTAAGATGCCGGGATTGGAAGTATTTTGAATTGGTTTATTTGGATTTTTGTTTTTTTTTTATTGCAGCTCAGCATTTTTAGCCTCCCGTCGCCTGATGAAAGGCGATAAAGGAACGAAGCGTATAAATTCTCAAATGAAAGAGAATTAAACATACAGCTTTATGCCATCCAAACTTTCGTATTTATAATATTGATAGGATTATCTAATTTGTGCTTTTGATCTCTGTTTCTCACCATTTCTGTACTACCCAACGTAAATAGATAAATATTTTTATTGCACACTAAAGAGTTCACTTAAAACTAGATACAAAGACAAACCGAGGTACAAATAAGGCGGGCTTATCGCTTTCAGTGACAGCTGACAACCTTTCTTTCTTCCTTTCTTTCTTCCAGACAACCTTTGGGTAGACGACAATTGATAGAACGTAGGCATAGCAATATGACTAATGTTCTTTAGTTAAACTAGGTACTGTATTATGTATTTCTCATCCACAATCTGAATTCATAAACTATCTGGAGTACGAAAACAAATCAATGATGTGAAAATCGAAATTCCCACCACTAACAGGATATCAAACAAACAAACACTACGAAAGTCCCCGACCCTGCGGTGAAGGGATTAACTACCAAGCGACGAGAACCTAAATTATATTTAAGGCTAAACCCCATGTTTATGATTTGGGGTCGGCCCGCGCGCGCCGTAAATACGGCTAAACAAAGGCACGTGCGCGGGCGCATCCCGCACGCGCGGTACACTCATGAACGCGTACAATACCCACGTGTACTATGATTCCCGGATATTTTAAATAATCTATCGTTTGTTGCATAGTTCTCTTCCTGCAACATTATCATCTTTCGCTTATCTCTCTATTTTCATATTGAGTTACCATATGAATAAAGACTACTTAGTTTTAAATAACAAGGTACATTTAACATTTATGATATCGCAAAAGTAGTACAAATAAAACGAAAAGTTAAAATCACATGCTAAACCTAAGAACCGACAACTATGTTCCTGCCTTACCAGAAACTCTTACAACTACGCTGTACTTCCTGATCGTTACGACTTGGCCTTCTTCAAAGGTTCAAAAGGCAGTTACTTCCTCTCGATAGGCAGCGGCTTAACCTTAGCATACCTAGCCAAGTCTATGAGCGCGGTAACCGTTTAACATCAGATAGCCGCTTACTGGTCTGCCTTTTCTTTCACTCGCATAATCCAATTGAACGATAGTTTGACACGACCGGAGAAAGATCAGTCAGAGTAACATCTATGAGTATGAGTACAGTCTGACAATATCCCCCGAAACTTAGCTTCATGGTTAACCCAAAGAGCACAGGTGTCGAGTGAGTTAATAAAGACAGGACGCGCCGGCCTCTTCCGGCTTCGGAACTCCGATTTATTCCCATATTTTAATTAACTTGGCGGGTAATGAACTTGTACGCTTATAGGCTGCCGTTGGCCTGTTTTCTGGTTTTTCGTTTACGTTAACGAGATTTTTCAACTTTTTTTTTGTTATGAGAACTTCATTATGACATTAACTCATCTTTTCTGGCTTCCATCAATTTTAAAGTAAATATTCTCTCCTCTTAATTAAAATGAAGAATGTAATTACAACCGAAACCCATTTTTTATCCGTCAGTCAATACGTTATTATTATCTGAGTGCTTTTTAATTTTGTATGTAAATAATAAGTATTATAATCGCCTACCTAAAACGTGTAGCTCGTTAGAATGTCAACAAGACGACATTCAAGGCGACCTTTACATTTGATATCAACACTTCCGGTGTCTTTAGCTTTTAGGAAGTTTATTTAGTGTACCTACTATAATGACCCGTAAAATGAAGTCAGGCATTATCTAAAGCTATGTACTGGTTGAGTATGGCTGGTAGCAATACCTACCAAAGAACTTTAATTGCGTCGATTTTAGAATAGGTACTCTTTACACTGATTGCTAATTAATATATTATTATGACAATTATTAGTATGTACCTAATGTTTCTTTTAGCGTGTCTAATAAACAATTGATTTGTTTGCTTAAACAACTGTGGGCGGGACGATCACAGGTTTCAAATAGGCCTCACTTTTTTAATAAGCTCCCATTTATACTACTCGCTACAACAAAACCGCAGTCGAAAGCTGCCATTAGCTTAGACTACTTCGCCATTCCATCAATACAGCCATTGTTCAAGCACAAACAGACACAGTACTATGATGTGCCATATCGCTCCCGCCTATAAACCGCGGTGTCGCGTTTCTCGTGTCCGGTTGCGCGGGCGCATCGGTAGCGCAACAAATAACCGTCACAAGCTCGCACGTAACCACAAAGTTTCGCGATCTTTCGCCACATGGCTTCTCAATAGGTTTTGGGTGTAGCTATTTTTATGTAAAATAAATAAAATGAAAAGGCGTTACAGACATTTGTGCTGAAATTTAGGCGAGTATATCGCTGATGCTAAATTCTTCTCCACAACTACCAGGTAAGGGAAACAAATAAATAACCACAACATAGCTGAGAAGTCGTGTAAAAGGTTCTTTGAAAAATTAATTACTGTTTGACGTCACTATAATTTTTGGTAGGCTTCTTGTATTGGACCATTATATTTGTTAATCATGAGTCATGACTTTTTTGTCAGGCAACTCTTCATCATGATCAGCAGCCTATCGCAGTCCACTACTAAACATAAGCTTCTCAAGCTGTTCGCCGGTTTTCAAACACCTGGCATGCAGGTTGGCGACCCGTAACCACCAACCGAATCACCCTTCACCTCGGTCAGCATTGACGCACTGCAGTTTACACGTAATTGTTGCAGTTTCTTCTCAAAATAATCGTTAGGTCACTCCGTACTCCCAGCCACGGGCGTGCGCGGGCGCTGCGGTTCCCAGAAGCGTCGCATCAGGTGCCCACGCGCACGCCATATGGCGCCGAGATTGGACCAATGTCAACATGCTCTTGGACAATATACCATATTTATTGCACATCTAACAGTTGATTTAGTATAGGTAGATATTATATACTGGACCGGTGGCTAATTTGATAGCGAGGCTGTCTTCTGAACTAATGTGGGTCGTGGGTTCGATCCCCGACCGGGATAAACAACAAACATTTGTGTTTGTTCCGTATCAGGGTGTTTGTAGATTTTGTATTTTGAGCAAAATACTTAGTTTAAATTTAAATATCCATAATAGACCTTTGGTTTACTATTACTACAAGTATAATTATATATCTTTCGTTGTACTGATATCAATACAAATGCGCTATCAGAACAATGACATAAAAATAAAAACAAGCATAAGGTCCTTTTCGGGGCGAGACGACAGTTGGTGAAACTCTACCAACTGTGTATTTAAACACTATGTAGGTATGTGATGTTTTAGGTACGATATTTATTTTTCCTTCACCGCAAAGTGAGCGGTAAATACGTACAAGATACCTAACTACCAATACAATGTAACGAGTGACGCCCAATACCTCATCGCAACAGTCACCACGTGTGTGATTAAGTGCTGTGATTACTGCGCTCGCGTCAGCCGGTTGTGTGCCTACCGACGGGTACACAATGTCTAGGTGACTGCAGAGACCTTGAGGTAATTGCTTTATCATGCAATTTACAAACAAATGTGATTGATGTGTGCATTTTAGTCATTGTGTGTGATGATGTAAAACTAAGACGCATTTTGATTTTTTTTATATGAAAGGCAGCAGACGAGGAAATGTGATGCCTGATGGTAAGCAGTCAACACCGCCCATTGATAACAGTCACATAAGCTGAGAGACCCCTTTTTTTTTTTTTTTTTTTGTTGCACCGGGGTAAAATGCATTTACGCATACCTGCTACTCGGGGACGCAGCAGGTTATGTGGTGGGACTCACTCCGCCTCTAGATGTTAGCGAGACGGAGAATACCCACTAAAAAACCCCGGTCTACACCGTCAACGCGCCTTGGGTGATGATGACGTGGGATCTTGGTATGAACCATAACACCACGTCACCACCAGCGCAGTCCGCTTGCGCAGACTCGACTGGCCCCCCCACTTGGGGCAGCCTAGGGCTCAGGCAGAAGCCGTCGCCCTCCTCCAAGGACGGGATCCGTGCAAGGCAAGGGAGATGTCCCCACACCAACCCTCGCTGGACCCCGTCGGGCGTGCAGTCGCCACCGCACGGTGGATTTTTAGTGTGGTTTTCTCCACTTGAGCTCGCGCCCCCTGGTCCCGACCGAAGTCGGGATAACAGGCGGTTTTTTATTGTGGTCTCACTCCACTCGGGCTCGCCAGTCAAGGCAAGCCCCCTGGTCCCTCCAGCGAGGGGAAACAGGTTGCCCGGCGACCAGTCCAAAAGGACCATATCCGACGACCACGAGAACCGTGGCCATCGGACCCGCCGCGCCGCAGTGATACACTGCCATACCGCGCCGTCAAACGGCTCCTCTGGTAAGGCGGCAACGGTCGCAGAAGACAGGGAGGACGGCAACGACAACACCGCGAGATCCCCCGAAGGGCACTCCTCTTCCTCTGCGACCATCGCCGACAAACCGACGCAAAATGCGTCCCACAACACGTCTCTCACCAATCGGACAAACGCCCCGCCATTGGGAGAGACCCACAGGCCAAAAGGCCCCCATCTTGGGTAAGGCGGCAACGGTCGCAGAAGACAGGGAGGACGGCAACGAAACACCGCGAGATCCCCCGAAGGGCACTCCTCTTCCCCTGCGACCATCGCCGACAAACCGACGCAAAATGCGTCTAACAACACGTCTCTCACCAATCGGGCAAATACCCCGCCATTGGGAGAGACCCACAGGCCAAAAGGCCCCATCAGGTGTGCCGAAGCACAGCCGTGGAAGGCGTCGGGGCCATCGACGCCAACACTTGGCTCCCGGAGCCACGCACAAGTGCGTGCTCCCACAGGGAATTAGCCGTCGGGTAGTAGCCATCCTCTACTACCCGCCGTTGCCCGGGGTACGCCGGGCCGTCTGCAAGACGACCACGCGTGGAGGCTTCCCTTGTTGTACCCCAAGCTGAGAGACCCCTAAACAGGACTTGGCGCATTTAACATTATTAAAAATATGCCTAATGTCAAGGCATCCCCTAGAGTCTGTTTGAGAGGTTCTTAGATTAGGCGCCTTAGAATAGGAGTAAGGTCCTTCTGGACGCGACCGTATACTTCAACGCTACCCGTACCCCTACCAATTACTGCCCACTAGCGACACATGAGGATTTATTGGGTATGCTCTCCCATTCTGGAGATCTACACACTACGCTGACCACCCTCGGTATGGCTTGACAGTGCCTAATGCATTCCCTTCTATAAAAAAGGTTTAAATTGGTTAGATCTCATATACAGTTATTGGCTACTGTGACTCTACCATTTCATATAGCGATACAATGTGTACAATTTGACAGGCTCGGTGGCTCATTTGGTAGTGACCTCTGCCCTCTGAGCCAAGGGTCGTGGGTTCGATTCCCGCACAGTACAAACATTTGTGTTCATGAACATGTCTGTTTGTATTGGTCTGGGTGTTTTCTATGTATAATATGTATTTATTTACAAAAAAAAAAGTATCTAAGTAAGTTTATCAGTTGTCTAGTACCCATAGTACAAGCTTCGGCTTAGTTTGGGGCTAGGTGGCGCTGTGTGGCCCAGCGTGGCATGTCTTGGGTTATTTATTTTATTTATTTAATGTCTATGTGACAGCAATGACTTTGGTCTTATGTTTGAACACTTCACTTTATCTGGTATTGCACACATATATTATACGACTTCTGACTGCGTGTTCCTAATGTAAATAGTAGATGGCATCCACGTAAATAGCCTTCAATTGCACATCAAACAATCACGATGTTAGCGAAAGTGGCCTTGTCATCTTCATCGAACTGCGGGGAGCGAAAACATCAATGTTTTCAGTTATGCGACAGTAAATTGTTAACGTTCGGTCGCATAAAGACAGTAATAAAAGTACATGATTAAGTAATAACGCCCTCGTAACCAAACTCCAAAGCAATCTTTAATCCAATGAGTCGAAATCTCGACACGATCCGAGAGAGATCAGACGCTGAACATTACCAGTCTTTTATTCTCGAAAGGTCACTTATACAAAAACGCCCTTTGAGTGTTTAAAAATACTGAATAGGTTATGCAATATTTCTCAAAATATTTGTGAGGGAAGTTATATAGTTTACCAAAATACCTAAATTAAATTGGCATGTTCCTTTCAGGGAATAAAGTAAAAATCAAGAAAAAATCAAAATCAAGAAATAAAGTATGAATGATAAAGGCTAAGTGTAGTATGTGCGTTCTGATGTTATATATATTTTTTATTTTCGATGTAGACTACAGTCTAAGAAAACATTCGTAATCAAAGCCAAAAATAATAGCTCATAAAACATTTTGTCAACCTACTTTCCCCAACATGTCTTTGTCAAAGCGACGGCATTCGCATACAAACAGACCAACTTGACACAATTCCGATTCTGCGCACGCGCCTATATCGCCGATACCCACCCACCTGATCTTGGCGTCCTTCTGCTGCTTGTGTTGAGCCTATCACATATTTGTGCCCAATAAGGAGACTAAAATGGCATGTTTTTTTACAAACACTTAATATACATGTGTACACGTTTATATTACACACAGTAAATCGGGGGGAAATGAAAATCCTTTCTAGATAATATAATTCACGTGCCTCCACTGACTGTACTGTCAATATCGTTAATAAAAAAGTTCCATGTGATTTTTTTTTAGTAAGTATATATATATAAGTATATCTGGTGAAGGAAAGGCATGGCATAATGCCTTTCCTTCACCAGATGGAAAGCGAAAGCCGAAGTGGTTGCGACAAGAGCCAAGTGACCGGCCAGTCACCAGTCAGTTGTCACCGCCCTAAGATGCTTCTTCACGCCCCATTTAAAGGATCCCATATCGTAGGAAGGAAGAAACACCACATTTTAACGACGCAACATGACTCATCAAATGCAGTAATTGACAAATTCCCAATAAAATCTTACAATGAGTCATTAAAAAATCTCTTTACATGATCTCAGTACTACACGTAATGCCTAAAACGGTCCCTTAAACATGATTCGCCAAGCAGAACCACTACCGTAACCTATTTAGGCCGCGCGGGCCGGTGAATGGGCTGACGTCACGCGATCAATGGCTGCCCACGCGCATCCCCGCCTGCGCCCGCGCCGCCATATGGTTGCGCGACTGGTCTCGGCCTCGTTTCTGTTACGGTTTAGGTGAATTGATCTAGTAAAGGTACGCGCCTTTTGTTAGTTGCGTAATGGGAATTAAAAAGTGAAAATGACGCCCACGTGTGGTCGTTTGATGTTGGGCTTTCAATGGTGTAATTGTTTGTTAAGTAATATGAGCTCATAGAGCAATAGGTGCTGGTGATGTTTGAGATACTCCCACTGATGTAAACGAGTTCGGTTTCAACTTCTACTTAACTACTTTGATTTTCCTTCATAGATAGGAATACTTTCATCAAACTGAATAGTTTTGTAAGAACTGTTTTCAAAATACTAATGTGTCCTAAGTCACGTGATCTAAATAAGATTCTGACGATTAGTTGAGATTTCGTATACCTCAACTCAAACAATTGTGAGAACGAGAAAACCTGGAATTTGATTTGAAAAACGTGATACGAACTGATGGTGATGGAACTCTATCGAACATGAAACGAACAAAATCGTTTCTCCGTCACTGAGCTCCCAAATCAGAAAGTTCATTAACAAAAACTCAATTCAGAACTTTTTCTGAGTAAGTACAGGACGACGCTAAGTCTAAGCCTGTGGTGTAAGCTAAGATATTTATAAAATTTTATCGAACGGAAAGCAGCCGGGTATTGGTGGTTACGACTTCTTTTCTTTCGAATAAAAATTTTATTGGTATACAATAAAATTTTGGTGTACCATGTTTCAACGTGAAACAAAGCTAAGTTACCAAAACAAAGGTTTTATTTAACGCAATAACAGCACGCCCACATCTAAACCGGATTCAACAATCATTTTAGCACGCATCAGTGAATCAACACCCAGTCAATAACAGCAGTCATCGGGCAAGGAGTTTGTCATCGCCAGGTGACTTCACGGCACCAAATTGCGTAAGCTAATTCGTCAGGCAAGATTTGAACAACGTCTAAAATAAGAAATGATTAAAATTTAATTTATTGAAATCTACTCCCTCTACTCGTTCCATTATTTCCTATCTAAAAATTAAGAACGGTAATTTAATCTATAAAATAAACCAGCTATACGCCTTCGCTTTATTGTGCAAAATTGAATACTTATCTATTTATCTACTTACAACTGATTGTACAGAACAGTAAACATGTCAGTTTAAAGCTAACCGATCTTCATGAAATGGGTAAGTCTATTTTGGGATTAAGTTTGGGATCTTCACCGAAGCTATTCACAAATCCATTCGGAAAGATCCCTCCCGTGCATCCCGGAATCGAGAGATCCGAGCGAAAAGTTGCTCGAGACTGTTCATCCAAATTTGAAAATTTTCAGCGATTTTTTTTCCGAGAGCTCTTCAACTGGCACATACTTTGACAATTTGATCGAATATTTGAATAGACGATCTAAGTAGTCGTTTCCGAAAGAGGTCATTCCGAACGGATTTATGAAAAGCCCCGTTTATTAAGAAAATAATAATTATTCCTTCTTATTCATAAAATATAAACGCCGTATGTATTTTGACAGTTAAGTAAGTTCTCCCTTAGTTTACAGACGTTATCCCCTATAGCATTACGGTTTAATGAGCGCAGGTGTAAACGTCGATTTGCGTCACAGGCGGGTTCGTCACCAGGAAAGCCCGTCGCGTGTCCGTCGATAGTCATTTGTAATGACATTCGCATGTCACGTGACTAAGAGGGCCCTACCTCCCTCCGCGACCTGCCTCACGGTTACAATGAGGAGGGTTGCAAGATTTGGTTTAATTCTAATTAGGTACTGAGTTTTTGTGTTGTAAACATTTGTGCATTCTTATGCAAGATCTCTTGATAGATATCTTATATCATGCAGTCTGTAAATTATATAATAGAAAGGTTTAATTTGACAAGAGCTATTTAACTCTCGATATAATAAGTATCTCTACATTCATATCTCTAGCTAGGTTACACTTGTAAATTTTTGTAAGTTTATGCAAAATACAGATGTATTTTTGTTTAAGTTTGGAGCATAACAAACGTCTTTTTGGCTTGTCTTGATACACATATACAAGATATATGTTTAATAATACAAGAATACGATAAATTTTTAAACGCGTCTATATTCTAGGTACAAACAAAATTACTCACAGACACTTTTTGCAACTTTTAGTATCTACAGTCGATTTCGTAGTTGCGAATCACCTCTTCTTTGTCTTTGCTGATTAAACTGCTTAAGAGCTAAGTATAAATAAACCGTAATGTCATAAAAACCGCAATATTTACCTAAATTAAGGAGATAGGTGAATTCACAAATTAAATACAATTTATCAAGTAAACACATCGTGGGTGCAATGAATATACTTAGTTGTGACTGTGGTGGCGTCATGATAAGGAATAAACGCGGCGCACGCGGCGCCTTTGAAGGCGTAAATAAACGGGCGTTATGTAATTAACTGTTGATTGGTCTATTTCTATACATAGACATTATGTAGATAATGCTTACTATTTATATTTATAAACTGTTACATCAAAGTCGACGAACTCTGTAGTATAATAATAAAAAAGCCTGTAACGCGGATCCACAGAAAATCTTTGTAGTTAGACTGAAGTTCGTTCTGTGCTAACTAGCGACCCACCCGAGCTACACACGGGTGTAGTGGTCATTATGGATATTATCCTTACGTCGTAGATGTTTTTGTAGATCCTTTTAAAGTATACAATGATGTACTGTAGGTATGTAGTACATAAATTATCTTGATACATCTCGTTGGATTAACGCAGTGTGCAAAAATGGAAAAAAGTGTGTTTATTGACATCACATCACATTAGAAACTTCATTTCTTCTTCTCTATTATGTGTATATTATGCTTATTTATTTATTTATTTAATCTTTTGAAGGCATTCTCTACCAGTCAACCATTACGCAAAGCAGAAACTAATTTTATGGTAGTGCTTGTATTATAAATACATATAAATCAAGAAAAAGTGATTCAAGAGGAGATACACTCTTACCTAGTAAAAATCTGCGTAGTTTTAAAGATCTACGTCGCATACGCATGCGTCTGCGTTCGGCCGCAATGCACTGAACGAACTCTACCTTTACGGGTTTGGTTTAATAAGGAAACGAATACTTCGATATTAGTTTTTGTGATCGACGCCCATAATTATGCATTCTGTACACACATAACTTCAGCTAACTATGACTCTAATAAAATATGGTAACCCATCATTAATCCAAACTTAATTAACACTACCGCTCGTCTGGAACTGTTAATTACATTTAAATATCAATTAAGTACGTTTTATTTTATGTCGCTTCCGCAGTGGTGGCATCCGCTGCTGTGACGTGCGCACGCGCATACAAAGCCTGCGCCGCGACGCAGGCGCCATCTGGCGGCCGCCGCGCATCCTGTCGCATTACTCGTGTGTCACTGCGCCTGCGCAGACAGCCGAATTTGGACAACTTACTATTGTTCGATTGTCGAAAGCTTTTTATTGCAGATCGATTTATGCATTTATCCTTACATTGTATTCAAGGATTATCATGTTCTGTTGGAGTTTGCTGCTGTTTGAAATGAAAGATCATATCATGTTGAAACCTATAAATGTATTCATATCCATTTCGTAAACTGTTTCTAGTTAACATTTTTTTAGTTTGCAAGGAAATTTAACACGGAAACAAGGAAATTTAAAATCCTATCTAATAGATCTAATATTAAATTTCCTTGTTTCTTCTGGACTTAGAATAGAACCACCCCATTTCATTCCGTGAGTAAAAAACAACTACCTAAGGAAGTTACCATATCAGAAAACGTGCAGCAGTTTACCAATAAAACCTAATGCGGTCACCAACCCGCCAAGTGTGGTGACTAAAGGCAAATCCTCCTAAATGACAATCGTCATTGGGAGAGGCCTATGTCTAGCAGAGGACGTTTACAAGCTGATAATGATGATGATGATGATGACATATCAGATAACATCTCACAGTACCCGACTATGAGATGTTATCGGATATTGCCCATAGTGTTATCTGCCAAAGTTAGGTATGTACCCTCGCATAAACTTCCTCACTAATAAAAGCTTTTGTATGTGTGTAAGGAATTCGTAGTAACTAAACGTTTAACCTTTATCTCAACATCTACTCACGACAACACTCGTACACCTCGTCTGCATTCGGCATTCGGCTCTCACCTTGACTCTGCCTAGCCGTGCCCGTGCGATGACATAACGCCTTGTTTAATAACTCATTAGATAATGTTAACTAATATTACTTAGTCAGTCTTTGTGCTCCTGCGCACCTGTCGTAAGCATGCTGCGCTGTATAAAGTTTTGTTAAGTTACATGCCACATCTGAGATGAATAAGAATATAGGTACTTTAGGTACCTACTTAAACAATTGTTCACTGAACAAATAGAATATGAGTTTATCAAATTCATAACACAATATACAAACGATAAAAGAATTGACAAACTAGACTTGTCCACACCATAAAAAAAAACAATCTAATTCGTTTAATGGTTGACTGGTAGGGAATGCACAGCATTAAGTCATCCATTTGTAGGTACTTTGTTGTGCAATAAACATTTAATTATTGAAATTGACGTGTAAAGTTATCAATATAATTGCTTATTTACTTACTTACGAAAGTTATGCAAAATCCACTTTTGATATTTACGAGATTCTATCGAGAACCGATTAACTTAAATTAGTAAAGTTACAACTTAGTCCTGAAGGTCACTTGGCAGCTCGTAAAGTTCACGTGACAGTGAAAGTAACTATAATTCAGAGCAATATTGCGAAACTGTGAATCAACCGAATACCAGACAGTTGTTCTCAAACTTTTGTGCTGAAACCCATTAATTTTATAGAACAGAGGTTCTCAAAGTGTGCGCGCCCCGGTTCCCGAGGGAAGATGGTCAGACGACGGAGGCGCCGCGAAAGCCGTTGGCTTATATAACTGATTATTACCATATCAGTTAGTTAGGGCGCCGCTTCAAGCAATCCTAAACCATGAATACCTACGCCCATGAAAGATAAAAGTTTGAGAAACCCTGTTATTAGACTTTAAAGCAGCTATCGTGTGTTAAACACAACTGAAGTGGTGAACACTATTCAATTGGAGCCCTATCTTTAAAAGTGTGGTCAAATAAAGTAATATGAAACAGGCGGTTTTGTTGCCCCGATTGAGAACCAGTGGCCCAAAGTGTTAAGGAGAGAGGTGGCCACACCACTGGCATTTAATATCGACCGGTAATCAATTACGGTTTCATTACGTCCCGTCGCGCGTAACCCTGATTAATGCGTGTGCGCACATTTCGGGGTACCTTGCGTCGGCGAAATTGACTTGTATTAAATTTGTACTTTGATATAATTGCGCCAAAAATTTGGCTTCACTTATTTTAATGGCGTTATAACGAGGTCCGAATTATCAATAAGATTACGAAAACATGTGAGACCTTTTTTTAAAACGGTCTTTGATCTCTCTCCGGTCGTGTTAACTATCGACCCATTGGATTACGTGCAGCTGCGTTTGCGCACCCACTTGCAGACTTTACTCGGCAAACGTAATTTAGGACGCCCTCAGGCCAGGTGTAGTGACGGTTTGCGCAGGACGGCTGGCAAGTGCTGAATGCGAAAAGCCCAGGATCGATCAAAGTGGCGACAATTGGGAGAGGCCTATGTCCAGCAGTGAACTGATAGATGATGATTGCAGACTTTAAAATCTCCTGCGTAGTCTCATTGGAGATGAACCGCCGTGGTCGAAATCGGTCAGGAGAGGAGGAGGAATGATCATTATTACCCACTATCACCAATTTATAGCAGTAGAGCTGTCCATCGGTATCTCTACATGAAGAATGTGTCCTTACTAAACTAAATAGGCACATAATTTAATTCCTGCATACAACTTTATGACGGTTCCACGTCGCATTGACAGATTTAATTTATTCTGATCAATAAATTATACATTTTATTGCACAAACATACATACGATTTTATTTACAAGACAATGGCAATCGTAGTAATGTTTACTACAAAGGAAACAATAATTTATTCTCCAGACAGTGACTCTTGTTTATGACCTCGAGAAGGTTTCTGTGAAATGAGCGAATTGTTAATCATAGCGTGTGTCAATGTCAAATGAGTATTTTTCCTTTTTGGGATGAGACGGTCTGTTGTCTGTGGTCCGGCGACGGTGTCCCGGAGTCCCCTTGACCTACAATACGCGGGCGCAGGCCGTGACGTCACGCGATCGCGATAATGAGCCTGCGAGACGTGCCTAAAGTTTATTATAACAGACATGCGCTACATATTATATGCGTTTTTGCTTTACTAGTTTTGATGTTTGTTCATTTTTTCTAAGGATTTAATCATCGTCGTGACGGTAGGTATTGCGACTTAAAATTGACTTTACCTCATATCTTTATAATATGTACTTAAGTGTAGGTATATAAAATTCGTATCTCTTAACAGTCAACTAAGTTTGAACCAGTCAGAATTCTCGCTCCGTGATTTTTTTTAATAGACTTGGGGCAAAAATGTTTTTAGTTCAGGACTGTATGGCATCTAAGTTCAAATATCACCATTAATTTAGTAGCAGTTCAGTCCGTCAGAGCTGAAGAAAATTGTGCCTATGATCAGGTTGTACGGGAGTGACCAATAATGTGAAGACCCCACGTTTGAAATGCGTGTTTGAATACGTTATATAACAACATAGGTATTAAAAGTAAACCACAAGGATTACATCCACAATAGAAAATCATACTGGCTTGGTAAAACCAAGTTTGATAGTAGGTAAGTGTGTAAGTGTAAGTCACCGCTACTCACAGTCGCGGCCGCACGATACGCTTTGATTCAGGTTTGTAATTATGACTAAAAGAGTGATGTCAGAATTGAATACTCTACCTATTAAGCTACGTCTATGAAGTGTGTGGCGCCACCAATAGTTTGTCCGTCTGCTTTTTTATGGTGGCAACGGACCAGCAACCAGATCAATCCTTTACCAGTGGCCACGGCTATGCCGGCCTTTGAGATAGCTCTATCTATACATCCGTATATGGTCTGATAATTATTTTTTAATATAGGTACACTACTAATAAACATCATATGCTAGCCGGTGTCTGCACTTTACTGCACAGTTGTACAATACAAAGATACATTTAAAAAATAAGAAGGTAAACAAAAGAACCGACTCATCCACCTGACCGAGATCACTGTTACTCACTAGGTATTGAGAGGAACACGTCATCCACCCGAAGTAATCGTGTCAATGCCGCACACTCATTAGCCTTATGCAGAAACCGATGAGATTTTTCATGTGAGCCAAGTAAGTGTTTTTTCCTCATAGAGCAATCAAACTGTTATTACATTACTCAGCACTTGATATTTATCAAGGTGTTATTGATAACGAACTATGGAGAAGGAAAACTTAATGTAAACAATAATAGGTAATTCTTATCATTACTGAGTCATAATTTGATGAATTGCTGATACTTGCTACGTCGGACATGGGGCCGTCAGCAGCGACCTACATTCGAGTAGGTACAACGGGCACGACGGACGGGACTGCCACTCTTGCACTGTCTGCATTCTACATAGAACCATCATCATCAGCCTATCGCAGTCCACTGCTGGACATAGGCCTTACAGGTGTTCGCCACTTCGGGCAAACACCTGGAAGTTATACCCATAATCGCCAAGCTAGGCATGCGGATTGGCGATCGCAGGGCGTTTCTCGCTCCGGTGAGGCTGCTGCTCGTCATCGGCCTGTAGTATTTAGCAACTCCTTCAATTTTTATGGTTATACCGCCACCAGTCGGTTGCCAGAGCCTCGTTCGTTATTCAGCAAGATGCACCACGAGCAGCTGAGGGTGACTTAGAGCGAGAAGATGATAGGGAGCGACCCTTACATCAGACCCTGACTGCAGACCCTGACTGAACTGCACCGCAGTTCTTTATGCTCCGCAGTGCTCAAAAGAGAGCTGGTGATAAAGTAGCTTAGCAGTTTAAATGTATTTGTACTGAGGTACTTGATACAAACTATTCTAATCTAACTACATATAAGTATAATATAATATTTGTTTCAAATACCAACAAAACTAAGTTTCGCTTGAAGCGCTAGCCGTGTCGTGTTGATCGCATTATGCAAAACTAACTATAATTTGTGTAAACCAAGTTCAAAGTCGTATCAATTACGCGAGTCAATTACGGACACGAGTGGACAATTAGCAAAGTGGGCAATTTAGCAGTCAGACGAGGCCGGACATCGTTTGGTGACACTTTCGCTGTTTATTGTACACAGTAATCCTCGCTACACCAATGAATGATGAACTGACTATGCCAGCGATTACATCTGAGTTAACCACCTCTGAATTTTTTAATGTCTTAACTTTTCTGAGAGGTAGATCTTCATCATCAGTAAGTACCTACGAAAAGGTCATCGCATAGCAAACGAAAGGACTTAGTTTGAGACCGGTTGATTGGAGAGCGTGTCCGATTTCATAATTGACAAATATTTAAAAATTTTCCTCTATTTAAAAAAATGAAAAATAAAACCACACAGATTTACTAATACGCCATAATTTTAGGTACGTAGAGTTCACACACATTCCACCGAGATTGCTTACTACCAATCTAAAAATACTCTTTGGTCTTAACATTCTCCAGCCGTTCGTATAGGTCGCTACTTGTTAACCTAGACTAAAAGGTGTCGGAAAGCTTGTACGAATTTCAACAGCACAATGCGTTGTTTACTGTAAATGCGAGTAAGCATCGTCGTGAGGTCGCCCGCCATGTTGGAAACGGGGTCACGGCTGCGCAGGCGCACGCGTGCCACCAAAATGCACATCTATTTGCTTTTCGTCTTCGACGCTAGCGAACACTTTCTTCGAAATGATGGTCAGCAAATAGCTGTTTAACTCTTGACAACGAGACATGATTTGCTCTGCAAATGGAAACAGGAAACCGCTCGGTTACATTTAGTTTAGCCCTAAATTCCAAAAACATCTTCAATTTAAGTAAAAATTAAATACAATTACAAGTCGGTATATTTAAAACAATTAATGTTGAAACGTAATATAAAGTGCCAACAATTTAAATTGTTCCTTTCATAAATCTTTTTCGTATGCTCAGCTAACCAAAATGCCGAGTAATCAAACAAACGTCATTACTTATTAATACAATGTTAGCAGTTTCAGCACGACGCGGACGCTTCCACGAACTGACAGCGAGGCGGTGTGCGCGCGCGCAGACTTATGGAGATCTTCCTACACGCAACCATTTCGACAGATATTTTTTCGTTTGTCTTGAATTTCTTTCTTATTTAGGTAATTTAACCTTCGTACTTATTGTAAGTACTTGTTTTTTCAAATAGTGATCCAAGCTAGATTATGATTGTAACCAAAAATTTATTCCGAATTGGTTTTTTAAGCAATTTCGTAATCTTTATTTATGTTTTACTGCAAGTCTGCAAACGACATTAAAATTGATAGTAGCCCGCTAAAATGTTTATATCTTTTTATTAGCATACTAAAAACTTAAGCAATATTTCGGTAGAGTCTACTTTATATTTTTCGGTATAGGCGTATAGAGACAACGCAGAGATTCCGCCAAGTCTTTGCACAAATGTACAAATGATCTGTGGCCACATAACTGCATTGAGTTATCCTTTTTTATTATAGGTAGCCTTATAAGCTTGTTTGTTCATGTCTTATACCTACATACATTATAGAACATTACATTTTTTAGATTGGTATTACAAACAATATGTTTTTTAGTTTACATAAAAACATATTGTTTATAGAAATAATATTAGGAAACAATACGCCGCGCCAGATAATTTGATTTGATTAAAATTTACCAAAAAAGTTGGCATTGTCATTTCTTGAACGGAATGAGAGAAGTAACTCAAACTTAATACCTTATCGTTAAAGCAATAAATAATCATTTCAAAAAATTAAACAAGAAACGGTAACCATAAATAAATACTGCACCGAGTCGGCTCGCGAGATAGCGCGGGCACCGGGTTATCGCCGCTCTTATGCACGCGGCTTTATATTTTTGCGATAAAACTTTATTTATGTGTAGATGCTCATAATTTTGGACACTATCACTGTGGGTATGTATTTTTAAAAACTTCTGTCGTACCTATCTCCAATTAAAGTAAAGTTTTTTTACAACTTCTGTCTTATCTCCAATTAGAATAAGTACCTATTTATCAAATAAGAATTTCGAGAATGCGTTAAGAAACATACATTCTTAATTTAAAAGTAATTATAAATTTATAGCATAAATTACACCTCTATAGAAATATAGAGATGAACTTTTCTAATGTTTTATGACGGCAATTTGGGTTACTTTAAAGGTCATTCTTTATCTGGTACTCAATCTTTAGGGACTAGCTTTAGTTTGAGGGCAAAGGAATTATGATATATAACCTTTTCGTTTCAGCCTTCAACCGAATTGAGAACCTCTCTGTTTTCGAGTTTATAAATTCTGTTAAAATATAGTACAAGACTTGCGTCTGTAACGTTGTGTCTACTGATAGTACCTACAAGTAGGTAATTAAATGACATAATACCTGTTGGCGACTGGCTGTGATGCAGCCTTTTTATAAACTTTATGTTTTTATATCTTTTTCTTTTGATATTGTCATATTAATCAGTTGTCACATGTCTGCCTTGTTGCTTGCACGTAATTTTACAATACATTTGGTTATTTTCCTATTTCTACGTGTTTCCCTCATTCTCCATTAGATACAGTCCACATCCTCATCCACTAGCTATCATTTGGTCATTCGAGCCGTAATTTTGATCCATTTCAATCCGTAATTAGTTGCCATTTTCGCCGTAGACTTTCCATCGTAGTTTTTAGTTGTCAAAAATTTTCACATTTACGTCATTGTAGTTTTTCATCGTTGTTTCGTAAATATCGTTCACATTTTATCATGGAAACACGTAGCAAGAGCAGCAAGAAGGCAGATCCGACGGCTACAGAAGTCGAGCGAGCGCAGCGCGAACGCCGCGAGCGTTCACAGCGCAGCTCCCGGCCGGCTTCAGCCGCGGCAACTGACAGCGCTTCGGCATCGCTTGTTAGCACGAGCATACGACAGGAGGGCACACCTTTTGGTTGCGAGGCACAACCTAGTCCCGCTTCCGATAGCCCAAATGCTCGTGCTAGCACTCATGTCAATGCGAATGCCAACGCGCCTTCTAAAAACACTTCTAGTGTCCACAGCGAATCATCGCTCAGCCAGAGGACTCATTCTTCACGTTCCTCGGCGACCGTTCGTGCTCAGAGGATGGCTTTGCAAGCAGATGCGTTGCGGCGCCAAGTGGATCGTGAACGTCAGCAGGCCGAACGCGAACAGGAGCTCGCCCGTCTAGCATCTGAGCGCGAGCGCGAGCTTGCGCGGCGCGAGGCGGAAGCAGAGCAGGCGGAACTCCAAGCAAAGCTCGCCGCTCTGGATGCATCCGATAAGTCCCGTAGTTCGAGAGTAATAGAAAGCGTACTTAATTATGGGTGTCCGCACAACATGGCAACACAAGCATATACGCCTGGTGGAGCACCGGCTGACACCTTGGGAAAACCCCAAGGACATCCGTTTCGGTCGGTCTCTACCAACACGGCACCTCAATGCATGCCAAACGTGCACACGGACCCCATTGTACAATTGACACACGCAATTAGCGCTCTCTCTAACAGGCCAAGGAAGCCCGAACTCATAAGGTTTACGGGTGATATCGGGCAATGGATGTCTTTTAAAAACAGTTACGAGAGAACTAAATCTGACTTTTCTCCTTCAGAAAACTTAGACCGTTTAAATAACGCCGTGGGAGGTCCGGCGTACCAAGCTGTTGCGTCCCTCCTGTGGACCTGCGCCGATCCCGAGGACGTCATGCGCGCTTTGGAGCAGACGTACGCGCGGCCGGAGCTGTTGGTGGCCCGCGAGGTCGCCGCGCTGCGCAGCTCTCCCAGGCTAAGTTCTCTCGAGGATTTAAATTGTTTAGCAAATAAACTACGTAATTTCGTCACAACTTTGAAACTGCTCAAACAAAATGAGTATCTTTCATCACCGGAGCTGTTTCAGTGCATCTTAGTAAAACTAAGCGAACACACTAGGGCCCGATTTACTGATTTCGCATATGTTTACCCATCTGACGAACAACCACTCACTAAATTGGAGTTATTGTCACGCTTTCTCCTGACAGAAGCTGACAAACAGTTGAAGTTCAATTTCGTCGTGGACAGTACTGTCAAGGCGCCGACTCCGCCGCATACTTTCAAATTTAAATCACGGAAGGAAACCGTACATGCGACGGTATCAGATGTTACTCCTAAGTGTTGATCGTATTGTAAACAAGGGCCCCACGTCATAAAAATCTGCAAAATGTTTTTAGCTCTGAACGTAGAGAATAGATGGCGATGGGTACGAGAGACCAGAGCGTGCTACCGGTGCCTAAATTCTAACCCGCACTCGTGGAACAATTGTCGAGCGAAACGTTGTGGAGTCGACGGATGTTCCAAGCGTCACAACGCACTCCTCCACGGTATTACACCTCCCAGTGCTGACGCTAACGCGACACCAAGCGGCCAGTGCAAGAGCACTGAAACATCCTTTACTGTCTCCACCGCCACCAACGACACCGACAGCAAAATTGAGCCCGTCGTCAAAATTACCACTACTAATTGTACCATTAATACGACAGGGTCTTTGCCGCCGGCTTCCCGTCCTCGCGGCCTGTTAAAGGTAGTCCCTATCGTGCTCGAGGGTCCTGATGGCGTATTCGAGACAACAGCACTTCTCGACGAGGGCAGTACGGCGACGCTGATCGACGGAGAGGTAGCAGCGCGCATCGGCGCGAAGCCTACCGGACGAGAACGTCTCCGCCTCGAGGGTGTCAGTGGTATGACAAAAGAAATAGAAGTAAATTACGTGGATTTCTATATTCGTGGCCGTAATCAAACCGACCGTTACTTGGTGAAGCACGCGCGAGCAATTACACCATTAGGTCTTCGCGCACAATTCCCAGGTACAGTCAATTTAGATGACTACGACCATCTTTCCGACTTACTCGCATCTGAACAACTTTACTACACTGACACTCCTCCTACTGTCCTCATCGGTGCCCCGGACTGGCACTTGTCTCTAAGTCGCGAAGTGCGTTGCGGAAAACGTCATCAACCCGTCGCTTCCAGGACGTTACTAGGTTGGGTGCTTCATGGCGCAATTTCGGTACCAACAAATTCTAAATTAGAGTTCATCAATCACACTTTGGACAAGCCAGACGATAAAGCACTCATGAGCGACGCACACGTATCATCCATCCATCCTCCATCTCTATCGAGCTTAACTTCTAACCCGACGCGTTTTGTTTCATGGCTGCGCTTACTTCGCGCCACCGCCCACGTTCTCCAGGGCGCACGACTGTTCCGGCTCAAGCTCTCTCGGCCTTTTGCTCAAAATCCCAAATTATACCTAGACAGCACCACATCTCCCCAGCACCTTCACGCCTCAGACATCATGGAAGCCGAGAAGATGGTGGTGCTTCAAGCGCAGGCAGAGAGTTTCTCCGAGGAACTATTATCTGTAAAATCCTCAAAGCCAGTGCCCAGGAAGAGCGCTTCATCTAGAAATGGTCACTTCATTATCATCCGATGCCGCTTTGATGAGTTTGAGACGCTTCATCGCACGCCGAGAATCACCCACGACCATATACTCCGACAACGGCACGAACTTCATCGGAGCCTCGCGCGAACTACGTTGCCTTCACGACGACTCCATCGAAGAATATGCCTCAATCATAAGATCGAGTGGCGCCTCATCCCGCCCGCATCACCATTCATGGGCGGCGCATGGGAAAGGTTAATTTCTTCTCCTGATTCACCTGAGTCTACAACCCCTCTCCATTTCATTCTGGGCACATCATCAATCGCACCGTGGACGTCAACGCTGACAGATGCAGACCTACAGCGCAGATGCGACTGGCGGAAATCTCTCCGGCTCGCCGATCACTTTTGGGCACGATGGCTAAGGAAATACTTGCCGACTCTGCGACCAAGAGGAGCCACCACCAACAGACCTAATCTTGGCGAGGGCAATGTGGTGCTGATCGCAGATCCTAGTCTTCCTCGTGGCTTATGGCCATTATCTTATGGTCTACCCAGGGCCAGACGGAGCGGTCCGCATAGCAGACGTTCGCACCAAGGCCGGCCTGCTGCGCCGACCGGCCCGGAAACTCATTTTGCTAGAAGCTGCACCCCAGTCAGTCGCCACCGGTTGTTAGTGTTCCACTGGGGGTCTGGTATGTTGGCGACTGGCTGTGATGCAGCCTTTTTATAAACTTTATGTTTTTATATCTTTTTCTTTTGATATTGTCATATTAATCAGTTGTCACATGTCTGCCTTGTTGCTTGCACGTAATTTTACAATACATTTGGTTATTTTCCTATTTCTACGTGTTTCCCTCATTCTCCATTAGATACAGTCCACATCCTCATCCACTAGCTATCAATACCTATTTTATGACCTACAAGAATTATGACTTTCTAGATAAAGCGGAACATAACCTTACTCTGTAATATTATTTATTGTAAAATACGCAATTGAAATGTGTTGATAAATGTCATTGCGATTTACGACGGCGGATGTTAAATGCACAACATCCTTCTCAAATATTCAAATATGATGTTAAGTATGTACGGGTACAAGATTTATTAATAAAAGATCTGAGCCAATTTAGTTTTTTTGCCTACATAAGGTACTCGACAGGTAATCGAATCATCAGACCAGCCACATTTCACGACACGACTTTGTCTACAATACGTATCAGAAATCATCGCTTTATAAACATATTCGATGGTCACGCTCCGCACCGAACAATAGTTCGAAAAACCGTTAATAAAGTATAAAGAGCTTTCCGATAAGATTAATAGTGTAAAGCATTCAAATGTATGTCCAAAAAAAGTATAAAAAATCCAAAAACCCTAATCTTTCACAGCTGTGGCTAAGTATTGTAATTCGACCGCAACGTGTCTTTATCATTAGTATCTCGTCAAATGGAGTCCGTCCCACTTGTTGGCGGACCCCTAATGATGTAAAAACTTTATTTGTAAGCGAGCTATAAATCAAGAGGCGTTTCACCCCACGCGACAGGAATAGCCCCGTCCACGTCTGAATTAAGGGTGAAAAAAACTAATGGTATTTTTATAGTGCACCGTACATGAATAAAATGGCTTGTTATCTAGGATAATTTGTTCATGAAACGATCTTTGGACATTTTTGAACTTTTGATAATCTCATGAATTAAATCAAAGATACCGATTTGACACATAAAATTATATGTTTAAATAAACTAGAGACACTCCCTCGCATCGAATAGGATATTTCAGATAAAAATATGACCGGGTTACATTTTAGGAGTTTTAGTAAGGATCCCTCTAGAAGAATCATTTCTAGCAACAAATATAGCCAATGTTACTCAGGGTGAATGAAGCTTTACAATGGTGAAAGAATTTTTAAATCGGCTCAATACTCTTTTAGTTTATTCATTACAAAAATACTTGTTTATTCATTACAAGAGGACAGACGTCCTCTTTATAAAATAACAGTGTAAATTATCATTTCGCAAAATTACTCAGCAATTATCTGATTAATCACTCGCCCCCAATGACGGTATTATTAACCACGACACTGATTGACGCATTATAGATACCTATAAAATTAATAAATAAAATAATTTATTTCTGCAAATACATACCAGTTATAGTTTGTAATAAATAATAGTTTTTATGGTCCTACCTAACTTCTAACTTTCGATTCAAAGCCCAGGACCAGCGACAGAAGGACTAGGTATTATAGAACGATACTGTGAAAGTTATCGCAAGTTTATAATTACTTAAATCATTCTCCATCATTCTCGAGACATAATTTCTCCAAGTAAAGTAGGTATATACCTACATAAATTAATAAACGATTATAAATTATTATTTGAATACATTTTAAAATCCACATCAAATTGCATAGTAGGTATTCAATGAAATTTAATTTATCACAATTAGATAAAATCAAACAATGTTTCATTAATCAATAGAAAATAATTTCTGTATCTAAACATAAAAGGCTACATTTCAAACAACGATTTCTGACATTACACCAAGGATCTCCAAAAAAAAAGTAAAAAGGGGCGCGTGGTGTGCGCGGGCGCATGTGCGTGGCATGTGACGCGGCCGTTTCCGGTTCCTAAAAAGTAATTTCGCCGGCTTTGTCTACGAGCGTCAAAGACAACAGAGGGATGACGAAAACACAATATACATGTGAATCTTTATGGCCTAGATGCCAAATGGTGATGGATGAATGACTAAGTATTTATTGTAACTTTAGTTGAACTATTCACACTGAATTTACAATGTAAAATTCGATGTGCGAATGAATAGCAAATTGTTTGCGATGCAGGAAAATTTACTATTCAACATTGTATCCCAGAATGACGAGCTGTCGGAAAGTATTTAGATGTTATGAAGCTAGAGAAAAAATCATCCGTTATACTTTAATTAAATTGAGATTTACGACTATCTACACATATTTTTTAAATTAAATAATAAATTTATAAAACAATAATGTTTTAAATTAAGAACCCATGCAACCGTTTTCGTTTTCTTAATTTAAAATAATTTCAGCTTCTATCTTCTACCGCTACATCGATATGCAAATATTTCGTTTCGTTATTTCCATAGGTTATGTAGTCTGTGAATTTTTACACACGACTTCTGTTTGATATTGTCGATTTTATAATAATAAATGGGTTTCTACCACGTAATAACTGGTGATAAATTAAAAACTGGTTTAAACGCAAAAATGTATCATCATCATCATCAGCCTATTGCAGTCCACTGCTGGACATAGGCCTCACCAGTTGTTCGCCACTAAGGGGAAACATCTGGAGGATATACCTACTCATAATCGCCACGCTGGGCAGGCGGGTTGGCGATCGCAGGGCGTAGCTTCTTTGCTCCGGTGACGCTGCTGCCCGTCATCGGTCTGTGATATCTAGCTACGCCTTCTATCGTAATGGTTATCCGCCACCAGTCGGTTTGTCAGAGCCTCGTTTGTTGTTCGGCAGGATGCACCACGGGCAGGTGAGGATGGCTTGGAGCAAAAAGGTGATAGGTCACTATGATAAAAATAATATATAGATAAAAATGTATATAGTCCGGAAAATGGAGATCCCAGATTTTAATCCCGGTCCACTTTAACTCCAAAGCTCCGTGGTCCTCCCTCTCTCTACTTTCTTGTCAAACTCTTATCTTATAGTAAATTAATTTAATTGCCTGGTTAATACTAGCTTTTAGTTATTACTTGGTTAATATTTTGTATGTGCCTCTAATAAAAGCTTTTTCTTTCTTTCGTTATTTTCATTCAATATGAGAGTGAAGTAAAAGGGTGCACCTGTGTCTACGCGAGCTTTACACTCTATGAGGTAAAAATTTTCTATGAGTGACAATTACCGTCTGGTTTTCATTCTATGAAAAATGCCTTAGCTTGAGACTCTACGGTTGATATGCAAAAATAATTTTACATACATAAATGTTCTGCTGAAGCAATTCCAATAATATGATAACAGAAATTTGTATTCTATTGCAGCTCTGTACAATTGTTTACTACTGTCTGCAACATTGCAAAACGTTCGCTGTTCGCTGAAATAGTATCGTAGAGTTTATCGCCTAATTTCTGCTCAACACTCATTATCTACCTACTCATTCAAAATAATATCGGCAAGTTCCATTTTAGTCTTCGACACGACAATATTTACTCTGCCAGAGTCTAAAAATGGTAGTGTCAAACATGAAATCTTTAGATCAGAAATCTCTACATTAGTCATAAATGCAAATATCGGAGCGCGTTGTCGATTCGCGCTCCACATCATAGAGGTGATGTCATTCCTCATAAAATATCTAAGAATCCGAGGTGACTTGAGAAGCTTGTAAATAAATTATTATCTCGCTTGAGTTATGTGCACAATACTGCGGAAGGCTGCGTTTTATGGGCTGGCGGAGATAGATCCGAAATCATTGCAAGGCTTTACAATGTTTTGAAAATGTGTGATTGTATGGAAATATTCTGGTTTTGAAATTACGCCTATGAATATTTAAAAATATCCTCTTTGAAACTTGATGAGCATAAAATTTGGACATTGTATGTAAGTATCGCAAAAAAAAAACATTGAACCTTGTAAGAACATGAACTCCGAACACAAAAAAATTAAAGTTAGAATCGGAATTATAAAATTACTTTCGGTGTTAAGAACTCTAAGAAGAACTCCATGAAGATAGTAGTAGAAAGAAAACTACATGAAAATAGCTGTCTGAAGAATCGCCTTGAAATGTGGCTACATCTGTATCCATTTTGATTGTTTATCAAACACATTCTGTTCTTACGTCAGTGCATAAAATATGTACCTATGAGTAATCTGACATTGAAGCGTGTGGTAACTCAAGGAACACAAGATCGCAGCATCAAGATCTTGACAAGAAAAAAAAATTAAACTACTTACATTTTCCGATCTCCGTCCATGTGCGACTGCACGGTGAATCCAAACATAGAATTGCGATTTCCCTTATAAACAACCCTTGAGGGTATGTCCACATTGAAGCCCAGGACACCGGCGCACGCGCACAACAACACACTCAACATCAGCGCCATTGTCAGACACAACCTTACACTTCACAGAGAGATAGGAAAAAAATATATACACAATTAAACTATTTGTTTGAAATTACATAATTCAAACGCATGTTTCGTTCGCGGGTTCGTTGCGTGTCGCGACGTACGCTCCGCGCGGCGGTTGGCGCGAGACTGGCTGGTCGGCCTGAAGGCCGGCTGAGGTAACTATAGAAAATAAAAGCGAGGGAAAATGAGCGAGCGATATTTTCTCGCGTTTTCCTGCGGGCGCGTTACGGCACTCACTTCTTTATGGACTCGCGGGTTACGGGTGTAGTATGAAGAATTGCTTTTAATTTTATATTACCGTTTATTGTTACTGGGACAAGGTTAGGTTGATATGTTTGATGGTGTTTCTTATTAAAATGACGACATAGTGGTTTTACTGCTAAAAGCAAACACGTCTGGGAATAATAACTTTGATAATAAATACGTCAATTGTTTTAGTGAAGGATAAGTCAATGCTCATATTTTTAATAAATCCTGAGGGTTATAGTAAAGTGTATGTAGGTATGTTTTAAGGGACACGGCCGCAATGAAAAACTAAGAGTAAATCTGAGGGATAATAAAAATTTACCTATAACCTTTAAATATCTAGCCCTCTCTCGCGAGAAAGAGAGCGGAGGGGGAGAGATCCTTAGCCGGTCTCGACCATCAGCCTCGTTCATATGCGTAGATAAATAAACTAATAAATAAAAAGACAAACGGTACATTTTTAAAATATTTTTATTATGATATAACAAATTAATTCCTAATATCTTTATTACATCAACGTGATACTGGTTTCTTATACAAAAAAATAACGGGAAGTATAAAATATTACTTAGCTCGACTATAACGAATACTGAAGTATTAAATGGTTTACAATATGATCACGGTCGCTTATACAAAATACTATAGTAGAAACATTTATTAAAAAGGTAGTCACTTAACAATACAACATTTAAATTAATATGTTTAAACTAGGCGTCTAAACTTCATAATCAAGTGTACGTATTAAAATGTTAACATCACCTAATTACGTTTTTAATTGTTTTTTTTTACAGATTATTTTTCCGTAGTAAAGCGAAGAGATTTCAACCCGAGATTCCAGGATAAACTAGAATTAGTCTTTTACTAGTTTTTCGAGTATCGATTAGTATTTTCGGGATACAAATTACAATATATCGGGCCGCAAAATCTTTGTCAAAACCATTTGGCTGGAAAAAAGTACACTAAAGTCTAGCAATATTAGGGCTGCGTTTACATGGATGCGGAGCGGAGTAGAACGGAGACGAGCTGTGAGGAGACGATTCCACAATCACAATACGACTTGAATTCCACGTGGATGTGGATTTCAAGCCATTTATGATTGGAATTTAAGATTGGTGAATCGCGGCGCACACACTCTTCTCTGTTCTGCTCCGCTCCGCCTCAGTGTAACCGCACCCTAATAGGACACTGCTTAAATTGCTTATATAACCTAGCTAAATACTTCCCCGTATATTTCGATCTACCTCCTATTATAACAGTCTTAGGCTTTCGATGTGATTGCCACGTCGAATTTACTAATAGGTTTTCAAATATAATTTCAGATGTTTAGTTACATAAATATTAATCTTAAGCATTAATGGATACAACCTTTGTTGCGTATGTTCACCATCACACAAAGTAGCTGTCCGTAAGTAAGTGGCGAGTCATTCGTGCTGGTCCGGACATATCCGGCTGTTCGGCCTTCGTTCGGACTTTTATGCTAGGTTTACACGCGTGCCACGCAGCCCGGCAAGCAGCCTGGCAAGCAGCTCGGCGAGCAGCCCTGCCCTACACACTGCGACGCACGTGCACATTCAAACAGACGAACAGCCCGTTCACATGCTTGTGCTTGTGTTTGTGCCCGTTGAATGTCGTATTGAACGCGAGCGTGTAAACGCGGCATTAAGATTAGCCCCCCACCGGTTTTATTTACAAAATGAAAGCTTTCTTCGAAAGAGTTTATTATTGAAATTTTTATTTAAAATGTTTTTCTCGTAAAGGGATTTTTTTATTATATTTTTACTTATACAATCCAATACTTGTCGCCGGGAGTGGTCCCTCAATCTCTACGCGTTCTTATCAAAACTTAGGGTTTACATCAGTCGACAGTAGTCGGTCCATGGATGAATCAATTGGTCGACCGGCATCGATGGACAGTCCATCCGTAACACCCTTACGCGGAAAATATACACCTGATTTATAAATAATTTGTAAATTAATTACGTAGGCAATTAAAAATAAAAAACACTGGGATCTCAGGCGTTTTAAAATTAAACTTTCATTTGCCTAAAAATAATTTATCTATACTTATAATAAATCTGTAGAGAGGTCAATTCTGTACATAAAATATTTTTTCAAAATAACTATCAGGGGGTGATAAGTGATCGATACTGATACCAAAAATGCAATCAGTAAAATTTTTGTCTGTCTGTCTGTCTGTCTGTCTGTCTGTCTGTCTGTCTGTCTGTCTGTATGTTCCTTATAGAAAAAAAAACTACTGAACAGATTTTGACGAAACTTGGTACAATTATTCTTCATACTCCTGGGCAGGTTATAGGATACTTTTCATCACGCTTCAATCAATAGGAGCGGAGCAGTGACGGGAAGTGTTGGGAAAACGCGAGAAATTTAAACCTGTATGTTTGAACGCGCATTACGCGAAAACTACTGCATAGAATTGAATGCGGTTTTCACCAATGTATTGCTAGAGGTCTAACTTAAAACTAAGGCACAAGGTATAGATAGGTATTATATGGAAGTCCGTTATTTTTGAAACCCGATATCCACGCGAGCGACGCCGCTGGCACAGCTAGTATTATGTAATACTTAAACCGATATAGAATAATGTGCTTTATATTAATGCACTTCATAGATATGTGTACTTTACCTTTAACAAGTGTGCAATAAAGACTTTCAGTGGCTGGCAGGAACTGTGTAAGTATTCAAGTATAATAAATTGTCTAAGTATAAGTAAAATACTACTTGATTATAACATTCGTTCAAATTCAATGAATGATTCACATGATGACGAAATACCTACTAAGAATGGGTTTAATTATTGAGAACTCAAAAATATATCGAGGATAGTACGAATTTTTGCACTAAACGACTTACTTATGCAAAAGTGAACACTTTTGTGTCTTGCGTCAGATACAAGCTACCGATGAATATTTGTTTTCTATGTAACCAGTATGAAATCATCCACTCTTTGCGAATACGTAAACATTTTTTTGCGTCCAGTGTGCCTAGCACGAACACTTTCGAAAAAGTATGCTTAACGTAACCGTAAACAGGGCGATAATTTTCACTACGTTATCGTACGTAAACGTAGTACCTCTTACGCACGATAGGGGCGCTGTACCAAGTTTCATACAAATGTTTACGGTAACGTTACGCATACTTTTTCGAAAGTGTTCGTGCTAGGCACACAGTTGTGCCCACTTATCACGATCAAAGTGTCTGTGTCGGTAACTGGTGTCTGCGCTTGTGCAGCGCCTGAATAAGTCCTATTATTAAGCATTACCGGTGCGATTTGTAAACTTCGCGTCGTTATGTAAAAAGTGTTTTTAATGTATTTAGCGCTCGTTTCAAGGAGAACACACAATCTAATTAAAGTTGAGCGATACGTGTGCGATCGTGATCCCTGTTTGAATAAGACGGGATCACCGTTCGTGTTATATTTCTACGAATAAGCTGCATTTAGTCATTGTCAGGATATGATGCATTATACTACGTGCCCCTAAATGCGTTTGCAATGCTCTTAGCGTCACACTAACCACAGGTAAAAACAATATTTGTTAAGGAAAATCCAGTCTGTTGTGGAATACATCAGCGGAACAATTTATTTTGTAAAAGAATATAAGGTAATGGTCTCATATTTCTGTCATAAGGTGTTCCTATATTCCTATAGAGAAAGATTATAATAAAAGTATACCTGCCCAACCAAGGGTCACATGTTCGTCTAACAAATAAAATTAAAACTACCCTGTAGTCGATACACAAGTCCATAACAATCAGATCCGACACCTAATTTTAAACTTCATCACTTTGAAATAGATCCAAAACGAATGACATTTTCGAAGGTTGTACGTACATGAGTGAAGTTTAAACTAAAACTAGCTAACTACAGCCTTTTATTAAGATATATGTATCAGAAAATAGGTATATCTTAATATCCTTGTTCCATAATTCTATCATCGCACTATTCATAAAATAACGACCTAACTCAAAATTTTTGAAAAATGAGTTTACGTGTATAAAAACAGTTGTCTATAGGTATTACCTTATCTTTCCGAAGATTTAAGTTAGGTTACTTTATTAAGTTTATTTCTTTTATTTTATCGAGTACGAAATATTATCAAGGTCTCCGCTAATATTACATGCCATAACTTTTTGCAATCATTGAAATTGAACGAAACATTATACTTGATATAAAATCCATTATTTTTTTATAATACTATTTCCTTCACAAATAAGTAACAAAATAAATATAAAACTTAAGCTATGATACCTTAATGTCTTTCGATTCTGTATCTTAGTGCAGTCTATATTTGGTTCTGTTTTCTTCGTTAAATGCTGTGCACGCGCGGCACTTTAGTTCCGTCGTCGACGCGTCAGTTAATATCTAGTCAACAGCAAAATACAATCGATGACTAAATAAAGGCCTTATCACATTCAATCAAGAATCAAATGTATCATCAACTTTTGCCGCTGGCTGTACCAAGTCTCTGCGCAAATAAACTTTATTCCATAATCACAAACAATACTTCGGTTTTTACGAGGCACATTCTTTGGTTCTGCGCTCATGAAGCCAAAACTGAACTGGAATGGCTTTTGGATGCTACAATTTGTAACACTTGCTGCTTTGCAGTGGGGAGTAAAGAAAATAATATCAGCTTAAGTAGAGGGCCCTCTTAAATCGAGGGAGCTGTTTGTGCAGTAAGAGGCCGCCAGAAGTACTCATCGCAGAGTAGCGATTGACAGCCAATTACCTCACAAGTTCAGTGAATTCATATAAAAATTATCTATGAAACATGTTCAGCAAATTCATATAAAAAAATGATCTATGCAACCTCCTTTGCGCGGATCCTTGGCAATGAAACTGACGATTGGTCGCGTAGCTTACGCGTCCGGAACATAGCGCGCGCGTTAGTTAAGTGTGTGGCGCGTTAGTCGCGCAGCCGTCGCTATGATTTGGAGAACTTGAACACACTGGGCGTGCTTTTCTTCTGTGGCTTGTTTTCTGACACCTAAAGACGGAAAAGGGAGTCTTAGACGCATTTAATTTAATGAAATCGAATATCAACTAGATATCGGTCAGCAAGGTTCTGAAACCATCAAGGGCAGCGCAGACGACAGACTATCCGTGACGCACTTTTTAGTCTGTGATGTAATTATATGCAGTAACGCACACGACGCGCAAAAATCTGTCGCGGATATTTCACAGACTCAACGCACATCTTCGATCATTCTGTCGGCAGAGCTGTAGGGACCTAGATGCTCTTTTTAAATGTCTCAGACGCAGACTCTATCGCACAAAAAGTCTGTCGTCTGCGCAGGCCCTAAAGGTGATTATCTGTGCAGGGCATTTCAATGAATAGATTTATCTAAGCCAATGGTTCTTAACCGGTGGACTGTCGGCCACTGGTGGCCCCTGGAAGCATTCCCAGTGGTACGCGAAGCCATCCCAATGAATAATAAAATATAGATTAGATATAGATAGATAAGAACCCTTTATTGATTGCACACTTAGATTATAAGTAGATGGACCGTGACAAAACAGAAATTTTGACAAATGGTCCCTCATGTTTGAAAGGTTAAAAACCTCTGATTTAAGCGGACTAGGAGGGGACCAGTTAAGAACAGTTCATATCAGACGGAAAATACATCGCGTATCGGTTACGTAACACCAGAACAGAAGGAGAGCTCTCCTTACGCCGCCTCCCTCTGCGAGATCACCGTCTGTCAACACTACGGACTACGGCAGCACTAGTGACTCACCATGCGCTCGCCCAGCAGAAGTCGCGCCTTGTCCTCCTCGAGCGGCTCGGGCGCAGCTGCCGAGCGCCGGTGCAGCTGCAGCTTCTGCCGGATGGCTTGCGATAGGATCACCCTAACATAACAGACGGTGTAAAGGTCATTGCTTTTTTTTACTGAAGAAGGCAGACGAGCAAGCGGCTCATCTGATCTTAAACGGTTACCGCCGCTCATAGACTGGAGAGGAGAGGAAAGAACTTCTCTTAGGGCAAGGATAAGCCTTCTTCAAATGTTATAGCGAAGGTGATCATGCTATGGGGATAGCGCAATGGTCGATAACTAGTCAAAACAAGCAAACAGATGTAATAGTTTTAGGAGAATCCAGTAACAACTTGTACAAACAGCACTAGTGCTGTGTACATTTATGAAATGTGTCGAGAAAAGAAGGGAAAAGGAAGGAAAAGCGGGAGGCTCAAAGGAAATTAATTAAAATATAATATAAAAATAAAATAAAATACAAATAAAATCACAACAGCACGTACGCACACGAAATTGGAAAAGCACACCGAATTTTCAGTAAACAAAAGAAAAACAAAGAAGTAAAAAATAAAAGAGGTTAGCCTCTATGCCTGTAACAAAATGAGTAGGGCGGATATCTTCAGAGCTTAATTTTGTCATCTCACGTGTTGATACACCACGACAAAATTATTAGTTTCGTAGCAACTTCTCAGCGAATTTTTGCATCAAGAATTTTATGCAGCCCTACTATGTCATTGAGTATCGATCCTCTCACCTCCTGGTGTCGCTCTTGGTGGCCAGCAGCAGGTCGAGCCAGGTCCAGGTGACGTTGTGGTACTCGAGCGTGGGCAGCACCAGCGGCAGGTCGCGCCTCCAGAGCTGCTGGCTGCGCGGCGACACTCACCTCCTGGTGTCGCTCTTGGTGGCCAGCAGCAGGTCGAGCCAGGTCCAGGTGACGTTGTGGTACTCGAGCGTGGGCAGCGGCAGCGGCAGGTCGCGCCTCCAGAGCTGCTGGCTGCGCGGCGACACTCACCTCCTGGTGTCGCTCTTGGTGGCCAGCAGCAGGTCGAGCCAGGTCCAGGTGACGTTGTGGTACTCGAGCGTGGGCAGCACCAGCGGCAGGTCGCGCCTCCAGAGCTGCTGGCTGCGACACTCACCTCCTGGTGTCGCTCTTGGTGGCCAGCAGCAGGTCGAGCCAGGTCCAGGTGACGTTGTGGTACTCGAGCGTGGGCAGCACCAGCGGCAGGTCGCGCCTCCAGAGCTGCTGGCTGCGCGGCGACACTCACCTCCTGGTGTCGCTCTTGGTGGCCAGCAGCAGGTCGAGCCAGGTCCAGGTGACGTTGTGGTACTCGAGCGTGGGCAGCGGCAGCGGCAGGTCGCGCCTCCAGAGCTGCTGGCTGCGCGGCGACACTCACCTCCTGGTGTCGCTCTTGGTGGCCAGCAGCAGGTCGAGCCAGGTCCAGGTGACGTTGTGGTACTCGAGCGTGGGCAGCACCAGCGGCAGGTCGCGCCTCCAGAGCTGCTGGCTGCGACACTCACCTCCTGGTGTCGCTCTTGGTGGCCAGCAGCAGGTCGAGCCAGGTCCAGGTGACGTTGTGGTACTCGAGCGTGGGCAGCACCAGCGGCAGGTCGCGCACGTCCTCCAGGTTCTTCTCCTTGCTGCCCTTGTACGAGACGCGCACGGGCACCTCGGGGATCTTGATGTAGATGAACAGCTTGTTCTTTTCAGCTCGCTCCTGTGCATGGAAATTTGTTACAGAATTTGTTCATAATCAATAGCAATATTGCATAAAAATATAAAAGCCGTTGACGCACAGTCAAGTCTTCAGTAAAAGCCACGGAACATATTATACAGACATTACATACATACATAACGTCACGCCTTTCTCCCAGAGGCATAGACCTCTAGATCTCGATCTAGATAATATGATGTTTCCGATGCACTATGCATTGGATGTCAAGCGACTTGTCGCGTGGGGACAACTTGCTATTTATCCGATGACGATTTAAAACCTGTTTACGAGCTGATTGGTCTTCAAGGAATCCACGAAAGCGATACGATTTTTTTTTTTTTAACTTTAAATAGCTCAGTTGTATTGTAACCTTGTCAAATCAAGGACGGTTGCCTTTAATTAAAAAATTGTTAAGATGAAAATTAAAATGGCAATGGAAGAGTCATCCATGTTCCAAATTGATATGACCTCTAACCTTCTTTAAGGTTAAAGTAGGAAGAAACGTATCAGATTATGTATTCAGTTATGCACAAACCTTCATCTTCTCCACATCATCTTTGTCCTTCTTGTCCCGCTTGACGTAGAAGTTGGAGTTGGAGTCCTTGCTCTTCTTCTTGGCCTTCTTGGAGCCGGTGGAGACCAGGCTGGCGGTGGACGCGCCCGCCCTGAGCGTGCCGTCCGCCTCGTCCTCGCCGTCCTCGATGGAGTCGGGGTCGCGCTCCGGGAAGCAGAACTTGAGCATCGTGTTGAAGAACTTCTTTGTCAGACCTGGCGATTGTTGTTATATGGTTACTTTGTATCGAAGGGGATACCAAGATTCTAAACTATCGGATTGAAAAATTGTTTTTTTTATTTAAGCTGAAATTCATAACGAAGACGGGGGATCGGTAACGAATGAAATTGATTTCTTGAGAGATTAATGCGTTCATGGCGACTTTTTAGTTAGTCGCAATCCAAAAACTCTTAAGACGCCCTGCGTTTAGAGGTCTTGTAAGTTATCTCATCGTCTTAATCAGCCGCAACATGTGCCTTGCTCCATAATGACCTGTTGAAAGAAATAAAGCTATTTTCTTCGTGAAGAACACGCAACCACATTGGAGTTGTCTTTGTGAAATTTTAACGTTTCACTAATTGCTGCCCTATTATTTATAAACTTCTGTGAATTGGAAGCTCATCATCTTAACGCTGAATGCCGGCCGTATTCCAAGCTTGAACTTCGGCTTAGTTAGAAAACTGAACTCTATAGAAACATCATAGAGGTTATGATGACTAATGACGTAGCAGTAGAAGCACGTACCTATCCTGATGGGCACGATATTGACCTCGAAGTGCTCCTTGACGGCGATGCCGCCGACGGGCGGGCGGTCGCGGCAGAACACGCGCAACGCCGCGCGGCGCGCTAGTGGCGCACGCCCCGACGCCACCGCCGGCACCAGTACCTGACAAACCGCCGTATTAATCTCTTAGTGATAGATTCTTCAAACTCAAATCGCTGATGTTGCTGTCCAATTTGTTATTGAAAGGTATTATAAACAAATACATTTAGTTCTGCGTAACAATAACAGATGGCGCTGTCCCAATTTAACCAGCGCAAGCGTTGTGGTTTATTTTAATCGCTTTTCGCAGTAAACCCTGCCTTGTTATACGCTGGGTAATATAAAATTCAGGAGTTTTATTTAGTAGTTTTGGGCTCTATTTTTACTACCAACCATATGAAATGGACTACAGTTCAGCTTGCGTTAGCGTTGTAATTCATTGATTAGAATTAACACAAATATAAATGTTAATCGTGCACTTACCTCCGGGAAGGGTTCGTTGGGCAAAAGGTTGGTGACGCGCACGTAGCCGACTTCCAGCTGATGTTCCACAGAGTCGTCTGAGCGGGACGTCTTTGTGTAACTGCGAGGACGGCAACATAAATGAGTATAACAGTATCAATATTTTACTACAAACGTTCAAAATATAATACCATAGATAAAAACAAATGTCTCTATGGCCGGCTCCACATGCACTCGTCAACATCGGCTGCTTACATTGGCGTTAACGCACATGTCAAACGTCTAGGCAATATCACTTGCCTTGTATCAATGTCGCAGTCATCTGGTTAAATCTCCTATTCAATTGAATGGCTAGCGCGTTCATTGAATGACGACATTTAATTGAATGACTAAAGGACAACTCGTCAAGTTATTGAATGAAACATTCAACGTCTTGACTGAACGTCATTTTAGAATAGTCGTTGAATGGGGAAAAGCTGTTTGGTTTTAAAGTTTTCTTCAAAAGTATTAATAGGTCATGCTGTCACACTATTTTATTACAAATAAGTTAGTTTAAAGTAAATCTAATCAACTCTGTTCATATTATCTTTTTGATCATGCCTGACGCCATATTTGTTTTGGTGACTACTAATGCCGCGTGGGAAAAAATGAACTAAATTACAATCACCTGGCTGCTTTTCCGTCCGCTCTGTTCAAAGGGCTATGTTTCAATCCGCTACCTAGTTGGACGTTATGTAACGCGTGTTTAATCAACGTCCGGTCTAGTCATTCAATTAAATGTCGTCATTCAATGAATGAACGCGCTAGCCATTCAATTGAATAGGAGATTCAACCAGATGACTGCGACATCAATATCACCTACTTATCGACGCTAATCCGTTGGCCTAATCACCACGCAGGGCAGGAGGTTTGGCAGGTATGGGCTTAAGTTATATCCAAACAGTACAAGTTTCAAGTACAAAAATTTAGTAAGCAACAGGTCGGCGATGCCGAGCTGTCCATCGGTGTCCATTGTTTTCGATTTTGGGGCCCTGGAGTCGCTGCCGGCCTTTTAAATAGGAGTGCGCTCGTTTCTTGAAGGCTCCCAAGTCGTAGCTGTTCGGAAAGACTTTTGCAGAAAGTTGGCGTCATAACAAATAACCAAACAGTATAATAATCTCACAGAAAGTTGGTAAGCAGCAGGTCGGCGATGCCAAGCTGTCCGTCGGCGTCGGTGAGCCGCCAGCGCGCGGACTTGAAGCAGATCTCGTTGTAGCGGTGCGCGGCCGCGCCCAGCCCGCGCGGCGCCGCGCCCGCGCCCGCCTCGCCCGCCTCGCGCCACGCGCGCACCATCGCGTCCAGGTCGTCGCCGTCCCGCGACACCGACTCCTTGCACTCGTTGATCTACCGAAGGGACACGCCCACTCTTCGTTTTACTTATTTACTAGCTGTGCCGGCGGCGTCGCACGCGTGGATATCGAGTTTCATACAACTCCCATAAAATTTTAAGTTAGATATTTATAGTTCATTCGCGTTAAGAAAATAGTGACTCATCACCGACTGCCGGCCAAGCCACACCCCCTAGCCAATTAAAACGCTAGAAATTAGTAAGGCGAGTTCACAGTGCTCAGTTGAAGTCAGACCTTCGAACTGATCGGTTGTGAATTTTGCGTACTACTTGTTATAGCATACATTGGTGAAAACCGCATTCAATTCCATGCAGTAGTTTTCACGTGATGCGCGATCAAACATACAGATGACAATTTCTCCCGTTTTCCCAACACTGCTCTGCTCCTTTTGATTGTAGCGTAATAAAAAGTATACTAGAACCTGCCCAGTAGTATGAGGAATAATTGTACCAAATTTCGTCCAAATCCGTCCAGTAGTTTTTTTTTCTATAACGAACGTACAGACAGACAAAAATTTTACTACATTTTGAATATTCGTATAAAACATAGCCTATGTGTTTATCCAACGTATTAGCTATATTACTGTAAAGTTCACACAGGCACAGCGAAATTTCGCTCGAATTGAGCTGCCCGTCCGGGGAAGACTTCCACCCTATAGAATACCGCAGCCAAATGTCCGGGTTGTGTTTCTGCTGGTGAGTAAGGTGGTTAGGGTTGGCCCGGCATGGCAGTGGCAACTGACAGGTAACTAACCAGTTACTTGCCAGTTGTCACAGCGACTTGGGCTTCTCTTTCGCTTTCCATCAGGCGTAGGGAAGCTATTACAACACACTAATGAAGAGCAGCAGCGTCACCGAAGCGAGAAGCTACGCCCTGCGACGCCAACCCGCCAGCCCAGCGTGGCGATTATGGGTATATCTTCCCGGAGTTTGCCCTGAGTGGCAAACAACAGGAGATGCCCATGTCCAGCCGTGGACTGCAGGGCTGATAATGATGATGAAATAGATTGGCTGTAACTAACGAATCAGTGAATAGGTAACTTTAAGTCATGTACTTGATTTTGATCTATATGATATACATGTACCTACATTCAAATGAATCCTAATCATTTATGTATTTGCTGAAACTTTTACTGACCTGATGTGTCAGACTCTTGAGCTCCTCGACGGCGACATGGTCTCCCGCCGCCATGCACCTGTTCTTCAGGTAGTACTCCTTCTCCAGGCGCTGCAGACGAGCCAGGGACTCTCGTACCTATTCAACAGAACATATTTTTAATAGTCTCATACCATAAATCGCATCTGCTCTTTATTAATCAATAATTAGACTCTATTAACAAACCATCGTCATTTTACGAGCGTCTGCCCAGCGCAAGTTCGTAGTTGTTGCGCGTGCGCACACGGCGATCTAGTTTGGGACTGAGTAAGACACGCCGCTCCACGCGCCACGTGACGGGCGCCTACAGCACTTAGAATACCTTAGGGCTCGGTCCCGAGGCCCTAAGGTGCTAGGGGAACACCACTATGGTGGTGGCATGGTACACCTATGGTAAACATGTATGCAATGTGACGTTGCCACTCCGCTGCGCGTGCGACGCCGCTAGTGACGCGCCTCACCTGCGTCTGCAGCTTGTGTATGAGCTGGCGCGGATCGTCGCGGTGCAGCTGCAGCTGGAAGCGTTGTCGCGCGCGCCGCTAGTGACGTCACTGCGCCGCTAGTGACGCGCCTCACCTGCGTCTGCAGCTTGTGTATGAGCTGGCGCGGATCGTCGCGGTGCAGCTGCAGCTGGAAGCGTTGTCGCGCGCGCCGCTAGTGACGTCACTGCGCCGCTAGTGACGCGCCTCACCTGCGTCTGCAGCTTGTGTATGAGCTGGCGCGGGTCGTCGCGGTGCAGCTGCAGCTGGAAGCGTTGTCGCGCGCGCCGCTAGTGACGTCACTGCGCCGCTAGTGACGCGCCTCACCTGCGTCTGCAGCTTGTGTATGAGCTGGCGCGGGTCGTCGCGGTGCAGCTGCAGCTGGAAGCGTTGTCGCGCGCGCCGCTAGTGACGTCACTGCGCCGCTAGTGACGCGCCTCACCTGCGTCTGCAGCTTGTGTATGAGCTGGCGCGGGTCGTCGCGGTGCAGCTGCAGCTGGAAGCGTTGTCGCGCGCGCCGCTAGTGACGTCACTGCGCCGCTAGTGACGCGCCTCACCTGCGTCTGCAGCTTGTGTATGAGCTGGCGCGGGTCGTCGCGGTGCAGCTGCAGCTGGAAGCGTTGTCGCGCGCGCCGCTAGTGACGTCACTGCGCCGCTAGTGACGCGCCTCACCTGCGTCTGCAGCTTGTGTATGAGCTGGCGCTGGTCGTCGCGGTGCAGCTGCAGCTGGAAGCGTTGTCGCGCGCGCCGCTAGTGACGTCACTGCGCCGCTAGTGACGCGCCTCACCTGCGTCTGCAGCTTGTGTATGAGCTGGCGCGGGTCGTCGCGGTGCAGCTGCAGCTGGAAGCGTTGTCGCGCGCGCCGCTAGTGACGTCACTGCGCCGCTAGTGACGCGCCTCACCTGCGTCTGCAGCTTGTGTATGAGCTGGCGCGGGTCGTCGCGGTGCAGCTGCAGCTGGAAGCGTTGTCGCGCGCGCCGCTAGTGACGTCACTGCGCCGCTAGTGACGCGCCTCACCTGCGTCTGCAGCTTGTGTATGAGCTGGCGCGGGTCGTCGCGGTGCAGCTGCAGCTGGAAGCGTTGTCGCGCGCGCTGCTAGTGACGTCACTGCGCCGCTAGTGACGCGCCTCACCTGCGTCTGCAGCTTGTGTATGAGCTGGCGCGGGTCGTCGCGGTGCAGCTGCAGCTGGAAGCGTTGTCGCGCGCGCTGCTAGTGACGTCACTGCGCCGCTAGTGACGCGCCTCACCTGCGTCTGCAGCTTGTGTATGAGCTGGCGCGGGTCGTCGCGGTGCAGCTGCAGCTGGAAGCGTTGTCGCGCGCGCCGCTAGTGACGTCACTGCGCCGCTAGTGACGCGCCTCACCTGCGTCTGCAGCTTGTGTATGAGCTGGCGCGGGTCGTCGCGGTGCAGCTGCAGCTGGAAGCGTTGTCGCGCGCGCCGCTCGAGCGTCTTGCGCCGCTCCGGCTCCACGTGCAGCACGACGTTGTTCACCACGTCCAGGAGCAGGGCGTACTGGAACATACAAACATTCACACGTTAATGCCAACTACTGCCAACGGAGCGGGACCAAGCAAATCGGAGCGTCAATTTCATAGGGGAATTCTTGAGGTTTCAACGCCGGTTGTGGAGTTTACCAGCATTCCTGGCAGACTCAGCGAAATCACCATAAAGTGATATCGGTCGCGATCAGTCAGAGCCATCTTACGGACTAGCAGGGTAGCTGAAAAGTGATACGCAATAGCCCAGCTAAACTATAAGAGATATGAAAATGGCCTCTTAGCGAAAATTGTTCCGTTTGATGAGCATTTTTTGCTGAGCCATTAGAATATGAAACATCTGATGTGGAACCCTAAGAGACCAGCTCTATAACATATAAAGGAATGACGTCTTAGTTGACAGTTCAAAAAGCGAGCCTATAGATTTCTCAAAGGCCGGCAACGCACCTGTGACTCCCCTGGTGTTGCGGTGTCTATGGGCTGAAGTGATCACTTACCATCAGGTGACTTTCAGGACCGTTTGCCCCCTCTTCCATAAAAAAAAAAGTTACAGTTGTTTAATCTGGCAGGCATGTGCAGGCGTCTAATACAGACCTGCAGCGAGTTGGTGCACACGTCGAGGTCGTGGTGCATCAGCATGAACGAGTCGTACGGCTGGTGCTCGGCGCCCCACGCGTCGCCGCCCGAGCTGTGCTCCGCCTCCTCGTGCGACGCGTAGTGGAACTCGCACGCGCAGCGGGACACTATCCGTTGGAGCTGCCATAAGCAAGGATTACTGTTAACAACGTATAACACGAATGCCGTGGAGCAGGGTTGCCGATGCCGATGCCATGATTATAGATCGCGTGCATTACGTCCAAACTTGTTAAATTGTGCGCCGTCTGAGTTAACGCGTGTTTAAGCAAACGTTCCATTTTTCCGTGGAGTGGCGCGGCGCCGCGCGATCCGGTCTGCCGGAATTACACGGATTTCTTGTGCGCCGGCCTTTTTGCGCGTCGTCTGCGTTAATGCCTATAATTGCTTAAGTTCTTTTTCTAGACTAAAAAGTGGGTCACGGATAGCTGTGACCTACTGTGACCTATAATCTGCGCTGCCCACTAGGCGCGGCACGTCGGCAGAGTGCTGACCTGGTGCGGTCACCTCAGCTGTACCTGTGCCAGTCCGGTGTCGGCGCTGGGCCCGACGGTGCGGCCTATGACGCCGCCGGCGGAGTGCCCGCTGCCAACTAGGCGCGGCACGTCGGGCAGAGTGCTGATCTCGGTGCCCGCCCACCTCTCAGATATCTCCTCAACGGACACCCATTGTACATTCTCTGTGGAGAACACAATAGACTTCATATTATTGTAGAACTAACATTAACAATGGGAAAGGCATTTATCAAGTCAACACATACATTTTGTATATGATATATAGATGGCGCCCCCGGAAGTTGATAGAGAGCAATTGCTAAAATATCAATACTAGCTGTTGCTAGAGTGGTGGTGGTGAGCTCTGATCGTCCGGTTAGAGCTACGATGTGCACTTGTCGTCAACGGTGCAGAGCAAACGACTGCAGGATTTGGCGGCGAACCAAAGGCTGATCAAACCCATTTCTCAACTACTACATAGTTTCTCAACTATTACACTCCAGGCCGTGGCGGGCGGCGCGTGCGCACGCGCAGTAGTTACCATCGAGCTGGTCGCGGTCGGCGGCGCTGACGGTGGCGTAGTACTGCATGGCCTGCAGGTCGCCGCTCCAGGCCGTGGCGGGCGGCGCGTGCGCACGCGCAGTAGTTACCATCGAGCTGGTCGCGGTCGGCGGCGCTGACGGTGGCGTAGTACTGCATGGCCTGCAGGTCGCCGCTCCAGGCCGTGGCGGGCGGCGCGTGCGCACGCGCAGTAGTTACCATCGAGCTGGTCGCGGTCGGCGGCGCTGACGGTGGCGTAGTACTGCATGGCCTGCAGGTCGCCGCTCCAGGCCGTGGCGGGCGGCGCGTGCGCACGCGCAGTAGTTACCATCGAGCTGGTCGCGGTCGGCGGCGCTGACGGTGGCGTAGTACTGCATGGCCTGCAGGTCGCCGCTCCAGGCCGTGGCGGGCGGCGCGTGCGCACGCGCAGTAGTTACCATCGAGCTGGTCGCGGTCGGCGGCGCTGACGGTGGCGTAGTACTGCATGGCCTGCAGGTCGCCGCTCCAGGCCGTGGCGGGCGGCGCGTGCGCACGCGCAGTAGTTACCATCGAGCTGGTCGCGGTCGGCGGCGCTGACGGTGGCGTAGTACTGCATGGCCTGCAGGTCGCCGCTCCAGGCCGTGGCGGGCGGCGCGTGCGCACGCGCAGTAGTTACCATCGAGCTGGTCGCGGTCGGCGGCGCTGACGGTGGCGTAGTACTGCATGGCCTGCAGGTCGCCGCTCCAGGCCGTGGCGGGCGGCGTCTTGCGCACGCGCTGCCGCACCGACGCACGCGCAGCGCACAGCAACACGTAGCCGCTCGTCTCGCTCCCCTTCAGCACTACTTGAGAGTTCACCAACTCGACTGGAACAACAAAATTGATAAATTGTAAGTCTAACCCATTTGATACCGCCCGATTGAGTAACAACAATTTTACGGTACAATTATTACGTTGTTGGGTGTTTCATCAAAGAAAAATACTTTTACACGGTACCAATTCTGAGTACATCCCCTTTACATAAACTATGTACTGACATCTCGTGCAAGATACATTAAATAAAAAGAGACTTGTAATTGTACTTTTAGACATAAAGGAGTGTCAAAACAATAGCCCCTCGGCCCCTATAAATTATTGCATCGTTTCAAAAAAATATTGGCTTTTACATCTCCCCTTTGTCCTTGCTCCATGGTCGAAGCGCTCGCTTAGGCTGCGGTTCTACAGAGCGGAGCTGAGTGTAAATCCACGCTGTTGTATTCTGGCTGTAAAGTCATGTGATTGGCGAATGCGGTACAACTCGTCTCCGCTCCGCCTCAGTGGAAGCAGCCTACATTGGGTCAATATGAGACTGTTGCAAAAATTACAAAGATATAGCACGTTAAAATTACGCGTGACGTCAAAGAGTGGGAGGTTTTTCGCCACTGAGTGACGTCAAAGACTGGGGGTCTTTGACGTCACTCGGTGGCGTCACGTAGTGGCGTAGACTCCTACATTTTGATGCCTGTTATTTTTTGTTTAAATGAAAAAGGAAATATACGTGTCCAATATATTTTTATAATCTAAAATACGGACTAAATATAATGTAATTATTTTGACCCTGGAATTTCTATTGTAGATTGGTAGATGATAGGCGTTTGATACAGACTGAGGAAGGCGGTGTGGCTGTTGTCGTCGTCGAGCACGTGCTTGGCGTGCGCGTGGTGCGGCGGGTGCGGCGGCGCGTCGCCGCTGAGCTCGTCGCTGAACACGACCGGCGCCTCGCCGCCCGCCTCCGCCACCAGCGCCGCCAGCATGCCGCCCGCGCCGCCCGCCGCCGCCGCGCTCGTGGCGCCCTCGCCCGACCCGCTGGACAGGCACGACTGGTTCTGCGACGACAGGATATTGACAATAAGAAATAAGAAATGTTTATTATTTTTGGACATCACAACACGATATACAGAACACACAAATTACACTTAAACACAAACAAAGATAAACATACAAACATAATACACATAACAATTAGACAATAGGGACAATAGGCCGCAGCCAACTGGTTAAAATAGCCGTTCCATTGTCACAACGCCATTCAACCACAGCTTTTTAATGGAATATTTGAGCCGCTCAAACGTTCCAACACTACAGCAAAATCCGGTGTCCATCGCGGCGTTAGGTGCGTTTTGTTTTCAATATGGCATCAACAAGCCGGTGTTTGTGATTGTTTCAAGATATTTTTCGGAAAGAAAGTAGTAAATATACGTTAGAAGTGTTATTAAAGGAACAGAAATTATGAGGGCACTTGGGCAGGAGTGATACAAGTGAATGAAAATTTAAACAAATATTTGAGGATTTTGAAATGAACATTCTTTATTACTCTTTACCTCTGTATGCACTTGTTATTTTCTAAAGGGGCCTCTCGTCTAATAGAACCACGTGAAGCTGCTAATATTTTAGGATTTTTAAGAACTGTTTATTTGTGATGCAAAAAAACATGTTAGATTACCTGGGCATTAGAAGGTGGCGGAGACACCACGTCCGCTTCCGCTTCGGCGAAGTGTTCGGTTTCTCCTCTTCTTTCAGAGCTTTCGTCGACAGATTTTCTTGAGTTGCTAAAAGAAAAGAATCGATATTACTTCTGATGTTAATTTTCAATATTGCATAAAATACTGAGCTTTATTTATTTATTCAATTCAATGTTACATACATGGCTGAAACGTCTTCCCTTTATCCATCCCATATTGATGATCTAAAGGTGCATTTTCACAGAAGCTGGGCTGCGTCAAGTTGTGCAAAAGCTAAGAAAAATGTTACCAATGATAATGTTCCAATGCAGTTGGCCGAGCCGGGCTGAGCGAGTTCAATGTTAGATGAAACATGTGCTGACTCCAGACTCCATTTCTTCTTGGTATGGACTGAGAAGAAAAAGTATGGACCAAGAAGAATGTCTCTAGTATTGAGGGCAGGTGTGACGCCACGCTCACCTGCGCCTTGATGTAGGTGTCGATGAGCGCGAAGGCCAGGTCGCGGTTCTTCTTGGTCCAGGCGCCGCGCAGGTCGTGCACGGCCAGCCGGTGTGCAGGGCAGGTGACGTCACGCTCACCTGCGCCTTGATGTAGTGTCGATGAGCGCGAAGGCCAGGTCGCGGTTCTTCTTGGTCCAGGCGCCGCGCAGGTCGTGCACGGCCAGCCGGGTGTGCAGGGCAGGTGACGTCACGCTCACCTGCGCCTTGATGTAGGTGTCGATGAGCGCGAAGGCAGGGTCGCGGTTTCTTCTTGGTCCAGGCGCCGCGCAGGTCGTGCACGGCCAGCCGGTGTGCAGGGCGGGTGACGTCACGCTCACCTGCGCCTTGATGTAGGTGTCGATGAGCGCGAAGGCCAGGTCGCGGTTCTTCTTGGTCCAGGCGCGCGCCAGGTCGTGCACGGCCAGCCGGTGTGCAGGGCGGGTGACGTCACGCTCACCTGCGCCTTGATGTAGGTGTCGATGAGCGCGAAGGCCAGGTCGCGTTCTTCTTGGTCCAGGCGCCGCGCAGGTCGTGCACGGCCAGCCGGTGTGCAGGGGCGGTGACGTCACGCTCACCTGCGCCTTGATGTAGGTGTCGATGAGCGCGAAGGCCAGGTCGCGGTTCTTCTTGGTCCAGGCGCCGCGCAGGTCGTGCACGGCCCAGCCGGTGTGCAGGGCAGGTGACGTCACGCTCACCTGCGCCTTGATGTAGGTGTCGATGAGCGCGAAGGCCAGGTCGCGGTCTTCTTGGTCCAGGCGCCGCGCAGGTCGTGCACGGCCAGCCGGTGTGCAGGGCAGGTGACGTCACGCTCACCTGCGCCTTGATGTAGGTGTCGATGAGCGCGAAGGCCAGGTCGCGGTTCTTCTTGGTCCAGGCGCGCGCAGGTCGTGCACGGCCAGCCGGTGTGCAGGGCAGGTGACGTCACGCTCACCTGCGCCTTGATGTAGGTGTCGATGAGCGCGAAGGCCAGGTCGCGGTTCTTCTTGGTCCAGGCGCCGCGCAGGTCGTGCACGGCCAGCCGGTGCGTGGCGCCGCCGCCGCCCGCCTCGCGTCCGTACGACACGCGACGGACGGACACGCAGTAGAACTTCTCCACTTTTGGCGGTAACAGGTCTGATGGTTTCTGTAATAAATACTTAGGTTGATTTCGGAATGACTTGAATGCTTGAGCCGATATCTGACGCTGCCCATGCTACAGTCACCTCATCGGCCGTCCTTCTCCTCGCTGACCGGCGTCTTGAGCCATATCTCCGCGTCGCTGAGGTCGCAGTTCATGTAGACCGTGGTCCAGTTGGCGCGCGGCCGCCGCACCAGCCCGTCGGTGCCGGCACCAGCGACAGCCGGTGCTTGAGCGATATCTGACGCTGCCTATGCTACAGTCACCTCGTCGGCGTCCTTCTCCTCGCTGACCGGCGTCTTGAGCCATATCTCCGCGTCGCTGAGGTCGCAGTTCATGTAGACCGTGGTCCAGTTGGCGCGCGGCCGCCGCACCAGCCCGTCGGTGGCCGGCACCAGCGACAGCCGGTGCTTGGAGCCGCACGTCACCCGCACGCCCAGCATCTCGATGCCGCGCTGTCTGGACGACGAGGACCAGTAGAACACCTGTAGGAAGACTTGCGATGAAGGTTTTAAGGCAGGGCCGTCTTAAGTCTATTCGGCGCCAGGTGCGGGACTCAACCGGCGCCCTATTTGGGGGGGGGGGTCTATGTTCACTGAACTGACCATGGCGCTCCCGCACCCGCACCCGCTGGTAGAGACGGCCTGTTTTAAGGTAATGGATTGCTATTGTGTATGTAAGGGAAATATTGGGGATATAAAGGAGCGACCTATCATCTTTTCGCTCCAAGCCACCTTCGCCTGCCCGTGGTGCATCCTGCCGAATATAGCGAATGGGGCCCTGGCAGCCGACTAGTGCCGGTATAATCATCACAATAAAGGCGTAACGCCACTAAAGCTGCGCCCTGCGATCGCCAACCTGCCTGCCCAGAGTGGCGATTATGGGTAAAGAGGAGGGCAACTGCAGAGGCCTAGAGCAGCAAGTGAACTACGATAGGCTGATGATGATAGCAATTTGACAACTGAATGTTTTGAAGTAGCTATATGTCCAGTAGGTGACTGATACGGGGCTGATGATGATGATGATAAGACTGCCTAAATGGTACTACATTACGTTTGTAATATATTTTTTGTGTAATAAAGGATATCTATTTTACTTTGAGATCAGGTGATGGGTGACCATTTAGTTACAATACCTGCAGGTTGTGCAGCGTGACGGACACGCTGACGTTGCGGTAGTGGCGCGAGAGCTGCGGCTTGCGCGGGCGCAGGTTGCTGAACACGCGCCCGCGCCGCGTCGGCCGCGTGACACCAGACAGGATAAACTTGAGGCTCTCGAACCAGCTGCGAATAGAACATAAAAGAAAATATTTTATTCATATAAGTTTAAGACTTAAAGCAAACACTTATGAATCGTCAAGTACAATATACAAATGTAAATAATCAATATACTACCGCTGCAAATGAACTCCTGCAGCACCAGGAACATGGCATGCGTTTTCGGACCTTTAAAAACCTATTCACTTACACCTGTGTTTACAAACGTTACTAAGCGACGCGCGGACGCACAGTACCTAAACACCTGTTCATAAATGTCAATGACCCTCTGGCCTATTGTTTAAAAGCCACTACAATTATCGGGATTAAAATAAATAAAACCGCAAACGTAGGGTGATCTAATCTGAGAGAGTATATTTTTTTAAATTATGTGTCTGCTTAGTACAATCATAAAATCGCAACGCCTCCGCGATGTAATTTCGAGCAGCGCCATCTGTTATTGTTTGTAAGAACTAAAGGGGTCACAAACAATAGACAACACTTGAGTGTCGGTGTTCATAGTAAATACCTTACTTCGCATAGTGTTGTTACTTGACATAGATAAGTATTGATTGTGAATACGGGTGGTAGTTTCGGACGAACACGTTGGCAATTTTTATTTCTTATTTGTACCTGCATAATTTGACGACTCATAAATAGTTGTTATGAGTGTATGTGAATAAAGATATTTTTCTTTTTCATTTTCGAAGTGCCCCACACTGTATTCCCTTGAGAAAATAACGGCTGGGAGCTCATTCCACAAACGCAGCGTAAAGTAAACTCTAGTAAACTATATTATTTTGATTAGATATCCTCTGACCAAAGGTTGTCTGGGAGAGATCGCTTAAAGCGATAAGACCGCCAAACTTGTACGTCAATATATCTTTGTATTTAGTTATAAGTCAAGTGTTTGGTGTGCAATAAAGTATATCTATCTATAATCCGTAACATAAATACCTGAGGGTGCTCCCGTAGAGCAGCAGCTCGGGCCCGTCCCTGTCTATCGGCTTGGTCTCCATGCTCACGTGCAGGTCCAGGCACTGCGAGCGGAAGGCGCGGTACGAGTCGTGCTCCTGCGGAAGTAGGGAAGGAAGGGGTGAGGGGAACTCTTCAGAGCAACCGTTATGGTATAAGCGGCAAACAATGTTTAGAGCCGCAATATCTAATGAAGAACTGCTGGTAGTTGTTGGTGGCGGGACAGAGAAATGTGGCGCGAATTACAGGAGGCCTACGTTCAGCAGTGGACGGACCAAGGCTGTTGATAAGATAAGATCTAGTGATTTTGAGGTCGCTAAGAGACTACGCCAAGAGTCTTGACGTGACCTCTATGTCGATTACATCGAGGCTTTTGTTAATCTTCGCTCGAATTGAGCCGCCCGTCCGGAGAAGGACCTCCACCCTATAGAATACCGCAGCCAAATGACCTCCGGGTCGTGTTTCTGCCGGTGAGTAGGGTTTCCGGAGCTCGTGGGGGGTTAGGGTTGGGCCGGCATAGCAGTGGCAACTGACAGGTAACTGACCAGTTACTTGCCGGTTGTCACAGCGACTTGGGCTTCTCTTTCGCTTTCCATCAGGCGGAGGGAAGTCACTATGTCGAGCTACTATAAAAAAAGTAGTTTCTGGATCTAGAATAGGTGCAGAAGGCGACTAATGGAATATCAGGAAACGGGCAGCAGCGTTTACCAAACCTCCTGCGGTCACCAGCACGCCTGCCAAGCGTTATTGGCTCGGTGGCTCAATTGGTAGTGACCCCTGCCTTCTGAACCAAGGGTCGTGGGTTCGATTCCCACCCAGGACAAACATTCGTGTGATGAACACTTGTGTTTGTCCCGTGTCTGGGTGTTTATATTTATATTGATGTATTTATTTGTGGCACCTTCGTTGTTCGGATACCTATAACACAAGTGCTTAAGCTACTTACTTTGGGATCAGAGCAATGTATGTGATGTTGTCTGATATTTATTACATTTATTATATTTATTGAGGGAGACCTATGTCTAATATAAGAGGCGGGCGGTTACCTGGTTGATGGAGTACTCCGGCAGAGTACTGATAAAAGATAGGACCTTAATAGGGTATTTAGCTACGAGTATGTTTGATATAGGTAAAACCTCCAGACATTTGGCCAAAGCGGGCGGGTACCTGGTTGCTGGAGTACTCGGGCAGGCGCGTGGGCGCGCAGGGCTGCACGGCGTGGTGGTCGCGCGCGTCGCCCACGCACTGCCAGCCCAGCTTGATGGACAGCCGCAGCGACGGCACGGTCAGCACGCGGCAGTCCTCGTACTTGCTAGCGGTTCGCACGTACACGTTCAACTCGCCGAGGAACCCTAACTTTCCTGTATAGAAAAATAACTGATGTAAACTTGATCAACACACTACACATAAAGGAATTAGGCTAAAGGCACGGGTTTAGCCGTTACACATAAAGGAATTAGGCTAACGGTTATGCATTTAGCCGTTGTACGCGTTAAGCCGTTACACATAAAGGAATTAGGCTAAAGGCACGCGTTTAGCCGTTACACATAAAGGAATTAGGCTAAAGGTACGCGTTTAGCCGTTACACATAAAGGAATTAGGCTAAAGGTACGCGTTTAGCCGTTACACATAAAGGAATTAGGCTAAAGGTACGCGTTTAGCCGTTACACATAAAGGAATTAGGCTAAAGGCACGCGTTTAGCCGTTACACGTAAAGGAATTAGGCTAAAGGTACGCCTTTACCCATTACACATAAAAGAATTACTTTATAGCGGCTTGTATTTGTCCCGACATGACACTAACAGAAAAAGCGCTCAGCTGTTTGTATGTAACAGGTATTTCTAGCGTTGGTGGTTCAGCTACTCTCACCTCTCCCTCTGAAAAATGTCAGCTACGTGTCTGACATTGTTACCGTTGGTCCAGTCGCCGCCGGGTACTGACCGTTGGTCCAGTCCAGCACGAGGTCGGTCCAGGTGAGCTCCATCTCCTCGGTGGTGTTGTAGGGGTCCAGCGAGACGTGCAGCAGGCAGTACACACGCCGCCGGGTACTGACCGTTGGTCCAGTCCAGCACGAGGTCGGTCCAGGTGAGCTCCATCTCCTCGGTGGTGTTGTAGGGGTCCAGCGAGACGTGCAGCAGGCAGTACACACGCCGCCGGGTACTGACCGTTGGTCCAGTCCAGCACGAGGTCGGTCCAGGTGAGCTCCATCTCCTCGGTGGTGTTGTAGGGGTCCAGCGAGACGTGCAGCAGGCAGTACACACGCCGCCGGGTACTGACCGTTGGTCCAGTCCAGCACGAGGTCGGTCCAGGTGAGCTCCATCTCCTCGGTGGTGTTGTAGGGGTCCAGCGAGACGTGCAGCAGGCAGTACACACGCCGCCGGGTACTGACCGTTGGTCCAGTCCAGCACGAGGTCGGTCCAGGTGAGCTCCATCTCCTCGGTGGTGTTGTAGGGGTCCAGCGAGACGTGCAGCAGGCAGTACACACGCCGCCGGGTACTGACCGTTGGTCCAGTCCAGCACGAGGTCGGTCCAGGTGAGCTCCATCTCCTCGGTGGTGTTGTAGGGGTCCAGCGAGACGTGCAGCAGGCAGGTGAAGCGTGCGCAGCGGGCGGTCAGCCGGCCGTGCATCAGCAGCCGCACCTTGTCCCACCAGGACAGCGGCGCCGACGGGTCCAACGACGGCCGGGACACTTGGTCGAACGCTGACAAACAATATACGAAATACATGAAAAAACTACATTTTTATTGTTCTTGGACATTATAACTCGGTATTATTGACTGGCTCGGTGACTCAATTGGTAGTGACCCTGCCTTCTGTCAAACATTGGTGTGCATGAACATGTCTGTTTGTATTGGTCTGGGTGTTTTCTATGTATAATATGTATTTATTTACAAAAAAAAATGTATCTAAGTAAGTTTATCAGTTGTCTAGTACCCTTAGTACAAGCTTGGGCTTAGTTTGGGGCTAGATGGCGCTGTGTGGCCCAGCGTGGCATGTAAAACAAAAACAAGCAGAGTTCCTATACAAAAATACTACTTACAAAGGTTGCAGTGCGCGATGACAGGCTCCCAGCAGGGGCCAAACGCGTAGCTGTACTTGGCCATCTCGCAGCACAGGTCGTAGTACCACTTGAGCGGCATCATGCTCCGCTCCAGCTCCTGGCTGCCCCACGGCTCGCCTTGGTCGATCAGCACCGTGCGCACGGCTGATAAAAGACAGAACTTTTATAGGGTATTTAGCTACGAGTACGTTTGATTTTGCATGTTACTTCATAGTGTAAAACACGGGTTTATTTATTTACACAATCCAATTACAAACAGAAATTCAACCAGAGACTCCAGAGGGTAAAAGTAATAATCGGCGGGAACTCGATGATAACTGTCAGTGTCACCGTAACGTCAAACGTCAACTGTCGTCACGATAGTGCGGTGACTCCTGAACGTGGCGAATAGTGCTGTGCCTAGTGGTTAATTATTCTTCTCTAAAAATAGATACCATAAAGAATCCATAAAATATATTTATGAGTCCTTTTCTAAACCGTAAAATACATTCAAACACATATAAAGAAAATAAGACGTAAAGCATGCTTGTGACTCGCGGGTCGGCTTTTGTATGTAGCGTTTTTGAAATCACCAATATTTGTGACTTTGAAATTTTGGTAAGTTGGAGACATAGAGTTGAATACAAACGAACAAATTATTTCACCAATATTTCTTTAATGAAGTCTATCGATGGCAAGCAGACTTAAAAAATTGGTAAATAGACTATTGCTTTGTTTTGATCGCTTTCATCATAAATTAGTATACATACGGTGCCACGATGACAATTATTATTTAAATTCCTTGACTGAACGATCGATTGTTTTTATTTTATAAACAGGCGGCAGATGAGCAAGTTTGATGCTTGATGGTAAGCAGTCGACACCCGCAACTCTAATCGAGTTTAGGGATGTTCGACATGTAAAGTGTTTTTCTAGAGACGACGAAGAGACGAAGGCGGCGTCTGATGTTCTGAATGACCAATTTGATTATGGCTTACCTCTGGGCGGCGGGTGGTCCTCAGCAGCGAGCACCGTGCCCCACATCCGCAGCTCGCTCATGCTGAGCAGCGGCTGCGGGAAGTCGCGCAGCAGGATCTGCCACTGGGCGCAGCTCAGGCTCACGCTGCGACACCACAGAGTCGTGAACTCGATGCCGTCCTCCGGCCACGGACTGGAAAAGAAAACTAAGTTACGTACAAGTAAAACAAAGGATATGCAAATGCTGCCGCGTATTGAACACTCTTACTTTTGAAACAAAATGCATTGTTTTATACAATGCAAACTCAATGGTGCTAAAAAAGCAGCAGCGTCACCGGAGCGAGGAACTACGCCCTGCGGTCGCCATCCCGTCTGACCAGCAGCGTGGCGATTATGGGTAAGTCCTCCAGGTGTTTGAATAAGTTGGCGAACAACTGGAAAGGCCTATGTAGTAAAAAGTATGTACTAGTGGAGTGAATTGAGATAAGCTGACGATGATGATGATGATTGCTTAGAACTAGATACGTGAAAACCTACGTGTGTCTGAAACCGGCAGTTACAAGAGCAGACTAATAGGCCACGCCTACTATTAATGTTAAAGTGACGACGTCAGGGCCTAGTTTGGACATTTGCTTAGGCCATCTCCTGTTTGTATTTGCTTCTTTGGTCTGAAGACACCTGCAGGTGCTCACCTGTCGTAGTCGATCTCCCTCAGCTTGGCCTGCGCGTTCCTGGTGCCGTGTATGGTGGGGTCGGCCAACGCCAGCAGGCGGAAGCCGCCGAGGCAGCAGGCCACGAGGCGCGTGCGGCTATACTCCGGCGGGTGCTCACCTGTCGTAGTCGATCTCCCTCAGCTTGGCCTGCGCGTTCCTGGTGCCGTGTATGGTGGGGTCGGCCAACGCCAGCAGGCGGAAGCCGCCGAGGCAGCAGGCCACGAGGCGCGTGCGGCTATACTCCGGCGGGTGCTCACCTGTCGTAGTCGATCTCCCTCAGCTTGGCCTGCGCGTTCCTGGTGCCGTGTATGGTGGGGTCGGCCAACGCCAGCAGGCGGAAGCCGCCGAGGCAGCAGGCCACGAGGCGCGTGCGGCTATACTCCGGCGGGTGCTCACCTGTCGTAGTCGATCTCCCTCAGCTTGGCCTGCGCGTTCCTGGTGCCGTGTATGGTGGGGTCGGCCAACGCCAGCAGGCGGAAGCCGCCGAGGCAGCAGGCCACGAGGCGCGTGCGGCTATACTCCGGCGGGTGCTCACCTGTCGTAGTCGATCTCCCTCAGCTTGGCCTGCGCGTTCCTGGTGCCGTGTATGGTGGGGTCGGCCAACGCCAGCAGGCGGAAGCCGCCGAGGCAGCAGGCCACGAGGCGCGTGCGGCTATACTCCGGCGGGTGCTCACCTGTCGTAGTCGATCTCCCTCAGCTTGGCCTGCGCGTTCCTGGTGCCGTGTATGGTGGGGTCGGCCAACGCCAGCAGGCGGAAGCCGCCGAGGCAGCAGGCCACGAGGCGCGTGCGGCTATACTCCGGCGGGTGCTCACCTGTCGTAGTCGATCTCCCTCAGCTTGGCCTGCGCGTTCCTGGTGCCGTGTATGGTGGGGTCGGCCAACGCCAGCAGGCGGAAGCCGCCGAGGCAGCAGGCCACGAGGCGCGTGCGGCTATACTCCGGCGGGTGCTCACCTGTCGTAGTCGATCTCCCTCAGCTTGGCCTGCGCGTTCCTGGTGCCGTGTATGGTGGGGTCGGCCAACGCCAGCAGGCGGAAGCCGCCGAGGCAGCAGGCCACGAGGCGCGTGCGGCTATACTCCGGCGGGTGCTCACCTGTCGTAGTCGATCTCCCTCAGCTTGGCCTGCGCGTTCCTGGTGCCGTGTATGGTGGGGTCGGCCAACGCCAGCAGGCGGAAGCCGCCGAGGCAGCAGGCCACGAGGCGCGTGCGGCTATACTCCGGCGGGTGCTCACCTGTCGTAGTCGATCTCCCTCAGCTTGGCCTGCGCGTTCCTGGTGCCGTGTATGGTGGGGTCGGCCAACGCCAGCAGGCGGAAGCCGCCGAGGCAGCAGGCCACGAGGCGCGTGCGGCTATACTCCGGCGGGTGCTCACCTGTCGTAGTCGATCTCCCTCAGCTTGGCCTGCGCGTTCCTGGTGCCGTGTATGGTGGGGTCGGCCAACGCCAGCAGGCGGAAGCCGCCGAGGCAGCAGGCCACGAGGCGCGTGCGGCTATACTCCGGCGGGTGCTCACCTGTCGTAGTCGATCTCCCTCAGCTTGGCCTGCGCGTTCCTGGTGCCGTGTATGGTGGGGTCGGCCAACGCCAGCAGGCGGAAGCCGCCGAGGCAGCAGGCCACGAGGCGCGTGCGGCTATACTCCGGCGGGTGCTCACCTGTCGTAGTCGATCTCCCTCAGCTTGGCCTGCGCGTTCCTGGTGCCGTGTATGGTGGGGTCGGCCAACGCCAGCAGGCGGAAGCCGCCGAGGCAGCAGGCCACGAGGCGCGTGCGGCTATACTCCGGCGGGTGCTCACCTGTCGTAGTCGATCTCCCTCAGCTTGGCCTGCGCGTTCCTGGTGCCGTGTATGGTGGGGTCGGCCAACGCCAGCAGGCGGAAGCCGCCGAGGCAGCAGGCCACGAGGCGCGTGCGGCTATACTCCGGCGGGTGCTCACCTGTCGTAGTCGATCTCCCTCAGCTTGGCCTGCGCGTTCCTGGTGCCGTGTATGGTGGGGTCGGCCAACGCCAGCAGGCGGAAGCCGCCGAGGCAGCAGGCCACGAGGCGCGTGCGCGGCGGCGGCGCGGCTCGGCAGCGCTGCACGTATATCTGCGCGTCCTTTTGACGCAGCGCCGAGTATAGCTCCTCCACTTTACCGGCGGGTAGGAATAGGTGGGGTTTGCAGATCTCTTGCATCTAGAATGTTCGTGGGACTCAGTTAAAGATATCATAACTAATTATAATTTTGACACAACGCCAAACTATGCTGGAAAAGGCTGTATCGCAGAATCGGATACGAAATGAGGCGATTCGATAGAGATCCATCGACATAGCTCACCGGATTAGTCCGGTATTTAGATAAATAAATAACCCAAGACATGCCACAACTGCCACAGAGCCTAAACTAAACCAAAGCTACTAGTAAGCTGAGGTGGCAATGAGCTCTAACAGTAGTATAACTGATAACCATTGTGGTAAACGAGTTCTAGAATAGATACCATTCAGTCCAATTGGCGATAATGCCAAAAAAAAAGTAGTAAAAATCTTTTTCGAGAAGTGTTTAGGAAGAAAATAATTTGCATTAAATTCATAACATATGTACAGTCGTTAAAAAGTATTACAATACATATTGCCTGATAAGTTAAATCTAAGAACCCATATAATGGTACATTACTATACCTTATTATCGAGCATGGTCCGCCTCTTCAGGCTCTCTTTGTACTCGTCCTCCAAAAGCTCGTAATTGTCCCGCAGTTTCACTTCAAATGGATCGTCGCTCATTTCTATCACAATTTCGTCAATCTAAAAAGAATTATAAATAAACTTAAAGCGTGTTTCGCAAAACAGATGAAGACTTCAAGCAATAATATAAGTTGTCTATGTTTATAGCCACTCTAATATAACGCCCGTTTCGAATTTCGATTCGAATAACACTGACTTTTGTTTTATAAACTACACTTATGGAGAAAGTTGTTCAAATACGACCGATAGATGGCGTTAGTACAAATTTAATAACAACATAATCAAAACAAAACCCCGTCTCACCTTGATGTGCAAATCGCTCGGGAGCGGGCTTTCAGCTGTGAAAGGCTTCTTCTTGATGCCGTGCACCAGCTTCACCCACTTGAAGAGCGACACGAAGTCGCCCTGGACGGCCTCGGCGAAGCGGTGCTGGTACGGGAACACCACCCGGACTAGGGCCACGTTCACCGCCCTGGGATGTAGACAAGGATTCTTTTTTTATTATAAAAAGAGCAGTCAGGATGACATTACTCCACCTGATGGTAAGCGGTCGTGAGGTCGAAATGTTAGATTGACTGGATCACAAAGGGCAATAAGTCAGTGATCGTATTCTGGATACACACAATACCAATACAATACTGTGATTTCCAACGGGGTCCTGAAGTTATCACTTCAACATCATAAGTGGGCGTGGCCTATTAGCCGCTCTTGTAGCTGCCTAACCTACCACCGCTTTCCTCTGTCGGACGTGTAGAAGAATGTCTTACTCTCGCAGTCTGACTGTCCTGTCCAGCCACCACAAGCGACGAGACACCGAGTCTCTCTAACGACACACCATGAGTAGTCCGATATGGACCACTATGTGTGGGTGGATACTAACCAAACCCTCCATCGCCGCCAGCTCGTCCCCGTTCAGTGTCATATAGACTGAGCCAATAGGTGTGGGGGACACTAACCAAACCTTGTTCCAGGCCAGCGCGAAGCCCTCAGTGGCCTTCCGCTCCACCCTGATGTCGTGGTCGTCGGCGGCGCGCTCCATGCAGAAGCCCTCCACCGCCACCAGCTCGTCGCCGTTCAGCACCATCTTCAGCTGCGTCCACACGATGGACAGGCCCGCTTCGTGGTCGTACGCTACTGTCATGTCGTCTGGTAGATAGGATAAAGACAATCTCATATAGACAATCGTTACCCTTTAGGTTGGGATGTAAAGGAGCGACCTATCACCTTTTCGCTCCAAGCCATCCTCACCTGCCCGTGGTGCATCCTGCCGAACAACAAACGAGGCTCTGGCAAACCGACTGGTGGCGGTAAAACCATCACGATAAAAGGCGTAGCTAAATACCAAAGGCCGATGACGGGCAGCAGCGTCACCGGAGCAAGAAGCTACACCCTGCGATCGCCAACCCGCCTGCCCAGGGTGGCGATTATGGGTATGTCCTCCAGAAGTTAACCCTAGGTGGCGAATAACTGGAGATGCCTATGTCCAGCAGTGGACTGCAATAGGCTGATGATGAGGTTTCATGTTAATTAAGTTTTAATTAACGGGAGGCAAGCAGTCTGCTTGTGACCACAGTGTTGGAACACAGCCGAAACGTCAGGCTGTAAATACATACAGCCGTACATACTACAACATACAAAATTACTGACTAACGTTTCGGCTGACTTTATATTGTATGACATCGTATACTACATAATAAATGAACGAAAGTTAAAATCAATAGATTTAAATAATTACAACAATTTTTGTTTTTGTTTAAGAGAGGTAGGGCATAGCGAATCTTCGCTCGTATTGAGCTGCCCGTCCGGGGAAAGACCTCCACCCTATAGATATAGAATACCGCAGCCAAATGACCTCCGGGTCGTGTTTCTGCTGGTGAGTAGGGTCTCCGGAGCTCGTGGGGGATTAGGGTTGGGCCGGCATGGCAGTGGCAACTGACAGGCTAACCAGTTACTTACCAGTTGTCACAGCGACTTTGGCTTCTCTTTGGCTTTCCATCAGGCGTAGGGAAGCCATTACGTCGAACTACTATAAAAAAAAGACCAAGAGCCAAGACCGTAATGATTTTCTCATATATATAAGAATAACAGATTTCAAAAACTTCTATAAATTACGTCAGACTAACCAGAAGTAAACAGCATATCGTTCTCCTTCGATAAATGCAGTCCTAAATTCGTTTCGCCCTTGAACGAGACCCTCCAATCTAGCGCTCTTCCTTTCTTTTCCGACTTCACAGAGGGGGAGGGAGGGCCAGTCTTCGCCTTTAGCTCCAGTCCGAAGGCCTTCATGGCTCTGACGAGGTTAAGGATCTTCAGGTGCAGGTTGGCGCTCCACTCGAAGTCCACGGCCTCGATGAACTGGAAGTCCAGGAGGGCGGAGTGCCGCTCCTTGGAGGGCACGTGCTCTATGCGCGCCAGGCGGACGTGGAACAACGAGTTAGCAATCTCGTCTGATCTTTGGCAGTGGTAGTTGCCTGTGGAAGACACAATAAAATTGATGACAACATCTTATTAAAATTTTCCAAGAAATATCTAAATTTTTTGTATTAGTAACCCAAGGCAAGGACGGAGTTCCGCACCAACGTGTCCATACTCCAAGAATTGAGCATCACACAGCGTTTGTCTGCCGTAGTACAGTCGCGCATTTTGCAGTACTTCGGACATGTCTCTAGGCGGGATAACGATTCCATAGAGCGCCTGGTCGTTCAGGGAAAGGTGGAAGGGACAAGGCCACGCGGAAGATCTCCTATGCGTTGGATTGATCAGGTTAAATCGGCAGTGGGAACCCGTGTATCTGACAGCGCCAGACAGTCTGCCAACAGGGAGAGATGGCGGGAGATCGTGCGGAAAGCTGTGTCCGCCTCTACCACCGATGTGGATGCCTCTACGTGACCACGACCGCTCTGCCAAGAGCGAAACGACAGAGAAGAACCCAAGGCTTAACTTAAGGGAATATCAGGAAACGGTAGCGTATACCTGAGTACAAATAACCTACTGCAGTCACCAACCCACCTGCCAAGCGTGGTGACTAAGGAAAATCCCCCCAAAAGATAATTGAGGGATGCCTAAGTACGTTTGCAGGCTGATGATGATATTTTTGTACGAGGATAAAACTGCAGCCCATTTTCTGATATTTTCCTTAGTCTTCTTCTACGACACCGACGGGATGAAGATGCCACCCCATGTCATCAAATTCTAAACCCGGAAGCAACACGCACAAGTTTTAGACACTATTCATAACAATCAAAATTCATTGACTCACCCTTATAAGGCACCATGTCGACGACCTTCAGCCCGGAGATAACCGCACCCGACTTGGCCACTGTCTTCTCCAGAGTCACCGCGTCCACGCGCGTCATCAGACACATGCTCTCGTCCAGGATCAGGAACAAATTTATATGCGACAGGGCTACGTTGACGGCTATGTTGAAGGACGTCGGCTCGGCAGGCTCCGCCGGCGGGGGCGGTTCTGTTCTGGGCTCCGGAGACTTGAACTCGTTGAGGCAGTCCACCAGCGCGATGACTGTCCCCGCGATGTCCGTGCTCCATTCTAGGCGGAGGCAGTCCATCATAGCTTCCACCTATTTAACATGAAAAAGTAAAGTCATGTGGTATGCATGAAGCGCTTGTAAATTAAAAGTAGTTATTTTAACTTGTGTTACTACTATTAGCAAAGCATAGTGGCCTCCAATCGTTTGAAGGAAAAATAAAGATAAACCAAGACGTTGCAGCAACTGACAAGTAACTAAAATCTCCTGCCATCATCATCGATCAACCCCCACCACCAGCCGCAGCGGTGACCACTGGTGCGCCTCTCTGACGTCACTGACCTTGGAGTCGCTGGGCCCGTGGCTGCCCCACTTGACGAGCGCGACGGCGAGCGTGGCGGCGCGCCAGGCGTGGTGGCGGCGCGCGGCGGGGACCACTGGTGCGCCTCTCTGACGTCACTGACCTTGGAGTCGCTGGGCCCGTGGCTGCCCCACTTGACGAGCGCGACGGCGAGCGTGGCGGCGCGCCAGGCGTGGTGGCGGCGCGCGGCGGGGACCACTGGTGCGCCTCTCTGACGTCACTGACCTTGGAGTCGCTGGGCCCGTGGCTGCCCCACTTGACGAGCGCGACGGCGAGCGTGGCGGCGCGCCAGGCGTGGTGGCGGCGCGCGGCGGGGACCACTGGTGCGCCTCTCTGACGTCACTGACCTTGGAGTCGCTGGGCCCGTGGCTGCCCCACTTGACGAGCGCGACGGCGAGCGTGGCGGCGCGCCAGGCGTGGTGGCGGCGCGCGGCGGGGACCACTGGTGCGCCTCTCTGACGTCACTGACCTTGGAGTCGCTGGGCCCGTGGCTGCCCCACTTGACGAGCGCGACGGCGAGCGTGGCGGCGCGCCAGGCGTGGTGGCGGCGCGCGGCGGGGACCACTGGTGCGCCTCTCTGACGTCACTGACCTTGGAGTCGCTGGGCCCGTGGCTGCCCCACTTGACGAGCGCGACGGCGAGCGTGGCGGCGCGCCAGGCGTGGTGGCGGCGCGCGGCGGGGACCACTGGTGCGCCTCTCTGACGTCACTGACCTTGGAGTCGCTGGGCCCGTGGCTGCCCCACTTGACGAGCGCGACGGCGAGCGTGGCGGCGCGCCAGGCGTGGTGGCGGCGCGCGGCGGGGACCACTGGTGCGCCTCTCTGACGTCACTGACCTTGGAGTCGCTGGGCCCGTGGCTGCCCCACTTGACGAGCGCGACGGCGAGCGTGGCGGCGCGCCAGGCGTGGTGGCGGCGCGCGGCGGGGACCACTGGTGCGCCTCTCTGACGTCACTGACCTTGGAGTCGCTGGGCCCGTGGCTGCCCCACTTGACGAGCGCGACGGCGAGCGTGGCGGCGCGCCAGGCGTGGTGGCGGCGCGCGGCGGGGACCACTGGTGCGCCTCTCTGACGTCACTGACCTTGGAGTCGCTGGGCCCGTGGCTGCCCCACTTGACGAGCGCGACGGCGAGCGTGGCGGCGCGCCAGGCGTGGTGGCGGCGCGCGGCGGGGACCACTGGTGCGCCTCTCTGACGTCACTGACCTTGGAGTCGCTGGGCCCGTGGCTGCCCCACTTGACGAGCGCGACGGCGAGCGTGGCGGCGCGCCAGGCGTGGTGGCGGCGCGCGTGGGCGGCGGCGGGCGCGGCCCAGCCCGCCCACGCGCCGTCCAGCAGCAGCTCGGCGCTCCAGTGGCGCCGCCCCACCACCAGCCGCAGCGGGGACCACTGGTACGCCTCCTCTGAGGAGACAACACCGCGTTAGCTTTAGGCACAACCTCCGCTACACCTCAAGTCTCTAATCCGAAACCCGGCTATAGTATAGTGTTATAGGAACACCGATCATCACGATCGACGTTCAAAGGCTTGCATGTTGATTCAAAGACATTTCGTTCGAGAATTGTGAGAGTTCGCATCTGAATAGCTCATGACAAAATGACAAAAATGTCAAAATAAACTTCAGAAATTACACAAACGCTCACAACAATAACCTCGAAGTATATGAACATCTTGCACATGTACACCAACCTCTGGTGTCCAGCAGCTGGTCCAGCTTGACCTTGAGGCCCGCGCAGCCCAGCGCCAGCGTGTGCGCCTGGTCGAGGGTGCACAGCAGCTTCACGCCGCGCACCTCCGCGCAGCCCTGCACCACGCAGCCGCTCACCGCGCGAGACAGGATCGAGGAGCCTGACCATGCTGTAAAGAATTATCAAGTTGGATGTTCAACGTTTGGTACAAAATACTGAACCCTTATAGGATCTTTCGTGCGTTTAACCATCCGTGTACTACAGGCAATTTTGAAATTTGGTAGAATGGCCCAAAGTATCATGGCAAGGGGATGTAAGGGAGCGGCCTATCATCTTTTCGCTCCAACCCAACCTCACCTGCCCGTGGTGCATCCTGCCGAGTAACTAACGAGGCCCTGACAACCGACTAGTGGCGGTATACCCATCATAATTTAAGGCGTAGCTAAATACCACAGACCGATGACGGGCAGCAGCGTCACCGAAGCGAGAAGCTACGCCCTGCGATCGCCAACCCGCCTGCCCAGCGTGGCGATTATGGGTATATCCTCCAGATGTTTGGCCAAGTGGCGAACAACTGGAGAGGCCTATGTCCAGCAGTGGACTGCAATAGGCTGATGATGATGATGATCATGGCAGTAGGACCATTTTCGGTCAACCTATAGTCTTTTTCACATAGGATGGGTACGCTGACACATCAGTGACATTTGTCAACGAATCCTTTATACGCAATTTCTATGTCAAAATGATAAATAATCATGAAAATAAAAAGTATTTTCACTTTGTCATAGGAAATATAAAGCAAAAGTTCTTTCAGGGCTTGTTATGAGGATCTAAAAAAATATAGTTGTGTTATTGTTGTAATTTTTTTTTCGGTGACGAAAATAACTATTCCTACCCATGTATCATAATATTCAGCAATGAAACGTATGGAATGACTATTTATCAAAAACAATATGAATGAGCTCGTAAGTCATTCATATTTTCATGCCAGATCTGGTAAACATAATACCTTCAAAAGCATAACTTCAAAATATAGCAAGCAAAGATTTTTTTTATACAATATGGGTTTGCGCTTAATTGCATTTCACCTGTAAATGTTGTTCGAACTTATTGCAATGATAATAAAATAATATTTGTGCTATTCATTCGCAAGTTCCCTTCCATCAATGGCAAATTATCATAACCTCAAACCTGGCCTTGCAGTGAACTGATCTAATTTGATCAGAGAAGTTGTTAATTGAGTTACACTCTCAAACATTGGCTATGTTCACAGTATTTGATATTATGATGATGATGTAACAAAAGTAGTATTCCCAACATGTTGCATGAGTACCAAACGGTAAATAAATAAAATGAATAACCAAATACATGCCAAATTGGGCCACACAGCGTCTTCTAGACCCAAATTAAGCTGAAACTTATACTATTGGTACTTGACAATAAACTTACATAGATATTTTTTTTTAATAAATACATAGCATACATCCAGACCAATACCAACTAGCATGGGCCTCGTCCGTCTCTTCTCCTGCATGGCTAAGTACCAACGGTTGTACGAGTACCAAACGGTGATTACGCCTGGAGGCGACTTCCACAAACCCAGCCTCCAGATAGCCAGTGTACTCACATGTGCCGTCAGCAGGGCTTACTCGCATGGGCCTCGCCCGTCTCCTCTCCTGCATAGCTAAGTACCATTGGTTGCACGAGGACCAAACGACGATTGTGACTGGGGACGTCTTCCAGACACCCAGCCTCCAGATAGGTGTACTCACATTTGGAATCAGCAGCGCGGACTCGCATGGGCCTCGCCCGTCTCCTCTCCTGCATAGCTAAGTACCAATGGTTGCACAAGTACCAAACGATGATTATGCCTGGATGCGTCTTCCAGACACCCAGCCTCCAGATAGGTTTACTCACATTTGGAATCAGCAGCGCGGACTCGAATCGGCCTCGCCCGCCTCCTCTCCTGCATAGCTAAGTACCAATTACCAAACGACGATTGTGACTGGGGACGTCTTCCAGACACCCAGCCTCCAGATACGTGTACTCACATTTGGAATCAGCAGCGCGGACTCGCATCGGCCTCGCCCGCCTCCTCTCCTGCATGGCTAAGTACCACCGGTACACGTGCGAATGCTCGTACACCAAGTTCAGGGTACTGATTATAAGGTACAGGTTCAGCACGCCCTTTTCTAGCTGCAATGGAAGAAATACGTTTATAGATATAGTTACATAAGCATGATGTCGAGCCAGGCGTAGCGTCGACTTACGCAAGATGGCTGGCAAATGCTGGATGGGAGAAGCCCAAGACCCCTTATACAAAATCAAAAACCGTCCGTTCGTTGAATGGATCGCGTACTTTTGCACCTCTTCTCATTTGTCCATTATGATCGAATATATGAATTAAATTAATGAAAATCGACTTTGACGAATTTTAGTTCGTATATTCGAACACGGGAGGGACAAATGGGACGGATTTATGGTGCAAAGTACGCGATCAGTTAAATTCGATTTTGGCGGTAAGAGGATCGAGCAAGAACGGCGACCAATTAGAGAGCCCTATATGCAGCAGTGTCCTGGGAGAGGATAATGATTATGATATCTAAATTTATTAGAGAGTAAATAATGAACGAAGATATAGATGATGGACGCGATACCATCACGTACGCCTTCAAAATACGTACACACCGTCCATTTGAAGGTGTGACACTTCAATTCCCTGCGCGCGCGCAATTTAGCCAATAAAATAATGTTACGCCCTGTGCAACGATTGGTGTTATTTTGTGAAATGATTAAGTTATAGAATCATCAATTAATAAAATCGTCTTCAAGCGTACATCGGATGTTGCGCAAATTTCTACGTGGATATCTTGCTTTCTGGTCGCCATTAATTTAAAAAACCTTACCTTAGCGTCCAACTTTAGTTTGTTCAGAGACACCAGCGAGTTGTCGTTGGCCGCCAGCTGGTACTGGTCCACCTGGAACGCGACGTACACCTGCGGGACACCCTCGGCCTCCAAGCCGTTCTCGTCAACGATCACTGTTGCGGCGCTAAATCGTGAATTTACCTAAAATAACAACATTGGTTGCAAAAAAATATTACAAATAAAAGTAACTTATTGTAATAGAATTTACTTTGGTGCTTTGCATGTATCATCTTTTCACTCCAAGCCAACCTCACCAGCCCGTGGTGCATCCTGCCGAATGACAAACGAGGCAACTGACTGGTGGCGGTATAACCATCACAATCGACGGCGTAGCTACATACCACAGACTGTTGACGGGCAGCAGCGTCACCAGAGCGAGAAGCTACGCCCTGCGATCGCCAACCCGCCTGCCCAGCGTGGCGATTATGACTATATCCTCCAGATGTTTGCCCTAAGTGGGGAACAACTGGAAAGGCCTACGTCCAGCAGTGGACTGCAATAGGCTGATGATGATGACTAATTAAAGTTGCTAAGATCATCAAACATTTATCATTATACATTTTTTACTAAACAATAAAAGAATTGAAAATTCAATTACTATGTATGCCTGTAATACAAACGAAGTAAGCACTAAATGTTGTCTAAAAACAATTTTTTTTACTCACTTGTAAACTTTGTAGGGACATTTCAAACACAGTTTTTGTTAATTCATCAACACATCCAATCATTGTGGTGTCTAATCTTAAGCTAAATATCTGAAACAATAATACAGAACCCATGAAATAGGAACCAAAGTGATATAAAATACAAAAATAGTAGGGAACTTTTTAATAATAATCATTTGGGAATCACTGATAATAAAACTGTTATTAGTAAGCAGTTTGAGAAATTAAATTTAAATGAGATAAATTAATAATAAATATTACCTTTGGTATGATGGGAGATAATCTTGGAATGATAGTGCCTATGTGGTCTTCGCTTATAATATCTGGTTTAGCAGTCCGTTTATATTTTTTGTGATTTTGTATGAAGGTGTAAAGGTCATCTTGGAATAATATGGACATGTTATTCACCATTGCATGGATTTTCTGAAATAATTGTAGTTTTATGCTTATAAACCAAGTCGAAAATTGAAATTTTACATTTTCAAAAAGCTCCCAACACTGCATATAGGTCTTAGAGATTTTATTCTAATATTAATATTAACAGTTTATAAAATGTTTGTAGATAAGTCAATACTAAACTAAATTACAATACAAATTGATCACCTCCAAATGGACTGATATAAGTTATACTATTAAACATGATGTTTTAGCCAAGGCTATGTTATGTGGTCAATCACATGGTTATATACAAATGGAACATTTTTACATAAAATTGTGTCATCGATAGCGTAACATATTGTTGGACCTTAAACAAACTAAGCAAACATTTTCCCAGCCGGATAGTCACCTCAACGTTCAATGGGCCTTCAGCCTTAACAGTGCCCTCGACAAGCAGGCTGCAACTAGCCTGGCCCAAGCTGTGTGTGTCCCTGAGCAGCCTGGCCTTCACTTGTACCAGGTTAGCAGAAAACACTAGAGCTCTCGCCGGTCCACCCGCTGCTCCGTCCGCATGCACTTCAGATGCAGTAATATTGATAGAGCCATTTTGAGATATCACATTGTGTATCGTCACTGACACGTCAAAGATGTGCACTCCCATGAACTATAAATTAAAGAAAACAATGAGTATGTGCATACTAAATTTAAAAGGTTTATTACTCTTATGTACTTGTTAAGAGTTTGGTCTAAAACTTGTGACTGAAATGCAGCTGTGCAATTTACATGATTTTTAATAATTTTATATTTTAGGCAAAATTGCTAATGTAGCTAATTTAGCTACAGATACAAGTATCATAGAACATGCAAGTTACCTGTGCAAACATAATCAAACTAGGTGGCAATTTCTTGTCCCGAAAGTCTAGTAGTATCTCTTCTACAGCTTCATTCAGTTCCTCGTTCAGGACTGCAGGACTGCTAGCAGCTTCTTCATCATCATCAGATCGAGCTGCAGAATTCTGCTTTGATAACAGAGGCTTAAGGATAGTCTCCACCACCACACTGCGCTTCTTTTCAACATTATTGGTGATATCTACGCCTTTGAGCACCACCCACACCAGCTTATTAATATCCGAATTGAAGAAGCTGCTGCGAAACGACACTTCATCTATATGCTGTAATAGAGTATTTCATGAGTCACTAAATATTCACACTAAGTTTTGATTACCAAGGTGCTACTCGGAGTATGGTTTACTTACAACAAAGTATTTGCCTCTCGATAAACTGACGTCCTTAAGTATCAATTTCAAAACCGCAATTCGCCCTATTTTTAGCTTTATATGATATTTCCTCTTGAACAACCATGACAATATCGTCGGTAGTAGCCTAAAAATACACGAAACGAAAATAAATTGTAAATAAACAAAAACAATAACACAAAATAGCGACAACACTACCAGACAGCTTACTGACCAGGAAACACACGAATATATGGCCACAAATATAAAACATAGTATCAGTAAAAAATTCATGATGAAATGATTATTTCATCTCGGTTATTTAAGTGGGTATTCCGAAGGAAATCACTAATATTTATGTACGCTTCCAACCGTACGATATAACCTCGACGTCGTCTCCACTCGACGATCAGACAAAGTCAATGTCAAACGTTCTGTCATATTCAGCTGTGACATAATCGTCCAAAAATCAAAATACATTAGTTAGCCTTTTTATTTTATTAGAGCCACATAGTCCAAAGCAACAAATACGGCCACTGATCATCATGACCTTAGTTTGGTTTGGATTATCTGTAAATGGGATTCATCATCAAATTTTATTTCAATTGTTAAGAGTGTTCATGTCAGGGACGTAATACACGGTAGGTGCATAATGCATGCATGACAAACATTCCTTTCCAGGGTCTTAATCGGTTGCACCACCCATGAGCATTTCGCCCACAGAACGATACGTCAAGGAAGTTCAAGGCCCATTTAGACAACAGTCAGAATATTTGAAACATAAACTTTTTAGCCCAGAAGAACATTTGGCCCACCCACATTTCTCCAAGATAATAATTGATATTCAATCAACGAATTCAAAATGAACATAATTTTATAAATAGGAACGGGAACAGAAACGGAAACGGGGAAGGGACCAGAAATGTGACCTGGAAACGATATGTATTTTAGATCCTCCTTTTACCAGAGGTTTTTAATTCAAGCTGCCTTGATATTAGATAGCATAGGTAGGTATATTTTTATTTTCTTCTCGCCTGGGAACCGATCGTAATAAAATGCGACATCTTGCCAAATAGTTTAAATGCAAAAGATGGTTTGGATGGATATTTGTTATAATATATAGTCTTTTACACACAATTTACTAAACGATTTTATATTACCCTAGGCTATGATTTATTAGAATATTCAAACAGACAGAGTCACAGGCTGCAACTAGTAAAATATAAATTAGAGAACTTAAATGCTTTGTGTAGCAAGGTTATACATATTATACTGTTCTCACTACACTAGGAATCACCATATCTACCTACATATATTAAACAAATAAAAAGACTATGTATTTATATGTATTTATTTTCTACAAACTATAACATTAAAATCTATTTACATTTAAGGCCAAGATCTCTTAGCTTCATATCCCTCATACTTCTTCCTTGCCTTCAGACCAGTCACTATAGTAGAACTCTTGGGGAATGCTGATTTACCATTAAACAGGGTGTCTGTGTCTGAAATGTACAAGCTTGTATTATAATTCACAAACATAACATAAATTAAAACTCAAAATCATCCTTATTGTTAACTTTTAAGTGATAACACTATTACCAGTTTTTAACTTGGACTAGTGTTTACAGTACTATTGAGAGCCATTATGAGTTCGAAACATCTAAGTTGATTTCTTGTGGAAGTTCTATTTTTTTTGTTTTTTTAGATGGCTGACATAGCAAAATTATCTAACAGTTAAAAATAGTTAAGGGTGACCCATGCATTATGCCATCAGTATAAATAAAATAAGCATGCTATGTCACACAAAATACTAATAAAATGCAATACTGGGTATTGCAGTAAGAGAGGTCTTAGGACTACTGTCATCATGTCGTATGGCTTTTCTGTGCTCAAGTCCTCACACGTCAATATCTAATATCTTTTGTCTTAGGACTACTGTTATTTTTATAATTATATTCTTCTCATATTGAATAATATCTGCTGTAAATCTAGCATCCCATATGCTTGAAGCTTCACACCCATAGATTAAGTCAACTTTATTTAATTATGTGGAAGCTCTTCTGATGCACAGTTTAGACTTGAATAGAAAATCTGTAAATCTACTAACCAGGATGAAATCTGACATAATTTGGTTGAACATGTAGATTTTTTGGTAAGTCCATTTTCTTTAGGGCATCAAATGGAGTTGTGGTGTCTACTGGTGTTTTATAAAACTGCATCAGGTCATCTGAAACATTGGAGTAACATAATATTAGTCCATGATCATACACTAACTGCACTACTCAGGTCAAGAATACTGACATGAAATCATAATATCTTTGTATTTTTTCTTCACAAGACATTCAGTCTTATGACTTGACAGGAATTCATGATTACATAATGAGAATTAAAATTTGGAAGAAATCTAAGAACAGCAAGAACTAATAACCAAACCAATAAACCATCATATACATTTTGTGGATAGTAGATTAGCTAATTTTAGTTAGTCTAATTTAGTTTTTGATTATTATAAAATTACTTAGAAATAAGGTTCGAAAAATGTACACACCAACTGTTTCAATAGTGTGTAGTAATGAATTTGGCACACCATAGCCAGTCTCCTTATAGCAGGCACTTAGCACGACAAACTTAATGTCCAAGGCATCAAACTCCGCTCCCGGATTCAAACCATTGTCAACACAAATCTGTTGGATAGTCTCCTCTATGTTTGCTGGTGGATCCCATGGTTTATTGGGACGTAGAAAACTGGAATGAAATAAATTTGGTATTTTGGTATATAAATAACACGGATTATGGTTATATCCTCCAGATGTTTGCCCTAAGTGGCGAACAACTGGAGAGGCCTATGTCCAGCAGTGGACTGCAATAGACTGATGATGATAAATAACAAGAAAAAGTATTGGTGAACTGAATAATAATTATAAATTAAGAAACATTACCCCCGAGCAGCCAAAGATTCAGCAGCTGCCTGTAGCTTTTTATCAACTTTAGGATACTTTTTATGTTTATGCCTAACAGTTGTCATCTGTAATGCATTGAAAACATATCTTTTAAATAGAAGACTACATAATTCATATTAAATTTAATAAAAAATACATAACCCAAAACCAACCTTAAAGTTACGCATGATTGTTGGCAATATTACACTTCTCAACATTTTGATGTATTTCAGTATACAATAAATTGAATTATTATCCCTTAATTTTCAGTTATTGATGAAAAATGTATAAATTTTTGTATTTTCTACCTAAAAATAAATCTGACGTTTTGGAATATTCCTCTAATTCCATTATACGTAAGCTATATTTATTCTGTCTGCAGAAAATATTTATAGTAGACTTTAGCTACGTTATCATTGAAATGATTCGAAACATAAATTCTAATATACTTTTTTTGAGTATTTTTTATCTGATCTTATACTTATAAACACATTATTTTATTTATTTTATTAAAACCTAAACCAAAAATCGTAGAAAGAAACGTATTAAATTTCTGAACGAATGTAGTTCCTAGTTTCTACGCTACGAGCAGCACTGTCGGCTTGGGTTGTTGTTTCCTATCCGCCACCGCCAATGGCGCCGCCATCTTCCAGTGCAGTCGCCATTGAAAGGTGAAAACTACGCTAAATGTCGGTGATGATTTTAAGATTTTGAGTGGTTTCTTTGAAATTGAACCTGTTTTTAGTGTTGTGAAATGAAAATGAAGTGTCCTGGACTACCATGACGCATCAAAATCACCAAACAAACGGTGCAAGTCTCGAGGATTGCCACACAAACTTCTTCGCCTTGGTAAGTCACTTTTACATTGATGAAAGAACTCGTATGTACTTTTCTTTCGAAATCAGTACGATATGCCCGATATCATATTGTGCGTTGTTATTCTGAGGGGGACTTGTCATATGTTTTGGAATTTCTAAACAAATTAGTCCACGATGCACAAGTAGACAAGTCAGATTCTAGATAGTGGACGCTGATACACAAAATTTACCTTATTGCGATACGGCAAGCGCATCGATCTATTGCGTTAAATTTTTTGTATGGAACAATTTATGTTTAGTCGAGTAGTGACGCCCGACCGTTAGTCATCCTGGCATCGTTCTCACCACAGTACAGAGGCATGTTTCGTTGCTAACCCACAAAATGTCAACGCTTTCGGCAAGCGAGGCCACAAGAAGCCACCGGCCCATAGAGGTCATTTTGAATTCACCTGGCCGTAACGCGGACTGTAATGCGTTCACGAGACTAGTTTCGCCAGCTCGAGGAAATAACTTTCTTGATACATTTTGTAAGGTTACGCTCGCGACTCTGTATCTGAAAAATGTGTTTACGCGGGATATGCAAAAGAAACAGTCGGGGTCATTCATTATCGCAGTGTTGTAGTGTGGAGCCGCTTTGCGTAATGTTCATAGCTGGCGCGAATTTTATCAGATTGTGTTCGGGTGAGGATTAGCGGGTGTGGGGGGCGGGCGGCGGGGCGTGGGGGGTGTCGGTCGTCCTCGGCGAGACCGAGAGCAGCACGGCGCCACTTCCACCTGACGCGTTGCCACATCTCCGCGGCGCGGCGGCGCGCGCCTCCACCGCCCGTCTCCCTCTGCGCTCCGCCTATCTTGCCGCGATACAAATTACCGATTTCTTGCCCTGCCTGCTTATTGTCTAATTATTTATGCGTCGTTTGCGGACACCGCGGCTTTTGTCCTGTGGAATTTTCTCATTCGCCCGTCGAGGTGACGCATCGGGTGCTAGCTTGTCATTGCGAGAGTTCAATACACTCGCGACTTTGATCGTATTTTGAATACATTGAATAACAGTATTGTTTTACATAAAATTTGGATCAAGGGCTACGTTTCCTGGGTGTCTATGAGAATGTTGATGGCGGTGTATTTTGTAGGAGTATTTTTGTGGTGGAGCGGGCGCTATGCGCGGTGACATCTGTGATGTCGCGGGGTCGGCGCGCGCGCACGTCGCCGCTCGGCCGCGCAGTGCGCAGGCGTCTTGCGCTCATTCAACCGTTTATGAATGGTCGTAATGATTGTAACTTTCCCATAAGCGGGCCTCCGCCCAGACCCCAATTGCGTGCGCCGAGATTGGTTGGCATACTTGTCTTTGTTCTATTAGTAGGTACTTTGTAGGTACAGCTTATTGTTTTAATTATTGTTAACACGAACTTAATCAGTAATCACGACGTTTTGTTTCTAAAAGAGTATGAACATCCTTCGCCCTTCATCATGTCGAAAATTGTGAATAGGTTGCATTATCATAAATAGGTCAATGACGTACAGGTCTTTGAACTTTTAGTTGATCAGAATACATTTACGCCATTTACCTAACTAATATGCTGTCAATATTAGCTTCTCACTGTTAGTCTACCCAGAACTGTAAATTCGAGTTCTGGAATAGAATTCCTCTTCACAAAATGAATTACCTGATTGCAGGTAAGCATTTTTTATGACTGTAAACGTTATTGTCCTTTGGCATACCTACAAAACAAATCTTGCTCTTGTGGTAAACTTTTCTATGATGTTCAAAAACATAACATTCAAGTCCTCATAATATTTTCGCAGCTTAAAAATTATTTTAGAGCAAACTCTCAGATACTGTCATCTCAATAGGTATACATATAAACGTAACAGTACACATAACAGAATAATCGGGTCAATGCATTTGTAGGTCACCATGGAAATATACCTAATTGAATGTACCTATATACATAACGAAATCTATGTTCAAAGCAATATGACCATAGGTATCTACCTAGTTACCGCCTTTAACACTTAAATATGGTAATAACTTATAAGGTAAACAACTTATTAATTGTTAAACATATTTAACTACTTGAACGATTTACGTCAGCAAGTGCTGACATTCAACGAGACAGATATTGAAACGGAAAATTTAATCAAGTTTAAATTAAAAAGGAATTCGGCCATTTAATGCTTGCAGTTATGATGTGCGTAATAGTTTTACGCAAAGGCCTTCTAAACTCATTGACGCAAATTGATTATTTCTATGTATAACTAGTTGTCATACCTTAGAAGTTTAATTGATAAATTTATTGGTATATTCTAGGCGTGAGGCGCCGCGAACTTTGCTATACAATGCATTATACCTACATCCTATAATACCGCGCAAACATGACCGCAACAAAAACCATCTGGCCGATATAATTATGCCAACATTACCAACTGCAGAAACAGAAGCACGGCTAAGTAAATAAATGAGCAATTACTCCCAAGAGCTGCCTTTTGGCCGCAAGGTCGCGGGAACTACCTGCTGGATCTGAGCGGTACCTGGCCAAACAGCTCGGAGGAATGTCGACTTTGTGCCAATCATAATAAGTCGCCAATTAAAAGAACAATGTACAAATGACTAAAAACCCTTCTTTCTTTATACATTGAATTGAAGCCATTTGGTGATGCCATGCCAAATGTGATAGATGATAACGCGATGAAAACCGGCACTGATTGCAATTTAACACATTTTACCTCTATAGTATGGTTCCTGATTTGATTTTGGTATAAAATATATCCTGTTGTTGTAATTTATTTTAAAACCAATCAAATTATACTCAGGTTAGCAAATGTGTTTTTCCTCTTCAGCCTCGTAAAATAAAACTTTACCATGTAACCATGTAAAACACGAAAATAAATAAACACAAAGTGACAGTGAGCCGTTTAGTGCGGCAGTTATATAATAATTTAACGACATGCTACTTTTTAAATTAACATCGGCGTACGTTTTATAGCTGCAACTAAAAAGTTTTTAATATGTTTCTCGTTTGCAACGGACAGAAACGAGTTTTGTTTTGCCGGCGCGCGGCGCGGCTCGTCTGCGCCGCCTGTTATCGCCGGTATCAAGGTCCCGCTGAAACTGCGGTAACAGCCGTTATCTATTACAAGTACGCGCCGGTACTGAATAATATGATACTTATCGCCCATTTAAATTTTCCAAACGACAACAAACGCACGCGTACGGTAACTGGCCACCTACTTTTTGAATGAGGAAGAGTTTTTTTTTTGTAATGTTCCGTTTTCGTCAAGCACATAACTGGGCACACGTTTAATAACATGACCTGTATATGTATATATAAAAAAAACAAACACTAATTGAATACGCGATTAATTGCATCGCCATCAATATTTGAAAGCTACCTAATTTGGTCTTATAATCATAATAATCCACTATATAAAATGTCTAATGCATATAATTTTTAATCAAAACACAGCACTCATGAATACAACAATCACATTGTTATACTATGTGTATAATTTCAAATTTTCACACGACCAACTGCAATTGGAAATTATCTGTTTCACAGATAAGCGCGTCCATCCGTTTTAGATTCTGTTCCGGCTGTGTTTACACGTGATTTGCACTTTCAATGCAGTCACACAATAGTTTTTACTAGATACTACATATTTCACAAAATAGGCGCACTTGTCCAGAAAATCAAGCTAGTTTAGAAAAGCATTTTCGTCGAAATACTGAAATGAGTACCCACAAGGAGTTTTAGTGTAGGAATATTGTAGGAAGCCCTGCAACCTGTTGGGTTGGGCTGATGCCCTAAGAACTGCTTAGCTGATTGGAGGAAGCCCGGGATAGAGATATATGTATATAGCGCGAATTAAGAGGCTTATGCATAATGGAGCGCTACCGTTATGGTATATTGTTTCATTGTTGCTGTTTAGTGGCAAATAGGGAGGCTGCGTCACTGATAACAGGAGATAAGTTCGTTTGCCGCGGTGTCTTGACTATTTGAACTGTACGTAGATACTCGTAATCATATAGATGTTTCACATCTATTCATTTGTTGAGTTCCCTTATTTAATGATTCGTCAATGGTACGACGGACAAACAATGCCGATTTTGGTAATCTTGCTCTATATTATTATCGATTTGTTGTGGTGACTCAACACAAATCCACAAACTGTTTCAGGACCTAGGTTATTCGGAACAGTTCTGCCGAAACAAACCAAGATTTTCTATCACATAGTACCGCATGGTATCAGTGATATTGCGGTGGCGCGGTTACGGTCATCATCGTCAGCCTTTTGCAGTCCACTGCTGGACATAGGCCTCTCCAGTTGTTCGCCATTTAGGGCAAACATCTGGAGGATATAATATAATCCATAATCGCCACGCTGGGCAGGCGGTTAGGCAATCGCAGGGCGGTTATAGTCACGTCTTTTCATATATTTTTGCTGCTTTTCCACTTTTGATGTTTAGTTGTCTTTTTAATAGTATCTGAAATAAGTGACCATGTAAGTTTTTTAATTAATATGTTTTTTAACTACACATTTATTTATGTGTCATAATTATGTCCCACGAAGATGTTGGACAGATAACGAAAAACGTAGTCCACACGAACCATACAGCGTACCAAGTAGCGCTGATAAAGCTACCGCAACAACGCTTATCTGTTGATATCGGTGACGGTATTCATAGTAATGATGCCAACACTATGAATACTTAATTGCTTATCGAAAACACTGTAAAATTCCCTCACAAATATAATTATAATATACGAACATAGCGCGCTGTGAGTTTTCTGTTAAAATTTACCGGCCCGGTCCTGATGAGATGGAAAAATATATAATAAATTAAATAAATTATTTAGGTATAGTATATAATGTTTATAGTAGGTATAATGAAAATACAAACGTTGATTGTCCATGTTATCCCCATTTTTCACTGTGGATCATTCATTCCGATTCTGAGCATTATTTTGTAAATGTACACTCTACATTTCAAAAGTACGATACAATATTATGATAAATTGACTCGTTACGAAATGGAATTTACCATACATTACAGTTCCGATGACGCCATCATCTTGTCACTGATCAAACGTCTACAACTTTGGACATTAACTAAGTAAAATAAAGTCCTGTTTAAATTAAACAAATCTGGACATTAAATTAATTATTAGCATGTCTTTTTATCGGCAATGAGTGTTAAATAACCGTTAATTATGTCTCGGCGAGCAATCTCGAGACTGGAATACCTTGCATCGAACCGTTTACATTACGAACGGAGTGTTTGAAGGATTTCGTAATACAATTCTCAAGGATTTCTAGTCCTTGAGAGCGATACGGAGCGCTCCACCCTCGTCTGGCGCGTCCTTCGCCCACATTTCGCCCTTAACGATGTACGAAAGGGAATTAAAGAACCTTTTAATGTTATTTCCAATTCGCAAGCTTGCCGCTACTACAATCTATACTTATAATAAATCTGTAGAGAGGTCAATTCTGTACATGAAATATATTTTCAAAATAACTATCAGGGGGTGATTAGTGATCGATACTGATGCTAAAAATGCAATCAGTAAAATTTTTGTCTGTCTGTCTGTCTGTCTGTCTGTCTGTCTGTCTGTCTGTCTGTCTGTATGTTCCTTATAGAAACAAAAACTACTCGACGGATTTTAACGAAACTTGGTACAATTATTCTTCATACTCCTGGGCAGGTTATAGTATACTTTTCATCATGCTACAATCAATAGGAGGCGAGCAGTAACGGGAAGTGTTGGGAAAACGGGAGAAATTTTTACCTGTATGTTTGAACGCGCATCACGCGAAAACTTCTGCATGGAATTTAATGCGGTTTTCACCAATGTATTGCTAGAGGGTATAGATAGGTAATTTATGGAAGTCCCTGTTTTTGAAACCCGATATCCACGCGTGCGACGCCGCTGGCACAGCTAGTCGGGTAATAAATTATGATTCGCACAATTTACGTCATCGGTACTTTGACGTGACGGACGCTTTAAACTTTTCCTGTTTTCCATCTATAATGCGTGATAAAAACACCAAGGCGATTCTATGAGCTCAGTGACGTTAGTACGTCGCGTGTACCTTCATTATATTAGTCCCAACAGCATGCAAGTCGTCCTTTCCTCTTGTTTTATTACGAGATACATTCTGGGTCAAGGTTCTGTTTTGATGAGAACGTCTCGGGGAAAACATTGTTGCCGCTTTCTTATTGGTCGCGGCGACGACGCAGCGACGCAGACAGATGCATTGCACTGGCTTAATTAGTAACCGTCTTGCACTTTTTCAAAAGTTATATCGATATATTGATTTCTCATGAAATAAGTGGCAAATTTAAGGTGTGTAATTTAAGTGGCATTACCTCTCTGATATTATTATTTCAACAGTGGATGAAGGTTCCACTGTTCAAAGTATCTGGATATATGTATGTCACATTTATTATTACAAGATGTAAAACATTATACAGTGTTTTTTTAAAAGGTCATATCGACTTATTTTTGGTCTGCAAAAGTGGAGCGATGTTATCATTTCGGAATTGATATTTTTCATTTCATTCGACTTGATGAAACTGCAAGGACGAAGTTGAGTGCCTTTCGCGATAGTGATCAACTAGCTCGTGTTCGCTTTCGACTAGGTATATATTTTTGTTGTCGTAGTTCTCGACAGCTTTATTGAGCCGCTGTGTCGTGAAATTCTATTGTTTTTAACTTGGGGTTGTGTCGCCTTGTCTCCCCGTTTTCGAGGCGTTTTCAATTAAATTCCAATTAAGGTCTTCCGCTAGATTAGCGACGTGGACTGGCCGCGACCGCGGCCGCAGTATGTGGGTCAAGATAACGAAGAGTGGCCACTGGGCGCTCGGCACTCCCGCGCCCGCGCCGCGCTACACCGCGCCTTGCGATCGAATCTTCCGTCTTCCTCATCTATCCTTTTTTTATATATTTCAGGTTCAATATTTCGGATTTTTTCATTGGCATCTCTTGGTTGGATATATTTTCCAGATTACAAGAAATAAAATAAATATGTAATTTATTAAGAGTTTTCCAAAGGCTATATCTGAATATACCAAGAATTTAAATAATGCCAACTAAAAGGCGGCTTTTCCAGAATTCGCACATTAAAAGTGCTGACAAGACGAGCGAAGTTTTCGGCCGCCTGTTCCATCCACTCGCTAATCACACTTGTTGTTTTTCTGTGCCACTTATTTTAAGATCTCAATGCCGACGCTTCTGAAGTTTTCAGGTGTAGATAATTTTTATGATGCTATTAAATTTAAGAAACCTGTTATGTGTCTTGAGCGATGTTTAAAAGTGCTTACGAGCGAGTACTGTATGAAACCGCACACACATTAGCGGTCTGTATTTTGCTTGCTAAACAAGAAAGATAAATGTAAACATGTTAAGGTACGCGCACTTAGCAACATTTAGCATTGACACGTACCTTCTCGGCACAATGAGGAAACTTTTTATTTATTAATAAAAGAGTCTTCCGAGTTACGCAATTTGTTATATTATGTTTGATGAAATATCTACCTTTTATTACGTAAAACGTAATATTGATTGAAAACATGTTTCTAAGGGTATTGTTCTGTATCATTGTATTTGGGCCCTCTGTCAGGTAACTGGTTTCACTTGGCAATTAACGAAATATGTGCGCACACACATAGCAGTGTAAAGGGAGCTCACACACGCACCGCCGCCGTCACGACTCCATACGAGTTCGTAAGAATGCGAGCACTTTGGAATATTTCACAATGATATTTTCATTTCTGGGAAAATTTACGTTGTAGAAAATCCAAGTATAGTTCAGACTTAGCTTTCCTAATTAGACGATCAAATAAAACCTAAAGATTGCACAATTTAATGCCCCCAGTTAAATGTTTTGTACATAATCAACTATGAAATAATTACTCTTACTTTTTATGATGGTATCGTAAAATTCACTATTCGAGGCAAATTCTATCGAACCGCGGTAAATTATTGTTCATATTTGGAGTTTCAAACGCATACCTTTGTTCTTGGACTATATGTTTGTAGGTATTGTGAGGTTACATAATAGAAATCACATGACGGTTCGCATTACACATAATCGACCTCATTTCGTTCAATTGGTGAGCAAATCAATTCCGTTGCTGACGCTACAAGTTTACTATCGCCTGCATGGTTTACTGTCAACGGTTAGTTGCGCAACGACTAGTGTTTGGGCGTAAACAAGGGCCTCTCGAGCGGTCGCCTCTTGCCGAAAGCAAAGTCGGACACGGAGGGCGTACGATTAAATTTAAAACGCTTTCACTCGTACCCCCTCCGGCTCGTCACGCAGCGCACTCGAGAGCCGATGGCTGACCTTAGCACTCCGCTCACCGTCGTATCTCAAGAATTCACAAACTTTTTACATTGCAACGATAGATCTGGAAATATACCGGAACCGAATACAAAGATGTATTGAGATGTCGACGTAGGACACATAAACTTACGAATTTAGAGGATTGAGAAGTGTATTATTTAAATCAGATAGATTAGTTGTGTCCTATGACTTGAATTACAAATCGTCATGAGTCATTACATCAAGGCCGCATCATTTTGAGCTGTCGACAAGCTATTGTCTGATACGGGGCGTGTGCCACATAATAATGGTGTCAATACATCAGACGCTGGGATAAGTGTTCGATGCAGCGAATTAGAACTGTATACAGAGTATAGCCAAGTATGTCCAAATGAGACGCAGGCACGTTCGCTATAGATGTTAGTTATACAAAATTGTATACAGTATAGTCGGCCGATGTTGTATTGTATGTTTATTTTATATTTGTACTTGGAAGCATGTAACTTCATGCATTATTCTAACGAATGTTTCCATTTTGAATACGCCCAGTCTCTTATGCAAACGTTTTGAATATAGTATTGTAGGCAATTAGGCATCATAATCAATCTATCGCAGTCCACTGCTGGACATGGGCCTCTCCAATTGCTCGCCACCTTTAGCATTTGCCAGATATCTTGCCGCGGTGTCCACTCCAGAACTCGTTTACCCCAAGGGTTATATTTTCTGCGGCTAATAGGGCCACAAGCCCACATCCATTGTATTATAGTCGGAGTGATATACCTAGTCGTAACTATGCCAAAGAATTTTCTAAAGCCTTATGTTTTATGAAGAACATTAACGTGATGTTTCACTGTTACGAACTAAATTGTGGTATTCACTTCGGCTTGTTGCAAAACCGGTCGGCAGTCGGTTGGTCGTAGATTAGATTCAGCATCAGACGCGTTCCACTTGCCAAATGGTGCATGGATTCGTGTTTACGTGTCACCGTGAGTACCGAGTTAGCCTCCGAAGGTACTTGCAGCTTTGTAAAGTTAACATTCTACTAGAAGTCGAAGTACATTACTGTTGTGCAACTATCACTATGACAATGGGTCAAAAAGTCATCATCTTACTATGTTTATGTTGTTTCTTTTCATAACATAGTCCGTAGTATCCATAGACATAAATATCTTCGCGATTTTCCTATTGTTGACTGAGCGATATCTATAAATATCGCTAATTTATGTCCAGACTAAGTAACTGGAGTACAGTATTGTTTGAATACATAAGTACTTGACACATAAACAAATTGTGCATATTGTTCTTTCTATAATGTAGCACTGACACAATTTGTTAACAATCTACAATAGCAGTCACCTACTTGGGGTTGAAGACATGCGGATGTATTATATTTCGAGTCTGAATCTCAATACGATTAGGTAACAGAAATTTTGCCGCACTTTCTCTTCGAATTCACTAAATATGTAGGTTACTTGCCGACTATACTTTTTACAACTGGTAAAGATTCGTGTTGCATTGTCTGCCGTTTCTAGTTTCAATCGCGTATTTGAATATTCCAACCGTCTCTGCAAGGGAACTGCCTACGCGATAATGTCGTCTTCTGGGCAAATACCCGCTGCAAATCCTTTGTGTGCATAAAGGCTCCGCAGACTGCCGAGAAGCGGTGACATTGTGCCTGTCATTTTATCTGCTTATCGTTTTCAGCGAACGCTACTTTTTTATTACTCTTATCAGCGGTAGTTAAGGCTTCAACCTCCTCCAGGACGTATCTGAAGGGCTTTGAACGTTTATGGTAACGGTATCTTTACGTATAATGTGAATGATATGGGTTTAGTTTTCCTGGTATTTTAAAAATAAAATGTAATAGGAAATATTGATTTGTAATGGAGTCTTGCCAAATAGGAAAACGATTTAGGCACACGGCGAGTATCTGCTTACATTATAAACCTGCATGAAATAGGTGCACGCATTTATACATTGGGAAAAATTTTAACGTAATTGGAACAAAAATATGCCGCATCATCCTGCGTACAGACTGTATCCAAACAGTCGCAGGTAAAAACTAGGCCGAACCCTCTAATTTCTAGACGCCTAAGGTCGGCGGGTCGTTGACCGCGCGTAGCACCGTTACCCGCGTAGCGCACCGCGCCTTGGCGTGTACCCTTGTAGCCTCCGCCGAGGGAGGAACGGTGTCCGCAGTAGCCTGGCGCCGTGAGTTAAGCGGTTGTGGCCGCGGGCGATATCTGGATGGGTGGGATCAACATAGAGTAAATGTCGTCATAACTATCAAATTATCAATACATATGGGCTTGTAGACTAATGCGGACCTGACTAGACTAATGCATGTTAAAGGTTTGCTCAAAAACCCGAAGGCATCTTATCTCTTTGTTTCATAACTGGGTATGTCTTCTCAGTAAACGTAAAGTCAAACTAACGGAATCTCCTAACACAAGCAATTTCTTGCTTAAAAGGAGATTCCTACCACTGTAAATAAAATCTTGTAAGTTGTTGAAATAAAGATAAAAATTTTGATTTTTTTTTAAACCTAAGGACGATAGGGATAGGTACAGTCGCCTACGTAAGTAATGAGCGCACTGATTTGGCAATAAAATGCACTATTGTAAGATGACATCAAGTTCATGAACTGTTGAAATTATGGTTGCACACTGTTTTGTTCAGGTAGGTATTTTAGAGTCGATTGGTTTTGCAAACTCTACAAAGTATATTTAATTTAAACAGCCTAAAGTATTAAATGGTTAGTTGCCTAAAACAGCTATGTAATTTAGCCCGTCAATCTAAAAGTTTCATTCTGACTTCATGGTGGTCTGTTGACCATAATTACTAATTTTAGTGTAGAGCTTCCCGTCATTCATAATTATCCTCTGTAGCCAATTGTCGAATTGACACTTTTAGCTCTTGTACAAAAGACTTGTAAAAGTCGGTAGTTACTAGTTCCTAAACACTAGTCAAAATATCCACTGCTATTATAAGTCTCTCCCAAAATTACGTACCACAATGCTATGGGATGTCCATCGGTGAGATGGACAGAGGTTTAAACCATTTTTTTTATTATTTGTAAGTCAGCTACAATTAAGTAGTGTTGTGATCAAATACTTCTAGTTTCACCCGTGACGTCACCCGCCCCGTGATCGCTGCTCGGCGCGGGCGTCCTCAGTTGAGCCGCATTAGTTGCCCAAGTTCATTGCATCGTCGGCCTGTCCGTTTTCATTGCCATGACGTGATTCGTGCAAACAATAGGCTAGACGTCTCGCCGTCGTACAGTTTCAATCAATCCATCATCTATTAATCGATAAAAATGTCGTCTATTTCGCCACTAGTCGCATTTGGAGGATACGCCTTAGTTTCGGCTCAGTCCAGGTCTTTAAACCATAATACCATTATGTAACTTGTGTCACCCGAACGGCTCGATCTTAAGAGGGTAAAGAAAATTGTAGATTACCTATATAGTCTGTATTTTTTTTGTCGTGCCTTCCTTCTGTTTATTGGTAAAAGATTATTTCTGAACTAATTAAATCGGATCTTTTATTAAGCTGTGCTTAAATATATTGATTGATATCTTATTTCTGCAAATAGATTCACGAGTAATTTTCACGTGGAATATTAGATAGCACCGTATGAACTACCCCAATCCCAAGAATAAGTCTCATATAAAAGTACAGGAAAAAGCCACATGCTCACTTGCATCTTTGTACCGTATTCGGGTTCTAAACATGATTCGAGATTACGTACGCATAACAGCTTCGTAGTAGAAAGATTATACTAGCTTTTATCAATACGTCGACACTTTTTATTGTTGTTTTATATAAAGGCAAGCTGCTCTTGCGCCGATGCGGACTGGCCTCCGATACGCGGCGCGTGCTTGTACACGCGTATACCGCATAACAATTCCATGCTGATTCCTTGTATTATAATAATGTTACACGATCGTTCGTGGTTTAGCTTATATTTCGTTTTTAATTTAACTCGATGCGATTGCTAATTATACCAATTGTGTATATAGTTTCAAAGAACGAGAGCTGCAGTATCGGATATAAATGAAAAAACACTTTCAACACTTGTTTATATACTATCCGAAGAAATCTATAGTCGATATAATATATTTCATAAATAACGCTTTATCATATTGATCCAGAATAGGTCTAATGGATTACGCTTACGCTTCTGTATTAGTGCGAATAAACACAAGTATCAATTAACTACTGAGTAAAACAACATAAAGGTACTAGAACTCTATCTAAAAACGTAAATGATGTCTGTAAGTACTGCCCTATCGTCCTCGCCCTTGACGACACACAACTAGCATTGTAGCCACACTGGAATGTAAATCTTGTTTCAAATCACCGTCAGCGCGGTTTCCTTTTACCGCCTCTGCCTACACGCTCCTCAGACTTTGTTCCGAATCATTACATCTCTGTATCGCCTTTGTACTGTCTATTCTTTCGTTACCAACTACTAAATCAAACCGTGCCGTCTTTGAAGTTGGAATAATCTGAATCCTGGAGGTCAGAGGTAATCACTTATCGTATCATAGGTACATGTAACTACCGTTTATGCGATTTGGTAACGTGTTTATTAGTATATTTGTCTCGCTCGCTTGTATCGGTGAACTGTTGTGTAGATAGAGAAAGGTATAACGAGTCGCCGGCTGCCGCCCACTCTGAAATTATGGCAGTTTGATGTCGGAATGTTGCGGCAGCAATGTATGTGTGACATGTGTGTGCGCGTGTCGGCATAGGTTGTCACGGCATCGGGTTATTGTTGATGTAAATACTGTTTACAACGATGGTTTTACTAGCCACGCTGATGTATTGCGAACTAATAAACTGACAATGTAGTACTAACCGATCACGTGTTTGTTCGAGCTGATGAAACGTTTAGAAAGTGTGATTTATCGTCCTACACAGCTATTAAATGCTAACTAGACCTATTAGATGGTAGATTGCACAATCTGTTTTTATTTTTTTCTAAATCAAGTCTGTTTCAAATCACTGTCATTGCCTCCTACTGTGTGAAAACACTTTACTAAACATATACATATAATGTATAATATAATGCTTCTAATACTATAGGATTACTCACACCCGCTTCTCACGCTTTTATCCTATATTTAATTATAATTAAATATAGGATAACATTGACACATCAAATCTCGTAAATCAATCACCGAAAGATTTACTGATAAACGTAATATTTACTTCATTCCGCTTCAGCGACCAACGAAATACCTTGTAATCCATATATCGATTTTAAGATTAAAAATACAAACACTGCTTACTAGATACTCACCTATCAGAAGTAGTAATTGACTCATATGAATACTAAGATTACGACGGGAAATCTGCAATCATTATATCGGTGGATTTGCATCTTTTCATATTATCCGTGTAAATAGGTTAAGTTGTTGGTGCAACATTATGATATGAGGACTTTTTGTGATTTTTTGAAAACTATGTGTCCTAAAGCAGCCAAACTAATACAATCTATAAAACTCTTCATAATAAAGTTAATTCTAGGCGGAATATGATTAATTTTAGTTTTGGTGGAAATGGCACTTATTTAAACCCATTGATTGAAAAGAAAAAACATTCGATGCTCCGCTTATTTGCAATATAGCTCACTTATTTTACGTGCAAAAGACTTTTGATAAAGCTCATTTTAAAGCTTATTTCAAGCACTACAAAACCCTTTTCGATTAGAAAGCATAAAATGCATTTACTCGCTGCTAGATGGCATTGTCTACATCGATGAAATTTCAGATAAAATAAAAAACGGCTTTGATCTTTAATATCTAGCTTAATATTGCACTTAGAATACTTTGTAAAAAACCAAATTGTTCATTTTTTTACCTGCTACAGTTTCGTTCCTTATAAAATTTTCGATAAAACGTATATTTTTGGAGATATTTGAAAAAAACTGATGAAAATCGTGAAAAATTTGCGATTTTTCAATTGCCAATAACTTGAAAAGTATTAGATTTTTCGAGAAACTTTATAGAAACTTTTTTGCTTAAAATTAGATCTTCAATCGATATCCGAGGTTATTTTGAAAAAACAACCATTGACCCCCGAGAAGGGGTGGCAACCACCCCCATGGTGGTGGCGGAGTTCAAATCATTTTCACTTTTGAAGTTAATGGTAAGATGAGCCTAATTCCAAAATTTCATGCAAATCGGATCACAGTAAAAAAATTCGGAGGTTAGCCCGTATTTTTCGCTTCATTGACTGCACTAACAGTTTCAGTACATAAAACGCCGAGCGATCTTTTAAATTTTCAATTTAGAAATCCTATGTTTTCCGCCTATGGCGAGGACACTTATGTAAAACATTAGATTACATAAATATCTACTTTTACATTCACATTTTAAGCTACTAAAACGTTTCAACATATCGTTGAGTATTCTCAAAGGCGTGGTAATATATTAAAGCGTGACTAAAATTTCCATTCCCCTTAAAAGTCAGATGATCATAGGGTCATATCTATTAGACAAGCTGCACGTTATCTTGATTATTCTCTGACCGTACCACAACAAACTCCCGTACCAATACCGGCCACGTATGTTGGATGTTCTTTTGACCTTTATGCCGATGATGTTAAGGTCTCGAGCGCCGCCCGGTGGGCCAGGCGTACAATACAACGGTGCCGTGTAAAATAACGCGCTATCCATAATAATGTTGAGTTTCGCGGAAGTGGACGACACGTAGCGTTTCTGTCACGCACCGGTGTCGCTAGGTGAGTTCGGTGGACATGACATTTTTCACGTGATGGTAGATAGGTGAAGCACCATAATTCCATTTTTTTTTGCTGGCGCTAGTAGCCTCACCCATCATAAATGTTTGATGAACTAAAGTTTAGCTAAGCGATTAGGTCTACAACAATAAGTAGACGTAGTAAACCGATAAATGGCGTGAAATGTTACCTCTTGTCATTCTGTACATTGCACGCAAGTAAATAAATAAATATTAGACAACATCACATACATTGCTCTAATCCCAAAGTAAGCAGCTTACAAATAAATACTTAAATACAAATATAAACACCCAGACACGGAACAAACACAAGTGTTCATCAGACGAATGTTTGTCCCGGGTGGGAATCGAACCCGTCGTGGGTTGTCGTCCTTGGCTCAGAAGGCAAGGGTCACTACCAATTGAGCCACCGAGCCAGTCAAATATGAAGATGGTTTGTTTGAGTATAATTTACACACACGCATCTTAGGTTTTAGACTCCTATAGCGAATTTGAAGTTAGTACTACATTTATATATTTATCATCATCTGCTTGTTCAGTGGACAGCGAGAGTCCAGCAGTGGCTTTACACGGATACGTGGCCTAGAAATCAGAAACTAGAGATTAGTAGAATTGTACAGATTAGCCAGTTGTTGTATTGGGATTTTATTACTTAGTTAGGTTTTTTGTTCTCTTTCATTACCAGTATTACTTAGTGTGTTATCTACTTTTCTGGCGAGTCTGAAATTAACGAGAATCTTATTTGATTGTCCATTATCAGTATTTTTCACTTTTCGAAATGTGCATGTGAATTGTCTGAATCGTGTGCTCAAAAATCGTTGAAACACAGATCAATTTGTCTGGGACAGCGGTATTTAGGTTTCAACAGCGCAGCGCGGATTAACAAAGCGTATGTTTAATTATTATGTTTATATTTGCATGTCACATAAAGCGCACATTGTTTGCAACGAACAAACGTTTTAAGAGACAGTGTTAATTACAATTAATAGGGATTTGCGGTCACGACCATTTAACGCCCAGATCTGTGTTAAAATCCGGGACAGTTTAATTTTGCATTTAAAAGATTTGGCTTCAATGGTAGTTTGAATGTGACCTTGTAACCCCGTGCGATGTCAAGTTTGAATTTTACGATCTGCCTAGCTCAGTTGACTTGGCATCGCCTGGACCGTGACGTAATAGGATACTTTGCTTAATTAGGTAGGACATAAATTAAGATCTGTAAACATTGTTAGATTGCTTGAATTTAATTAGACTTGCGATAATTTATAGGTATCATCTGACGGTTAGTTTACTTTAGGAGTTAATATCTGATGTTAATGTTCTTATCATTTGATAGTAACGTGCGCGGAATTCTCAATAGCGCTTATATTTTATGATCTGAAATAGTATTCGACGGTGCCGAGTTCCCCGACAGCTAAACTTATATTTATCGCGGTGTTTACAAACATGTTGTGCGTAGTCGACGCCTATAATGTCTCTACTGGTTGCTCGCCAGTGGTGAACACTTTTCGCTGCCTCGTAACTTCCCATTTCTGGATGTAAACCTTCTAATGAAACATGTTATCTCTCTAGGTCACGCGTTGCCCGCATTCTGGCTCCTCGCACGAACTGGATATGACTTACCAGTGTATTCAATCTGATATTTTTCCTGTTAAAAAAACAACCATTTACGTAATGGGTTTCTATCATTTTAATCGGTCGATCTGTAGTGTACTTTACCACCATAAAAGGAAAACTATACTAACAGCGATGACAAGGATAATTGTGGGAAATCAGCAAATACATCAAGTCACGGTGTGTAGGAAGCCATTAAATCACAACCCCTAAACGGGCGTGTGACGTCACGGCACAAAAATGCAGTAGCGGAGTGCAGGGGCACCGCCGCGGCGCGAGGGCGGTCGCACGCGCAGCACGTCACCGCCGATTGTTTACCCCGCTCGTAACGTAACGCGCGCAGTTGCCGCATCGCGCTCGCCTCCTCTCACTTTCGCGATCGCTCCGTCTCGCTCGCGCACGACACCCGTCCCGCTCGCACGACTAGCGGTGCTCGACTTTTTTGGACATGCAGTTTTTTCCGTTCTCGGTTATGGTCGCTTTACGGGGTTATTGTTGTTTACAGACAACTGTAATTATTTGTTTTACTTTAAGTATTATTTATTCAGTATTAAATAACCTTAACCTTATTAAAAGCTCTACATAATTAGTATGGTATGAAACTGTATAAAACACGCGAGATTGTAGATTCAACACATTTCGCTGAATACTAAATAATAGCAATGCAAAAGACATCAACGCAAGGACGCGTGTATCGAGGTTCTGTATTCCATGTCATGCGTGCGTGGTACCTACAGGCAATGAACGATTTTCTTTCGCCTGTACTTGGTAAACAGGTAAACACATGTTTTGTAATTATAAATGAGGACTCTAGGAGGATCTAGTGAAGTAATACTTTATCTATAATCAAGTAAATATCATGTTTGGTGGTTCTTTCCAATAACAAAATAATTATAGTTATAATTAAGTAGGACAGTGTTTCTAGTCTTTTTGCGTACTCATTGGTATGTTGCAGACATTGTCACAGTGTAGAAAAGCGACAGTTTTGTTACGTGCACGGTTCATAATATTTTATATGACTTTTTATAGCGGCTCTGCAAATGTTTTCTTTAAATATTATCTATACATCCTTGATAATGTTGAAACTTGCCGCATCCACCATTATCCCATAAACCAATTCTGATAAACATTTTTGAACTAAATTTAGCCTATATACACAGTGATAATGTAGCTTTCTAATAAAAAAAGAATTATTAAAATCGGTCCAGTACTTTTTGAGTTTATTCGTTACATACAAAAATACAAATCTTTCCTCTTTATAATATTAGTGTAGATTTTGCGTTATGACCGCATAATTATGCCCTTATGATCGTAGTGTGTTATCTCCGCGCGGCGCCTGTCGCGAGCACACGGCAAAAGCTTCTCTCATTCGCGTCCGACTTTTCAAAAGCTCTGACGTAACCGCTGTAGGCTGGTTACGGCGGATTTTTCCGGGCACGCGTCCCGGGTAGTGTTGAGTACTTACAAGAGGCGGTACATATGTCCCGTGTGCCATAAATGTAACAGCCGCTCTATCTAAATATATAAAACTCAAAGGTGACTGACTGACTGACATAGTGATCTATCAACGCACAGCCCAAACTACTAGACCGATTGGGCTGAAATTTGGCATACAGGTAGATGTAATGACGTAGGCGTCCGCTAAGAAAGGATTTTGATCAATTCCACCCTCAAGGGGATAAAATAGGGGATGAAAGTTAGTATAAAACTTTGTCAATTTTAAGCCGATTGGGCTAAGACTTTGCATGTGTAAAGCTACTATGACGTAGGTACCCGCTAAAAAAGGGGTTTGATCATTTCTACCCCCCAAGGGGATAAAATAGGGGATGAAAGTTTGTATAAAACTTTGTCAATTTTAAGCCGATTGGGCGAAGAATTTGCATGTATAAAGCTACTATGACGTAGGCATCCGCTAAAAAAGGGTTTTAATCATTTCAACCCCCGAGGTGATAAAATAGGTGATGAAAGTTTGTCAATTTTAAACCCGAACGGGCTGAGACTTTGCATTCACAAAGCTATACATGGTATAGCTTTGTGATGGATATAATACGTGGTAGATATTGCCAAGAAAGGGTTTTGATAAATTCCACTCCGAAAGGGATAAAATTTCAAAATTTTAAATCTACCCTTTATGTGATAAAATCGGAAAAGAAAGGCCGAGAAATAAAATAGCCCAAAACTACTAATTCCTCTCAATAAATGTCGTTACCGGTCAAATTAAATCTAAATATATAAAAGGAGAAAAGAAACTCACTGACTGACATATCAACGCACAGCCTAAACGGCTAAACTTAGGCACTTGAAATTTAGAAGGGACGTAGCTTAGGTACCGTAGAGGTGCACTAAGAAAGGAATTCCCGAAATTCCCACGGGAACGAGAATAGGGAAATGCATGAGAAATAGTTACATGTATCTACCTATTTATCGTAAAATAGATAAAAATATACTATGAACAATGAAAACAAAATCAAAATTGGCTGAAAAATGGGCGAGATAGAGTCGTTGAAAATTAATATATCCGTCTTTCTCACGAAAACAGATTTTTCTATGGAAATTGTATGGCGCGCACGGTACGTGACGTCATCCGCCACGTCGGATCTCTCTGTCTAAGCAATAATTTTTACGCTTTATAACACGCTTAATAGAAAAGATAGTTTAAAAATTCTACGATCTACGAAAAGATAAAAGATGAGATCTTTGATCTTTTAAATTCATAAAAAAGGTCATCCATATTCCCTATTAGCGGGAAAATCTTGAAATTAGGCAAGCAGGTACCTTAGTGATTTTCAGTTGCAACAGAATATTGCAAACTTCCCACGGGATCAGGAGTTAGCGCTAAAACCTTTTGTATGAAAAATTTAAATCGCGTTAAGATAGATGATTGAAATTTGGCATGCAAGGTACCTTAATGAACGTAAAGATTACATGCAACGCGATATTGCAAAATTCCAACGGGACCGGGAGTTATTGGGAAAAAACTTTTGAATGTAAAAAATCTAAACACGCGGACGAAGTCGCGGGCAAAAGCTAGTATTTAATAAAGTTAATTATTAAATATAGAGCGGCTGTTACATTTGTAGCAGCAGCTGTACAATTTTATGTCGCGTTTATCATTAGGGCTCGTTTAAGAAGAAGAAGAAGACGACGGCTCACGGTTGTTTGTTTTAGACGGATACGGCGCCAGGACTTTGTATAGCTTTCTCAAACGAGGCCTCGTATAAAGAGACGCAAAACGGGCAGTCTGAAATACAAACGCACGGCGAAGTACGGAGTCGTTCGAGTAACGTCTTTGCAAGCGATACGCGACGGACGACACCCCACGTCCTTACATGGGCTCTTATTCTGCTGTTGCTAAAAATGAACAATTTCTATTCAGAGCCTTCGAGGTTCCCTAAAACAGTATTTATGGCGCGCTTTGACTTAAGAGTCCAGTCAGATCAGGTAACTGGGCATTACTCTCCTCAAGAAAACTAAAGTGAAAGAAAGAGCGAAGCACACTTTTGCCAAACTGCCGCAAGTCTCGCCTCACTTAAAGTGGGCCGATGCACAAGTTTAAAAAAAAACTGGTTCAAAAGAGGCTGCTCTTACTAGAGAGCACTTTTCGGAGTCTGACAACGCACCGGTTTCATACAAAAAAGAGTCTTCTCACTCTTTTTGAGTGAACTCTCCTGAAACTCTCCTTCGAGTCCCACCCAACACTAGTCCCGGTGGATATCGCGGCCGTGTGCGCCCATCCGTTGCGCGTTCCGTTTTAAATCCGCGCACCCGTCCCGGATAGCGGATTTGCCCCGGTGAACTTGTGCCGGCCAGTGTGCTCTTTGACGCGTAATTTTTCCGCAATACGCGTTTGTGGTTCGCTTTTACGAAAATAATTGCAAAAATTTACGCTTGACTGTACGTTTTTGTATCATTCGAACGGTTCCTGTGGGTTGATTTGAAATATCGGACTATTCCAGTACGCTCATCACTTAAAACGATGAACTTGTTTTAATGAGTTAGTGATGGTCTGTGAAAGTCGTACAGTAAAATGCTTCTTGTCGTGCTTTATGGCGTAAACTATCACAGTAACCGAAATTTATAATCCCTCTCCTGATGAGAAGCCCAAAGAGAGCCCCAAGTCGCTGCAACAACGGGCAAGTAACCAAAGCAATCACCTGTCAGTCTCCACCACGCCTGCTGGTGACTGGATTATTCTGACTATACACCGATTGATCTCGAAACACGATATTAGTCACTTTATAGTCGTTCTGTGGTGGTCTGGGAGGGGGAACAGTAGACAGACATTCATAGAAGTCGAAAATAAGTAATCTTGCAGTGGTTGTAGGAGGATAACGCACGCATATGCGTCGCAACATGAACTATTGTGTAGACTAAAATAATAACAGACACGACTACAAGTATTCTAATGCGCGAAGTTTGCTCCAATAAAGGCGTTTTGTTTTAATGGCGGCGCGCGGGCAACGTCACACAATAGAAAGTGAAGCGGGCTGCGCCGGCGCATCGGCGTAGAAAGCGGCCGGGCCGCGGCCGAACGTTCACGACATTGACTATGGCGCATTCTTTCACATGTACCTCGGCTGCATACGTACTTGCGTCCTTTGATTTTACATTATTGTATTAGACTTACTTGGTTGGATTTAGTCCGTGTGTTTCCGGATTTAAAAATAGTACCAACCCATCTCATCCCATGGATGCCGTAGAAGAAGACTAAGGCAATATCAGGAAACGGGCAGGTGACTAAGGCAAATCTTCCCAAATGACTCTTATCATTGGGGGAGGCCTATGTCCAGCAGTGGACTATGATGAATTACACTTACACCAGTCACTTAATAAGAAACCGTTAACAATAATTCCTTCTTGAATTGGATGGTAACAGAGTTTAGGGAAGAGGAGTGAAAGGTTATCATCGCGTTTCGTATCGACCTATTTTGTTTTGTATATACATGTTTTTGTACTGATTGTGATTCGAACGTGTAATGTATGAAAAGTATTATTTTATTAAGATTATTGCACTAGTTAAATTAACTTTTTACATACAATGTTGCCTCTCCCAGACGGAACCGCAAGTTTGTGGGAAGCTGTGGTGCATCATAATAAAGATTTACAGATATTCTTTATTGCATACCAAACACTTGACTTAAAAACTAGATACAATGATAAATCGAGGTACAAATAATGTTTATGCCCAAAATATAACATTGCCTGCATTCCGATTTTGATACAAAAATAATGTATCATATGTTACAGAAAATATAGAAATACTTTTTATACCTGTGTGGGGCTGTCAAATTATTTTGTGACAGACTGGTTTTAAAAATAAAAACATTATAGTATGTATTATATTATACCTATTACTATCATAGTTTTGAAGTGGAGTAAGCATATTGATGTTTCAATACAAGCTGACTAAGCCTTCCGTTATAAATCAACGATTATGGTATTTATCCGACTATACCATTAATTATGTAAAGTCTTTGTTTTAGTTACAGTACAGATGATCTAAGCAACATAATAAATAGTACCTATTAGGACAATATTAATTATATTTCATGTCTCACAAGCCGTGCTGACTAAATGCTGCAAACAACGCCTTTGAATGCAGTACATAACTATTAATAAAACTATTTCTCAGAAGTGATGATCATCGATGATTTGTTTGTTTAAAAATAAATAACATTACAACACTAAAGGCGATGTTTTAAATTTGAATTTAAAAGGCAATGAAGTTTTGATGTTAGTCTATAAACATGTATTCGTATTTATGTATCCCAGACACAGATAAGGGAGAATTTAAAACATACAAATTTTAAAACTCAATTTTTATGAATGTGTCTAATAACTACTTATACGATTGTTTTTTTTTTCACACTGTTTCGAGCGCGCTTTTGTATTATCCTAGGTCATTACACCGCTAAATGCTTCAAGTCAGACGGTCAGTGATATGAATAACGGCTTTTGATTAGTAGGTGTGAGGTGATTCAGTGATTCACTAATTAATCTGTTGAAATTATGGTATTAACGACACGTGTAAACTGCTAGTTTCGTCGTGTTTTTAATGACATAATTTATTTAGTGACAAGTTGCGGGATCGTGTCCAGCATTAGGGAACGAAAATTAACGTTTCTGAAGAATTTGTCTATTGCAATCTAAAGGATTCGTCCTTATTTAAAATTTTAGGTAATTTTGTGCTAAAATTATATTACCATTTCCCAATTTATTTTGAAGCAAGCAAGGGTCAACAAACGACTTGTTTACATACCAGTTGTTAGTCTTCAGCGTTTACATTTTTGCCCATTGTGTTGAAATTAAGATTCGATTGAGTGGTTTGCCTTTGACACTCTAGTAAATTTTGAACAAGAATTTCACAATGATATTAAGTGTTGAATTGTCTGAGAAAAAAAACATCCGTGAATGGTGTCTGAGCGAGAGCTGTCTGTGTGTGCACAGGCGAAGTGCCCTCGCGATCGGCATGTATCAAATCAGTCTAAAAGGTAAATATTAGCAATAAAAGTGTTTACAATTCCTATGGTTATCTGAACTAATCGCTGCGTGTCAAAACCGCAGCGGCCACAAGCGACGAGAACACTTTATGTAATTATCGTATCGCATCGGCCCTTCCCCAAACATTACGAGCCCGCCGATAACCCTCTCGATGCAAACTGGTTCGTAATTAAGGCCTCCCCTTATCGGTGGCTGCGACCCCGCGGGCCAGGTGTGGCGGCCCTTGCACATGCTAACCTTGCGCCCCGCACTCCATACAACCCGGCGAAACATATCTTTTAAACATCGCCTACGCGATCAATAACGTGTTTCAATTGCATCCGCGTTACTTCATTCAAAGAAGTTATGACCAATTGTTATACATATACGTACCAATTGTTAATTTCATGATACGGGAAATGACAAGTTTTTACATGTCTCTGTCAATGTGTCTAATGTACAGTAAGATTAATAATTTGATATCGCAATTACATATAAATGTTTCCTAATCGGATATCCATGAAGTTGAGCAAATATTCAGATAACAATAATTTTATATTGCAACTCACGATTAGATAAACATTGTATTTATATTATAAGACAATTAAATTGCCGCTGCTCAGAATGTAAGGGATTATTTGCGAAGCAATATTTTACAGATTGCATGATTTATTCAGTTCGGTGCTACCGTGAAAGCGATCAGCCATTGCAGTGTTCCATAACACGGCGGGTCGGGTCATTCTGCAAATAGAATGCACCGAAAGCGTGCAGACGAATCGAGGGGTGTTTGACCTGATATGAATATTTGCATACGGTGCGAGCACCAAGGTCGGCCCGGCACCTGCCGCCCAGCGCGAATACGATGTGTTTATTGCGCCAAGTTATTATCGAACGTATAAATATTACGGACGCAACATCAACGTTAATCGTTTACTCCACGACGAGGACCGTTGATGGATGTAGTCGTGAAAGCTTTGATAAACACGCCCGAATCCATAGCAATTAAATACCCTGTCCAATAAATTATTCGATTCATTTCATGTAAAAAAAAAAAATATCTCGGCTTTTTTATTCATTGAATCTAAATCGTGTGGTGTTAGTAATGGTACACAGTGTACTTTAAAATTCCTTTTTGGTTTGCATAGAGTTAAAATGCACTACTGGGTATTTATCATTGTTACATGAGCAAGTACTCCGCAACATTGGAAGGTAACAACGCAGTACCATCTGTTCCGGGCGGAATATTCACGGCGACGGCCGTAGCACCTTTGTCTACCTCCGCTGGACCGGTGCCAACACCGATTTTAGAACAATCCGAGGTCCCGCGCATCTCCTGCCCATCCTTGTCGAGAGCGCCAAATGAGACCGACATGCCCCAATTACCTCCACGATTGGAATATAACCGGCCAACCAGATAACGCGCTGTTTTATTTTATCAGCCGGTCGCTTAAGTGCCCCTCTGACATATTTGAGTGATGTACAATAATGGATTGCTATTGATACGCCTTTTTTAATGTACCTACCTTTATGTCAATTATTCTAATTGTCTACTTAGAGGTCGCAGTTCTTGTTAATTCGACCTTTAGTCCATACTGTCGATGGTTGGACATTGATTGCGTGCATCGTGGATAATTTGGTAAAACATAGCCTTTTTTATAAGTGCCCCGTTTATCACTGAGTTCAACCGATTTTGTAATATAAATTATAACTAGTAATTGACCTCTGTCCTCATTAGTTTAGCTGATAAGGGCTAATCAGGCTATAATTAATTACTTTATGCAAAAATGGAAAAGTCCAGATTTCAAGAATCTGGAATTGTATGCTTGCGAGTTCTTGAATAATTTGTTTGCGCTTGTGTATTTGAGTGTAGACGAACAACAACTCTATTGGAATGTAATTGTTTATTTCAGACGGAGTTGTATGGCATAAAATGGCGTAAGCTGGTATGGGGCGAGACGAGCGGCGGCGGGTCGGGCGAGGAGGGCGCGGCGCCGCTGGCGGACCCCGTGATCAGCAGCTACGCGCGCTGCCTGGCCGGGGACATCCTGTGCGTGTGGCGCCGCGTGGCCGCGCCGCAGCCGCCGCCCGACATCTACGAGACGGCCGCGCCCGCGCCGCCGCCGCCGCTCTCGCTGCGCGCCGCCAAGGAGCTCTGGATATTCTGGTACGGCGAGGAGCCCGATCTCAACGGATTGGTCGCGCCCGAGCTGATCACTAGTCGTGAGTACCCTTTGATATATGATGCTAGTTTGATTTGATTTGATTTGACACTCGATTGATCAGCTGATAAACATGTTTGCTTAGACTACTCCCCGTCAGTTAAGCTGCGTCAGAATTGAACATAATAATGAGTTTGCATGCGAGTGTGCAGAGTTCATTTGCATAGATCTTTGAGCCGCAACAAGTCTGCCTCTACCTGTTAAATGCAAGAAGAGGGTGAATCCATTTGAGACTGACAGTCGATTGATCAGCTGATAAACATGTTTAGTTAGACTACTCCCCGCGCACTTAATACACTCCAGGCTGCGGAAGCCAATTGAACATAATTAAATGAGCCTGTATGCAGTAGTACGCAGAGAGTTGACTTGCATTCTTATCAGATCTTTCGTTTGCCGTAGCAAGTCTGCCCTCTATTTGCTAAAGGCAACTGCAAAAGTAGGGTTAGTGAGCCCATTTGACTGACAATCGATTGATCAACCGATAAACATGTTCAGGCCCTAATTTGGATGTTATAATAGGTTACTACATTTATTTGTTGCGTCAGTGGAGCGATGAGATTTTCCCTGCGTTTTCCGCTACATTTAATGCTGTAATAATTGCATTATATTGAAATAGCATGCGCAAACAAACATTTTAACGCTGTGTATTGCCAATGCGTGATATAGATATTATATGCCGAAGCTCTTGTAGGCCAAAGTCCTTATGGATATCAAAAATTATACCTAATCGATACATTATAACAATCCTTGTAACTTTTTATCTGTTCAATTATTTACGTCGAATTAGATTGATGTAAAACGAAAGTTTCATCAAGATCAGCTAAACGCGTAACAACGTTGAAATCCAACATCTGTATTTAATTCGCACAAAGCAAAACAAAGCGGCTTAATCTCGAGCGAGCGAGACACCGACTCCCTAAAGCCGAAACAACTCGAGACCGCATTCATTAGATTAATTACTGGAAGATCCGTCTCGGGTCTGGGAGTGCGAGCCATTGTCTGCGCGCGCCTCGCTTGTCGCCGGTGACCAGCGCTGGTTAACGAGCTGTTACGACTATTGTTTACGTTATGTTGACCCAAATTATTATGTCTAAAGGCTTATATTAATACGACACACGAATTACGCGAACTCAACCCTGTGTTCTTCGTGTAGGCGACGCGGTGTGATTTTTGCTGGTATGTAGATTATTGTATCGATGACATATACCTATAGTATTTGTAAAGTATTACCAGACGTATGCCCATTGTTTGGGCTTCTCTTCCGCCTCTTTTTCACTTTTTGCTTTATAATTACAAGATCTTTACCACCAAGATTGAACGGAATTACATCATAATGTGAATCAGATGACTTGCAATGATATTTGAATCTCAACCTATACAATGTAATAAAGAGATCGCCGCACAGTTGTAGGTATTATCAAACGACCAATGTAGGTTCAAGTGTGTTTCCGTGAACTTGGTTGTCCGGCCGCGACAGGTGTGTGGGCGCCGCGCGCCGGGCGGTGGCTTCAAAGCTCCGCGAAACGATTCTTTTTATTCCCACACCGCGCCCGTCGCCGCACCGCACACCCCGCCCTCCCTATTACCGCCAGACTAGTCATGCAGAAATTGTGCAGTGGCTGTTCTAAGAAGCTTTTCAAATTCGGACGAATGAGTGATTTGAGCTCGTCGCACAGTTTACGATTACACCTATCTAGCGGGACAAAAGTGTAAAAAATGACAATTGAAATATCAGATTTTATTATTACTATTTTAATCTCTAAAATATTTTCTACATGATGACATATTCCAAAACTTTATCAACAATAGCCCAACATAAATACAATACGCCAAAGTACCGGTACGAGAACAGATTAGTAACGACTCGATCAGTTCGCCGCTCAACGCCCGCGTTTGGGCATGTCTAGCTATCTTCTAGGTGGAGTCTACTGTGATTTTGTGATGGATACTTCTAGAACAGGTAATTACTTAAGCATTTAATATATTTTAAACCATCTGAATGTACAAGTACATTGAAACGAGAGCATGTTGTAAAACTCTCTTGTGTAGATAAAAAAACCGTAATAAAAAGTTTCCAATGATGAAAAGTATGTAGTAAAATCTTTTAATGTTATAAAAACATGCTAACCGCAAAGCTTACTTATCATAGATTGATGGCAAAGCAATTTTTTTTTGCGATTTTTTGCGCATACCGAGTTTTTGCGTTTTATTGTTTGTTTGAGTTTTGGCGTTCTATCCCGCTAAAAGGGAATCTAGAAGGTGTAATTAAGTTTGTAAGATCAAAATTTGCTCAATTAACTATTACTCCAGATGGCAAACCTTAATTATTCCTATTTTTGAGAAACGAATGACAGAAGATTACAACGGTAAAGGGAATAGATTATCAAAAAAGCTTGAACTATTCTTGAAAACCTATCAAACATGGTTTTATATGAAGAATTGATACTCGGTATGTTACAAGACCCAACTCCGAAACCGACAACGAGTATGGGAAGGCCTAAATAGTCATTTCAAGAAAGTTCATCTAAAAGAAAACGTCGTAAAATCAAATATTTTCTTGACAGATATGATTTCAAACAACTGTCGTTTGCAGCTCAAGCAAGTGTGCGTGCTTCTGGGAAACGTCTCGTCGCAAATTTAATACATGAAGTGTCCTCATCGTCCACCTAGAAGGGCTACCCGTTATACAATTAACAGAAGAAGCAACAACCAAGCAAAATAAAAGAACAACGGCCATATATTGCAAAGGAGGCTTTATAGTAGGGGAGCCCGGGATGCTAAATCGGGATTTACTCGAGCACTATAGAGACCTATTCGATTGCGAAGCTTAGATAATTAGAAGAAAAAAATGTTATATAATATATACACTTTCATTGGTGGGGGGAGCGGCTATAAATTTTCAAAAATGTAAAAAAAAACCGATGCATGGACATACTGGAGCGCGTCAGATATTGATAGCATAAATGTTTTACGTATTTTGGAAGATGTACGTATGTTAATCTGATTGTTTCCATGGTGGGGGTAGTCATACGTAAGGGTTGAAATCGATAAAAAAAAAAACTTAATCGAGCGCGTCAGATTTTCTAAGGGGGTGTTAAGTGAACCTAAAAAAAAGCGCTTATATAATAATCTGACGATTTGGATGTGACCCAAACTCGCGGCCATTTTTAAACTGTGTAAAAAAAAATCGCCATTTTGAAATACTCGAGCGCGTCAGATTAAGATATATATGGTTCATCTATATACCCTAGACGTGCTGTCTCATAATCTGACGATTATCTAGAGGGATTCGCCTAATCTGACAATTGAAAAATTTTTTTTATTATTTTTTCAAATCTTTGGCGTCATGGCGTCATGGCAACAGAAACCAGAGTGGGGACGGAGTGAGAGAGTCATAGATAGAGAAAAAGTGAGAGAGGAATAGAAACGCGGAGTGGGGAATACAGGGATTACGTAGCTGCACGCATTAAACTTTATTAATTAGTTTTCCTTACTTCGGCTTATGGAAATCGTCAGATTATATATTTTTTGTGAACGTTGAATTATTTCCTACAAAATAAAAAAAAATTTAGCCACGCTCGAGAAAGTCGAGATGACGTTTTTTTTTTACAAGTTTGTAACCCAGTAACTTTTTATCGACAATCGGAAATTGTCAGATTAGTGGAATATATACTTTTTAGCATGTAACTAACTCACCCTACCTTAATCTGACGCGCTCAAGAATTTCTGATGATCAATTTTTTTTTACTAATCTGATCCTTTATCCTTGACGGGCGGCCGCATTTACGGGACTCATGTTTGTTGGAAGTATTTAATCGGGTACAAGGTATCTCCCTATATGTTAATCTGCCGCGCTTTAGTAACTCCCGAAATCCCCCCTTGGGCTCCCCTACCATTAGCTTAAACGTAAGACTTGGGCGTACTATGAAAACATCACGTGTTTGAAAGAATTATGACATGATTAAGTACTTGTTAATGTCGTCGGACCCTTACATTTCTTTTTTAAGAAAATTAAGAAAAAAAAAATTACATTTTATTTCTTTTTTTTAGTAATTTTCGTAAGTTTCGTTTGGATGATGTAAATAAATTAATCAAATTACAATAAATGTTGATTTTATGCAATAAAACCTTGTTTTATTATTTCTAAACTAGTTTGTTAGTAAATTTAGATCGTTTTAAATGAAATGGAATTTATTAAAACTTTTGTCCCTCTAGATTGGTCAAATCGTAAACAGTGCGTCGTGTCATTTTGACGTAGACATCGTTAAGATTTTGTAATGTTGCTAACAGTTTAAAGGGTGCTTATTATTATTTACTTATACGAGTATATGACGTCCAGTTTTCTTTCTGTATGTATTATATTTATACCGCCTTACAAATTAAGATATAACAGACAGAAGAATTTTTAGACGGTGTCGTTAAGTACATAGTCAGGTCCAGCTGTTTTATGAATGGTCAATCGATGATAGATGAAACATTGTGACAATGCATTCCATCACATCCCGAATTCAGTTAATCTATTCAGACATGTTTTATTCAATACCATTCCGAACGACTGTAAAGCTGCAAACATTATCGCCCTTCTGATATTCTAAACGTTCCGAGTCCAACCTATCGCACCGCGCCCGAACTGAACTCCAACAAAGGCCGCAAACAAATATTTATCCGCGTCTAAAATTCGAACTCAATTCGGCTACAATCCCGAATCTAAAAGGCTAGAAATCTAGTCCAAACATTGTCGGGCTATTCGCAGGCAGAGGCGCGCGCGTCCTTGGGCAAACACGGGAGAGACCGCCCCGGCCGGGGCGCGGTACCAACTCAATATCATCTGTTAACTTCTGTCATTAAAACTATGCCTCGGTTTATCTGAGGGCACGGTCGTGCCCTCGCCAAGACGAGCCAAGCGAAGCGCAAGGGCACTACCTATCTTTTCTCGAAAGGTTTCGCCGTTTTTTTGAACCCTCATAACTTTGGTTTGAATGATGCTAAATAGTTAAAATTTTTTGTAAAAATTTTAACTATTTAGCATCATCATTTGTTTTTGTTTGTGTTAAAATTTCAAGATAGAATGCCATCAGTACACATATTAAACATACAAAGTTTGAATATCGTAGCTTTGATACTTTGGTTTTTATTAACATGTAAAAACCTCCGATTTCGTCACTGACTGACTGACTGACTGACTCACTGATCATCAAAATTATTGGGTACTTCCTGAAGTCTAAGAAAGCTGAAATTTGGTATGTAAGCTGCTATTAGTATACAAACAAAAGAAAAATTATGAAAGTTTAAACTTTACCCCCCCAACCCCTAAAATTGGGGGATGGCAGTTTGTATGAAACAAAAAATTCTTAAGGTGCTTCCTGAAGTTCTATGAAGCTGAAATTTGGTATGTAAGCTGCTATTAGTATACAAACAAAAGAAAAATTATAAAAGTTTAAAATTTACCCCCCCAACCCCTATAATTAGGGGAATGCAATTTGTATGAAACAAAAAATTCTTAAGGTGGTTCCTAAAGGTCTAGAAAGCTGAAATTTGGTCCATAAGCTGCTATTAGCAAATAAACAAGAGAAAAATTATAAAACTTTAATCTTTACCCCCCGACCCCTAACATTAAGGGGTGGCAATTTGTACGAAACATAAAATTCTTAGGGTAGGTACTTCTTGAAGTCTTAGAAAGGTGAAATTTGATATGTAAGCTGATATTAGTATACAAGCTAGATGAAAAATATAAAACTTTACCCCCCCCCCCCCACCCTAAAAATTAGGGGATGACAATTTGTATGAAACAAAAAATTCTTAAGGTGCTTCCTGAAGTTCTAGGAACCTGAAATTTGGTATACGAGTATAAGCTGCTATTAGCAAACAAACAAGAGAAAAATTATAAAACATTAATCTTTACCCCCTCAATCCCTAAAATTAGGGGATGGCAATTTGTATGAAACATAAAATTCTTAGGGTACTTCCTGAAGTCTTAGAAAGCTGAAACTTGATATGTAAGCTGATATTAGTATACAAGCTAGAGGAAAATTCTAAAACTTTAAACTTTACCACCCCAACCCCTAAAATTAGTCCGTTTTTTATCGGTTGTCGTATTTATTAAATCTTTATTGCTCAAAGAAAGTACAAATAGCGCACTTAATGCCGTGTGGCATTCTCTACCAGTCAACCATTGGGCGAGCCAGAAAACTATAACATCGTCATCATCATGATGATGATGAAAGTACAAATGGTGGACTTAATGCCGTGTGGCATTCTATACCAGTCAACCACTGGGCAAGACAAAAAACTATAACATCATCATCATCATGATGAAAGTACAAATGGCGGACTTAATGCCGTGTGGCATTCTCTAACAGTCAACTATATGGCGAGCCAGAAAACTATAACATCATCATCATCATCATGATGATGATGAAAGTACAAATGGCGGACTTAATGCCATGTGGCATTCTATACCAGTCAACCATTGGGCGAGCCAGAAAACTAACATCGTCATCATCATCATGATGATGAAAATACAAATGACGGCCTTAATGCCGTGTGGCATTTTCTACCAGTCCATAATTATTTCAACTAATATACAAGTTTCAATCATCGGTGAACAGCGCCATTTATATTATAGGCGAGGCGATTTTTTTCCGGGCGAGGGCTGGCAAAACACCCGACATTTCTTGTCGGGCCCGGCAAGAAATCGGATTCCAACAAGTGTGAATAGCTCCATATAATATAAATGTTCTGCCACTGTAACCTCCGATTAAAATCCGGACCCGACACCCGACAAATGGGAACGGGCTGTAAATATCACAGGCCGATGACGCTGACCGGAGGGAGAAGCTACGTCCTGCGATCGCCAACCCGCCTGCTCAGCGTGGCGATTACGAGTAAAGCCTCCAGTTGTTTGCCAGAAGTGGCGAACAACTGAAGAGGCCTATATATATATATTTATTCAGGGAATAATTACTAAAAAATAGGGAGAATAAGTAAAAATGCAATACTGCAATAAACAAGCAACCTACAAAAAGAGGTGAAATCCCCCCAAAAACATTTTCATGTAAAATGTAGCCAAGACGAGGGCGAGACCACATTGCGTGCACTGTCAAAAAGTTATCAGATGTCATTAAGGGGCCAAGCTGACTACAACTCTACACGCCCCCAATTATTCTACAATCACAAACTTAACATCTTTGCCAAAATATGTGGCTTGGCCGTTGAGCTTTTGTAAGAACTATTGTGGAAACGAAAAAAAAATTACCCTCATTATTATGCGAAACGGCCATCCACATATTTTGGCAAAGATGTTAAGTTTGTGATTGTAGAATAATTGGGGGCGTGTAGAGTTGTAGTCAGCTTGGCCCCTTAATGACATCTGATAACTTTTTGACAGTGCACGCAATGTGGTCTCGCCCTCGTCTTGGCTACATTTTACATGAAAATGTTTTTGGGGGGATTGCGTTTACTATTATACTGCGTTGACGTTTATTTGGGAGAATCCGGTTCTTGAGACAATACACTACAACGTAACTTGCTGTACTTACTTAACGGTTTCAGGATGTTTAATTGTATTACATCTTTTGTCTGCGTTAGACAATGCACACTTGGTTGCAAACTTGTATTTTAGTTGTGACTATAAAAATGGCATCCGAAACTGAAGTACATATTTAAACATTTGTATCTGATAAAGATATATATAAGCGCCAATCTGGCCAATTTAGGAAGTGAGCTTTTTAACTTTTCTCTTGGCTGGGTGTTCTGAAAGACGCCCCACTACTTATAGTATAAGCAAAACCTTAGTTTGAGACCGGAAGGTTGGTTTATTTATTTCACTGTATTTCTCGGTTTTTCATTGGCTGAATTAATAAAATCGCTACGAGGATTTCCAGAAATAACATTTGTCCACATATTTTACCAGCGAATGGCATGTTTTAAACAAAAGATACATCAATATTCCAGTACGACGCAAAAGCTCAAATAGTGAGCCTGAATAAACAAACGGCCTGTTCCCCAGCAGTAAACTCTCCTTTGAACTGCTCGACCCAATTCGGCACCCTCTTCACGTCACGCGAACCGCGTTATTTATCGTTATCACTAATATTCAAACACGTTTACCAGCATAACAATCTCCGGATCTAAACTAAAAATCTAGTCCAAACAGTGTGTCGTATTCGGTCGCGCCCCGAGCGAGGCCTTCGACAAACACCCCGGCCCCCCTCCGGGGAGGGGCCGGAGTCATCAGCCTTTCAAGGGGCGCTACAAAACCTGCGCCGGGCTCTTTTTTTACTCTCTCTCCCTGTACCGCTATTCCGTGTATAATGCAAAATCATAATAATTTATATCCTCGTGCGCCTTGCTTTTTTTCAACTTTGCGCAATTGTTTTTCGAATTGCTTCTGCTAGTATTTCGATGTTATTTATCTTGAAATCCATATTGGTGGCGGATTTATAGAGATCCGAAGAATCTGGATTCGATTCCACGGCTTGTTAATTTAAGGGACGAGTATTGTCGTAATTGTTATCTAGTAATTATAATACAAGAGAGAACCATCATTGGGTTAAGTAGTAGAGTTCGTTAAGCATTTATCTTTTTAGTTACTCGTATAATGCTGTAGCCGTGGGTTCAATTCACACGAAGGACAAACGTTAATTTAATTAATTGTGTAGTGTTTGTTTTCCATCTGGTTGTTTACAAGGTTTATTTATATTTATCTATAATTTAAGTATAAACTTCATATAGTTTTCTTTGTTCACATTTCTAGATATGACTTTAGAACATAAGACATGAGATCAAAACAAATAAAAGTAAGTTATGTGGTTAGTAGGATTCTTCTGTTCCGTATTTTCCGTAAAACAAAGTAAAATCAGGGGCAATAAACTTGTTGCAACCATTTGATGAAATGCGTATGTAATGCGCAAGCACAAAAGGTATGACGCATGCCTTAATGATGAAGAAAATCATTGTTCCGTCTTGTATCAATAATTTTATCGCCACTGATTAATGCATGTGGGCATCGCGTTGGTACTCCGAGAGCTAATTGGCGAGCTACATTAAATAGTACAGCGATAAGTACATTTCACGTTGTTGCAATAACATTTTCATTCTTTGTTAAATCCAACGTAACAATCGTTCACTCTTAGCATAACAAAGGGTAACATCAGTCGCACGTTTTCATTGAATCACAACATATTACTTGTCTCACTGACAATAACAAACAGTCGGAAGTCTTCACAAAAGTCACAAGTCGATGTTGTTTGTAACTCAACAGGTGGTGGTGCAGACGACTCTGCGTCTACCGACGGTTAACTTCGCCCGGCTTCTTGCCGCTTCCCTTGTCCCAACTTTTATCGCATCACTTAAAACTAGACTACATTTTAAGTACCAACGGATTTGTTGTGCCAATAAAAGTTGGAAACACCAGAATGTAACGTTTCAGTCAATTCATCGGCCGCATCGCCAATGTTTACAAACACTTATCAGCTGGCGGGTCCTCGTCCTCGCCTATTTGTACGCGAAATATTTTCATGATATCGTTAATGACGCGGCGAGCGAGCGTGGAAACCGAAGATTAACCGGCCCTGAACATTTTAATTGGTCGTTAACACCACTCGCTCGGTGGCAGCGGGCCGATGCCGTGGAGACGTCGAGCTGGCCGCGTCACCGCCTAATCAGACCTACGCGTGACACGGCTGTTACACCCGAACAAAAAGTTTGCGAACCGAGTTTTCCTCCGAGTATTGATCCGAGTACAGGCGCGAGCGCCGCGCGCGCACCCGCGTGCAAGTTCACGCATGAATAGCGGCATCTTAAAATAGATCGTGACATAAATCTACATACACGGTCTTTATTTCGGTCGCCGCCCATTGTTTTGCTTTGCTTATAATTTTCCATGCGACGTTTGTAAAACTAGCATTGTCTTTATCTTCTACGTAATAGTTCATAAATTATCTCAATCATGTTTCCTGTTAGCTGACTCGTTTTATATCAATGCTGGTCGTTCGAGTTATCCAATAAATGAATGCCCGCGCAATGTTTCAATATCAAGAGTGCTGTAAGATAAGAAGAAGCATACACATTAGATATTTGTATACGAGTGCTGTAACAATAGATAATATGATGCTAATCGTCTGCAGATCAGGCATGTCGCACCTCAAAGGTCAACAAAACCAGCAGCCTTGACATTGCGGCCGCATGTGCGCTGTTTACTCGCTGCTCGCTGCCCACTAATAGCTGCATCTACGGCGAACTAACAACGCGCGCTACTATGTACTACGGCTGAGTTATTTAACGAATTATATTCCGCATTCATTACCCGCGCAAGGTCAACGCGCGTCTTAATTTAAACGTACACTTCGTCATCTGAATACGATTTGGAAAAAGATACGCATAGTGTGTTGTTCGATTTATTAAAGTAATGGCCGATACTCGTGAGGTCCGCTTGCAACGAGAGTTGTTTGGACAAAGACAATAAGGGTCCTATTACTGAGGTAGCGGGTCCGGCGCGTGGTCCTGGCCGTGGTCGCGCAATTGTTTCGACCTTGCGTTTCTATTAGACGCAGGGGCATCACTCGGACCACGCTATCGCGCCGCTTAATAATGTATGGGCAGCGGTGACATAATGTCGTGAACTTGCCGATGATCCTCTCAACATGATGATACTCTTGTCTTATTATATGCCACGTTGTCGCATACCTATTAATGAACATTAACAATGGTCCCATATTATAATAGCGATGATAATGTCCTGCAAATAATTACCTCGAGAGTTTGCAAAAACGTTACTGTTTATTCTCGTGTTCAAGTCTACACTGCATAATAAAATAATGATTGTTGTAATTTTCCCACAGCGAAGCCGATTGAAAACACTTTCCAAAACAAAATCGAGTTCCGATAAACCTTGTAAAAGTCCGCTTCATTATTCGAAGTATTATTCCCGCTCGATGGGATGCTCTCAATGAGGTGCAGAACGGTGCCTTTGTTCCGTCTTGCAGAATAAATAGAGTAGTTTAATTTGGCGCGTATCGCGATGTCACCACTTAGCGGGCTCTGTTATGTAACATCACACCCAGGCGCTAAGTGGGTATAACGTTTGTACGCCTCTGACACCGATACAACGCTTCCAATACTATACAACTACTCAGCTTTTGTATATCATCGCTACTTGTGATTTTAGAGCAAGCCGTTTCCTATTTTAAACTTTGTTACTATAATTTATCACGAAGGCAGGCTTGCAGAGTCGTTTCTCATCTCGCTCTTCCGAGCAGTTGATGACAGTTTTCATTTTGTTTTGTCAAGTGACTAATTTGTTACGAGAAGTGTTTTGAGGACTTTATTAATTTGTGAAATATGAAATGTTGTAACACTTTTTATTCTTCATCGTTAAACTATTTGTTGTATACGAGTTAAAAATTAGTTCTCGTATCCGAAGCAGTTACGATGTAATTATGACCTATTGTATACTACATTCGAAACGATGAAGCGACGCAAAGTCACAAAAAAAAAATCTCATCGAATCTATCTGCTCACTAGTAATGCAACAGCGAGACTAGAACTAAATAGGTTCTAAAACAACACGTAGTTTCTTTGGCGCTTGTTAAAACGAACCATAAATATGCGCGTTCAGAATTACCTGCTGCACACAGAATTCCCAGAAAACCGTTTACCGGGGTGACCGACGATTGGCAGCGCCGCATCGGAGACTCGTTATTACACTCGTAGAAACAAATCGGCTGCTTCGTGTTGCGTGTCTCGAAATTGCGGCGAGCGTGAGAAGGTATTGTCTGCCCTTCGAGGGGCTGTAATGACGCCGCCTGGCCGACGGGGCTCCATGGGAAGATCGCGTTGTCACTATTCAAACGATATAATTACATACGGCGCGGGGAAAATTAGATGAGAGTTTGCGTGATACATATCACCAATGCAATGTTACATTTCTACTCTACCTGGTCATTGACCATGACAGCTGTTCTGCATCAGGTTTACCACTGCGTTTGCTTAATCAATAAATAAAACCAATACAAAATTTTTAAATGTAATTACTTTCTCTCCATTCAATAAACGTTTCTCACCGTGCAAACGCGGCTCAAGGTTGCGATACAAATATTTGCTTAAGCAGTAAATTCGCACGTCTGTGTCATTCTATTTTGAGTGGTAACACGCTGTATGCGCTAAAAATAAGTCCGTTATAGCGACGATAAATCTCTCCCGGTCACCCAGTTTCCGCTTATATGGTAACGCGACTCGCAAGGACTCGAGTTCGCACTCGATACATCGCAACACGCGTTTACCGGTCGCCGCGTATCCTCGACAAACTAGACGAGAAAAAACAGGAAATCTGAAGGTGAACCGGAGTGCATTTGATTAGTTTGATTATTATTTTTCTCACCGCGTTTGCGTTGCGAGTGTAGTGTCGCATACGATTTGCACTAATACTTCGCTTCATTGGTCCTAGTGGTTTTTAAAACGCATCGTGAGCATGAGAAAAGCTCTTCGTACGAGTAATAGGTGCTTTAGTAAGCCGTGAATTCACGCGTAACAGCAATGGTTATCATCATTTGTAAAGTCGTTCCCCTTTATTAAGAAGTCTACCGCCGAGACCCTCAGTCCCAACATTTAACTAGCAGTACAAGAGAAAACCATTCTCATACCATTCGTCATCAATACTGAATTCCGTTTGCGTCCCGAAAGCTCCACCAAACGTACTCGTAATTGTTTCCAATACTTCAGCGGTACATACGTTCCGGGATAGAACGAATGTTAACCTATATCAATCTCGTACCCAATAGTTACGCATTTCGGGCCAAACCTCCATACGGAAGTGATCCCAGCGGTGCACGGGCGATGCATCGGTCTGCAGAGCATTGATTCGAAGGTCAGCGCGAGCGCGAGTGGGCGGACGGAAATAGCCGAACGCGGCAATATCCGAGACTCGCTGTGCCCATCGGCGTTGGCCGCAGTTGCTACATGCGCTATTAACACTCTTGCTTCACGCTACGGATACGTAAAAGCTTCAGCAACGATATTTGCCCCTCCCAGCCTCGAGGTTTTTGGTTGCTACGGCATGTCCTTCTTTAAACGTGGTCTAAACAGAGCTCTTTCCCCACGGTAGGCAGCAGCATCGCTGAGCCCCTGGCATTGCTGAACAGCAATAAAAAAGCGCTGTACACAGTAAACCGATTAATAAACAGTAATTGCCTGATAGACATCTTTCCAGATAACCAATTGGAGCGCATCATGTTTTCATTTGATTAGCACTTTTACACGTAAATCCAGTTCAATTGTAAAACATTTCGTTATATTACTATTTAATATAATACCATTATTCGAGGTCAAGATTCACTTCGGGTCGCTAATGGTATTATTGGTTGTAGATGTTTATAAATGCAGCTATTACTAAAATAAATCAATCCATAACAGTGGCAATACAAAAATTATAATATTGAAACGTGTCTGTCTAGTACTTCTTAGCCTAGTAGACCAAAGTCCGATAACTACGACACGTGCATAAAATTTTCCTCACTAGTAGTAGAGCAAGTTATGGAGGCCGTAAAATTGTTATTGAATATACGGGTTTGCTTGTTCATCTTGATCTGTGATTAGCTGTTTAGTTATACCATTTAACTTCACAAGTATGTAGTACATATTTGTAAAATTACAAATTTCCTGAATGTCGTGTGTTAAACTTAGTCGCCGTTCTCAGTCTCGTAGCGTAAAAATCATATAATACACTATTTCTAAAGATTCGAAATATTGTTCAAACCATCAAAATCTTGATTAAATCCTCGGCCTCCATAAAAGAACATTTAACTACCCTGCTACACTGGCAGCAGATTGCAAATCGACAAATGAGTTTTATTCACGTAATAAAATTGTTTTTGCTTAATCAATGTACCTAGTTGATAATCACAATGGGGATTTAAATTATTTTATGACGTGCTTCATTATAAACAAAGTAAACAATTCGTGTGATTTGCCGTTTCGTTTAATTTCGTTAGGATGTACGTTAAATTTTACTTACAAAAGCACGCGTCATTTAAGGCTATATCTTCGCCTAATGTCACTTGATAGGGGTCAAGCGCTACCTATTTAATAAAAAAAAAAGCTAATTCCCAGCAATTGTACCAAGTCATTCGCGTAGCAGATACGCTACGAGAGCTGCATTCACTGTAGAACATCTGTAGGTGTCTACAAGTCCCGTTTCGCGGGCAGATGCAGCCGTCCGCAAGCCGCGGGGGATTCCTTGGCGGTTAATTCGATTGCGACGCTAACCGAGGTGGTTTAGCGGTTAATATTTCACCGTGGCCGCCGGTTATAATTTGGGGATCCGGCGCGGTACGTGACGCTATTTACGCGGAGATTAACGGCGGGCGCCGCTTCGGACGTCGCGGTAGGGTTGCTCATTATATAAAAAAGTTTTAACCATTTGTTACGATGATCTTTAATATCCAAATTCACAGTGAGTAGATACTGTTTTATTTTCCTTTTTTAATAGCTGGATAACGTTTAAGACACTGAAAACTGTAATATACCTGATTCCTTCTGTAAGAAATAATAATAAGTGATGCGTGTGAGTGTAGTACTACTACTATGAGAGTGGTAGGAACTGTCTTATTATGCTACACTTTTGTAATCTTTACGCGCTTTTTGTAGTCTAAACGCGAAGTTTATCACTTGTGTGTCTGTTGATTGTTTTTACCGTGTTTTAACTACTACTTACCTACTTTATTTAATTTTTTCACTACGACCTTATTGAAATTACCTCAACCTTCTAGAGGTTGTTAGCCTTTTTGTATTAGCGGTTAGTGATTTCAGATTGTTTGTATTTACGTTATAACAGCTGTAGCTGAAAGGAATTTAAATTATAAAACAATTTTCAACAAGTAACAAGAGCAAGAGCGCTTTCAGATCAAACGCTCAAAAATGTTCTGCAACGATGCACTAAATAGATAAGGAACTCTGCCTTTGAACCGAGAGTAGATAGAATATATAGTCTGTTACCGACCAGTGCAGCCCTAAGCGACGGGTAATCTGTTTAGGGCAGGGCGGTGTGGGGGCGGCCGTTGCCGGCGCGATTTGCGGAATATTGAAGGAAGCGTACGGAACATGTAAATGTTCGTGCCGTGAATGCGGATCCGCGTTTGTTGTGGCCGTGAGAAAAGTCGTATTTCATTTCGCTTCTCTTTTTTTTTTGTTTTGTTTTAACTCGATTTACGCAGAGGCATACGTATAACACCAATGGACTGGCTTATACAAGATTTACGAGTTATAGAACAATGGTAGAGATGGGAAATTCCAATGTATCGTTAGATCGTTCTTGTTGCATGTACTTACTTAACAAGTAACATTAGATTTTCTGTAACGTAGCGCTAATGTGAATCTAAATTGAATGTGTTTCCGCCCTATCTGATAACCACGCCCGCCCGTATAAAAGTTTTGTATTGGTACTAACGTTTCCGTTGAACTTTTGTTTATCGAAGACGAACCCAGTAAAACGAACATTTTCTCGCAAGACTGAAAGTTTGTTTACTATTATCATTACTCTGGAATTTGGAAGGCTGGATATTGTTCGGGCGCGGCACGTGGGCCGGGGGCGCAAAGGGCAGGGGCGGGGGTAAATGTCACGTTAGCCTCCCCGTGTGGGCGTGCTCGGCGCGCAGATACGAGCCAGCCTTTATCACGTCTCTAATGAAATTAATGAAGGTCTCAACTTCTAGATTTGCTAATTACCCATCCTTCAGGGGAAATAGTCACTCTTCCTTCCTCTTCCCCTTCCCGATTCATCGAATATAATAACTTTATACCAAGAATTGTATTAATACAACTCTAATTTACTATACAGAATAGTTCATTACATTTCTCATATTTCGTGTTATTAGCGCATTGCTGGGGCGCTTCGTGGGAAGATGAAATGATAAATGGCAGTCGTGCTCGACCCTGACATTTTCAACGGAACTTTTCTCCCCCCTATGAGATAATATAAAATGATGTAATAACACCGCTTCTTTATAGGCTGCGCTATACCTCTATCGTTTTAATATACCAAAAATATATTTAATATCACTCTCCGTTGATATTACGCGACGAATTTCCTCCCGATGCGGCTATATTAAAATGTTTTCCAATCAATCACGCAAGTTAGACGGCTCGTTAAGGTCGACAGGATTGGCATTAACCGATCCGCGTGGCGTAATATGAAATCGTCGCACCAATTAAGCTGTCCAGGGTACACCTGGCTGCAGCGGGCGCAGGGCGCGGGCGGCGCCCCCCGGTGGGCGGCCTCGATATTAATAAGCCGGTGCTATCGAACTATCCGGCGTGCCTCTGACGCTGACTGATGGACTTGGCAACCGTGTACCGCCATTTGGGCTACTGCGTTAATGCACGGCTGTTGAGTAAACATGCTGTTCTGTTCGCGCTTATGGCGTGTGCAGGCGCGGTAATACCCCATCAGTACAGCTTATGTGTTCGTTAGGCCGCTAATCTGCTCTCCGTTGGTACCACATAATTTTCTGCATTTGTATTTACTAGTCGCGCTATTAGCAGGCAAATATTAGTAGATTTTTCTATAAAAAGAGCATTGAAAATGACCTCACTCCACTTGACGGTAAGCGGTCGTAAGGTCCAAAAGTTAGGTCGATTGGCATAATAGAACAAACCTACTGCGCTATTTAGTAATTCTAGGCACAAGTGATACTAGGCACTTATTCTATTCCATTATGTACTTATTCCATTCCTAAATAGAATAAATACATAATAGAATATCTTGTACATAATTAATACATTAATTAGTTATGCCGCAAACATTGTACGCTTTCTGATTCAAAATGTTATCTTCTATAATTTTCCACTAATACATATCAGTATTTAATTATTTCAGTAGAGGAATTCCATGTAAAATCAATGAAGCGTGTGTTTTTACCACTATGTATTTAAATGTGCATATCTCAAATGACACGAGAGTTAACTCCCCTATTTTGTAAACACATGTTTGTCGCCCGATGTGACCGATACAAAGAGTACAAAAATACGCTGGAACTATCGAATTTCACAATGATGAATGTTGTTGAGGACTTTCGAATTGTGACACTATTACACCAAGTTGTATGTAGATTATGAGATTAACCATACTTTTGATCGCATCGGAGTTTCCATATGGTCTCCTTTGATCGCCGAGAAATGAGACCAAATAGAAAAAAAATACTGTCAACGGCTTTCAACGGGTTGGTCGTCATCATAATCAGCTACAAGACGTCCACATTATGCTTCACCCAAAATGTCCGATATACGCAGCCCATAAAACTTGATTGTTTCCTATAAATGTTATTCAGCCAACATCTGGAGCCTGGAGCGTTGCATCGTACTTATTAACCCTCCCCACCTCCTGTGGGCGGCCCTAAATTCATATTACCCATGATATCGAATTGCGGAACGCCTATATAATGTTAATATGAATTACCCAACGTTACATAAGTACACCTGGTACGGGGAGCGTGGCTCTGGTATCCCTTTGCGGGGCGCCAACTGCTTTAATATTGATCAAATTTACTACCACAAAGTAAATAAGATTAGGAAGGGAGTGTTGGTCGGTACTAAAAATTCGGCAGCTTGTAATCCAGAACTGTGTCACATTGAACTTATAAATTTTTCTTGCTTCATGTTATAGTTGTTGACATGGCATTATGTAATATTATTGTGACAAGGTTCTAAAGTATAAAAGTTTTGGGATGTAAGGGAGCGGCCTATCATCTTTCCGCTCCAAGCCAACCTCACCTGCCTGTGGTGCATCCTGCCGAATAACAAACGAGGCGCTGGCAACCGACTGGGTGGCGGTATAACCATCACAATTGAAGGCGTATCTAAATACCACAGGCCGATGACGGGCAGCAGCGTCACCGGAGCAAGAAGCTACGCCCTGCGATCGCCAACCCGCCTGCCCAGCGTGGCGATTATGGGTATATCCTCCAGATGTTTGCTCTAAGTGGCGAACAACTGGAGAGGCCTATGTCCAGCAGTGGACTGTAATAGGCTGATGATGATGATGAAGGTACTCTAAAGTGTGTACTCTTCTTAATGTACTTAAACTACTTATCTTAATCACACATCACCATGATCATTGTTTTCTGAACACCGCTATTTTTATTTTATTGCCTTATGAAAATGTAACGTAGTGTAGCGACAATAACTAGAAAGCAGCAATGTTTGTGTAATATAATATTCTATTAGTTTCACATTTTATCAATCACATCGGCCAGTTAACTTAAATGAATACAAGGAAAAGAACTGCCATAATTAAACTTTCACGTGTTGCATAAACGGTAATATTACGACGGCGCTATTCGAAGCTAACTGCCATTCATTGTAGACGGCGAGGTAGAACGTGCAATGTAAAATAATCCGCTTTGTTGAAATGTGGAATTGGCCGTTGAATGTAGTAAGTTGGAACAAAGACGGAGTATGTTTTTTTTGCGTTTGGAAAATTGTGATCCTATGGTATGCATAGGATAATCCTTTGTTTCATTAGTTTGAAATTCAGCCTGTTAAATAATTAATTTTCCGTTTTCATATTTTTTAATAAAGGTCCTCGTAATTCCTCGTAACTACCGATTTTATCGTCCACCCTGGAGATGATTGCACCTCCAGTATCACACAAGTATCGGTCTCTTTATTTTTTCTATGACAAAGGGGGCATAAAAGTCTTAGGTCATCTGATGGTCTTTCCCTTTGTATTCCACTTGTGTAATAAAGATTTCATAAATAATTAGCTGCTTAGTTATCGAGTGCTGAATTACGTTACATAGACATAATATCAATGTTCATCCTTATTGATACGCTTGGATTAAGAGTATTATCGCTCAACCAAGTTTCTGTTCAATCGGAAGTACATCACACAAAGCTCTACATGAAGCGTCATCCGTCACATGGACGGGCACTTATCAGATCTGTCGACAAATCGCGTATTGATCACGCTTATTAGCGGCTAATGAAGATGCGGACCGGCTGTTATCGCGAGCCGTGGCGTATATTGATCGGGGCGCTGGCTGCGGGACGGGACGTTTGTGGCGGGCCCTCACTACGATAACCATACAGGTCGCTTCTGTTATCAAGCTTAGGAACAATACCCTGCAATTTAGACTAGCTGCAGCTCGTGGCTTAGCCCCCGCGTAAATATCTATGTAAAATGATAATATTTCTATAAATTACCTATGTGTCAATCTCATGAATCCATACTTACTATTATAAATGAGAAAGTGTGTCTGTATGTTTTGTCTTTAGATACATTTTCATTTAAATACGTTCAGTAATTTTTGCGCGAAAGAGTACCAAACATCTATCCATCCATACCAATTTTCGGTTTTTAAAGTATCGGCAAATGCTCCTGGTGTTGCAAGCGTTCTGGGCTGCAGTAACCGCTAACCGTCGTCCGTTATTTGCCACCTAGTAGTATAAAAAAAAATACCTGCAGTCATTCGTTACAAAATAAATCTCGCGCACTTTAATCTACACAACTGGTTGGCTCCTCGCTACGAAACTACAAAACTCACAACGGCAGTAAACGTAATGCTTTAGGGATTTAACTGTCTCAAATTCAAAGCTCACTAATTTACGCAACAATGTTAGCCACTTACCAAACATGTCAACAAATCACGAACTCGTTACGTTTAATGATTAATTAGCGGTTAATGAAGATGAGAAATTTATGATATTGCGTAGCGTGGCATGTATTGATCGTGAATTGCTGGGCGCTTGGTTCAAAATGGCACATTCTTTGATGTGTTCCTGAGGAAACCACCATGAAACGCAAACCTCCTGCATCGGTGGACACATACTACATTCATTCGACATAAGAAAGCAGCTCTCTATCTTATGCTTGACGCCAATATGGTACAATCCTGGTAGTATACTTGTGTTTATACTTGTGCATAGTGCTCACAGTGCAACATTATATCGTCGTTACCAGTTAACTAGGAAGAAATATTCTTATATTAATCGCACCATGTTGCGACTACGAAGCTACGGCCAGTACAATGACGGACATCCGCGCTACGCAAACTTCACACGCGGTACTGGACAAAACGCGTGGCGTTGTCGGTTTGGCCGCAGACTGCCTAATGTGTTGTTAGTGTTGTTACGTGCTTAATAGAAAGTGTTTGACGTGCAAACGCAAAATGTGCCTATTGATCGTGTCCTTTTAAGTACAGGCGTTACGAAAGGCCGGATTATACTGAGCCCCCTACGGAAGGGACGCTGCCGCCAAAACTTTACCAGTATAACGAAAGCTTCACGCACAAAACTAAACGTCAAGCACGTATTCACTATAACAGCCTTTTATTATAATGAGTAAACAGTGTTAACAACAAGTGATCGCGGACTGTGTATATCGATCGTGGCGTTCTGATTACGGTACATACTACATAGGAATGGCCCATGTACTAACCAACCGCTACTGACATGACACCTTGTTTGTTACTTTCATGCCATTGTTTAAAATACTTATTAGTAACACACAAAAGACAATGTGTTGCTGAATGTAAGCGAGCTTAGCAGTTTTCCTATGGTTAATATTAAACATTTAATGGACAAAAATGTATAATACATTCTTGAGATTCTCGTAGAAGTTTCTATGTGCGATACATGGTATATATTAGACCGATGCAGATGCGAACCCACAGTTTATGCGTATTGTATATCGATCGGTGCTCCACGGCTACAGCCCGCTACGAGGCTACGGGCTACGACAAGCCCCCGCGGACGCTACGCAGTCCCACCCGCGTCGGTACGCAAGCTGCCTCATAAAACAAGTACGCCGCCCACCGACACACTGGCAACGCCGACCACGCGCAGCATTACACCGTCGGAACAGTTCCGGAATCGGTTACGAGTTGCATAAGTGCTCTCATAAAAGTTTGTAGCTGCATTAGTAGCCGGAAGTGCCGGTGGGGTCATCAGAAGCCACCCTTTTATATTAAAGGCCTTTTCTGGAACTCGTTTACGACTTGTGTTTTTATTTAGTTTAGGGTGACTTGTTACAATATTGTACATTTGTTATGCATGATTCGGATCTGCGTGTTTATGAGAGTGTTTGATACCAATAACTTATGCGATGTGTTTTAGTTAGCTCAGAAAAATAAATCTTACACTTACATAGTAGGTTAATACACTGTTTAGTTCATGTTGGAGCACGTGAGTTGGACGCGTGAAAAGTGAAGCGAACTTTGTAGCTTTTGTTTGTCTTTTGCTTGCTCATATTACGTTGTGTTTATCTAAATATAAGTGATACTCGTATAATGAGTTATCACGAGATCACGTCCTCTGTATGTTTAATAAGATGCAGCCTGTTTCGGTTGCTTTTGTATCGATCGAGCGTACGCGCGGCGACTACGAGGCTACGGCGTCCGCAGCCTACGCGCTCGTAGCCGGCTCGGCAAAGTAGCGCTGATTCGTAGCGCGTAGCACGTTACGATTGGAAAGTAGCTTTTCTATCGTAGATTATTTCGCGTAACGATTTAGGAGAACATGCAAATGTGTAATTGGCACCAAATATATATATTTTAAGGCTTTGGATAATTTAGCATTAAATCTTAACACTTTGAGCGTCATGTGTATTTTTTTTACGCAAGAACAGTTGATTACCTTTGGTGTCTGGAATCCTGAGAGTTAAAGCCCTTAATTTTGAGTAGACATCCTTCTTAGCCTTTAGTTCTAACGACCCAATTAAAATTAATGTACTTGGTCTGTCATAAATGATTCTTACATATTTTTATTTTAATATTATTTAATTACCTCCTCATACAATAGAGTTACTCATTATTGATTTAATAAAACTATTATGTGACGTTAACATTGACAGAATGTATGCTGTAGCACTGAAGTAAATATAGAACCGTCTAAGATTGCGTGCGAAGATTTGCTTTGCCATATTCCTACAGTCTTACGTTGTAGTAATATTTGCTCGGTCTAACTTTTCTTAATGGCATGAAATAGGTACCTACCCCTTTCGGGTAAAACCCATAAGTAAATAAATACGGAAGAACATAGTCTACCGTTTTTTAATACAGAAATGGACTAATCTGAAGGCCGCTTGACTGTTATCCCCCAGTTAGCTGCCCCGCAGCCGACGCCCCGCCGTTCCACGGCTTATCGGAGACCACGTGCCCGAGCGGCGACCTTCGCGCCCAACACAACACAACACTGGCTGTTGATACACACACAAACACACACACACACGGATATACTCTAGCTCAGGCGTTCGTTACATGGCCTCACACTTAGAAATAGTGACAATCAATGAATGTGTTATCAATTAATTTGAATCATGCGTTTGGGTGATCGTTTCCTTATTCAGGTCATAAAGGATATCTATTGGACGCTTTATTAATTCAATTACAGATGAACTGCATTTATTAAATCATAATTCTATTGTATCTAGTAATGGTAGGGTAATTTATAACAGTTTAAGATTCAGTTCATAATTATAATAATGTAATGCCGTTTCAATGAGGTCATAAGGTTCAGTCCTGAATACATCTAATTAAGCGTACTATATGCATCGCGCGTAGTGAACTCGCTCGTCAATTTATCTATTATGTACAATGATATTCCTAAATCTGTTCATCGCAAATCGCACTTGAACAATCAATTACAACTGGATTCGTTTCAGAATGAAATCAATCATACCTATACGAGCTTATCCGCCAATCCATATCGCCACTAAACGGCCTTTTATTGATATTACGCGTAAAGCTATATCATCGTTATCGAAATATCAGTATCGTTTAATCATTATTACGATGCACAAAACTTGTATCCGATTTTTTAATTTTGATTGAATAATCGATTTATTGTGTTGGTTGTTGGTGGATGAAACGATTTTTTTATTAAGCTTGATTATATTCACGAACGCCTTGTTGAATGATGATGATTGAAATTCTAAACTTGTTTGCTTGCCTATACTATCTCGGATATCTTTGTCTTTGCTGAAATCTTAAATTTTACTAGAGTGTTACCTAACTTACCGCGGGCGCGGTTGGCAACCACACAGCACCAGATTCAAAACGGTATACACAAAGGGCATTTTGTCTGTAGGACGCCTACGTGAGTACACAGACGGAGGCGATTGCGGCCCGCGATAAATTAGGTGTGAAGACGGCGATAAGTGGTAGGGCCGCGCGTCCCACCCGCCGCCGGCGCCCGCTCTGTGTTGCCAGCGCACACAGCAGTTTCGAATAATACAAATGCTTTTTACACTATAATCTGTGTGGTTACCTTCAATGGCTCGTACTTTCATTTAAAAACGTCAATAAAGACTTTGTACAGTAAGATATTTTCCCGAGTCACCTGTGCTGTTGCAACTCCTTTATAGATACTTGAAATCGTCGTCAGTCTATACTTTTGAAGTTTAAGTTTTTTCATGAATATGTAACACAGGTAGAAACTATACAATTTATATGTATAAAATATTTTATATAGAAATCATATATTGTAAATATATTTAAACAGGCCCATCTTTCAAGTTGACATAAATATAAGACAAACAAATAGTTCATTTTGCTTATCATTTGTGAGTGCGTAAATCGATCTGATATGAGCGCTATCTGTCGCAAAGATTATATTTACACACGGCACATGTTACCCAAATCCGTCAAAATATCAATGCATTCTATGTTTTCTGTTTGGAGGAATTTGAGAGATAAGGGCAGTTGATACACATCAAACTTATCCCTTAACTGACGAACCGGCCACACTCGGTCAAAGTTTGCTGAATAAATAAGTTTATATCGGAGAAAGTTGTGCCGTTTCCAATACAATATGTTTCCAAAATATATTATTTTCGTAGTTTAGTGGTGGCAACACCGCCACCGGCCGCTGCATGCTGATCGATACGCGCGACACGACGCACCGCGATTTGTTTGTAACCCCGCACTACCCGATACCGGCTTCCTGACAGTCATACCCGTACCCGTACCGAACGAATTTAATCAATACATTTCAGATTTCACCTCGGAAATGTGATTATGATAGTAAAAGTTAGATAGATAGATTTAATTGGATACCACAAAAATTTACTTTCAACTAGGAAAGAAGACAAATTATTGTACAATATTAGCGGTCTTATATACGCAAAAAGGCTAAAAGAATTGCTAAAAAAAATTATTTCATTCTGGAAATAAAATTGAGGGAACATCTTGATTAGTAGTTGTTCTAGTATTCTAATTATTAAAGAATACTAGTAGATATCATTTCGCTATCACACTTTTTCAGAAGTATGTACCTATAATAATGCGTGGCTCTTATAGTAATATTACCTAGTTAACTACAACATACACCATTAATTTCTAAAAGAAACTCTTTATTAAGAGAGCATCAAGTTGATTAATACTTTATCCAGATAATCAATATGATAATTCGTTATATTAACGAAGTGCCGTCTTCATTTCGTTCTTGATACGAGTACGGGCATCTTGAAACAAACAATCCCCATTCATTACGACGATGGTATTCGCGGGGGTGGACGGCATTCCCTAATCTTGGCAAAGAGTACCTCCTTATCCATTGCTGTAAGTGCAAAATATCTCATCAGAATTACTTATATCGCATCATCGTCGCAACTTTGTAACTTAATTACAGGTGCTCATAGAAACCATTTATCCGTGCAGACGATAAATGCTTTTTCTAATAATAAAGTTGTGCAAACATAGTCACTATTTGTGTCAAAGTTTCTTTTGTTACGAGGGCTACATCTGGGTAGATACTAACCGATGTGGGTATCGTCACCAAACGTAACCTACCTCAAAGTCAAGATTTACGTCTCGATAAAATTCACTGTCTACATTCATTCCGACTGGTTTTATAAGCCCTTTGAATGTCTATTTCTGTCAATGATATGAAATCTGCATTAAAAGCCAAAATCTTAGGTAAAAGAAAGGGTCCGGAAGCTGCCGCCCAAAGTCCTTCGTTTACAAGCTGAAGCGGGACTTCAAACACGACTAGCCACACACGTTACTGTCGGGACTCGGGTCGAGCTGTCGTATGTGTTTAAAAACATATATCTCGTGTATATTTACGGACGGATGTATTGACAAGTACTTGACAAGAACCTTCAAAGATAACTTGAAATTGAGGCTTATTATAACGATTTTAGCGAAATCTGGACTGTCACTATAGGCATTTTTGGCTTTTGGCCAAAAATTGGTTTTGTGGTTTCAGTACCAGTACTATGTGTAATATAGTATTTTTCATTTTATTTTTTGGATCTGGTAATGCTTTGTATTTTTTTTTTGCGCCGTGTAAGTCGAGTATTATTTATTTATTTAATCTTTATTGCACAAGGAAAGTACAAATGGCGGACTCAATGCCATGTGACTTTCTCTACCCGTCAACCATTGAGCGAGCCAGAAAACTAAATATATTAAAGTACTTCCTTACTAGCATTAGACTATACGATACAAGTGGTTAAATTATTTTATATGTTAGTTTATCATCTTATGCTCCCCATGAATTAGTGAATTCAGTACGTCTTAACATGTCTGTAATTCAAAACAATGAGACCTATAATGGCGCACCATTTTCCTTGTGCTGTCGTGTCTAGTTAATATCTCCTAATCGACGGAAATTGACCTACAGATGGCGAGCACGTGCTAATATCGCCCTTATGCCATGATACTCGCACTTCCGAGACTCGCGTGCCATCGTCACTCAATCTAACACACCATCTGCCATCTGTATTTGAACCGGTGCCAAATACTAGTAAAATCTTTCCAAGTTCATTGAGGAGGCCAATTCAGATTCTGCCTCCCAGTGTAGTGCTTCGAAACTTATTTGTGGGTAAACGCGCCCGTCTGAATTTATGCTAATACCAAACCCAGTTCACATTCCAAGATAAAATAGCCAATATTTTTTTCGTGATTCGCGTTTCGAACCTCCCTTACTTTCAAAAAGAGTACAGTAATTCAAAAAGCTCTATTATTTCCGCTGTCCTAATCTCTGGAGCCGGTAACAAAGCCGGAATACGTCTAGACAGCGCAACACCGTAACGAGAGCCGGCTAATTAGCCGATTAATGCTCGCGATCCCTGCTCCGCGGCTTAAAGCGGTACCGTACCCGTACTTCTGTACACGTGCTTTGTCTTCTTGTTAATGGTTGCACCACGCAGATACGCACGGGGCGGGCGGGACAGTAGCAATAAATGAGCCATCCAGTGTTTTGTAATATTGGCTACATTTATATTCTAAGCTTTCCCGTAAGAACTCTGAATAGGCCTGTTGTCCTAAAAATTTAATAATTAGTCCGTCTTTTAGATTGTTCAAAAAGGAAAGACACGTATTTTTTCATTTGTAAATTAGACCAAAAATGACAAAGATATAGCCCGTTAAAATTACGCGTGACACAAAAACTACTCAACGGGTTTTAACAAAACTTGGCACAATTATTCTTCATACTCCTGGACAGGTTATAGTATAGGTACTTTTCATCACGCTACAATCAATAGGACCAGAGCAGTGAAGGGAAGGATTGGGAAAACGGGAGAAATTTTTACCTGTATGTTTCAAGGCACATCACGCGAAAACTACTGCATGGAATTGAATGCAGTTTTCACCAATGTATTGCTAGAGAGAACTTAAAATTTAGGAAGAACTATTTTATGGAAATCCGTCGCTTTTGAAACCCGATATCCACGCGTGCGACGCCGCCGGCACAGCTAGTATTTAATATAACTCCACTACAGTGGAATGGGTCGCGATCGTGAACCTTCGACCTAATTAGCCACAGCTTGGTGGGAGTCTTTTCTCTCATATTTGCACGCTGTGTGGCTTGTTTTGAACTCTGGAATTCCGCAAGGGCCGCATTATCCCGCACACAGAAAACCTTGCCCCCTTTTCATTTACACTGCACCCGTATATGTACGATCGGAACTATTTATCGGCGTAATTACTCGGAGTCATGACTTCTATCAGTGATCAGAATAAGCCTTGTCTCACCGTTTAAACGCTTCAGTAATGCGAACGCAACAGGTTGTTTTGTAGGCTAATTGTGGACGCAATTAAATCGTTTCTTTTCGCCTGCGCCTAGGAGGACGCCTCGTTATCCGTAACGAGCTTCAATCTAGCTCTTTTTGTTCTTCGCAACATTGTTCAGTTTAATTCTAATAGTCTCATCGTCGCTTTCGTCGTATCCCGGTGAGTCGAGTCGGGCGCCGGGGCTGACGATCTCGAATCAGTTTTAATTAGTTTAACATGTCGTCTGTGTCCGTGTGGAGCCATTTAATTTGTCAGAATATTAGTTTTTACTTTCTCTCTCGTGTCTGTGGGCTCGCGGCGACTCGTTCGATAACCCGTTCCGGCGGGTTTGTCCGCGGTCAGTGCGACACCTGATCCCTCTGCACATGTCCCCTACGCTACGTGCGCCCCGACATTATGCAGACAGATGTTCAAGGACTGCCCAGGATCTGGTTTCGGAGGGCCGCTCCACGTATACCCTAACGTCTGTTCTAAGGAAAATTAGCGCAAGCTCATTTGAACGAGCCGTCTCGCCGCTATTACAACAACATGCCAAAAGGATCTCGTTAAATGTTTCAATTTATTCGAAAAACTTGTCATACCACTTTGTGGCATGTTCTTGTTTCGAGGGCAATTTATAAACAGTCGACGATAAATGGTTACCGTGCGCGTGCTCCCCGCCACTCGCCGCGCGCGGCATCGCCCGAATTCCTCACAATGCCTTGTTTGATGGCGGCCGGCGGTCCGCCGTCTACCGTCTACGCGCTGTCGCCGTGTCCTGTCACTGAACTCGCTCATTTCAAATTTCAACCGTCTCTCATTCCAACACATTAAGTACATTTTTAAAAGTGTGCGATTTATGGTTTTTTCAGCTCGTGAGAAATCAGGATCATTAGCGTATCGTTAAGGTCCTTATGGGGTATTTCTTGACAAGTCTTAGTCTACAGAAGCATGCATCGTAAGCGTAAAAGAACACATCAGTTGCGTGTTTCCGATTAGATCCCGCAGAACGCGTTACACACGACGTGTGACCAAAGGACAGCGCGATCGGCATAGCGCAACATTCGCCGCGCCGCCCCGTGTCGAATGGTGGACTAGATGATGTGATTATTTGACGTCGGCCCCGGGCGGTCGGGGCGCAGTCGTTGACCCAGGGCCGTTCGATGCCCATTGCCCGTGCCCGGCCGTGCTACGCCCTCCACGCGTACTGCCCGGTACCTGCCCGTCTTAATGGCGAAATTAACTCTACCTTTGATCTATTGTTGTGATGACAGAACATTGTTGTCAATACTGGGAGATATGGGCAAGAACTAAGGCTTTACAAATAACCAATTATTATTTGTCAGAGAGGTTTCTCCTAGTCTCATACCAGTCCCTTACATTATAGAACGGTAATTACTTTATGGCTGTACCAACTGTAGAGAAAGCTATTGTTTTATTAATTTGAGAAAAATAAACAAAATGCATGGTGCATATCTTGCAGATTCATGTAGGTACAATTATTTATCAAATCATTTTCGAAGCCTCTTCAGCATATGTATGACATGTACATGGCCTACTTCGAATCCAAAGTATCGCGAAAATTATACTTAAGATTTCATGATATCAAAATTTACGTTATATTTTTTAATACGACTGATATTGATTTATCAGTTGCTGTATCTTTTGTTAACATAATACCAGCGGAGTTACAAAGCCAGAGCGACTGCGGCTCTTTGACATGTTATCTAACACAAACATTATCTCATCGCGACGATTTGTTTGTTGCGAGCTTAGATAACGCTCGTCTCCTTCCGCCACACTTTTGGTCACAATTCCAATTTCACATTTTAACAACACAACTATTTCATAATCGTAACGGTTTCATTCATTTACTATTGTAATTACTCCTTAACGCTGCGTACCCAATTACGTTATTGTTGTTATGCATATGAATGAATATTATGATCTATTTTAGTTTTACTTTTATACAATACATTATTATTTAGCAACACAAGAAATCGGTCATAACAACTTAACCATTTCATAACGTCTTATCATATTGGAGTCATACAATTTGATATACGAGTAATGTAGTGTAATTTACATCACCTATTAATTTAAAATGTTAAAAGTATCTTTGTTTCTTTAAGCCATTTGAATAGACATGAGTTTCGAGAACGCCATATTGTTCCGCTTGGTCAAATAAATCAAGAGAGTGTGGAAACGACCCGTTAGCTTTATTAATTAGTAGTTAGGGCCGCGTGGGTTGAATGCGCGCGCGCACCGGCGCAGTTATTGTGGGAATTGACTCGAGTGCGGACCGCGCACAGAGAGAAATGCATGCATACCGCTTTCTACACACCGTATGATTATTTTCGTTGATCGACTTATATGATACTCGGCTATTTTTGGCGTCGAACTCTCGATACCGATAAATGGAGTGACTTCGTTTTACACCGAATGAGTTCAATCAAGTTTTATAATCGTCGTTGAACTGTTTGCAGCAATTTAAAAAAGTAATGAACACAATATTATTACGATGTCGTCAAAGTGGGCATCGGCCTGCTGAACATGGTTCGGCGGCGAATGGCGAGGGCCGTGGGAACGATGCTCCTCCGACTCACTTCGCGAACGCAACTTGTCATAGTTCATAACGGTGCTAATGTTGCCACTACCACTCTTGGAATGTTCTAGTCTTCAATCTGACCCGGTTTACTTTGATCCCTTACGCCGATGTATCGAGATGGTCATGTACAGGCGTCGAATGCTCGACGACTCGAATAATATTGTGTCGCTTTTATCGTTTTGCACGATTTAGTACCGGTACGGCTCTTCCAAGAAACGCTTACAGTTTTCGTTCTAGTGATGTAACGTATGTGAGAGTGCGCGTAAGAATGAGCCTCTTGCGCTCGGGGTTGTTGAACGTTTGGTGTGTTCGCGCGTTGTTCGGCGTTTTATTAATAAAATGCTCGTGACGTATATCGACGGCCGCGCACCGGATCGGGCTATTTATTGATGCGCGTGCGCCGCCCGCCTCTAGCCGACTATCGATCGACTATCGAACCGCTTACAACCAATGCACCATCAGTTCGGCTCTGTTTAAAGCGTTTCATTCCGGATTATTGAATGATATTCGCGCCGTTATCGCGTTGTCCCGTTTATCGTTTTGATAGTTACAGTTGACTGGGCTACTCATTTTTCACACCCACCCAATTATCACAGTTTGTTTAATAAGTCAATATCTTTATGGGTTATATAATTAAAATATCCTATTAGAATCCTTTTCTAGTTTTAATATCCTATCGGGAACTGTGATAAAGTAAACAGCATCCAGTTTATTTTATTTATTTTGACTCTACATATTTTTTTTTCTCTTATCTGACAATGAAATATGTCGAGGCAAGAGGAAAGTCTCACGTCTGGTTTATTATTATCGCACACATTTCGGTACAAACGTTTCCTTCAAATCTTAACGTAATTGTTTTACGACGAGTTTCGTACGATATTATGTGTGCGTCGGCGACGTCACGCATCTTGACATAACATCGGGAGCGTGTGCGGCGCGGGCACCGGCAGAAACAAAGCCGAGGGGGAGGGTCGCGACTCGCGAGCAGCTGCGTGCCTCCGTCGCCGCGCAGATGGTCGCCGAGATCCGCCCGAGTGCCGGGACTGTGCGCCACGACACGGGCCCAAATGCGAAACACGGGGGATCGGCCGCGTCTTGAGCTATTCAATGCTCAATTATTTATTACATTCAATGGAATGGAATGCCAGAAGGGATCAAATTATAAGATCAATTTATAGCGTCGGGCGCAACAACTTAGTAGAAAAGAGGAAGAGAACTATTTCATCGGAACTATTTCGAATTAGTACTCATTGTGTGTTTATGACTTCACGCATTATTAATCTCATTAAAATTATCTGGTTAAACACTTGCAAGCAATAAATTTATAAATGTCAAAAGCTAACGACCAGTTCATACAAATTAGAAGTGGTCATAGACTGGATTTTATATTTATTTACCAACAATAATCAATTTACCATGTCGGTAATAGAATGTATTACGTCATGCTTTTCAAATTTTTATTAATGTTCATTGATAAGCATACAAGTGTATGTACTTATAATAATAGTGATAATACTTGTAGACTCTTCTTTAATGAATATGAATTTGCTTACATTATTGACTCTGATTGAACGATAAAACCGTATTAATGAATTTATTAAACTCTAAGACTGTTAATTTCATTTAATGAAATGCTTAGGAGTTCCTCAATGAAATGTCTTCGTATGTTTGGCTAAGCGGTTAACCTTCGGAAGATACAATATTTGCACTTAACAATTCAAATATAAAACTTATTTACAAACTTAAAACTAGGCCTATCTTTTAGCTAGCACGCGCACTTATCTATCTAAGGATACTTATCTTTCCTACGCTGATGATATTTTATTCACTACAAAATTATAGTACAATCTTTAGTTATGTATCTTAATTTTAAAAGCTTAACAATAAAGGGGGTATGTTTCTTATCCAGAGCCTCTTCAATGAGACACCATATCTAAACTATCTTGAAAACGTACAAGTACAAACTAAAACAGAACGGGGTAGGGCTTCGTTCGGCCGCGGCGGGCGGGTGCCGGGCGGGTGGAAGGCTCGCGGGCGGTCCGTGACGTAGGCGGGAGCGTGACGTCACGCGCACGTGGGCGGCGCGACAGGGACGGCAACACCGCGAGGGACGGAGCGCGACTCGGAGGGCGCGCGCGAATTGACAGATTTCCACGCGCTCGATACGATCTTGAATTACATTATCAGCCGAATCGGGTTAAACGCCCGTATCCGCCTCTACAATTGCATACTATTTAACACGCTTCTGTGTTTTAGCGAGCACCTATTGTCTTGAATGCTGTTTAAACGCTGTCTAGTTTATGTAACAACCGATCCGGTGCAGCGACTCGGCCGCTTCTAGATTCTGAAAACCTCATGCCGGCCGGTTTCGTCACAATAGAATTGATCTCAGTAAAGCACCCTTGCATTGACATCATAATATTTTCTATGTAGGTATCATATTGACTGGTTCCTGTGAATGATAATCTCGGACTATCTTCAAAAGGTCATAAAATTCTATCAACTTTAATTCCTTGCTAGATCGTTTTGAATGCCTAAGTCATAGGTAGTAAATTGTGTTGAATGTTATCATGTCCAGTCACAGCAGCAGAGCAAGTGTGTGCATGTTTCATGATATGACGCACTAAGGAATGCGTCATTAAAATATGCACTTCATTTTCCTCACAACCAACCATGACGACATTAAAGATCTAAGCAAGGTGTGGTAACCGTCTCACATCAACACAGTGGGTTCACAAATAGATGATGGTGAAGTAATTTACTGTTGTACCTACTACTATTACAGGCGTCTTAAACTAATGCGATAGCATAGCCATCCTTATAATTACTTACAACTATTACTCTCTCGCTGTTCCCCGTCGGCACTGTGGCAGGTAACCTCGTTGCGACCCGCCGTTGTAAACAAAGCGCGCGCAGGCTCCGCCGATGTACCTACGTATACCGCTCAACTGTACCTACACGCTACCTTGTTTAGACCGCTCACTGGCCATCCTTCAGCTAGCGCGCACTGCTTGCATCGATAAACCTCTTAAAATAATGCCCAAGCACAGACCTGTTAATCAAATAACAGCGTAAAGCCTTTTCCGTCGGAAGGAATAACTCTACTAATACAGCACCTTCTAGTTCAAACTAAGCCGAAGATTGTACTATGGGTACAACTGATAAACTTACTAAATATACCTGACAAACACCTAGGTGTTGATCTGGATCAATACAAACAGCACGCAAGTGCCGGCAATGAGCGAGATTCGAACCCACGACCACTGTATCAGAGGCATCATTCACTAGCACTGAACCAAACTGGTCGTCCGAATGGAAAGATTGCAGGCACCTGCTGCTGTAAGGAAATTATCGACGGTCTCTAAACGAAATGACTAAGCTCTCGTTTCCTCAATTTCGTTTCTTGAAGTCTCACTCGCTCTTAATCGAGTGTTCCATTTCATTAAAATTTATTCAAATGACATTTTTCTGTGTTCAGGCTATATTTAAGAGAGGTAGGGCATAGCGAATCTTCGCTCGAATTGAGCTGCCCGTTCGGGGAAGGACCTCCACTCTATAAAATACCGCAGCCAAATGACCTTCGGGTCGTGTTTCTGCTGGTGAGTAGGGTGTCCGGAGCTCGTGGGGGGTTAGGGTTGAGCCGGCATGGCAGTGGCAACTGACAGGTAACTAACCAGTTACTTGCCAGTTGGCACAGCGACTTGGGCCTCTCTTTCGCTTTCCACCAGGCGTAGGGAAGCCATTATGTCGAGCCACTATAAAAAAAAAATATTTAAAATATTTTTAATACTTTGACATTTTCATTAAATGACAAAATAACTATACACTGGAGTCCTAAAAATATTACATTTCTGCATAATCCCAAGTGCAGCTCTTATCTGCAGTTGTGATATCATCGGAATTTACACGATTTATTTGTTTATCTTATTCAGCAGTCAATTTTATCCGTGACAGATACCTAGCTATTAAATAGACGTCGCGTTAAGTGCGCTATTACCGTCATCATAATAAACAGATGTTTATTACCAAGAAGTGCCTTATCGCGTACTCGGTTCAGATTTACTCTAATGTAGGGTTCATTTGACGTTTAATTCCGCGTTAATTTGGTTGATATAATGTTAATAAACTTTATACTAAGCTTAAACAAGTCTCCATACATAAATCGGAGTGATGATTTAGCGCAGGATCGGTGGCAATTGCTTGATGGGAGAAGCCCAAGATCGATCAAAGTGGCGAAAAGAGTAGAGAGACCGATGATGCCGATGATGAATGATATAAAAAATTAAACCAAATTAACTTCTTGATTAGACTGTGCTTTTCTAGCGGAATTGAAATCTAAAATGTTTCAGCTTGGATGCATCGTCGGCTATATCCTAGGCATGACGCGCTGAAAGCTTCCACTCACTTAGAGATTGCTCTGCGCCGCATTCACAGGTGCGAGCGAGACTTGGCCCACCTGTCTCCACAGAAACAACGGGTAGAATATGCGCCTGCCGGTTGTACTTACTGGGTTCTGTATACCGTCGATATGCCACGTTTGTTTTACTAAAGCACTTGCAATACTCGAATGAGAGATATCCTACTTCTATTTGTTCAGAGGATATCCTAAGTCGAAAGATGTAATTATAATGGAATCTTAAGTAACAGTTATATTGATGAAAATACTACTACTTAGGTTTCAGTCAATTGTTTGATATCTAATATCATCATGTCCCTCGTGCATAACAAAAATGCACGTGCGCAAACGGCCATGAAAGTGAATCACTCTCGATAGATTCCTATCGTACAGACCGAGCCTTGATCGTAAATCAAGTAGCTATTACAATGACTCCCGATATGTTCGCAAAATAATATACAACAATAATACTCCACGCAAACTTTCAGAACTAGACAAGTACATACAAGGATTATTCGTGAGCTTTTACGATTGTCGGTGTATCGCTGTACGCGATATGGTAGGGCGATTCGGAGCCGTTTCTGGCACGCCGCCCACACGTGCTACAACACAACAACACAGTGCAGTAACACCGACAGTAGACGAACTGTATCGATGTAGTAAATGCGTAAGGCTACTACATCGATACAGTTCATCTACTGCTTCTACTGAGAAACCGCGTTTGGTTAAAGCTTTTGAGGACGTACAAAGCTAACTTGCCAAAAAAAATAACTTCTGTAAAGGTTATTATTAGAGCAGAGATCCGATATGAGATGCACGCTCACATACTAATAAGTAGACACAGACAAGCATGTGTTGACAACAACAAGATGAAAACAAAACCTGTAGTTACCTAATTCATTTACTATTCTCTTTACTATAATTTATTCATCAATTCTGAAACAACTATCTTAATCTCACTGCGATGCCTCCGTTAAGCAGCATAAAATAAATGTCCACATTTATCAGGTAGTTGTAACCGAGACTGCCACTTCACTCCCAGCGGCAAACTGCAATCTCTCATCAAGTCTCACTTATCAGTGTAATCGGCAATACGTTATCAATATTATCGCCCACATTAACTGGCGGCGTCCTCCAAAGCTTCGAAAGTTCCGAGGGCTGAATGATAACAGCAGGGAGCCCGGAGCGAAGAGATGTCAGCTATACTGGAAACCGATTAAGAGAGGGCGTTGATATAAAAGATAAGCGCTTCTGTATTTTGTAAAAATACACTTTAATGAAACCTACCAATTATAGCCTCGGGTATGACGGCTACAGGACAGTATTGAACTGTAATTTGTTAATTACAGATTGGCACTGCAACCGGGCGGACGTTACCGTATCCGTCCCGTCCCGTTGCATTGTTAACACAAAAAACAGAGGTTCGGAGGGTGTAATGATAACCGCAGGGCGATCGCAGCGAGAAGACGGGCAGCGGGGCGGCGGCGCGCGTCGTCTGCCCGCTATCGATCCCCGCAAGGTGGTGCCAACCACCGCCGCCACACCGCGACAAAACGCGCGCGACCTTGAACCTTAAACTATACACCGTAATTGCATATCGAAAATGCAACGCTCGTTCAACCGCTGATTGATAACGACTGCACTCGGGAGAACGCCGCACCAACCTTAACCCGAAATGCTGTTGCAGTGAAGTAAATAACTGTCGAGGCTGCGCTTGCGAAACGCGATAATGCGAATTGGAGTGAATGTTTTTGTCTCGCCGCAAAACTGACAAAACTTTTTGTAACCACTAATCGTATAGGGACTAGATTAACACTAATTTTTTTCATAAAATAGGACTTACAATTTGGAACTTGGAAAATCTCGATATACCTTTTTTATTTTACCATACATCATATAGTTTTCGTTTTCAAAACAGATAGGCCATCGTTCCCTTATTTCGCATACTTGCGGGCTTGAATCAAATGATTGATCTATCAAAGTATACGAATTCGTTGACGCGGTGAGGCCGAGTCGTGACCGGCGCCGGAGCTCGCATTCGCATATCGGTATTGGTACAGTAAGCGTACCGTTGTTGCGCTGACGGCCTTGGGACGGAGCCGATGGTGCCGAACCGGCCGACACGATCATAAACTACATAATTGCAGCCCGAACGATCCGCTCATATTCACTATTTCGATTGGATAGCTGTTTCTGCCTTGTAGTATCTTTGGATTCGATTAGAAATACATATTAGTCACTATATGTCGTTTGAAATATATGTAGATGTTCTTGCTCACAGGAAACAATATCAAGTTAATTTTGTTCATGCTTTGCTTTGCTATCTGTATATCAGCAATTGGATTGGTAAAATTTAATGCGATTCTAGAAATGTAGTTATTCATAGTCGAGGTGGAAATTCCTTCACCACAATTGGTATCAATTCTGAATCATCGCTAAAATTCCTGGCAGTAATTTGGTGCTAGTTTTTGTGTCATTGTTTAACAAAGAGTTGGAGCGTTTTGACACACGACGGTTGTATTAAACCCAACAAGGCCCCGTTCCGCCGATTCCGCCGCGAGTGAGCCGATCGAAGACGTCTGATTCATTTGTTATGGTCAGGTCAGGCCTGACCGCGATACTTGACGCCCTTGACTAGTGATTTTTAGTTGTCGGTCCACTGTCCGACTCGGTCCTTAGTTGTTTCCTTTAATGTTTATATTTCTGTTACGTAACGTGTCGTAGTCGCGTTCAATACAGCAAGCGCAAAAGCCTTATCTTGGACGTGATATTATGGCAAATTTTTAATAATCAATTTCGTGATCATCAGATCGTATCACTATCTCGTGATTTTGTATTGTACTTCAGAGACATGCGCGTGAGATAAGCAAGATTTCAAAGATTTACAAAAGTACAAACGAATGCGTCAACTATGTCAGACCGCGCTAGATACTGGAAAAACTAGTTCAGTTGCGGCCGGGAGATGGCACGCGCACACCTGGAGCACGAATGTCAAGGCTGCCCGCTTGGAAGCGCTCCAGCTTGACGGCTGCAAGTGCAAAAAATATCAAACTCCTCTCCGCTGTGTATCGCGATAGGGGCGCGAGCGCTTGAACGATAACATGTTTATTATCTTGACAGTAGTCATCACGTTTGATTGTTGTCGCTCGGGTTTATTCCTACGCGCAGAAGATAAGACAAACTCCTGTGACCAATTAGGAATGTAAACAGTATTTATTCCACATACCGCATAGAAAATTCAATGTCAATTAAAAATGTTAGCGGACGTTTACCATTGGCTCGCATGTGTGTCGTGCGGCGCGCGCGACACAAACACAAGCACGTGCGCTACGCGGCTGACGTCACGCGGCCGCCCCGCCCCGCCTCCGCCAGAGCGGGACGGCACAATGCACGGTGCGGAGCGGCAACGCCGCGCGCGCCGTTTTGTTTTCGCATGTAACGCCGGTGATAGGCCGGGTTTATCTTCCGATTGCGAATGCAACAACAGCTATTTCTAGCGATACACTTAGCACTGCAACATGCGGTTTTATAGCTTCGCGGCGTCCAGCGCTCCTTGCTTGTTTATAGGGGTGTACACATTGTCATATCGGCCTTGACCATTGGATGGTAACATTGAAATCTCTACAAATATAGCGTTTACGAATATAGATTTATTATCGTGTTTATCAGCTGATACAGTCGTAACTGTACCATGAGGTTCAAGTTGGAATACGTTAAGCCGAACGGCAACAAATTGTACACAACGCTTATAGTGTCTTTATTTCTTGATACTGCATTCCACAAGTTGCCTAATTATAAACTTATTCTTGTGCGGCGAGCCAGTTGAGTAACAAGTTTGTTTTATTTTTGCAGAAGGCGATCAGGGGTCGTGGGAGAGCGGGCTCTCTTACGAGTGCCGCTCGTTGCTGTTCAAGGCTCTCCATAACCTTATTGAAAGGTAATGTTACACTCATAATAAACTGGATAATTTACGTCTATAACAATGTTTAAATTTACATTTTTGAACTTACAATAGTATCTACAGGAGACATTCTATGACATTTCAATAAATTTTAGTGCGATGATGATGAAATGATCTGTCTCAGTCACGGAAATAATACAAGTTACCTCCCCATGTCTTCCCTTAGGAGTCGTAAGAGTTGATTAAGGATTTTTCGAGATTTTTGGTTTGATAGAGTTTACCCGCCTGGCTGGCGAATACAGTGGTACCTACACTCAGTAACACCCGTGAAGTGACTTCGGTCGGGGTTCACGGTTCTGCGTATAGCACGAACAGACAGAAGAAAATAGAGAAATTGAAAATGATTGTCTTGTCTCTCAAAAAAGTTATGTCACTGTTATGTATGTCTATTGTGGCCATTTTACGACTTGATTAAGCCCTAAAGAAAAGTGAATAAATTACAGTCGTGTTAGAAATCTACTGTGAACTGAAGCAGCCGATAAATAAGTTAGTTATAGTGTTGTCTGTGCGACGACGGAGCGTAACGAGGCGTCGCGACTCGATCGCGATGCAACAAACACACGATTAATTGCTTCTTATTTTTAGAATCAAACAGGTACCGGCCACACATTTTTATCCAATGGACTCACGCGAAGGTGCATTCTACGTAAATTACTATACATAGACGCATACTGGCATTATGAAATTTGTTTTATCATGAAAACTATTTGTTCTTTTGAATGGATTTATTTCTTAATCCATTTTAGAATAGAATAGAAAATGTTTTATTTGGTACAAAACATGTACATTGAAATTTCGCATTTTGACTTTATCATAGTCGATCCAACTATCTATGCGACTATTTAACATCTACACGAAGGCTATATTTAACATCTATACGATTTTTCATTGAAATTGCATTTATTGATCTTTCTTGTTTTGCCATTCGTTTGTTTACTATGTTAACCTCTCAAGTACCCGCATTCCAGACACAATAGAAAGTCTATTGTGTTGCTTCCGATATCGGAATCGGAGATTTGACGGAATCAATTTTAATGAAATGACCATTTGGTTTGGTGATTAACAATTTTTCTATGAATCAAAGTTATTTACTATCTATTTGTTTATATTTACCCAACACGTTTTCGTCACAATAATCAAACGGCACGCGAACAGGCGCGGTCATAATTCGCGCCAAAAGATTCGCACCTGGTCTGGCTGCGCGGGCGCACCGCGTCTGCCACCGGCGTCATTGTGTGCGAAGGTCGATGCATCGCCGGGCGTTCTAATGTCGTTTTTTTGCACCGGTTCTTTACTTTACAACCAGTATCTGTGTCTGTATCCCCTGCCCATTGTAAACGTTTATGTCCAACTTGTAAATGTTGCTTTATGTGTGGTAATTGTGTTGATTTAATGGATTGTAATTTGGAACAAGTTTGGTTACGTTGTAAACTTTGACGATGTGCTTTAGATCAGTAAACATTTTACCCAATTTACTTATAAAAAATGCGATTAGTCTTACAGTTAACACAATTAATTTTAGCGACAATAAAAATGTTGTAACTTTCGTATGACCTAATACTTGAAAACGAGAATTTGTGTGAACCAGTTCGAGATTAAATTGTCGTGACAGGCTTGTTAAAGCTCCCAGCTCCGGCTAATGAGGCGCACTACAGGATTACGTGTAATCGTGTGACCCGGTCCGCAGAAGCTGGTTTTGGGACCTACGACTAATTCCACATGACAAAGCTTTAATAGTTACATAATTATTATACCTTTAAATTACAAAGATAGATAAATTATAAACTTTATTATACTCCATGCAGTTGACTTAAAAACTAGATTCTGTTGTATAATATAGGCGGTATTATTGTTACAAGCTTCAGACAATCTTTCGGTAGAGGATAGATAAATAAAAAAAAGTTGATGAAAATCATATTGATTGGGTGATTAAGGTGGTACGGTAGTTTCCCCTATGACACATAAAGATCTGCCTTGCTATGATAGTAACAATTATCCAAAGTTTTATCGAATTTACATGCCATTCGGCTTTGAAAAATTGTAAATTAATTAACCATATCGGTGTACTAAATTTTATTAGTTTATGAAGCATCCAAATGTGCAGTTTTAATAACAACCATGGCAAAGACAATGTTAGCTCGCTCTATCCCCGTGGCGGACCGGTTAGATGAGGCTGCAGCTAAGTGATGAGCGCTATAGCTGATTACACGAGGCCGCATCCCGGTCCTGCCTCCGCGGCAGGCGGCAGGCGGCATGAACGAAATCCGTGCGAGTCGTTGACCTCGCGGCGGTTCAAAGCGAGTGCGAGTGCGGGCGGCGACAATGAGTGCGGTGCGGATCGCGACGCGCCCGCTTAACGATGCGCGGTGTGCGCTGTGCACTATACGCTACACGCTGCGCTCCTCGACACAACTGGGTACGCGATGTCGCAATTTTTTATCGGTTTTGTGACGATAATTAAAATTATAGGCGGATATTTGAAGTAGAACCAGAGAGATAGACAATATCTGGTCCAAAATTTAAATTATACTGGGATGACGCTTTTGGAGTATCCCTGACACAGTACTTATCACGTCTGATTATGGCTACGAGATTTGATAGCAGATAGAAGGGCTAATTGCTTTAATTAATCACCAAATAAAACCTTCTCAAACTTAAGATTTCCATTTGTTACGAATTTCTGAGAACTCTCTTTTCATACTTCGTCGCATTCGCATAACTATTTTAATACTGGTTTTCTAAAAATCATTTCAAAACCGACATTGTTTTACCTGGTCTTTTGGTGATTGCAAAAGACCACTTTCGCTGTGGTCAGACTTTACGTAGGTTGCTAGTTTGAGACAGCTTTAAAATAGTTATGATTATATTTGCATCACTTAAATGGAGTCGTATTTAAAATAACTTCAACGTTAAATTATAATTAAAGAACATTATAATAGCTCAATCCAAGGTTTTTAATGCAACGAACAAGATAAGTATGTAATTAAAAATAAAGTGAACAATATTTACTCTATTCGTGGATGTAAAATTGAACTTTCAGGTGTGCAGCTTTTTATAATACGAGTATTATTTATCATATCAAGGCAACTTGTAGTGTGGTATAATAATAACCTACATACTTTAGAGATTGTGTCCTATTAGTCCCACTACTTTGATTTATTAGAACAGAAGGAAGGATACTATAGATCATGGTGAAATGTTAGTTCTCCTATTCAGAACACTACGGAAACATATTTGCTTTCCATATATTTGTTTGTTTGTTACTGTCAAACTCTATATTTTAGAAAAGGAAGACAAAGCATGGATATGTCGTTTACGAATTGTCGTAAATTGTTAGATGATCTCTTACGCTGCCTCACTGTCCATACAAATACATCTCATTCACTATTATATTGTTTTACTAAGTAATTACTACCAACTTGCACTTCTTGCAACGGCCAAGACAACACACCGTTTAACAGAATATTTAACCGATATAATTATACATTTAATAGTTTGTTTAGTGCACCACTGGTCGACAGTTTTATGCTCTTTTAAAAGCGTAATAGGCAGGTAATTGAGTTGATAGTGGCGTAAAAAGTAGGAAACCGTTTTCGCCCGGCGTGCTCCCTGTGCTGTTGTTTACTTGTACCTGTAGTTGTAGTGTAGGCGCTACACGTGTTTCGACAACTAGACTTCGGCCGGCCAGGACAACAGGTGAACGGCCGCGTCAAACTTGGAACTTAAGCTTTTATGCGTCATTCATTATACTTATTTATCTTTTCGGCTCCGCCGTGGATGGAATACGGAAGTCGAAAGTGGGGAGCCGAAACTCCCATATTTACTTGGCTTTTTTCAGCTACATTTATTCGTAAAATTACCAGCTCGCATCGTCGCCTTATCCTTACCGGTAAATTTTAATTAAAAAATAAAATGTATCTTCATGGACGGACACTGAGCAACATGGCACAGCTTGATTAATATCCCGGAGCACAAATATTAAGTGCATTGATAGCACATCGCGTTTAACTTAAATGCAATATATTCAAAACATTAACAACAAATAGACAAACAACGTGTATAAGTTTTATAGGTTACTGTAATAAAATTAAATTGACCCCAGGCCGCAGTGAGCGATAAGGTGCTATGCATTATGTTATGAGGTCATGTATCAACGGGATGCTCTAATTTTAGTTTCTAGGCTTGAGTGTGTTTGTACTTGATCTTGTGTTTATTGTCTAATATACTCAATTAATTTTAAATAATATACTTTGGTTTAGAGTTTGTTAGTCTACCGAGACTTGTTTTAGAAGTTGAAAGGAAAAGCTCTATGTACAGTGAGGACACAATCACCGCACAAAGTTATGTCGTATGCAAAGCGCCTTCGCGGTAACGGGAGAGAATGCGCGCAGGTGTCGCGTGAGCATGGTGGGCAACAATACTTGACCAAGGCCAATACTATTGAATTCTAATACCAAAGTACATATACCTATATGCTTACGAGGCTTACTTGAAATCAGTTAAAATTGACCATACTGGGAAGTGAAGTTGCATCCGGTAGCACGATAGACATTCACGGTACTAAACAGATATCAAAGATGGATTTGATGTGGAGAAGCCCAAGAACGATCAAAGTAGCGAACTACTGGAGAGGCCTTGTCCAGCTGTGCACGCACTGAGTAGCTGATTGTGATGATCATCTATTCATTCAGAACTTCATCATATTTCGAAATGTAGAACAATGATTCATTTCCAAATTCATTCCCATCGGGTCGTTGATGGAGAAGCGTCCCAATGATACATTGCACTTGGGCGTAGCGAGTTTTGCGCGGGCGCTGCGCCCGAAATAAACTATCGACTAATTTTATTATTAATTCAATATTAGTGCGCGCACCACCGGCTTTTATTAACGTTCGCGGTACGACCCTGGAGTAACTGATATTTTGTATGGAAAAAGCGAATAGTACTTACCAAATGTTTTCATTTACGCCAAATCATCATCATTAAAGTGCAAAAGCTCTAATCTGGCTGCGCCCGAATTTTCTCAGATCTCATAATAATCAGTGATTTTAATTCATATTTCTGAAAATTATGCTTTACCTGTGCGGCAACTGGCAGCTCTTAAATAGAGGTGATTCGCCCTGCCTTATATGGAAACACGTTTACAACAGTTAGCTTCGTTTTACTGCTTCATTGTAAATGACATGTAAGGGATACTTTAAAGCTTCTTTCTCGTTGTAATGATGGTTTGAGTATGACTTAAACTTCTGACTAGTACCTACGCCCATGAAATTCAAAGCCGTAATAGAGGTGTTTAAACTACGTATTGAATTGTTTTATCACTTTTAGTTGTTTTACAACGTTAAGCATTTGTAAGACAACAGGTTAATGGCCTTTGGGATGTTAAACATTCTGTTTAAGTCCATACAAAGGGTTTACGGCTATTTAAAATATGAGCTGAATTCGTGACATCCAATCTCGCACACTTTATGGCTACTCCTAATAGGTAATTAACAATGAGTCGGTGCAGATTCTTGCAACAATTACTATAAACTAGGCGTTGCGCAAGCGCAGGCGGCCGCAAGTAACAACACGGCGATTATTCATCGGATCTCACTATGTATGTACCAGTACGTACGCCTCCGCTCGCACCCCCGCGCCGGGCACGCGTGCAAACTTACAAAATAATTACTTTATGCTACGTTCATAGATACTACATTGTACCACGTCACGATCTGCTTAAAGCGAGCGAACCTACGCTTTTAATTATAACTTCATCTGGTTTTAAATGATGGCTAGCTTGGGGTTTGTACACGCGTAACAGATAGCCCATCCGTTGTTGCCTCGGGGAGACCATGGCGTTAAATATAATCGTATCCAATAACAATGCAACTAATACAAACTAATAAAATAGTTTATAGATTTTTGTGTCATTATCCTAAAAACAAAAATAAGTGACATTAAGTCCGTAATTATTAAGTCAATTAAATAACAGGGATCGTATTTGAGCCGTAATAAATGTTCCTCGGTATAAGTTTGAAATATAGTCACCTTTATCCATCGTATTTACACTCGTTTATTATAGGCCTCAACACTGCACGCGCGTTTGACTGGCTCACACATCATATGCGCTATGCAATGGGTTGTCAATTGATGATGTTTACTTAATTTCATCCTCTTACTTTTCTATAGGGTGTACATTCAAGATGTTCTATGAAGAATGTGACACTAGACCGCATGTTAACTTGCAATGTTTAAATTCAAATGAACTACACACTAATACACTAGTAATTTATACACGTATTGTATCGTGTCGTGTACAACATAATGCCCTCACCATGTCCACGTCCACAATAGCACAAGTCGACTGAATGCGGAAATGACCATTTTCGGCAGGACCGGCTTCGAGGCAGACATACTTGGTGAACCTAGATTGTTCTATCTATGTTCGGTGCTTTGATATTCTAATGATACTATAAAAACTCGGTATGAAGTACATACCTTATGCAACAGATACCTTCGCCTTTGCAACAACACAGCAGTCTCAGCATTATACTATTTTCATAACCGGCCGCGGCGACTTAGGTTACATCAAGTTTGACTGGACGTGTAGTGTGCAAGGACTATGTGTTATGAATTCATCATGTGTCAATATATGTATGTATCTTTGAACTAGAATTCTACGCGACATTATTTGATACAATGGTTATCGGTAGTTTTGTATATGATTTGTCAAAATGATCCAGTCCGAATTCAAAGTAAGTTGGCTTATGCACTTGGAAATCGGAATCAATACCATTTTAATTTTAAACTGGAAAGTCTTGGTTGTTTGAAAGGGATTGCTAGTGTCTATAAGACCGCCTAAATTGTCTACTTCCAAAGAAGGGGGACAAAAAGACTTAAATAAAATTGATAAAAACCAAAAGGTTACCGTGAATGAACTTTGAATCGAGCCTTCTTTCTGCTGTTTAGGAGGGAAGCTATATTCAAGCTGCTCCAAAAGTACAAACGACGAATATCTCAAAGAAAGGATTATTGTTCAAGTCAAGGAGTATAGCTGAGGCACACACACAGCAGTACTTACCTTTTGTACAATCGATTTTAGACAAAGCGTGGGGCGTGTCTTGTCGAACTGTGTAGTTGACACCAAGCACAAATTAATTCCAATACACTAGTTCGGCAAAAAATAACAGGTCACGTTTATTCATATCAACACATCCAGTTTCTACAAACGTGACGCCGAATTTGAATAAGATGTAAACAAATACTACGGAAGACGTATTTGAGGTATTTTTTGTGAGCAGATTCCATAGTGAACTGTGTACCTCGCAATGAAATTGGCATAAGAGTTCAGTTCTTTTGTTTTTATTAAATAAGATGGTGTTTTGACACAAAAGTATTAACACTAGGGCTAATCCTAACTCGACAGCATTACTTAATAAACTTTATTACGGTAACTTGTGACTTGCCCATTTGTGCATTCAGTGTTGAATCTAAACGCTTAAACGTTAAATTCCGCCCAGGTTTAACACGGATAAATGAACATTTGTATCCATCTTGCTTGTCAATAGTTTGTCGTCAACCCATAACATTAATCATAAGCCTGCAAGCGTCCACTGCTGAACAAAGGCCTCCCCCATTGATAATTGGCTGTCTTATTTTGTATCCAGGTAAAGCTGCTGCCCGTTTCCTGGTATCTCGTAGTCGTCTTCTATGACACCCACGGGATGAGATAGTGTAAAGCAATTAGCTATTCACTGTCGGTTCAGAAGGATGTATCTGCAATTTATTTACCCGTATTCTCCTTTCTTTTACAGATGCCTTCTGTCGCGAGACTTCGTGAGATTGGGCAAGTGGTTCGTGCAGCCATACGACGGAGACGAGGAGGATGTCGGCAAGAGGTAAGCGTCATACACGCACATATAGCTATACAGTTTTATGGCTGAATTAATGACCTAACAGACGGCATATGAGTGACCATTATATAGTCTACACTATTAATTCACAAATATTAAATTGCATACAACTACGGCTTAAAAGTAAAAAGTACTTACGTGTTTAAATTACAGCTTTTTTAATGACTTTAAGCTGAGCAATAAAATAAAAATAATTTTTAATCAGCTGTCTGGTAGGCTCGTTTGTTTATATTTTCACAGCCTTTTATAATGTTTCTTATTGTGTTGTTTACGGAAGCAACATTTGAAGCAGTTACCATTGACTGTTCTCAAATGAGGGCTGTGGTAACACGGTACCTAAGCTTCCTAGATCAAATTGAGGCCATCTGTGTTGCACGCGTTGAGACATTAGTGTGCGACTTCGTTCCTCTTCAAACATTTTAATATAAAATATATTATGTGATCACGACCCATTGACCTAATCCGAACAACCAAAAACTAAATGGTATTTTCACAGTCTTAATCGATAGCGATCATTTGTTTATCATTGCATGGCATTGACCGATTTCAATTTACGATGACACATCATATTCCAACGATTGTCCGTTATCATAGCGGCAATTTGCATTTACGTATCGGGTTTGCTAGAAAGTGTCTCGAGACTAGTAATATTTGTATCCATTCACTGATGCTGATGCACAGAGATACATAACTTTCGATTTCTTCGGTGCAATGGAATGACGAGATGTAACTGTTCACATGGCAGAGAGCGCACGCACAACCGTTGTAGAAGTGTTTCGCTCACACATACGCTATGAGCAAAATAACGGGGCTATGAAAAACGCAAAATTCCATGGTCGAGATTACCCAACAGATTAACGAACCGGTTCTTTCCGTCGTGATAACTGGGCGAAACATTAAAAGCCACAACTCTGAATTGGCTTAGCGAATCCTTCTTCCTAAACGTACAGCCGATACAAGAGGCCCTATTTAGGCACGTAATAATGCTGCACTATTGAAGTTTTTGTGCGGGCACAACTTTGACCTCGTTTCGTAAGTGAAGAGAGAAATGACGATGGATAAAACCGGCGGTTATTTGATGCACGTGGTGCGAGAAGCGCTCACGACTATCTACAAAATGTACGCCTATTATGAACTAGAGGGTTAGAGGAGTGATAAAAGCTCACTAGCGTTTTGTTTACTGTAAACTAACGGCCAAACGCGTCGAGCGAACGCACAGGTACCCAAAAACCTATAGGATTTTGGGCACTCGCATATAAACGTTTGTGAATACGGCCGTAATTTTTTAAGAGCTTAACAATATTTAAGAAGAGACTTTACTGTTAGTAATTTAATGCAACGAGTACCAAGTGATCATTAATTATCCTAAAATTTATTCAGATTATTAAGTGTGATCTTAGACTTTGATCAATAAACTTTTGCCAAACCATCTTCGCAGGATATATTCCCGATGAAGATGGGTCAGTTGTTATCGGCATTTATAAAATTTAAGGTGTATAAATCGTTTAACTAACACAACGTTGTTCGTTTCCAGCCCCTGGCACCTGTCGTTCTCCTTCGCGTTCTTCCTGCACGGCGAGAGCACCGTGTGCGCGTCCGTGGACGTGCGGCAGCACCCGCCCGTGCGCACGCTCACCGCCAAGCGGCTGGCCAAGCTCAACGCCTCCGACCACCAGCCTGAGGCCAAAGGTACACTTTACTGTAGTCAAAGACGGACAGCCGCCTGGTTGGAGCGAGAAGCTACGTCCTGCGAGATCGCCAGCCCGCCTATCCAGCGCGGCAACGTGACGATTATGGGCAAAGCCTCCAAATGCAAACAACTGGAGAGGTCTATGTCCAGCAGTGCACTGCGATAGACTGGTGATGCTGATAATGACGGGTTTGAAGTCCCGATAATAAGTCAATGTATAGCGCGCAGCTGATGTGTTTTTGAAGAGGGCAACTTCTCGCCTCAAAAATGTACGTTAACTTATCAGACCTTTTCTAATTTGTCTATATTAAATTTTCAAGGATAAATCTTCAACAAACGGACTGCAAAACACGAAGGACTGTTGCTTTAAATATTTGGCTATATTTATATAATTGACTTCTAAATGTCATCATCATCATCATATTCAGCCGTAGGGGGTCCACTGCAGGGCATAGGCCTTTCACAACGGCTTCTAAATGTATTTCAAATTTAATTGCAGTGATCCTGGCCCCGTTTGGACTGGAGGGCACGCTGACGGGGCGCGAATGGAGCGACAGCGACGCGCCCACCGCGCGCCTCCTCGACGCCTGGCGCCAGCTGTACCCGCTGGAGCAGGGCTGCGGGGCCGTCGAGGTGCGTCACTCGCCGCTGCTGCGAGAGGATTAATGAAATGAGAGTGGAAATTGAAGGCTGCGGGCTGAATGTGAATGATGTGTCAAAGTGTAATCCGTTAAATCAACGTAGTGAATTGTCGTTTGACTCGCGTTAGTCTGATAATTGCAAGTACTGGCGGACACTGACGACATACAGACCAGGAGGTCCTGGGTAGAAGAAAAATGTTACAGAATTTTTCGACCAATAAATTAAGTCAGTTAGCAAAAAAGCAGTGAGAATGTTGCCAGTGATTATAGCCATGGGCATCGACTGGAAAGTCATTTAAGTCGTTGGTCTCGCATCAAATTTCTATTCGATATGAGAGGAGACGGATGGTGGGTGTAACGTATAATGAATGAGGTGTAACCGTTGTGCCTTATGCAGGTGATCTGCGGTGGCGCGCGCATGCGCTACCCGCTGCCGTACGCGCTGGTGACGGACATGCACGCGCCGCCCACGCCGCCCGCGCGGGCCGCCGAGCTCGCCACGCGCGCGCTGCACGCGCTCACCACGCCGCAGCCGCACCAGGTGACCACTGCAGCCCTGCCCGTACTACAGGCACGCGATCTGAATGGGGGCTATCGGTCGCGAGTCACTTCGCTTACCCAAAGCGCCCACTGGGAAAGACAGGTCTGCGCAGGCGCCACCCGCCGCCTTGCGCCGGTGACGACGTGCACCACGACGCCGCGCGCGCCGCATATTTTCAACTCGAATCTAATTGACAGGGAAGATGTAAACGGAACTCTCTAACGAAACTATAAGATTGTTCTGAGTAGTCTTCCAATATTATGATTATAAATTGACACCAATTGATATTTCCAAGTCTCCAATATCAACTTTTACAATTTCTTACAACTTACAAAACGACCGTCGTGCCTCAAAATTAAAGGCAGCTAGACTGTATGGGAGCCCACAGACTAGGCGGATGAGGAGATAGCATTAGTAAATGTAATTGATCGATCACTTTCCCTATCTCTCGTACATAGTGACAAAATTGTTTCTTGTTTAACTCACCAGCCTGGTATAGGTTTCAAGCTATCTTAACTGTTTATATGTGACTATTTATAATTTCAAAAGCTCATCAATTAACACGCAACATTGTTTTTACAGATGGCAGAGATCTGTTACAATACCGCCGCCACCGCCGACCGAGAGGACTTCGCGGAGCCTACGCGCAAGGTGCCCTGCTCCTGCGCCAAGTGAGTGCTGCCCCTTAGCGGACTATCGGCCCTCCCCCGCACACAACATATACAGTCGGTGCCCTGAGTGATGCTAACTAAACGATACACAAAGTACTGACACGATCGATACAGGGTGGTCATGGTAACATAGCTATACCGTATCCGTTAAAAGGAACAGTGTAACAATTTTAATTATTTTGTGCCTTAAATGAAAGATAAAGATGTCAAAGTAGTCGAAACATATTTAGTTGGAATATTACTTATATTTTCACCAGCTAAAATAGGGATTAAAACAAAGTTAGATACCCTTTATGGCACAACAAACCTCCACTTAGAACTTGGTATAGTATACAATGAAATTGTTGCATAATTAAGGCGGTCTTATCGCTATGAGCGATAGATGATATATGATTCTAATTTGTGACAAATTGTAATGAAAAAATTGAAATTCAAAATGTATGTTTTCATTTGTTTTAAATTCGTAAATTATTGAATTATACAAACACCCTGTATTGATTTCAGTTTTATGTTTGGTTTGCTAAAGTGACAATTTCGACAATCTAACATTTGTAATACGCTTTTATATAATAAAATAATAAATATCGTATCGAATTGTCTGTTTGTGCAATTAACAACAATTAAAATCCTATCGACTCTATACAATGGGTTTTGGCGCGAACGCAGCCGGCCAGCTGAGGTCACTGACTGTAACTGTTGCGCAGTTGTTTTATATAAGTAGGTGCGTATGCGTGCAGCGAAACCTGCACTGAGGGACGACGATCTTCCATGCTATGGCCACTCGTTACATTGATCCATATCTTATACGTACTTACTTGTTATTTATACTATACCTTAGAAACTTCGTTACATTGCTCAACTGTTGTGAACTCGTGTTATTATAAATTTTGTCGACTACGATTGATATTGCATTGAGACCGCTTGAATTTAAGATTGAATTTCGTTTGACAATCCCACAGTGCATGTTTTTTTGCCGCATAATTATATATAGTAGCATATAGGAGCAGTATATAGCCGTAGTTGTACGAACGTTGTGTGTTTTGCATTTATAATATGTATCTAAGTATAGTACGTACGAGAGTATCACTTATGAGGAAATGCATTTTAACGAGCCGGCGCTCGACCGATCGCAGCCAATAGTGAACCTTATTTTCAAAGCGCGAGGCACTCATCGGCGGCGATCGCGTCCTCGTAGTTCCAAGGGTACTCCGCCGCCATGTAGATAGATAGGTAGATGTTATGTACTTGAATGTTCTATAGCCTCGTACTACTAGTATGGAGTATGTAGAGTCGAGTAGTGGGTTAGATAGCGCAGCAGCTTCACCGCCGACGGGCCGGGCGCGGTCCGTCGGCGCCGGCGCAGGACGGCGAAGGAAGTGTCACCCGGGGCGGGCGGGGCTCGCGGCCGAGTCACAGTTCCTTCGTCGGCGGCCCGCGCGCGCCCCCGTCCCGCCGGAGCCCCCGTCGCACGTCGGTCACTCGGTCGCGGAGGCGGTCCGCTCGCGCCAGGCGCCAGGCGCCGGTTGGTAGCGTTGTGTTGGTGCAGGTGGCGCCGCCGCCGGCCGCCGCGCCCGGCGCCCTTCCACCGGCGGCCGCGCCGCGCCGCCCGCGCACCGCGCCCGCCCGCCGCGCCGCCCGCGCCCCGCGCCGCGTGAGTACTCACACACACACGCGCGCCCACCGCCACCGCCACCGGCCCCGCGGGGCCCCCTCCAAATTTCATTTCACGTCCGGTGATGAGTCCATCGTTCCGTCGCCCGTGTTCATCTGCACCTCGGTCCGGGGCGCCTTCGGTCGGGTCTCGGCAGCGCGGGGGTCCGATGTCCTATACTGTCGGTGGGTCGACTCGCTTCGCCGCTCGCGCCGCGGGGGCGCCTCGCCGCCTCGTTTGCATGTTTCCGCCTCGGTGGGGTACATCTTTGCATCGTAGAGGTGTTGTAGTGCATGACTCGAGTAGCGAATGTATGAATGTCATTCGTACGTGCATGTTTCGTGTCTTCTAAATTATTTTTAACTAGTCCGCTTTCTCCGTATTACCTACTTTAGTATTTATAATTTATTTTGAGGATAACGCTGCCGAATAGAAGTAGTATTCGAAGGCTTCTCTCGAAAGTTTCGACCGTTCCGCACTTATATAATCGACACCGATTAAACTTCATTGGCATCGCTTTCATTCTCTTACACATAGCATTGCGCTTTATATCACTGCTGTATTCTAGCTTGATATCGGAGTTATTAGTTCGTAAGTTAATTAGTTACGATACGAGCGGTGATATAATGCGGAAGCGACCGATCCATAATAACATCTACCTTTCATCTCGAGGCTTGGTTAACTGTTAACGTGCCATTCGTCGTTCACAGACGGGGTTCAATGTTATTCATTTATTGACGAGTAATCGATCATTATGACAATGTTTTCGTCGAAATTAAACCAGTTTTAATACATATTGAAAACTTTTCTTTTCTAATTGATGTTTAAAAATTCCCATAAATTTCTAAAGATTTTTTTTTACTTCAGAGGAACTGAAGTTTTATTTGTTTTTCGATTAATTGTTGTTTTGTGTTTGCCTCACTTAATTTACTTACTTATTTCGCTGGCTCAGCGATCTGATGATGGATCTAGCCTTCATATATCAAATTTATAAATTCTATAAACTATAAATTTAATCATAGACCCGTTTAATCTAAGTGTAAAACTTAACTTGGTGATTGTAAGTAAAAATTTGTTCTTTTTTTCATAGTAAATATACAAAACTATTAAAACTGGTTTAGTTTTGGAGACCTGTATTCGCCGGGGCACAAATGAAGGGTTTGTATTTTTAAAGGGTCTAAGTGCCAATTTTGACATATAGAAAAAAAAACAAAAAACGTAATCATACAAACCATTTACTGACACATTCGGCACTTACGGCCATATTCACAAACGTTACTATGCGTCGCGCGTACGCACAGGCACCCAAAAACCTATAGGATTTTGGGCAGTGCGTCCGCGTGTCGCATAGTAACGTTTGTGAATACGGCCGTTAGACCCTTTAGTCTTCCAACCCTTCAAACGTCTCGCATATCTCTGGATGCGGCAGACGTTAGTCCCCGGCGAGTGCGCGCGCGCTGGTACGCTGACGTGTGTCCGTCCGTAGGGGCGGCTGCCGCGCGGGCGGGCTGACGCCGGCGGGCGGCTGCGGGCGCGGCTCGGGCGGCGCGGGCTCGCCGGGCAGCTGCGGCGCGGCGTCGCCCGCGCACGCCGGCTCCGCGCCGCCCTCCGCCGGGCCACCGCCGCCCGACGGCGACGCCGCCGACCACCACCACCTCAACCAGGTACATACTATACTATATAAAACAGGTTCCAACATGTCCGGTTTCCGAACTTAAAAAATAGGATGTCATCTCATGGGTGCCGTAGAAGTTGGCTAAAGGAATATCAGGTAACGGGCACCAGTGTTTATTTGAGTACAAATCCTGCTGCTTGGTTTACTGAGGCAAATCTTTCCAAGTGACAATAGTTACCTATGAATAAGCCTATGACCAGCATTACATTATGGGGATATCCACAGGATAATGATGATGAGCGATCGCCTGCCCAGCGTGGCGATTTTGGGTATATCCTCCAGACGTTTGTCCTAAGTGGCGAACAACTAGAGAGGTCTATGTGTAATAGGCTGATGATGAATGACCATGAGATCACAAAGTGCCCTCATTTGACAGTAATTCTAAACGCTTTTATTTAACAAAAATGACTGATTTTCTTTGATTAGTCCGTTCGTCAATTGTTTACCATTATTTATGAGAAGCAACAAAGATCCCGTCTCTGAAAGAGCAATAGATTAACGAGGTACTTTGTACGCAGAGCGGCGGAGCCATGCCGACCACTCTGCACACGCCGGCGCCCACGCCCGACCCGCACGCGCCGCCCACGCCCGCGCCCCCCTCCGCACCGCCGCCCAAGCACTACGCACAGGTATATAACACTTCATACTATACTAGCTGCAGCTAGCAGCTCTTCCCTAGTGAATATTCGTTAATCTTAACATCATAGCCATGTTTTAATCTAATGTATAAGCCATATTATATTAAAGTTTCAATACAGTCCGTTCAACAGTTATTTCGTGAGTTCATATAAGGATTTGTAAGAATGGATCTCAGAAGGTCTTTGAACGTCTCATCCATTTATCTATTTGTAATATTTTTAAGATTAATCTACGATTGAAACAACCGTTACGACTACTATACCGAATAATGATTCTAACAACTTCTTCAAAGTGGTCAAAGTCAAAGTCAAAATAATCTTTATTTGTGTAGGTTTTTATGAAAAACACTTACAAATCGTCGAAGCTACCAAGGTCGGAAGAGAGTTCTTTAGTGTGGTGGGCAGCGGCTCAGCTCAGCCTCTGGCATTGCAGAATCGATGCTATGAGCGGTGGTAATCATTTAAGAATAGTCAGCCGCTTCCTACAGTAACGAGAATGTCTTCGAGGTAGATGGCAAAAGGTGGATGCAAGCAGTCCGAGATTGATTAAAATGGCGAATAATTGCAGTGGCTTATGTCCGGGGTGGGGACTGCGAGACGCTGATGATGGGATGGGATAAGGCTGTTGTTGATACAAATGTTTTATAGTTATTTATGTGTGTTGTGAGTATTAAGTGTGAATGTTCGTGTGTCGCAGGGCGAGTCCCCGCTGGGCGGCGCGGCGGGCGGCGCGGCGTGCGGCGGTGCCCCGGAGGCGGCGGCGCGGCGGCCGGCGCTGGCCAGCCCCGAGCGCCGCCTCGACCCGCTGGAGGACGAGCACTCGCTGCACATGCTCTACGACTACACCACCGTGCTCGCCTGGTCAGTATGACGCACCCGACACCCGAACGCTAGACTGAGGCTAAGGGTGGTTTTATACTCACGCTTTCGTGCGCGCGGTTGAACCGCGTCACGCCCCCCCGCGTTCTTAACTCTTGACTCGTTTAACATCAGTTTCGAGCGGGTCATTCATTCGTTGACGGGCAGCGCTTACTGACCGCGCGGGCGTACACGTAACTATAATCACCCTAAACGATGGCGATGAGAATCTAACCGGCATTTAAGCCGAGTTCTCACAGTATATTTGTTTACACAAAGTAATAAAGACTAAAGAACTGTAAATGCAACATGTACATATGTAACTACCGGAAAATCAACCCCTGTGCAGCAGGGCATTCAGCCTCACTGTAACTACCGTGAGATCTATTTGTGTGCAGTGAAGGTCTATTTGCAACAACAACTGTTCAACTGATGTCAAATTTGAAAGCTTTCTGATTTCCATGTGAACTATAGAAGATGCGAGTAACTACACGGACATCCTACTTTAGTATATAGTAGGCGTGAATCTTTAGGCTCGCAATATAATTATGTCTACGGTCGCAGCAATATCAATTAAGCTTGATGAATGTTGTGTTCAATGGTAGCCTACAATCATTTTGATATCCATTCTTATGACTATGAAATAAAGTGCCCCTTGCGCTTCCAATGAGGCGAGGGGAAGTCAATACGCTGATTGCGGAGTCAATAAATAGAAAAGGTTGTTAAACGGCTTACATTCCTTCGTTTCTACCACAAGGCAAATCAACCTCATCATCATCAGCGTATCGCTGTCCTCTCCAGTTGTTCGCCACTTAGGGCAAACATCTGGAAGATATACCCATAATCGCCACGCTGGGCAGGCGGGTTGGCGATCGCTAGTATGTATATCTAACCGATGCCTGTTGGTTCAACGCAGGCTGGAGCACCCGGTGAAGCGGTTCAAGAGCGAGCAGAGCCCGTTCCGCGAGGAGCTGGCGCTGGGCGCGGCGCTGGGCGCGGACCTGTACGCCGGCCACGACCACACGCGCATGGCCGCCATGCCCGCGCCCGACCCGCGCCGCGTCGACATCAAGCAGGAGCAGGTGAGTGCCAACACGCCACACGATCGACGCTTACATTTAAACGTTCTGATAACACAAGAATTGATAATATGAAAGTATTTAATAACAGAATCCGATTACAAACACTCATTCAACCAGAGAGAGAAAAAGTAATAATCGGCGGGAGCTCTATGACAGCTGTCAGTGTCACCGTTACGTCAAACTTCAACTGTCAACATTAGTGCGGTGACTCTTGAGCGTGGCGAATAGTGCTGTGCCGCAGCTGTTGATTATTCTCCTCTAACAATACTTAATATGATTAACATATTACCACTCCACTACGTTGCGCATTCGAGTAAGAACATGTATTGCGAAGGAGAAATGGCAAAGCTTTGACGTATGAACTGAATTTTATCTATGGTCCTTCGCGCCGGATTGTGGCGCATCTATATAATGGACAGCCGATATCTATGCTTGATATCGAAAATCGGCAGTTTTATTCTTTTGAAACGTTTCTTATTCAAAAGTAGCTTAATAAAAAATAACATACTACCTTTTTTTGACACTTTTTTTTTGTTTTCTTTCGCGTCCGAAAGCTTTAGAACCGTTGAGCGGTCCTCTGTCTAATAAATATCTCTTGACACACATAAAATAGTAACTTTTTACTCAATGAAATCGTACTATTTTCGTCCCTTGTGTGTTCTAGGAAGACGTAAAGGAATACAAGAACCTATTCACGTCGGACGGCCTCTGTCCGACGCTGAAGGACCTGGAGCAGATATTCGACAACTCGGACGACGCGGCCAGCGGCGATGAGACGGTAAGACTTGTGAGTGTGCACCCTTATTTATTCTCCTTATATGTTTATCTTCCCTTGTGATGGTTTCAATTAACATACATTATAAAGAACAATAAAAAAGCATCAAAAAGCGTTTTGTTTGAACTTACCGAAACAAGATGGCCTAAACACTTGTAAAGAAAATTACAGTGATCAATATTACTTTAAAATTTAGTTATCAGTAAACGCTATTAAACTATTAACATTGGATGGGCTGAGTTTAAAAAAGATTTCTATGTGTGATAGTTTGGTGATGGATTTTATTACATTTTGGTATCGCCTACAAGATTGAGGTGAGCTTTTCTGGTGATTTGTTCTTTTGCCTAAGATATAGCGCGAAGAGGTATCTCGCGGGCTAAAATGGCATTCATATCTTGACGAGAAAGTTGGTTTGGTTATTTGTTTGTTTCCGTAACGACACTTGGGCTACATTTCGAATCCGATGGTAGAGTGATTTATAACACGCTTTTAATAGGTCGTTTTGACGATTTTAAGCCCTTGTTTCAAGTCTATATGAATAATGAATATACATATATTTTTAACTTTCACTTTGAAAGAGAAATAGTTCGTTGCGTTTAGTATTAAAAACGATTTAGTCTTAAAACAATAACTCTCTACAGCTGCAAGTACAAACACCGCCGGACTCCAACAAGTCGGCGGAGGAGTCACGGTGCGCCGGGCGCTGCGTGAGGGCAGAAGAGCTGAGCAAGATGTTCCCGACGCCGCCCAGCATGGAGGCGCACGCGCAGCCCTCGCCCGGCTTCAGCCTGCCCGACGACACGCCGCAGCCGCACCACCACGCGCACCACCCCGGCGGCAGCCCGCCGCCCGACCCCATTGAGGTACGTACAACGAGCCGACAGCTGAGCGAGATGTTCCCGACGCCGCCCAGCATGGAGGCGCACGCGCAGCCCTCGCCCGGCTTCAGCCTGCCCGACGACACGCCGCAGCCGCACCACCACGCGCACCACCCCGGCGGCAGCCCGCCGCCCGACCCCATTGAGGTACGTACAACGAGCCGACAGCTGAGCGAGATGTTCCCGACGCCGCCCAGCATGGAGGCGCACGCGCAGCCCTCGCCCGGCTTCAGCCTGCCCGACGACACGCCGCAGCCGCACCACCACGCGCACCACCCCGGCGGCAGCCCGCCGCCCGACCCCATTGAGGTACGTACAACGAGCCGACAGCTGAGCGAGATGTTCCCGACGCCGCCCAGCATGGAGGCGCACGCGCAGCCCTCGCCCGGCTTCAGCCTGCCCGACGACACGCCGCAGCCGCACCACCACGCGCACCACCCCGGCGGCAGCCCGCCGCCCGACCCCATTGAGGTACGTACAACGAGCCGACAGCTGAGCGAGATGTTCCCGACGCCGCCCAGCATGGAGGCGCACGCGCAGCCCTCGCCCGGCTTCAGCCTGCCCGACGACACGCCGCAGCCGCACCACCACGCGCACCACCCCGGCGGCAGCCCGCCGCCCGACCCCATTGAGGTACGTACAACGAGCCGACAGCTGAGCGAGATGTTCCCGACGCCGCCCAGCATGGAGGCGCACGCGCAGCCCTCGCCCGGCTTCAGCCTGCCTGACAACTATGTATTTACTATTTACAAAAAAAAGTATCTAAGTTTATCTAAGTAAGCGACTGGCTCGATGGCCCATTTGATAGTGACCACTTCCTTCTGAACCAAGGGTCGTGGGTTCGATCCCCGCACAGTACAAATATTTGTGCGCATGAATACGTCTGTTTGTATTGGTGGGTGTTTTATATGGTATAGTATGTATTTATTTACACAAATTTTTTTTATCTAAGTAAGTTTATCAGTTGTCTATTACCCATAGTACAAGTTTTGGCTTAGTTTGGGAATAGATGGCGTGGTGCGTCGTTTCTTCAAATTATTTTAAAATGTCGTACGTCATTTGTCTCAGGACTGGTCGTACGTGTTCAAACCGCCGACGGTGTACAAGTACGTCGGGTCGTCCAAGTATGCGCCGCTGACGACGCTGCCGAGCCAGCTGCTGCCGCCGGTGACGCTGCCGGCCAACTCCGTGTACCGGCCGCGCTGGCAGCACGCCGCGCCGCCCGCCGCCGACGCAGACGCGACGCCCGAGCAGCCGCCGCCGGACACCAGGACAGGTCAGGCGGACATACTTATCTTAATTTCGGTAATGAGACTGTGATCTCGCTAAGTAAGGTGCTCTCCCAGTCTGGGAGGCGCGAGTCCTACCAAGACGAAACTTATTTAGAATGCTATCGACACGAAAAGTATACGTTCTATGAGTTCTGCCGCCCTATAAAATATAAAGCCGTAGGTCACTAAAAAGCCGTTAAGCCCAATTGACTTCTTATGGCTAAACGGCTTTTTTTGTGATGGGACGAGAGTTATATAGGGATGATTCCAGGGTCAAAAGAATTACATTATATTTAGTCCGTATTTTAGATTATAAAAATATATTGGACACGTATTTTTCCTTTTTTCATTTAAACAAAAAATAACAAAGATTCAAGGCATCAAAATATAGGAGTCTATGACGTCACTCATTTGCGAAAAGGTCGCAAAATCTGACGTCACGCGTAATTTTAATGGGCTATCTCTGTGTTTTTTTTGGTCTAATATACAAATGATAAAATGCGTGTCTTTTATTTTTTAACAATCTAAAAGACGGACTAATTACTTTATTTCGGCACCATGCCCATTATATGTATTAGACTTTAAGATATATGTTTTGCAGGCGTAAAGCGAAGCGCGTCGCCCATCAGCGAGCCGCGCGAGCCGCGGCGGACGCGCGCGGAGGCGGGCGGCGCCACGCCGGGCGCGGCCAGCGCGACCAGTGCGGGCGCGGCCGCGTCGCCCGCGCCCGCGCCGCCCGCCAGCCCGGCCGCCGAGCCGCGCCGCGCCGTCGCCGCGTGCCCGCTGCTCGTCAACGTGCTGCTCGCCGACACCGTGCTCAACGTGTTCCGCGACCACAACTTCGACAGCTGCACGCTGTGCGTCTGCAACGCTGGGCCCAAGGTTATTTGCACTCTTTTACCCATAAAAAGCTTTGTTTAACAGCACAGTGGCCCTCACGTCAACTGATGAAAACGGAAAGAGAAGCCCAAGTCATTGCCACACACAACGGACAAGTATCTGAGTTGTTCGGCTGTCGGTTGAAAACCGTGTCGCGGCCCACAAGATAACCCTAAAGAAAAACAACGCAATCAAAATTTACATGTGTTGGTAGTAACCATCCAAGCGCCTAATTCTACCACAGCACAGGTGTGTGAGAAGCTAAAATCTCAAAAAGTCCTGGATTCTACCCTTATCATACCCACAGGGAATTTTTATCCATACTGCACAGATAATAAATTTTTGATGTTGATGATGCTTTGCACGCGAGGTTCCTGTTACAAAGGAAAGTGGTAGTGCATTAGCAATGGAGAAAGAAGTAAAAGAAGGAGTTGCCAGTTGTACATAAGTGCTTGCGTAACCAACCAACCAAAGTGTCATAACATAATCTACGCAGCGTTTCCCGGACATTGTTATTAGACAATAACCTTTGTTACTCAGGTGGTGGGCAACATCCGCGGCGCGGACGCGGCTACGTACCTGACGGGCTGCGCGGGCGTGGGCGGCGGCTGGGACGACGAGGCCGGCTCGCCCGGCGCGCCCGACGACGAGCCCTCGCGCTGCACCTGCGGCTTCAGCGCCATCGTCAACCGCCGGCTGGCGCATCGCGCTGGACTTTTCTACGAGGTACGTGACATGACAATAATAGATTATTGTCATCTGGCTCGAAGGACCGTAATAGTTCGTCTGTAGTAAGTAGTGATCAGTAGGCCGAAATGGTTTACCGAAGTTTCGAACCATTAAGAAACTATTCAGACAATAACATCTTATGATTCTTCTTCTATAGATGGTGTCAGATAGGCATCCGTTTGGAAAAACCATTCGACGCGATCATTTTTCGGAAGGTGATGGTTATCCGGCTCGAAGGATCTTTAGACAACCTCGTTCTTTTGTAAAAAAATGTATTTAAGTATATGCCCCACCCGACTACGACACCATCCTCCCCCCTCCCTCGCCGCATAACCTAAGTCGTAGACGCGCCAAATCGCGCGGCTCCTGTATAACGAGTAACAGCACCGGGAGTAGAACCCGGAGAAGCAGCCGGGACAAAGATACCTCTCAAGACCTCGTAGGACCTCTCAAGACCCCGTATGTGTATGTTTATCTGGCAAGAATTAGAGAAGGCTTTACGCGATGGGTTTTCCATAGGTGACAGCTATCCGGTTCGAAGGACCATTTTCGACGATGTACCGAGTTTGTGGTAGGCAAACTTGTCTGACCTGTATGCGTTGTGTTGTGTGTCGTCAGGACGAGATGGAGATCACGGGTATCGCGCCGGAGCCGGGGGGAGGCGTCGTCGGCGAGGGCGGCGGCGGGCGCGGCGCGCGGCTGGCGGAGGTGGCGGGCGTCGTGGCCATGCAGTGCGCGGGCCCGGGCGGCGGCAGCACCTCCGCGCTGGCCCGCGCCGCGCAGCGCGCCGCGCAGCCGCCGCCGCCCGACGAACTACGGCTCAACCTGCTCGAGTGAGTACATGACGCCGCGCTCTGCACTCGCGGACAACGAGGGCCAACCTGCTTGAGTGAGTGACGCACACCAAGCGTCACGCAGCGTCACAGTGCGGGCCCAACCTGCTCGAGTGGGTGACGCACATCAAGCATCACACTGCGGGCCCAACCTGCTCGATTACTTGCCCGTGGTCATAACAACTTGGGCTTCTCTTTCGCTTCCCATCAGGCGTAGGGAAACTATTATGTCAAGATACTATAAAAAAACTGTCGAAAGATTGAACTGTAGCATAATGTTAACAATTTAACTTAAATTTTTCGATAGATTGTAATTTGGGTGCTATAGTTCTTAATTAAAAACTGTTCACCCCCTCGACTAGTCATGGTGCTTTGTTTAGCAACATAGGCACTGTGTGACCACAGTGCAATGTGACTATTATGTTTAACATGTGTGTGTGTGCGCAGATACAGCGACGGCGGCGCGTGCGCGGCGCGCGCGCTGCGGGCGGCGTGCGGCGCGGCGGGCGGCGCGGCCGTGCACCGCTGGCCCTTCATCGGCGCACGCGCGCCGCGCTCCTCCCGCGACGTCGTCAGGTGAGCGCTCACCAGCGTCTACTACACAATCTATGCACAATGCAATGAGAGTCCAGCGGGCATATCCATAAATGCGTTTGAATTCGGAACGGTCTCCAAAAGAAACGCACGCACGTTTATAAAAATTTTACATTAGTCTTGTTCAGTCCGACAAGGTTATTTTGAGGTGTGGTCTATGTTGACATGAAGATGTTGACGTAAAACTAAAATATCAAAAATCGAAGCCAATTTTGTATGAGGACTTTGAGGACAGACATTCGTTCCACTTTCGGTCATGTGCAGAAATATTCCAATTTCAATGACGTTTATTCAAAGTTGGATTGGAGAGCACAGGACTGTTCACAGGACAACCGATCAACAACCGATGACAACTGATCTTCGGTAACCGAATAAGGCCGCTTCCGCCCGAGTTTTCGTGGGAGCTCTTTCTGTCCACTTAGCGAATTGTTTTGCTGGGTGAACGTGAATTGCAGTCAAACACAAACCCATTTCGAAAGCCTGCCGAACGCAATATGACTGCTGGAACCGCGTTATATATTATTGCCGCCTTCACATATTGCATACATTGTGCAGATTGATGCGCCGCCTGCGGCCGCTGCTGCAGGACGCGATCCAGAAGCGCTGCTGCGGCGCGCGCATGTGGGACGGCGTGACGGGCCCGCTCACGTGGCGGCAGTTCCACCGCCTCGCCGGCCGCGGCAACGAGGACCTCTGCGAGCCGCAGGTACATTTGCTACACTTGTTTACTTTCATTGATGGCTACTCGAATGCACTGGAAAGGCCAACTGTAAGAGAAGCATGGCGGCGCGTTGGAAAGCTTGCTACCAAAACCTGAAATGACGACTACTTTTATTGTCCTGTGTCACTATAGCACATGTCCACGAGGTTTCCGGATTTAGAATTGAACCACCCCATCTCATCCCGAGGGTACCGTAGAAGACTAAGGAAATCTCAGGATAATGAAAATGAAAAATATCTTTATTGAAATGGGCAGCAGTGTTTACCTGGCTACAAATAAAACCTACTGTGGTCACCAACTCACTTGCCAAGCGTAATATCAATGTCTTGGCCGTGGCTTATGTCCTGGACGTTTGCAGGCTGATGATGATGTATTACAATGATGTGTTATGTTGTATAGCCGGTGCCGCCGCTGCTGGTGGGGCACGACCGCGACTGGGTGTCGCTGTCGCCGTACGCGCTGCGGCACTGGGAGCGGCTGTCGCTGGAGCCGTACGCGTACGCGCGCGACGTGGCGTACGTGGTGCTGGCGGCCGACGGCGACGCGCTGGCCGAGCCGCTGCGCGCCTTCTTCCGCGAGCTGTCCGCCGCCTACGAGGCCTGCCGCCTGGGCCGCCACCGGCCGCTGCCCGCCGCCCGCCACGCGCGCGACGGCATCTACCGCATCGCGCCCGACCCGCGCGACAGACAGGTACACACATACATACATAGATATACTGCTCAATTGCTTGGTCAAGGAAACTTACCTCGAGGCTAGATTTCCTTGCCCAAGCTGTATCTCCAGAGTTTCTTTGGTACCGGGTTACTTGTTTTCAGGACATTTAAATTACGACCTGGTGCACTCTGGCCCGCAGGGTCGGTCTATGTATGTACGACATATACGACGAGATCAGAACCAACCCGCTTTAGTTTTCGCAAGCACTTTAAATCTTTTTCTATTACTAATTATAAACGAAATTCAATTTAGGAAACGACCTTTTATAAACCTGTCTCGGTGTTGGTGCTATCTTCAGTTAAAGTCCTGATACGCTCGTGGTTAGGAGAAACGTGAAATTAACATTAGTGTCGATCGCAGGACGAGTGGGTGACGGACGGTCCGGGCGGGCGGCTGGGCTCGTACCTGCGCGCGTACGCGGAGGCGCTGCGCTCCACGCTGCTGCCGCTGCTGGCCGCCGCCAGCCTGGAGCGAGCGGCCGGCGCGCCGCCCGCGCGCGCCGCGTCGCCCATGCCGCCCACGCCCACGCCCATGCGCCCGCCCTCCACGCCCGAGCCCAGCAGCCAGAGCGACGCGGAGGACGCCGCCGCCGGATCTGGTAACTAACATTTTTCACTATCTGCATTTTTTTTTCATCGGAAATGTCTTTCGCATCCAGCAGCGCTCAAAAAAGATTGTGGGCACACCTACCCATCAATACGGATGATGACAAGGTATGAAAATGAAGAAAATAATTAGTCCGTCTCTTAGATAATAAAAAAATATAAGACCCGTATTTTTTGTTTTGTCGAAATAACAAGAAAATACTTAGATATAGCGCATTAAAGTTACGGAGTGGGGGCTAACTACGTCACGTTAGAGTATATTTTGTACTCTAACGTGACGTCATGTGACATTTAAAATCAATGTATCTTCGTAAGTTTTTGAACAAGAGGCAAAATAAAAAATACGAATCCAATATTTTTCATTAATCTATCTGATGGACATTAAATTATTTTTTAGTCATCATCCCAATTCTTTTAAAGCTTATTATCATCATCCTATCGATCTCAATAAATCGTAGAAATGTGACGTCACAAGTCTATTAAAATTGTGGGCATGCCCATCGTGCCTACAACGGTCGATCCGCGCCTGTTACGTATACACTAGGTTAGGGTTACTAAACTTGACCCACGCACCCTTGTATAATTTCTCAAATGATCGACACATCCGGCAGGACTTGGTTTCCGTCGGATCAGTATTGCTCATAGATTGTCTGTGGTTTGTTGCAGGCACGAACCCCCGCTGGTCGGGCGCGAGCGCAGCGGGCGGGGGCGGCGGCAGCGCGGGCTCGGGCGGCAGCTCGTGGGGCGGCGCGGAGGAGGGCGGCGCGGCGGCGCTGGTGCTGTACCTGGTGGAGCCGCCCGCGGCGCAGGCGCACCGCCCCGCCGCGCTGCACGCGCTGCTGCGCCTGGCCGCGCGCGCGCACCACCACCTCGCGCACCACAACCCGCTCATCAAGGTGCGCTACTAACGCATACACATATACACATACGCGGCGGCGCTGGTGCTGTACCTGGTGGAGCCGCCCGCGGCGCAGGCGCACCGCCCCGCCGCGCTGCACGCGCTGCTGCGCCTGGCCGCGCGCGCGCACCACCACCTCGCGCACCACAACCCGCTCATCAAGGTGCGCTACTAACGCATACACATATACACATACGCGGCGGCGCTGGTGCTGTACCTGGTGGAGCCGCCCGCGGCGCAGGCGCACCGCCCCGCCGCGCTGCACGCGCTGCTGCGCCTGGCCGCGCGCGCGCACCACCACCTCGCGCACCACAACCCGCTCATCAAGGTGCGCTACTAACGCATACACATATACACATACGCGGCGGCGCTGGTGCTGTACCTGGTGGAGCCGCCCGCGGCGCAGGCGCACCGCCCCGCCGCGCTGCACGCGCTGCTGCGCCTGGCCGCGCGCGCGCACCACCACCTCGCGCACCACAACCCGCTCATCAAGGTGCGCTACTAACGCATACACATATACACATACGCGGCGGCGCTGGTGCTGTACCTGGTGGAGCCGCCCGCGGCGCAGGCGCACCGCCCCAATGCGTAAAGAATAAGGATGTTATGATCGATCATGCATTATTCATTCATTCACTTATTCCACTAAAGAAATTTCTAGTCCAGGTTCTTTCGTAGTAGATCGTTTTAAATAAAACATCAGGGCATAACCGAACTGACGGCGGTGTTCTCCGGCAGATAATCTCGCTGGAGGGCGTGTGCGAGGCGTGGGGGCTGGGCGTGCCGGGCGGCGCGCTGGCGGCCACGGCGGGCGGCGGCGTGTGCGCGGCGGCGGGCGGCGGCGCGGAGGCGCGCGCGCTGGCCTTCAGCGTGTTCTGCGGCGCGCGCCGCCAGCTGGCGCACGAGCCCACCGGCAAGTCGCTCACCGGCTTCGGCACGCACGCCGACGCCAACCTCTTCCTCAACAACAAGGACGTGAGTACCGCACGACCCTACCCTACCTACATACTGTTAGAGGAGAATAATCAACAGCTGCGGCACAGCACTATTCGCCACGCTCAAGAGTCACCGCACTAACGTTGACAGTTGAAGTTTGACGTAACGGTGACACTGACAGCTGTCATCGAGTTCCCGCGGATGATTACTTTTCTCTCTCTCTGGTTGAATGAGTGTTTGTGATTGGATTGTGTAAATAAATACTTCCAGATTATCAATTCTTGTGTTAAAAATACATACTACGCTTACACAAATAAAATGTAAACAAAAATAAAAATAAAATGTAAAAAGAAAGTGTTAACAAAAATAATTTAAAAAAATCGAATGTTTGTGGAATAATTGATTAATTTTTCTAAATTAAACTAAAGTTGAATTGAAAAAAATGAAATGAGCCCCTCATAACCAGGATGTCCTGTACCTTCCCCAATGAATGCGTAAAAAAATTGCAGTTGAAAAAAAAACAATGACAATGACTCGCACAACGCATTACGCGTTTACCTTTATAATGCGAACAGCTAAACTATGGAACTGCATGCTGGGATTCTTGTTCCTTGAATCTTTCAATGTTCAGGAGTAAATCAGATTTTAAGTTGTTCAATGAGTTCAATAAAATAAAAATATTAATTCATACTGTTCCTGTACTACTATTTCAAAACGAAACGTATTAAATAAAACATTATGTTCCCAGGAAAAAAACCGAGCACCGTACAAGCTATTCTCGCCCGCGTGGGTGCTCGCGCCGCCGCGGGCGCTGAAGGAGGTGGCGGAGACGTGGGGCCAGGCGTGCGGCGAGCAGGGCGCCGTGCTGTTCCTGTCCTACTGCCTGTCGCACGACCAGCGCTGGCTGCTGGGCGCCGCCACCGACGCGCGCGGGGAGCTGCTCGACACCGTCGCCATCAACATACACGTGCCGCCGCGGTCAGTATACTACCGAGACACGACTGACATTAGCGCCACCCGCTAAGGGAGTCTTGCGGTCGGATGCCTCGTCGTTACCTTAGCTACGCCTGTGTAATTTTTATGTAAGCATGCGCGCCGCCATTATCTTCGACACCGCGCGAACATCCACGCTCAGTTCAGCCCCGCCGATTTCTCCAAAGCGTTGCGGTATGGCAAAACGTGGGATAACTGTTTGGTAATATGGGATGAGCGTGATAGTCTCGTGGTATGGTAGAGACGAGTGACATAATATACCCCCGAAACAAGGGGTGAGTCTCGCATGGCGAAACATGAGTAGGATAAGTTGTCACGATAATTTTGTGGTATGGCGAGATAATCGAGAGAAAATGTCCCTAGTCTCCCGGTATGGCGATACAAACCAGATGAAAATATGTCTCTTGATAATCTCGCGTTATCACGAGACGACCTCGTGGTAAGGCGAGAAGTTTCAATATTCTCGTGATATGATTTCTCAAGCTACATTTAAATACGATATTGCAGATTTCGCTGATCAGTTTGTTGCCTTTTCGTTGTATTAAAAACCATAATATAAAGTAACGTTTGATATTCGCAGATCACGGCGGAGGCGGTGTGGGCCGGCGCGGCGGCTGGGGCTGAAGAAGCTGATGGATTTTACGCTCGGCGTCATGTCGCAGGCGGCGCAGCCCTGGCGGCTGGTCGTCGGCCGCGTGGGCCGCATCGGCCACGGGGAGCTGAAAGGTCAGTGAACGATACTGAATTTCACTTTGAAAACACTCGATCGATAGCTTATTTGATGAAAAGACTGCTATGCACTTTGCCTAGTAAATTTTTGGTGATGAGAAAAACTCATTTCACTGCAAGTGGTTTTAATTGCAGCTCCTCAAAATTTTTAAATACTTGACATAACATGAATGAATATATGACCGAACGTATGAACGAATGTGTGAATGAAGTATGAACGAATGCACGAATTAATGTATGAAACAGTCCTGTCAATGTTATAACACTCGAACATTTCTTTTTTAATTTATCATAAACAAACTGTCATAATTTAACCAATTCAATATTATTACTTTTATCAATTTATCTATTCTGAATATTGCCAGATGATGTTAAACACTGTTAATTAGAGAGAGACGTCATTGGTAATAATCGGTGGGAACTCGACGTCAACTGTTAGTCAGTGCTAGTGCTATCTATCTATGAATAGGGTAGTCTTCCGTTGATTCTATTTTGTCCTCCAATAATATGGACGAAGTGTAATCTAGCGTCTTCTCCGTGTCACACGCAGGATGGAGCTGGCTGCTGTCGCGCAAGAACCTCGTGCGCGCGTCGTCGATGCTGCGCGAGATCTGCGGCAGCTGCAGCGTGCTGTACCCGGGCGGCACGCCGTGCATCGTGTCGGCGTGCCTGGTGTCCACCGAGCCGGACTCGTGCCTGCGGCTGATGGCGGACCGGTTCACGCCCGACGAGCGCTTCAGCCAGGCCTCCATCCAGTCGCACCTGCACACGCCGCGCGACGTCAGCGCCACGCACATCCTCGTCTTCCCCACCTCAGCCACCACGCAGGTATGTTATTGACGTATTGGAAACCGTCGATGCTGGCCCACAGCGCTTAACGCAGCGCCGGTATTAGAACTATCAGCGCCCTGGGAGAACTTTATACACAGCCCACCCCTTTGCATTAAAGAAGGTTACTCAGAGTTTTTCGTTCTGAGGCATTGTATAAACTCTAGCGGAACATGTCTCGTCACTCGGCTAACGTGTACCCATTCTTTCTACAGTCAAACCCAATGCCGTTCGAGCAACCGATGGTGAACGGCGTCGAGAACGACATGATGTTCCTCGACGTGGACATGGTCGACGAGGACATGGGCGAGGACAACATGGCGGACCTGCTGATCGGCGACATGTTCAACAACATGTGGCCGCAGGGCAGCCCGCGCAACTCGCCGCGCCGCAACGAGCACGACCCCGGCGACGAGCCCAGCCACGACCCCGCGCACACCGCGCACCACTACCTGCACGCCGCCGACCCGGCCGAGGTGAGCCACGCCCCGCCGCTAGCAACGGTGACGCCGCTAGTAGTCAGTGAGCGACGAGCCCAGCCACGACCCCGCGCACACCGCGCACCACTACCTGCACGCCGCCGACCCGGCCGAGGTGAGCCACGCCCCGCCGCTAGCAACGGTGACGCCGCTAGTAGTCAGTGAGCGACGAGCCCAGCCACGACCCCGCGCACACCGCGCACCACTACCTGCACGCCGCCGACCCGGCCGAGGTGAGCCACGCCCCGCCGCTAGCAACGGTGACGCCGCTAGTAGTCAGTGAGCGACGAGCCCAGCCACGACCCCGCGCACACCGCGCACCACTACCTGCACGCCGCCGACCCGGCCGAGGTGAGCCACGCCCCGCCGCTAGCAACGGTGACGCCGCTAGTAGTCAGTGAGCGACGAGCCCAGCCACGACCCCGCGCACACCGCGCACCACTACCTGCACGCCGCCGACCCGGCCGAGGTGAGCCACGCCCCGCCGCTAGCAACGGTGACGCCGCTAGTAGTCAGTGAGCGACGAGCCCAGCCACGACCCCGCGCACACCGCGCACCACTACCTGCACGCCGCCGACCCGGCCGAGGTGAGCCACGCCCCGCCGCTAGCAACGGTGACGCCGCTAGTAGTCAGTGAGCGACGAGCCCAGCCACGACCCCGCGCACACCGCGCACCACTACCTGCACGCCGCCGACCCGGCCGAGGTGAGCCACGCCCCGCCGCTAGCAACGGTGACGCCGCTAGTAGTCAGTGAGCGACGAGCCCAGCCACGACCCCGCGCACACCGCGCACCACTACCTGCACGCCGCCGACCCGGCCGAGGTGAGCCACGCCCCGCCGCTAGCAACGGTGACGCCGCTAGTAGTCAGTGAGCGACGAGCCCAGCCACGACCCCGCGCACACCGCGCACCACTACCTGCACGCCGCCGACCCGGCCGAGGTGAGCCACGCCCCGCCGCTAGCAACGGTGACGCCGCTAGTAGTCAGTGAGCGACGAGCCCAGCCACGACCCCGCGCACACCGCGCACCACTACCTGCACGCCGCCGACCCGGCCGAGGTGAGCCACGCCCCGCCGCTAGCAACGGTGGCGCCGCTAGTAGTCAGTGAGCGACGAGCCCAGCCACGACCCCGCGCACACCGCGCACCACTACCTGCACGCCGCCGACCCGGCCGAGGTGAGCCACGCCCCGCCGCTAGCAACGGTGACGCCGCTAGTAGTCAGTGAGCGACGAGCCCAGCCACGACCCCGCGCACACCGCGCACCACTACCTGCACGCCGCCGACCCGGCCGAGGTGAGCCACGCCCCGCCGCTAGCAACGGTGGCGCCGCTAGTAGTCAGTGAGCGACGAGCCCAGCCACGACCCCGCGCACACCGCGCACCACTACCTGCACGCCGCCGACCCGGCCGAGGTGAGCCACGCCCCGCCGCTAGCAACGGTGGCGCCGCTAGTAGTCAGTGAGCGACGAGCCCAGCCACGACCCCGCGCACACCGCGCACCACTACCTGCACGCCGCCGACCCGGCCGAGGTGAGCCACGCCCCGCCGCTAGCAACGGTGACGCCGTTAGCAATCCGTGGTCGCTACAAGCAATCGGCGGCCGCCACAGCAGTCGGTGGCCGTTACAATTTATAATTCACGTACGTCATGATGTATTCGTAAACGATGTGGATGTCCTCGATAATAATACCAGTGTCATGTTTCAATTTTAGCTTCAGTGGTAAGTGCCAGCGTTTTTACCGCCACCGATTAGATGTCATGAACACTTCCGATGCGAGTAGTTGGCAGGAGTTATATAACTGACGGCCTTATATAAGTGAGCCCCTCAGGCTAGGTGGAGTGACGATTTGCGCAGACTCCTGGCAAGTGCTGGATGCGGGAGGCCCAGGATCGAGTAAAGTGACTAACGACTGAAGATGCCTATTTTTTCTTTTTTTCTAAATGACTACGATGATGGCCAGGGCGGCCTTGTCATCATCACCGGACTGTTAAATGTCCGACTGATATAGGCTGACGATGATAATGATGAGGCAAATGCTCGCAGCTCTCAAGCTCTAATCGGTGTTGGTCTGCCTTGCGCAGGAGCAGGTGGGCACGGTGCTGCAGCAGCCGCTGGCGCTGGGCTACCTGGTGTCGACGGCGCCGCTGGGCGGCATGCCCGCGTGGTGGTGGGCGGGCTGCGCGCACCTGCGCGACGCGTGCCCCGCCTTCCTCAAGAACGCGCTGCACCTGCACGCCGGCAGCCTGCAGTGCGACGACGTGTACTCGCTGTCGCTGCGCCGCGACCACAACGCGCACCCGCTCGACAGCCAGCTCACCACCGACGTGCTCAGGTACCTACTCTTACCTTCTTCTTCTAAATAATTTCGGACCAGTATTCAGCCACGACCACGGCCACCAAATCGACCTAAGTGGTGAACGTTAGGAAAGGCTTATGTCCAGCAGTGGACTTACACGGGTTGATGATGATGATGATGATTCAGCTATACGAACCGCATCTCCTGCGCCCGACATAAGCTCATCGCGTGTGTAGAAGAAAAGGCATGCCGGGCAGGATGTAAGGTGAGCCATGGTTTGGAGGGTGAAACCACAAACGCAGGCCAGGTCAGACTCATCCGTAAATCCCCGTTTTCACCTGTTCTCCTTACTAATAATGTGTGTGTATTAATTCTATTTTAAAATAAATTCTTCATTGACTTTCTTAAAAAAAATGGCTAGACACTTTGCACTGCACTACATGATGATGCTATCATTATTACTATTGCCAGTGTGCGAGCTAGTATCCTGCTAACCGGTACCATGTCGCATTGCAGGTACGTGCTGGAGGGGTACAACGCGCTGTCGTGGCTGGCGCTGGACGGGAACACGCACGACCGCCGCTCGTGCCTGCCGCTGCACGTGCAGGTGCTCATGCAGCTGTACCACACCGCCGCCGCGCTCGGCTAGCGGGACTCGCCTCAGCCACGCGGGAGCAGGAGAACATAGCACGACCGCTGGAAATGACGGTGCTCTGAAGTAAAATACGTCTAAGCGAGGATCTATTCTATATCGCGATTGGCAAACCGTTGCCAATTTGACGCAAAATTTAAATTTTGACAGTTACTTTTCGAATATTTGACAATTCTCATCGGAATCTTAAATCTCTTTTACAATCCGGATTTGACATTTGAATCAACAATATCGTGTCGCTTCTAGTGTTCTAACGATATCTATGAAATGGAAATAGATTGCTATGAATTCTGAAAACGGGTTAAACTTTGACGACATTGGTTGCTATTTCAATTGATGCTGTCAAATACTTTATTGACAGCATCAATTGAAATCAAATCTAATGGATCCTTTGGAATGTAATCCGGCTTGACGCCTTCGTAGTATTTAATACGTTTTTCATTTATTTCCGAGCACCATCATTTCTTCCTATTGTATCTTTACCATCTGTGTCCAACCGTTGCGAGTGTAACAGACTCTGGTTTGCTGGTGTCTGCGGTGAAGAGCGACGCGTGCAGTGCGGCGAGGAGCCGGGCGCGCCGGGCGACTTGACTCCAGAATTATTTATTTGTATTATTTATTGTCCCCGGCGCGGCTCGGCCGGTACTTAGGTAAATTAAAGTAGGCTTGTTAAGGCTCGCGGGCCGTTCCGGTATTGGCATTTTATCCAAAGATTGAGTCGCATCGGCCGGTAGTTTTGTCTGTAATGTTCGACTGTGGGTACGAAGTTGATCTACCTGACGCTTCGGTCGCTACGAGTCGCCTCGGAACACCGAAATATCGTGAAAGGTTAAATGCTAAATGTTGGTCAATGCATATTTTGTATCAATTTGTACCTTAAATAGTATTGTAGGTAATGCTTCCGGGTGATTTGCATCGATCGGGCAGGTAAAATGGCTGGAGTGAATGTTACCACGAAGGAACCTGACAAATATCAATTGTTATTGTAAAAATTTAGGAAAATTTAAAGAGAGCTAGTTTGTAGGCCGGGAATACTAGTTCGCCATAGTTTGATACAACACGAAGGTCCAATTCGGCGCGTGAGATTACTTCTCATCGAGGGCATTTCATTTTCATTACCATACCGTTTCCCTTAGTGAGGAAACACTTCCATTGCAGTCTTTCGCTACGATACTTCCTGATCTCTATCTCCATTTGAAATTACCATGAACCTCATTTTGTGTAGACTAGCACTCATTTTATATTACTAACAGGGCATATTTTATCAAATACTTGCAACTTCTGTTGGCGTATACGCCGTATATGGAGTACTTTATGGCGTTGTATATTGAATCTACAGAAGCTGATCTGTAGATTTTATACTTTTAGCCTCCTGCAACCTTTCGGCTTTGTATCTATGTCAAGCTTCCTATTAAAATTTTAAGTTTACAAACATATTGACCACTGAAACTTCAGCTGCATAATAATTAGGTAACTACCTACTAAATTTGGTACACAGTTTTATCTCTCAATACAGATGTTTGATATCACTTTACACTACAAATTACAAATACATTCAGATATCGTTTTATATAATTATTATTTATTTTGATATAAATCATTCATACGTAATTACAACAAGAATATACATATACGCAAGAAATAGACAATTATGAAATATTGACAAAATATTTCACTTCCATTCATCGAGTCATCCTTTCTTTGCAAATAACACTATGAATGTGTTAGTGTTGTTGAACTATATTATAGCTATGTTATGGGAATTAACACCAAACTACTAGCTAGATGAATTTCACACTTTAGACATAATGTGTGGTAGATTGAAACATTCACAAATGTGTTTTATATAAAATTTATAGTTCAAAGTATGTGATGTTCCCTGCTCATACCAGTTTTTCAACATACCTTCTTCTAGCGGCATACCTACTGTAAAGATGTGTTTTACAAGCAACTGAAGTTATTTTATGTTTTACTTTAGCATAATAAAGCATTTATTTATTGACATTTTATATAAACTGACATTGTTCATTATTTTGGACCTTTTAATTAATAATTTATTTATTTAATTTTAATTAATATTTATTTATTAATATTTAATGATTGACACATGTCATTAATTTCCCGTTTTAACAGGATGCCATAGAAGAGAGTATGGCACTTATGACCATGTGACCCTCGTGAGCTCAACGATCATGTTGTCACAAGTTATCTATTGCAGTTGTAATATTACTAAATATTACGTTGTTGTGCTATATGTATAATGTAATATATAATAATTATTTTACGTTATATTGTAATAAACCGGTATGAATTACCAAAGGAGTTAGCTATGTGTAGTGTTTTTAGATATTTTAACCCAAATATTTGTAATAGGACTCGTTCCACAGACCATCTCGTTTCACAGGGTTCTCGTTTCATCTCGGCATCGCGTAGTTACGTTTTATCAACGTCGACATTTATTTTACTCATAAAAATGTATTATTTTTTATAAGCTTTTTTACTTTGAACATTTATATTGAAATTATTTCTATAATTTTTGAGTTCGATTTGTACTCGCGAATCATGTAGTTTTACAATTTAGCAACAATTATATTAGACAAATTGACCATTATAAATTAGCGCTTGAGTTATACTCTTGTACAGTTTTATACGAGGGAACAATAAGCTCAAAGTCGCAGCTCGCTTGCGACGCGTTCTAAATTATACAGCATTGCTAGAATATCTTATGATGACAAACAAAACTCCGCTCGGAAACTAATTAGTAACACCAATAGTTTACGTTTAGGTAAAATAGGATAAAGAGAGCCCCCTAGATCATGTTTGAAAGTAGCATTTGTATAATTAGACATTGTCGTTTTATAAAAATATAAATGGAGCCAACTGAAGCAGCAGCGATGTTGATTCACCGAATCTCCGACAGTTTAGTAGTTATATGAAATTTTCTATTTTAATATATTATTAAAGCGTAAGAGTAGGGAGGTGTGCCGTGAGACACGTGTAAATATGTCGACGCGATGTGGAGCGTGTGGTGATGTAGGACACTGGGCCGCGCGGGTCGCGTGGGCCTGCGCCGGCACCCGACAGGCGCCAACTGAACTGAGTAAACGTATCTAAACGACGATCGGTTAACAAAATGTAAATTCACGTTTTTGTTGCTTAGTGTCTAATTATTATTTTGTGTTTAGTGTGAGCGGCGCGTTACGCAGCAGCGGTCCGGCCGCGACTTAACTGAATTATGCCTAGTTGAATATGAAATGTTTTAAATGTGTTACAGCATTTGAGAATATTTAATGATGTTGTATATAGTTTATATTTTGTTTTGTAAAACGACATTTTGTACATAGGATCGACGTAATTATTTGCCCACATTGCCGATATAATGGAGCATGTTTTGAAGAAACCACTCGTAATATTTTGTACAGTTGTTAAGTGAGATTCGTAGTTGAATGAATTATTTTTAGGGTTTCGTTTTTGACCTCTTTTTGTTATTGTGAATTTGTCAATTTTTTTAGGGAATTGGGATTGTACTGTAAATAGACCACACCATTTTGTCATATATTAGTTGTAAGCGGTCAAATCTGATGATTGATGATTGTGGAAATCAAATTTTCTAAATAGAGCAATCATTGGAAATTCATAAAACAAAATTAGTGTAATACTTGATATTAATATAACTTTATAAATAACTGTGAAAATAGGTAATAATAATTATGAATAAAATATTACATATTTAAAAAGCGTTGTTTTATTTGATACTAGCTGCTGCTCGCGGCTCTGCCCGCGTGAATATTCGTTTATAACATAGCCTATGTGTTAATCTGATGTACAAACTATATTCCTGTAAAGTTTCATTAAAATCCGTTCAGTAGTTTTTGCGTGAAAGTGGAACAAACATTCATCCATCTATCCAAACAAACTTTCGCGTTTATAATATCATTTGATTTGATAAGCAGAAGTCATTATTTTATTATCATGATATCATACGGGTCTTGTTCAGTCTTAAGCAATAATATTGTAACAACTTTAGAATTTTGTCGCATTCAACTTGAACCTATTAATAAAATTTTTCTCGGTTCATGTTAAAATGTCATTTATTATTGTGTTGAGGACTTTAGTACCTACATTATTTTTATTGCTTTTGGATGTACCGTGATCAGTAGAGTATTGATTGAGTAGTTACCAAAATATATCTTACTTCATTACAGTAATGGAACAAATAGAGCGATCATCTCATGATGCTTGTCCCGTTTGGAATAGAAGTTCAGAAGGAGAGAGAATTACTAATATATTCATTGTGTCATTACCGAATGAGCCACCATCATCGGGCCAGAGCAATGGCATTTGTAGAATCATTATTAGACAGCCCTGATCACCACGATAATAAACAGGCCTTGTTGGATTATTATCTTTGCGGGATAGGAGGAATGAGAAGACCTTCCCCGATTAACCAATGGGAGGACTATGGAATTAATAGGTCTTCTATGCAGTACTCATTACTTTTATGGGGAGGCCCTAGGCATAATATGATTTAATGGGGTATGACTGACAGAACACTATTTTGTCAGATCAGAGCTTCGATCAGAGAGGAAGAAACTAACTAGGACTTTGTTAGATTTGAGGGGTTACTGTATCGGACGCGGTGCTCAAGTCCCTTGTCCAAAGTGCCCGCTGATAAAGATATTCGATATATTATTGAAATTTGTAATGAGACATCTTCCCCCAGGTTGAGTCGAAAATTGTAACAGGAGTTTGGGTATAATATGGAGAAATGGAAAGTAAATTCGCTGCTACCTATGCTATGTTATTGGTTCTGATGTACAATTTAATCAATGTTCCATTGTCTGTAGATACAGAGTAATCTGTATAGGTAAAATAGAAGCTGTATCGAACTAAAATGGAGCAAGAGAATATTATTTTTGCACTACGTCGCAATTTCTGAACGATCTAGCTAATGTCTTCAGTCACCATTTTGCATCTGTGAGTGTGATGGCCACAGAGTACTTTGTAATATGTGATGGCTGTCATCGGGCCTTTTGTCAATAAAAAAATGTAGAAAAATAAATTTTGTGTACCCACCACTGCTGCTGCTGCATTGTAAATCAATAAAAGAGAAAAACAACAAATTCACTCAATAATTAAAACAGCAAGTAATAATTAGTTGCGGCTAACTATGCCAAGAATTGCTTGAGTCACGCGATTGTTACCGATTTCCGTATTATACATACGATCTCTGGACTAAAGTGGTGCGAAATCTTAAATATGAAGATTAATGAGAAGAATCTGTGCGCTTTCGCGTCGTCGGCGACGCCGGTGGACCGCGACGGGTGGCTGGACATGCGCTCCGAGGTGGGCAAGAGTTACCAGAAGCGCTGGTGCATGCTCAAAGGGAACCTGCTTTTCTACTTCGACAAGAAAGGAGACAAAGATCCTGTTGGGGTCATAGTACTAGAAGGGTGCACTATCGGTATGTAAATGATTGTGTTATGTTTATGTAGGTAGTCAATTGTCTATCAAAAAGGAGTTTAAACTGTTAAATATAACTAGTGCATTAATATCCAACTCAACTGCCCCCTTTACAAGGTAGTTATGCAAATTGGGTTAGACTGTAGAAAAGGGTGTGCAAGGCGATTTGGACTTTTTTGAATTTTTCACAAAAATTTATGAACTTCTATGAAAGTAAAATCTTTATTTTTTATTGGATAAAAGGGATTAAAATAAACACTTTTTACTCTTGCATTTTTTTTTGTAAGACTTCAGGTTTCGCGTTTGTTATGTGAGAAAAAATATGTCGTACACATTACAAGCACATTATTTTGTAAACTGAACATGATTACCCTGCTCAGCATGACAAACGGCATATGCCATGGACAGATTCCTGTGCTTAGCAAAAAACGCAAAAATATTTTTTTTTCCTCATTTCAGAGCTTACAGAGGAAGAAGCATACAGCTTCAAGATAGTGTTCCAATGCGAGGGTGGGCGCACTTACTACCTGTGCACGAACTCACAGGCTGCAATGGAGGCGTGGATGAAGGCGCTGGCGTGCGCCAGCTACGACTACATGAAGCTGATGGTGGCCGAGTTGCAGCGGCAGTTGGATGAGGCGCAAGGTAAGCATCCTATTTCTTACTAATATTATTTAAATATATACACACACACACACACATACACACTCACACACATTATTTAACTTTTATGTTGGTAAATTAATTTTGTATCTCATGTAGTCAAATGCGCTCAAAAGTTATTTTATTAAAACAATCTGTTCAGCTGATGCAGCAGCAGAAGCGGCTGCTTTGGTGACCATCACACCCCCCGAGGAGGAGCCTGTAGTTCCCCCCAGGGGTCAGAGGTACAACCCCTTCAACAGGGGCCTGGAGGCGCCTGCGGAGGGCGGCAAGACTGTGCAGGGAAGTCGACATCGTAAGTACATATGTAATTTTATGACATGGGGAAGTGGTTGAAGAAAATGATTAAACATCTTAATTGTTATGAAGGCTAGGTAAAAGAAAAGGTTTATGCATTATGGTGTGTTTCCACAGAAGTAGGGCTTAGTGGTATTATCAATAATATTGACCAATCACATTGCTCAAATCATACTCTCATTCCCACTGCATTTCAATGGCACAATATCATTTCACTCCATGCAACCTTTTTCATGGAAAAACATACCTTACCTTGTTTCTTGGGCACTCCTGTAGCTCGCTGTATATCAAATTTATCTTTTCCATATCTATTAATTTGATCCAAGTACATAGTAGGTTAATTGACTCACTTATTAACTGACAAAATTAATAAGTTCAACAGATTTTGTATGGAAATAAATACTACTGTAAGTTAAAAGTAATATTAGAATGCATTTTGTTGCACTTTCAACTTTTACAGTGCAGGTTTTAAAAGTAATTTACCATGTCGTATACCCCATTGCAGATAAAGAGAACCTGCGACCCGAAGCCCCTCGCAAGAAGGTCCCGTTCCGCGACATCCACACGTCGTACGGGCGCAAGATCCTGGCCGACCGCGCGGAGTGGCGCGCGCGCCTCGCCCGCCGCGCCGACGGCGAGTCGCCGCTCATACAGCTGTAGCGCGCGGCAAGTCTGACGTAGCCGACGTATACTGTGATATGGGACGATCGAGACTGTACTCCTTTTTTTGAGCATTAGAAATCATTTCAAGAAAATTGGTTTATTGGACACTTGGAAGTGGGGAATAGAAAGGGGCAAAATGTAGCCTATGTTACTCTCCATCCCTTCAACTATCTCCACTTTAAAAATCACGTCAATTCATCGCTCCATACATACATACAGACGGACATACAGACGGACAGACAGACAGACACACTTTCCCATTTATAATACTAATAAGTATGGATTATACTCCCCTGTTCCAATTACGGCCATAGCGGCCAATCTTTAAGGAGACTATCCAAGTATCCAGGAGATATCAAAGTCAATATCATCTTCATTGATATAGATTTTATAAAAACACCGGTTCGTTTCATGCTGAAGCGAAACCAGCAAGAAACTCGTGTATTTGCTCTTTTAATCATGTATAACTTTTAACTAACGTCATACAGTCTTTAACTACGTCATACAGTCTAAGGCTTACTGATACCTTTCAATGGTTCTTTGTATACACAATTTCTAATGCTAGAAAACAGAGTATAGTTGTAGATAGCAAGCTTGTTGTTTCTCTACATTCGGTTGCCACTAAATATTAATTTAATGAAGTTTAAACTGCAAGAGGAATGACTATACAAAAACGTTAAACAGACAGAGAGGTACATTGTATTTGATGATGTGGATACAAAAAAAATACAATGTTACATATTTACATAAATATTATGTATTGAATGCATTATGATTTTACCATTGTTTGTAAAAGGTAGAGAAACACTGGCATTGCTGGCTCATTTTCTAGTTAAATATGAGTGAAGTATATTTTAATTAATTATTATGTTTTAAGAAATGGGTTAATTGCCACTTATTCTGTACAAGTATTAATTTAACACTTCTTTTTTACAAAAAAATAATTATAGAAAATGCGTGGTACATTATACATCCGTACATATTTTACGTGACATATGTATATAAAAATATCAATTATATGTTGTAGGGTCGCAACTTCTTGATAAGTCCCTGATTAATCTGGATAAGTAACATTGATAAAACTTGCAGTAAGAAGTACATTAATTGAACGCCATTTTAATTACGAGTAATATTAAGATTTTGTGAGATAAGTTTCCAATACATACATAGGTATATGCGATAAATGTATGTAGCGCTCCTGCGTTTAACTAGGGTCACTGAAGACCAGCGTCGCGGTGCCCCCGCGGCACGACCCATGCTGAGTGACAGCTTTTTGGATGTATACCTTATACCTTACATAATGTAATTAGACATAAGTTGTCTACCGACTCTGGATATGCTTCAAAGAAACTTATTTTCATTTCACAATGAGTTATCAGGGACTTTAAGAGGCGAAACCTGCCCCGTTTGTAACAAATAGTTGTAAATATCATCAATTGTTTATTGGTTTTAAAATTTAATGTTTGAACGTGTTGAGATTAGAGGGTTAGAGGCTAATTTAATAGACAGTATTAATTAACAGTTGTAATTGGTTATATGTAATTTAGGTACGGTGTCAGCCGCCTCATAAAAATTAGGCGTGAGAGCCTTTCACTCCCCGAACAGTCTGATGATGATGAAGGCCGCCCTGGCCATCATAATAGTCATTTAGAAAAAAAATCGTCATCAAGATCATCGATTGTGTGTTATAGATAGTGTGGTGATGGGTATACCTATAAGTTTATACACTTGAGTGACAAAAGTGTATTATTATTATTTTAGTGATTCATGCGCTTAATAGATAAATAGGTTATTTTACTTTTCTTGAAGGAATGACCATTATACCTTCGGAAATTGGGGATCATTATGTACTTTAAACAAATTGTATTACATTTTATTTAAGAACATTTTTCATCATTGCAACTTGTTGGTAATGAGGCGGCAGAAACTGTGACTTCATATAATGAATGTTTTTGAAATAATATTTCCGATTTCACCTAAGCACTACAACTGGAATGGAACAACGTATTTTTATGATTTTGTACACAAATCGAAAACTTGCCTTAAGTGATTCGTCTACGCTTAGAATTGATAAATAAAACAAAAATAAATTGTATTAAGTAGTTTATTTTAAAAATCTTTGTTACATAAACCAACACTTTACAACGTCAACTGATACAAGGGAGAGCCGTAACATAAGTTAATATATTATATTAATAATAACCATCGGCGTACCGCAGGCGAGCGCCGAACACTGATTATACATGCGACCGACTGTTTTGGTATTCTTTATAAACGCAACTAGACAACATTGAGCAATACGATACATAACTACACCCGCCGACGGCCGGCGCTAACGTGCGACGAGCACGAGACGTGCGGAAGACGGATCAAATGCCCAGCGAGAGAAATGGTAACGGGTACGACGCGATAGTACCAGATATATACGACACTGCCGCACACTTCTACTACACAAAATAACTTGTTAATGTTACAAAACGATATATGCCTCTATAAATATAGTTCGCGTTAAATATCCGTTTTAGTAAGACATACGCAATCCGTACATTAGCCTCTCACATCGAATAATACTCTGTTATATAATATATAAATCTAAAAATTCATGGAAAACGTTAATAAAACACAGAAAACGTATGTCACAAAGGGGACGTATATATTTAAACGTACAAATAATTTGAAACACTTCATAAACAATGCTACATAAAGACTCGAATACGACAAAGTAATGATCGTGCATGTCCAATCGTAAGTCTATGTATAATGTACAAGGCACGGGCGGGGCGGGGCGCGGCCGGCCCTCCTCACATTGCAGCTGCAATTTCGTTTACAAGTGACTTATAACTAATATTTATCAATAATAGTCAGTCATTTTGAATATAACAATAATTTTGAAATTGCTGCAATGCATGTATCCGCATGTATTTAAGCTAAATACATCTTACATATCTGCATGATCCCGATCGCGTGGCGACGCGGCCGCGCCCGCGCACCGCCAGTCATAAATATGAAAAATATTTGGTAACGATTCCTTAAAGATACGAAACACGGCCCGCGGAGCGGAGGCCCGGAGGCGACAGAACCGTTAGTATTTACACAAATGTTACAATTTTTACAAGTGTTCGAAACATCACTAACCCAATTCTATAAAACTAACTTAAGTTTAGCAGACAGACTTAAATAAACGAAATGAAAGATTTAAATAGAAAGAGAGTAAGGAAGTAATGTACAAACTAAAGTTAATTAAAATTACGTAATGAAAACAACTCATATAATGTTATATACAATTTGTGTGGTGGGTGGGAAACTATCTGGCCACTTGTCAAGGGAACATGTTTTTGGTCTTAGTACGTAACTTACGCCTACTCTAAGCATATAAATATGGGAGTCAGTACTTTTATAATGATATACTTTAGGTTACCGAGTGCTTACACTAGCAATTTTAAACGACGGTACATAATAGTACATAAATAAACTCATTGTTATTATTATATTTGTGATCAATAAAATACCATAATCGAGTGTTTAGTCGTGTCACCTCCGTCATTGAATATTTTGTGACTTCACTAACCTTACGATCTATTAAACGCGGTTCTTTCTTATGTTCCTTTAATATACGATAGTCATCGTTGACATTATTTTGGTTAAACAATCTTTTTACCATATTAGCGTATATGATGTCTCGCAGTTATGAAATCACTACTTACGTAATAATTTCACACTAACCGCTCTAAACTATATTAATAAACAATACAAACGTGATTTTGACTATAATCTGTTGAGTGCATACTACATAAATAAATTATACCAGGCTGGGACAACGCGTGGGAGTCGAGCTAAGTGGCCAGGTGCTAGCGTGGTGGGAGACGTACAGACGATGCGACGCGCAAGGACTCCTTAGACTTTGGCAATACGCTTGATATTGGCGAGCGGTTACAGCTCGAAGCGCTTTCGCTCGGAGCGCTTACAGCTCGAAGCGCTTTTTGCGCTCGGCGACGGTGCCCGCCAGCGGGGACGCCGTCACGCGACCGCTTGCTGAGCAGCGCTGGGACGCCTTCAGTTCTGGAACAAATAGATTACACTATTAATAATTTAATAATCGAAGAGACAGAGTTCCGCCTGATGATCTGCCGCGTTTAACCTTCTAAGAAAAAGTCGTGGCTAATTTTCTGTTTAACCGACATATTGTGTTCCTAGCGTAGTGCAGTAGTCCGCCAGCTGCCAAACTCTAATCAGGTGTCAAGGCAGGCGCATTCAAGTCCATCACTATCAACAAATCAACAATGCATAGGAGTTTGTTCTGGGGCTGTTCTTGAGTATTAAAAAAAAAGAAAAAGCCAGTAACAGTTTTTGTTTTCCCTGCTTGCTGCTCGAGTGTCCTGGCGTAGAGTCGTATAAAACGTAAGTAGGTGCCTAGGATAACCAAATACGCTCCCGGAAATCTTCGGCAGACTGAAAGGTCTGCTGGGTTTCCTGAAGTAGTTGGACCGGCCAGAAATTTATCTCCCATCACTATCTATAGCTGCTCACCTGAACGGGCGACAGCTGCAGGTTTCTGGTGCTCTCTGTCTTCGCGAACTGGATCTTGGCGGGGCGCGAGGGCCTCGCCGCCTCCATCAGAGGGCTCGAGCGAGATGATTTCCCCTGCACGGACAGGCCACAATGAAATAATTGGTATAGGTGTCTAAAAATCATCTAAATAACTTTTATCAGGTGTCTAGTATCCGTAGCATAAGCTTAGACTTGGTTTGGAACTAGATGGCGCTGTGAAGCCCGGCGTGGCTTAGGTTATTTATTGTATTTAACAAAATTGTTTTAAAATCAAAATATCTGTTTTTATTAACTTCTAATTATATATTAGTTATGTACATATGTATTCGAAACAAGAAGCAAACTCTATAAAAGGTTTATTCACAAAAAATCTAAATTAAAAATACTTGAACACCGGTGATTATGAAAAAAAAAAGTTATCAATTAACCAAAGTCGTGCAAGAAAACCACACCAAAAACCATAGTAATCATTATATAAATCCCGTAATGCCAAAGCGGATCGTTTCCATGTACATTTTAGTTGTGATGGTAATGTATCAATCTGCGTTGTGCCAACCAAAGTCCAAAAACGTATAATTATACCTAAGGATGCGTTTTCACAGACTGGGAACCGCGGAGCTAACAAAAAATTACCCATGATATTGCACTAAAGTGGGGCGGAGGTTTGTGATTTGGGCAATATCAATTTGGCATTAAATTTGGTCGATTTTTGTTAGCTCCGACCCGCTTCTGTGGAATCACACCCTCAGAGCGCTTTCACACTCCATCCGATTCAAATTCGATTCGAACCCGTGAAAATATAATCCATAGTAACCATTTCTAATAATTAATTTTATGCACTAGATTTTATGCACATATGTAATTTATGCACTAGATTTTGGTAAGAAGATAAGTATTCTTCAATTTAAAGTATATTATATTTTTACAGGTTCGGATCGGGATTGGATGTAGAACGAAACCGTTTTCACTGCAAGTGTTATTCAATGTCGGAGGTATGTGCTAGGCATCGGGGGTGGTAAGCGATTGACAAGCTGGCTCAGACTACCTATCGTCTGTCGCCTTGTCAACCGCACCCTTTCCCGTCTTACCGCGCACATACCTCGGGCAGTATGCACTATGCATACATTTCTTGGAACAAATTATAAAGTATAGAAGTTTTCATATTTAAATCTGAAACTGGAATTATTGATTTGAATAATAGAAGAATATCTATTTTTAGTTATGTTGATGGAACTTAATATTGGCTTTACTTGTATTCTTTATCCAAGATTAATGGTATATCAAAGAGATCGCTGCAAGCAGGATTATATGAGCAGTTGTATTTAGGAAGTAGAGTACTCTTTTGACCCGTCTATCCTGCTAGAAGCGACCTTAGATCCTGTATTCTGATATTGCTTCAACGTAAATCAATTTTAAGAATGAGTACAAGCCAAATTGCAATCAATAGCTTTAGTCTTGTACACATTTTTAAAGAAATCTGGTTTACGATCAAGCAAGCCTCTACAGGCGTAAGTATGAAGGCGTTGTTACCTGTACTACCGTTGGCGCGTTGCCAGGCCGCCGCCAGGTGGCGCAGATGGGCCCACAGCGGCGCCTCCGCCCTCCCATGCTGTTAGTGCACCCAATGTACCATGACGCCTTGCATTATTACAGTGGACTATACACTAGCACTACTACAAGCGCACGAAGTGGACTTAGGAAAGATCTGGCTCGAAGGACTAACTTTATATCCGGCTCGAAGGACCAATATTTTTATAGCGAAGATGGTGATTGACAGTAGTAGATAAGATATATATTCATTGTAACTACAATTGAAACTCATTATAAGATCGTGCTTCCAAACCATAACAGAAAACCCACTCAAAGTTCAATTCGTGCGATTTGTAAAATGAATAGATCGAATCAAAAAATATGTAATGAAAATTTACACAGATAATGTAAATAACACTTTTCTGTCTATAAATTATCACTTTACTATTCAAATCTTTCAAAGGAAGTTTAGCTTACTTCTTATAACTGACACTGATGAATATTTGGCTCGGAGAACGGGATAATGCACTTTCATCATTTTGTTATAGGTATCATTCTAGTCCCTCAATTAAATAGTTTATTAAAAAAAGCCGTTTTAATTTGAAAACTAGAAATATTATGACGTCAAGTCATGTTAGCAAATGCCATATTTTTGAAAGCGGGTTTTGTTTATGATTTTCGTCTAAAGGCATCATTAATTAGAATAACCTTAGCCATAGTGCTATATCGTGTTCCCCGACCGTCCGTGTTACGTGCGATGACGTCATGCAAGCGTGGGCGACTGCGCGTGAGTGACTATAATAGAAGCGCTTAGCCGAAGCGTGTGCCGTGAATAAGTGAGCTCCGATCAGATTACGTTAACTGGATGAAGTGTCTGCGTGATTCGGTCATTTGTAACTTCATTCAATACCTATGTGTTTTAGTTGAAGCCTTATAGTGTCCTACAACCTTTGCCTACCTCTCTTTACAAATGTTTTAAGGTAAATGCAAATTTAATACAATATTATTTTCTTTATTGATGTTCCAAAATTTTCTACTGAGGTACGATGAGAATCGTAGCTAAGGCTTTGATTGCCAAGAAACTAGAGAATAGTTTATCTTCTTTTTATAGAGAAAAAACTATTGTTCGTCGGTCACCGGTGATTGTTTATGGCGCCCAACGTGTTAGTCTCTAAATAATTTAGTACCAAAACGGTGTGGTGATCTAAAATGGCTTGTGATCGTAACATGAAATGTGCTTTAATTATCTAAGTAAATATAAATTCTATATTTATTGTCCTCATCAGCGTTTGAACTTGAATCAAAATGCAAAGTGTGGAGGGCAATTTTTGATAACAACTTCATCTGAGACACTTGATCGTGTTAACGTTTCTGATCGAAGTTTGTGCGTTACTAAAGGCTGGTACGTACCGGCGCGGTGTCCTCGATCAGCTGCGACAGCGAGGACGCCTCGCCGTGCTTCATCTCGTTAGCCTCGGAGATGAGGTGGGCGCGGAGCTGTTTGTTCCTGGAAAGTGGGATTAGCAATTTAGAAAAGGAGGAATTGAAGCTCTATAGAGTGTAATGTTAAAGTAGTATAAAGAGACCGGCATTTATATCACTAATTGGACTTTTACAGGCTAACCTGTAAAAGATTGACCTGATTGTTCATGGACTAATCCATTGATTTATGAACAATCAAACTGGTAAATACCGTAGATTTTGTATGCCTGTGACGTCGTCGAGATTAATTAACCTTTAATCATTGAATGAAATTTGATTGTTCTTTATGTAAATTACGAATCAATTAAAATCAATGTTTGTTGTGTGTGTGTGTATATATATGTGTATGTGTGTGTGTGTGTGTATGTGTGTGTGTGTGTGTGTGTATATGTACCTGGCGTCCAGCTGCATGATGTGGTTGTGCGCGTGCGCCAGCTGCGCGGTGGCGGCGGCCAGGCGCTCCTCCAGCGCGGCCGACTCCACGCACTTGACGGAGTACTTGTCGGACAGCGACAGGATCTCGCGCTTGATCTCCTCCATCTCCTGCCTGTCGGCGTACGGACTGGTGTCTACTTATTTTTGTACTTTACTGGTACGGTGGTTTGATACTAATACATTGGAAAGTACTACTAAATAGATGGGGTCGCCACTTTGTGTTAAGCGACTTGAAACTGCCCTACCAAATCGATAAGATTTTCATCCTTTTTGTATTTAAAAAAGACTCATTTTATAAATGTCAATGTAATGCCACAGAAAAGCAAGAAAATCAGTAAGCTTTCAATAATAAAACCAACTAAATAAATATCTGTCGCCTTTATTTTTTTTTAGGTATGGACCTGGTTGGTCCTTCGAGCCGGATAAAAAAAAAGTCTATATGAATAAACTTCAAAAAGTAAGCTTTACAAGAACAGTGAAGAAGAATTTACGTGTTGCGACACTTACTGGTGACGGGAGCTGAGCTGCGTGATGTCGTGGGGGGGCCGCGCCAGGAACTCCGTCTTGAACTTGTCCACTTCGCGGCGCACCTCGCTCTCGTGCGCCTTGCGCATCGCGTCCAGCGCCGCCAGGGTCGCGCGCGTCTCCTCTGCTAGCGCCTGCTCTTTGTCCAGCCTGCAAAATCATGTCGGGTATTGGTTAGATGCGAGGTCAAAAGGTGGCTACTATGGGGTGTTACGATATGTGAAGGTTCAAGAATCTCGCGCGTCTCCTCCGTTAATGCCTGCTCCTTGTCCCAACTGCAGGATAATGTTGGGTAGTGGTTAGAATCCAGATCAGAAGGTAGCGTGTTCAGATCACGTGGGATTCACCACAATGAAGTGTTACAACATGTGAAGGTTCCTCTGTGTGGCAAGGTAAATGAGAGAAAAGCCGAGTCCAGGAGAAACTTAAATATGTACAGCATAGCACCATAATAAATAACGGATGAATGTAAAAAAGTGACTTAACATCTTTTCGCTCCAAAGCCTCTCCTGCTCATGGAGTATCCTGCCGAAAAACAAACGAGGCTATGGCAACCGACTGGTGGCGATAATACCATCACAATTGTAAGCGTAGCTAAATACCACAGGCCGGTGACAGACAGATGCCTAGCGATCGCCAACCCGTCTACCCAGCGTAGTGATTATGGGTAAAGCCACCAGATTTGACCAAAGTGGCGGACAACTGGATGTCTATGACTGCGATAGACTGACGAGTGTTTGTATGCTGACCTGAGCTGCTCCCGCTCGGCGCGGTGCTTGTCCTCCATCTCGCGCACGATGCGCCGGTGCGAGCTCTCCATGGCGAGCAGGCCCTTCTCGCACAGCGCGCGCAGCTGCTCGATCTCCTGCTGGTAGCGCGCGCGCAGCCCGTCGCCGTGCGTGTCTGCTGCCACCGCGCTCTGGGGAGACCACCATACAGATTTAGTAAGGAGGATTAAGAGAATTATCATTTCACATAATCATGCCTTAGCTACACCATAAGTCGCTGCATGAGTCATTTTTACCAATTTTAAGGAAATAGCAAAAATTGTGCTGTGTTAAAAGGCCGACATAAGGTGCGGAGTATTTTTCGAATTACGGAATTACGATGGTTTTAAGCTAAAGGACGATAATCTATACTATCACTGGTGTTAACTCGTGAAAAGCCGCAGGCAGCAGCTAGTTAGTAATATACATAAATAATAGGCAGTACATTATGAAATCATGTCTAAAATTATGGTCAGAATCTAACCTGGTAAGCCGCCCGAAGGTTCTCTAGCTGCGCGGAGTACTCGGAGTCGAGCGCGGCCAGCCGCCGCTGCAGCGTGCGCGCGCGCTCCCTCAGTGTCGCGCGCTCGCGCTCGTGCGCCGCCTGCAGCTGCGCGCGCGCACGACGCGCCGCCGCCAGCGCGCCCGCCTGCTGCGCCAGCGCGCACTCGCCGCGCGTGCGCTCCGCCTGCAGCCTAAACACCGGGGGAGTGAGTACCGGGCACACGCGACATACCACCTCATGAACGTGACAGACTAACAAACAAATATTACCTGTCCAGCGCGTCCTGGAGCTGCTTACAGTGCTGGCAGGGCACCAGCGCTTGCAGAGCTTCGACGCGCCGCCGCAGCGCCTCCACGCGGTCCAGCACCGACGCGGGCGGCGCCTCCTCCGCCTCCGCCCCCGCGCCCGCCTCCCCCCCGGCCAGCTCGCGCGCGACCGCCGCCACGGCCGCCTCCACCCGCTCGAGGCTCTCGCCGATCTTCATCGAGTCTTCACTGTTGCCCGAACAGTCACTGGAGAAGAGCGCCCGGCACTCGTTCGAGAAGCGCTGGAACAGGTACACGAACTCGGCCTCCTCGGCCGGGTCCGCCTCGAGCGAGGAGATCGCGTCCTCGGCCGAGCGGCGCGCGGCGTCCTCGTCGCCGGCGGCCGCGCGGTACGTGCCCTCGAGCACGGCCACGCGCGCGTCCACCAGCGCGCGCAGCGCCAGCACCTCGGCCAGCTCCTGCAGCGGCGCGCGGGCCGCCTCGCCCGCGACGACCTCGCCCTCCGGCGGCGGCGCCTCGGCCGCGTCGCGCGCCGCCGCCTCCACCTCGGCGCGCAGCCGGTCGTGCGCCGCGCGCCACCACAGCTCCAGGTCGGCGCGGTCCTGCGCCGTCAGCGTCAGCTGCGCCCGCCGCGCCTCGTCCAGCCGCCGCTCGCACGCCGCCGCCGCCCGCGCCAGCGCGCGCGCCACCTCCGCGCGCACCAGCCGCGCGCCCAGCGCCTCGCGCGCCGCCGCCCACGCCTCGCCGCAGCGCCGCGCCGCCTCCTCGCCGCCCAGCGCCGCCCGCAGCACGCCCAGCCGCGCCGCGCGGAACCGGTCCGCCGCCGCGCCCACCTCGCGCTGCGCCGCCCGCAGCGCCTCCAGGTCCGCGCCGTGCAGCGCCAGGTCCGGCCGCCGCGCGCGCAGCGGCCGCGCGCCGCCCGCCGCGTCCACGCGCCGCGACAGGATGCGCGCCAGGTGGTCCAGCGACGAGCGCGCCGCGCCCGGCCCGCGCGCGGCCTCGCCGGCGAGGCGCCGCCGCAGCTCGTCGACGAGCCGCCCGGTCTCGGCGATCTCGCTGCGCACGAGTCGCGCGAAGAACGCGCCGCCGTCGGCCGCCTCGACCGCCTCCTGGATCCTGGCGACGAGCACCGCCTCGTAGGCGAGCTTCTCGGCGAGCAGCTCGAGGCTGCGCCGCTGCGTGAGCTCGCCGGCCTCGTACAGCGCCGCCTTCCGCCTCGAGATCTCGAGCAGCTTGGTGCGCAGCCGCTCCTCGAGCTGCGCGACGGCGCGCGTGACGTCGTCGTTCGGCTCCTGCTCCTCGCCGGCCCGCTCCGGGTCGACGACGCAGCTGTCGAAGCACTCCTGCAGCCGCCTGCTGACTTCCGTGAGGCACTTCTCCATCGACCTCACGCTGTACTTCTTCTCGAGGCTCGGCGACGGCGACCGCCGCGACTTGGCGGCGCGCATGGCGCTCATCTGGCACAGGCACTCGTTGACCTTGTTTCTCGAGTGGATGACGACGCTCTCGAGACTCTGCAGCCTGTCGAGGAGGTGCCTCTGGTACTGTGTGCCGACCGTGGGGGTTTCGGTTCCCTCCGCGATAGTGTTGACTGGGCTATCGGTCGATCTCGGCTGGCTGAGGGATTCGCACGAGTTGGTGAGGTCCTTTCGGCTCTCAAGGGCCGAGGCGACTTTGGTCTCCAGCGAGCTGAGCCGCACGAGCATCTTCATGGGCTCGGAGCTGGTGGCGCTGTCGAGCGACTTCCTGCGCAGGCGCGCGGCGAGCCGCTTCATGCGCTTCTCCTCGGACAGGCTCTCGGCCTTGGCGCTCTTCTCCTTGGCCGGCGACGCGCTCTTGGACGGCGAGTTGATGGTCGGCACGGGCTCGCCGGACTCGAGCATCGTTATCTTGTTCTCCAGCTCGGTCAGTTTCTCCTCGACCTCCTTCCCCAGAGTTAAAGCTTCTCTACCTTTTAATGATAAACTGCGTCTCTTCTCTCTCGATTCAGACTTTTGTATTTTATGTTTCAGCGTTCTGACTTGCTTGTCGGACGCCGTCAACTTTTGCGTTAAATCTAATATCCGAGCGGCCATCAGATCTATTTCGGACCTGCTGCACTGCTCCCTCAGCTTCATCTCGTTTCTTAACTTCATATTAGTTATTTCGAGCTCGTCGTACACGTTGTGTGACTCGCGAAGTTCCTTTTTCATCGCTTTAATCTCTTGAATCGCCTTGAGGAACCTCTCTCGTAGCTCTATATACTCGTCGACCAGCCTGCTCTTCTCCAACGTTTCCAGATTTAATTCTTGGTTTATGTTGGTGAGATCGCCGAGAGAGCCGATGCTCTTCCTCTTCTCCCGCGACGGAGACTCTGCTGCCACTCGCCCTTCGAGCTCCCTGATTCTGGCGTACAAACCGTCGTTCTCTCTGACACTTTTCAAGAGCTTATCATTAAGTTCGTTCAGTTCTCTTTGGAGCTGTTTGACATTTTCTTGGGCCGATGTCAGCTGGTTCGTTAGTAGCTCACAGTGTTCTGTCGATTCCTTTAGGAAATTTTGTGTCTCTGTAAGCTTATTTTCCCACATCGTCTTGTCCTGATTGTACATTTGCTTTATCGTGTCAAGGTTTTCAGCTTCTTTCGTTCTCTTCGACAATTCCTCCTCCTTCTGTTGGAGCGTCGTCACAAGTTCTTCCATTTTCTTTTCTCTCATAGCTGCTTCTGATTTCAGCTGTTTCAGTCTTGCAAGCTCTGACTCTGCTGCGTTGACGTCGCTCAATGCTAGCTTTAGCTGCTTACGCAGCGCTTCGATTTCGATAGATTGCTTGTCGACAGTCGATATATAGCTGCGTTTTCTCGGCTCAGATGGCTTTTCGTTTTCATCGACTTCATCAGATGGCCGATCTTTTTCTTTGGTTGCATCGATTTCATCTTTGTCACTTTTCGTGTTGTCCGTCTTCGGCTGAAGATAATTTCGCGCTCGGACTTTTTCTTTGACTTTGGATATTGGAGTTCTGTTGAGGATTGGCGATGGCGGAGGTTGAGGTGCCACGTCTCCCCAGTCAGCGCTGTCCCTGCGCCCACCCTCAGATGCTGTTCTATATTCCTCATCTGATGAGAAAGGCGCATTCCTCCCAGTGATCGGGGTCACTGGGGTCACTGGTGACGTTGATGATTCCGACGTTTGATCGACGGCGTCCTCCCGAAGTATCAAAGTGAGAGGTCCAGAGTCTGGTAATCCGGCTGTTCTTTGAATAGCCGATACCCAATTTGCTCGAATGCCGGCCGTTACTGCAGAAAGTACAATGTGTTTGCCGTCCCATGTCTGGAAAAGAAAAAATTAGTTTAATGGTTTATTCAAATAAGTGTATGTTTTACTACAAAGTTTTCGACCATGTATACTTACCTCGGTTTCAAAGGCGTATCCATTAGTAGATGCAGATGTCGGCAACTCAACTACTCTTGCTACTCCACTAAGGTCGATGACTCCATCCATGAGTCCTCTGTGTTCTGCGTGCGGATCCCTAAAGTACAGGAGTGCTGCTCCTCTGAGGACGAACCAGTGTCTTGACCAGGTCCCGCCCGCGCCTCGCCTCTGTAGCCACCCAGCCCTTGCGTGGAGCAGTTTCTCAGCAGGTAGCTCCACTCTTCCACCCTCGCCGCTTTCCGTGACTTCTACTGGGTCTGTGGGCTCGCTGCCCTCACTGGATGAGCTGGAACTGCCTTCTTCTGGGGGGATTCCTCCGTCAGGTGTGCCGCGTACCTAGAAATGGCGCATTATTATTATTATTGAGTTGAAATCATGTACTTACACTTATATAGTTGTAAAGAAACTTATTTCTTTAAATATTAGGTTCCACCTCTTTTCGTTTTATAATAGGAATTGTAGATAGTAATTAAAACTCATGCGTTGATCTGCGAACTGTAAACAAATAAACGACATTAGAAGTTTATTATATCTCAATTCCTATTAACGAAATTAAATTTATAATTTTAATACGACTATTCAACAGACGTGACATTGTGTCAACCAAAAGCTGTCATCGCCATAGAGCGTCACAAAAGAGGTGGAACCTAATATTTAAAGAAATAAGTTTCTTTACATAGTTTTGTATCTTTTATAGCCGTTAGTAATTTTAGGCGTCACAGTGAGTTGGAAAACATCTTGGTGCATGTGGTTTAAAGTGTAGTTGAACAATTTGGAAACAACTTCCAGCAGCAAAGCGAGTTAATATTACTTTTACCATTACACCAGTTACTTCCCTGGTGTAATGCTATCTTCAGTGTCTACAAATTTCTCAAGGGCCTTGTATCTCTCAAGCATTGTAGGCAATGCTGTGAAGACTCTTCAGATGCTGTGCTAAAATTCAGTGGCGTAACCATACCATTAGAAGCCCGTGGCATATGCATCGGATTGAAAATTCGATTAATAAATGTGTAATTATAAATGTTGAGAGTTTGGATTCTCCTCTGATCCTATACAGCTGGGGCATTTTGCCGTCATGTGACCATGTAGTTACGGACCTGATTCTTAGGTTTACCAGGTGATCCTTAGGGATACCCTCTGTTTCGACTAGTTCTCTCACCGGCAATCTATCAGGCGGTGGCAGCCTGGTGGGCCGCTCCAGGGTGGGGGGCAGCGCTCGCCGGGAGCGCGGCCGGGTCAGCGACGCCGCGATGTCCCGCAGCTGCTCGTCGTACTGCTGGTACTGGTGGTGGAGGAGGGGGGACCGCACGCCAACACCTGGTGACGAATTATGTAAGGGATGAAGAAGAATTACAGCTAATTTTATTTGAGTTGGGTACTCTAATAGTCTGTAGATTTAAGGTTTTTTCGATGGAACACTTACCTACACCTACTGGTTACCACTTTAATTCCAGCTATTTGTATCACCTATGTATTCTAAGCAAATAAACTTTTTGTTATTGTTGGATTTAGAAGCACATCCCGTTTCAATTTTGTCGCGTATTCCAACTATATTATATTATGAATGTAAATAACTCTACTATTTAGATAGATATTCTGTATGCATTTTTGTGACGTTCAAAATATTAGGATCGAATTGGATTTGTAATCCTTCAAGCTTTTGTTCCGGCTAGAGAAAGTAGATATCAATTATATTTAGGAAAGTTACTACACACTTAATAAATAGATCATTATTACGGATTATGAACATTCATAAAAAAGCATTTTGACAATTAGAATTCCTACAAAAAGAAAAAAGGATTCTCCATTAAAGAAGGAGGAAATAATATCCTATTTGGACATTAAGTTTTAGTTACGGATTGTGCTGATATTTACTAGTCACACAAAATAGAATGACAGCAATAAAATGATAGATGCAGTAAAGGTTTTAAATTAGAAATATACAAAGACCGTTTTCAACTATGTGCTGTTTAGCTAAAATCTTTTCTAATACTCGTCTACTCTAACAATCAGATGGGTCACTATAAGGGTATAGTGTGACTGTAGTCCAGCCTTACCATCGTCATCCTCCTGGCTAGGTAAATGTGCATGTGCCGTACCATCGTCGTCGTTGGGCGCGCCGGTGGGCTCGGCCCAGGTGTCCCGGCGGCGGGACCGGGCTTTCTCCTCCCCGTTTATTTTGTCCCGGGTGGGGGGCGACGCTGATGATACCGGCTGGTCGGTGTATACTGGAACAAGAGATACATGGGACTGTTAATTGCGTTGAAACGTAAATACTGACGGCTACGCTGGTGCATTACGAAGAACGCCCTTGAATCGATACGAAGTTTCCAGATTTTATTCATTTTTAGTAAAGGATTTTATCTTAATAAAGTCGTCTGTTCTGGGAGACGCTCCCAGGCATCATTGCACTTACATTACAATACAAGGAACAAGCTTAATTGGAGACCAAATGCTTGGTGTCTGTTGTCTAAAGAATGTTTATTATCTAACTAATTCTGTAATCTGTGACTTAAGATTAAAACGAGACAGGGGTCCACTAAGATACACATAGCACATAGAATAGTTCTTTTGAATACCCATGTACAAATAAGGTACCTCCAAAAGGCGGCATAAAGGCCGCCATCGGGACATTTTGAGACTTCAGATGATCTCAGGTCCATTTGCCCTCGTCCTAAAATGAGCGGTGGTAACAGTTAAGTAGCAGTGGAATGCCTTATGCAATCCGCCACCATTATCGTTGTTTGATTAGGTACTAAAAGAAACGCTCTGTATTATCTGCGATCGATTTCTTCAACACATCTCAAGTTCTCAACTCGCAGATAAAAACAACAGAAACGAGAGCGTTTTTTGAACTCGCTTAAATACCACTCAGTTGACAGGGCGGTCATGTTATTATCGTAACGACCGAATCGAAGAATGGCATGGACTATTTGCTTTTCGGTTATTATTCGAGTCTGGGTCTGGCTGGGCGAAGGGCGCGGGATAATTGAGCGGGCATAACGAGCGCATCGCGTGTCCCGGCCGGAGTCAAGGTCACTGCAAGCACCCTTATGATTGTTGCCAGGTATGCTTTGTTACAGCGTCGGTAACATCTACTCGTCTATGAGGTATCCAGGTAAAGGATGAACTCTTAACCTAGAAGTTGTACTCTTAACTTTCTCAAAATATTAGACAAACACTCGACATTAGCAGAAATAGACAGAAAGATCAAAGAGCCGGAAAGGATACAGATAGGGGTAGTAACCCTAAGGTTTTCATTATATGTACCTACCTATACATGTCTATAAAACTTACGTTAGATCTTTTCTATCACGGCAGTAAGGCTTTTTTCATACAGGTCCCCATAAGAATGAACCAAATTCAAGTTTACTATATACATAAGCGTTAAAAGAATTTCTCTAAATTGAGAAGTTGACCTCATTATAAACCGCATTTAGTTCGCACTTTTACATAAGTTTTTATATGTTGTTTAAAGTTCAACTCTGTATGTAAAACGTCGTCCAATATCCATTCAAATGATAAGTCTAATTATATATGCTTAATTACACAGAAATCTTACCGAATCACGCTGGCAACACCACATCATCTCTTTGGACCGTGGGCCGCGGCGCGCCCGTCAAACACCACATATGAACCTGTCATTATTTAAAATGGTGCGCCCATTCCTTCGGGACCCTCCGACCGGCGCACGCAACACGTTTAAAGTTAAGAACGGACGATTTATTAAATTGTAAGCGAGCGTGTTGTAATGGACACCGGCGATTTTAAACGGATTGAGAAAGTTAATCCCAATGTGTCTGCTGCTTGATGCGTTTTATTCGCATCATCGATTTATTAATTGTACATCTGGAGAGCCTATGTCCAGCAGTGGATTACCTACGAGAGGCTGGTGATGAAGATGTTATGAGTAGCTAACGTGTTTCGCTTAACTGGAGTTAAAAAGACTCAATAGTACTTATGAATGTTTGCTAATGTTAGTGTCTGAAATGTTTCATGAAATTACCATGAATGATGTAGTAATTGAATTTTAAGTTAACCTCGAGGCTGATTGTAGAGCCTTCACAAACGGAGGTTACTGTCCCTATTCAGGAAACCCAAATGTGTTATTCAATAATAATGCACATCACTTTATTTATATCGAATACGTTAGATGTTATTGAATTCCTTACCACACAGTTACACTCTTGTCCGATATATTATGTATTTCCTGTGATGCCTACGCAAGGTTTCGTCCGGTTATTTTCAATGTCCATATATTAAGGAATCTAATGCTGACCTGCCGAGAACAGGAGTCGCTAATGCATACCTCTTAATGTCATCGGCGGCAGGATTAATGATCGGTGGGGAGACCACCAACGCCTTGCTCAAACAATACTAACTCGACAGGACCACTACGGGTAAGAATAGCTCACAGTGGCAAGGATTCATATCAGTGGGAGGATATGGACTGATTAGATACAGCGGAATAACATCTGGACTAGACAATATATTAATCATACCAGTAGCACCTACCATATTTGCACTGATTCGCTCTTCCTCTTTACGCAAATAAAGACTTACATTTTCAACGCGTATGGCTCAATTTTAATTGGCAAAAATAAACTAGACGCCGAGGACGCTTTGTCGGCGCAGACGCAGTTTCCACTTATTCGCTTATAGAGACATATTATTATCTGTGACGGTATAAATCATCATTATGCAGTTAAGGCATTAAATCGGTGCATTATAGATATCGGCCCGTATAATGAAGCGATATTTTTGCATATTTAATCCCTTACGTTTAATCGCGGTGATAAGTGGCGCGTCTTTTTCTAATTGCGAGCATTTGTGTCTACTTCATTAGTGTGTAGTAAGTGCGGATTAAGTCAGCTGACTTAAATCGAACTTACACTGTGAGAGGATCAGGGCATAAGTAGAAACAGAAAATTGTATACATCATCATCATCATCAGTCTATTGCAGTCCACTGCTGGACATAGGCCCCTCCAAGCAGCATTCAATTGTATCATATAATTGTATACCCAATTCTTGCGGGTAACGGATTCATGTAAACATTTTACTATTAACAATGTGTTAAGGCCTTTTGTGATCTAAAATTAAATATGTAAATCCAATGTCCATGCATTTGGGATTAACCGAGGCATTGCAGTAAATATCAAGAAATGATTTACAAGACAATGCAAACGGTCCCTAATATTTGTAAATAACAACCATGCAACCCTGTGATGCGGTGACTAGGGTTAAAATTATTAACTTTTAATAGTTGTTTCATTTTGGACTTTGCATCCACAAGTCTCAATATATTCGCATATTCACGTTGAGCACAATGCACTTCATTGTGCGCGCATAGTTCGGCGCAGGCGCATACGCGAGTGTCACTCGAGATTTACTGGCGAAAAAATGGCGGAGCCCAATAAATATGAATGAAGCGTAGACGAGACGCGTAAATCAACGACACCCACTGCGCGCAACCGCATTGTCGCCGTAGGGCTGCCGGGAAGCGCGCAGAAGCGCTGCGCAGCGGTCAAGCAATGTTTTTTTTTAGAAGTTCGACATAACGGCTTTCCTACGCCTGATGGAAAGCGAAAGAGAAGCCCAACTCGCTGTGACAACGGGCAAATAACTGGTTACCTGTCAGTTGCAACCGCCATGCCTGTGCAACCCTAACCCCCCACGAGCTCCGGAAACCCTACTGACCGGCAGAAACACGAGCCGAAGGTCATTTGGCTGCGGTATTCTATAGGGTCAAGGTGAGCAAAGATTCCCTATGTCCTACCTCTCTTTGCAATTTAGCATACCACAATTCGAGAGCGCTACGTCTGATCATAATCTAGAATTCGTACAATTTTCATTTATCTTTTTCTTTCTTCATCCTAAGTTAGATTACACGTTAGGTTGGCAAGTTTATTAACCAAAATTCGAAATACCTAAATCTGAAAAGAGCCTGGAATGACGACTATTTTTCTTGAGAAATATTCCTGGCCTAATCGCTACGCTGAGAACGGAATTCGAAGGATCGCTATTGAAATACCAGCAAGTATCACTTAATTTCTGTAAATAAATTTCTGCCAGATGGACACTTAGAATAGAACAAACAAGAAACAATATCGTATTTTGATTAAATAAAATCATGCTGCATTCTCTAGTCTCTATTCTCAGTAACATCAAAGTGATTGCATGCTTTTCCATTAGTTTATAAAGATGATAATCAAGTGAATTCAATTTCACTTTCTGAAACGTACATAACCCTTTACAATCATTACCAATATAGGTACCAGTATTTTGTATGGAAGCCCTTTTCACAAGTACCTTTAGAACTCGCTGACCTCGGCTAAATCTTACGTACGGACAGACGCGCCGACCCCAGATAAGGCTGACTTATGGAATAAACGTGCTGTTTACTTGCTTTAATAAGCTTTGACTTATGAGAAAAATACAACTTAATAAGCAGTGCTTATATATTCTTTGATGTACCTACATTCAAGATATTTTTATTACCACACTATGTTACTGTCTGATTGAATTAATAAAAAATCGGACGCTTGTTATGATAAAAACCGATGAAAGTTGAAAAGTATTCGTGTGCATGTCTAGAAAATAGTTAATTAGCTTGATTGTAGTAACTGTTAAAAGTTTTTTTTAATTTACAAACCCATGTCGGCAACCCTGTTGCATAATCCCACCCCGTGCGGTTCTTGTGGTCAAACCTAGTGCTAGAATTAATGTCTTAAAGGCACTCTGTCATATAGTTCAACCTTTTTTAAAAGCGCCCTTGATGCACGGGATCTGGGAGTTATATCATCTCTGGTACACAGGATATAATAACAGTGTTGCATATCCGAATAATCAAATCAAATCTTTATTTCGGATAACTTTGATCCATGGGTTAGTAACAATGCTTATAAATCTAAGGGTTAGTATTACAATAATGGCTTGGTAGGTACACATTTGTTCATCAAAGCTATAACCTAAAGAGTTACTACTGTTCCATTAGGATTAAGGAAGAACTCTCTTTTCTGAGCGAATTTACTTAATTGTACCCATACAAAGTTTTTTTTTATTTTATAGGTTTCACACCCTGCCTTCTCTTTTATGATCAAATGAAGGCAGTTCGATGTCTGGCACAGAACCAACGGCTTTACGTTCTTACCGACGCGTTAGGAAGAGTATAATCAGCTGTGTAAATTGCGTAAATAATCTCAACTTGTAAAAAAAACATCGGCCTAATCAAAATGGACATAAGTATCACTTACTCGAAAATTTTAATATTTGATGGGCGATGTAGAGTTATTACATCTGATATATTTTTGACTCGAAGGAGCAGGTCAAGAGGATCAAAGAAGAAGTATATTTTTTAAATTATTGAGTGTGAGACATTGATAAAGACAATATGGAGATCAGTAGTATGAGAGCTCTCTGTGTATGCGTATTAATTAAAGAACAGTATAGTACTGTTAATTTCATCTGCACTGTGTACTGTAAAGCGATGCACGTAACATTATTCATGATATTCAGATACGGTTCTTGTATCGATAATAAACTGATATAAAAAGAAATCGCTCGGCGTCTATAAACGTTTCGCTATTGAACCGTTTTGTCTTATTCTGTCTCATTTAGTGCGATAAAGAGGGAATACTTACAATATTGTTAATATTAATGGTATGATTAGCATATTGTTTTTATTTTATAAGGCGTTAAGTTAGACCCATTACTTTGTGAAACGAAATGTTGTGTGGGCTTGTTAACTCATTGTGATCAGTGATCCTGTCTTTTTACCTACTCAGGGGTCGTGGATTCGAATTTCGAGACGAAATTTCTGTCTGTTATATGTAAAGTAAGTTTTAAAATTAAATGATAACATTTATCATTATACATAGGTACATACTGAGTTGTTGATGAGTAACAATACTGATTTTTTTGTTATGCTTTCATCTGGCAGCATACTGTATGCTCGGTAGGATAATTTTAAGCTTCCTACACAGTGTTTGATGTAAACCGAGGTCGAAATCGGTACTCCACGAATTTCCCCACATTACCGTCATCGAACAGTAAATACCATTAGAGCGCATTAAATTTAATTCCCCCTAATACTGCGCAGGAGCGGGTTGGGGCCGCCGCGTCTTGTGCGCGCCAAAAAAACGCGCGCAAAAAGCGTTATTACCGAGCCAACGACCCTTTCATTACTCATACATGAGTTATGGAGCGGCGGTGATGATCCCCGACGTCACGATTTGTTTATGGGACTTTACATCTAACGACTTTTACGTATACGTACTGTTACATGAGAATAATCAACCACTACGCGCAGCACTATTCGCTCAGGAGTCACCGCACTATCGTTGACAGTTGAAGTTTGACGTTACGGTGACACTGACAGCTGTCATCGAGTTCCCGCCGATTATTATTATTACTTTTTCGGTCTCTCTGGTTGAATGTGTGTTTGTAACTGGACTGTGTAAATAAATACTTTCAGATTATGATAAAGTCTCTTAATAGTACGGAGGCAGCTTTGATTGACTTTGTCATTGATCTAGCGGTGTCAGATAAACGTTTAGGTACAGCTCGCCAAGCCTTGCCTTGAAGATGAGGTCGGGAAAGTATATTACTCGTACATCATCATCAGACCATCGCATTCCACTGCTGGACATAGGCCTCCCGTACATATACTCGTACATATAGACCAAATATTTGCCAAAGGAAGCTGAAGCCTATGATAACGCAACTAAAAGTAAACAATTGAACGAGAAGCCTAAGTCAGTTGTTAGAGGGTGGCCTGCAAGATGCTCTTTATGCATTAAATGCACAGTTTACACTTCTTGAAGTACAGACAGCATAAGGGTTTACCAAACATATAAGCAAGCAAATAATTTTAATTCACAGTTAAATGCAGCAAGCCAACAGTTTGCAGTTGCTATAAGACGGACGGGTGTGGGAGGGAAGTTAATTTGAAAATAACTTATGTAGGGGACCACTACACCACCTGAACCCTCCATAACTGAACTCAGTGGAAAGTAACAAAGTTTTAAGCTTGCACATACGATAGTGGACTGTTTAGTCGCCCAGTAGATTTGAACACTACCATAGATGATAGATCGTCCCATGTAAATGTTCAGCGCATCCTTTTTTGCTGCGTCCGTAAGCGCTAGCGCATGAGACATCTACGGCCTTTGTGCGTCGCGAAGTAATTAGGCTGCGACCATATGGCGAGGATCGGATTTGAATGTGGCTGGGTGTTTGCGACACTTTTAGACCATTAACACTTTTATTAAGTCTTCACTTATATGTGTGTTAAATAATGGTTTACTAAAAGTAGTTTTTCGCGGTTTAATTTGCGAGTCATCCTAGATTCATAATTTGGAAATTTGTGAGTCTGAAAAGACGTACAAATAAATATTTTGCATTAATAAGACTTTGATTGTTATTTTATTGATCTTTAAGGAATTCTAAGATAAAATAGAAAAAAAAAACAACTTTGTTCTAAACTATGTAGTGTACTATCGCTCATCATCACTAGATGAAAGCTATAAAATCAAATGTCTAAAAAATACCTCACTATTTTCATAAATGTAACAATAAAGAGATAGAGATGTGAATGCTCCCGGAGCTATTCAAATACTTTCTTTTTTATGCATTTTTAATTTCGCAACATCTTTTTGCTATTCATGCGCGTCGGCGCGGATCGTCAAACAATTACTCGATCTATCAAAACTATTAAAAATCGATTCATTCGATTCAGGGCTGTCACTTAAAGTGCATTAAAAGTGAATCTTTAAATTGGCTTTGGATTAGCAAAGTGATAATAATGTAGAGAAACTCTTAGAGCCAGTAGAGAATTCGGGTAGTTTTTTTAAATTGACGTTTGATTTATAGTTACCAGAGAGAATAAAACCATAATATTTAAGTCATCAAGATTAACTTTTTAACAAAAGATTGATGATTGAAGGTTAAGGGCAAGTTAATTTAAATATTAAGTTTTATATTCCATTAAATTAAATAAGGCTTAGAATTTAAGAGAAAACTAAAATAAAATAATTGTTAAAGATAATGAAATGTAAAAAAAGAATTAATTATTGACATTATTTTATGAATCTTGTTATGAAAGGTTTTTATTAAAATAGTCTTCTTTTTACAAAAGAGCTGTTCTACAAAGTTCACGGGCCTTTTACAAGCCGTATCGTATACAGACAGCTTACACACGGACAACCCTACAGAGCACAAAGCTATATAAATTCGTATAGCTATATAAAGCACTCTTCTCCCATTGTGCAGTGTGGCATAATAGATATTACAGGCTCTTTGTCAATAATTGTATAAGTAATTACTCCGATGCACGGCCGACGCCTTTCTTGAGACTTTCGCCGATTTCGTCATACTTTCCACGGTTTGTGACGAGTCGGCTACATTGAATAATGCCTACGTTAAGAAGGTTCAATGGAACGATTGTTTTAATCGGGTTCGGCTTAATCGACCTTTGCTGGGAGACTAATAACTCGACTCTGGTCGTCGTCCACTGTTGGATAATGACAATCTGCCCCAATGACAATTGGTATTTGTGTGGATTTGCCTTAGTCATGCTTAGCAGGCGGGTTGGTGACCGCAGTAGGTTTTATTCGTACCCAGGTAAACGCTGCTGCCCGTTTCCTGATATCTCCTTAGTCGTCTTCTACGGCACCCAGGGGATGAGATGGGGTGGCCCTATTCAAAATCCGGAAACCACACGGATAGAGGCACATAGGTCATAAGCCGAAACGTTTAACCGTCATCATCATCATCAGGCTATTACAGTCCACTGCTGGACATAGGCCTCTCCAGTTGTTCGCCACTTAGGGCAAACATCTGGAGGATATACCCATAATCGCCACGCTGGGCAGGCAGGTTGGCGATCGCAGGGCGTAGCTTCTCGCTTCGGTGACGCTGCTGCCCGTCATCAGCCTGTGGTAGTATTTAGCTACGCATTAACGTTTAACCGAGCAGCGATTAATTTCTAAGCATTGTCTTGCGTATTTATTTATTTACCTAAGCACTTAATATGTTAAGGCAACTTCAATTTACTAGCTTAGCATTTTAGTTATCTACTCGGATGAAATATGGCTGTTTGCCAAACGCGTTACGGTGTTCTCTGAATTCCCAAGTGTGCCTAAATACCATTTGTGTTTACTAATAATAAAATGATAAATCGTGAACAAAGGAATCGTTATTACAACAGCTGACTTTTATGAGGTTATTCGCGCCGTTGATTTTAGCGGCTTATCTGGAAATCTGAGCGTTTATATTTATGGGGAACTAGGTGGGAACTGCGACTTTGCGTACACCTTTAGCCGTCACTATGATCAGCCGCGTGAGCCTGCGCGGCTTGCAGCGGGTTCGCACCACCCCGTCCACCTACCGTCCCGTCTCTTCCCGCTCGCTACCCCGGGCATCCCGGGAGCGAGCTCCCTGCACCTATTATTTATTTACACGGTTAGGCGGGCTCTAGGGACTTAGCGTCTTAGGGGTAAAGGGACTCTAGGATCACTAGAGAGTTAGTTAGTTAGTCTACCTGTTGGTAATTTGTAGGAGGCAGGGGTCACTACCGAATGAGCCATCGAGCCAGTTGAGTTATTTACTAAGCGGTCACGGGCGCGCGCAACGAACAATCGCGCGGCCGCCGCTATCGGATTACACGGCCTTTTTGTTTGCTGACGATGATGTACGCAGATGTAGCTTACACCTTTGTATTAACACTGTGTTTGAAATCGACAACATGCCTTAGAACTAACAGTGGTAGCTACCATGAAATGTTAGGCGAGGCCATTTTAGGATAATTTGCTTCCACTTTCTTCACTACTTCAGACACTAGAAACGGTGTATCTCTGACGTCTCATGGGTTATGAGTGCAACTAAAAATAACAAGAAAGTCTAGGTTTTTACAGGAATGTTCTAGGTAGGTGTGGTTACCGCTATGGTTCATTTTGAGTATGAAGGAAGCAAAAGAAGTGAGCATTTCTTTGTTCTGGCTGCCACCATGTTTTTTTTTTTACATGATATTACTTATGTATGGGGGCGAGTAATATTGTATGTTATTATTACAACAGTACATAATAAACAACTTACCACCCCACATGGGTGTTCCCATGTGGTGTGGTAAGTTGTTTATGGTAGTTGGCAGTGGGTGTATGGTACGATACTTGATAGACACGGTATAAGCACTTTGAAAGCATAATATGCCCTTGTTCCTGCTCTTGATCTCTGTCCGGACTTTGATCGAATTTAGAAGCTGTCTCCGATCATCAGAGTAAAGAAATAAATTGCACCTGCGTTTGCGTACACTTGGTTATTCTCCGAATTCTAGTATCCGAAAGTTTAGCCGAAACGGGGTAATTAAAGTAGGTATATTTTACACGTTCCAAAGAACCTGATCTTAAATACCAAGTGCTTTACCAATAGTACCGTATACGGTTGTAAACATAACAATAAACACTCCACTACACAGTAACAATTACAGCATTACATCATAATCGGTTCGTTAGCTAGCCATGTACCGCGGCTGCGTCCGTCATTACCGCGCTCGACGCCCGTTAGATCGACAATTAGGATCACAGCTGCGTAGATCCTAGGTACAATTACGGGATGCTTTGGATGCTTCCGAGATTTGCAGTTATAATGATCAGTACTTGTTATGAGGATGTGAAGTTTTTGTTCTTTGTCTTTTCTGGTGAGCATTGAAATCCCTAGAAAATATACTGAGTGTAAAAAAGTTAACATTTTTACACCGTGTACGTACGTCCTTTTATTTTTCAACTATCCTCTACCCTAAGGTTGTCTGGAAGAGATCGCTTCTAGTGCAACAAGTGTCTGTTATACATAGTTTTAAGTCAATTGTTTGGTGCGCAATAAAGAATATCTACCTATCTACGTTTGTAATGCAGTTCGGTTAACTGTAATATTTTGAGTATCTAATATAGCTAAGTATTTTATTTGCTCTCAAAATCATAAGCGTTTTAATTAAAATTAAAACTGCGACTTGGGCTTTTTTAATGCTTCAATGCGGGTATCATTCTAGACATCATAGGATATCTATTTATGCCTTGTATGTAGTCAGCACATGGTGTTGAAGGAAGGGGTTCATACTCTACCACGTATGTTTAATTCATATTATGTAGGTAAGTTTACACGACGCTCTTACGATGAAGTAAAATACCGTGAGGAAACCTATATACGTGTGAAACAATTATGACAGGCTCGGTGGCTCATTTGGTAGTGACCTCTGCCCTCTGAGCCAAGGGTCGTGGGTTCGATTCCCGCACAGTACAAACATTTGTGTTTAATGAACATGTCTATTTGTATTGGTCTGGGTGTTTTCTATGTATAATATGTATTTATTTACAAAAAAAAATTTATCTAAGTAAGTTTATCAGTTGTCTAGTACCCATAGTACAAGCTTCGGCTTAGTTTGGGGCTAGGTGGCGCTGTGTGGCCCAGCGTGGCATGTCTTGGGTTATTTATTTATTTATTTAATTATAAAGTTGTGTGAAGTCGACCAACGTGGTTGACTAAGACCTTATCAACCTAGTTTAGTAGTAGGCTCGAGCCTGTCATTGGGGACATATATGAGCTGTTGATGAAGACTTAAACAACTGACACAGATTATGCGTATCATGTTAATAACGCCTTTGAAAATCCAATTTCCGATCTTTCCACACGGACTTAAATATATCAAGCAGGGAAACAAGTTAGTCATGTCAGTATTACCACCAGAAAGGGACAGGTGCATTAACTAGTCGCGTCTCTCTCTCGCCATAAATCTCCCATAATCTGATCACACGTTAGATCTAATTAAGGCCCGTTAGGTGTCCAGTGGCGCAACCTTTAATGGGCGTGCGACACTCGGGAAGCGGCGGGACGAGTCGGGAGTGATGCATGACCCATCTTGGCTGGGAACCGCCTCAGGAGTGGGAAGCTTCGGTTACAGAATGTAAAGCGATAAATAAGGACTAGTGTTTATAAGATGCACCAGTTTATACATGTTGGTATATAGGAGATGTTATTGATAGACACGACTAGTAGGTATTACGTGCAAAATAGATGTGTCGACGATGTTTTCGGGAAAGGACACACATTGGTAAGTGTGCAACTATGGGGTATAAGATACCAAACAACACAAGATTTCCTTGGTATTATAACTACATATAACTATAATAGGCCTGTTGCCGAAAAAAAGTAATTAGTCTCTCTTTTAGATTGTTAAAAAATAAAAGACACGTATTTTTTCGTTTGTAAATTAGACCAAAAATGACAAAGATATAGCCCATTAAAATTACGCGTGACGTCAGATTTTGGGAGTTTTTTTCGGCGAGCAACTGGAGAGGCCTATGTCCAGCAGTGGACTGCAATAACCTCATGAAGACGAGATGAGATCCTATTTTAAATCGGAAACCTTAACACGGGTCTCTAAACGAGCCCTTAATTTCATTGTAACTAAACGCAAATTACTAGATTCACCATAAAGAACGTTCAATGAACCTGTTATTAAGGGCACAATAAACATAATTCACAAGTGGGCCACAGTACTATTGCCTGCACTTACCTTATTGCCAGCATTTATGTTGAACACCGGTTACACCGGACGACAAATTTACAGTATTATTTGCCATAATAACACTAGGATTAATCAACGGCCCTTTAAGTTGTATTGGCTAGAATAATTGTGACTGGCTCGATATCTCATTCTGTACCTCTGCCGTGTGAGCCAAGGGTCTTGGGTTCGAATCCCGCACAGTACAAACATTTGTGTTCATGAACATGTCTGTTTATCGGGTCTGCGTGTTTTTTTATGTTTATTTACAAAAAACAAGTATTCAAGTAAGATTATCAGTTTGTCTAGTGCCCATAGTACAAGCTTTGGCTTAGTTTGGGGCTAGATGGCTATGTGTGGCAATTTAATTAATTTCTATTTCATTTATATTCTCCATTCAGGATCACAAATTAGACACAATCTTCTTACTACGTAAATGTATATCTAAGGTATCTTCGCTATTCTGATACCCAAAAATCAAGTATATTGACTGGTTCGGTGGCTTAATTGGTAGTCCCCTACCTTCTGAACCAAGGGTCGTGGATTCGATCCCCATCCGGGACAAATTTTCGTGTGATGAACTAGTGTTTGTTCCGTGTCTGGGTGTTTATATTTGTATTTAAGTATATTTTTGTGGTACCTTCGTTGTTCTGATACCCATGACACGAGTGCTTTAGCTACTTACTTCGGGTCGGAGATTGCTCCGATGTATGTTGTGTTGATGTTGTCTGATATTTATGTATAAGCTACTTACTTTGGAATAGGATTAAAGTATGTGATGTTGTCTGATATTTAAGTGACCTTTGATCTTTAGGTCGTGTTTCTGCTGGTGAGTAGGGTGTCCGGAGCTCGTGGGGGGTTAGGGTTGGGCCGGCATGGCAGTGGCAACTGACAGATAACTGACCAGTTACTTGCCAGTTGTCACAGCGACTTGGGCCTCTCTTTCGCTTTCCATCAGGCGTAGGGAGGCCATTATGTCGAGCCACTATAAAAAAAAAGTTGTTTCTAAGCAACACAAACATGTTTACGGGATGCGTCACGTGGTCCCTGCATCAATTAGGCCCGTCCCGTTACGGCATGCATTAGGCGGAGGAGGTGCGCGTGCGCATTCCTGCGGCGGCCTTGACGGCTGCGCTCGGATTGATCTAAGCAACTTAGTTTGACTTGGGTACTTGAGTACTGAACTTTCGATAGTAAATATAAATCTACACTAATATTATAAACAATGAAGATTTGTATTTTTGTATGTAACGATTAAAACATAAAAAGTACTGGACGGATTTTAATAATTCTTTTTTTATTAGAAAGTTATATATGTATTATCACTGAGTAACATAGGTTATATTTAGTTTCCCGAAGCAAAGCGCCCTCGCTTCGCTAGTAATAAATAAATAAATAAATATCAGACAACATCACATCAAAAATGTGTTTGTTCTATTATGCCTACGAGCTAACTTTTGGACTTCACGATCGCTTACCGTCAGGTGGAGTGAAATCATCCTGAAAGCCTTTCTAAAAAAAATGCGTCCATATCTTTAGTCCGTCTCAACTCTTAGGGTATAACACTCTTTTGAATTAGTTTATCCCATTACCTAAGTTAAGCTCAGAAATCTATTTTTAACCCCCGACGATAAAACGACGGGGTGTTATATCCGATTAAATAGTATTTTCATCCAGTTTACAAAATAGTGAAGAATCTAAAAGTACGCTTTTGATTGTAGACCATTCATGTACGAATATTTTTAGGTTAATATATCCATGCGCGTTGATGTCTTTTGTAGGAGCAAGGTTTCAAGAGTCTATATTTTTATTTTATTATTGTAGTAACGCTGGGTCGACCTTTTAAGCAAGAAATCGAACAAAAAAGTCACAGGAATCCTTCGATTATACAATTTTAAAAAAAATATCAAGATTAGTACTAGCGTTAAGATCCCTTATGATGCTTACTAAAACAAGACTGCAAAACTGTTTTAGTTTCTGTGATTTTTCTTTTAACTGGACTTAAAATTTGATCTTAGGGTCACAATAGGTACCTATACCTTGCTAAACATTTCAAGTTTATGTACAAAAAACGCTGTAGCTCTATAAAAAATCACATGTATTTTCTTTAGTTAACTTAAAACGTAGGAATCGAGGAGACACGTATAATAGAGTTAACTGATCTTCTGATGAAATAAGTGTACAGTTACATATTGCGCCCGGAACGTGCCAACTTCGCGATCGGATTTTTTTTTTTTTTTTTTTTTTTTTTTTTAGTTTTGTTCATACACCTCTAACGTAATCAGAGACGTTCGTATTACTGAATTTATTACTATTGTTATGCTAATTTAAAAAGAATTGTTGCTCTCGAATATAGCACTATTCGAGTAGGGGGGATTTTTAGGTGGTACAATGTGGTAGTAAGATGAGCACTTTCATAAATCTTCAGACGCTATAGTCCGTCTGTTCGTTTATGCGGGCAATGGCGGCTCGGACTCGTGGGCACGCTTTTTGGTTGGTGGCACTATGGTTGGTGTCTGTTTTGCCACCAGTCTTCTTATTGAAGAGGGTGCAGTTGTAGCACTTGCGCTTATTTTCATCATTCTTGTTGGGGCATTTATCTGCCTGATGATTATCTGCTGCACAATGAGCGCAAGGCTTAACTGTGGCGGTGCATTTTGTCTTTGTGTGCCCGAACTGTAGGCACACAAAGCATTGGACAAATCGTGAGAAGTCCTCAACGTGGACACGTGAGTGTTCCACGTTGAGTCTTCCCACGGTTATTATGCGGGCTCTGGTGTTTGGAGTTACTTCTAACACTGCGTTATATAGTAGGCTGTTTCTGTTCGATGTGGCGAAGCACAGGCGGATTTCATCGCGGATATCGTTTTGCTCTCGGACAATGTCCAAGAGCTCCTCCTTGGGTATCTCCTTGGAGACACCCTTGAGGATGACGAGTGGTGGTCGTCGCCTGGCTTCTTCAGCATCGAAGCCGGGTATCTTTCGGGTGCGTTTTATTGTTTCGGTGCATTGCTCAGGGGTATCAAACTCTACACGGGCCATCCCGTTGGATAATGGAGTGATTTTGTTTGGCGCATATTTGGTGGAACGAAAGGAGAGGCCTTTCTTCCACTCAGTTATTACCTCTTGTGATGGTTTATTGGCATTGACGGTTTTGATTACTATTGCTGGCTTACTAACAGCGGGGGGTTTTGGAGTTTTGGTTTTAGATGTAGCTTTGGCGTAGGTTTGGGTTTCTGGGGTGATGGTAGATTTAGTTCGGGGTGCAGTCGGTTTTTTGGCCGAGGCCACGGGGGCGGCGACTACAGGGGGAGGTGGGGATAATTTGATTTCCTTTCGGAATTCAGTTAATTCGGCCCTGACGGCCTGAATTATGTCCTCTTTTAGGCCTGTTGTGGACTCTCGTACCTCGCAGATCGACTCATGAATGAAATTTGCTTTTGCTTCGGCTATGAACTCATCCTTGAGTTCCTCAAAGACCTCTACTCCGTTCTTGAGGAAGTGAGTGCATTTCAAAATGGTTTCTTTGTTCTCTCGGGTGACGTTTCTATTGGCGTTTATGCAGTTTTCAATGATTTCGACAACGGTGGTGGTTATTTCGAAGTAGGATTCGAAGTCCTTGAGGTCTCTAAGGTTGTAGTTCATGGTCGTTAACGGGGCTTCGTTCTCGGAAGACATTATTCAATCGTGGAATTCACAATCGCAGTATCACAATAATCGCATAGGTCGTAGATCGCAATGGGTCGTATATATCGCTCTGCACAGCTCTTTGGCCGCCGGTCCTGCCACTCCGTTACGGTGGTCAGGAACCGGACGTCGCGATCGGATTGGGTCTATGTGGGTCGTGTTACTGCCGTCTTTTTATAATGATTTTGACTAAAATTTTGTGGCATGTTGCAACGTTCTTAGGGATGACGAGGCGAACTTATGGATGCCGCACTGTCCTGTAGCTTGCCGAAGCGTCTCAATATCGAGTGTTGCCTCGGCGCCGGCGGCGTACCGAATGATGTCCAAGGATGCCGAAGCATCCCGAAGCAATCTTAAGGCTAATACAGCAGCCTCAAGCATATATAAGCATAGTACATTGCTATTTGCCACCTAAAATCCTTACCGCCGTATTCACAAACTTTACTATGCGTCGCGGGAACGCACAGGTACCTAAAAACGTATAGGGTTCTGGGCACTGTGCGTCCGTGCGTCGCATAGTAACGTTTGCGAATACGGCCGTTAGTCGTGCCGATGCCGTTAATGGGCGCCGGGCCTAAGAAAAGTCGAAGCATACTTCGCATCGCTTTCGTAACGACAAAACAATGTAACAAGTTATTAGGCCCATTACGTACGACATTCGCCCATAACGCCCACGCTATGGCAAAAACAAAATCGAAAATGACCCTACCAATTACAAAACAATACCGACATTGTGTCAGCGACCAATCCTGCGCAGACAAATTGCAGATCGACGCCAACATGCACGCGCGACGCGTTGCGAGTAAAAAGTTGGCTGCGCGTGCGCGGGGGCGGCGATGAAACGATTTATTTATGCCGTTTGCACAATGAGGGTGTTTCGATAGATGTACGAGTATAATGTGTTAGTTTCGTATTCCTTTTTTTTTATATTAGCTCGACATAATTGCTTCCCCCAAGTCCAACCCCAAGTCGCTGTGACCCAACCTTAACTCCCCACGAGCTCCGGAAACCCTCCTCACCGGCAGAAACACGACCCGGAGGTCATTTGGCTGCGGTATTCTATAGGATGGAGGGCCTTCCCCGGACCCCTAAATCTCTTAAGACTCTCGTTTCATATTCTCCCTTGCAATGCTATTGCATAATATAATATTTACGAGTATTAATGTGGTTTTAATATAAAGACTGTTATTGCTCCTAAATTGTATAAAAGGTTTATCTTTTTGGTGCCTGGTTAATATCACTAACTTTAGAATAACACAATTTCACGTTGTAAAATATCTATTATCAAGTAATAGACAAATAAAATTAATCTGCGTTTTGATGATACTCGATATATTAACCGCAGCTATTTTTACTTTAATCGTCGAATTAAAAGTCTCAATCACACTTCGACAGCGTCGTAAAAAGGGATTAAACCAAAATTGGCAATAAATTTTAATGACTCGGGCCACAGTTTGGTATGGGCCGGAAAAAAGGACGAAAACATAACCATAATGAGGGTACATGACTGAAGGGACCACATAAATTGGTCGGCGGGTACATTTCAATTTCGATTTAGCAACATTAAAGTATAATTTGGGAAAGTATACAACTTTATTTTTGAAGAGTTAATTTGTGCGCGTGTTTATGGAAACCGTGATTGACTGACTATATATATCGGCTTCTGGAATCACTATATTTGCGATAATAGGGCTGACATTTGGTACACAGTAGTTATGATGTGAATGCTTATAAGCCAAGAAGATATTAATTAAATTCAACCCCAAAATGTAGTTCATAAATTTTATAGAGAAATTGCACAGCCAACGGACAAAGGCGTGGAATAAAATAGTGTCATACATATTTTATATTCATAGCTTCCAGTACAAATAACACAATTCTTCGACATGAACTTCAGTTCCACTGATTGGCTGACAGATAGCCGGCAGGCAAAATTTACGTGTGAAAATAGCGTTCCCTTTATTCTTGTAACTTAATAAACACTAAACCGTTTTTCTAACAGTCACTACGACTACTCTACTTTAACTGGAGCAATGAAAAACAATGGAGACACAAATTATGCCAAGGTTCGGACAGGATTTAAATATTGTAATCACGCCGTTAATTGTACTCACATTGTTTGAAACTAGCTTACCATTCAATGTGTGTACTATGGTAATATTGACAAAGAGTGGGTATCTAGAGGGCTGGCCATGGGCACAAAAATAGTAAAAACAAAGAGGCTACTAGATTAAGTTATAACCGCAATGCATTCCATATTTAGACTTAAGTGAAATGAGGTCAAGTGTAACCATTTGAGTCTTACCAAGTTTTCAAACAAATTATCCTCCTTATAGAGAAAACGTCAAGTAGGCACCTAATCCTTTAACTTCAAAGCCGTTCCTGTCAATGTCGCTATACTAATTAATTAGGACCAGGCCTAAGAAGCATCTTAGCCTTCTAAATATGGAATTTAGTTAGGCGTCTTTCAAATTACCTGTTTTCCATGAAGAACATTAAGATATCTATTGGTTAATTAAGGAGAGGGTCCTTAATTGTTGATACGATATTAAAATTGTCTGTTTGTGTTGGTCTGGGTATTTGGTATGTATAATATGTATTTATTTACAAAAAAAAGTATCTAAGTAAGTTTATCATAAATGTCTAGTACCCACAGTACAAGCTTGGGCTTAGTTTGGGACTAAATGGCACTGTGTGGCCCAGCGTAACATTTTTTGGGTTGTTTCAAAGGTTCTAGTAGAGCGGTCTACAGGATTCAGTGACGGTCTCCATCACCACGTATAAAGGAGCTTACCTTTGGTGTCGATAGGCGCGGGCGCAGCCAGGCTAGGTATCTCGGGCTGCGGCGGCTGCACGCGCGGGCCCGGCCACGTGGTGGTGCCGCCGGCGCAGTACCGCGCGCGGGGGGCGCCGCACCCGTCCGCCACGTCGCGCAGCGTCGACGCGTCCGCTGAGTACTCTGGAGGAAAGGGCGCTGGCGTTTGAAGATCAATCATTATCATCATTATAGACAGGCTCGGTGGCTCATTTGGTAGTGACCTCTGCCCTCTGAGCCAAGGGTCGTGGGTTCGATTCCCGCACAGTGCAAACATTTGTGTTCATGAACATGTCTGTTTGTATTGGTCTGGGTGTTTTCTATGTATAATATGTTTTTATTTACAAAAAAAAATGTATCTAAGTAAGTTTATCAGTTGTCTAGTACCCATAGTACAAGCTTCGGCTTAGTTTGGGGCTAGACAGCGCTGTGTGGCCCAGCGTGGCATGTCTTGGGTTATTTATTATCATCATCAGCCTCTCTTATCGGTCTTTGAAGTGCAGTGATAGATATTGGATGGGATGTAAGGGAGCGGCCTATCATCTATTCGCTTCAAGCCAACCTCACCTGCCCGTGGTGCATCCTGCCGAATAACAAACGAGGTGGCGACCGACTGGTGGCGGTATAACCATCACAATTGAAGGCGTAAATACCACAGACCGATGACGGGCAGCAGCGTCACCGGAGCGAGAAGCTACGCCCTGCGATCGCCAACCCGCCTGCCCAGCGTGGCGATTATGGGTATAACCTCCAGATGTTCGCCCTAAATGGCGAACAACTGGAGAGGCCTATGTCCAGCAGTGGACTGCAATAGGCTGATGATGATGATGATGATTCAACTGACAGACAATATTGTCTTAGATATTGTTAATATTAACAATATCTTGTTTGCTTCACCAAATGCAGCCGTAAATCATAAATAAGCACAATGCAAATTAGCATATAATATTCATACCATGTAAAAGCAGTAAATTGCACGAATTCACTATACCTTTGTTCATAATAAGTTAATAAGTCATCTGAATCTATATTTACAACGGTCATAAACTATTCGATTTCATAACCTGCACAAAATAGCGTTTCACATTCAAAATTAATAAATTTCCAGCGTAACCTTTCCATCTTGAGCCAAGACAGTCACGTCTGCACCTTATGCAATGCGGTTCAACACTTCAGTTCAGTGTCTACCCGTAGTGTTTGAGTGGCAATGTATACTGTACCATGTGGTTTGGCTCTGTCTGTCAAGAAATTATTCCAACGTTGATTTAGGAACACTTCCAACAATCCCGACCCGGGGCCAGTGTATAACATTTTTATCTCTCGTCGTGTTCTCAGTTCCACGGAGCTCGTTATTTAAGGTCAAGGGAATCTAATGAATGGATGAATAATGGCCGCCGATACAACTATTGGAGCTGTTTGTTATAAGCGGGATTAACACATCCAACGTGATAAATAGACGGTTTATAATGTGAGTGTTATCTGACGATTTATCATGTACCTACTAGACGCGGTGTGTTGGGATTTTCCGCGAGTATTTTCTAATGGACTTTCTACCCTTTGTGGTCTAAGTAAGGCTTGCTGGAGATTCAAGTTCTTTAAAATTTAAAAATAAATTTAAAAAAATTACCAAAAACATTATGAAAATTTTGCTATTCCGTACGATATAGGCGTAGTGCATTTGTGTATGCATACAATTGTGCATTTCTTTGGGCGTGACAACTGTCGCAGAAATTCAATGAGAATTGAAACCTTGCCTGTGGTGCATTCTGCTGAATAACAAACGAGGCGCTGGCAACCGACTGGTGGCGGTATAACCATCACAATTGAAGGCTTAGCTAAGTACACACTTATGACGGGCAGCAGCGTCACCGGAGCGAGAAGCTACGCCCTGTGATCGCCAACCCGCCTGCCCAGCGTGGCGATTATGGGTATATCCTCCAGATGTTTGCCCTAAGTGGCGAGCAACTGGAGAGGCCTGTGTCCAGCAGTGGACTGCAATAGACTGATGATGATGATGATGGACAATAAAATGATAATTGCATGATAACTTACTTCTTGTGGTGGATGATTGCAGCAGACTGGCTGTTTGACCGCCAGGAAACGTTGCATTCCGCTTATGGCGACCCTGTCGACAATAAAAGAGTGATTTGAATAACAAGATTCCATTATTCTATATTTTTGGTAGCGTTACAGACTATAGTGCCAAAATTAAAGGAGGTTATAGGACATCAAGAATCAAGATAGGCTAAATATAAAGAATGTTTGAAGACAACAAAACAAAAGCTAATTTGCGGTTAGTCACTTCACAATTTAATCAATCAATCAAAGTTCAATGGATCGCATAAGGTGCTATGTCATTGACCTCCGATTCAGGTAGAGAAAATGAATCAACACAAAACTGGCTCCGTATCAAACCTGAAGACCAAATAAGGATACGTCAAAGAAAGTGCGCAAAATTGGCTCACATCCAATAAAGTAAAAGTGTCGTTCGGGTAAACAAAACGTTTAGAAAGTCCCCGGCTAAATCGAACCTGTGTCGTTACGTGTGTCCGCCGAGCGATCACCGCGCTATTGCGGCTTCCCCGTAAGGAGGAGCCGGGCCCATCCCGTCCAATTAAACCTTTTTCTCGTCCAAATACAACTCTATCGTGGACTTGGATGTAATAGTTATGGGTTTTCACTCAACGTTTGCAAGATATCTTTTAAGACCACTTAAGTACGTTTCCGTTTAGTTTACTAGACTAGGAGATAGAGTTCAACAATTAAGGTTTTATAATGGGCTATTCCACTATTTTTCACTTTGACTTGCTATCGATAGACTACCTCATTATAGAATCATTGGCGAAAAAATTAGTTCCGTAAGATCAATAGTCACCGAGTTATCACAATTTCAAAATTATCACTAATTGACGAGTCCAAAAACACTCCATACAAAATGGCTATGTGCGAGTGACGACACTGGTATATTATTTCGCATGCCGCATATACAAAGTTTGTTTGACAGCTATATTAAATATTGCGTTTATATTTTTGAATGAATTTTCCACTTTGAGAATGGTATTTTTCTGTCAATTTTGCAGGCATAGGCCCGACACGGAACGACAATAGTGTCGTTCCGTTTTGCAACTAATTTTAGTTGTGATTTGTTAAGTTTTACGGATACTTTCTGGTAATCAATAAGTATCAAACAAAATCAATCATAGTGGAATACCCTATTGTGATGATGTCACCAATTAATGTACTTATTATACTTTCCCCATCCTATTGGAGATATTACTGCCGAAAAATAAAGATATGTAATACCTACTTTCTAAAGTCTACGATGCATTTAAGTGACTTCTTTTCCTGTCATACCCTTCCCAATTCTTTGTTATTGAGATGATACGAAAAATTGTTCAATGCAGTTTCAAATAAAGCTGTTAAATTTTATTTGTTCAGATGAATTTTATTGGATTCTTATAATATCGTTTTGAGACGATCGGTGGGTACATTTTGGCTTAGATATTAATTTAATTTAATTATATTTCTTTAAACTTAAACAGACAGAATCCTGCATCACTTTTATCAACGTACCCACCGACTACTTAACACAACAACGACATAAGAAAACTCGGCTAGAAATTGCCAAGTATCAGTTAATTGTTCGAAAGTAGATATCTTCGACGACTAATGGCCCAGTATGGCCATTGGCCAATACGACCTTAATGGACTAATTGTCGTTCACGGAAAATTGTTCGCGCTCTCGCCCGGATCTGGGGCGGGGAACATGTGTTTTGATGGTTTCTCAACCGTTATGTGTCGTTAGTATGGCTTTTCCTTAAAAGATATACTGGGCACAGTATACTCTGTCTTAGATAAGATAACCGACTCTATCCATCCTCGTTATTTAAAGCTAATACCGGATCGGGAAAAGAGTATTAAATTCTTAACTCATAATGAAGTATTTTCAAATTTGCTTTCTAAGCGTTTTTTTATCGAGCCAGTTAACACTATGAAGCTGAAATCTCGAGAAGTCCCTCCCCCCCCCCCCCCCCCCCCCCCCCCCCCCCCCCCCCCCCCCCCCCCCCCCCCCCCCCCCCCCACATTATCTCACCTCTATATAAGCTAATGCGACTCATTGTCTGCCCCAAACGGTAGTTCGTGCATCTACCACGTGGATCATAAGCTCAGAGTATAAAATTAATTGCTCCAAACATAAAACAATAATGAATTTGGTGCGTCGGCGCCGCTGTCCCGTTACCGTATTAAGATCGGGCCGATTGGGTCTGCGCGGGCGCAGGGGGTCGCTGAACTGATGTATGGACGAGATTTTATTGATACAAGATTGTAAATAATACCGTCTATTGGTATTTGGCTTCTTGCACCGTCGGAATGTGGTCTGCAATGAAAAAGTGCACGCCGATCAGCTGGTCTTAAAGTAAGCTTTTCTCTTGTACTCATCATCAGCTCATTGCAGTCCATTGGCTTGCTGGACATTGGCATCTCCAGTTGTTCGCCACCTAGGGCAAAGTATATAAATCATCATTGGGACGTCTCCCGGAATACGGGTCTATTCCCAAGATATAAAATTTGTGAAATTTTTTACGAGGAAATAATGGTCACTTATCATCAGGTTGAATACTCCTTCCTTCATAATATATTCAACAGGGTCAGTGCACCAAAATGCCTCAGGCGTCAATAAGTGTAGCCTCTACTATTGTCAAGTATTTAATTACTGGACAGGACGTCAGTTTCGGAGCCGGTGAGACGAGGGTGGACCCGCCCCCCCATTATAGGAGATGATTGGCCAGGACTAAACTGATATGCTGTCTCATCAGCTTTTATTCACATTTAAGAGCCTTTGAAAGATCATCGGCATAGCTTTTTAATGATATTAGTCTCATTACGTAGTTAAAGTAACTTATGCAAGTAAATCTATATCTATACATATAATAAAAATGTAACGAGTCGCTGTCTGTACATGGAAGATATATGTGAAAAAATATAATGGGAGGCCTTTATTAATGCAATAGTACCCAAAACAATGATTTTTGGAATTTTTGTCTGTTTGTCGGTTTGTCTGTATGTTTGTGCACGCTAATCTCAGAAACCGCGTATCCGATTAAGATGCGGTTTTCACTAATATATTGCTGGAAGCTTCCCTTAACATTTAGTGTTTGTTTCATGTTAATCGGTCCATAAATAAAAAAGTTACGCCGATTTAACTAATCACGTCGAGCCTGCTGTACGTTTGCGCGGGTATATAAAGCGCGCCGAGATGCGCGCCGAGATCTGCGCCGCGCCGCTGCCAGCTGCCAGGCACTGGGGGTCATTAAAATCACTACCCAAGAAACTATTCCACGCGGACGAAGTCGCTGGCACAGCTAGTATAATAATATTTGTGAAGAAGGAGCAGAAAGAAGTTTTTTATATATTTGAGTAATGTGTTAATAAGATAAGAAAAAGTTTATTGGCAACACAATGACACGATTAATCATTTTCAAAAAGAAGTACTGAATTATATTTATCTGTTTACTAGCCTAAATAAATACAAATGTTCACTACATTGTTTGTACACAAATCATAAACTCTAGTGCGGAAAACTATAGTTAGTTTCCATCAATTGGTCTATTCAATTTACGTTTTTTTTTATTTAAGCCCTGGAAAACTACAACCTACAAATGATTACCTAGGCTTCCTTGATCTTTCAACCTCAACGTCCACAACGTAATTCTATAATTTATTGGCAAACTTTTATGTTAAGTTATTTTAAGTAGGTAAGTAATTTCCTCGCGATAATCTTAATGATAAGGAAATTACACATAAAATTTGTACGTAATATGTTGTATTAATTAATACCTACGTAATTTTATTGTTTTATTACTTAAACATATAATTCCAAAGGATTTGATGGCTCGTGGTTGATATGTAGCCTTTAAACCAGCAAATGAGTATATTAAAGAACGGAGAATTATGAAGTTCTTAAGAAATGTGGACCAAATAACTCTTTTCTATTTACATTTACAGAAAATATATTGATAATACCTAAAAATATTGCAATTACATAATAAGAAATAATATTAATACTTGTTTGCGCACACAATTTATGTATTAAAAAGTCTCGATACTATCATAATTTGGAAGAAATTCGGTCTCGAGATTTATTAACCGTTAGAGTATTTTGTTGATTTGTTTAATGCGTACTACTCATTGTAGGCTTAAAAGTACTTCGGAGTTTAAATAAAGTATTAATTCAACCCTTCTACAGACAGAGGATTGAATTTTATTCCAGAAATCTTATGTAAAGCTTCCAGGTAATTCAACTTTTCATACTTAGCGTGAGTGGGAACTATTACATACATTAATTTATTTCACTTTAATATTTCTAGTTTGACGCATGATTAATATGGATATACCTACACCGTAACGATATTTCGATTCTGTTCATTTCGAGCCATCCAATTGGTATTCATAAGCGAACATAACCACCATATTTATTGCTCGTTTGTTCTGTTGTCTGTTTGTGTGTCAGCCAGGTATTAAGGAGGCAAATACAAATATTTTGAGTCGGCATATGATTGACCCCGATGACTTCTTGTAATACCACGATAATCGATACAAAATGCGGTATGAATTGAATTGATTTGATTTGGAAACCTGTTTAATGCTTAATCTATTACTAAGTAATAAATCAAAATAATGTTTTGTATTGATCAAAAGGGACAGTACGGAATTTGAGCTTGAAAAAAAAATGTATCATGTACGAGAAATAAAGAATCCTACAATTAATCCTAGAATCTCCGAGGAGGCAAAAAAGAAGATCTTTTAAAAGAACCATTTTGGGACCAAATGGCAAAATCATAAAGTAAAATATTTCTTATTCATTACCTTGATAATCACATTCTTATCTTTGTATCCTAAGGACTTGTGGGTATAAATCCCACCAAGGGCAAATATAAATGTCGTGATTACTACCAAATAAGCCGTCAATTTCAGATAAGTAGGATCTAAGATAAGCGCATTCAAACAAACAATATTTTCAAACAAGAATGAATGCGCTTGCAAAAGCCCGATGTTTTTGTCAGAAAAAAGTTTTTATTCAGGTAATAATAGGTATGTCCACATTTATACATAGTCAAATCTGGCCCCTATTCAGAATGATATAGAAACAGAATCGTATTCGGAAATCGTATTCGGTATTCCTTTGTTTTTTCTAACCTAAACCATTTGACAGTGACAAAGCATAGTTACCAAATGCGTTACCATAGAGTACTGAATAGGGGGCTTGACCATAGGGTGGATATCTATCGGCGATACCTAAGTAGATACTAGGTACTGCTCGTGGGTCGCCGACCTTGCCAAACGTCACGATCTTTTTGATGCATGTGTTTGTCGGACATACAGACAATGTTACACATGTATGCGTATGTAGTGTGACGGTGCACGATTAGTGCCTTTGAACCGTGATCACTAATGGACGTTTGGCGAAAATTGGTGCGAGGTACCTTTTAGTGAGTAATTGATGTTAGTATGTACGTTCCTTACATTCGAGAACATACATACATCGACCTACACCCTTTTTACAGAAATTGCTTTTTGTAAACAATGTGTTCTACGGCCTGTGATCTCTCTATACAGCCAAGACCGATACTGTACTAATGCATAGAGTCATAATGCATATACTGTACGGTGCATATAAACTACTTACTTTGGGGTCGGAGCAATGTATGTGATGTTATTTATGTTTAATGTTATGTTTCATGAAAAAAAGAAACAGAATACCTTTCTTTATACTTGTACCAACTTAGTAAGCTCGCGTAGCTCTGAACTAGGTTTTTCAAACCGGTACTCAATCAGCGTAGGTTTTTGCGTCGACGCGGAAAGGGCAATGGACATCACATACCTGGCTGCGTGATGATGACCATACTCGGTGACGAGGAAGTGAAGACGCTTGCGGCCAATTAATGGCACAGTCAAATTGATTAGAATGAGATATCTCTGCACGAATAAGAAGTTAATAAGTTTATTAAAGACTGGCCCGATGGCTTAATTGGCCTGCTTTCTGAACCAAGAGATGTAGGTTCGCTCATCACCCAAGACAAATTTTCGTTTGATGAACATTTGTGTTTATTCCGTGTCTGGGTGTTTATTTTAAAGTATATATTTGAGATATGTTCGTTTTTCTGATACCCATAACACAAATGCTTGCTTAAGTTACTATTCGGTAGAGTACTGCTTTCCAAATCTTTGAAGATTGTCGATTTGTAAGTGTTTTTTACGTAAAACGACTAAGGACACATCAGGATATGGGCAGCAGCATTTACCAGACTCTACTGCGATTACCAATCCGCCTGCCAAGTATGTGACTAAGACAATTCCCCCCCAAATTACAATTTTCATTGGGGAAGGCCTATGTATAGCAGTGGACGTCTTTATGCTGATGATGATGAAGCGTTATTTAAAAATCTAAACAAATAAGGTTATTTTAAATTTGAATTCTAATTTTAGAATTTCAATTAATTTTTTTGAATTTGAATTAGATTTTTAGAATTTGAATTAGATTTTTTGAATTTGAATTAGATTTTTTGAATTTGAATTAGATTTTTTGAATTTATATAAGATTTTTGAATTTGAATTTATTCTATACTGTGGTTAGTTACAGTGTGTCAGTCAGTAGCGAGGAAGCGCGTCCGACCGCGCCTCAATCTAAGCCTAATTGATATTAGTTCTCGGAGCAAAATGTGCGAGGCAGCAATATGTGACGCATTTATAATTGCGAAACGATAATTGTGACTGTGAAGATGTTTTTACTTAATTGCTTGCCCTTTAAAGGAGAGGATTGAAGTGCGTTAAGATTGTAACGGGTTAGGTAATATATTTTGTTACTTCGAAGGGATGTAAGAGAGCGGCCTATCACCTTTTCGCTCCAAGCCATCCTCACCTGCCCGTGGTGCATCCTGCCGAACAACAAACGAGGCTCTGACAAACCGACTGGTGGCGGTAAAACCATCACGATAGAAGGCGTAGCTAAATACCACAGGCCGATGACGGGCAGCAGCGTCACCGGAACAAGAAGCTACGCCCTGCGATCGCCAACCCGCCTGCCCAGCGTGGCGGTTATGGGTATATCCTCCAGAGGTTTGCCCTAAGTGGCGAGCAGCTGGAGAGGTCTATGTCCAGCAGCGGACTGTGAAAAATTGATGATGATGATATGATAAGAATAAGGATAAAATCACGCACTAGCTGACATAGTTTCGTGTTTTGTTAAAAGCCAGCTTTAATGAATCGGTAAATCTGTTTAGTGATTGGTACTGAGCCTAGTCTGTACAAAATGTCGATTTGTTGTTGTAAAGACTTATGTAGGATAAAGATGTATGAACTGTTACCGAAATGCTGTTAGGCGAGTAGTTAATCGCTTCCATCTTCGGACAAATTTCGGTCGAATTTTGGTCAGGAGCACGGTATAAAATATAGGTTTGCCCGTTCTGGTAGCCCTGGCTGAGTCATCTGCGCGGGAGTATGATACGATAGCGCTCCAATTAGTCGCTAAGTTTGGATGTAACTGAGCTGTGCAATCGACCAACTAATGCATTTTAACAGGGATAAGACCTGAAAATATTGTTTAGCATCAATTTGCTGTGACATGATAAAAACACAAACGATTTGTGCGATGCTGTTATACTCACACAGTAGGTACTCTAATTAGAAGGGTAATCTAATTTAAACATGACCTACATCATTAAAAAAAAATAATACATTTATCAATAAGGTGATCGTGTTCAGAGCTGAAATTCCCACGCATAAATGAACGTAAGGCGAGTTTGAACATAAAGAGGAACACTTTCCAGAATTAACGCGGGTGATCTCGCCCCGATTACCTGGTATAATTGGGTTGATCCCATTGGGCCGAGGTCACTGGTCCACGTACGGTCCAAATTGAAATTGATGAAGTATTTGGGTCGATTGAGGATAGCTTTTTAACCGAGTTCCTCCTCTCTCGCACCTTTGTACCTCTTGAGAATGTGTATAATTATGTTACAGTTATTATGACTGGTTTTTTGTAAGAATTGGTTTTCCTTGGTTAAAACTAGTTTGTACTAAATTCCTTCGTGTAAACTATAAGCACAGATTACACTACAAGTTACAACAATTTCCTTCTCATTTTCAGTTAAAACATTTGTCACTCCGAGCTATCGCAAAAACTAGTAGTATTATCTAGATTTACTAATTTGAGACTGAAAACAAGAAGAAGTATTCAAACTAAGAAAGAAAATCATCTTTAAAACAGCTGATGCTGCCTTAATTTGCAACAAGTACAAATAAGTACAAGTATAAGGCTAGGCGCGCACTGGTGACTTTTGTCACCGTGACAGATATCTCTCTTCTTCTCATTTTGAAAGTGCAAAAGAGATGAAACGACTGTCACGGTGACAAAAAGTCACCAGTGCACGCCTAGGCTAATATACGAATATGGTATTCAATGCATTTGTTTTTTTTTAATTTTAAATTTGCTGGATTAGGCGTATTTTAAGAGAGGTAGGGCATAGCGAATCTTCGCTCGAATTGAGCCGCCCGTCCGGGGAAGGACCTCCACCCTATAGAATACCGCAGTCAAATGACCTCTGGGTCGTGTTTCTGCCGGTGAGTAGGGTTTCCGGAGCTCGTGGGGGGGTTAGGGTTGGGCCGGCATGGCGGTGGCAACTGACAGGTAACTGACCAGTTACTTGCCCGTTGTCACAGCGACTTGGGCTTCTCTTTCGCTTTCCATCAGGTGTAGGGAAGCCATTATGTCGAGCCACTATAAAAAAAAAAAAAATCTTTAGCAAAACACTATGGTATACACAATAGGTACTCTATAAAATAATTATATAGTACCAATTATTTTAAATTAATATATGTTGTTTTAAGATAAGCGTTATTGATTTTAGCATAATTGTAATGAACATTATAATTGTAGTGTACATTATAATTGCTCTATGTTTACAGCAGGCTATAATAATTATGTATTGACATAAGGAAGTGTATTAATTTCCGTACTCCATAGTCTGTTTAATGTCCACTTCTGAAATAGCTTGATTCTGAGAAAATTTCACTCCATGTACAAAGCACATAATATTTTTACTATTTTGATCGTTTTCTGATCTTGTATTCTTCCACTTGGGTTGGGCTTCTCTTTCGCTTTCCATCAGGCGTAGAGAAGCCATTATGTCGAGCCACTATATAAAAAAAAAACTTCTTAATAACTAACTTAACAAATCGCACTGTAACACATTCAATGTGTGATGGTGCGTCTAAAAGAGAAGAGAGGGAGATGGTTAAAAGAAAGAAAGAGAATGATGGTGATGGTGAAATCTGATTTCATGACGTAACAATGCATCAATCATCATCATCAGTTTACCGTAAGCTCCACTGGTCATAAGGCTCTCTAATTCGTTCCATTATGCGCTTTCGTATTCAGCCCCTGCCAGCCATCTTGGGCAAATCGTCACTCCTCAAAGGTGTCCCTCCGTTTGTTGAGCGGTGTCCACTCCAGAACTCGTTCACCCCAACTATTGTCGTCTCTGCGGCTTATACTACGTCCCTTCATCAATCATATAGGATACCAGAATTCCATTCTATACCAGTTGCCTAAAACAAAGTATATTACCTAGTAACTATTTCTGAAAATCTGTCTACCCATTGCTTCCTATTTAAAATTATATTCTTAAACTCCAAGTTCGTTAAAACTATTTTTTCTGAAAATCCCGGTCTTACAAGGTACACATACGTTGTAAAGATAAGTAATAAGTGAGGGTTTTCCAAAGCGCGTGCGCAAGGCGGCTTCTGCCCTACGCACGCATCCCGTCTGGCGGGTCCACTTCGTCTGTTAAGGAAATGCCCGATTATACATTAACATATTCCGGTATTTGTGAAATTGCCGACGTTCATAAGGCTCCGTGCTAACTGCTACCGGTAGTCATGCAAATTAAAGTAGTCAGAGGGCAGAGGGTTGGCACATCGCCATCATCCCATTTAAGAGAGGTAGGGCATAGCGAATCTTCGCTCGAATTGAGCTGCCCGTCCGGGGAAGGACCTCCACCCTATAGAATACCGCAGCCAATTGACCTCCGGGTCGTGTTTCTGCCGGTGAGTAGGGTTTCCGGAGCTCGTGGGGGGTTGGGGTTGGGCCGGCATGGCGGTGGCAACTGACAGGTAACTGACCAGTTACTTGCCCGTTGTCACAGCGACTGGGCTTCTCTTTCGCTTTCCATCAGGCGTAGGGAAGCCATTATGTCGAGCCACTATAAAAAAAAAAACATCCCCTGTGAGAGCTTTCCACTCGTATAAGGATGAGAAGAGTTGCAGTTTGGTAATGGTTAGAGACCAAAAGAGACATAGAACAAAACTTATAGCGCTTATTATAGTCAAACAACGCAGCTGCCCGTCGCATTTGGCTACGCCTTGGTTGGGTATATCGCCATTAATCGGTCGCCAGAGCCCAAACAAGCTCTTCTATGTAGAGTTAAAGACTTAGGATGCATTTCAGAAACGGATCTGCACCACGATGCTAATAAAATGAGCAATGATGTTGTTTCATTGAATTGGAGATCTGTAATTTGAGCAATACCATTGGTAAATTAGACTAATGAAATGTAATAGCGTACCTTTACACTGTAGTGAAATTTTGTTCTCTACAAACAAATGTAAAGACGAATCTCGCATAAATAGATAAAGGACAGAACACACCAAGATTTCACAACCCTACACAGACCGCATGTCTCATTACCGTCCGGCCGTTCGCTTAGAAATGTAAACACTGTATTTTGGGACCGGTCCGCTCCTTCCCCTGTAATGAGGACGCACTATAACGTTCGGGAAGTTCTGCAGCAGGCGTTGGTGCAATTAGTAAAGGAATGCGACGGATGCAGTTTCAGCACGGTACTTTTGATGGGATTCGTGATGAGAGACCTGTCAATGCGGCTGAGTTGGGCTTCTCATCAGTGTTTGTGTTATGTCAAATATCGGTATTGGTGCATGTTCGAATGTGATGTTGGTGTCTGTCGTTGTATTGGTTTGGTCCTAAGTTCTTGCCTTGGACCTTGGGGTCCGTTGTTAGGTCATTATATTTGAAGAACTTTGACTTCTAGCTATTATAGGACCACCGGCATAAACGAGCTATCTATAGTTTTCAAAAAAGCTTAACTCAAAAGTCTTTCAAAACATCGGGAGGAATATTTCACATAAATGTGAAAGATTGCCAGCTCATGTGTTTCCGTCTTCTTATAGTATGGGGTCCTTCAAGCGAAGCGTGAAGAAGCATCTTATGGGCCGGCATGGCTGTGGCGACTGACTGGAATCGAAGGTTTTCCGCCCGTGGCCAGAGCGACTTGGGCTTCCTTTTTAGCTGTCCATCAGGCGAGAGGAAGCCACTATGCCGTGCCAATATAAAAAAAAAAGATTGATTTCAGAATGGATTACCCTCTGCCTTGACGCAAAACTTAGTTGATAGTAACTACTCCTTTGTAAAAACTAAGATCATACGTATCTCAGGCATAACTGGGATTCTCTACCTTCAGAATCAACTTCTTAAACAAGTCGAGGGCCATGTGACGATAGGAAGTTTGAAGTATAACTTACACAGCTTAGCCGGAGCATAAGTCTTAGTATTGTACTGAAGCACTTATGCTTAAGAAACAAATTACATCTGTCATCATTTTTGGTTTAAGGCGATTATGTGGTCTAATTTCTGAATAATTGCCACAAACTCGGCCTTGCATTTGTCTTTCAAAAATCTTTATGTAACAGCCTCAGTACAATACAATGTGCTAATTAGACTAATGAACCTGTCGATACTAAGGAGTTCAGCCATGAACACTAAGTAATAATAAGTTTGACCCTCAGCAGTGATTGGAATGGATTTGTTTTGAGCAGGAAATCTGATAAAGAGTGATTAAGCATTAGTTAGCTATTTAAGGTAACCCTGAGAATTCAGATGCTATTATATTATAAGCAGATATATCAATAGAAGCTGAATTTCAGTGACACGTTCTTGTGAAATATTTATCTGACAACTTTTTTCTAAGAATTGTAAGCAATGGTGGATTCTCTTTAGAAAGCCTAGTTGTGTACTAGTAAACAAGGTAGTTTCGTTGGTTGAAGGTGTGGTATTTTTTCCTAATCTCCTTAATCTCATGTTGTATGATAGTCATCAATAGAAGACAATGTTTATGGCTTAGTTTGTTCATGGCAAAGAGGTTATGGACTTTTTACATGTCGTGCCGTATTAAGTACCCTAGTAGTAGTCTTATAGAAACTGAGTTAGAAGAAAAAGTAGATACAGGGTTTCCGGAGCTCTTTTGGTGAGTGCTGCATCGGCAGACGGGGGGTTAGGGTGGGTAACGCGCGCGTGATGCCCCGGTGTGCAGGCGTCCATAGGGTCCATACGGTAGCCGCTTAACATCAGGCGGGTTGAAGGCTTGTTTGGTCCTGTAGCATACACGAACATGCGAGATGTAGCATACACGAACATATTTACAGACACACACAACTACACACACTGTCAAACATCTGACAGTGACATCTGACAGTGACATCTGGCACTGACATCTGACACTGACATCTGACACTGACATCTGACACTGACATCTGACACTGACATCTGACACTGACATCTGACACTGACATCTGACACTGACATCTGACACTGACATCTGACACTGACATCTGACACTGACATCTGACACTGACATCTGACACTGACATCTGACACTGGCATCTGACACTGACATCTGACACTGACATCTGACACTGACATCTGACACTGACATCTGACACTGACATCTGACACTGACATCTGACACTGACATCTGACACTGACATCTGTCGTCTCTTTCCTACACTCCACGCAAGGTGCTCCCACCTTGCGTGGACCACCACCGTGGCAGTCAGTCTGCCGCCCACCGCCGCCGAGTACAGACGTGTTCGTGAAAGGATAGCGAGCCGATATATAAAGTAAACACATCGTTCATTACTTTATTGTTCATAATAATTTCATATGTGGATTAGTGTCTACTATAGGTCCTTCTGTGGTATAAAAAAAAACTGGTCGTGGCTTACCTTGCTCCTAGGGTAGACGCTGAGCACGTCGGCCCACCAGCGCGCCTCCTCCCGGCAGGTGCCCTTGACGAAGGTGACCCGCTCCGGGGCCGTGATGGCCAGGCTGTGCGCGTGGCCCGTCACTCCGTCCGCTTCGCTCACTTCTAGCACGGTGGTCATGTCTACGCTGGCTTGGGGCACGGTGTCAGGCTGTGGAAGAAAAGAGTTTGGTTAGACGGATGTTCTATTAATGTAACGGTGGAGCTTCTGTAGGGAAGTCAGGGAGCGACCTATCACCTTTTCTCTCCAAGCCATCCTCATCTGCCCGTAGTGCATCCTGCCGAACAACAAACGAGGCTCTGGCGAACCGACTGGTGGCGGTAAAACCACCACGATAGAAGGCGTAGCTAAATATCACAGACCGATGACGGGCAGCAGCGTCACCGGAGCAAGAAGCTACGCCCTGCGATCGCCAACCCGCCTGCCCAGCGTGGCTATTATGGGTATCCTCCAGATGTTTGCCCTGAGTGGTGAACAAATGGAGAGGCCTATATCCAGCAGTGGACTACAATAGGTGCAATAGATGATGATGATGATGATGGAGCTTCTGGCAGCCGGACGGTCAAAGGCCCAAGAAACGGTGGCGAGACGATTAGTACAGGATTGGCAAGTATTGGCGATGGATCCCGAAGTGTGGAAGGACGACTGTGTGGAGCCTTTAATGAAATGTGTAAAACTAGGTATCTCATAATACTTCAGGATTTAACTAAGTTTAACACGACTGTCTATCACGGACTATATAGAAAAACGTCGTGAATCAAGTCAAATAGTAATTTTGATCTGTTTCTGTTTATGCCAGTATACGCGTATCCGTAATGTATAATAATGAATCTTACTTAGATTAATAAATTATCTCCAACAAAAGTTTAAGATATTTCAGTTTATGTTAACGAGTCCCATAGATGGTGATAGCAATAATTTTGTAAGAAACATAATATATTTCATAATATTGTAGTGATCGGTACTAGAGGTAGCCGAGCAAGGATTACATACATTATGGAATTCAACATTTAATCACAAATTAATCAACAAGAGAGCTGCGGGTGGTGGCTAACTAATTAAATGACCATTATAATGAATGAATGGTAAAACATTGTAAACATGGTGGTATCTCATTAGGATCTAAAGCGTTTAATCACTCTGTAATTAGGAATCATAGGCCATTCCTGAGTATTAATAAATACTGCTCTGACAGATTCAGTGGACTAACTAAATCAAAGCAGAGATAGTGTTAAGAGCGCGCATACAAATTTAAACAACTCGAAACGCACGCGGGAGCCGATTCCGAAACACACATAGACATCATTTGTGTCTGTGTGGGTGAGCGGCGTGTCGGACGCTAACTCCGGCGCGACGCGTCAGACGAACATATTTTGATACTTACGTGTGCAGTTTTTGTTCTTTCACTTTACCTAATCTTATGGGACCCTGAAAACATTTAAACCATACCAGAGAGACATCAGACGCTTGAACTAACGGCTAACGTGTTTTCGGATGCGCGAGAGTGTATCATCATCTACCTGACCCAATAACATGGCTAAGGGCTTCTGCCGAGTAGATTTTGACCCAGTAAATATTTTTAAGGCTAACTAAACGACGGAGTCGCATCACTTGTACCATAGGAGCACTTTTGACGAATCAACAGGTTCCTTAGTACTTACTCAAGGTACGGGATGCCTAAGAGCAAACAAATATACGTAACCATTCAAGCATTTGAATTTTTATCCTGAATACTATAGAGTTTCTTGCCGCTTCTTCTCGATCGAAAACTGTTGAATGGTTTTCGTCACCTAGACGTACGGGACCCATTTGTGTGGGAATGGCGGCTACCGGCGTCCCGCACTCTGACAAATACGGCCAAGTGTTCGCTCATCGCGTGCGCCTGCGCAGCCCAGTACTATATCACGCGGACGCGCCGATTACTCACTGACCCATTACCAACTGGTACATTAACAACCAGATTATTTTAGATCAATTATAAGGTTTTCGTAATAAGGGTTCATTATTTAAAGGCGTTCTACAGCATTCCTCTTTGTGTGTGTTTCAGGATTTTTTTTTATACCAAAGTAAACAGGCAAACAGGGGATGGCAAACAGGCCTACCTGCGACACCAGGGGTATCACACGCCAAGTGTACGCGGCAAGAAGTTTCTGTTGGAACGTACCGTACGCGACCACCCAGGCTCTAGGGTATGAGGCTGAATCCCCTGTCGATGGCGAGCGGTGCGGTGGTCAAATGATTATAAAAAATAAAATAAAAAATAAAATAAAAATAAAATAAAATAAAATAAAATGAATTTATTTCAGACTATAGTCCATATATTGTTAGTATACAAGTGACTTAAAATTATGTTAGTAGACAAATGATACGCAATAATAAATCAATAAAAAGATAATAAACATGAACTGAGATGTGCCTACACATCTCAGTTCATGTACCTGCCACCCTCTGGAGCCCCGTGCACGTGCACTTGTGCTCGGAGCCAGTGGCGCATGAGGGGGCAGGCCGGCTTGTCACTGAGCGCGCCCAGGATGGTGTTGGGGATCTCGCGCGCGCGGCGCAGCAGCGAGGCGATGCGCCGCCGCAGCACACAGTGGAAGCCGTCGGTGTGCGCGTGCGCGAACATCGCAGACGCGCTACAGTAGCGCGGGAGCCCCACCAGCACCCTGAACGCGTTGTTGTACTGGACTCTGAGTGCGTTGATAGCCCGCTGCTGCCCGCTGATTATATTGATTACCAGAGTTGATAAATAAATGTGAGTATTTCTTAAATAGGCTGATTGTTGCTGAATTTCGAAGTCACGCTGATTGCACGCTCATCATCATCATCGGACGGTAAGCATCTATTGCTGGATCTATATCCTTACCTTAGTCTGGTGACCAGCTTGGTCGCTTGGCAGGCGGGGTGGTGTGAGCAGTATATTTTTATTTGTACCCAGATAAATGTTGTTATTCGTCTTCTACGACACCCACGGGGTGAGGTGGGGTGGTCCTAAGCCAAATCCGAAAACCACCGGTCTATTTATATAGCAATTGGGTTGTATCTTTTAATATCATTTAATCAACAACAATCAACATTAATATCAACATTTGTGTTCATGAACATGTCTGTTTGTGTTGGTCTGGGTGTTTTTTATGTATAATATGTATTTATTTACAAAAAAAAATGTATCTAAGTAAATTTATCAGTTGTCTAGTACCCATGGTACAAGCTTCGGCTTAGTTTGGGGCTAGGTGGCGCTGTGTGGCCCAGCGTGGCATGTCTTGGGTTATTTACTTTTATTTATTTATCAAGGAAAAATATTTCGTTGTAGTGCATTGTCAATTAAGATGCATACAATCACCATCAGTTGAAACAAGGTAAATGTGAGGCAGTTGGGGATTTTCAAAAGGGAAACGTCATTCTAATTCGTAATCTTGTTAGCAGGAATTCCATTGCACGTCATACGATCACGAACCATCTGAATGGAACGTTGACTCATGCGAGTTTTTATGGTCAAAAATTTATTGCATCGTATTTTTTCATAAGGCTTTTAGTGCTATTCATTCTGTCTCGTGATATTTATTGAACAGGATGTCCCTGTGATAAATGTATCTTACAAATGTAATGAATACTCAAAAGGTTTACTGAATCTCTGCTGTGCCCTTTCGCGAATTGCTCATTGTTTTAGTCTAGATCAAATAACTGAACATAATTGCTTCCACCGCAGAGACTGCATTTCCATACCGCTAGTGCAGTGGTTCCCATAGTTTCTTGACCAGTGACTACTTGGAACCTACTGTTATAAGAAATATATTAAATACTTATTCCAATAAACTTAAAACAAGCGCTTATGAATCGTAAAGCACATATAAAAATTACATTACCACCGGATTTAAAAGGTGGTTTCTATCGAGAAGAATCTGCACGATGCTCTATAGTTATATTAGTTACAGGATTCTACAAAAACCAAAAAAGAACAGGAATTATTACGGAAGTGGTATCTATAGCATTCTTGTGAAACTTCTCACTTCGAACTGCATAACACCATCATGCAAAATTGACAACGCACAAGAGATTAATTTATTTAACTTTATGTCTATGCTACATCTGAAGAGAATACCCACGGTTCATACGCAGCTGATGCACGGTCCAGTTCTATTTTAAACGGAGTTAGCAGTAATTTTATTAAAATAAAATCTAAATCGACCAAAAGTTATGCCCAATCGGCAGATCACATTCTAGCTCAAGCAAACCATCAGGTGAATAGTACATTACAGTTTGAGAATCAATGCGCAAGAGCAACTACGAAGCGCAGTGATAAACGCTAAATTACAGGTCTCGATTAAAACTGGATCCACAGGGTCCATAGTGTTGTCCCGGCAGATATTTCTTGGGTCATTCTGGCAGCATTTCATGCGCTTAGATGATCAACGCTATAGTCAAAGTTGTGATAAATTTTAAATACCTACTTATGTATAAATAATTTACATCTATAAAAAAACATGATTATCAGTGTCCTGCATGCTTGTTTAGCAGAAAAAATGGAGTTCTGCAAGATTTATTTATTTATTTATTTATTTAAACTTTATTGCACAATAAAACGAGTGTACAAAAGGCGGACTTAATGCCGCATAGGCATTCTCTACCAGTTAACCATTGGGCTAAGCAGAAATAAATGTAGGTAGTGTGCTGCAGAGTTCGATAAAAATTAAACAAAAAATACTTAAATAAATACATACATATTATAAAGTAAATATAATACAATATAGCTCAAGATGATGGTGTAAGGAAAATAAGTTTTTGGTTTTATAAGCTTATTGCAACGTGTACTTTTTAAAAGAATAACATATTTGTCCAACTAGTCAATCGAGTTACTTAGAGGTATTATGGACAGTCAAGTCGGAATACCCTTAGATTTTGTATGTGACATGTACACTCAGGTGACGTCGTAGAGTCAAATTCAAGACTTTACATTTGTAAGCTAAGATAAAAGTTTGATCTAATTACGTGGGCAGAAGCCCAGCGTGGCGGTTATGGGTATATCCTCCAGAAGTTTGCCCTAGGTGGCAAACATCTGGAGAGGCCTATGTCCGCAGTTGACTGCGATAGGCTGATGATGATGAGGTGTTGTGAGTTCATCGTTAGTGTTTTGTTTTTGTTGAATATCCCATTATCTTTATAAAGATTGCGGTCATTCGCACCGCCAATGTGCAATGTAGGCACTTATATTTGTTTCACCGAGCCCGGCACAAGTCCAAGGGACGAATAAACAATATCGGCCTTGACGCTAAGGCTTCATAAATCGCAATTAAGCTGATAACTGTTGAGACGTTGCGTTACTTAATGTGGAATTATTTCTTTTACGATTTGCTGTTATTGGTATTGCCGTTGCAAGGAAATGGTTTAGTTATGGTGTCGGCGACCATTTGACGTAATGTCCGAGGTTGACCGTTTCATTTTGATGGGTATGGTCGTGATGCTTTGATGTTGTATCTTACATAGCTATTGCACGCGGATACGCTTGAGGTTTGAATAGGAAATTATTTACAAAAAAAATGTATCTAAGTAAGTTTATCAGTTGTCTAGTACCCATAGTACAAGCTTCGGCTTAGTTTGGGGCTAGGTGGCGCTTTGTGGCTCAGCGTGGCATCTTGGGTTATTTATTTATTTACTATTTTTTTGTTGTTTGCTTTATTTTGTTTGTATTTTATTTGTATAAAATATGAACTACGTATATATTTCTATTTTACCATTCCTATCGAAAGTTCTGGAGCGCGTTGTCCATCAACAATTAAGCCATTTCCTTACAAAAAACCATATCTTAAGTCCCTTCCAATCTGGTTTCCGTCCAGGACATAGCACGGTCACAGCTCTGGTCAAAATTACTGACGATATTCGCCAGGGAGTGGACAATAGACGTTTAACGGTGTTGGCGCTACTGGATTTTAGTAACGCTTTTAACACCGTGGATTTCGATGTGTTGCTGGCCCTGTTATATTCTCTTAACATATCTCCATCGGTGGTTGACTGGTTTCGTAGTTATCTTTATGGTCGCCGGCAACAGATTCGTGTTGATGAGTCACTTTCTGCTTGGTGCGAACTCGGTGCCGGTGTACCTCAGGGTGGTGTCTTGTCTCCTCTGCTTTTTTCCGTCTTCATAAATTCAATCACTCATATTATTTCTTCATCCTACCATCTCTATGCAGACGACCTTCAACTTTATGCCCAGAGTAGCCTAGACGATCTTCCGAGCGCCGTGTCACTTCTTAACATGGACCTGGAGCGTATCTCGGAGTGGAGTAAGTCGTTTGGCCTCAAGGTTAATCCCAGTAAAACGCAGGTCATTATAGTAGGTGGAAAGCGTATGATTTCCCGGGTGAATTGGGATTCTCTTCCACCTATTATATTTGACGGAGTCCAAATTCCTTACAGCCAGGTGGTTAGAAACTTGGGGATATATTTAGACAGTTCATTGACCTGGGATGCTCATATCAGGGAGGTCAGCAGAAGATTGTTTGCGTCTGCTGCATCTTTAAGCAGGTTGCGCAATTTTCTTCCCATACCCACCAAAATTGCTCTTGTACAGTCCCTTTTACTGCCCATTCTCGACTACGCGAATAGTTGCTATCTAGACCTGAATGAAATATTTCTTGACAAGCTTGAACGTCTCCAAAATTACTGTATTAGAATCATCTTCGGTCTACGCAAGTATGACCATGTGTCTGAATATCGTTCTCAGCTCAATTGGCTTCCCATCCGTCGTCGCCGCGAACTCCATATTCTATCACTTTTATATACTGTGCTTTTCAATCCTCTTTCACCTCCCTATCTGAAAGAGCGTTTCAATTTCTTGCAACTCACCGCGGATCATGGTATGCGTTCCTGCCGTGAACTCCACTTATCGTTTCCATCTCATCTCTCTAAATCCTACTCCCAGTCTTTCACTGTCCAATCCATCCGTCTGATTACAAAAAACCATATGGAACCATGTGGAATTCCCTTCCCCTTTCCATCAGACGTTCCCAATCCCTCCCAGTTTTTAAGCTTAGGCTTAAATCACATCTCCTGTCTCTTTAATTTCTACATTCTTTCTCTTCTATCATATCTAAGTACATGCTTAAATTCATACTCAAATAATATTAAATAATAATAAGTATCTATGTATATTAATAATAAAGTATCTTATTAAACTATGTACCTATGTATGTAATATGTTATTATTATGTATATTTTATTTAAGTGTATTTAAATATATTTATATGTATATGTATAAGTCTATGGAATATATACTTCTTGGTATATTTATGTAATAATTTTACGTATTTAATATAAAATAGTTAGATAGTTTTGCACTGGTTTACCCATTTCCTTAGTCAATCTGGTTTCCTCTACCTGAAGGTTGTCTGGAAGAGATCGCTATAAGCGATAAGACCGTCTAGATTGTACTTTGTGTTGTTTGTAATATGTTTCCTGTAATGTCTGTGTTTTTGTGCAATAAAGAGTATCTATCTATCTATCTATATGTATCAGAATGTGTTTGTTAGAAATAAACGTATTCCTATTCAATATCAACAGCAGATAACAGGCATGTAATTTAAAATCCAGTCTAACCTAATATGTAATTAAATAGCTAAGTAGCGTTGGAACGTTGCGCAGTCGGCGGCACGTGCGCACGCGCAGACATGCGTCAAATTAGACCATTTTAGGAGTCGGCGAAAGTTGAGTTGTAAATCTTAACATTGTCGGTTTGTCTGTGAAATATTGCCGCTGAGATATGTGGTATGGGTGGTGCCGTTGCTGTGCTGTGCTGTTGGGTAAATGTGACAACGCACAATTGTTACATAACTGTGTTATGTTAACATCTATAGCTGTTCGAACACTTAACTTAACCTGTAAGCATTTTAAGAGTTACTCAAGACTTTATGAATGTATTTTTTTTTACATGCCACTCTGGGCCACACAGCGTCATCTAGCCCCAAACTAAGCCGAAGCCTGTACTATGGGTACTAGATAACTGATAAACTTACTTAGATAAAATTTTTTTTGTAAATAAATACATATTAAACATAGAAAACACCCAAACCAATACAAACAGACATGTTCATGCACACAAATGTTTGTAGCGTGTGGGGATCGAACCCACGACCCTTGGCTCAGAAGGCAGAGGTCACTACCAATTGAGCCACCGAGCAAGTCAAGTTTTTTTGCAAGATACAAGTTAACAAATGAAAAAAGTGCACTTGAAAGTCGTACTGATTCTTTTCCGAACGACCTTCAAAATGCGAGCCCACAAAATTCTCAAGGGTGCCGGACCTGTGACTGGAACTTAACACCAGGGGTTAAGGTGTCTATGGGACGAATTGATCACTTACCATCAGGTGACTTCCAGGTCCCTTTCCCCTTCTGTCATAAAAACGAAGATGCAGATAGTCCTGTACGCAATTCTTAGGTCACATGTAATTCTAGATATCCCTTTTCCCATACAACGTCTAGGGTATTCAGTGCAAGGATCTATATAGTTCCTACACCACATTTGACGGTTACAATGTTGCTATCGCCAAATCTCGACAATTCCTGGGCTCCCGCGGTCCCCGTACAACCCCGAGCACGACACATAATTTCGGTCGGCGTTTGCGCAGATAACGACTCTCAATGGGCGGAATTCCTAACAGTAGTATTCCTATTTGAGGACCAGAAGGCCGGCTTGTTGGCTATCGGCTAGTGTTGTAAAGCTACCGGTGTAAGTATTACAGGTCTACCGGTATCAGTAAATGTGCTTGACGATGATGTGAAACTTTATTAATCATTATGGAAAAATTGATTTCTTTTCACATACTTATCAGCCTGCAAACATCCATTGCTGGATCCTCTTCTAATGAAGGGGGATTTGCCTTAGTCACCACGGATTGGCGATCGCAGTTGGTTTTATAATTTGTAACCAGGTAAAAGCTACTTTTAAACAAACAATAATATTGGGTCGCATTTGATCTGATTAGGTTGATTATTATTAAACATCAATTAAGGCAAATATTAAATTTATCGATAGTAATAACCAATATGTCAGTAGCCAAAATCACCTATAGCAATAGATCGCCATTGAAACGAAAGGGAAGTCGTAAAATATTCAACAAGAGCAGATACAACTTGATTTGAAAATATATGTCGTTAAAGAGGCAATAATTTGTTTCCGCAATTACAAAATTAATTATTTAGATAATTTAAGCGAATCTGTACCCATTACGTGTACTGACAATCTGACACAGACACACATCCTTATTACCGTGAAAGATTTGTTGATTTCCACTATCTCGCTATTTTCTCATTGGTCTAGAGTAGGTAGTAACCACATATTTAGCAAGAAGTCGCGGGTCAAACCAAAAAATGCCACTAGGTTTTCCTATCAAGATTTTACCTGTTGAAGTATCTGCTGCGCATCGGAAAGTGCGATAAGCCGTTGGTTCTACGCCTGATCTCTCTCCGGTCATGTCAAACAATCGTCTCTTCAGATTTTGAGAGCGAAAGAACAGAGTATATATAAATATGTTTGCGCAAACACTTGCGTACCTTAATATATCCTGCGTACTTGACTAGTGCCCTTGAATATTCGCCACTGTGACCGAAATTTAATCAGTCGAGTATTACGAGTATTATTATGTTTTATACCGGTTCAGATGCTTCAACTTTCGTACCGATTCCGCTACCGGTTCAGCTGTCGAACATCACTGTTTCAATTCGATTTATACTCTGTCCCCGGCCGTAACTATAACAGGACATAATGCAATAGACAGCGTCGATGTTTATTACGTATCTCTATGATAATTTCGTCGTTGATTTAAGGTCAAAGAGGGACGACGGACGACGGAACCTTCTCAGAATTTGTACATTGTATTTGAAGGTTAATTGACAAGTCTTAAAATGGATAGAATTATGCGATAACGTCTGCCTCATGGTAAGCTATTCTAAGTTAATCCTCTCGTATTGCCTAATAAGTATTAGATGTTTACATTGCGAAATGCATCGTAAAAGGTATGCATCTAAGGGTAAGTAAATTACGTCTAAAATTTGCGGTATGTATTTAGTTTTATTTAGGTTAGTAGTTTCTCTTAACATTCCATGTATAATTTAACATTGGCACATGTTATCTCATCCTGTGGGTTGTAGAAGACGACTAAGGAAATATCAGGAAACCGGCAGCACTATTTACCTACTGCGGTCGCCAACCCGCCTGCCAAGCGTGGTGATCACGGTGGTGACTGCCAAGGCAAACCCCCTAAATGATAATTGTTATTGGGAGAGACTTATGTCCAGCAGTGGTTGTTTGTAGATGATGATGACGAAGTTGTTCATTTGAACCTAACAACAGAAACTACAATCTATTGAGTTTGAGTTTCAGCTTATGGTTCTAAAAATGATAGACAGCTTAGAAAATCTCCACTTGCTATGAGAAAGCATTTATTTTATTTTCTCCTGAATGGTTCTGTTACAAAATTTAACAAGCTAGTACGAATAAGAACTGTGTAGCAGTCGTAAATGCCATGAGATTGCGAAATCCGCGTTTCCCACTTAAGAAACAGACTTACAGAATTCAAAGTACCGGGTGAGGTGTCACTCACCATTAACAGTGTACGTTTACAACTCGCATGCTGAATACCACTGTTAATGGCGGTCGCATTTCTAATGCTAGGTTTACACGCGTGCCACGCAGCCCGGCAAGCAGCCTGGCAAGCAGCTCGGCGAGCAGCCCTGCCCTACACACTGCGCACGCACGTGCACATTCAAACAGACGAACAGCCCGTTCACATGCTTGTGCTTGTGTTTGTGCCCGTTGAATGTCGTATTGAACGCGAGCGTGTAAACGCGGCATAACGGGCATTACCGTTTTTGAAGGAGTGTACAATTCCGATCGTGAGCGTCTATGACGCGTGACGTCATAAATCTTAAGTCACCGCGGAAAACAATTAGCCTTGCACCTTGAAGGTGTCCTGGCCACTTAGGAAGATCCCTGAGGTTCCGTTCGAGTTGGTTTGTTTAAGCTGAAGCGGTGGAGTTGTGGGGGTCTAGGTGGCTGGTTATTGGTGCAATTTGCACATTACGGATTTGTCACGGAGAGGTTCGGTGGTGCCGTATTGTGGGATGAGTAATGACGGGCGTTACGTGAGACTTGATCCAGTGGTTGAGTAATGTAACTAACGCTTATAAAGTTGTGTTTCGCTTGATGTAGGAGCAACGGGAACTATTAAAGATGTTATCGGCTGCACGGGTGTGTCTGATAGAGAGGAATAATTATAAAATGGATTCCGCTACATTCTAACGAGGTATATTAATTATTGGCACTGATAAATCATGACATAAATCCATTTTCAATACTTTAATAGCGCTGTGTATGTCTGAAATAATATCCGATCTAAGTAACTGCTTTATTAATGAAATAATTTAGTCTAACATAAGCGTATTTGATATCAAAAATCTTCGAATTTGAATGTACAGATTGCCAAATCACTCTACCCCCTTTTTGACTGATTTTCAAATGCGTGTTCAAATGCATAGATTTTTGTCCTTCTAGATCCTTCTAGGGAAAATCTGACAATAGATCTATGTCTTTTCCAAGAATGATTACCTTATCTATAGAGAGAGACATGAAAATTTCATTATTTCTTTACAGAACAAACCATTAACAATTTTGGCCCGGCTCTCGTACCTCCCGGTTCTCAAGTGTACGACCACAAGAACACTGCAGACTAAAGACCCTAATGCTATTTTGATACATCGTAGCTAGGTCACCTTTCTTCACGGCCTGTTTTCTAAATTGTCAATGCAGCGTTTAATTGAAGACACATTGTTAAAGGGAGGTTCCGGTTGGGCATGCCCGACCCAACAAGCGCAGTCACGACTGGGGCGGGTCCGACGACACTGGTTCAAGGTCGGCGTAACAATTGTCGTTGTTGTAGTTTTGATGTTCGATCCTCTGAAGGTCACTGTGCCATTCAGATTTGGTGTCAAGGGAGTGTGTGAATGATGTGGATGTTTTTCATAGTACCTACATACCTACTTAAAAAATTCAAGATTATTATTGGAACAAGAGGCTAGAGTATTGGGAGAGGCCTATGTCCAGCAGTGGACTGATGTGGGCTGATGATGATGATGATGAAGATGATTGGAACAAATTCTAGTTACGAGTAGATTAGCTGTTCCCCTGATGGAAAATGAAAGAAAAGCTCAAGTCGTTAGGAACAAGTAAAATGATCCAAAAAGCGGACGTAATGTTAAGAGCATTATTATCTACGAGCCAACCTTTAGGTTACGCAGAAAGCATATTTGTTTTATGTTAGTGTTCAAAGGGAACACTTACGGACTTACCAGTTACTTGTCAGTTGCTACCACCATGCATGCTGCAAGATTAATCTGGCTGTACATATACTGATTTATCCCGACACCGAAGTCACTTTAGGGGTGCTTTACCAAGTGTACGGTGGTAGCCAGCAAGTCAGGTAAGTCCTGCCTAAGAAGTTGAAATCTAAACAAATCCATTAGCACGACACCCATGACAAGAGACGTAAGATAAACAAATCCCGGAATTCTAGACACAGAGGATAAAATTAATTGTTCGTGTGAAAAAAGGTTACACGGCGCTGAATGTGTCAGGTTGGCTCAGCGTCCAACCAGAAAATAATACAAGTGCTTCTTGTTCATGCACACTATAAACCTTCTGCGTTCCGGCTTAGTTTCCGTTAAGACGGACGATTTGAAATTCGGTCAGAAAGTACCCCGCTTTCATTATCTTCCCAAAGCCCCCAGCACCAGAGAGCCCAATTGTCTCCCATTACCACCAGTCCCACAATTGATGGCCAGGCCAATTTATCCTCGTGAATGGATAGGCCCGGTCTGGAGAGCGCAGGGCGGGCGCAGTTAGTGACGTCACGCCCACGTGCGTCACCGAGTTATGGGCTGCGCGCACGCACCCCGTAACGGTATGTGCATTCGGCCTAAACATGCCTGAATGTTAAGTAGTGTCCTTCTTTGATTTGTGTTTTCTATAGTAATATTATAAACGGGAAAGTGTGTCTGTCTGTCTGTCTGTATGTTTGTCTTTCATGGAAAAACGGAGCGACGAATTGACGTGATTTTTTAAGGAGATAGTTGAATGGATGGAGAGTAACATAGGCTACTTTTTGCCCCTTTCTAACCCCCCACTTTCCTAAAATATCTTTTAATTAGCCCAAGGAGTATCTAGGAGTAGTTAGCGTAGACACAGTATAACATACAAAATCTTGTATACCAGATAAATGAAAGCAAGTACTAGATATAGCTGTTGTAAAGTACCTCATTAACGTCCAAGATGAATGAAACAGCTTCACCGAGGAAGACGAAGATCCGACCAGCGTAAGTACCAACTTAATTAAAGTGCCGTAAGAAATTAATCTACGTCAGCACGGTATTTATTTCATTGACCACAACACGGGCCTTAATTGGATGCAAAAGTAACCCCAGCATCGTAAATTGGAAAATTTGAAATATGCAATTCTCTGTGGAACCTGTTTTGCGGAGATCGATTCACTCCTGATGCATTGGTTATTTGCAACAGTGTCTATCAATAAGCTGAATGGTGGCCACCCTATAATTGGGACAGCTGTCCCATTCGCAGGGTGATCCATTAGGGGGCGACACCGTCTGCTGATGATTAGATTGTAGGCGTTTGGCTTTTACAGGGAACGATCTCGACAGAAGCGGCTAAAAGAGGTTGAATTTTAAGTGACTGCCAAACCTAATGTACCTATACCTCTACAATATAAGTAGCAGAGGATACCACAACATGCAGTCCCGGGCTAATTAAAGATAACTTCCTAAATTGAACTAGCCAGAATTCAATTCAGAACTTTGGAACACTCCGAAACTTATGAAAATGTCTGTATGATGCTAAGTTGTTGTAACCTACATTTTCCCTATTACTAGCTGGGACATGCCTCAAATATAACATCATCCATAACTGGAGGCGTCTCCCAGCCCAAATTCCGAAAATAAACTGAGTCCCCATCCACTGGAAGATTAGACGCTCGGATCAAATCGCAAGGGATGTAAGGGAGCGACCTATCACCTTTTGATCCAAGCTATCCTCACCTGCCCGTGGTGCATCCTGCCGGACAACAAACGAGGCTCAAGGCAAACCGACTGGTGGCAGTAAAACCATCACGATAGAAGGCGTAGCTAAACACCACAGGCCGATGACGGGCAGCAGCGTCACCGGAGCAAGAAGCTACGCCCTGCGATCGCCAACCCGCTTGCCCAGCGTGGTGATTATGGTTATATCCTCCAGAAGTTTGCCCTAGGTGGCGAATAACTGGAGAGGCCTATGTCCAGCAGTGGACTGCAATAGGCTGATGATGATGATCAAATCGCAAACGCAAGTATAGTAGTAAAATCGCCACATGTAAATTCCACTAAACCTACAGTCCCGGAGCTGGTCGAAAGTGGCGGTTCATCGCGGATGTGGTCCTTATAGGTCAGCGATAATGCGAACGGGTCTGCTTATTAACTATTAATGAACGGCCGACATTCTATGTATTTTGCATACGCGAGCGAGACGAGGGTCACTTATCTACTTAATCACATGCATTTGCCAGTAACTGGTAACGTTTTATTTATGTACGTAGCTTGTGCGTGGAGAAAAATAACAGGATTCATAGATTTTCTATTTATAATCCTCGGTTTGGAACAGGATTTTGTAAAGATTATGTTTAGAGATAGGCACATATTTCCCCGTGAAACGGATGTGACGAACATTTCTGAATGAAAATGAGGAGTTTAACTGGTGTGTGATGTGGAACTTTTAAACTGACGTTTCAAGTGCTTTAAGCAGAGTTAGACTACAAAACCAGTGCCATGATTTAATCTTCTTCTTCTAAATATATAAAACTTAAAGGTGACTGACTGACATAGTGATCTATCAACGCACAGCCCAAACCACTGGACCGATCGGGCTGAAATTTGGCATACTTAGATGATATGACGAATCCTTTCTTAGCGGATGCCCGCTAAGAAAGGATTTTGATCAATCCTGCCTCCAAGGGGATGAAACTCCATTTCACGCGGACGAAGTCAGCTAGTTCCTTATAAATGTAATACTACTTAGTTGTAGTTTTCGAACAGTTACCTACTGTAACAATTTTAGTTTGAATATTCCAGAAAAATTTTGAAATCTTTGGAAAGTAACAAACAATGATAGAATTGTTTATTCAGATAACAAGAAATTTTTTTTAGTAAATTCGCAAGTACAGCCGACTACCTAGTACCTACTTGAAGGGTATTTAAGGTTAATAACCTACACGATAAGATAATACACCAGAAGATTGACTTGCAACCATTTATCGTGTCCAATTTCGCGGCAGCAGCGCCGAGATAAAGAAAATCGATGCTTTTCGAGATCAAATACGGATTGCTGACTTTCTCCGTTTATAACAAAGTGGTTGGCGATCGGAAAATGTCTCGTGCCCGCGCGGCCCCGCAAAAATTATTACCAATAGCGGTTCCGTAGTCATAGCCTGTGACGGAACGACCTGCGGACATTTGGTGCAAGGTTGTGAGATAGAGCGGGGGAATCTGTGGCTGTTTTGTTATTTTTATTTTAAATGCTGTGAATAGCAGAAGAGCAAGCTGATCGTCTCATAGAATCTACGTACATAATGCGTGCGTCAGCCGCTATCTACCGTAAGGAAAGAACTTTCTTTAAACAGGGTTTAGCGGTCAGCAAAAACGGCTGAAATCTCGTGCTTGCAGTACAGGAACGAGACTTCTAAAAGACTTCCAATTTTCAGGGATAATTTTTAGTGGGTATTCCCTGCCTCATTTTCATACCGAGGTAGGGTGCCGCCTTCCGTTTCTAAGGGCAGCGTGAGTCCCACATACCCGACGGGGTATGTGGGACGTATGTAGGAGTGACGACTCCCCCGGGTGGCGGGGACATGTCAAGGCATTTTTTCCCGAATTACTTACTATAAAAAAACATATCCCCCGCTGTCTCTTAAATCTCGGAGCACACTCGGATCGGACGTGCATTTCCTACCTGCGGCTTTGTTTGCATTACTACTATATTGCGGTGACGCTAATGCTTTTTGCAGCTATGAGCGCCGGGGGCTCGCAACGGGCCTGTGGTCGCTGCTCCGATTGCAACGGCAGTTTCTTAATTTGCTGGTGCAGGGATAGGGTCTGGGGTAATGGTACACGGTGCCGATGTGCAATCTGGTGCGTGACTTGCGTATTGCCTTAGAATTGGGGCTGACCACTGTACACTTTTTTTTTTTAGAGGGGAATGCATTACGCACCGTCATGCCACCTCCGGGGGGAGGTGACATGGTGTGTGGGACTTACACCTCCCGAAATGGGAGGATATACCCACTAAACCCCCCTATGTCGCCAGTGGGCAGCAAGTTGCAGGGACACGGGCAACGCCGAAGCATACCGCCGCATCCCTGCATGCCCTGGCCAGCCGTAGATGACAAGCGGCCTTCACTCCTGGTCCGGGGAGGGCAAATACACCTACCCCCGGCTTCCGGGGAGCAAAAGGGTGCTCCCCGGGCGGACCTCGTGCAACGGTGTGGCTGCACCCACCAGACCACTGTACACTTGACGGAACACCCGGGAAGTAACTTCGGTCAAGTTTCGGTATCAACCAGTGAATAGCCAGAGCTATATTTACAGACCAGCGGGGCGGGAACACACCCTTATTCTGACAAAACCCTTGAAGCAATTTAACTTTGCCATACGGTTAATAGACCGAAAAGATCGATGTCCAAGATCTAATCGTCTATTTACATTGTACAGACATTATTAAAAAGACTATCTTGGTAGTCGGAAGCGCAGCATCAGATCAGCCAACAGCTCCAACACAGGTATAGTTGATCGCGCTCGTTACGCGACACGCGATAGCGATCGTCGCGTCGGATGCGCGCGCGCAGGAAGTGTCGGCCACAATGCGCCATTGTGGGAATAATTACCGGGCCCGTGCCCTATTTTGTTGTGCTAAGGCGCTGTGTACAAGGTGCTAAATAAATTGTAGATCAATTGGATTGAATAAATAAAAAAAAAAATTCATATATCCGTCCATAGGAAAATAAACATTTTTGATTAGTTTTAGTTTTTTAGTGTTTCAACTCCACAGCTATAAGTTAGAGTAAAATAGCCCTAAGAACAGGTCAAAAGCTTTTAATTTATTAACGTAGTAGAGCTAGTTACAAGAATAGGCATGACGAATGATTTTGAAATCCTCTTCCGTAAAGAGGGTACACATTTACTGATTACGAAAAAACCTTTATTTCTATAAAAACTCCAAATTTAACGAAGATTAAAGCTAATTTTCTAATATTTTTTCAATGTGGCTCAAAAACAGCTCGCAGTGTCATGGCGTCGGGTCTGACGTCACCATATAGTAGACGTCAAATTTGTCAAATACGCGTCTAAGGACAATGTAAACAAACATTGTTTAGTTTCGTGTATCGTGTAAGAAATGAATAATAGATGTTATAAGTGGTATGCAGTGTAAAAACACGTTAATAAAAACACCCGACAAGGTTTTTGTACATGTCCCTTGTAAGAGATTAATAAGACATCAAAGGTTAAAGCTCGCACGGCGCAACCCGAACGAAGTAAGCACGAATGCACCACTTTATTTCTGTGAAGACCACTTTGATCTAAGTATGTTATCAATTATCATGTTCTGGTAGGTTTTAAACGTAAAATGTTACGTAAACCAATAAAAAACCAATGAAATGCGTAAATGCGTAACCTAACATTCATAACAACAAAACACAATGACAGGACTGACAGGTGACAGCATGTTTACCAAATAGCGGTGAGGTGTATTTATCGTAACAGATACGCATAACAGATATTTATCTATGGAACATTGAGAACTGTTACTACGAAGTAATTTATTGTTTTTGGACATATTAACACCTACATTTAACATATCATTACCAACCACATAAACAAACTTTGTCGTTTTTTTTAAAATAAAATTTCAGAGAATAATACATCGCGTAGCTACTGAAAGCACCACAACTATTAATGAAGGAGGAAGCTCCAGCCAACAATATGTGATAATAATAATATTGTGTACAAATCAGATGAAGTTAAATCAAAGAATAGCAGGTGTTATTTCAGAACAGATATTTGGAACTGTTATTTTAAGATAACAAGTATTAAATTTTACCTGTTACGACCCATCACTATTACCAAATCGTGACGTTTTGCGCTGTGATTGGTGTTTCAATCAGAATGGCCGATTGCTTTATTTTATAATTTTTATTTATTGAAAATCTTGTTAATCTTAATTTTCTTATGAAAATTAAATCAACGATTTAAATCCCTTTAATATGTATTTTTTCCCAAAGTCATCAAATCTTGTATTATTTGATACTGTCGTCTCGCCTATTGGTTATCTACCACAAAATTATGTATATGAATATCTAATGCATACTTTTCCAATGGGCCGCAGTTTCTGAGAGACATAATAACGGTTTTATAAAGTTTGAAATGTCCTTATCTTCATTATCGCGATGGAAACCTTACTATTATACTTTTGTCATTGTGAAATTTAAAAAAATAAACAACACTGATGAACACGCCTCTACAAACACAAATTATCGTCCTGTCTCATTGTAATACAATAAGCAATCAACTCTCAAACAATGCCACTTCCGAGTGAAAAGTATGTAAAAATATTACACAATATATGTACGAGTATGGGCTACGCTACATACCGTTAATTTAATGTATGTACTTAAGGTACAAATGGAGATATGTAATGTTCATTTTATTCACGCTTTAGGGCCGAAATTCCTAATTTTATCACCGTATTTTACCGTATTTTTCATATGCACATTGATGTTTATAGCTTTGAGAATTGTCATTTTATTACTTTGCTTCATTTGTGATATGTAACTACAGATTTTGGACATATTTGTACTCTCTTGCACACGACTAATGTGCCTTGATGATCTACTGCTACTAAAGAACCGAGACTCACACACACAGGACTCTGTGTCCTGACTATCACCTGAAGGCGGCAAAGCGGCCTTTCGCCCATTGGATAAATCTAGAGAGCATTTGTTAATTTTCATGACATTTTATTTCATTTTCTTTATTATTTTTTTTAGGTTATTTTATTGTGTGACTGAAATAATTTAATTTAATAATAATATAATTTATTTTTATGTATATAATATACAATTTTAAATATTAATGATTTTATGTACTATGTGTTATGGCTAGTTTGTAAATGCTGAAATAAATGAATTGAATTGAATTATTTGTTACTTTCGACTCGTTACTTTTGTAACCGGTCTCCCCTAAGGAGTATAATTTGTAGAAAAGGTCAGGATGATTAATTATATTATTAGTTTAATGCGCTTGGTTTCGTTTTGCTAATTGGAACTGAATCCGATATTCGATTGTAAACATGATATCCGATCGAGGCCAACAGCTTAACGAAATTAAAATTGAACATAAATTAATGGACAATTTCACTTAACACAGACGGAGCAGGCAAAATGACCCCATCACGTTTATCATTCGATAGATAAGGATCATCGATACATCGAATACGAAATGTTGAATAATTAAATCGATTTTATAATCGATTTGTATTATATATGAACGCTGATTGCCGGTTTCTTTGATTTATTGACGATTTTGTGAGTCGAAATGTTTCGTTTCGCTGGCGAAAGGTTGCATTCAGTCGGTATTGTAAACAAATAAAATGCAAAATGTGTTTTCGTTACAAGTTTTATAACATGCAATTAAACTTTGTTATAAAATTCTCATTTTATATGTGTGCTTTTATTTTTATTAGATATTTGTTGACATTTCCTATAAATTACTTGACGTTACTGAGAATCATCATCATCATCAGCCTATAACAGTCCACTGCTGGTAAACAGTTACTGAGATTACAAATACACAATAGGTTAACATTGAATAAAAATACAATTTCAATTTTAGTAAAATTTTGAATACATTACATATACCTAAGTAATGCAACAGTGGAATTAACTGTCCAATCAATTTTTTTGTTTTCCTCAATGAATATGATGATGGACTGGAAGGAGGGGAAGGTTGTCAACCCAAAAGGATTGTCGCAGATTGGCCGTTTGTGTAGGAAGTCGAGGCGCAATGTGCAAGTCGGTATTTGTGCACCATAAAACGGTGCCTATTCACTGTTTCCCTGCTCGTCCTCGTTAGGCCGTTTTTGCGGAAATGAAATTTACGTATAGGTACACCAGGACCTTGGTACGGGACAACTGAGTTATGTGACTCATTCCTAAAAAAGAAAAATACCTACTCACTAGATCTAACGGTGCTCCGGTACGAGCACTCATCTTAGACGAGACCTTAGTGATATAATTTTATACCGGGTAGAGATGGGATCATTGAGAATAAAACGAACGAACAAAAATGAGCGGGTTTTCAAACATTGTCCAGCTAAGCATCTATTTCAACCATCCAACGGCTACATACCAACTTCTAGATTCAGTGACGTACCGTCTCATCATTGCCGGACGAATATCCGATTAATTTTCGTCGACAAGCAAAGGTTACGTACACGAAACGTATGATCTTGCCGGTAATACATTACTGGGCCGATGCGAGATACGCGACGACGGGTCATCATTTAACATGCGCTGTATCGGTCACCAGACCACTCTGCAGACACCAATTATGGATATAGTGATGTGCTGGAATCGGATATTTTGTATACCTACTATCCTATTTGGTATACCAAGGTTTGTGTTTTGTTAAGTTTGAATCAAAACCAGGAATATTACATATACGTAGTGACTATATAACAGATAATTTTCATTAAAACCAACTGTTAGAGCCTCAACCCAACTCGCCACACCTTAAAGTGTGGCCAACCGGACTTTTAGTATGTTTTTGTACCTATTTTTTTTTACCTTTTTATATAAATCTCTACATTAAATGTTGTATTCTTGTTCTTTAAACTTTTAAAAATAAGAGAAGCTTTATTTAGTACAAAAAGAAACACAATTTTATCACAATTTTTCTCAGTGCCTTTACTGAAAACCACGCTAGACGCGAGCGGTTGGATTGTTATTGGTCGTCCGTCCTCTAGGGTCCTCTCGAACCCTATGTTAGGCAAAAGCATTCTCCCCCCCCCCCCCCCCCATACATACACTGTCTTAACAGTAGCAGTAGATTCTGTAAAAAATTAGGTATATCTGCTTTGCTCACGATAATAAGGGATATCTCAAGTGGACAAGGTATATCCGCAGTGCAAGGGACATCACTAATTCATAGTGCGTAAGCCGTAAATCAGAGTAGGGACCTGTACGGCGGCGCCCCTGAATCAAATATAATATCACAACCGGAGATTGAGCGATGGTCTAAGATGTGCGGACTAAGAGGAATACTCATAGCAAAATTAAAACATAGTTGTGTTAAGTTTCTGGAATAGGTTAGGTTAAGTTGTGTTTCACCTATCACCTTTTCGCTCCAAGCCATCCTCACCTGCCCGTGGTGCATCCTTCCGAACAACAAACGAGGGTCTGGAAAACCGACCGGTAAAACCATCACGATAGCAAGCGTAGCTAAATACCACAGGCCAATGACGGGCAGCAGAGTCACCGGAGCAAGAAGCTGCGCTCTGCGATCGCCTGTACAGCGTGGCGATTACGGGTATATCCTCTAAAAGTTTGCCCTAGGTGGGAAACAGCTGGAGAGGCCTATGTCCAGCAGTGTACTGCAATAGGCTGATGATGATGATGAAGTTACAATATATTATCTAGGATTTATATAATCAAGCCAACGGCGTAACGTAACAACGTACCTAACTCACAAGTCGCGTCGAACTGTTGTTAGACTATGAGAGTAGAGGAACAGAGCGCTGTTTGTTGTTTGGCACGATGCACCACGGGCAGATGAAGGTGTCTTGGAGAGAAAAGATGATAAGTCGCTTGTTTACATCCCGCGGCGCTTCCTGGTAACAGCTAAGTCCGTTAACCTGGATGTGGTGTGTGAAATGGATACCAGATAAAAATTATCAGGAGTGATTCCAAAATAATATTTACGGCTTGGCTTAACTAGGTTAGTGTCACGACTCAGCCATACACACTCAGCCCTCGACTAACACCTCAGAGGGCAGGGGAAAGCTGAAAACCAGCGCTGCCGGGGACGCGCTCCCGCGACAGCATCAGCTGAGCTTTGTCCTGTTGTTTGCCTGTACGATTGTGTAATATATGCCTATGTACCTACTATATATAACTGTAAAGACAATAAATAAATTCTTATTCCCAGAACATTTAGAAGCGGGTCAATTCTGTAATCATAATTAAACCCGCTGGCGCTTTTGATTCGACTCCCACAACTCACGGCCTGGCTGTCGACCCCAAAGGAGTTTGATGTCTTACGATGGATTTCGGCGATTTCGCCGAGGAAAAAGGGCATTTATAAGTGGGTCAGTCGGTTAAATGACGGTTAAACAAAAATAAATAAATACGCCTGGAAATGCATAATTGGATACATGTATAAAGCCTCTTTTGCGATCAAACTGAGATACCTACACATTTTTTCACTTTAGAAGCGTCTCTCGCACAACCTATTCAGTTTAGAAAAAAAATAACCTCAATATCATTTTTGAATACCTATTCATAGATACCACGTATGGGTTTGATGAAAATAAAATTGAGTTTCAGTTTCGGAACCCCAAAAATTTATTGTTTTTTTTTTTATTTTTTACATAAAATCAATTTTTTTACTTTCGATTTCCATTGTACCACATGACAATAAACTTCAAATCCCAAGTGTCATCGTACCCAACCCATGATATGTGAAAAAGACTTTAGTACTTCCTTGTGTGTGTTGTGCAATTGTCAGGATGACTGGATAGTCAGACGGATGTCCATGACCAATAGTATGGTACAACAATTGGCACCTGGACCTGGCACAATGTTACAACGAAATAGGTACCTATATACAAAATGTATAGTAATATTAGTATGTCATTAAAACAGTAAGTGGCGTGCGATAGTGCGCGGGCGCAATCAGCTGATCCGTAGATCGGCTTACGCGCAGATAACAGACTCACTTAGCGGCTTAGCGCCGGCCGGCTTACAATTGTTAATACGGAGGGGGCTAATGGAGACTTGGCTTTACATGGAAAACGCTATCTGATGGTACAGCGGCAATCTGGGACTTAATTATGACTGTTATATAGGGCTCGAGAGGTCTTCATCATTCTAATAGAGCGAGTGATATTTGATTGACCTCAAAATAAATTGGTTGTGTTCATATTATATTTAGTTTATAGGTGTTGCTTCATAGGGGTGAGAACCTACCAGATATCCCCTATGTCCGAAAATGTTGACAAATCGTCTTAGCTATCATTGTAGTCAATATAGAAAAAAAAGTGGTACTTTTGTTATGGTAAAGTAAATTTCATACGAATCAGTTCAGTATTATTATAATGGATGGCAGTAATGGATGTTTATCCATCCATACATTCATTGATCCGAACCAATCCGAACAAACTTTAGCTTATATAATGTTAGGATGATATTTTCCTTTCCTGGCTTTATCAACGAGCGTGAATAATGTATTGTTATTCTGTAATACTGTTTTAATCAAAAGTAATTATACACTTCTGCTTACATTAATAAATCTGTAGATGAACCGACCCTAATTGTACAAGAATCATTCTCACCGTCTTACATAATTCGAAATAATTTAAATGTCAGAACCATCTACATACTCACACGCGAACACTATAATCAATTTAAACGCCTCAATATAAATTACTATTTGTTTAAATAATGATTAGTGGGATATTTCGTTCGCACTCTAGTAACCTAGTTGTATTGAGTCAGTGGTTCCCAAAGTTTAATGGACTGCGACCCCCTAACGCGGCTTGAAATGTCAGAAATTCCTACAACATTTTTACAATATTATTCTTCAAGAGGAAGCCAGCATGTTGTCTCCAGTTGGTTAAGTTGTAAACAGGCACACGGCAACGTAAAATACCATAATTATGTTAGTTCTTAAACAAAATTAACATCGGATTCGGATATAGGATCTTAACAATAACAATGCCTGGATGAAGGAGTCCTGGATCACTCCTGGGTGTGACAGCTGGAGTAGGCCTCTATCTGGAGTGTGAAATCAAAACATGCTGCTGATGAGAAACTAGTTTATGGTATACAGTCCATCAGTGACTGAGTACGTCTTTACAATAAAATGTTTCTAATCTCTGTATTTTGATTTCACACTCCAGATAGACGCCCCTCTAGCCGCCACGTAAAGCGTCATTTGGCGTGAATTAAAGGGACAACGCCATCTATTATCAAGGAACGGAACTAAAGCACATTTTACAATTACTATTGAGTTAACACCTACGATCGACACTTTGAGAACTTGTGTACTGCTAAGCGATGTTTTGCATGTTCAAAAATATTGTTTCGGACGCGTGGCGAAATCACTAAGTAACCTACTTATAAGACGAATCGTTATATCAATTTTAATTTAGATATCTTAGACTTCTGAACTAACGCAGTAATGATGGATAAGCTGCTACATTGTTATTGTAACGGCATTAGACCCTTTGCAATTTATCTCCTAAGTGTAAATAAATCAACGTGTTTGTATGTCTTTAAGACAGCTCTAGGTCGCAGATACGATTTGAATGCTTCTGTGGTGTATATCTCTATATTGCGTTTATCAATATGATATATTTGATTCTTGGGGTTTTAGTCCTGATTAAATCTGTTCTTAATGGGGTTATGATCGAAAACATTTAAAAGAAGTTCTAATATTAGCTACAGTTCTAATTGCTTAACAAACAACTCGCTAAAGTTTGGTATACCTATAAACCTTAGAATATTTAATCAGGTCTGTTCTAAGACTAACTACTTGAAATGATGACATAGACCTAAGGTTTGGTATATTGTTTATTATGAGGTTGGCTTTAAGGATTCATTAAAATTATATCATAGCTATACGTATTTTATATAAACTTTTAAACATAATTGATTTTTCAGGAATTTTTATTCGTCAATTTTACCATCAAAGACTGCCCAAGTCCCATAAACACAAGTGCACAGGATTTTCCTTATTATCTAAATTCCATTATGAATTTATGATATAGCAAAGCTAAGGTCAAGCACTAAAGTCAAAAGCAATACAAAAACGTGAATAAAATCTAAAAGCGTCGATCCCAATACCGGCAATTTAAGCTTGAACAAAATACCTTTAACGCAGAACAGTCAAGTTTCGTTACCACTTTATGGTCCCGATAAGCATTATCAGACCGTGTGTGGTCTCCTAAAAGGTAGAATTTAAGTGAACAGATAGTTTAGCACGCCAACAATAGTGAAATCTTTAGACTAGCCCTTGACACAGCGTTGGGAATAACAGTGAAGTTTTATGTCATCGATATGGCCGTGCAGCATTTTATAAGTAGTATGTATGTGCCTACATAATGAAGTTCTTTCAAAAAATGAATTGTGTTCATCACAAAATTATCAAGTCGGGACAAAAAGAGGTTTGGAAAATAAATACTTATTTCAGACGAAAGAAAATGCACATAAATAATTGCTAATTAAGTTATGTCGTAGATAAATGCTTAACAATGACTACATTTTCGTGACTGTTCTAACAATTATATCCTAAAACCAATAGTGATGTAATAATTACCTCCCTTACTTAGTACCTTCAATCTTCAAGTGAAACACTTTTTAGGGCTTTGACTGCCGAGAAGCTAGATACAATAGAAAAAAAAACTATTGTTTGCCAGTCGCCAGTCACTACCATGGCGTTCAACGTGATATGAAGGAAATTTCAAAGTACGTATGTACTTTTAAACACCATGATGAGAGATTCACACTATGTCAACATAAAGTCTATTCCAAAAGTTTAAATCCCACCCCAAAGCAAGTTCCTCACTGTCACTTAAATTGGGCCCCTATATTTCGAGAAACCTCTGCCTTGTCCCCCATTTGTTACCAGATAAAGGTAGATAATATAAAAGTACTTTTAAAAGTGCAACATGAATTAATGTTGACCTTATTCGGTGAATAAAGTGGCCGAGTAAATCGGAACATTTATAATAGTTAAGAATTAAAACAAGTACGAGAAGAAAGAATAGATAGCCTTAACTTAATTAATGAGGCGGTACAGTCAAAAGAACTCTTTATCATGGCTAATACCAACATAAATGAAAGTGTAAATAACACGAAACACAGAGAGGTTGTTTGGAAGAGATCGCTCACTAGAGATAAGACCGCTTAAATTGTACCACAAGATGAACTGTAATACTTGTGTATTGTCTAATTTATATTTTATGCAATAAAAATATTTATCTATTTTATAACATGCACTGATCCGACCAACGTTGAGAAGTTGTTTTATCTAAATCGGAATTAACGAATATAACACAAACATTATACTTAATTACAATACAAATATTATACTTCATATTAATAACATCCAGAAACAAAACATAAACAAATACTCATTACATGAATGTAATGTTAATGTTAATTTGTTTATTTTATTGTACATTTTTACTTGCATGCCGAAAGGCAAAATATGGTCAATGCCTCTTTGCTACTCAATATACCATCACATGTACCTACCCATATTTGCAAAATAAATGATTTATGATTTATGAATGTTTGTCCTGGTGGGGATCGACCCCACGACCTTAGGTTCAGAAGGCAAGGCCCAAGTACCAAATGAGCCACCGGGCTCAATTCCAAGAAGGATCTAAAAACGGACCTACAAGGGAGACGTGAGACATTTAGCGAAATTCTGTTAATTGTCATTTTAATTAAACAATCGCCCACCTGGTTCTAGCACACCCTACATACAAAACAATTGCTATGGTAATAGCACTATCATTGGAAAGTAACTCATAAATAGTCCATGCACCCAACCAAGCGACTGTCGACCCTATTCCGATTGATTTAAGGTCTCATGGACAAGTTAGCACTTAACCTAACCTCTTTTTTCCATCGCATGTGTTATGTAGATCAGTTCAGTACCATTTACACAGTAAAGCTGTTGTATACATGTCGTTGCTGCCGCGAGGCCTAATAGCTGTTGGGTCCAAGTGACCAGAGCTTGCGAAATCTCGTTTAGTCGCATATTTATTTATTAGTCTATTTTATTCACAATTATGGATTATAAAATATGTATGTTATTATAAAAACTATATTATATTTATTACTATATAAATGAATATCTATATACATATGTTTTTTTTTATTATGTACGTATTATTATATTGTATTACTTTAATATTTATTGTTGTTCTATTATATTAATTTTTAAATTTTGTTTTTCAAACAAACTTTTTTGGCACACTACCCTATTCCTAGTTTCTGCTTAGCCCAATGGTAGAGAGCCCCTTTTGTACACTACTTTACTGTGCAATAAAGATTAAATAAATAAAATGCCTACTTCGCAAAATGCCATTTCTCATGTCATATTTAAAAATGGTATTACTTTAACAATGTTTTCTTTTATTCTCTACATCATTAAAATGTGGGTACTCGTATAACAGTAACTTTAAACGCTTCCACGTCAAATCGCTCGCAGTCGCTCCCATCCTTTGCCGGAGGTGCGCGAGCGCAGGCCGCGAGGCCCGCCTTTTGCCGTTTCCATGGCGACGACTCGCCGCAAATCAGTATTTATTACCGGCCGCTACAGCTCCTCTAAACACACGTCCGAGCCTACTGACTCACTCAGCAATGCCAGAGGACTGACCACTCATTACGCTGATTATGATGTGTTGCTCCTTTCAAATGGCCGACCGGGATGACTTGTGAAGGCCTGGTCACTTAGTTGCAAATTGAGGACCTGCATGACGTAGGGGTTTGGGCGTTTGAATGTATCTGTGCCGTCATTGAAGTGGAACTCGGTGTTGGAATAGTTATTTCCTTCTTCGATGATGAGGAAATCACGGAAGCATCCGTGATTTCTTCAGTCCCCGTCGTTAGACGAAATAGGTAGATGATTTTGATAGAAGGCTATTTTCTAAGCGACATACAGGGTAATTTAGCACAAAGAGTAAACTTAGAAAGGGAAGCGGGGTCAAGAGTAATAAAACGATTACACATTTTGAAGTCTCGGTAAGTGTATAAAGTCAAGACAAATATCAAATTACTATTCCTAAAATATGAGCTATACATATTAGCCATGAATTGTCTAAAATTACTATTCCTAAAACATGACCTTTTTTATGGAATAGGGGGCAGACGAGCAAGCGGTTCAACTGATGGTAAGTGATAACCGCCGCCCATGTACATCTGCAACATCAGGAGTTACAGCTGCGCTGCCGGCCTTTAAGGAAGAGGTATGCTCTTTTCTTGAAGATTTGGGGGTCGTAACGGTCCGGAAATACCGCTGGCGACAAAGCATTCCACAGCTTAGTTGTGCGCGGCAGAAAATTGCGATAGAAGCGCACAGTTGAGGACTGCTAAGTGTCGAGATGGTATAGATGGAAAGTTTGACCTCTACATAATATTAGCCATCGAAAAGATAAAAATGAATACTGACTAAGACCAATCACAGGATTGGCAGGCTCTGGCTTTAGACAGAGAACTATGAAAAAGTTTAGGGAAGAGCATTGCACAGACATTGCATTAGACAGGCTCGGTGGCTCAATTGGTAGTGACCTCTGCCTTCTGAGCCAAGGGTCGTGGGTTCGATCCCCGCACATTACAAACATTTGTGTGCATGAACATGTCTGTTTGTATTGGTCTGGGTGTTTTCTATGTATAATATGTATTTATTTACAAAAAAAAAAAGTATCTAAGTAAGTTTATCAGTTGTCTAGTACCCATAGTACAAGCTTCGGCTTAGTTTGGGGCTAGATGGCTCTGTGTGGCCCAGCGTGGCATGTCTTGGGTTATTTATTTATTTATTTATTGCTCAGCAGTGGGACAGTATAGGCTGAAAAAAAGAAGAAGAAGACAAATACTAAGACTGAGCAGATTGAGCTACAATTTAATGTAAAGAAACTTTTTTTTATGACGTACGCATCAGATATGAAGACACTTTCGGTAAATCAACCCCACCGCTAATAGCAAATCATAAATGAAGGTGTTTGTATTCTAAGAACATAGATTGTTTCTACACATATGTATTTATCATATGCAAGGCCATATAGAGTGTGATATATTTCGCTGTCGGCTTTTTATAACTGATTAGACTGATTACAATGTTATTCATATTTCATGTCCAGATAGTGTTCTAGCACGAGGACTTATCTCGTTACCTTTTTAACATTGAATTTTAATGGCACTGACGTGGTCCTTGGATGAAATCTACAATATTATAAAGAGAGAGAGGAAAGATTTGTACCTATTTTTGTATGTTTGTAATGAATAGGCTCAAAAAGCTCTGCCTATTACAGTCCACTGTTGGACATAGGCCTCTCCAGTTGTTCGCCACTTAGGACAAACGTCTGGAGGTTATACTAATAATCGCCACGCTGGGCAGGCGGGTTGGCGATCGCAGGGCATAGCTTCTCGCTCCGGTGTCGCTGCTGCCCGTCATCGGTCTGTGGTATTTAGCTACGCCTTCAATCGTGATGGTTATACCGCCACCAGTCGGTTGCCAGCGCCTCGTCTGTTATTCAGCAGGATGCACCACGAGCAGGTGAGGTTGGTTTGGAGCGAAATGATAATAGGCCGCTCCCTTACATCCCCACAAGGAGAAACAAGGAGAAACCATATTCAAAACCTATTCCCAGGAACTTAGAACGGCAAGCAACGAGCGTGCATTAGAAGCGTGTAGGCAGATTATTAATATTCTCGACAACGAAAAGTTGCGCTAACACATCTCGACCTTACCGTGCCGTGTTATTAAAGTTATGAAACACTGTGTCTTCTGTTAGCTGGCAGATTATATCAACATCCAGCAAACGTTTACAAGTGCTCAAATAACTGTCTTGATTTTATCTTAGAAACTTATGTTCGCATTATAAAAGGTTGATAACTAACCGTTTCGCTTTATTACAAGCTAAAGGTAATAATGCGTCATAAATTTAACTAAAATAAGGTTTAATTTTGAGTGTCCATTTCAGTTATGCTTTGAAGATATCAGATTTAAACTTTGGGCCTAAATTGATGATGGCAATAATTTTTAATTACCCGAAAAGATATATTTAGGAGATGTGTTGACTTGTACAGCCCTTTTGGGCTCTTTTTGACATACTTTGTGTAACTTTGTATCTTTATGTGGGGGAATGAATAATGTTAGGAACATGTTTAGCATGGTAATGTTTATGTCAAATTGATAATGATTTATACGAAAGAGTGTTAGGGAAATGTATAGTATCCCTATTTACATTTACTTAAATAGTAATAACAATACACTCAAACAAGAGATTTTTTGAAGCTACAATGAGTACCTACTAAATGATAATTGTAACATCGGGCGTCTACCTGAACACATAGCTCCGAGCCAGTTAAAAAAACATGGTGTCTTGAACTGACTCGATCGGGCAGCATCACAGCCGAAGAAAGGCGAAGAATACCCTTTTGTTATTACACAATTGACGGAATATAAATATAAACGATTCCCTATATCAATCTGTAAGCCCTTTACGCGCGAATGTAGTCGCAAAATAAATAACGACTTATTATGATAATTGCAGGTGAAACGAAAACGCAACTAATTTATTTATCTTCAAAGTAGGTAGGCTTATATGTATAAATAAAAATAAATCTTTGAAATATATGTACTTTCGAACGGCTGCACCAAATTGGATGATTCTTGGTTTTATGTAAGTAATATAAAATTACAAAATATAGGTAATTTAGTTAAGAAAAAACATGGCGATACTAAATACGCTGGATCAGTATAAAATGCACGTTTAAACAGATAATGTTAAAGAGTTTTGTGTGTAAACGTGCATAAACACGCCATATTGAAAAGCCGAGGCGCGGCGGCGGTTACCGATCACGTGACGCACGCATGGCGGGACGCGCGTCACCAGCGGCGAGGTAGGGAGGGATGTGGCGATAAGGTTTTGTCGATGTCGATAGGTCTAGGCATCGATGTACCGGGATAAATAGACTATTATAGACTACACTTAGATATAAAGTAGGTACCTACATGAATTTTAATAGGGAATTCCAAAGAAGTCGTAAAGAAATCGTGGTATTTTATTACATGTTTGTAAATAAGGGCGAATGAAAATATTTTTTTTGGTTACACGAACCGTATTGGGTGTTGAAAAAAAACATTATAATTATCATTAAATTGTTATCATGTTTATCTTCGGCTTAAAGTTATAATTTAACATTTTTGTAACATTTATGACTTGATATTCCAATTTATCATGTTGATTATTTATGGAAAACTTTTGTTAAAATAATAGTTAAAAAAAGGGGTTTTGGATTTTAAAAGAACTTATAAATGTGGAGCTAAAACTTAACAAGCAATGAAGTCGTTTAGTTGGTCTTTATTTACATTTAGTATCTTTAGTAGTATTATGAAGAGAATTGGGGGCCTTTGGCCAGCAGTGGGACAATAAAGGCTAAATAAAAAATATTATGTCGATATAAACAATGTCTTCTTCTGTTGTTATTTTGGTATGTTATATGATTTTTCTATTTGACAGGAAGAATGATAGGTAAAGAGTACTTTAAGCACAAAGTTGATATTTTGTATCAAGTTGTGCAACAAAGTCCAAAAAATCGATATTGAATTGTCGTGTCGATAATTTTTGGCGCGTCACTACGGGCGTCACGCGAGGGGGACACGCGGGGACGAGGCGCCTGCCGCGGGGCACGCGCGGGCAGCGGGCGGAGGCGACAGCCCACGGGCGTGCACGAGCGCAGTCGGCCGCGCGGGTCTAACAGCGTCGAGCGTGCTCCGCGCCGCGCATCGTTCGCTCCCAACCCCCTACACGCGAATTTACACTCTATCTCACAGTACTAAAAGTTGAAATACGCTCGCGCGTCGCGTTCCCACCATTTTTTATCGGCCGCGCGTGCTAAATTGCGCCACGTCAACTCCACGCAAGATTTGACTTTATCGCGTCGCGCTCAAGGTCGATAACGCGTCGCTTCGTGCCGGCAACCGACGCGTGTTAAATAACCTTACAGCGCAAGCGATTCACCGCTTTGCCGCGTCCGCATAGGGTTCAAGATGGCGGAGCGTACGGACAACACGGCGCTGTGCCACGAAATCATAGCTCGGATCAAGGCGCGTCCCGAGATGTGGACGGGAACAGACCCCAGGCACAGGAAACGTGTAACGCACAAGAATTTCTGGCGTGATCTTAGCACGCAAATGGCGATCGATGGTACGTATTTGTATTTTGACAGATTAAACCAACTACTAATGGTTGTCTTCAAGGAGTGCATTGTCCATTGTGGACATGCACTCCGTCAAGTTACCGTGTTGGAGTCCATTGTCAATTGACATTACTGATCCCTGTCAAAAGGGCATTCCGGAGCTCGTGGGCGGTTAGGGTTGGGCCGGCAGTGCAGTGGCAACTGACAGGTAAGTTACTTGCCAGTTGTCAAAGCGACTTGGGCTTCTCTTTCGCTTTCCGTCAGGCGTAGGGAAGCCATTATGTCGAGCTACTATAAAAAAAAGAGAGTCCCTGTCAAATTGACTTAACTTTTAGTAAAAACGACAACGGACAGCAGCGTTTACTTGGGTACAGATACAACCGGCTTACCACGTGTGGTGACTAGGGCGAATCCCCCCATTGATAAAATTACATAGACGGAGGCTTATGTGCCTTCAGGCTAAAGATGATAGGTGCTACGTTATAGGGTAGAACAAAGGTAATAATCCCTTGTAAGTAATATTAGTGGGCTAATTTAGGAAAGTGAATTTCCTATATTGTCCTTATCGGGCATCGAACTCGTGTGTCGTCCGCTTTAAGCGCGTTACACAATGCGCCACCGAGGTCGTCAACAGTCTTATTGGTATTCAAAAATGAACCTTATTACTTGAACTTAACAATTAAATGCATCATCTATCAGTTGAATAGCCGTTGACAATATGACCACATATTCATTTTCCTCATGGTGCTTGGCTCACTGTAGAGGGAATAAACTAATACTTAGGAAAACCATGATATAGAAAGAGTTTGAACCAGCAACTTTTCAACAAGTAAGGTTCATTATTGTAAAAAAAATTACGCATGATCGCTCAATGGGTATTTAGAGCGTTTTAGCTAAAATTGAAAGTTCCGGGGTCGATTCCCGGTCGGGTCAATTTGGGAAATAAACTTTTCTACATTGTCTGGGTGAGTGAGAGACGGCCCCAGTCATGCTCATCATATAGTATTGTTAGTACACGGGAAAACCTTAGTTTAATCGATGGTCTATTAAACCTAAAACCTAATGATTGTCTTGGAGAAGTTTAATGTCCAAAAGTGAACTGCAAAGGGCTGCTGATGACGATGATAAGAGAAAATATTACCTTTGTTACAGAAAACGTACTACGTAAAAGATGGAAGCACCTAAAAGACCAATACAGAAAGGAGCTAAAGAGGTGTATCGAGAAAGGACTACCAGAAGACGAGGTCGGTTGGAAGTATTTCTCAGCGCTGGGCTTCCTCCGGGACCTGGTGGTGAAGGATCGTGATGAGGAGCAGCCGCCGTCGACGCCGGAGGCGCAGTCGGAGGAGAGTGAGGGAGAGGGCGGGCTGGTGGCCAGGAAGGTCAGGATTGTAGAGGCGAAGACGGATATGATCTATAACGGACTGATGGAGGCTAAGGTATGTGTCATATTGAATTGACAAATGAAAATTAACAGCTACGACTTGGGAGCCTTCAAGAAACGAGCGTACTCCTATTTAAAAGGCCGGCAGCGACCCCAGGACTCGATATGAGTTGCGCGGTTGTCCATGGGCGGTGTCGACTGCTTACTATCGGGCATCACATCATCGGGCATTATTATCTGCATTGGACTTACCTGAAAAATTTACTTAACAATATAATAACGAACTAGACTGCACAAGGATGACTTACCTGAAATGAAACGAGAAACGTCAGTTAATGCATAGGAAATCGCAATTTAATACAAACTTATTTGGCTACATCAAGACAATTACATATAAATAACTAATTACAACTTTCCGGGTTTAAATTCTTGAAGCCATAAATTATAAAGTAGGTACCTAACATTTATTGTTCTCAACTTAAGTAACATGAAATGATAATGAAATACATATCTTTATTTATATAGACTTCAAACAAACACGTATAAATCGTCAAATACGTACAAATAATTTAAAGTGACTCTAGATTCGGCGTCCATCGAGAAGAACCGGCAAGAAAGATAGATAGATAGAAGATATTCTTTATTGCACAAAAAACAAATATTTACAAAAAATGTATTACAGTGAGCTATGGTAGATACAATATAGGCGATATAATAATAAACTGAATAGTATCTACGAGAAATCCAGAGTCGAAAATTAAGCCCAGCACAAATTAAATCAAAACTAAGAGAAACAATTCCTTTTCTCAGGTTGCAATCGAAGGCCGTCTAAACCCGTCAGACGACTTCACCCGCCACGATCCCGACTACATGTACCTGATGAGCCTGCTTCCGACCCTCAAGCAGCTGAACGAACTGCAGAAGCTTCAACTGAAGGGGAAGATCAACGACTGGCTGTTGGAGGCCTACCTCCAGCAGCAGTGCGAGACAAAATACATCGTGTCTGACGTCCACCACTTGAGCGAACATAAATAGTCATCGATAAGGAAAGAGTGTAGAGGAATGAACGCTAGTGCATTTCCTTATTGGAACGTGGTTTAAAGAGAGCTCTTTCCTCGCTGTAGGCAGCGGCATGGCTGAGCCACTGGCATTGCTGATATCCATGGACGGCGGTTACTGTTTAACATAAGAAAAGCCGCCTGTTCGTCTGCCATCAACAGAAATTAAAATTCCTTTGTCGATAAGGCAGGGAAAACCACCTTGATCTGAGTTGGTTTTTCTGGTTTTCATTCTTTTAAGGGCAAAACCCTGTGATTTGGAGGCGATCTTTAGCTAAGGTGAATTATTGTGTTTGATTTCAAAATGAAACATTTACTATTAGGTATATCTAAGTTGAATAAGTTTTTTTCAGGCTATGATCGATTGTGGGAGACATTCTATGTGTATCGATGTGCCGATTTTCGCATTAACGTGAGTCGCGATTCTGTACGATTAATCTAAATTATGCACGTCGAAATTCTGCATGACAAGTCTCAACAAGCGCGTCAACGTGATTATTTTTTTTATTTTAGTTTTTAATTTCATTCTATCAAACGCCGAACCGATCGATCATGGTGGCGAACATTAGGAGAGGCCTATGTCCAGCAGTGGACTGACACGGGCTAATGATGATGATGAAATGCCGAACCTAGGACGGAAAATTTTGATAGTTATTCGTTAGTTAGTATATAACTCAGTGTATGGCTATGATTTTATCAAAAATATGTTTAATGACAAACATTGTTAATTACTGAGGCGCTTTACTTAAGAAATTAAATGAGCATTCCAACATTATGTGTGTTTCATTTGTCGTTATTAGATATGCTGCACGTTTTTAGATTTAACTCAACGTATTGCACTAGCTACTGAGCCCTTTCTCCAACACTGAAACATTCTTATACTTTCCAACCGTCATCATCATATTCAGTCAAAGGTCCACCACAGGACATATTCCTACCGCTAAAACTTCCACAAAGGTCGGTTAAAAGCTGCCTGCATCCAGTCTACCTCGTTGTAGGGCATCCCTCTGTTCAACATCACAAAGGAACGACAAATCATATTTACGCACATAAAGTTTGACGATGAAGTGCAAGAAACCTCTTGAATTGTTCACTTGCTAACAAAACAAATAAGAAATCTCCAAGAAGAAGAAACACAAGATATCAAACGTAAAGTACATAGAAAGTTTTCAGCATCAGCTTTGCAATAACTACACCATCAAGCCAATAATCAGTGACATTAATAATAATCTGTGTTATGCCATCAAATTGCGGATTACAGGCCAACAATGCAATCATTTCTGATTATAGGTAACTAGTTAACGGAGAAATGTCAGCGGCCCACTCAATACACTAGGTGGGTTATTAGCTGCCGATTGGAAATGTTCCGGCTTCGTCGGACAAGTAAGATATTACATATACGCAATAAATTTGAGCATTACGTTTGCACGTAAATGTCTCTAATAGTTTGTTGGGGCGAAAATTGCTTTGGATTGGATGTGAGTGTTGCCAGCTCTTGACTATCATGACAAGAACTTTTGGGATCCAGAAAGAAATTTAACTAAAAGAAAACCTTCTACAAAGCTCATTCCTGAACTTTCTGGACGAGTCTCATGGCCCACACATAGAATGTGGAGTATCTATAGGTTTAAACTGAAATTGTGACAGAATATGTATCTACTTATCCTGAATAATTAAGAATTATCGTATATTATTGCGTGATCTACCGTCATTGACCAGGTAAACCTACAAGTCCATATAGACAGGGGGAGCCTTGTCTTTCGTGAGACATTAATCAATGCTCTATTACTCTCATCAACCTACCCACAATTCTGTCTTTCAACCAGGTAATTGATTGAAAGAGTTTTCAAGAGGAAAGTGTTTTCAGTCAGACATTCTGTCAAGATAAAAATATTTTCTTGAAAAATCTTTGAATGAATTTACTAGTATTTGTCAAGAGGTGGATAAGCTGGTGTGTAGTTGCTGTTCTCTGTCATAAATTTTTAAAAGCCCTATAAATTCCACTAACCATCACATGGCAACACTATAATAACGTACAGCACGTTGCGTTTTATTCAACCGCGCTCAATGAATGGCTTCGGCATTTCAAAACCGGTGTTGCGCTTACGCAACGGATAATAAGGTAATTGCAGTACCGAAATCAGTGTAACAAATGTTTATCGGCAACGTAATAATGAGATAGCGATAAGAATGTTGCCCCATTACAATAATGTATCACTTGAGATAAGATAGTGTTTGCAGACGAATACCAGCAAGATGAAATGGTGAGATAAATAAAGACGACATTACATAAACTGACCTTATACCAAAATAAGTGGTTTATGCACTTGTAAGGCGATTTGGAAGGTAGGACAGGGAGAGGAAGGAAGGACAAAATAGACATAGTTTTATGCAGCTTAACTGCTCAGTTACGATGTACAGGGAATTGAAGGTGCTGTCGGAGTCCAGGGAAGGATGGAATCTCTTGAATGCATTTGTGTTATGGAAATTTGAATAAGCCAAAGCATTACAATGAGATTTCTGTGTTTTGATTGAAAAGTATACGAATCACCGTCCCATTTCTTCCCGTGGGTGGGTGGCGACAGTTTTTCCGAACAGCTACGACTTGGGAACCTTCAAGAAACGAGCGTATTCATATCTAAAACGCCGGCAGCGACCCTAAACTCTTAGAGTTGCGGGTGTCCATGGGCGGTGTCCTTACCATCAGGCATCACACATGCTCGTCTGCCGCCTCTCGCATAAAAAAAAATATTTAATGGTTGCATCTGCAAAGCTATATGCTCTAGTTGATAGCAATCGAGAGCCGATAAGCAAGTAGAGTGTATTGATTTGGCTGGAAAGGGGCCGAGATATCGGAGTGGTTACTAACACGTATCCGCTGGGAACGGATGCGCTTGCGCAAGTGGCACGCGACAGATAATACGGACACAGTGCGTGAAATGGCAATGAGGATACTCAATGTGTTACCTCCTCCTTTTGAATTGGATTCCTTTAAATGGGGCGTGAAGAAGCATCTTATGGGCTGGCATGGCGGCGACAACAGACATGTGACTAGTCAGTTACCTGCCTGAAGTAGAGAATGCTGCAATTTAGGCTTCTCTTTCGCTTTCCATCAGACGTAGGGAAGACATTATTCCGTGCAAGTATAAAAAAACAATTAAAGCTTACAAAATACGAGTATTACCTATTTTCTTTCTATTCCACGCAACGTTTGTATCTAAATTTTAGCAGGATTACTAAGAAAAGGAAAAAACACTTCATTATAAAATTTATAAGAAGAAGAAGAATAATGATAAGTTCCGACCGATTTCGGTCATGGCGACAAATTCGTCTCCTAGTCGTAGACTTGCGCTCGTGTGCTGGAAGATGGCTTATATAGTCTACTTTTGCTGCAATAACTTCGTGCAAATTGAGGGTGCCCTCGAACTCGCCTAGGTATTTGCTACTTTGGTATCTTGAACCTTCCTCGCATAAGTACGTACTCTCTTAAATGGCTACGTTGATAGGCCAAGGGGGCCTTGTCATCATCACGGAAGAGAAGCAGAAAATTCACAACCCTATCTGAGGCTAAGATACGCTTCGGATCGCTGAGCCAGCGAAGTAAGTAGATAAGTATTTGATTCCTTACAAGTTCCACTATTCTCATATCAAGTTGCTTCACTGCTCCTTGTCCTACTATTATTCATTTGTACCGCGTACATGATGCCCATGTCTCGCTCATTAGCGGCCTGCACTTCCGATGCGCGGTGCACGCTGATCTTTACTCGACTAATTACAAGACGTGCGCCCACGGACGATCCGACGGGATTTCAAACTAGATTTATTAGTACCGACGATTGTGTGCGCATTTAACATAGGAAGTTCCTGTTGGTATTAAAGCTTAGATCACAACTCACACAGAATGCGAGTAGTGATGGCTATGTGAAGAGAATGATTTTATATTAATTACTACGACTTGCCTATCGCAAGTAATCATCACAAGCAGGGGAAGGAAAGGGCTCAGGAATATAGACTTATAATTAACACTTATAAATCTTCAAATACAATAAAGACCTACTTATGTCAACCTTTAAACATTAAAGTAAATAAAATTTTAAATTAATTGACTACATACAAAAACAGCCGAAAATTTTAAAAAACGGTCAAAATAAACATTTACTAAGTTCTACTCAAAAATGTACTTAATTACTTACATTAAGTAAAATATAGTATGAATCAGCCACTTCTGTTGATTACCGTACTGTGGTTAATATTTTTATGAAATCAAAATACTTCGCACAAAGAATCAATTATACTTAATGTTTAAGAAGCGGGACCTGACGTAAACAATGACGCAAACCTCACAACAGCACACATGCATCTAACCATAATAGAAACTATGCAATAAATTGCGGCTGCTCCCAATTACACCAAAACAAAACATTTCACCACAACTCATTCTCGACGGGAAATAGTGAAAAGAGATACTCGAAGCAATGGCGAAATTTTTCTCGACAATTTTCTGTTCGGCGCGAAATGGCACAAATCAACGGCGTAGTTGCGCCAGCGCAGATACGCGATCAGCAATCGAAGCGGGCGCACGTTCGATTCTGAACTAGATTAATGAATATAACAGTTTGAACTTCACGACGACTTTTTGTGCATTGTGCAAATATGATCGACAGGGTTGTTTGATGGAATAAATAGGAATCTATCGAAGAATCTAGCAATGGAAAATTTACAAATGCTTTAGAGGACAGATTGTGCTGCTATTTTTTTTTAGTAGCAAATCATTGCGCGTTCTCTTCGACTGGTGGAAAGCAAAAGAGAAGCGTCTAGCGGCTGTGATAACAAACCATTACTAGTATTACTAGTCAGTTGTCATCACTACAAGATGACGCCTTGTTAAAGGATCCCAAAGGTCTACAAGTCATACTCACCTTCTATGAAATATGAAAATACATCTATTCTAGAAAACACGACATAGAAATATTTTAATCAATCAAGGGATTAGCAGTTTAAAGTAGGTGGCAATTATTTATAGACTTCAAAGATAAATGTTATAAAGAGACAAAAACTAAGAGCTTTCATTCTGAAATCGCCAATCCAGCAACTGTCAACAAAATACTACGAAAAGTGTTTAGTATTAGCAAAACACGTAACCCGTCTATCACGTATCTCAATATTGGGCAAGCGCGGAAGCGCAGGTGGAGCGGGCCGTGGGTGCGCCGGCGCATCTGTTGCACAACACGCCCGCATTCCGCCGCCGGACGTCGAGGCAGGTACACGTGTTTACGCCTTAAGCGAATTTTACGGAAAATGGGAATGTGGGAAATGGTTTTATGTAGATGTTACCTACTTGTTTGATGTTGTTTAACATTATTATCATCCTGCAAACGTCCACTGCTGGACATAGGCTTTCCCCAATGGGACAATTGCCATTTGGGGGATTTGACTTAATTGCCAAAGTTGACAGGTGGGTTGGTGACATCCACAGAATGAGATAGTCACATTCTAAATTCGGAAACCACATAGACAATTTATTGTTATATATCACAGCTACAATATATTAATCCATGGAGGCATTCGGACGGAACCATGGTCCCAAATGACGTAACAAAAACCTCAAGGTGGGACCGTGGTCCTGGTCCAAATAGCCTCCCCAGAACCGTTTATTTGAATGATTTAAAAACTCCACCCTTGATTAAGGTTGATGTTGACAAAGTTATGTTGAATATTGGACATTGTGCGAACTGGACATTCTGCTAATTGGACATCCTGCGAACTGGACATTTTGCGACCTTTGGACATTTTGCGAATTGGACATTCTGCGCCTAAACGCCCGAAGAACATGTTATTAACGTCTCATGTCTGAACGGAGTACATGTGCAAATGTCTAACACAGTGTCCTGATTGACGAAGTAGGTCATCAAGATAATTTTCTCGGAACCACCCAATCGCCACGCGCATCAAACCGTCCCTTTTACATACAATCGCTGAAAATCACCAGCCAATCAACAGTTTACTTTGCATACAAAAACAAGTTACTTATGAATTAATCATTCAATTGTATACTAATCGCAACAAAAACAATACAAATATTAATTGCATAGCAATTACTTTAATGATTTGTGTTCTGATAGTATCGAACGTCGTACACTTTATGAACTAGCTCGATAATTACTGGGCGCAATTCCTTGAGACAATTCTCTTAGAATATTCCCCTTAAGGCAGATTAGGGTACCGCACCGAATATTAGCACATGTCTGTTAGAATGGTCACAGTGGAGAAGAAAACAGTAAAGCTGTGCGGTTACAAAAGGAGTGTGCCTGCGCGGAACTAATTAAAATATTGCTGATATTGTTCCATTGAAGTGGAGGGGAGATGTCATATAGGTCAGGTCATTAGTCCATTTTTTTAGTTTCGCGCATCCCCGCTTCGGTAGGAAGTCTTAGGGTGGCTTCCTACCGAACCACATACTGTAATTTATTCCTTGCCAACACTGTAGGACGTAGGTAATGTGTTTTCTCCTTCTTGTCATATAGGGCAACCAACAGGAATATATTATTTGCATGCCTGCCCGTTGCCGCAGTAACATAGTCTTCTTTTATCGTTTTTCATTACGTGAAAAAGAGTAATTATGCCTTGCTACAAAAAATAAATACGTTGTTTGGTAAATAATAACTCTAAATGGTCGAAGAATTGGATTTAAGCGTCATGGTATTTTATGCAGCTCAAAAATACATATGTATGTAGTATCTATGACAAATGATAGATAGAAAAATTTATCCACATAGACTGGCACACACACAAACACAATAAATGAGTACAACAAACAAAATACAGGAAGTAACTAACTATTGGAAGCTAGAACCAAAACGTATCCTTCTTTGACAGAAAGGGAAGGGTTATGGATCTCAGTTACTGACTGTATTACACTGTGGCACTGCACTCTGTTTCAATTAGATCCCGTCAACGGTACACCTGAGGCTGATCTTTGTTCGAAATTGATCCATATGACACGTGTATTGATGGCTCACGGAATACATTTTGACAGTTGATACCTGCATTTGCGACGTTGAAATGAGCAGGGAGAGTTAAAAAAGCAGGCAAGTGGACTGGCGCGAGTCGTGGTTCCGTACATAAAAGACATTTAAGTGGAAAAAGTATTATTTATTTACTTTATAATTGAACTATGCTGTATGTTTTTATCTCATTGTTTCTAATAAATATCGGTGATTAGATGACATCCTCTAGCAGCAGTCTACAGTAGTTTGCATTAGATGCATAACATATCTGAATACATAAAAAAACAGTCAAATTTTCTGAAAGTGGCATCTTATAGGAATCTCACATTATCAACCTACGCAAAGATAGAAAATCCTTAATGTCTAATACATTAATTCAATAATTTCGACAGATTTGCGCAACTTGATGTATGATTGTCTGAACATGTTGAGGGATATTTTATAATAATTTCTCAATGAACCTTAGAAATTTGTTCTTCTTAGTGAATTTAGTAGTATTACTAGATAGTAGCTAGTAAACAAACTAAGAAAGTGTGACTCCTAGACAAATAGCCCATCAGAACCATGCACACACACGCAGGTAACGTTTTTCCTTGTAAACCGCGGATCCCTACAAAACGCTTGAGAAAATTGCGTTATAGTGATAAATTACTGTAATCTCCGAGGGACATTTGCGCTTGTTTAAGTTGTTTGACGCTCCGAGCGCTGGGAATCGAACCGTGGACCGCGGGTGCGTGGCATTTAGCCGTTGCGAAATCGGAGCCGCTCATTACTCGTCCGCAACACGGCTGTGTCTCGCGATAATTGGCCGGTTGTTTTATAACGTGTCGTTTTGTGTTACGTGCCACCCAATCGGGTGTCAGTCAACGAATATTCTGTTTTGCAAAGCATCCGATGAGCTCTGTAAGCATTCGCATAATAATAAACGGACGTCGCGCAAATTGCACTAAAAGCTAACAAAAAGGACATTTTTGTGTTGTCAAATAAGCTAAGTGTAATGAAATGAAAAATATCTTTATTCAAGTAGGCTCATGACGAGCACTTATGAATCGTCAAATAATGCAAGTACAAACAATGAATCTACTACCGGATTCGGAAGGTCGTTTTCTACCGAGAAGAACCGGCAAGAAACTCGATAGTTACTCTTTTTCATCGCCAAAATTCTTACAATTTTTGTGTTTATAAATAAGAAAATTTAAACTTATACAATGCAAAGCTATAAATTGAGTTTATACAATTCAATAGGAGTGTTGACTAAGAATTTGCAATCCAAGGAATGTTGTCGTTCAAAAAGTAGTGTAAAGCCGCGGCCACACATTGGATTCAACTTTGCGTCCAATCACTGGCCAATGCCCAATACCAACGCGATTATGTCTTCTATTCATTGTGTCAAAGTGCCGATACACACATTGGTGCATTGGGCGCGAAACGTTACTTTGGTGCAAATATCTCCAAAGTGTGGTCGCGGCTTTAGGTAGGTACATTTATCCAGATAACAGAATCTGTAAGTACATTGCTCGGGCAGCTCGTAACTGAGTAGGTACTTATAAGGCTTTAATCCAATACAGCGCAGGGCTTCCCCCTTACGTATGCATCGATTTACAACCCTCGCGAACGTACCAGACGGCTGCGGCAAATCCTTTCAAGGTACTCCGTCATCCTGTTTGATAGTATACCTACTGCCTACCTATTGAGATACCTATGAACTAGATACATTACGAATATTGCAGTATGGAAAGAATATTAGGGTAGGTACCGAAGAGAATCTCGGTGGAAGTAAATGAGAAACTGATGTGCTATCCTGATCTTTCTTGGCTTCATTCCAAAGACCTTTTTATAATGTATAATCATCATCAGCCTATTGTAGTCCACTGCTGGACAGGCCTCTCGAGTTGTTCGCCACTTAGGGCAAACATCTGGAGGATATACCCATAATAGCCACGCTGGGCAGGCGGGTTGGCGATCGAAGGGCGTAGTTCCTCGCTCCGGTGAATCTGCTGCCCGTTATCAGCCTGTGTATTTTAACTGGGCCTTCAATTGTAATGGTCATACCGCTACAAGTCGGTTGCCAGCGCCTCGTATGTTACTTGGCAGGATGCACCACGGACAGGTGAGGGTGGCTTGGAGCGAAAAGGTGATAGGACGCTCCCTTACATCTCTATCTTAATTCTTAGTTAGTTATTTTCGGTTTGAAGTAACCTATTTTTTATAGTGGCAGTCGACATAATGGCTTCCCGACGCCTGATGGAAAGTGAAAGAAAAGCCCAAGTCGCTGTGACAACGGGCAAGTAACTGGTCAGTTACCTGTCAGTTGCCACCGCCATGCCGGCCAACCCTAACCCTCCACGAGCTCCGGAAACCCTACTTACCTGTAGAAACACGACCCGGAGGTCATTTGGGTGCGGTATTCTGTAGGATGGAAGTTCTTCCCCGGACGGGCGGCTCAATTCTAGCGAAGATTCGCTATGCCCTACATCTCTTGTGCGTGATGTTGGCTGATATTGAATTTAACCTCCGGGTCGTGTTTCTGTTGGTGAGTAGGGTCTCCGGAGCTCGTGGTGGATTAGGGTTGGGCCGGCATGGCAGTGCCAACTGACAGGTAACTAACCAGTTACTTGCCATTTGTCACAGCGACTTGGGCTTCTCTTTGGCTTTCCATCAGGCGTAGGGAAGCCATTATGTCGAGCTACTATTAAAAAAAAATTGAATTGTTGGAGGCCAAGACTCATTTTGGGTTCCTGCTCTTAGTTGGTTATCTACTTTCGACTATACCTAACCTATGCATGCAATAGCTCGTTGCACTGAGGAGGCGCACCCACACTGTGTTTACCATTCGGTTCCGCGTTTCTCATTAACTCTCACATTAATTTATGAGTCGTTTGCATATGCAAGCCGATGACGTCTGCGCGTGCGCGGAAGACAAGAGTACCGTGGGCGGTTGGTGTTTCTCTGACAGAGTAGTATGTAAGCTTGTGTGGTTAACACAAATTGCTACACGTACATTGACGACAGTGTCTTTTTTCCCAAAAAATGTAAATGGATTCTATGACTTGGGCTTCTCTTTTGCTTTCCATCAGGCGTAGGGAAGCCATTATGTCGAGATGCTATAAAAAAAAAATTGAAGATTTGAAGGAACAGATGCGTGATGGTTATGGGTAAAGCCTCCAGCTGTTTGCCTAAATTGGAGAGGCATGTGTCCAGCAGTGGAATGCGATAGACTGATGATAATGATAATCAGGGAACAGATAAATATCCATAGCCACATACATGCAGGTCAAAATCATAATCCTCCTTTTTGCTTCGCCGTAAAACGAGTACCAATTTGTTCACTGTCGCAATAAATCCATTCTTATCGGGACCAGGTGCAGCTATATGATGTTCTGTGTTAACATAATCATTTCCTACCCTAATCAGCATACAGTATAACCCAGTCTCTGCACAATTAAATACGGAGACCGGGTAAATACGAACATTAATTAATGCCTGAGCTTTCCCTTCAAAAAGACTAGTTTTACGACTTCCCTTCTCGCGATTATTTAGTGGCGACTGGTATTACAAATGTGGCACTATTCATATGATAACGAGGCGTGAATACAGTGTATCGAAACGTGTAGAGTTAACTGCACACCCTAGTGACCTAGCCGCGCAGACCCTGGGAATTTATTGAGCAAGTACTTTGATTGACCTAAACTGAGGCTTGACCTGGAGACAGTGAGTCTGGAACTGGTCACCGACATTCGTTTATTCATAGAACTGCCAGCCGACAAAACATTTCGTATATCGCCGCTTCGCCAACAGAACATTTCACCGGCGTACGGTTCGTCGACAGCACAGGTCGTCATTAGACCTTTCGCCTACGAACGAGTCGCTAACTGATACTTCGTCAATTAACTACCTATGTCTTATATTATGTAGGTAGAAACCGATCTACTCTACTATCTGATTACGGAAATATATAAACATACAATTTCACTGTCATTAAAAGAGATATTTTACAAAAACTTACCTCCTCACATTAATACTATTGTTTTTGTTTTATAATAATATTATAAATAGGAAAGATTTGATTGTTTGTTTGTTTGTTTGTATGTTTGTTTGTTTGTTTGATACGAATAGGCTCCGAAACTACTGGACCGATTTTGTTTTATAAACTGACTGATTACTGATTCATAAAATTCGTATTGACTTCGTCAAAGTATCAGTCAGTGAATCCTTGTTCGTTACGCCATTGATTAATTAGACGTAGAAAAATTAATTACTCAATCAATCCACTGCTGAGATATGCCCTTCCCAATCTTTACAGGTCCGTTCCTTCCGCACTGTACAAACAATACCTACTAATCAATGTTTATTAGACACACACTACACTTAATCCACCGACGCACCTGCAATTCCACTAATTTAATTTAATTAAACAAAACATTTTCCTAGAAAAACAGTCGACCGGTCCAAACGGGTAGAACCCCGGCAATAGTTTACGGAACAATGTGACGTGGAGTCGCTTCCTTGTGTTGGCCCATCACGTGCGCGGGCGCAACTCACTCCTGACCATAAAGAGGAGACGCTAAATTAACGCTGGGAACCTTAAGGACTATAGTGGGAGAGGGGATATGGTACTTATTTGAACTAACGATAAACAAGAAATGGAGTCTAATTTCATCTTCATCATCTTTCATGGCATCTTCATTTATATTCATTGAAATTATTTCTCTCGACGGATCCCCCTACGGTGCACACAGCAGATCTCTCGAGGCATCCGCGGAAGACCAGCGTCGCGGCGTCCCAGACACGCCTCGGCACATGCTGAGCGAGATGCCTTTTTAGTATCAGCATCACGTGTGATGCTAAATAAATAACTATTCTATTCTAATTTTCAATGACAACGGACGAAAAAGTAAAGCAGTTGTCACCATAATGCTTCATCTTCTTGACGAGTCGACAATATATCACGAGACCAAAACTCAGGCATGAGGTCGGAAACCTTACCAGGAGTCACGGGACACTGGAAAAAGTTTTTCACACATTTTTTTTTTAACGGTGTGGGTGGCAGACGAGTAAGCGACCCATCGACCCAAGCACCCAAAGTGGGAATCGAACCCACGACCCTTGGTTCAGAAGGCAGGGGTCATTACCAATTGAGCCATCGAGCCAGTCTTTACCAGGAGAAAGTTTTATAGAATTTATAAGCCCACACAGAGGATTCGCTCAGGAGACGACCTTCTGTACTTTATTGTGATGTGTTCCTAGTCTTCCTGGCTCATTGTTCCCGGCAGTTAAGCAGATCCAGTTTTTATGGCAGGTACGTGCCCCACCCAATTACGGCGAGTATTAAAATTCATGTACGCACATGAAAATTGTAGCCAAGTCAATAATTTATGAATATTTATGAGCGTGACAGAAAAACTGATGAAGTGGGTATAGGCTGGCGGTGTATGGGTTCCGTACACATTTTTTTCAGTTTAAAGGAATGACCTAGAGGTTAAGCCAACTGCAGCAGGCTGCAGATGGGGATGCGAAACCAATATCGATGTTAAAACAGATCTAGTAGTATCATATTATCAGTACAATGATACATATTCAACTTTATTGGATCTCTTGAAAATACCAACTGTCAGGCTGCTTTAAAGGAAGGTAAAAATGGTATTTGGTAGTACATATTATGACTTAGTAGCTTATTCAGCTGCAACAAGCTGCAGGTGATGATGCGATTCAATGTGGACGTTAAAACAGATCTGGTAATATAAATACAGTGATATTCTCTTTATTGAATCTCCTGAAAATACCGAGTACGTATTAGGCTGCCTTTCTATCGAAACGGAGCGAAAATTAATCCGCTAATGAGTGGTACAGCTTGGCCATTCGCACTATGAAAGTCGAGGCGAATAGTACTGTGCGAATTCTTGGTTCTTGCACCATAACTTGGTACTAATTTCAGCTTTTTCATTGGTACAGGTTTTGGTATTTCTATCTATAGAATTGCGAATCTATCAGTCAGTACGTATATAGTCAGGTGTTGTGATTGGGTATCCAAATTTCAACCATCTCCAACAGAACCCTAAAAATGCAAAAGATTCGATACTCATATAGCGAGGTGCCGATGAAATCGAGTGTTTGCGCCAGATTTGGTTATGTCCATTACCGGCTGTGGTCGGGCGAGTTTTTGCGGCGGCGACGGCGACGCGCGATGTACGAGCCAGGACTGTCAACTGGTAACAAGTTACTGATTTATTGGAATTTGTTACTTTCTCGTCGTGATTTTCGACGTGGGCGGGCGTGGCTGGGAGCAAAGTCTGGTACCGGACATTTGCTGATTATACTCTACGGGTTGGTGTAATACATCGCCTGTAGGGGCTGGGTTGTTGGTTTAATTTGGAAGTTTTGTCCTACCAAGTTGAAGATCGTGGGTTCTAATCTTTCCATTTAATTTGTTCTGTGCCCGGATTGCAATTTGTTAGTACCAGACTGGTTCTGCTTTTCATATGTGCTTATATTATATTTTATACTTTGGGATCAAATCTGTTATATTTAAATATTTTTAAATAAAACATCTGTACATTGTTTGAACGAATTCTTCAAAGAGCTAACCCGACTCCTCCATTTTTCTTCAGGGGAAATTGCTTTTATGCTTCCCCTTTAAGCTAGGTGGATAAGAAGGAATATCAACTAAAATCCCCGGCCCCTCCTTTTAGCGTTATGGGGTGGTATCGAAGGTGACCAGATACTTCTAAAACGATTACTATCTGTTTTGTTGTCTGGTATTCATAAAACAATAATGTACTTCGTCTACTTTGAATAAATCAAACAAAATAAAATAAATAATAACCCAAGACATGCCACGCTGGGCCACACAGCGTCATCTAGCCCCAAACTAAGCCGAAGCTTGTACTATGGGTACTAGACAACTGATAAACTTACTTAGATACATTTTTTTTGTAAATAAATACATATTATACATAGAAAACACCCAGACCAATACAAACAGACATGTTCATGCACACAAATGTTTGTAGTGTGTGGGGGATCGAACCCACGACCCTTAATTAAGCCTTCATTTCCAAAGTGTATCAAACATTTGACAGAAACTTTGGTTTGCAGACCAAGTCATAATCTCAATTTAGTAACACAATCACATATCGACATAAAAAAAATGTCCGCCGAGTGAAAACACAATAACAGTGTTACACATAAAACGCGATTTGCGCGTACGCATAATGACGCACAAAATGTTGCGCGAAGTGATTTCGAGCAACGGATTCGTTCTACAACATTTGCGCCGCTAATATCGTGTGCGCGGGCGCAACACAGAAGTATGCAACAGTGCACAATGTTTACTGCAACGCACATAATTGCAGTGAGGAACAGGTAGTTACCCGCCTTTCTTTCTTGTCGCTGCAAGCCACCCTCACCTGCCCGTGGTGCATCCTGCCGAATAACATACGAGGCTCTGGCAACCGAATGGTGGTGGTGTAACCATCACAATTGAAGGCGAAGCTAAATACCGCAGGCCGATCACGAGCAGCAGCGTCACCGAAGCGACAAGCGACGGCCTACAATCGCCTAAACGCCTGCCCAGCGTGGCGATAATGGGAAAAGCGTCCAGATGCCTGCCCAAAGTGGTGAACAGTTGAATAGCTGCAGAGGTCTATGTCCAGCAGTGGACTGCGATAGGCTGATGATGATACTTTAATAGTTATTTTTCAACGTAGAAAACATTCCTTCGCGTACAAAAAAAAATCGGCAATTCTTTTCTTTGCCGCGCTGTTAAAATATGGAACTTATTGCAAGTGTTTCCTTCTTCTTTTAATATGGGATCCTTTAAGCAGAGCGCGAAGATGTATCGCACGGGCCAGCTTGGCAGTGGCAACTGACAGGCCTGGCAGATAACCTGCCTGCTGTCGCAGCGACTTGGGCTTTTCTTTCGCTTTTCATTACGCGTAGGGAAGACTTTATGGGGCAGCGCAGACGACAGACTATCCGTGATGCACTTTTTTGCAATAATATGCAGTAACGCACACGACGCGCAAAATCTGTCGCGGATATTTCGTAGACTCAACGCACACGACGCACATCTTCGATCATTCTGTCGGCAGACCTAGACGCTCTTTTTGAATGTCAGACGCAGACTCTATCGCACAAAAAGTATGCCGTCTGCGCTGCACCTATACCGTGCTACTATGAAAAAAAATAGTCGTTACTAGAATGCGATTTACGTTGCTTCGCTTTTATAACCTACACTGTGTCGCCACATTAGCAGCCCGATACCGACAGACCGGAGGATTTCTACTAACGAGTCAATTATAGGGCGTGTTACCCTACTTGGAGGGTTAGTGGTCGGCACACGGGAGAAACCTGCGCAACAGTAACTCCTCTCGCATGGATATATCACTTAAAATAATGTGCACTTTGTATAAGAATCAGTTTGTAGAGTTAGGTTTCTCAAACTTGTTACATGTTGTACAAAATTTTGCCTCGTAAGTAAATGAGAGGGGGAAAATGCGAAAATGGGTAACGAAAAGTGTATGGCTGGTCAAATTCCTAACAATATCCATATACATGAACTTACTTGGTAAGAAAATAATAAATAAATAAATGCGTTAAATAATTTAACAATCACCAAACAACTGACCTCAAAGTAAGGTAAAGTTTTCTTGTACTGAATGTCGCTACTATAACGATAAGGGCGCCTAAATTGGTACAGTATTTCCTTACTTTGTATAGTTCTAAGTCTTTTTTTTTCGGTACATTAAAGACTAACTATCTATAAGTACCAGACGATCATTGTCTATCGGAAAAGACCTGCGACAAGATAGAAAAGTTAATTTCCTAAATTGACCGGACCGGATGTTGAGCCTGGGGGCTTTATATTCGCTCTAACAACTGCGTCAGCAAGGACATCATATAAAAAAGAACAGAAATTAGGGTAAAACACCCAAGGAACGAATGGAACATTAGTGCTACACTTTGAATAACCGATACAGAAGTTTCCTAAGTGCCGCAGAGAGTAACAACTGTAAATATATTGTGGACATAATTGGGCTCGTTACCCTACTTCGTTAAGGGTCGACCGCAGTTTGCGCGAGTTACTTTCCTGCACTTATTTTAAATACAATATACGAGTACAACGTTTGTAGATTACTAGAGCTGATTAGAACGGTTGAAGATAGTTGCAGCAATAATTATGTTCTTAGTTCAATATGTGTCTCCATATACTTCGACAGACAGCGAAGTTCCTTTCCAATCCTATCCCACTCTCCGGAGCACCTCCTTACCAATACAGGATAGTCTTAGCATCCTTGGCATCGATGTTCGTAGCAACCTAAATCAGCGGGACTATATCGAGAGCGTCATCAAAACAGCTTCCCGTAAACTCGGAATCCTGAACAGAGTGAGACGGTTCTTCACTCCGGCGCAGCTCTGTGTCTTATATAAGACGCAGGTTCGTCCGTGTGTGGAGTACTGCTCTCATCTCTGGGACGGTTCTGCTAAGTACTTGTTGGAGGCTCTTGATAGGTTGCAGCGGCGTGCTATCCGTATTGTTGGAGATCAAGAGGTGACCAAAAACCTGGAACCTCTTCAGCTACGTAGAGACATAGCCAGTCTTAGTGTTCTCTATCGTCTTTACAATGGGGAATGCTCCGAAGAGTTATTCCAACTCGTTCCATCCTCTCCTTTCCACTCCCGAACAACACGTGCTGGACAGCGTTGTCATCCGCATACCATCCAGACGATGGTGGCGCGCACTAAGAGGTTTAGTTCCTCGTTCTTGCCCCGTGCCATTAAATCATGGAATGCCCTTCCAGCTCATGTGTTTCCTTCCTCTTACAATCCTGGGTTCTTTAGGCGGGGCGTGAAACGGCATCTCAGTGGGCCTTCAGGGTGAGGGCGACAAGCGCAATGGGTTTGCTCTATTGTGCCTGTCGACCTAACTTTTGGACCTCACGACCGCTTACCATCAGGTGGAGTGAGGTCAACCTGTAAGCTCTCCTTATAAAAAAAAAAAAAAAAAAAAAAAAAGAAGTGTTAACAATAGACTCCTATTTTTACCCTTTTGCTACGGAATTCAAAAAAATACCACTAATTAAAACTATAACTTACGTGTTCGTCTAGCGAATACGTCAGCTCTCCGTCGTCGTATAAGACGAACCACCTCCGCTGCCATCTCTGTAACAAAGATAAACAATTATGAATAACAAAAATAAAAAAACATACATAAACATATTGTTTTTATTAACCCTTAAAAACTTGATGGTTTTCACGTAACAACAATGACCCCAACCCTGATTATATAAACACGTTCATTAATTAATCTCTAAGCAATTGCGATTAATAAACAATTACTGTTACAGTGCAGAGTATCTCGCATTAACAAATGGCCTGCGTAACCCTTTACAGGGCCCATTGCTAATGCACTGACCCGCGATTAATTAGAGAATGCCATTAGCTGCTGACTTCAATGAGAGCTAAATTAACATATACCTAGTTTGCAGGCGAAATGTCGACGACAAACAAGCTTGCATATTTTATAGTTAGATAATTTTAGACTTTTAAATATTTTGGCAGAATGGAGTTAATTCTTTTGCAACGAAAAAAAGTTACGCGCTTTCTGACAGTGAAATGGTGGGCTGTCAGTTTGACAGTATTTGCCTTCTCAGATTTGGCTGATAATTAAAAAATAAACATCCATTTTCTTTTTAATTGTGATTGAAGGGACGGAATGAGAAATTTGTACGGAGCTTCAATAAACGCACCCTGGGAAAGAGCCTAGTCGCAAGTACCGGGTACGTCTCCCGAGGTTTGGTCCGTATGTCGGAAGGCGGGAAGGACCATGGGTTGGTCTTAAGAACCAACCGTCAACCCTAGATCCTTAACAAATTATTTTCAGCTTTATTATTTGCAAAGAAAATCAAATCCAGCTTAAACAAACTGAAACAAAACCTGGGCTTTTTCTGTTCAATCATCGATACCAATAAATCCTTTGTATTGTAATAATTACGAACGCCATTAAATCTCACATTCAAACGCAGAGCCAGTCACATTCCTAGCGTGTTCCTCTTATTTCCTAACACGTGAGTACTTCAACTGAGAGAAATCTAGCGGCTAACGCAAGGCCACTCGCAGACAATGGTACAAGATAATCATGTATTCGCACATGGAGGCTGGGGAACAGTGGAATGAATTGCAGTGAGCAACTTGTAACTCGTTGTCGATGTGTGAAATTTATTTTTTACAGCCTCGTTGGTCTAATAACAGCAGGAGTCGAACTAATTGCGAATGCCTTATTTATTTATTTAGTCTTTATTGCATACGAACAGTTTACAAAAGGCGAACATATTGGACTCTGAGCTGCTATATAAGTAATAAATAAAAAAATAAAATAAAATAAAATTTATTTCAGAACATAGACCCATATTCATCATAATAATGGCGTACACACTATAATATCTCATGTGTACTTAGCTACTCTCCTTGAACATTGACGCAGTGGTCGGTAATTAGTTCCGAACAGCACAATACTAATAATTAGTTGGGGATCGCTGTTTACAATTGCCGTTTGAAACACGGACTGTTTTAATATACTATTTAAAGTAAAAAGCGTCTAGCCGTTTTGCATAATAATGTTTGGTTTGGTTTTCTACCAGCATTATAATAATTTTACCGATCTTGAGTGCATTTCATTAATTTCCTGGTGTTGCGGACAGAACGACCTTTTTATATGACCTTTTTACCAGTTTTGTACATAGTTTTATATTTGGAAGTATTTTTGTTGCTATGGTTTTTATTGTTTGTTTTGTAAGTTGAGTTATACAGTCCATCTACGGCTGGACTATTAAAGTGTTTTTGTGGTTTCCCGTTCTTTGCTTTGATTCCACACCCCTAGACGCCAGCTCCAGCCGTAACACCTGGTTTCACAATCGACACATTTTGTCGTTTTCAAGCAAGATGCGGTCAATCTAACGATCTAATATAACAAGCATTGTCCTACTGTGGTAGAGTACACTGTGTCACTGCACCATGGCCCAGTAATAGGACAATTGCAGCTATCGCCCGGGACTAATAGGTTAATTGGGCAGGCATTAATTGTGCCGGCCGGGTGCCGACGAACAAGACGACAACTCAGATAGCCATCGGTTCCTGGTCCCTTTCGATTAGCTATTGTTTTAGTTGTGTTTAGACAAAATGGCGCAATTGGATTGGCTGATGAAGAGCTTAATTCGTTCAGGGAGTGATTACTGATCACAGTGACTCCCTTGGGCATCTCTTTTGCATTTTTCTTCCATTGGGGTACTATGCTGTGCTACTATAAAAAAAACATTTCTGATAGAACGAGATACGCCTAGACGCTATTTTATGAGAGTATCTCATACTCGTGTCCTAAGGATTAGTACAAATCTAAAACCGAGTTTTTAGTCAATTTTTGTTTTTAGATTGGTGATTTGATGGATAAATGATGCTAGGTTTCCGCAAATGGATACGGAATTTGGGTACAACGTGGCGGTTTCTCGTGTATGACAAGAGGTATAGGCACAAAGATGAAGTTAGACAAAAGTTTTAAGTCCATTGTATAGTGTGCATTAAAGAATATCTATCTATTGAGCTTCATGACATGCTTAGAGGCTGCATATTGGTGAAAATGAGACATTTTCTCTAACGATTTTATTATGTTATATTCTAAACGTTGTAGTTTTAGGGTTACCCTGTATAAAACCTATAAACAAACGAACCATGTAATTTCGTACCAGCACCTTTTCTCAGCGATCTTGCAAAACCCGGCCGGCATCGGATTCGGCTATTAGCCGGCTAACACCCGTTCGGTTTCTCACGCGACCTGCGCTGCGCTTGCGCATCCGTTGCGCCATTGGACAAGTGATTTATCAGTCGTCATTATATTGGGGACAATTGGCTGTTTCGCTTGTTATTTGCAAAGGCTGTTAGTGCTAAATGGTGTCTGGCTGAATGCGACAAAATAGGTGCAGATGTTGAAAGGTTTCGAATGGGTCGGAACAAAAATTAATTATTAACTGATTTTTTAATCAATACAGGAAATGGCAGTGATTCAACCCCGTGTATCGGAAAGCATGTCAAGTAAGGGCCTTGCGATTGATTTCTCTTCAGTCATGCAGAAATGGTTATCCTATCGGATTATGAGAGTGACGAAACAGAACACACCTGTTTTCGTAAACACTAGTGTACTAGAATATTTGGTTATACATAGAGACCATACTCCCTCGATGGGAAAATTGTTCGGCGCAACCCGGAGAAACCTGCTTGATATTATAAATGCAATTTTCTTTGGATGGATGGATAGATAGATGCATGTTTGTACCTCGTTCACGCCAAAACTGAAGCGAATGGAACTTTACAGAAACATAGCTCATACATCTGATTGACACGTAGGCTATGATGTATAAAGATTTATAATTCGCAGGCAAAGCCCCAAGCTGCAGCTAGTATTAATTAGAGATATGACAAAAATACATGATTAAAACTGACTCATTCTATAATTCCAGTGCTGTTAGGGTAAACGCCCCAAATGTCGGCACCATTCAATCGTGCAAACAGTTGTCACGTACGCGCTCGCTGGCGCTGTATCGCGCGATCTGCGCAGGAGTGCCGCGTAAACCCAAAACACTAATTATGTCGATGCCGGTCGGATACAACGCGACATTTAACGGTGTAACCCCTTTATAATGCCAACTGACATTAGACGAGATTTACATATCTATTAGTGTCTAATTATTTTATTTTATGCGGTGAAACATACACATTGTTGTTACTGATTTTAAGATAAAAGTTGCAATGTTATTATTGCAAAAAATATATTGCTATTCTTTGTCAGTACGTCAAATTTGAACATAAAATAATAAATAAAAACATTTTATGACATAAAAGTTTTACTATTGTTAAAAATATCCTCATCGGGTACCGTACTCATGTCTTTGATTATGATTGACGTACATTTTCCAATAGCTAGACGAACGTACTTAACGATTAAGCAGTTCAAGCCCAAACCGGTTCAATCACAACAACACAGCGACGTCAAATCGCAAATTTCGCGTAACCATCTCGGAGCTAGCCAGATCGAATTCCCCGATCCCGTTCAGAGACTCATTGCTCCCACATCTCGATCGCAAACCTGATAAAGCAACATAATTCAAAGCAATGTATCATCATGTTCGGCCTGCGTGAGGAGAGATTCCTTCGGCCGAACAAAGATGAATTAAGATAGACGATGGTGGCGGCATGTTATCGACACGGAAGCCGGGAGCCGCATTAGGCCGTCAGGGCTTTTATTAGCCTATCTGGAATGTCAGTACATGATAGAAATATGATTTATACGAGTGCTACGCGTAAACAGACTGAAATACTGTCTGAGTATTTCTATTGAGTATTCCGCTGTAGGGTTGAAAGAAATACTGATGTTAATTGCGATTTAAGTGTTGATGTCACACTAGAAAACAGGCGTTCAATGGTGTAACAATAATACCGCTTGCTTAAATTCAGGACTACTGGAATCTACATACAATTTTGACAAATAAATAAATAGTGTTCCACTTATGTTAACTTTTCTTCTATCTAAACCGACACAGTTTTCAACGAAAATGCCCAATGGTTGACTGGTAGAGAATGCCACACGGTATTAAGTCCGCCATTTGTACTTTCCTTTGTGCAATAAAGAATAAATAAATAAAAAATGGAAAGCGAATTTTCGTGTTTGGCTTGCAAAATAGGTAGATTTGAGGAGCGTTTTTTATATAAATCTCTCTGCGCTGCTTGTTTACTCAGATAATAGTTTTCATGCAATTGCTTATTGTTGTCTAAAACATAGTATGACCGTTTGTACGGATAAAGAGATTCGTTTAACAATGAACTAGATCCGTGGAGATGTCCACGCCTCATGAAATCTGGCGTCTCATTCGACACCATCAGCCCTATCCACGATTATTATAATCAAGTAACCGTCCGTATAATGAACCTGTAATTTCATTGTCCCACCTCGTTCGTACGCAAATGTATGCGCGATCCGAGATTGGCCACGTTACCTTCGCCCACCGCCGCATCAGCCACCGCGGCTGTGCAAGTGGCACAAACATTGAATAATTAAATGACAGGTATGTTACAGATACATTATAATAACACACTTGTACGGTAATGGGCGATATTGTAGTCACGTTGCGTTTTGCGTGGTCGGCGTGTTATTTTCTCATGTATTATTTTATTAGTTACAATGTTCCTTAATATTATATTTGTTTATTATTATAATATTGTGTTGGGCATTCATTACAAATACTACATTGTAATACAATACAATAGAGCTGTCAATGCATAAGTTTAGGTTGCTTTTGCATACGAATCAATACTTAACATGCTCCATTTTCCGCTATAAATTGTATTTGTCTCGCTGACTGATCATATAGTTCTATTTAGGCGTCAACTGGTTACTTAAAATGGGAAAACGACTTTTGGATATCTCAAAAAACATCCGCAAATAAACCCACAGCAACAGAATACAGCGAACAAAAATCTTATTTTTATTTTTAAAATTATCTTTCCAAATTGAAAAATAAAACCAAAACCACCTTACAACTTCATACGAGTCGAGCGTGTGCTTAAAAACCTAACATGGGTCGGGTACACCACGGGCTGTCACCTAATTTGCCACATACAAACGTCAGCGGCTGCGTACGCGCAGATGTTATCGCGTACAAGTTCATTGCGCGCGCAGGGAGCGAATGACAATTCGAAAGTAGTTCGATTAACCACTATGGGCTAGGAACACGAAAGGACGGGGCTATACATAGTATACGGGTTTGGATTAGACGTAGAAAAATTGCTTGAAGCGGTTTTTAAGAGAGTTTGGATGACTTTTGTTACTTATGAATGACTTTATGACGCATATTTTACTTTAGATGACTTGCAGCATTATCATGAAGTTTCATAGAGTCTACGTAAGCTCCCTTGGCCAAGTACCAATTCATTGAAATATCAATAAGTGCTAGGCGGTCATTAAAATTGAACATGAAAACTTTACAGCCAAGTTATTTTATGGTTACTCCAAGGCGAGCCTGTCCTGTCGTCAACACCATATAAAAGAGGAGAGTGTTTTTGCTACTAATGTAAAAATAAATTTACTAAACCTAATCAGAATATGTTTAAAGAATCATAGAGTCCATTTAAGCAGAACATAACAAACTCGTATACATATCACGGTTAATTAACTACATTCAATAACAAGTCAATCACATCATCACAAGCTGTCATCTATCAGTCAAATATCAATCACTAAAACGTCACAATTAACGCATTATCAGACGTATTTAACGTACAATCCGGTAAAAGCTATATCAGCCGCATTATATCTGAACTGTTCAGTTCAGCCCACCAGTCATATTTGTACCTCGTTACACAGTACCTCGTTACAGGACAATCGTCAACAATCGGTGCTGTTACCCTATGGGGAAAGTCGGTCGGCCAGTAATGGGACCCGATACAACGCCCAGATAAGATTGCCATTATCTGCTGGATAGCTAGCACCGGAATGTGTAATGTACAAGTTGTTACATAGTTACAGAAGTGGGCCGGGATAGTGACTAATGTTTGTACATCTGCGGAATGCGAAATGAACGATTGCAATTTTGTCAAGGAATAATCGTGGTCGCTAATTGTTGCAGGTACCCTAAATTTCTAGCGTTGTATGGTGATTTTTGCTAAAGATAATTTATTTGATCAAAACACGTCTACATAGATGTGAGGTCAAAAATACAATTTTACCTTTACTAATTATGAAAAGTGTAAAGGTATCTTTGTCACTTATAGAAGTACGTCAAATATTTATTTATTTTATTAAAACTTTATTGCACAAAGTGGTACTTACAAAAGCTAAACTTAATCGTAGCGGCATTCTCTACCAGTCAACCTTTAGATCATGCAGAATGTGACATGAAATATCACATAATTGTTTATGAGCATTTTTTAACATGTTTAAGTAATCTTTACAGTAGGTACTAAAACATCAAGTCACAATTACATTTCCAGCACTAACAAAATAAAAAGATCATTCAAAAATAATATTTCCTAAACGATGAGTCATTGACAGTAGTCACTTTGCCATACCACGAATTTTAGTCAGAGCATTTTTAAATAATCACAGGTGCGTTCCGGTCGCGACCACTCATAATATCCGCCATTACTCAACGGTTCAGATTCTATCTAGAGCGGCTGTGTCTCATCATTAATTTATTTTCTAATATCATTTCGTGAATATCGCGCTATCGAATTCTGCAAACGCATCGGACGCACGGCGCATGCGCGCTCAGCCGCGTATCGACCAATCAGAACGCGCGAGTTTCGCGCCGCGATCCCGCCACACGATTAGCCCACAGATTATGCGATCAAATTCTTTTTAATACCGTGCACGCATCACGGAATCGGACGCTGGGCTATTTAGCCGTTTCCGCCGATACTTTTAAATGTTTTTTTTTTCGAGAACACATGTAACTAATTAGTAACAATGATAGTAAGATATTTAGTGTATGCTTAATCTCTTTGGACTATCTGAGGAGGTAGAATGAAATAAATTATAGATAATGAACAAGTTTTTGTGTTTGGGATTATTGTTTTATGGTAGTCGTAAAAATGGCGCTTTTTATGGATAATTTGTAGCTTTAATAGCCCGATTAAAATAAAACGGTTTCGTTTTGTTTTTGTTGTTCGTTTTAAAATAGAGTAATACTAAAGCGTAGCCGAGAGTTTTAGTCATTATGATAATTACGCGTGTGTATTGTGCTCTGAACACCATTTTTCTGTAAGGTTATTAGCTTTATGGACTATCTGCAGATCGCGGCTTTGCCCGCGTGAATATTCTTATAAATCATAGCTTATGGGTTAATTTGATGTCTAAGCTATATTACTGTAAAGTTTCATTTAAATCTATTTAGAAGTTTTTGCGTAAAATCCATCCATTCAAGCAAACTTTGGCATTTACAAATAGTAGTAGGTACGAATCTGGATTAAGGAATATGAACTACTTAATTAAGGTCTGTAATGCAGCAGACTAGCCAGCAGTGGACTAACATAGGCTGATGATGATGATGATGATGCAGACTAAGCGTATCGTATTATCGTAAAGAAAAACTTCCTGTTAAACACAATTAGGCCTCGTTTAAGAGACGTGTTACGCATCAAGTTGCTTAAAGCGGGCGAACGGAAAACACACATACGACGAAGTAAGGAGACATTTAAGGAACAGCGATGCACCGCCGACGAATCGTGACAAGCCCTCCTAGAAAGACCTGTAGGTAGTTCAAGAATGGCCAAATGTTTATAACCCAGAGCTAAATCATAACTAATACCACACCGGTGACTCAAGGGCGGCCTTATTCCTCAGACGGGATAACACGAACCGCCCCATTATGTCCGCCGGTATATCTGTGAAATCTAGCCGCCGACTTTCCTCCCACTTATTATAGCATCTACAAGTAGTAAAACAGCTTTGTAACCACCATTATCAGCCTGCATTGTCTGATAATGCAAAAACCGGACGGCGACAGACTCTGCAGGGTTACCGAGGCGCATAATTGAATATTAGATTTGGGAAATGCTATGATTGGACGTAATATCGACTTGTTCACAGAGCCTATCTTAAGGAACCAATCATAAACGCAGGAGGAATTATAGAACACAAGCTATATCTATCGTTCTTTCACTTAACCTTTAGTGAGGTCACTAGACCTCAAATTGTTATTAAAACACAGGCGCAATTGAAACGCAGGCGTTACATCTGCCTAGGTAATGACAGATGAACAGATTTTTAAACCGAGCAGTAGTTCAAATAAGTACAGGACCTATTAGTCGGTAGGCGGTATTTGCGATCACTTTGAATACACACCTTGAATGCCCATTTGGATACTAATATCCTGTAGATATTCAAGATGTATGTGTGATGTAAGTTGGTCTTCATCCGAATCACACTAAACTTTATAACCACAATCCTTTAGACGGTTTGATGATGATTGGTTTGGCGCGAAGGGAACTAGATCGTCAGGTTGACTACTAGCTATTTGCTTACAAAAAGTCGATAACTGACGCAAATTATGTAGGGAACACGGTCAATAAATCCATTAATACGTTACTTGACAGCCCTGATATAGAAAATGCAAATTCGAAGAGAAAGTGCCGCCATTTTATGTTCATACAATAATTGCGTCGCGTTACATCGAATAGGTGTAGCTCGCTCTAAAAACAGGGTCTCACAAACTCTACACAGCCATTGTCATAGTTTCACACTATTTTTAAATATTCAGAGGGAGTTTTAGTGTTTAGTTAGAAAGTGTTTAGCAAAAAGGGTCATGTTATACACGCGATTGGGTAGGGTTGACAACTAGCGGGGCCAAAAAAACTACTTTTGTTTTAACTTTACGATTGTCACATTGTAGCTACCATGGTCAAAGTAAGCGTATTGGGATGTGTGGACACTGAACGCAATAGATTCCTAAAGACCATTCTAGTAAAAAAGGACATCGTGTAATATGGGAACACCTTAGTTGCTTAATGATATACGTACATACAACTTACATTTTTAGTATTGTATCCTCCCCCAGTGGCAATTGTCATTTGCGGTTTTGTTTTAGTCACCAAGGTTGGGGCGGTCACCGCAGTAAGTTTTATTTGTATGGGGCGCCGATTTGGGCAGATGCGGTCTCACGTAGAGACAACGTGACGCATCTTCGGCGCCCCCAAAGGGCTATCGCCCAACGCGTCACTCGATCATATCGGACCGTTGGGTTTGACGCGGCGTGCGCTCTGGCCGGCACCCCTCCCTGGGAGCTTGATGCTCAGGTGCTGGCCACGACCTATCTCTGGTTGGCAGCGGAGAGGGCGCGCGGGGAGCGCCCTGCTCCCGCTGAAAGGGGTGCAGTGCGGAGGGAGGCCCACGACGAGATGGTTCGTTTGTGGACCGAGGACCTCGCCTCCGCACCTTACGGACGTCGACTCCTGGACGCTCTTGGTCCAGTTCTCCAGGATTGGTTAGAGAGGCAACATGGGTTCCTCACGTTTCGTTTGGTGCAGATATTGTCCGGGCACGGGTGCTTCGGGAAATATCTGCATCGGATCGGACGGGAGGAATCCACTGTGTGCCACGAGTGTGGGGCCGGGTGTGACACGGCAGATCACACCCTGGCCGTCTGCCCGGCTTTCAGTGGTCCCCGGGCCGCTCTGGTCGGCTCGGTTGGTTTGGACCTGTCGCTCCCAGCTGTTGTGGCAGCTATGCTGGGAAGCCGCGCATCCTGGTTGGCAATGGCCTCCTTTTGTGAGACGGTGATGTCCCAAAAGGAGGCCGCGGAGCGGGAGCGGGAAGATGATCCCGACGCTCCTCCGCTCCGCCGACGAAGAGGTGGTCGCGTGCGGCGAAATTTCCGCCGCTTGATGCCGCCTGACGGGGCCCAGCGGGTGGTTGGTGTGGGGGCACCTCCACCTGCATTGCACGGGTCCCCGTCTCCGTCGGACGGGAGTGGGTTGTCCTTTCGGACCCCTCCCGTCGCTCCCTCCTAGAGGGGTGAGCTCGTTGGGGTCTGCCGTTTAGAGGCAGACAGCGCTGGCGGTGTCAAGGTTGTATGAGTCATCCTCAGGACCCTTGGCACCGTCCCCATAGGCGCATGACGAAAGGGCCGGGGTTTTTAGTGGGTATTCCCTGCCTCCCTACCATCTTGAGGCAGGGCGAGTCCCACATAACCCGCCCCTCCCCCGAGCGGCGGGTATGCCTAAAAGCATTTTCCCCGGCATAAAAAAAAAAAAAAAAAAAAGTAAGTTTTATTTGTACTCAGGCAAACACTGTTTCCCGTCTCCTGATATTCCCATAGTAGTCTTCTATAACACGAGAAGGGGTATTCCCATTCTAAATCCGGTAACAACACGGACACTTTTCTGTAAGATTGTCATATTGAGAATGCAAGCCGTGTTCCTAAACATCTAAAACATCACGAACTCCTACACAACATGACATTGCTTATCCCTTCTTACATTAACGTTAAACAACCGTCCCATATAATTTGGTCGCAAAAATTCAATCAAATCATCCCAAGCGTCGAGCGTGAAGAGGTAGTTACTTTCGCTCACAATATTAGTAGTTTTTTAGCAAACTTTCCTTCACATTACAAACGATTTGTTACGGTTTGACGCATTCCGTATGAAAGTAAAGGGCAATGCTCATCTTGTGATGTGACAGTTCTTTTGCAATAGGTCAGCCTCATGTCAAACATGTGTGGTCTATGGTGTTTGCATTGTGGCCGTTATATAAGGCTGCACACGCACAAATACGTCTATACGTGATATAATCTTTATGGCGAGACGTTGGCTAATGTTTGTATTGAATTATTTTGAGAAGTTGTGACAGGGAGTAAGATTGATGATTTTTGGTATTGTTGGCGAAATTATTGTGAACTGGATTGGTGACCGCGGTTTCGTTAGTTGAATTAAAGTATTTCGCCTAGTTATCTACTTAAATAGAGCAGCCGTATGCTTCAGCGTTACCCGAGTCCCTGCCTACATGATGATGATGGCAACGCTGCCCGTTTCCTGATATTCAATAAGTAGTCTTCTACGACATTCCCAGGATAAGATGGGTTATTTATAATGGCTTAGGGTACATGTCGCCCTACCTATGTATTTTTTTAATGTTGACATTTTAGGCGTTACGAACATGATCAAACAGCTCTTTAAATTACATTTCAATAATTTAATTATACTTCCCATGTGATTATGCACTCCTGGTACTTTCAATTATTGAAAAAAAAAACCGGTGCCATCTAACCTATACACATCCATCCATATTGTAAATGCCCACTATGTAATAAGTAAAAACCGGCCAAGTGCGAGTCGGACTCACGCACGTAGGGTTCCGTACCACTGATTGAATGAAAAAAATTAGGTAATTTGATTTATGATGTTTAAAAAAAAACTACTGTCTAGATTTGATTGAAACTAATTTCGTTAGTAGTTTACATACATACATACACATCATATATTTTTTTCAGTTTTATAGTGCCCATATTTTAGAAGTTACGGGGGGGGGGGGGGGGGGGGTACGACACACATTTTACCACTTTGGAAGAGTCTCTCGCGCAAACTATTCATCTGAGAAAAAAATGATGTTAGAAACCTCAACATCATTTTCAAATACCTATTCATAGATACCCCACACGTATAGGTTTGATGAAAAAAAAATTTTTGAGTTTCAGTTCTATGTATGGGGAACCCCAAAAATTTTGGATTTTTTTCTGATTTTATTTTCACATCTTAATGCGGTTTACAGAATACATCTACGTACCAAATTTTAATAATGTAGCTCTTTTAGTTTCGGAATAAACTGGCTGTGACATACGGACGGACAGACGAATCTATAAGGGTCCCGTTTTTGCCATTTTGGCTACGGAACCCTAAAAATGTTTGATCAACCAATCTATTAAGTACACCGGTATATTTTCACTAATTGAAAGTACCACGAGTGCATAATCACATGGGAAGTATTATAATTAAATTATTCAAATGAAATTTAAAGAGCTGTTTCATCATGTTCGTAACGCCTAAAATGTCAACATTAAAAAAATACATAGGTAGGTCCGTCCGGACATAAAAATAATATAGGGCGGGTGCGGCCTTAGCATTTTTTCAAGAGGGACAACTCGCCCTCAAGATTTTAAGAGGGCGACATGTACCCTAAGCCTCTGATTAAAAATCTATCAATTTCAGCGTCATACATTCTTCACAAGCGCATAATCCAATTTATTGAGCGCATAACCGCATATTACATGCGTGTAACGACTACGCAGCGGGGAGTCGTCTTAATTGTGGCATCGTCTGTAATCCATTGTAATTATTATGTAAGTCGAGTGATGAGTGGCTCTGATTATGAGCTAGTGATGTCTGTCACTTGATATTCACATCGCTGGTACTGTCATGTAAATAAGATACACTGCAATTATTCTTTAACTGAGTGTCGAGTGAACCGTCTGTCTGTTGATGTCTCTGTTATTTGATAATAAATATTTAATAGTAGGTAATATATGTATGACATTTTTCTTGAGCGGTTTAAGTTATACTAATTCTTGGCACTATTGCCTCAGCACCAATCAATCAATCAATGAACAGTCTTGGTCCGTCCACTGCTGAACGTAGGCCTCCTTTAATACACGCCACATTTCTCTATCCCGGGCTTCCCCCATCCAGCAACTGCCAGCAGTTCTTCTAAGGTCATCCGCTCAGCGGGTCAGCCTCAGCAACATAAGTTATTAATTAACGAGGTTTGATAGGTTAAATATTAATCAACGATGAAGGGCAGCCGCGTCATCGGAGCGAGCAGCTGTGCGGCGGGTTGGCGATCGTAGGGATCCCCAAACCGCCTGCACAGCTTGCCAATTATGGGTTAAGTCTCCAGATGTTTGCTCAAAGTGGTAAACAATTGAAGAGGCCTATGTCCAGCAGTGGTTTGCAATAGGCTGATGATGAATCTACAATTAAACCTTGCATGCTTCAATACCTTATAAAAAAACAATTTATTTATAAAAAGCAAAAACATTAATTCTTAATTACCTGCTCTCATTAATAGTAGCGCTTAGGGCGTTATAAAGTAACATATATGTACGTTATATATAAATGACATAACATATTATGTGCTCTGTAAAGAACATAATAATATATGCTTTGATGCCTTAACACAAGATTCGCGCATTGTAAATTCCTCATTGTAATCCAAATGAACACATCCACAGTAACCAGTTTCGTATAATCAGCAGATTCAATGCACGGACGCTACATGTATTTTCACGGTTAGATTAACCACGAAAACGTATTCAAAACACTTTATTTTCACTAAAAACATGCTCGCATACCCTATCGATCATACGGCAAAAAAGAGCATAATTTTTTATCAGCAGAGCAGTGATCGCGTGACAAAAATACTCGTATACTCGCATCGAACCACCCAGCACTATCGATTATTCGATACAGGTATCGATGTATCACAGCGAGTCGATTTGTCAACTCGACGCGTCGCATTGTCGGACAACTGCATGACTGCATCGATCAGAATTAATTAACAGGCGATTGTTGAGATTTATCTCTGGTGAAAATTACCGATGTACCGGGGCTCGATTGTGCATCGATCATGCGTGCGCTAATCGATACGTGTCGAGCGAAATAAATCGGTGTTTGTGTGGATTTTTGTGTTGTATGTTGGTGGCAGTGTTACATACCTATCCGGTTGATTGGTTTAAGTTTAAGAGGCTTATTACTAGCCGAAGGCATTTTCGAACCTCACAGAAAATCTAGCTACTAACAAGGTTTTTATCCATTAAAAAAATCGGTGTTTATTTCCGGTATCTCTTGGTATTTTAGTCGACGTTTGGTTACGCAGTACCAACGAAACACTCACAAATAGTGATACATGCCATGATGGGCTACACAGCGCCATCTAGCCCCAAACTAAGCCGAAGCTTGTACTATGGGTACTAGACAACTGATAAACTTACTATCACACATTTTTTTTTTTGTAAATAAATACATATTATACATAGAAAACACCCAGACCAATACAAACAGACATGTTCATGCACCCAAATGTTTGTAATGTCTGGGGATCGAACCCACGACCCTTGGCTCAGAAGGCAGAGGTCACTACCAATTGAGCAACCGAGCCAGTTAGTTACTTGTCAATGCAGCAGCATCATGAGTTCCTATAAAAGAACATAAATGTTGATTGTAGTACAAATTACAGATAGGAAACATGTTCCATCATCAGCCTATTGCAGTCCACTGCTGGACATAGGCCTCTCCAGTTGTTCGCCATCTAAAGCAAACTTCTGGAGGACATACCCATAATCGCCACGCTGGGCAGGCGGGTTGGCGATCGCAGGGCGTAGCTTCTTGCTCCGGTGACGCTGCCGCCCGTCATCGGCCTGTGGTTTTTAGCTACGCCTTCTATCGTGATGGTTTAACCGCCACCAGTCGGTTTGCCAGAGCCTCGTTTGTTGTTCGGCAGGATGCACCACGGGCAGGTGAGGATGGCTTGGAACGATAAGGTGATAGGTCGCTCCCTTACATCCCTGTTCCGTGACAACGTTATTAAAAGAAACGACCAATCTCATAACACATTTCATCACGTTTAAGTAAACCTAATTTATACCGTGAAAGGTTCCTGGTCCACTTGTGATATGTGGCCCAGCCCGGTCTACAAATCACGACATGTTGATAATAATTTACAGAAATAACCGTTTTATTAGAACACCATTTATTATGGGCCAGTAATGCCAGTATCAATGGTTTCCTAGAACAAACGCGTTACAATTTGTATGAATAAATAGGTATTGCAAATTATTGGGCCGTAATCAACTCTCCGGGATTAAGGGAGAGACCTATCATCTTTTCGCTCCAAGCAAACCTCACCTGCCCGTGGTGCATCCTGCTGAATAACAAACAAGGCGCAGGCAATCGACTGGTGGCGGTATAACCATCATAAATCAAGGCGGAGCTAAATACCACAGGCAGATCGTCATCTGAGCCTCTCGCTCGGGCTGCAGCGTCACCGGAGCAAGAAGCTACGCTCTGCGATCGCCAACCCGCCTGCCCAGCGTGGCGATTATGGGTATATCCTTCAGAAGTTTGCCCCAGGTGGCCAACAACTGGAGAGGCCTGTGTCCAGCAGTGGACTGCAATAGGCTGATGATGATGATGATGAGTCCACTGTGACACCGCCCCCAGATAATGGGAACAGGGCAGGCAAATGATGACTGTGACACCACAGAAATGGATCAAGGATAGATCGGCTTTGCGTCTGCTAAACTCATGGCTTGATCTTGAACTATGGTTCATGATTATAATATAGTCTCTTATTGTGTGGGAGACTGTTACCTAAATAACTCGCAAACTACTTAACTGGACAATATACTTTACATTATCGAACTAGCTGTGATTAATTTTTGGCAGCGAAAATAAAATGTGTTCCCCGTTCTATTTAAATACATTATACGGCTGTTTACGAATCATTATAGTTATCAAAGCCAGACTATAAAGATAGCTCAACACATTTTTTTTTATAATTAACCGGTAAGCGAAAAATTTTCCATACCAATTTGTTTTGTTATTACTCCCAACAAATCCCATACCCTTGTAATAACATATCACTAAGTGCTTATAACAAAAAGCCTCGCTTAAACTATTTAGAGTATGTAGTTATCCTTATAATAATTACTGTTTGCGGCCAATCGTCGACCGTTTAGCGATATTTAGCATTTGGCAGCTCCGTTAGGCGTAGGGTTGTCGGTTAACGGACGCTTTTTGTGAAGTCATCATCATTATCTGCGTATTGCAGTCCACTGCTGGACATAGGCGTCCATTTGCTCTCCGCTTAGGGCAAACATCTGGAGGATATACCCAAAATCAACGCTGGGCAGTAGATGGGTTGGCGATCGAAGGGCGTAGCTTCTCGCTCCGGTGACGCTACTGCCCGTGATCTATCTGTGGTATTTAGCTACGCCTTCAATAGTTATGGTTATACCGCCACCAGTCGGTTGCCAACGCCTCGTTTGTTGTTCGGCAGGATGCACCACAGGCAGGTGAGGTTGGATTGGAACGAAAAGATGATAGGCCGCTCTCTTACCTACATATCTTTTTTTATGAAGTAATTTGTCCCTTTTACCGTGTAGTTTAAATGCAGGAGACCTACAATAATAAATCGAACGAAAATAAAACGGTTTAAAACGGTCGTTTGATCGAGTGTGGTTTTATGACTTATAATTCAACGATCGATAACCGAACACCGATCTCTTGCGGATCCGTCAATACAGATCTTCACATTATTTAGTTCGTCGATGACAGACACATGGAAGGGATGTATGGTTAGAAAGACGCTATCGTCCAATGTCGTCTGTGGTGATCGACATATCATTCCGGTGTGATGACCCTTTATCAGATCACATTCTATACATAGCAACATCATCAATAGCAACATCATCACTATAAATAAGAAACTTAAAAACAGAGAAAATATATTTCTACTGCTCTTTTAATCTTGTTTCTTCAGTCAAGTGCCAACCCTGCATATAAGCTAGTTTATTCAGATTAGACGACCGCCAAACAGATAATTAACCAGTTATGACAATTGTATCTAAAGAACTATAATTACCATACCGAGGTATGCGATGTTAACACGCTACAGCGCTAAAAACTATAATTGAAAAAGAAATTGTATGGAGCGTGACGGATGTGGAAGGAGACCCATGATTAAAGAGTACTTTTATATTAGCTGACGTATGTGGGTAATCTTAAGAATGGAAGAAAATTATACGGAAATAAAAAAATATACCAATTGCCATTTTTGCCGTACGCAAAGACAATGCATTTCATTAAATACTCAAGTAATCGTGAATTCAAAGTTTGCGTTTGGCAAAAATGGCAATACTTTTAATTTCTCTTCTCATGGCAATTTTTTTAAAGTATAAATATAGATACCAATCATAATAATTATGGTTGGTTTTCTATAAATCGCTTAAGATACAGCGAATGCGACTTCCCTAAATCTGTCAAATTATAATGGACTCTATGCTACTGACAATGATTTGGAAAAATTCTATATAAGTGGGCAGGTTGACATGTGCAGCATAAGAAATGTCAGTTTCCTATGAATTCCCAACTTCTTGCTGACCGGTAAGATACCTTCCCAAGTAGGAGGAGGGCATTTAAGGCGACAACCAGTTCCACTTTTAAATCGTCTCGAAGAGGTAGGTGTTGCCAAACTTTTTGGTACGTGAGGGAATGCCCTCCGTAGTGAAACGGTGGCAATGGAAAAAAGGCGTTGTACCAATTGTGTCCTTAACTTTCCCTTCGGTACGGCCATAACTAGACATCAGGTTTTGGCGGTTACAATACTAAAAACATTCGCACATTGAATGCTTTTGTCTCTGAAAACTTTTCTCTCTGACTTATATGTTAGTTATATCGCTTCGATCGCCAACCCGCCTGCCCAGCGTGGCGATTGTGGGTATATCCTCCAGATGTTTGCTCTAAGTGGCGAACAACTGGAGAGGCCTATGTCCAGCAGTGGACTGTAATAGGCTGATGATGATGATGATTGCTTCCTGAAGCTTGAGTCTTCATCCGTAAGAATTCGAGGAAAAGCACTTACATGATAAACATTTGTGTTGAATTTGTATCTGTTTGATAAATAAATTATCATAAGATATATTATGTAGAAGGGAGGTAACGGCCCTATCACCTTTTCGCTCATAATAAATTTCATGCAAAGCCAACATGCTGTGCTATTAAGTTCTCAGATTTCTGCCCCGAGTCATTTAAGTCATGGAATGCCCTTCCAGCTTATGAGTTTCCTTCCTCTTACAATCCTGGGTTCTTTAGGCGGAGATTGAAACGGCATCTCAGTGGACCTTCAGGAGGAGGACGACAGGCGCCTAAATGTTCTTCTTATAGAAAAACAAATCGTTTGCAACGCAATAGATTTAATAATAATAATAAATAAATATCAGACAACATCACATACATTGCTCCGATCCCAAAGTAAGTAGCTTAAGCACTTGTGTTATGGATATCAGAACAACGAAGGTACCACAAATAAATACTTAAATACAAATATTAACACCCAGACACGGAACAAACACAAGTGTTCATCACACGAATGTTTATCCCGGGTGGGAATCGAACCCACGACTCTCGGATCAGAAGGCAGGGGTCACTACCAATTGAGCCACCGAGCCTGTCATTTTCTATATACGAGTAGTAGTTGCGAACGATTTGTGTTTGAAAGATCTGTATTTTTTCATGACACCTTTCCAAAAGCAGAGTTAAAACTTGTCACAACAACATGTTAACTCAATTTAATCCTACATAAACAACAAACCGATACTTTAGCCGTAATCTCTGCAGAGTACCGCTACCCGAACACAGTACCTGTAACAACGGACAAGAGTTGAGTGGACCGGCAGAAACAATATTTAAATGTCGGCACAAATTAAAACTACATTAAGGAAACTTCCGCACTGATGACTGTAGTTATCGCCGTGAATGGCTGTATACAGTGTGATTGAGAACATATTAAAATAAATGTTACATTTCCTATGAGTTTCAACGAAATGGCGCGCGGCCGCTAAACGGTTGAAAAGTTTTTCATCATCACCAGCCTATTGCAGTCCACTGCTGGACATAGGCCTCTCCAGTTGCTCGCCACTCAGGGCAAACATCTAGAGGATATGCCCATAATCGCCACGCTGGGCAGGCGGGTTGGCGATCGCAGGACGTAGCTTCTCGCTCCGATGACGCTGCTTCCCGTCATCGGCCTGTGGTATTTAGCTACGCCTTCTATCGTGATGGTTATACCGCCATCAGTCGGTTGCCAGCGCCTCGTTTGTTGTTCGGCAGGATACACCACGGGCAGGTGAGGTTGGCTTGGAGCGAAAAGATGATAGGCCACTCCCTTACATCCATGGAAAAGTTTTTGGTTCTGTATTATTTACTAAGATAATGCGCTTCATGGGAAACAGGAGGCCAGCCCGTGATAATTACAGGGTCAAATAATAATTAGCACTCTAATTACAGACACAAGCAATTGATACGTCAGAGATGCACCAGGTACCAGGGCACTAAGTACGAGACATCTTCCGTGGTTTACGTGGAACTCACTCATACCATGCAAGCATAGCTAACTAAATCTACCGGTACTCCTCTACCAGCGCTTATCTGAGGAGGGTCGGGAATCGGGATGTCTATTGGGCCTAGACACAACCCCCTCTCAGCTCAGTAGCGCTGCGCCACCCGGTCCAGTGTGAGTCCCCTTGGGAGGACGTTATGGTGCCCTCCCGGTACGACGTCACTGACCATATGTGTCCGAAAACAAGTGACGTCATTTTCCTTAAGGATATTGACCGGAGCACAAGGGAGACCCTAAAGCCTTTGAAGTCCGATCAGTTCATACGTTTGCCATATTTATCAAAACATATCAAAATAGTGGTGGAAAATTTAACTCTGTTGATCGTACCATTTAATCGTAAAATTCGCCCGAAATTCTCAATCCCAACCACCAATATTCCATACGCATCAGTTATGAAACAGCCTGTATTTTAGCGTCTCGTTCGACCAAATTACACGTGTCCGATGCCAGAGGAAGTTTTGATACGCAATTAAATAGCGACAAGTGATTGTTTAAAATTACGTAATTTCATGTAATTTGTCACCAGGGAGCTGGGAAGTAAACGGGTAATGAACGTAATGCCTTATAAGCTTTGATCGTAACGGGACTAGACACAGTTGGAGTGGAGAATACAGAAGGGCGAGATGATGATAAGGCATAAAAGTGGCAGGTAGTAAAAATGGAAGGAAACTGTTTTGGATTAGAAATAAGTTTATTCATTACGAACATGAGACAATGCGTTTAAATCGTCAAATAAAAATATGGCTCAACCACTACAATTCGAACTCACCATTCAGGCCTCATTTGCGCAAGATGGCAGGCCAGTGCTAAGTGTGAGAAGCCCAGGTTCGAGAAAAGAGGCAAACAATTGAGGCCTATGTCCAGGCAGTGGACTGCGAAAGGATGATGATGATAACTGTGATGATGAGAGTGAACAGAATGACAACGTCTGGGTTTAAATCTTGATCCAATCACAAATGAAATGTACATAATTAGGTAGCACAGATCTGAGTGGTCCCATAGACATACATAGTTATCATTTAGTACTCTCAAGTACAAGACAACATGGTTGATGTATACTCAAAGTGAACATAATAAAGACATAAATTCCTCACCTTATTGTACCATTGCCGCCCTCACATATTACCAAACAAACGACGCTAAGCTTAGAGGGACCTGGAGTGATGTCACTCACATCTCGCCTCGACTAATTAATCAAGAGAGGGCCGGGTCGTCGCCCTCGGAGAAATTCGGACGGTGTTAGATAGGGTTGCCGTGTACTAACATTATCTTTTTCAAGTATATCGCTTTAGTGTAAATAAGTAAAACGGTATCTCAGTGGTGTCTTCAGGGCGAGGGTGACAGTTGCGGTAGGACAACCTATTATGTCTGTCGACCTACCATTTGGATCTCACGACCGCTTACCATCAGGTGGAGTGAAGGCACTTTTTTATAAAAAAATAAAAAATGAATGCGCTAGATAGATAGTTTACACTAACCACTTGGTCTCAAACTAAGGTCTTTTTTATCGAGTATCTTATGTATCGTATCTGTATACGTTATCGGAAAAGTTTCCTAAATTGACCTGACTACGGATCCATCGGAAACCTTAAGATCGCATAAGCTTTAGGCAAGAATGCCATATTCTATACGCTTGCGAGGTCGACAAATTGGCCAAGAAATCTAAATTACGCGTATACCTAGCCAATCCAATGTGCTATGAAGAGTATACGTCTGTGAACTTTTAAAAACGCTATAGGCACTCTATACGCTACCGAGATCGTCAAATTGGTCAAGAAATCGAAATTGTAAGTATGTACACAAAATACTAAAATTCTGGACAAAAAGGAGAGACAATTTTCCAAAAGAAAAGATCTCATATTGAACGTAGCCAGCTGTGTAGCCAATACACTCAATACTACTTACATCTGTGCAATTAACAGCCAATTTCGACTTCAGCAATTTAATAGTGTCCCCGTGCGCCTTGACAGCTGCCAAAAACACCATACACGGGCTAAGAAATGCTGTTATTATGCCAAGAGGTACTAGTATTGAATTAAAGGCCGGTGTTGCCTTATATGCAGTTCTGCAGCCAGATGGACGCATAGACAGAGAAAGTTGCCAATATCAACTCGCCTCGCATAACTTAAATTAATATTGATGATCTGTCGCTCAATATCCAGTATATTACGTAATTTCGAATGAGCCGATCGAGTAAGTTTCGTATTATCGTGGTTCAAGATGGTTTTATGAACTTAACTCGAAATTATACCAGTTTCACTAGCAGTGATTACATTCAAGAAAATTTCAGGAGAAAAGAAAAGATGCATCAAGAAAGACATGGGCACACTTAGATCCAATTGCATTATTTGGTTACAAGAATCCGAAAACGCTATTGGGAACTTATCCGCCAGAAAATTTAAAGATTCTCAGGCTCTCCAGATAGATAAGCTGGATTTTCTGGCGTAAATTTAACCAAGAAAATTATAACCAATCATATCTATCCTGCCTTCTCATGTAAAAACTTAAGTAAGACTTTCCTAATGCGACATAATATTATATTGCATTTGACAGCAGTCAACATATTTATCCAAAGACCTGTCCCCCAGCCCTGCAGAACAGGCTTTCGACACTTGTAATTACGTAGCGCGCAGTTTTTTAATTACGACACCACTGTACTCCATACGGCCCTACCACTTGCTAACGTTGATCAGGCATTTTGTACCTTGCTCCTTGGAATTAAGAGTCACCACCGTATCCTCGTCTGCTAATCTAATTTTGTAACCGATGGTATCTTTTGTTTCTATTGCTTCTGCGCAGTCTGTATCCCTTATCTGCGTGTCTATCTCCTTGTCTCTGTCGTCTTCGGTGCTGGCATCTTAAATGCCGGGTTAAACGTTCCCTCTGACTTGAGTAACAATGCCGTTGAATTGTTGGCCAATGGAATGTTTAATATTATAATCCTTTTCATCCAATGTTACTTAACAATCATCAACATCGACTTGTTTAAAATGTTAGGTCTCAATCTAGTTTTAATCTACAACTCTGCATGCAAACCCGTTGCGTTATTAACAAGAGGCGTCACTCAAGGTTCTATGCTTTCCCCATTATTAAGCAATTTGAAATCAGTGGAGAGAACATTTACAACAATAGCATATTTTATATAAAACAATTTAGCCATTTTAATGCGAGGTATTTTTATTAAAGAAGCCGAAACTATGTCTCAAAGTGCACCCAGATTTTAGAGTATTGAATTCATAAGTTGTCGGTATAACATGGAATATATTTTTCATGCAACTTAACCATTTACTTTCTTAAGAACAGATCTTAAAAGAAGTGGGAGGTTCATCATAAACCTATTGCAGTCTATTGCTTATAGGCTACTCTAGTTGTTCGCCACTTAGGGCAAACATCTGAAGGATATACCCATAATCGCCACGCTGGGCAGGCGGGTTGGCGATCGCAGGGCATAGCTCCTCGCACCGGTGACCCGTAGAGCAAAATGATGATAGGCCGCTCCCTTACATCCTAGTGGTAGGTTACCTACGTTTCATTCTTACATTTACTCAGAGTGTCATGTAGGACGGAGATATCATAATGAACGCAGTATATAGAATGTGATCATAATGACTTATGACTCCGATGAAAGTTACAATGTGAAATTACATTTCTCAAGTTTCACAACTCCTTGGGACAAACTATCTATTATTTATGGAGCACGAGCCAAATGTTCTTGGTCCGATGGAACAAGGACCGTTGAACGAGTTTTCTCAATTTCGCCGTCAGACTGACGCAAGTATGGCAAATGTCAATCTGCGCACGCGCACGTGTGCCCGATGATTGATTGTGTGCTCTGTCTTAAGATTTTAATGCGAGTTTTTATTTGGACGTAGTGTTGCCTGATTTGGTGCATGTTACAGATGAAGTGGAAAACGTGTCACATTGATCTAAAGTTGTTTATGGAAATTACTGAAAATGGTTGGATGCCACAGTAACACAGGGCTTAATGGCTAAATTCCTTCGCTTACCATTAGGCAGGGGAACCAGCTTAGTGTTAAAATATTAAAAAATACATATTTTAATACACTCTTAACGTCCGCCCACAATTTGATCAATCACATGACAGGTTGGGAGAGGCCTATGTCCAGCAGTGGACTGATGTGAGCTGATGATGATGACAGGTTGTAGTTTGATTCGAATCCACGGCCTTTAGTGCAAATGAAACTAGTAACTAGAGCCACTGAGCCTGTCAGAATGTAAATAGCTTTCATATTAAAAGACACCTCAATACCAAACCAGGCTAATTTGATACAAGTTTAATTTTAAACTTAGCACTAACTTAAATTTTAAACTTAAGGAGATCATGAGCTATAGAAAAAATTAAGTGCATTTTGTAAATTTTGGAGCTAGCAACACCGCGTTAAGTGTAAACGCAAGTTTTTGTTTAGAAACACGACGTGATTGTTTTATAATGCCGTGACGTAATGCGCACGAGTCTTACAAATAGCGGTATGGATTCAATCAAAATGTACAGTCAAAGACAATTCGTGACATCCCTAAGTCAACGCAGTAAGGTCTATTTTGTATATATTTGAGAATCGCAATTATATTTGTTGCACTGAATTAAATAATCTAGGTGAGCGTTCTCTTATAGTTTTTGTAGCTATCATAGGGGCAGTGATTGTGATGTTTTATTTAAGCCCACTAGATACTAGAAATACAATGAGAGATTGTAGTAATTGGTAGGTCTAACTAGATTTGTCTTCTAGATTCATTTGATGGCTTATTTCATGAAAAGCATAAAGGGAACGAGGAGCAGCTCCTCGCTAAGGTGACGCTGCTGCCCCCTGTCGACCTGTGGTATTTAGCTGCGCCTTCAATCGTGATTGTTATACTGCCACCAGTCAGTTGCCAGAGTCCCGTTCGTTATTCGGCAGGATGTACCAATGGCAGATGAGGGTAGTTTGGAGCGAAAAGACGATAGATCGCTCCCTTATACCTACTACTATGTCTAAGTATATTTTTTGATGCATCTATCTAATCCTTTCAAATCAACTTATGTGAACGTAACCAACGCACAGACGGCGCTTGCGCAAACGAGCCAAAACTAACAGCAAGCGACAAGAGATTGATTAAAAAGTTTGCACCATTGTTTTAGTTCACAAAGGCGCCGTAATTATGCGAATTATGCGCAGCCGCCGACCTGTGAAATGTCAGAACGCCATTTTTGTGCCGGCACACGCAATTGTGTATTGGCATTTCGCTCTACGCATTTCTAAACAGCTTGTATTGTTTTATGATTAAATTAAAGTACTTGTTTAAAGAGAGGTTTATCAGATATCGATTAGTGATTTGTGTGTTCTTGGTGTTAAGCGAATAAGCACCAGTTTTGTTTTAGACAATCAACACAAGTTATTTTATACTCTTTTCGCAAGACACACACCATACAGAAGATTATAAGTTTAATTATAATTATATGGATGGATTTTTATACACATATATATATCTGAATGATGATATGGCTGAGAAAAGAGTGAACGAGACCATGATGGCTGATAGGGATGAATTGACGAAGAAAACACATTGCGCCGACCCCAGATAATGGGATCAGAGCAGGCAACTGATGATGATGATATCTGGTTGTGGTAATTCCTAAGACTTATTTTCTTGTCTAGCCTCCACGGGGGTTTTAGTGGATATCCCCAATCTGGAAGGAGTGATAATACCACGCCGACTCCCCCGGGATTCGGAGTGAAGGTTCCTAATGCATTCCCCTCTTTATAAATGAGTGGGCCAAGCACTTGGCTAGCGCGGTTTACTAAGACCTCTTTGCCCTTGTTTAGAATAGCCTCGACGGGTATATGAGTTGTTGATTGACCAAATGACCAACCACTGATCATATAGCGGCGGAAAACCTTAATACAAAAGTGATTCCGAAACGCTTACAAAGCCAAATAACTAATATTTGCTGACACAATAACGATCTCAGCGACAACCTGTGTGTGTTTGAAGTTTTGGGAAAAGCGAGAATAATACTCGACCCTCCACTTAACGGTACAGTCACCGGCACATCGTGCCATACATTGACCAAAAGAACCTTAACGCCGTACCATTTAGGAGCGAAATAATAACCAATTGATAGACGCGTACTGTACATACGAAATAACACGAGATGTTATTTTTAAATCCAATGTTTATAAGAATTATGAGCGTCAATAAATGCGATTGTTGTTAGGTACACTTCATGCACAGGATGATCTATAGAATACCATACTAAAAGCGTCCCATGATAGCTATCTTATACCACGATTCGCTTCAGTTTCCTTTGGAGGAGATGAAAAGGTTACTTATCGTGTATATCGGGACATTCTCCAAAACTCATACTAAATGGGTTAAGATTAAGTGTTATGGGAATAATCAAAATCAGCATTGAAATGTATAACAGACATATTGTATTGCAATTAATTAAATGTAAAAATAGCAACTGGCAAGAATAAATATGACCATGGCGAGTATGAGTAAAGCCGCGGCCACACATTGGACATATTAACGTAACGTAACGTTTTGCGCCCAATGCACCAATGTATGTATCGGTACTTTGACACAATGAAGACATTGAGCGCGGTATTGGGAATTGGACAGTGATTGGACGCAAAGTTGAATCCAATGTGTGGCCGCAGCATAAAGTAAGCAAACAGATATTTTCTCGAAGTGGTGAACAACTGAAGATCAAATATAAAGTACTAGCTGTGGCAGCGACTTCGTCCGCGTGGAATAGTTTCTTGGGTAGTAATTTTAATGACCCCCAGTGCCTGGCAGCTGGCAGCGGCGCGGCGCAGAGCTCGGCGCGCTTTATATACCCGCGCAAACGTACAGCAGGCTCGACGTGATTAATTAGTTAAATTGGCGTAATTTTTTTTATTTATGGACCGATTGACATGAAACAAACACTAAATGTTGAGGGAAGCTTACAGCAATATATCAGTGAAAACCGCATCTTAATCGGATAAGCGGTTTCTGAGATTAGCGTGCACAAACATACAGACAAACCGACAAACAGACAAAAATTCCAAAAATCATTGTTTTGGGTACTATTGCATTAATAAAGGCCTCCCATAATATTTTTTCACATATATCTTCCACAGTACAGACAGCGATTCGTTACATTTTTATTATATGTATGTATGTATAGAAGATGTATAGATATAGAAGAAGAAGAAGATAGATATAGAAGAGTATAGATATAGATATGTATAGATTAAATACGAGATAACGAGTATTTTGTTACCACAGTCACCTCCCAACAAGTCTTAAAAAGTAGAAATAAACATACAACATACAAAAACAAACAAACATTTGATTGACAGCGCCCCTCTTCAAAAATATGCACAGCTCGACATCTCCTGTTCGGCGCAAGCGCAGGACAAGACATTCCTTCTCAAAACACGATCAATCCTCGCAGTTGTCTCTAAATATGTATCTTTGATTGATGACCAGTCCTAATGGACGTTTTGATTCAATAAAGACCCTTCATTATGCCTTCAGCCGGGGTCAGGCGATCTGTGGTAATTATTTGTGTCCAACTTGAAATTGGGTAATTAGCTATATCAAATTAGAAAGCGCTTTCTCAGCGCACGTATACATAGTGTAGGGTTGCCGAATACAATTATATGTAAATTATGATAAGTAATTTGTATTTCTGGAAGAATTAATTGTATTTTTTTTATTAATTAAAAATGTAGGAGATACATATGGTTTAATATTGTTGTTGACAAACATTTTGATGTAAGTAATTTTTTACATAAGATTTTTTTTTATTATTTTTTGTATATTTTTTATGTACGGTTACTTGCGGCACCTTTGCGACATAAGTCCTCTATCTCATCGTCATTAGAAAAACAGATTCTTTATTTGCACAAAGAAATAAAAATGCGAGATTGAAAAAGTTATCTCTTTGTCACTTAAAATTGAGGTACGAATATATCTCTACCGTTGAAAAAAATAGCACCATCCTTAAAACTTAATTGTGTAAGAAAAAAAACACTTGAAATTCCTCATCATTTATCAGGAGCGCCTCTTTCATTTTCAATACAAACTCCTGGCCAAGGTCAACGGCTGTACCGGCTATCACTCACCCGGACCGCCTGCGCCTGCGCATCGTCATTAACGTCGCTAATTTGCATTTTTGTATCGATTTTTTCGATTGATGGAAGCGATTCCTAAGGAATAAGTGTAACGAGACTGTCTTTTATTTTATTGCTTTTTTTTTAGACGTGCAACCGGCCTGTCTGATGTTAAACAGTAACTACCCATGGACATCAGCAATACCAGGGGCACAGCAATGCCGCTACCTACCATGAGGAAAGAGCTCTCTTTAAACCTCGTTTGAAAAAGGACATATCGTTGCGGTCAGAAAACAGCGCGTTATTTATTTATTTAATCTTTATTGCACAGTAAATAAGTTTACAAAAGGCGGACTTAATGCCGCATAGACATTCTCTACCAGTCAACCATTGAGCTAAGTAGAAAGTAATAATAAGGTAATTTTAATAGTATCAATTGCCGTTGAAAACTGTTCAACGGTTCGGAGTGCTCCAAAATCCTTTACTATTTCTTGTGCCCATTGACAGATTTCAGAGATGGCAACCCTGCTATTAGCGTCTGTCCTCTCATCTCGTCCTCAGACTGATGAGCAGATTCGGTAGGCTTTAATAACATTTTAAGGCGTTTGTTCCTTTTGCACTGCCGTGCTACCGCGATGCCCTGACCAATCAACGTCGCCCATTTGAATGTACTTGACGGGTACCTTTTTACATGACACGGTGTTGTTAACACCGAATGCTTCTCGGAAGACTCGGGCTAATTAAAGGTTTCTTGTAACTTGATGGATGTTATACAGTGCGTAGTGAACAATGACGTACGATGCTGTTTATTGCACATTTTGTGTGTATTGAATCTGAATTTTGCCTTTTTTCATGCAAGTAGCTGCAGACGACCCAATGTCATGCCTGTAAGCAGTCTATGGACACCCGCAACTCAAATCGAGTTATGGGGTCGCTGCCGGCCTTTTAAATAGGAGTACGCTCGTTTCTTGAAGGCTCCCAAGTACATGTACATTATCTGTTACTTTACTCTCCTAGTAAGAACGATGGGGAGATCATTTGATACGACCAGATACATGTAATAAGAAGAATAAATCTAACTCTAATATAGCATACTATCTATGTTCAAGACTTGAAAGAGGCAGTTTTTGTACGGATTGAATAGATGGAATTGCAACAATGTTAGGGCTATGATAGTATCTGTATCAAGTATCCCGTAGACGTTAGTTCTTCCACTGACTTGTATTTGCATTTCAGGTAAAAACTAGTAACTAACACGATTTCAAACTCTTAATATCAGTGTTCAACTTTGTAACGTAAATTTTATCGAAGGATCTCTGTTTAGCGTCATAAAATCCTAATTTGAGCCATAACATTAAGTCGCTAAGTTTTTATTATTACAACTAAGATGAACAAATGAAATAAATGTTGGTTTTTATATTAATTTAATTTGCATTCCAATGGACGGAGCGCTGGCGCCATTTTTAATATTATTTGAATGTTTATGAACACTAAAATTATTCGGCTATCTGATAAATGTATAAATTATTACACAAAACGGAATAATGGGATTGATGATTCTAAAGTGTACTACGATTTATTTGAATACTACACAAAACTTAACGAAACGAAATGTGATGATCCGACGTTGGGATAAACGATTTCGTATATAGTTTCTGGGCCTTAGTGTAGGTCAGGCCCACGATGGGGTACAACAAGGGAAGCCTCCACGCGTGGTCGTCTTGCAGACGGCCCGGCGTACCCCGGGCAACGGCGGGTAGTAGAGGATGGCTACTACCCGACGGCTAATTCCCTGTGGGAGCACGCACTTGTGCGTGGCTCCGGGAGCCAAGTGTTGGCGTCGATGACCCCCGACGCCTTCCACGGCTGTGCTTAGGCACACCCGATGGGGCCTTTTGGCCTGTGGGTCTCTCCCAATGGCGGGGTATTTGCCCGATTGGTGAGAGACGTGTTGTTGGACGCATTTTGCGTCGGTTTGTCGGCGATGGTCGCAGGGGAAGAGGAGTGCCCTTCGGGGGATCTCGCGGTGTTTCGTTGCCGTCCTCCCTGTCTTCTGCGACCGTTGCCGCCTTACCTAGATGGGGGCCTTTTGGCCTGTGGGTCTCTCCCAATGGCGGGGTATTTGCCCGATTGGTGAGAGACGTGTTGTCGGGCGCATTTGCGCCGGTTTGTCGGCGATGGTCGCAGAGGAAGAGGAGTGCCCTTCGGGGGATCTCGCGGTGTTTCGTTGCCGTCCTCCCTGTCTTCTGCGACCGTTGCCGCCTTACCAGAGGAGCCGTTTGACGGCGCGGGTTGGCAGTGTATCACTGCGGCGCGGCGGGTCCGATGGCCACGGTTCTCGTGGTCGTCGGATATGGTCCTTTTGGACTGGTCGCCGGGCAACCTGTTTCCCCTCGCTGGAGGGACCAGGGGGCTTGCCTTGATTGGCGAGCCCGAGTGGAGTGAGACCACAATAAAAAACCGCCTGTTATCCCGACTTCGGTCGGGACCAGGGGGCGCGAGCTCAAGTGGAGAAAACCACACTAAAAATCCACCGTGCGGTGGCGACTGCACGCCCGACGGGGTCCAGCGAGGGTTGGTGTGGGGACATCTCCCTTGCCTTGCACGGATCCCGTCCTTGGAGGAGGGCGACGGCTTCTGCCTGAGCCCTAGGCTGCCCCAAGTGGGGGGGCCAGTCGAGTCTGCGCAAGCGGACTGCGCTGGTGGTGGCGTGGTGTTATGGTTCATACCAAGATCCCACGTCATCATCACCCAAGGCGCGTTGACGGTGTAGACCGGGGTTTTTTAGTGGGTATTCTCCGTCTCGCTAACATCTAGAGGCGGAGTGAGTCCCACATAACCTGCTGCGTCCCCGAGTAGCAGGTATGCGTAAATGCATTTTCCCCCGGTGCAACAAAAAAAAAAAAAAAAAAAAAAAAAAAAAAAAAAAAAAAAAAAAAAAAAAAAAAAAAAAAAGGTCAGGCCCACGAAGCAAATGTATTTGCTCCGTGGTCAGGCCAGACGGAGTGACAATTTGCGTGCGCAATATGGCTGGTAAGAGCTGGATGCGAAAGGCCCAGGATTAAGGAAAGTGGCGACCAGTTGGAACTTACGTTCAGCTGTGGACTGTAAGAGTATAGATAGATAGATAGATATTCTTTATTGCACCAAATACCAACATTTATAGACAATGTATTACAGATAACTAGTGGTACAATTTAGGCGGTCTTATCGCTAGTAAGCGATCTCTTCCAGACAACTTTCAGGTAGAGGATAGAATAAACAAAAGGGGTGAGGTAGGAGTATGATGATAACTCGTAACTCAACAATAATATGTTAGTACCTAAACTATTAATAAAATACAATACAAGTTCTTACAATATAATAAGATAGAATTCAGAATGAAATTGCTGTTTTAATACAAATACTAGTAGTAGTAGTAGTAATAACATAGTATTACGTACCTACACATAGTAATAAATATCATATTTATGAGCGACTACCTACTCATAAATAATACATACAAATAAGGATGAACGAAGAAGGATTTACACCAAAGAGTTTTTGTCTGGAGCCCATTTAAATTTCCCAGTGCGCGTGCGCCCATAAAGTAATCTCGGATTCTATTATTATCTGCGGACGTCATTAGGCCCGGGGTAAAGGTAAAAAATAAATGGGGGCCGGTGGAGCGTTTGTTTTTGATCTTTAGGGATCCGCAGTCGAAGGTGGAATGGTCTGTAAGTAATTGTGCCAGACAATTCACACCAAACATGGTCTCAAAGTAAGTTTTTCCTTTGTACTGCGAGTATAATGATTACCGAACTAATAACAGAGACAGAGCCCTTTACAGTTTTAAAAAATACAGTTTGAAAAGCTACTGCACTTTAGGTACCATTTTATGGAAGTCGGTCATTTTTGAAACCCGATACCCACGCGTGCGACGCCGCCGGCACAGCTAGTTTTCTATATTCTTTAAAATGTTCAACGAAAACGGACAGAACCCTCTTACAGTCTTCTCAAAGTCGCTTGTACCTTTGACCAGTTTTTAGAGGTCTCTAAAAAATGTGACGCGCTCAGATTTGGACACGCTCCTGCCCAGTTCCCAATTTGGGAAGGACATGAATTTATTGTCGGATATTTGTTCCTCCGCCCGGTAATTAGGGAGGTCGACTCATTGCTTATGTATTTTGAGTATAGAATAGGTATAGTGTACTCATTAGGGAAGAACGTTGGCCTCCAATGTGAAGGTTATTTCAAAGCTGATTGGTGCTTCTGGAAATGTGCTAGATGAAAACTCCGACAACTCAAAATGCCATGTTATTCAGAAATGACGAAAAGCGGATTTCGGATGATTTACTAGAGATTAATTATTCGGATTATTTACTAGAAAACTAATAATACAAACATGATATTTATGTGTTATACTCGTAATATAATATACCACTGTGCAAATGTCTTTCCCTCGCGATAACTGGGAGACAACTCATAATGGCGGAGTATGATGCTCGATGATCCAGAGTAAAATCATTTGACAAAAGCAACGTCTCGCGTAATTTTTCAGCAACTGTGGAAGTTACGGTTACGGGAGTTTTAACCCCGGGTAGGTATTTTTGTCGGGATTTTGAAAACGCCATTAACTCATTTTAAGTATATTGAGTTGAGTTACTGACCTTTTCATCCAGGGGTGCGAACATTTATAGTTGTTTCTATCTATTACGGAAATAATAGCTATGAAGAATTTTACAAGCAGTCAAACCCACCCTAAGCTACCTTTTAACTCCTTTTCTTCTTTTCAACAAGCACGAATTATTATCCTGACTCCCGAAATTCCCTAAAACCGTGACGGTCATGCGTCCGATAAGCGTCGGGGACGAAGCCGGAATGCCCATTAGATTAATATCAGGTTTTGGACAGTCGTGACTGGCGAGTGGTAGACACGATAGGGTAAAAACGGGGGGAATAAAAAGTGAAATGGGGACCTTTTTGCTTTTTTACTAAAGGAATATACGCGAGATAATATAGGGACAAGTGAAAATGATGCGAGAAGCTTAGGACCGATCTAAGCGGCGAACGTTGGGAGAGGCCTATGTCCAGCAGTGGACTGATGTGGGCTGATGATGATGATGATGTACACAATGTTGTTTAATACTGCTATATCCTACTTAACATTGACTCAACTTTGCGATACGACCCTTACGATTGAATGCAACAAAGTTGTTTATTACGCAACGAAATATTAAAGGTCAATTATGATCCTATTACATTGTTTACGAGGCGCTCCCAGCCACCGTGCCGTAGGTACGGCGGGCGTGCGCGGGCGCACCTCACGCCCGATCGGCTGCGCACACGCCCGTCGCATCGTGAGCGTTTTTGTACGCAAATTAACAATAATTATTCGGATTGGTGATTCAACAACAACAACTCATATTATTCCTTAGCCGGCACTGTCTACCCGAACTGTGTTTGGTACTTGTCTTGACGGTAGAAACCTTTAACATTTGCGCCTAAAGCGCGGCAGATACGAATGTTTCGGGGTCACCTCCCGGTCGAATTCATTAGGAAACCTAAGTTTTTAAAATTAGATACAGCTATGTCAGGCTCATATGCTCGAACACGTTAGTCGACTTCACAAACATACAATTCCTTCGCCGAAGTGAGGGTTTCCACGATGTGATCCTTCGTCCTTATTTCTTCCTTCGAGGGTCGTATTAGCGAACCTCATGTTCATCATCAGCCTATCACTATGCCACGCTGGGCAGGCGGATTGGCGATCGCAGGGCGTAGCTCCTCGCACCGGTGACGCTACTGCCCGTCATCGGCCTATAACCTATGGCCTATTTATCTACGCCTTCAATCGTGATGGTTATACCGCTACCAGTCGGTTGCCAAAGCATTTGTTATTCAGCAGGATTTGAAAACATATTGACGCGAACTTGAATTGATTTGCTATCTCCAGCATAGAAATTAACCATTACTCCACCAACATGTTACACTAAATTAAGAAACATCAGCCCGAAGTAAAATCAGTGTTTCATCATCATCCTAGCATTTTTCCGATTGTCTCAGGGTCGGCTTCCCAAACTGAGAGATTTGGCGAGGGCTAAGCTTTTACACAGAGCGACTGCCATCAGACCTCCGCAACTAATCAGTGTTTAATTATAACAAAATTATGACCGCAAGAGACGTGAAGAAGACGAATGATTCCTATAATTGTGCAATAAAGATTATACATCTTACGGGTCCCTTGAAAGTTACATATTAAGGTCACATTGACCTCTCTTTACATCTCTGACATCTATTAAGAAGGTTTTTTTTTTATTGTGGTAGCGTGAGAATGTTTCCTCTCCAAATAATTGTTTAGACGTAAGGTCAAGTTGTTAGAAATACATAGCTTTTATTTGCGCTTGAGGCCCGGTTTCATGAAGCACTTGTCTAAAAGGAAGTTTACTTGATTTTTTTTTCATTTTTATAATGTCACCCTGCTGAGTCATTTGATTAAAATCTGTTTTTGAACTAAATTCCTCGGGACAAACAGATTTGGGCAAAAATTTACAAACATTACAGCGAAGTTTAAAAGTTTGTAAAACCTGAGATAAGAGTTTCGGTCAAAAGACTTGTTCATGATTTGAACTGCAATATCAATTGGTCACCTGAAATTTTTTGATATTAATAATAATGAATTAGGTACCCAAACGTTGTCTAAAAGAGATGGCCTAAAACGATAAGACCGCCTAAATCTTTTTGTCAAGTTTTAAGTTAACTGTTTAGGTAAATAATATCTATCTATCTCGCTTAAAAAAAACACTGTACAGTAAAACAAGTTCGTGAAAATATCAACAAGACAGGACAGAATCCGGTCAGCAATCAAGAATGGGGGTAGTGGGTTCAGTTCGGTGGCAGACGTATCAATTGCACCGTAAATCACGACGGAAGCGGCGAGATCGATGCCGAGACGATAAATGCTAATTATGTCGAGTCCATTGCTTGATGCGCGTGCGCATCTGTCACGCACTCCCGTTCCGATCCCGTAATGGGGTGTGTTCGCTTATTTAAGTAACTGTTGTGACCTTACGGGTTTATCTTGAGTAGAGTATAGTGCTTCTATTGCGAATGAGGATGTTAACTATGTTTTATTGAATGTAATTTTATTTTATAGTTATTAGAAAGATTCAATGAATTCGGATCTATTTCTGAAGTCATCATACTCGTATTATGTTAATCTGTGGGAGTCGGGTAGCTGTGGGAATCACACCTCCCATACTTAAAAAATACATAAAAATTGCAGTAACTTGCCGCGATACAGGCAGCGCTGAATACTGCCGCTTAGAGTGATACGGAAACATTTAGTCGACTATGCTATCTCCCTCAATAGATCCCCCTAGGGGGAGTGACTCACGTTCAACAGCGACAGGGACCTGTGCGAGGGGGGTGGAGGTGCCCTCACACCAACCACCCGCTGGGTCTCATGATGAGACTGTTGGCGAAAGTCTAGCCAACCACGATGGCACACCAACTCTACTGATATGACCTAAGACATGCCACGCTGGCGTGGCGTACATTAGGAGAGGCCTATGTCCAGCAGTGGACTGACACGGGCTGATGATGATGATGCCACGCTGGGCCACTTATCGACATCTAGCCCCAAACTAAGTTGAACCTTGTACTATGGGTACTAGGCAACTTATATACTTACTTAGATACTTTTTTTTGTCAATAAAAACATATTATACATAGAAAACACCCAGACCAATACAAACAGACGTGTGCACAAATGTTTGTACTATGGGTACTAGACAACTGATAAACTTATTTAGATACTTTTTTTGTAAATAAATACATATTATACATAGAAAACACCCAGATCAGTACAAACGGACATGTTTACGAACACAAACGTTTGTACTGTGCGGGAATCGAACCCACGACCCTTGGCTCAGAAGGCAGAGGTCACTAGCAATTCAGCCATTGAGCTAGTCAAATTTGCCACCCAGTGTGCACAAATCAGTAAAAAATAAACACCAGGAAATATCCTTAATCATATCTCAACTACGCCCCAGACGGTAGTTCCGCAACACCCTAATACCTCTATAATGATGGCATTAAATCATTTCAGTAGACACAAAAAGTTTAATGGTCGATTGATTTGTTACCGACTGTCAATATTCAATTTTACAAATTCATCATAAGTGGTACATAAAAAGTCGGTAAACACAGACGCGCCATATAAGGGTATCCTAATGCAAATACGATTGAGAATCGACTCCCACGCTTCGAAACGTTCCTGGGGCTATTCGAAATAAAAACTGAACTAAAAGGATTTCTAGCACACTCTGAAACTTGGAAATTTTCAGAGTGTGCTAGAAATCTGTTTGTGTGAAAGTATTTGTAGGTACTGAATATTGACCTACCAATGAAAGATGGTAGGGTACCATCTACTCCATCTTTTTTAATACTGACACGGTGGTTTCCACCGAGTTAAAAAAGAGAACAGAGAAAGACTACAGAGCAATGGACAAGTAATCAGATCAGTCAGTTGTCATCAGCATGCCTGCAAAAGTGCAAGATATCTCTGGCTATACCCCAACTGATTCCATAGCGAAAATGAAGTTACTTGTGTTTCAATGAATGACTGCGATTAACAACTGGTCGGATAAACTACCAGCTAAGAAATGGTAATCGCAAGAAGTCTCTTAGTCCCCACTTACGGAAGGCACGTTAAGAAATGGGGCCGTGGTTTCTTTCTTCAGCGGTCACCTCAAGGTTAAAAGACAGAGATACGTTTAGACATATCTATTTCACCGAGAAATACAGAATCGACCTGTCGATACGATCTCATTTAAACCCCTCACTTAACACGCCCACATATCATATTACGCCGAATAATTGATTCAAAGAAGGATGTGCTACATATTATCCCCATGATTGCGCGTCAAAAAACTCGACCAGAGTTTTAAGGCGAGTTAAAAAAAACCCTTTAACGACATGGGAATCGTTAACCATATCAAAAACCGCAGGATCTACCGTGACGAGTTAACCCTATGATGCCGGTGTTATGTTACTGTGGTGATATGATATGGTTTGGTCTATTTTCGTCTACAGGTGTAATTTTTTTATTTACTTTTTTAAAGAGAGGTAGAGCATAGCGAATCCATTATGCCGAGTAGGGAAGCCATTATTTCGAGCGACTATAAAAAAATACCTTTTTCTCTCGCAAGCACGTTTAAGTAAATTGGTATGACACAACATTTCGTGTACGTGTATAGATTGCCTATTTACGTAATTTGAAGTGTAACTTTCTTTAAGTGGTAATTCGTTTATGACACCAATTGAAATGAAGCATGTTTTAAAGTAAATTTAAAGAAGTATATAAAACAAAACAAATTTTAAGTTTAAGCCACAAAGCAAAAATCATCATCGAAAAATAATATCTGAAAACATTCCTAGACTACGAGTATTATCAAAGTCTGATCTAAAAAACGAATAATAAACTATTATCAAAAGTTTAATAAATAGTCTAATAGGTCTTTAACTTATGTACCACTTTATAGTCTATTTCTACGTATTCTGCATGTACAGATAAGAGTACACACGAAATTACAAAAATATGGCAAAATATCTTGATAGATATTATAGACTGTACTATAAAGCGTACAAGAAAAAAAAATCAACAAATTTCAAGGGACTTCGTCTTAGTCGTTAAAGGGTTAAAAGCCGCGTTACATACAGACTTCCTCCAGCGACCGCAAGAGGGTGGGAGGAACAAAAAGACTTATGCACAAGGAACTCGATATAGGCTCGTCGCGCGACCGCACGCTACGTGCTGCGGCCGACGCAAAAACGGGTTAACTACTCACTATTGGCTATCGGTGTAGCAGCAGACAGTTGAGATTTTAATTAGAACATTGTGTAAGGTGCAATTGCAAGATAATGTAAAGTTTTCTTTTTAAAAGCAAGTTATTAGTAAAAGTTCCGAAAAATTCTGTACTGGAAACCTGACGATAGAAAACACGGTGTAACGCGTCTTCCAGCGTATGTGCTCAATACATAATGAATTTCAAATTACAGACATATTAGTAAGTTAGGCGGGGTTTGAACCGCTGTCTCCCACATGAAGGTAAACGACCACTATGCACCGATTCCCACCAATTAATTAATTAGCAACTTTTAGCCCACCCGTAACTCTAACTAGAACCTGCCTATCAGCCATTAGATCAAGCAAAAATAAATCAATAAATACAATATGATAATAACCGCGGGCGGAAAATCATCATAAAAATGCAAAGACATGCGCAAGAGCATCTCACGCAACGCATTTATGAACATCGACGCAATGTTGCGTTAATGGGCCCGTATCTATATCACGCGGTTGTCAAACGAAAGCGAATGGCCGCGCAAATAAGGTTCCCATGCGATCGTAGTGCGGGTGCGCACGGTGGAATTGAACATGGATTATGCGTATACGAAATAATAACATTAAAAGATATAAAAAAACAACAACGTCACGTCACTCCGTGGTGGAGGTGGAAGGATGGGCTTCCTAGAAGACCAGCGTCGCGGCGTCCCCCACACGCCTCGGCACATGCTGAGCGAGATGCCTTTTTAGTATCAGCGCAATTGCTTGTTTTCTGTCACTTTATTTTGTAAGAAAAATAAATAACTATTCTATCCTATTCCTAGCATTTTCCCCGGCTTTTAAAAATACAACATCTCATACATCGACCCGATTCTAAGGTAAGTTTATCCACTTATGTCATGGTACCCGGAATCGACGAAGGTGTCATACATTACATATAACATCAACATCATCAGCCTACTGCAGTCCATTTCTGGACATAGCCCTCTCCAGTTATTCGCCAGTGGCAAACATCCGGAGGATATACTAAAATCATTCCAAAATCAAATCAAAATGCAGTATGATCAGTGTTTGGATCGATTCAGGAGGCAAGGTTATTACTGAATTGAATCCATTAGGCCCATCATGCATTAAAATACTGGACACTTGTAGGATCCAATCTATCTTTGAGTTTTGTCAAAAATTATATGAATTTTGAATGTAAATCAAGTCGTTATTTACTTTACTCCGGAAATATTATTTTGTTAGAATTAAAAAAATTGACATTTTGTTATTTTCCACACAGACTTAAGACTTTTCATTTCCACCCCTTTTGAATCCACTTTCGCTATCGCCTCAAGTTTCGACGTCACCACCCGCGCTACAGTGTTCCCATGCCATTTCCCTTTCTGCATCGCGGACGTCATAAAACTTATATGCAAATCCCGTAATGGACAGCGTTTGGGCGGCGCGCGCGCACCCGCTCTGTTCCTTTTTTGGTTTTGTTAATTTATAATCCTATCAGGCGCTCAGCGGTATAATTACAGCGGACGGGATGAGAGGTGCGCCGGCAAAGAGTGAGCCAGAGGGGGCAAATTGTTAAACTTTTGTTCGATATTTTGATTACTACCTCTCAATAGTGGCAGATAAAGACTACTCGATAGCCTAAGACATTATAGACTTAGAAATACCTAGATAGATTACTAGATATACTAACTATAGACATAGATATCTAGACATCGAAAGGGAGCGGGAGATATATATCTAGAGACTAGATATACACTATCACCTATATATGTTTAAATATGTTTAAGTATATTATACTTACTTTATTTAGCATATTTCCATATATTAGTTTTTTATATAAATAATGTATTTTCTTTTATTGTGTTTCCTTTTGTACACTCACCGCACAACAAATCTGCTCTCTGCATGACCCAAGGGTTGACTGGTAGAGAATGCTCCTAGCATTAAGTTCGCCTTTTGTACCATTTTGTGCAATAAAGTTTAAATAAATAAATAAAAAAAATATCACCTACAACTCGTATGTCAAATATCTGTTAATTTTCACGGCGCCTTAACCAGGTGAAACGTTTTTTTCCTACCATATGCTAGCAAATATTTTCCTTTACTTTACAAATACTTAAAATAATTGTGGTAATCGTCACCTTGCATTAGGTATGTAATGGTTACAAATATGTACTGTATTTCTTGATATTTTTTATTACACAATCATTGTCTTATTAGGAAACTATGTTTATAATTCATTTAATAATGATTTAGTCGTGAGTTGTAGAGAGAGAACAGTTCTTTCACAAGAAATTATTTTTCCAAAATGTTTAGATAGGTCGTTATTTTATTAAAAGTGCGACACACAATAAAGTTAAAAAGTCATTAAGCAGTATTTATGTTTTCAAGTAATTTCCTAAAAGCACCCCTCTGTAGTTACTCTTTGCCGCTGGTCATATTTCATCATCGTCCCGATTATAACGCGGAAGGGCCATCACTAATAACAGGGCTCGTTGTGACGAATCGGACGGACTTTATGGAACCATTAGGGGAAGGATTAGACCGACCCATTTGTCCCTACGAACTAAGAGCATTGGCACGACCAGAGAGAATGAAGCTGAATCGCTACGGATGATCTGATCATAGACATAGCCATGAACTAGGTGACTAAACTTTCATGTTCCATTACAACCCCTCTCCCCTTCTTATAACTTTCTTCTACACAGAGGCTGTCTGGAAGAGATCGCTTGCAGCAATAAGAGCGCCTGCATTGTACAACAGATGTCTATTATATGTACTTAGTTTTAAGTCAACTGTATGGTGCGTGCATAAAGAATCCTACTAATATTATAATCCTATTCCTACTATTCCTACTTTCCTACTAATATTATAAATGCGAAAGTTTGTTTGGATGGATAGATGGATGTTTGTTCCTCTTTCACGCATTAATTACTGAACGGATTTTAATGAAACTTTACAGTAATATAGCTTATACATTGGAATAACACATAGGCTATGTTTTATACAAATATTCACGCGGGCAAAGCCGCGGGCAGCAGCTAGTATTGATATACTCGTATATATCTATCTGCAATTAAAACTTCTGGAGCCCACTTGTGACCACCAGGAGTAACGAAATAGAAAGGTTACGTTGTAAGTACATAACAAATGGTGTGTATGAGTCCTGTTGATGAACACATAGAGAATAGGTGGTATTTTTTTATTCTAACTAGCCAATGTCATATCACACATTCGATTTACTTGTGCGATCTTCCAAAAGTTCTTTCCCCAAATTGACACGATCGGAAATCAAACCCACAACCTTCGTATCGACCGCGCTATTAGGCTTGGCGGTCTAACCATTGCTTCAAATTGAGGCCGTCAAGTCATTTATGCAAGCTCAGTTGATCATCAGTCCTTCGCTGTTCACAGCTGGAGACTAAATTATTGCATTAATTGTTTCTTAAGTCTAAACCAAATCTTAAATTGGATTATCTTCCACGCGCCCTCCAATGCAGCAATTCTCTAAGCTACAAAACTGGAGACAATTAACCCAAGAATGCAGGTAGGCATTAACATGATTGAGCATTAGTCTGCCCATCTAATGATTACACGCTCTTTGATGGGACGGGATGATATTACGCGTTCGTATTAAACTGATCCGCATCTATCAGGGAGTCCGCTTTTCTGATTACGTATTTCTGTTTTTTTTTTGGTCCTTAATTGGGATCCCTTTGGTGTGTTGTCGTGGAGTTGATTTTGAAATTTGAACAATCTTTTTTAAATAAATTGTTCTACCTCACGTGTTTTCTACACGTGAGGTAGAACAACAAACGTGATAATTACACTAATGTCAAATGTTTAAGGATATGTAGAAATGCAGTTGGTCGATAGTCGTAAATAGACTGACGTATGGTTTTAATTTTTTTTTATTAGTGAATGGTTAGCGCTTGACCTCAACCAGCCTGATGTTAAGCGATGTTGAAGCCTAAGATGAAGCGCGCTTACCCAACAAAAACCGATTCACTCTAGCCTTGAAAATCTGAAGATTATATTCCTCGGGGAACACGGACTCCGGCAAAGAGTTCCAGAGTTTAGCCGTTCGCACTATGAATGAAGAGGCATCATCATCATCATCATATTCAGCCGTAACAGGTCCGCTGCAGGACATAGGCTTCCCCCAAAGACTTCCACACCGACCAGTTGCAAACTGCCCGCATCCTATAGGATGGTTGTACGTACATACTAATGTCTAACCAAACAAATAAGCAAACAGACCATTTTTCTAAGACCCATTTAAAGCAGTGACCGGTACTCCCGTAGGTGGACAAGCAGTTAATCAGACGCGGAAGTGTCAGCCACGCGTCTGCACTCGCGCTTTTTAATGCCGACACATACCAGTTTCAACTTTGTAATGCAGGCCGTTGACCCCCGGTCAGGTACAAATAACCAGGAGTAGGGCTGCTGCTGAAATTGAAAGCTGAACTATTAATATCAGTGGATTATTCATAGTTATATATCATCATCATCATCATCATCAGCCCGTGTCAGTCCACTTCTGGCTTAGACCTCTCCTATAAATAGTGTTAATATGGTCTGTGTCCTGCATGGGATTCGAACTATGTCATGATGACTAAGATTTCATATTACTAACGTGACAGTCGACAGTGAACTTTGCAAAAACTTAGGGGAGGTCTTTACTGAGTAGTGGGACAATAAAGGATAAATAAAAATGAAATGTACAGTATTTAAAAAATAAAATAACAATACGAGAAAGTGATAAAATGCAACGAAATGTAGATAATGCCCTATCATTAATGGTGATACAAACAGGTAGAAAAGCAATAGGCGACCAATTTATCAACAAAAGACGTATTGACAATTGACAAATTAGCAAAATGTGCTAGAAAAAGAAATTATACAAGAGGATATATTTTACAAACAAAAACAAAACTCTTCGAAAGATAATCTTGATGATATCGTTAGAAGTGATAGTGCTAATGAAATTGTGGAATGATAACATCAAACGAATACAAAGAGAAGTAAATTTCCGCTTCGCGTCGACCCTACAACGGATCTAACTCAGGCGCACTGATTGCAGGCTTCATCGCGCCTGCGCAGCTACCGCGCCCGTATCGATGCAGGTGATTAGTATAGCGAGGTCCTTTCTACAAGCAAGAAATATCAACTTTTTGCTAACGTTCGTTAATTATAGTCGTATGAGAGAACTCATACTTTTTATCATAAAGAAGTGTTTTATCATTACATGGCAACGGGTGTCTCAGTGCACAGACAGATGTGGAAGCAGGGCCTTTGAAAAGCAAACAGTCGTCTCTTCATCATTATCAGCCTATCGGAGTCCACTGCTGGACATAGGCCTCCCCAGTTGTTCCACATTGGTCAAACAGCAGGGGGCTTTAATCATAATCACCGTGCTGGGCAGGAGGGTTGGTGATCGCAGAGGTTTATAGCCCGCCATAGGTTAGTGCTATGTATTTAGCTACGCCTTTAATGATGGTTATACCGCCACCAGTCCGTTGCCAGTCTTCTCTTACAGTGATGTGTAAGAGAAGACTGGCATTTGAAGACATTGGAAGACATTTGAAGATTCAAATTGAGTTATTGGTACCGATAAAGATATTGAAACTAAAAACTAAGATTATCTTACTATAAAAAATGTTAATACACCAATGAGTACATGTCTCAATCTACCAGACCATTAAATCATTGACACGCAATTCAGTAGTTTGGTTACGAATAAAAAGCAACGTTAGGTTTGTCCAGACGATGAGAATGCAAATCGTGTCTAGACAAAATACGAGGAAATGTATTAAGATAACTCTAGAATGCTGATATTATTCTTAGTATGCAAATTACTGCATGTGTCAATCAACACTGTAGCCAGACTTGTACATGCATTACATTGCAAATCTTATTTTTATATAAAGACTCGTGGAGCATGTTTAATTTTTTATTCTCGCTGTTAAATATATTTACAACTAGTGAATAGCAACTTAAAACAACTAAAAACGCAGTATTTTGTTTTAATCCAAACGCAAACTTGTCAAATATAAGATACTAATTTAACACTTTAATTTAACTGCAGATTTCAAACACAGCAAAAAATAAAAACCGATCACAAGATAAAATATGTGGACGTTGAACGCCTTGATCTCAAAATCATTTTAACAACAATATTATGGTTGCAGCATTACAAAGTGCAACAAAAACCTATAATGGTTATTCAACGTACGATATTAACCAAAGTTTTTATGCACTAATGCGTTAAAACAAAAAGTGACACCTTCTCAATACAATGTTCATGAATAATAACAGGTTTTCTGTATCTATGTGTTAATTAATATACGGTTAAATAACATGACCCGTTCTTCTGCTGGCAGCCAGTTTTGTAACGTCAAATATTTTGCATTGAGAACACCTGTCGGCAATACAAGTGCCAATAGCACTGCGTCTCGTGCCTGCAGAACAAGTAACAACACCTACACAACAGTTTGCACAAATAAACGACAAACGTTGGTGGCCAACATCAATTTCCGAATACTGAATGACCATCATTACACTGCAATCTTTTGTGGATACCTCCTCATCCCTTTTTATAATGGTTGTCAAATTCCTTTATGCCTTTGCAAGTGCCAAACTCAAAAGCTTTTCGGTATTATGACCATTCGCATCTTGAGAATACACGTTTTAAAATAACCATGGACTGGAATAAAAAATGTGCGTGCATAAAATTGATTGCACCACAAATTGGCAAATCCACCTCTCAATAAGTTTTGAATAAACACGCTTACTTTTTGTTTTGTAAATGCTAAACCTTTGCCGTGAACATCTTCTCAGAAGTCGGGGCCGCATATCATATATGAATTAGCACCTCACGAAATAACAGGTTATAATGCCTGCATCTACCTGTTACATCACATGCGAATAAAAGTATTGAAAAGGATGTGCTTTTATTTTGAAGAAAATGTTCATCAATTCAATAATTTTATGAATGGCGAAGAATTCTTGCAGTGTAGAGATATTTCATGCTTACTCCGAAAAGCTCGGGTTCCGCTGAACCGCTAAAACATTTCTGGTAACAATGCGATTGTCTAGTTGACAGTACAAGCCTTAGTGTCACAGCGGGAACATGTACCGAAACAACGCCTCTCTTTACTGAAACCTTAGCAGGTCCGGAAGACGAAGTGATATATTGGTTTGACAGACAATCCCTTTTCATTAAGGCGTTCCCAACATTTCCCAATTATGTTGGTGTTGGATCGTGAGCCACCGCCTTATTAGGATGAACTCGTAGTTTCGCAACGAACATATCGAGTCGTGCGCGGCCTTCATTCGTTACGTGGGAAACTGCGCCTATGAATAGATGGAAATTATCAGCTGTACAGACAGATAGATGTACGGATTAGTCTATTACCACTTGTTTCGATATAATTATGTCTCAAGGGCTTACAAGATTGTTTGCTTATCTCGCGTGACGGCGCGGAATATGACCTGCGAACTTTGTTTTCATAGCAGGTTTGCATGACTAATGAAAAGTGTATTTATTACGTATTTAGTTTTTGGAAGACCTTTTGATAAAATGCATATGTATACAAAATTCATATAAAAACAAGAAATAATTGCGTAATTCTTACAAATTTAGTCACAGTAAAATGTGGTTAATTATGCCAAATTTTGGGAAGTCTTTTAGGAATTTGGATTTCGCAAAGATCGACCTATGACATTGGCGTCACTCAAGGGCTCAAGATAGGCACGTTACTACATAATATACAAGTAATGAAATAAGATGGTCCATCGTTAAGAATAAGATTACTAATGCTAAAATGCGTCACCCAAGGGCGCACACCGGGTCCTTTTCTCTATTATATAACCTATAAAAATAGTACATATAAGCAACAACGGTCATATTTTAGCACGTACATCATCTGTAAGGTCAACAATACACGCGCATGACCGGTCCTGCGGCTGCAAGTTATCGGCATTATGCGAAGATGCGCGCGCTGACATTTGGCGCGCACCTGCGCCCGCGCACGCCTCCATCGGCCATAATTAAATTTAATAGCTCCCGTATTGGTAACAATAATTATTATCTCATTGAACGGTGTCTTATAAGTTACCCCGTATGGAGTATGCTAGTTTTGTAAACCACATGTCTTACATATTAAAACATCTACAGGTATATGAGTGTGCTTCGGCCATTTCAAAGATTTTTATGAGCAGATGGCTTAGTACTGCGTAGGTAGTTCATGTACAAATTATTATAAAGCGGATAATTTAGATACCAATATAAGCTATGTCTTTTATTTTTGGACATTACAACATATACTCGTACAATAAACGCATAAGTAGATATGCGTTTAAATGCGATATCATCTTTGTTTGATGATATCGCATTTAAACACTTTGTGGATGTCTGCAAAGGTTTAACGCTGATAATAATTGTGACGGGCAGCAGCGTCACCGGAGCAAGAAGCTACGCCCGGCGATCGCCAACCCGCCTGCCCAGCGTGTCGATTATGGGTATATCCTCCAGAAGTTTGCCCTAGGTGGCGAACAACTGGAGAGGCCTATGTCCAGCAGTGGACTGCAATAGGCTGATGATGATGATGAATAATTGTAACTAAAATAAGGGCGCCCCATCGTATACTTCAATGTCGCTTTACAAATGTATTGTGGCATTTGTGGCTAAGGGCAAGACAATCTCAGTACGGGTAAAAAAAAAACAGAAATACAACAGTTAATTTAACTATTTTAGTTGTGTAAAACGAAAATAATATTAGAAATTTCCCTTGAGGAAGTAAAGAAAGTCAAAGGAACTGTAGCCAACAAAGGCTAGATGAGGATCGCGTGATTGCGCCGGCTCCATTACGCGCTGATTGCGTATCGCGCGGATTGTTGCGCGTGCGCACCACAAAGCCGCCGCCGCTCGCGCCGCCCTGAGCACACTGACAGCTACGCTATGCAATGCTATGATAAAAATTAAAATTTAAAAAATCAATACTGCTGTGCCCAGTGCCCGACTATCCTAACCGCACCCCCGGATACGAATACGAACATGGTGAGATATTAGTCTATGATATTTTTTTTATTAATTTATAAACAAACCAAAAGGTAACATAAAGTTTATCCCAATGTTGTTGAAAATGCCTTTTAATATTTTTCATTAGTTTAATTATAGTAGTGTTTTCAAATTCAAAATGAAGTATCATAATTTGAATTATCTAGTTTTCTTATTGTTTGCATAAAAGTGATTTTTTGCATTTTTGAAGCAATCCAATCTTAACTATAAATGTAAAGATAACACGATGTTATTAATTTGGTCTCTATTTTTTTAGTTACATGTAACTATACACTATTAAATTCCGGGGCTCAAACATAGGCATGGCTAATAAAAAGTTTTTAAAGTAGGTAATATAGGTACGTATAAACAGCTATTGCATAGCTCAGCTCAACTATGTGAGCTCAGCTTTACCGCCAGGATCATTTCCCCAGGACACGTGCGTCCCACGGGACGCTCTAACGTCTTTCTGGAATTATCTACTATAAGGAAGATCGGCCAGGGGTATGCGGAATACCGATGAGGTTATTATGTAAGACACTTGCAGCTTTACCATTTTTTGTATTAAGTATATTTTATCTGTATGCGGTCGCATAAGTATAAGTTTATCATCATCATCAGCTTTCAACTAGCACCAACTTCCTGCGACAGTCTTTCCGAACAGCTACGACTTAGGAACCTTCAAGAAACGAGCGTATTCATATTTAAAAGGCCGGCAGCGACCCTAAACTCGGTTAGAGCTGCGGGTGTTCATGGGCGGTGTCGACTGCTTACCATCAGGCATCACACTGCTCGTCTGCCGCCTCTCGCATAAAAAAAACAGTCTTCATACTTCCACTGCTGGACATTGGCCTTCCCCAATGACTATTTCCATTTGGGATTTCCATAGGGGATTTGTCCTAATCACCACGCCTGGGAGGCTTTACGCCTGGTAGGCTTTACGCCTGTTAGATTTGGTAGACAGTGAAAGCCTGATGATGATGATGGTTATAGATGTTTGTATCTTTTGAGGGGTAAGGAGAGCTTTCAACAGATTAAATGTTTTAGTTATACATAAAAAAAATATTCGCGCGATTTATGTCCCATTTGAACTTAAACTAAAAATTAAACCGTTAGTTAAAACTGTACCCAGTAATACTATACGAAAACAATTCAAACGTTGTCAACGGCGCAGATAAAGTTACGCGATATATATCTTAACTTAACGCTTAATTTATGTGGATGTCAACTATGAAAGTAGGTTTACGTCAAACGTTGCGTGAGCGGTTGTTAGGCCCTTCCTATACGGCGCTACTTAAAATTAATTTAAATTTTATAAAAGAAAAAGTACATTTAACAGATGTTGATGATGAGATTCGACCTTATGACGCTTATTTCCCTTTCAAATCAATTCAGGAAACGAACTTTTCCCTGATGTTGTTAATTATGAAAACAACCTCAAGTCATAGTTAAACATACGCAATCATCTTACAAATCTCTTGTTAAGTACTAAATATTATGTATGATGAGAGACGATTGAATACCAAATATGTACTTTCAACGTGCACCAGACTCCTTAACTTACGATTTTTAGACGATTCTATATATTACAGATAAGACAGAAATATATCTACAAATACTATTTACAATACTCTGAATCACTTATGTGGAATGCCGAATCTTTTTGGACTCCATCGTCTACTTTACACCAGGGCGCATGAAGTTATTTTGACGTACTTCTATAAAAAGTTATTATGTAAAATATATTCGTAAAAGAGTAATAAAGTATTCGTATATTATCTATCCATAATTCATTAGTCAGGCAAAGATTTTCGCAGACTGCGGTAGTGACCTCTTTTGGTTGTGTAATGTAAGTCGGCCCTAACTCTGCGGAGGGCAAGCAAATATATTACCGGCTAGCAAGAAATGATTAGAGTATTGTTGGACGCCATGTTTATTTATTTACAATGTAAAAAGCCTAACAAGTTGCAGATTGAAGCCGACGTGAAGGGATCCTCGATTGTGGCGAAGCGGGGCAAAAGGACGAAAAAAGTATTTGAGATATTGTTTACTTTGCAGATATGATAGATAGACCTTAAGTTAAGCCAAGATGGGATTGTGAATGTGTTGTGGTGAGCAGTGGTGGAGGTCTAGGGATTCCCTTTGATGATTTGGAATCGCTGAAATAATATATCAGACGTACTAGCTTCAGTATAATCCAAACTGTGGAATCCAGGCTGAAGGGGTCACGTTTTGCGAAGACTAGACAGACTAGTGCCGTAAGTTAAAGTGCCTTTCATTGGCTACATTGAAGACAGGGAGGGGCAGGCCCCCAACTACTTGGTTGACAAACGTCCAAAGGACGTAAAGGAGGATCTGCCTGGTTACGATGCTTATCAGCGAAGTAAACGAATATATAAGTTCATTACCACGATAATTTCAAAGAAATTTGTCTAAAGAAGAGGTAAGATTTTAAAACAATGCCAATGTTAACAGTTTTGGCTGAAAAGCTCTGCCTGGTAAAATGGTTATCATGCAATCCAAAGTTATGAGGGTTAATACGTTTAAGTTTCCAGAAAAGGTAGGTAGTTGCGCTTCGCTTAGCTCGTCTTGGCGGGGGCACGATCGTGCCCCCAGATTTAAATCTACTGTGAATAATTTGGTTCTATCGCTGTTTTTATCAAAAGTAATATTTATAACATTAGAACACTCACGTATTACCTCATCATCATCATCCACTGCTGAACACAGGCTTCTCAGTTTTTTCGCCACTGAGTGACGTCAAAGACCCCCTACATTTTGATGCTTTGTATCTTTGTTATTTTTTGTTTAAATTAAAAAAGGAAAAATACGTGTCCAAAATAAATTTTTATAATCTAAATTAAGGGCTAAATAAAATGGGTAATTATTTGACCCTGGAAACATCCCTAATGTTATTTAGGGGATTTTCCTTAGTCACCACGCTTGGCAATTGGCTTGGTGACCACATATTACCTTTTACATACGTACAAACAAATCCTTTCACGTACACAAGACATGACCCCGATATTCAAAAATTCCGAAGTAAATAAGGAACCAAAAGCTATAAATTAACCATTTTGATCGACGTACGTAGGTGTCTCTATACGCCAAATCGTAATTTATGGCTATTTCTGCAATTGAACGCAGAAAAAGCTTTAAAATTTAATATTACTAGTTTCCTTATAAACTGTGTAGTTTCTATTTGGCAACGTAAATGGTCTTTAAGGTTTTTGTTATCAACTGAGCCTTATTGAAAATAATAGGCTTTGCCCATAGGCGGCGGTCGGACCTTAGAGGTCAGACGGTGGGTAAGCAGGTGTCCTAAATAAAAGTTGCTGTGGAAATATACGGAAAACTAGTTTGACCCGCAACGCTGTGAAGGTGAAATTTCACGCGTAGCAGGAAATAGGACAGTAAGTAGTTTCAGTTGAAATTGTTCAAATATCAATTATTTTTGTTAACATTATAAAGTATTAATTAATTATTATGACTCTAATACAAAATACTGTAAGTAATAAACTGAAATTCACGGATCGTTAATTTATTATAACGTTAATTTGTTCAATCAAGAGATATGCGCTTGAAAGTATTTCAGAATATGGAAAGCAGAATAAAATATAAATACGTATGAAAATACTATTTATATTTATCTTTAGACGAGTCTCATATAGCAAATATTACATGCAATCTTTAACGATATCTTAAAAAGTTTTATTTTTAAATATTACATAAATAATCTTAATTAATATTTCAGATATCCAGCATTCCAGATGCAATAGAAAATATTTCAACAGCCGAATTATCAGATTGGAGTTTGAAAAGTGTTCGACATGTTTATAATTTAAATCTATTTTTTATTAGTCGAGTGAGACCATACCACGCAGCATGCCCGCACGTAATATCGGTCCGTGCGTACACGTCCCATTGACTGATGGCCCAGTAACGAGGCCGCATTACCATCTTCCTCATTAGTCTAGACCCTCATTACGGAACGCCGAGCTCCGGAAGTGATGAGCTGCGGGATTCAGCGCAATTATTGATGTGTCTGTGCACCTGGTCCAGTTAGGGCACAGGAAGTCGGTAATTGTTTTTACTTTCGATTTGTTTGAAGATGTGCGCGGAGATTTTCTTGTAGCATTCGTGATTGGTGACAGTGGACGGAAATCTATGATTGGTCTCTGTCCGTGTGGGCTCCGGATTTTGAATAGGAGCACACAATATCACGTGGGTGTCGTAGAAGAAGACTAAGGGAATATCAGGAAACGGCAGCAGCATGTACCTGGGTACAATTTTTTATTTTAGTCCTACTAGACTAGACCCTACTCACCAGCAGAAACACGACCCGGAGGTCATTTGGCTGCGGTATTCTATAGGGTGGAGGTCCTTCCCCGGACGGGCAGCTGAGTAGGGTCTCCGAAGCTCGTGGGGTGAGCGCTGCATCGGGACTAGCTCCCGATGCAGGGTGCGGGTTTGGGCTGTCATGGCTGTGGCAATAGACAGGTAACTGACCGGTTACTTCCTCGTTGTCGCAGTGACATAAGCTCCTCTCTCTGATGGAAATCAGGCGTAGGGAAGCCATTATGTCATGCTACTATAAAAAATCTATTTCCACTTTTACCTGGACTCTGCAGTCTGCTAGCTCAACTCCCTCTATGTCTTTAACATCCCATATAAGTATCAATTGCGGGGAAAATGTGGTGTAGCTTAACGTTTTTCTGACCCATCCACGTTCCGACGGCTACAACCATTGCATGATGTCGATCGAGCAGCAACAACGAAGCGCATTGTTGTGTTATTTCTTTTAGAAATTTTTAATAAGACAATTAGTGTTAGTTACTAATCAAGTATTGTTTACACAGAAGCGTATGAGAAATCTAATGTAAGAATACACTTTCTTTGGTATGATGCAATCAGTGTGATGTTTCACGAGATCATTGTAAACGCTACACACGATTCTTTAATTACTGGCACTTTTTTTATCAATTGCTAGATTGCACTGTTGTGAAGCCATTTCCCATTGTTGGTAGCACGCAGGGGCAGTGATGGTAAAAGCGAAAACTTTAATATGTAACTACATTTACTAACGGGGTTTTTTACATTATGCATATTGCGGAACTAGCTTTAGCCCGCAGCTTTGTTTGCGTGAATTTTGGATAATATCGTTAAAATTATAGCCGATGTGTTAATATCATGCATTAGCTATTGTAAAGTTTCATTGCAGTAAAAGAAACAAAACATCCATCTATCCAAACAAACTTTCGCATTATATATGAGTAGGATAGGATAGGAAGTACGATAGGAAGTAGAATTTATTGAAAATTGTAACAAGAACCCGCGTTAGTATACAATTCAGTATGAATGCGTGAAAAAATTGAAAGCTTTAATTAAAATATATTTCAGAAGATTTGAACACATTTCCAAAGAAGGCAAGAGAAATGTTTGCGTTTGTACACAATTCAGTATGAAAGGGAGTGTATTGAATTAGTACCTGTTTTTGAGTATTCAATGGGCCAATCATTTAGAGCACAAGTGTGAATTGAAGCTGAGCAAATATTAAAAGTAAAAGCGATGGGCAAAACGGTCATCGTACGACGTAATTACACAATTGTGGACCTTAATCCGTCCACTTAAGAATCCGAAAATGAGTTTGGGCGTGCGCCCACGCCGGCGGCCACTTGAAACACTTTCTACCAACTATTAGGCGGCGTATACACTAAAAAGTATCGATAGCTGTTGTTACGACAGTTTATAGTCTCCTAACGGGATTTCGGTCACAGGAAATTTCTAAGAGGACGAAACGTAACGCAGGAGATACGATATTATGCGTGGGAGTACTTGCGAAAATACTTTTTGTTTCTTCACTCTCGTAATTCGAAGATACCGGGACGACAGTTTTACCGAAGGGAGATATCACTCGCCGCACCAATGTTTGGACTTGCTTTCCGAATCATGAGTACATCACCGCCGTCTTTCGAACTTAGAGCTGCTGCTGATGTTTTAAATGACTCGAACATTTTTAAGCCAACCCTGGAGATCCAGGTTAGACTAAGTCAGCTGATCATAGGGTCAGAAACCTCTCTTGACTAAAGCCATTTTAAGGGATTGATCATTTCATTAACTAATTGGTATTATCATGCTAAACATCACATAAATTTTAAAGCAATAGCATATTTGCGAGTTCGTTGCTGAGGTAATTATTTTATAGACAAATATATTAAAGTAGGCACAAAGATATACTAAAGTACAATTTAGGCGGTCTTATCGTTTAATTCGATCTCCTCCAGACAACCTTATAAAGAAATGTTTGTACCTAACACATTAATTTTATTTGACTATACTGTATAGTATACTAGATATGGCTGACGTGTGAACGCAGCCTTATAGCTATAAACGTAAAACTGCGTTTCAGGTCAGGGGTTTAAACTGCGTCTTCTAACCGGCTTTTGGTCTATTCGGTCTCGCAATTAGGGTCAATGCCCTTAGCAACTTGTCAGGAGTAGGTGTAACACGGTTCTTTGATGACCCTGAAGGCGAGGAAAGTCCTTGGTTCTGTTCCCAGATTCTTACTCAAGTCCATTCCTGCTAGTTTCCTACTAATCCTACTAATATTATATCCCACTTCACTACATACTTAGTATAAAACAAATTCGCTTTTTAGGTTTTCTATTTTTCCCTAATATCTTAAAAAATACGCAACGGATTTTGATGAGGTTTTTTTATATAGATACTCAGGGATTCAAGTGGAAGTTTTGTGTGTATAATATAGTACTGTTACCGTGCGAAGCCGGGGCAGGTCGCTAGTAAAAGTTATGGATGTTTGTTACTCTTTCACGCGAAAACTACTGGATGGATCTGAACGAAACTTTCCAATAATACAGCTCATACATCAGATTAACACATAGTACATAATCTTTACACATATCACCAATATTCACGGGGGCAAAGCTGTGGACTGCAGCTAGTATAAGATAATACTTTTAACCTGTTCAACTAACATTTTTAGATCAGATGATTGCGATGGTTGATGTTTTACTATGAAGTTCATTTTCTTAAGTCCAAACCCCAAGTATCCAGTAAATTGATCTTTGCTGGAACTACATAAAGGGACGAGATAACGCTCCGAATTTACTCTTGAGAAAGGAACATAAAATTTTAAAGCATTTTTAAGGGCTTGTTAGGGTTAAAAAAAATAGAGAACCCTTTTAATTTTAACAAGATTCGGTTTCTAGTCGGGTTAATTTATGATTTTGTTAATTAGGGTTCTTGACGAGATCCCCAGACATAATGGACAACAATTATTATTATCTTGGCAAGCAGTGTAAACGTTTTCTATTGTATCAATCAACAGCCTTGGTCCGCCCACTGCTGAACGTAGGTCTTCTTTAATTCACGCCACATTTCTTTCTTTCTATTGTATACCAAAAAAAATTGGTTGTCTCAAGTCTAGGCATAGATAGGTACTAATGAAGATATTTTTGATTTGATTAATTATAATTTAATAATTTTAAGGGTTTTTAAATATACCTATAGTTTAAACTACTACGGAACCGTTTGCCAGAACAGACACGTGCTTATCCACTTTTTTCTCTCACGCTGATTTATTATTATGAAAATCGTGCGGCCATGGACTTTCGGTTTTTAATAACCGACTATTTTAACGAGTGATAATGGTTTATAAAATTGAATGGTAGCGATAAACTGTGAGGGGAGTGCCGTCAATATTTATATAGTGACCATTTTAAGGCATTCTCATCCTTCGTTGCGATATTCGAGTTGAGTGGTCAAAGTGTTAATTGGGAGATGCCTGTTTAAGTGATCGTTTACACTGAAACGGCTGCGCGGAACTAATAAAGATTAATCAATGATATTGTTCGGCTAAATTGTAGCGGATATGAGATGATTTGAGCAATGTCACAGGTAAAATTTTGAAAATTCTGAGCAGGCTTTGTTTTTTTGTTGAAAGGCACCCTGAAACTCGTAAGACCGAGATTTCCAGACACAAAAAAAAAATGATTAGGAAAAAAAAAATTGATTAGGAATTTAAAATTACATTCGATCTTATTTCTAAAGAATTTAGAGAAGTTCAATCACTAAAACTAATAAAGTAGACGATAAACGCACCGTTCGAGTCCTAAATCCAAAAAAAAGATTGATTTTAGCTTTTTGGAAGATTTTTGGTAAAGCTACTAAACTATACCTACTAACTCCTTTCTCACATAAGGGCTGGCTCACACGTGATTTACACCTCCCATTACACTAGAAAAACCTTAATTAAGTTTTTAAATCACATTTTAATTAAGGCCGGACGGAAGTATCCCGCCCGACAAAGAGGCGGTAAATTAACAATTAATTTATAGTACTATAAACATTAAACACTATCTACTCGTAAGTAGAAACGTGTAAATTAAATAAGATTCATTTGGCGGTTTTTCCTTAAAATACTATCATGGTGATACCTGCGGATGGTACTTTTATGGTAGCATTAAAACTCACAGAGATACGGTAATTAGCCGTTTTTGAAAAAGGAGGAGGTTTCTCAATTGGACCGTATATACCACCATATATTTTTGAAAGATGAACGGAACGGAGTGGTGCACAAAGTTTCAAAAGTGTTAGGAATAGAGGCGCAAATGTCTGCGACAACCAAACAAGTAACCAAATCAGTTACTTGTCAGTTGCCACCCGAAAGCGGGCTAGGATCATCATCATCACCAGCCTATTGCAGTCCACTGCTGGACATAGGCCTCTCCAGTTGCTCGCCTCTTAGGGCAAACATCTGGAGGATATGCCCATAATCGCCACGCTGGGCAGGCGGGTTGGCGATCGCAGGACGTAGCTTCTCGCTCCGATGACGCTGCCCGTCATCGGACTGTGATATTTAGGTACGCCTTTAATTATGATGGTTATACCGCCATCAGTCGGTTGCCAGCGCCTCGTTTGTTGTTCGGCAGGATGCACCACGGGCAGGTGAGGTGATCCCTAGGGCTAGGATGTGGCTTCTGAAGCCGAAACGCGACCAAAGTCTCTTCACGGGTGTTCCGCCATGTGTTATGATAGTTAGCCAGGCGGGTAAGTCTCTACTTAGCACAGAAGCTCAAATCTCAAGAAGTCCTTTAGTAGATTCAAAACACACCTACGGGTAATTTATATTCTGTTCTCTCACTGCACCGTATTCGTACAACGGAACCCGGTTCTACAGTTTTGCCGATACAATGAAGATGCGTTTATACTAAACGTACATATAAGCATATATTGCAGACTGGCTCGGTGGCTCAATTGGTAGTGACCCCTGCTTTCTGAACCAAGGGTCGTGGGTTCGATTCCCACCCGGGACAAACATTCGTGTGATGAACACTTGTGTTTGTTCCGTGTCTGGGTGTTTATATTTGTATTTAAGTATGTATTTGTGGTACCTTCGTTGTTCTGATACCCATAACATAAGTGCTTAAGCTACTTACTTTGGGATCGGAGCAATGTACGTGATGTTGTATGAATTGTAGATATGCTTCTACCATAATATGCTGACAGCCGTTTGAGGTAAAACTACATCACTTAACTTTCATACTCGTGATGCGCGTTCGCTTTCTCGGGACTCGTGTGAAAGTTACCTGAAACAAAATTGAATATTATGAAATGTGTACGTCGTACTAAATGAAAAGGTTCAACATGGCAGTAAAGTTAGCGATCACGATCTTAAGCACCATTGATTTCATGTTTGGCATGCTGCATTTTAGGTTACTAGGTAAGTCTTCAATGAAGATGGGGAATAAATGTGATCCCAGTTCAACCTTGTGGTACTCCTTGTACGATTATTACATAAAAGGCATATCATTGTTTTGATAATTGGAAAGGAATAGGAATATAAGAGGTCTCAGTACAAAACCTTGTGACACTCCCACAAATCTTAACTAATGTTATAAAGCTGAAGAGTTTGTTTGTTTGTTTGTTTGAACGCGCTAATCTCAGGAACTACTGGTCCGAATTGAAAAATTCTTTTTGTGTTGAATAGACCATTTATCGAGCAAGGCTTTAGGGTATATAACATCACGCTGCAACTATTAGGAGCGAAGAAATATTGGAAAATGTAAAAAAAAACGGGGAAAAAATAACTATTCCACGCGGACGAAGTCGCGAGCACAGCTAGTGAAGATATATACGGAGAATCGAAGCCTACATCACGGCTAGCCTAACAATAACATTCCTCAGGAACAGGAGACACGCGGCGGAACCAATATTCCGAACTTTGATCGTAAACCTGCCCGACCACTTATAAGCACTCGCATTTATCCGCACCCACTATCGGTTCACATCTTCTTTACGAGTAACATCTCACTCGAAATCTACGTTATAACATGGAAGAATGTCGTTCAGCGGCATTTTATATTGTTGAACATATTATCTAGTCGGAGATTATTGGAAAGCAATAAATAATAATAAAGCGGACAGGGCCCGGTTGCGTGTCGCACGCTACCGTGCGCCGGCGCAGCCCCGGGCGCACACCGCGCGGCCGCGTCTCCGTACGTAAACGTTCAACTCAACAAATGGACGTTATTTCGACGTACTTTGAAAAGGATCTTAATGTGAACCTTATTGTCTGGTAGCAAGAACCATTATATCCAACTAAATATGGGTTGAGAGTCCTGAAGAAAATAGTCTAAGCCCGGTGACTTTGTGTTTTGCAAGAATGTATAGACTGCAGTGATTCTTTACTATCATGTATCCTTCAAGATCCCTTACCTCTAATAATACTACTATCCTATCATCAAATCTTGCTTTTTCGTTTATAATACAATTTTATTGGCTGTCGCAGGAAATTCTATTGCATATTTAAATAGAAAGCAATTAAGAAGTTTCTTAATTAGTTGTAATATGATCGTAATTACTCAGCCGTTGGGTAGAAAGAGGTCAAATAGGAGATGTTGAATGTAGGACGAAACCTACTCAAAATCAATAAATACATCTCGTATTGTGATGATTTGAAAAGCAATGAGCTTCTTTTCAAATTTATTAATAAAAATGCTAAAGATGTTTGTTAATATTTAATATCAGAATGACGGATCGTTATCTACAGTGGAGACTGCGCAGGCCGTCGGCTAGACCGATGCAAATCACAATTGTAAATCTCTAACAACACGCGGCGGACCGTGAACACTTTCCAGAGCTATTTGCATTCAGCATCATGCCGCGCCGTGTCACAGTGGACACAGTACGAGACCGCCTCTCCGTGTCGGCGATCTACATCACCCGTTTAGACTATTGTAGAACAGCTAGACCTTATGATGTAAGATTAAAAGACTCCGCTTAGCAACATTGACTTTATTAAATTAAAACAATAAATACAAACTACGACATGACCTGCTTAAATAGAACCTTACAACTAAAAGTCTTCAGAAACTAATGTTTTTATTGTAGATACGTACCAACTCTTAATAAATGAAACTTTATCATTTCACTTCTTCTTGTCTTTGCCTTTTTTCTTCTTCTTATCGGGGACTTCTTCCTCGGGAGGGGGAGTGGGAGGGAGTTGTCTATCAGGCCACTTGCGATTGATGTAGTCGATAAGGCGGCATATGTTGACAGTTGTAGTTTTCTCCCCCTTCGGGCCAGCGAAGACGTTGCTCAGTTCAACCAGCACGTCTTCGTCGATCGGGGCACCAGCCCTTTTTATTGTTTTGAAGAAATCCTTTGTATTCCAAGGTTCTGTACTAGTCTTGTACATTTGTCGGAAAATAAGCGCTATATCGACTGCATTTTTCTTTCCCTTGCACAAGGCGTCCGCTCTGTTCAAAAGTATCTCTCGAATGTCAAACCCTTTAGATACAAACGTTGGTCTCAGAACACCCCAGGTAATGACAGCATTTTTACGGAACTTCAATTTCAATACATCTTCCCGAATTTGCAAAAACTCTTCATTCACAATAATGTTATCAAGTAACAACTTTTTAAGCTTCACCGTACGATCCTTCATCCATGTTACTAACTTTACAGCATCGTCAGGGGTCAGAGGATTGTAAGATAAATCTAACACTTCAAGCTTAACAGCTTTTGGCAGATTTGTTCCAATGAATTTTACAGTAAGCCCTTTGAACATGTTATTGGACAAATTAAGGCGACGCAAATTTGCGTTCTTCAGTAGTACCTTAATTGCGTTCCCTACACGTAAGCCGCATAATGCGTTCCAAGATAAGTTGAGCTCTTCAAACTTTTCGTTTTGCGAAAGACGAACACACAATGCATATATCGCATTAGGAGACAACATCGAATTCCAGGACATATCCAGATGCGTCAGTTTGTTATTTATCTCTAATACTTCGGCAAGTCCTGCCGCCGACTTGCCACTCAATTTATTATAACTTAGATTAACATCGGAAATATCCGATCCCTTAAAGATAGCTCTCGTTAAGTATTCTACTCCAGTGTCTTCCAGTTGGTTTCTTGATAAATTTATTTTCCTCAGTGAACGATTCAAGTGTAACTTGTTCAGTAAAATCCTAGCGCCATTTGGGCCCAATTTGCAGCCACACAAGTTTAAATCTTTAAGTGTTATGTTTTCAACTAGCATTTCACCTAAGTGGAAGCATCCATCTTCACCTATCCAGTTATCAGTTAGATCTAGAACTTGAACGTATCTATTCAACCTTAATGCCAGTGCTAAAGGTCGAAATCCGCGTAAGTCAATGCCGTAATATTTCAAATCTACCTTTTCTTCTAATAGTTGTCTGTGAAATTTACGAATGGGGCAAGTATTGGTTTCTTTGCAGATGTCCAAATAAAGTTCTTGGCCGTCATCGGGATAGATAATTTTTGGTATTGGATGGTACAGAGCTTCCTTAATTCCTGGGTCAAGGATTCCAGGATAATTAAAGTATGGGTGTCGGAAAACGGAACTGGCAGAGAGTGGTTCATACTTGGTGCATATTTCGCCGCTGCCTGGATCGTAAAGGCCCAACTCGTGTTGGGTGCGCTTGATGTTCTCTACGACACGCACGTCAAACATGAGGGACGACCACTCTTCCATAGGAGGTTCCTCGGAGGATTCGACATCTTCTTTCTCGAAGATTACTTGAACAGGTGGGGCCGCAGCCTTGGCGGCGAGTTCCTCTTCATCATTTGGCATAGTTCTTTGAGTTTCAGTATAACCTTACAAAAATAATGAAAATACCTAAAATACGTGTACAACTTCAGATTCAACAGATTTAATGACGTTTTGCCACAAATGTCGTCATATAAAAAAAGAGTTTCAAACAAGCTTCCAAAAAGTTAGTGTCATGAAAGCGTTATAATATCTACTTATTACTTCCATGCTTGAAAGTCAATATTTTGTTTCAACCATGGACGTATAATAAACTTGTAGAATATAGACAACGTTAGAGTTCTTATTTTTCAAATAGGAACCCATTGTTTCAAATCAAAGTGATTGAATATACTACTAAAAATGTTACATAACGAAGTAAGGTTGTTTAAAAACCGTGTTTTAGAAATCAGAACAGACGAACTGGTTAATTAATCAAACAAACTATTATGATATTCGAGAGAGCCGCTATGAATTTGTTGAATCCAAGTTAATAAAAATTGCATTGTTATAATGTTATATTTATTGAGTAACAAATATAAACTTACAAACAAAGCAATGTCTTACAAATCTTAGTACAAGCTCACAACTAAAATTGGTCTAAATTAAATGTTAACTAAAACTACATGCAAACATTAAAATTACAAAGGTGAAACGGGATCAAAATCATAAAATCTATCTCAAATAAAAACTAATCTTAACTAAACGTTCGTAAGAACTCCGAATTCTTAATAGTAAAATGTCGTGAACATTTTAGGCTATTACTTCTTCTTCTTATCTTGCGGTGGTTTAACTTGAGGTTCCACATCTGGAGGAGGAGTTGGGGGGAGTTGTCTATCAGGCCATTTACGATTAAGATAATCAATAAGGCCGCATACATTGATAGTTGTACTTTTTTCAGCCTTCGGACCGGGGAAAATATTTCCCAGTTGAACTAATAAGTCCTCGTCCAATGCAGCACCAGCTCTTCTGACTTCTGTGAAAAATTCCTTAGTAATCCATGGCTCTGGACTGGTCCTGTGAATTTGGCGAATAATCAGCGCTATGTCCTTCTTCTTTCCTTTGCAAATAGTGTCAGCCCTATTTAATATTATCTCTCTGATATCTGTTCCCTTTGGTTCAAACTTGGGCCTAAGAAGACCCCATGTGATGACAGCGTTTTTACGAAACTTTAGTTTTAGTACTTCCTCTCGCAAGTGCAGAAATTCTTCGTTAATGGTGACGTTATCGAGTAAAAGTTGCTTAAGCTTCACCTTGTGATCCTTCATCCACGTGACCAGCTTAATCGCATCATGAGTTGTTAAAGGATTGAAAGATAAATCTAATACTTCGAGTTTGACGGCCTTTGGCAAATTTGCCCCAATTGATTTTATAGCGGGGCCTTCTAGCTTATTATTTGATAAGTTGAGGCGACGCAAATTAGGATTTTTCATTAAGTTTTTTATTGCATTCCCGACACGTAAACCGCTGAGTGAATTCCAAGACAGGTTGAGTTCTTCGAACTTATCGTTTTGCGCCAAACGAGTACATAAGGTAAATATTGCGTTGGGAGATAACAGGGTATTCCACGACATATCCAGATTAGTAAATTTATTATTTATCTCTATCACTTCTGCAAGAGCTGCAGCCGACTTTCCACTTAATTTATTATAACTTATATTTACATTGGCAATGTCAGACCCCTTGTGAATAGCTCTTGCTAAATAGTCTACCCCTTTATCTTCTAACTGATTTCTAGACAAGTCTATTTTTACCAGAGAGCGATTCAGATGTAATTTATTCAGCAGGAATCTAGCACCGTTTGGACCAATTCTGCAGCCGCACAAATTCAATTCTTTTAGCGTCACATTCTCAACGAGCATCTCACCTAAATGGTAGCAACCATCTTCACTTATCCAATTATCAGTTAGGTCTAAAACTTGGACGTGTCTGTTTAACCTTAGAGCCATTGCTATTGGTCGAAAGCCACGCAAACTTATTCCATAATATCTTAAATTTATCTTGTTTTCTAATAATTGCTTGATAAAAGTTTTTATAGGACAAAGATTCATTTCTTCACAAAGGTCCATATAGAGTTCTTGTCCGTCATCAGGGTAAACAATTTTAGGAATAGGATTGAATAAAGCTTCCTTGATACCAGGATCTTTAATGCCGGGATAATTAAAGTAAGGGTGTCGAAAAACGGAGCTTGCTGATAGTATATCATATTTAGTACAAATTTCACCACTGCCTGGGTCATACAGACCCAATTCATACTGAGTCTTCTTTAGATTCTCTTGAACGCGGACATCGAACATGAGAGATGACCACTCCTCCATAGGAGGCTCTTCAGAGGATTCAACATCATGCTCAAATATCACTTGAACAGGTGAAGCTTCTGTTTCTATAAATTCTTCAGACGACATTTTTAGGATTCTTGTACAATACAACGTTATATAAAATAAACTTATTACTCTAAAAACGATCAAATGCATTGACTGTCATTTATAGATGACAAAGAACTAAAGCTTTCACAACAGTAAGTGAAAATAAAATGTCAAAGAACAATAAAAAAAAATGTCAAAATGCCCCAGAAAATGTAAGGAGTTTTATTTCTATTTTAATTAATTTATGGCGGATGTCGTGATACCATGGAAGTATTAAGTACTACGTACAACTTCCATGCGTACACCTACGAGTTTATGAGGTGTGGGACTGTCAAAACATACAAGGTTTGATCAGGTTGACCTCATGTTAGATTTCAATTAAGACACTATTTTAGTAGGTACCATTGACTCGAAAGAAGTAGGTTATAATATAATGTAACTATCAGGTACATTTACTGGATGTTTATCTTCGAACACTGTAGCAGACCGCATTTTATTATTGAAGGTTTCAAAGCTTTATTGTTTTAAAGGAGCTTTTGTTTATTAAAGTGAAAATAAACAATTTATGTGAATACTTTATTATACATAAACATTAATATTTAAACTTTAATGTCTAAAAATACACACAAAAATAAAACCTAAGAAATTATCGATGAATTATTATACCAAAAGTCTAAATATAAATTCGTAATCTAAAATTAATATCGCCTATAAAAATAATTCAATTACAAACAAAACTTGTCTGAAAAAAAAGAGATCTACTTCTTTTTCCCTTTCCCTTTGCCTTTTGGTGCTGGTTCTGGAATAGGTATAGGTTCCGGTTCCGGTTCTGGAGGCGGAGTAGGGGGTAGTTTCCTATCAGGCCATTTCCTTTTCATATAATCTACAAGAGAGCCCACGTCTATGGTTTTCGCTTTAGCAGATTTTGGCCCAGCCCATATGTTAGCCATTTCATCCAGTAAATCATTGTCTAAAGGAGCACCAGAAGCTTGGACAGCGCTAGCAAAATCCTTGGAGGGCATAATAATATTATTGTCTTTCACTAACTGCATAGCAACAAGTGCTATATCAACAGGACGTTTCTTAGGTTTCTTTGCTAAGAATTCAGCTCTGTTCAGAATTAATTCTCTTGGATCGGCCCCTTTCGGTTTAAAGCCTCCTACAATACCACCGTACGTTACCACGAGGTTCTTTTTCGACTTGATTTCTTTTATAGTTTTAAGGTACAATAAAAAGCTGCCATCTACAAAAACGTTGTCCATGAGAATTTTCTGTACTTTTACATTCAGAGCTTTTACTTTAAACAGTACATTTTTGGCGTCTTCAGGCGTCAGTGGATTGAATGATAAATCAAGAGTTACTAACTTTTTAGCTTTAGGCAAGCATGATATAATATTCGTAATCGCTTCGCCATTAAGCCTGTTATTACTGAGGTTAATATAACGCAAATTTGGAGCGCCCATAGCATTTCTCACAGCAGTACCGAGACGAGCTCCTGATAATGTATTCCAAGACAGATCCAAGTCTTGCAGCGCTTTATTCTCAGCGAGGCGACTAAGCAAATTGAACGTACCGACAGGGGTAAACAAATTGTTCCATGACAAATCAATATGTGTAAATTTGTTATACGTCTCCAACGCCTCAGCTAAAGCACCCGCTCCTTTTGCACCAATGGCATTATAGCTTAGGTAAATCTTCTGCACATCTATATTCTTTAATATTATCTGCGCTAAGTATTCCATACCCCGATCCGAAAGTTGATTCTTACTTAGATTCAAAATTCTTAAAGCGCGATTAGTGGGTAAGCCGGCGAACAATCTTTTGGCACCCACAGGGCCGATTCTGCAACCTGACAGATTAAGCTCTTGCAAACACGTGTTTCTGGAGAGCATCTCACCTAAATGAAAACAGGCGTCTACTGTCAGAAAATTGTCAGTCAAGTTTAAGACCTTGACGTATCTATTGAGAGATAGAGCCAAACTCATGGGTCGAACCCCAGTTGAATTAACACAATAGTACCTCAAATCAATAACCTCTTCAAGTAATCCTTTGACGAATGTTTTCACAGGACATACGTTCATTTCGTTACAAAGAGCTAGGTATAATTCTTGGCCGTCATCTGGATAAATTATTTTATCTGGAGGGCTGAATAGGGCTCTTTCGATTCCTGGATCTACTACAGGGGGATAATTGTAATACGGGTGCCTAAAGACAGCACTGTCTGACTGACCGATGTACTGATCACATATATCCCCCGTTCCTGGATCGTACAATCCATCTGCGAATAGGAGCTTCTTCTTATTAGTTTGTGGGAGGTCAAGAATATATGAGGACCATTCCTCCATTGGGGGGTCCTCTGAACTCTCTACCTCTACCACTTCCAAAACCACATCGGTTTGAATTTCTTCCGGCATCAAACTTTCATCAGACATGGTAGACTTTTTCTAAACAAATATAAATACTAAAATCGTAAAAATATCATAACAATGAATACGAAAGTTCCGTCAAAACCATATGACTAATATTTTTTTGACAATTATGTCATAAAAGATTACGACTAAAAATTCCATTAAAAAGGTTGTTATAGATTCTACAGATGCGTTTATTTCTATAACCTCGCTCTGTAATTATTGTTATTAAGAGGAGTTATTAAAATACGTATTTGATAGCTCTTTAATAATTTGAAAACATTCTCATAGCATTAATAAAAAAACAACAATCCCTAACATCCATAAGGCGGAGCGCACCCAAATAGAGGCATCATAAAAACTACGATCCCGACGAAATAAACTTGAGAAAAAAAAAGTTTCGATGAAATATTATAAAAAAGCAGAGTAAATTTAATATTAGCTCCTAGTTATCAAAACGTTTTGAAATAGACCATTAAAGTCAAAGTTTTAATGGCGGTTTAATTACAAACCCTGAACGAGTGCGCAGGCGCACGCAACTCGTTATGTTACTTTAATAATTATTGTGGTACTCGCGGGGGATGAGGTACTAAAGTAATTGCCCATATATATTTTACCAATAGGAGAGCCAATCGTTAAACATTCAATACCGAAGACGTAGAAACAGACTATTTCCGATGTAACGTTTAATGGGAACTAAAATTGCAAACAAATCTTGCAATGTAGGATCGTGTAAGTTATACTCTTGACAGTTTTAATGGAGTAATTTATCGACATTAACTCCATAAATTATTTATGCAAGAGCTCTCGGAATCCTCGGTATATTATGCATCTCTCATACACATTTTAGCGAAATTGATACCTGTCCACTTCATTCAGATATGAATAGCTTGCAAGTACGATTGCATACTCATAGACCATTTATGTACTCAATAACGTTTCAGTGATTGAAGAAATAGTAAAATGATTTGGTGTTAAGTTATATTGAAGCTTACGATGGAGCGCGCTTACCCAGAAAATACCGACTCACTCTCGGTTTGAATTCCTAATACTCGTATATTTCTAGGAACAAAGAAAAGGCAAGGGGTTCCATAGATTGTTCGTTTGAACTAAAAAGTAAAGGCATAATTTGTTACTGATAGTAGAAGGAAAAACCTAAGTTTGAGACTAGGTAATATAAATTGTCTAAAGCATTATTATGCGTCATTATGGAGGCCTATATCCAGTAGTGGACTGTAATAGGCTGATGATCATGTTGATGATGATGAAAATCCAATACAGATCGATCATAACAGAACCTCAACAAATCAATTAGCCATTCGGGAGCTCTGGCCTTGGCCCTGCCCTAACTTTCACTATGCGAAAGCTATTCTAGGTACCTCACGCCCTCCGGTCAGGTCGCGGAGGTCAGACTCGTCGGCTATCGGAGAAACAATCGCAAAGTCCTGGTAAAAATTGTACAACTTTATTTGTGTCCCTTCGCCAAACGTAGTTACCTTGGAATAGGGTTATTTCCAGGGTCACAATACTATCATTCTTAGTCCGTATTTTACATTATAAAAAGTATTGAACACGAATTTTTTTTCGATTAAACAAAAAGTAACAAAGATATATAAGAATTTCTTCGATCGTCTTTGACCCCTTGCAAAAAATACCACGAGGCGTGACGTCACATGCAACTTTATATTAAATGTCTTTGTAACTTTTGGTCTAATTTAAAAATTAAAAAATATATGTGTCTCTTATTTATTTTGAAATAATCTAAAAAAGCCAATCAGATTTTTTTACGACAAAAAGCGTATTTTATTTACATTATAACATAAAAAATTGTTCCAAATAGTGCTTTAAGCGGATAAGTAAGTGAATGTTGCTAATTAAAAAAAATAATAATAAAAAAAGAATATTATAAAAATCGGTCCATGACTTTTTGAGTTTATTCGTTAGATACAAAAAAGCAAAATATTTCCTCTTTATAATATTAGTGTAGATGTAGATAGTAAAGATTATTATTTAATATGTGATGATACAAATCGACAAGGACATTGGCACGTGGCCGAATCCGGAACAAAACGTACAAAATGTCCCGTTTGGTGTTTTCGTACCTCTCTAACGGCCTCATGACAATATCACTCATGTGCCAAAACACCCCTGTCGGTCTGTAGAAAAATGACACGTTTGATACATAAAGGTTCACCTTCCCTGTCCTATACGCAACTGAGGCAGTCAAAATACACAATTGCAACAAATATTCGCAAAGCAATTTTGTTTTGCACCATACGAATCGAAGAAGTTGCGAATCGCAAATTGAGTGCGGCCATCTTGTGTCGGGTTCGGCCGTGTGACGAATGTGAAATTGTGCTGTGCTGATCACGTGTGAACTGGGTCACATCACATCACATGTGCCGATGACTGATGAGCGCGAACCCTTTGGTATTGCCGTCTGCGGAATTGCCTATCGGCTTTTGCAATGTGTTTTCCATTTGACGACATCGGCAGAATATTGTGTAATTCGTTTGATAGCCTCGGTTTGAATCCCGGGTGTGGTAGTCACTGTCAGACAGGGTATGCTCTTTTCTGCTACAACCAACTACGAGTGCAAACCCCCGATGCGATCATCACCTGGACTGTCGATCCATCCTCCATCTCCATGCATCCATCAATCCATATAAATCGAAAACTACACCGGAATCGGCCAAAAATCGGCCAAAACAATTTCTAAGTCGTTCAGCGGTGACGGAAACCATAACAAGAAGAGCTTATTCTGGATGTGTTACCCTGATCCTAAAATCCCTAGTACTTTATCAATAGTTCCATCAATAGCGTAGGATTATCAATTCATTTGAGGTACTTTTAAGTAGCCACTACACAAAAATGCCACAATTCGCTGACTGAATAAGATTCAATGAAATTAAAAATGTTATTAATGAGTAAATGAATAACTGGAGGTCTGGTTTTTATTAGATAGGTTCATTCGAATATACTGCGACTGTCAACAACCCTATTAAGAAGTGCTTCACAGGGAAGCCAATGGAACAAGTACTACATAAGTATAGAGGCATGGTGGAGACGATAGCAGTCTAAAATATGACCAAACTAAATTCTAGGGTCATTCAACCGTCCATTCACGACACGAGCCATATCAGAGGCTGTCAGTTCGCCACGCACGTACGACATTCAATTGTCTAATTACGAAAAAGAAAGCGACTCCCCAACGGCTGCCAATCAACTTGCCGCCATAGGCTGATGATAATAAGGTGTTCTTTGAAGGGAACCGTGGACCGTGACGCCCGCAAGTAAAGCAAGAACTGATAGGAGATAACGATATCAAATATATGGGTATTTAGCGAAAGTGGTCGGTTGAAAGGGAAACTTTAGATGCGTTGTAGCTTTGGGACTGTGTGATTAATGTTCGTTTGGGGTTGGTTGGTCTGCTATCGGCTTTTGAAGGTCAAAATGTGGTCTAAGAACATAATTGTATAACGCCAGATTACTTATCTAAGACCAACTAAGCACATTGTAGCCACCAGACGCAATAATTTCCTAAATACCATTCAGTAAAAGAGGACATTGTACTCTTATAATACCGGAAGTTATTTTCTGAATGATATACATATAATCTACATTTTTAGCAAAATTCATGACGTCTTTGTAAAGCCCCAAGTGTATGAAGTAATCATGTTTTGACAGCTACTTAAAAGTATATCAATTGTACACATCCTTATTATAAAAGAAGAACATAATTGATTATTTATTAATAAACATAACATTGATGGAATTAATTTGATCTTTAATACGGTGACCGGCAAAATGAGTTCTTTTGACACATTTAGATACCTTGATGGCTAACCATATGTACAGAGACAACCTCATTTTAACATGGCGTAACAATTTTTTTTCCGAAATTGCAATAAGACCGTTATCGTACCCACGGCCATCAATGTACACGTATTCTATAAGGTAAAGGACATACAGAGAAATCAATCTTTGCAAACACAACGACACTTTCTATGTCGCGTCGCATTGCTACTACTCTCTACTAATAGAGTACATCAACATATGGAATACTTAGCAAGTAATTTGTACTTTGTCATTAGCGATGGCATAGCTTTCAGTTCACTTACGTAGCACGTATATGAGTATAGCTTTCATCAACATCATCAGCCTATCACAGTCCACTGCTGAACATTGGCCTCTCTAGTTGTTCGCCACCATCTAGAGGTCATACCCATAATCGCCACAATGGGCAGGAGGGTTGGCGATCGTTAGGCTCTCGCTCCGATGACGCTGCTGCCCGCCATCGGCCCGTAATATTTAGCTACGCCTTCAATCGTGATGGTTATAGCGCCACCAGCCGGTTGCCAGCGTCGTTTATTATTCGGCAGGATGCACCACGGGCAGGTGAGGTTGGCTTGGAGCGAAAAGATGATGGGTCGCTCCCTTACATCCCATAGTCCAGTACCAACTAAGAATTTCTGGCGTAACGAACCCTCATCAACGTTTCACTTGTACCTTTAGAATATGTTCAACATCCTCGAAGTCATAACAAACATGCCTATCATATTGTCTCAATGGTTAAGATGCAGTTTCAGATACCATCAGATGTATTAGCAGGAAGTCACATGCGACAGCTTTAGAAATGAGATCCGCATTGTGGAGGGTTAACAAGGCAATATCTCTCATATTGTAGTAGCAAATTTCAATTAATCGCTTCAAGTGTTTCTAAGATTACCCCGCTTCTTGTTCTTAAGGCTGCGGTTACACGGAGCGGTGCGGAGCGGGAACAAGCAAGAATCCATAATCCAAGACATGTGGATTTCAAGCCATGTCATTGGTGAATAAATAAATAAATAAGCCAAGACACGCCACGCTGAGCGATCGCCAACCCGCCTGCCCAGCGTGGCTTCTCGCTCCGATAAAGCTGCTGCCCGACATCGGTCTGTAGTATTTAGCTACGCCTATAATTGTGATGGTTGTACCGCCACCAGTCGGTTGTCAGAGCAAAACAGAGGATCGAACCCACGACCCTTGGTTTAGATTCTTATAATCGTCCGGAAGCACCTCCTCCACCCTACAGAATACCGCAGTCAAATGACCTCCGGGTCGTGTTTCTGCCGGTGAGTAGGGTTTCCGGAGCTCGTCGGGGATTGGGCCGTCATGGCGGTGGCAACTGACAGGTAACTGAATAGTTACTTGCCCGTTGTCACAGCGACTTGGGCTTCTCTTCGCTTTCCATCAGGCGTAGGGTAGCCATTATGTCGAGCTACTATAAAAAAAAAAAATAAGCCAGTCACGATTCTCCTGAATACAGCGTCCGTAAACACCTTTCCTATAACACCCTAAGCCGAGGCTCGAGCTCCTCTAGAGGACGCTACTAGCTGTGTTTCTTAACTTTCATAGGGGTTTCTTAAAGGGCCTTTCGCTCCCTAATGATAAAGACACCGCCCCGCGCCCGCATACATCGTGAACGAGGCCTAAGTGTTGATTTCTCTACATCCGAAGAAGATAATTACATACCCTGTCTCGACTATCAGCGGTGGTTACTTAAGTGCTTTTATTAGAGAAATAACGAGGTTTTTGTACCGAGATTATAATGTCCGGACTCGATTTGAACTCAGGAGTGAAGCTGAACATAATTTGTGTTCGATTTAGTCGTATCCGGCCTTTGCAATAATCAATACATAGTGTACGAGTACATACAATGTTGCTGTTTGAATTGCACTATGAATATGCCTTCGATGGGTACTTTTTGGTTGTTATGAATCAAGTATTGTGCATATTCCGGATAAACTTTTACTCGTAATGATTTTTATAGAGTGCGTTTGAGTGGTATTTTTTAACTGAGAGGTCGTTATTTCAAACGCGATTTCAGTCAAGTATTTAAATATGTATTTTCCTTAAACCTAAACCATACAATCATATATGCGAATTTCACAGCAATACTAGTACTTGATTATACTATACAGTGGATTCTTGATATGTCAAGTACGTAAGGAATATTGTATTCTGCGAACGCATTGCCCTCTATATTCTTTAACTCTCCTGGTGCAATACGTGGGAAGTGCCGACATAACGCCTCAAAAATAAGGTACACTGTAAAAATACCTCTTTAAATAAGCACTACTTGAACTATAGAGGAATTTGATTCTGCTCCAGCTAGAATTGTATTATCACCGCCATTATACATCATTATATCGGTAAGTAATACTGATAGATGTGGTAATAGATCATAAAGTATGTAGAGTATTGGGCGCGATGGTTGCATTACGAAAGGTAAACGAGTATGTTGGTTCGCACTTTCCAGTGTGTAGGTTGAAATGCAGCGGACGTCGCGATATGTCGGCGTCCATTCAATAGACATGCTTAGAATCCTGACCTATCTCACGAACATCAATGTACTGTTAACAATCGTTATTTAAGAAGTTAATTTCTTTAAAATAAATATTATAAATCTATATCTGAATTCTGCCGGTTTAGAAACAGTCAACGTGAGTGGCGGTTTCTGAACGGGCCCCGGCGAGCGGGCACCTTGAACGTTGGGTTTGTCTCGGCGCCGGCGCGGCGATATAAAAATAGGGCGATCAAGAATAAATAGACAAATATCGGTTTATGTTGGAAGTGCTGTATAATCTGATCGATTATCTAAATAAAGGTTGTTGTAAGTAATTTGGTGTTTTACTTCTGAATGTTAAAAGTTCAGAAGTGGAGTACCGCGACTAACGCTTTGCCTAAGCGAGGTCTTGACTGGCAACGGGTGAGTTTATGTATTATTATTATTAGTCTGATAAGATCTTAGTTTCATTATGATGTGATCAAGCAAACTACACGTAAGTAACTACGTATTTGTGGGTCAGTATGTGAGGTACAATTTGTACAGTGAGTGACACATTTAATAGCATTATCTCGCTAGTAAAAATGAAATATTAAATATGGAAGTAAAATGTTGTTATTAGTCGAGGTGAAAATAAGGGACACTATACAGATTTTGACAAAGTTTAATGTGTATATTTAAATCAACCAAAGTATTCCAACTAAGCTTACTATTGCCTACTACTTATTTATTTACTGTATGAAATTACTTGATAATTATCCTACTAATTAACAAACTGTTCATAGTGACAGAGTGTCCAATATGTGTTGAGTTATAGACAAATGTTAATTAATTATTCTTTAACATGGACTTCAGCATAATTGACCATTATTATCACATTGTTTATTAACACTGGGTAGGTAAACGGCGTGCATCCTTGGTGCACAGAGTGCATGCTAGCAGTAAAAGTTTTACACAATCTTGCCCATTTGTTTGGTAAAGTTCCTCTACCTGAAGGCTGTCTGGATGATATCACTGGATTAGACCGCCATAGTTGTGCCTACCATAATAAATTGGTAATGTATGTACTTTCTGGAGACATTGTGCATTTCACAAGAATTGAATCTGCTCACACAGTTTTCACATATTTCAGCAAACAGTTCATTCCATTACCTATCCCATTCCTCTAATGTGACGTATTTTATTTATGTGGTGCTTAAAAAATAAAAAAAAATAAAAAAAAACAATGGGGTTTAATTCGAATAATCGTGAGTCTAGACATAGGACGAAATCTACTCGTACTCCATCGGGAGAACCACCGCTATCGCCAGAATCGCGACGACGTCGTTCTAGACGTTCCGTAGCACGTAGTCGGTCACAAATACGGACAGATCGATCTCGGACTCCACCGCGTACACCCTCACGATCTAGGGACGCGATCACGAGAAATTCGACGACTAGAACTTTGTCCACACCTAGGCGAGCAAGACGTAAAACCGTTTCTAGAAGGGGCAGTTACCGTGAACGATCTTGCACGCCGCGACATTTTCGTAGAAACAGCAAACATAGGCCTTCGAGATCCAGTCATCGCCGTGGAGGTCATAAGCGGCGACAACAATCTAGCTCGAGTTCATACAACTCAGAATTTTCAGTGTGTAGCCGATCCAGTGACATCGAGTCACCTGCCCAAAAGGCGCGACGTAGCCGATCTCGCGTACGTAATAATCATCAGGCGTCAACAGATACTGGTCATTTGGATTCTTCCAAAATCAGTAGTACGAGTAAGCAAGAAGGAACTCGTCCTTGTAGCGAAAGTTCCTTACTGAGCCTAGGGAAAGAACGACAAATTGTTCCAAAACGTCTTGAATATTGTAGATATAGGTAGGGGTAGTTAAAGTACTATAAGTAGTATATAAAACAATAACTGTCAATGGAAAATCCATGACTCTTAAAATCAAATCAAATCAATTCAAATCATTTATTTGTTAAACATAGGTAGAGCATACATAAGATGGAACATTTTATAAGTATCACTATGTTTGGCCCTAGATAGGCATACAAATATTAATTATTAACAGATCTTACTGATAACATTATGACAATTTAAAATTGGAGATCAATTATTCATGTATTATAATAATATAAATATGTATTGCAGTTAAATTTAAATAAGAATATTTTTATGCCAAGCTAAGATGTCAGAATTATTTAAATGTCAATTCATAAAAGTGAAAAATAAATTTATTATTCCATTTTAAAATTAATGTTTTTTTAATCTGTCTCCAATTTGGTGAAAACGCTGTACGCCATGTTGGCTAAAGTTTTGACGTACCTAATCTGTCTTGTAAACAAATAATCTCAGTACTGTGTCTACTACATTTACTACAATAATTCGAAAATTCTTAGTTATTATTAACACGTTTCTCAATATTCCGGCGCTATAATATAATTTCATCATGGAAGATGGTTTTATGAAAGCAGAAAGCACTAATCTTCCACGAAGACATAACCTATGAAATATTAGTTTTGCAATATTGTGAATATAATTTTGCAAGTTTTGAAGGTCTATTAAATTGCATACTTACATCAAAATGATCTTCACAAAAACTCTTTGTGGACAATAACTTCGGATCTCTTCATGCTATCTTTAGCCACGTATTTCTCATTTTTAAATCTGTTGGCACTTGTATCCATAACTTTTCCGGCGTTTTAACACTTGTATTCTTACATTCAGACACAAGACACCAATGATAATGGACTATAGTTCATTTTGTATTTGCGAAAATAGCTTTAATCTCTCAGTGAAGCGTGATGTTTACTATAAGTGTGACGTAAAAGGCTGAGGGCCAAAATTTATAAAGTAGGTGACCTCGTGATGGCCCAGAAGAGCACTAAGACTCCGGGCGAGAGTCACAAGTTATTCAATGGCCCATTTAGAGTAACTGCTGTATTAGGCCATGACCGATATGAAATAAGTAACATTGAGGGTTATTAAAAAAAAAACCATGGATGCGGTTCGGAGAGAGCGATTCAGAGAGCAACTATGGTGATAGCGAGTGACAAGATTACTTACTGTTCATTGATAGATCGATAAGTAGGGTGGTCGTCGTCCTATTGTATAATTTATATGACTTGACTGGCTCCATAGCTCAATTGGTAGTGACCCCTGCCTTCTGAACCAAGGGTCGTGGGTTCGATTCTCACCCGGGACAAACATTCGTGTGATGAACACTTGTGTTTGTTCCGTGTCTGGGTGTTTATATTTGTATTTAAGTATTTATTTGTGGTACCGATACCCGTTCGTTGTTCTGATACCCATAACACAAGTGCTTAAGCTACTTACTTTGGGATCAGAGCAATGTATGTGATGTTGTCTGATATTTATATATTTATATGTATATATATGTATACTAGTAGGTATTGTATTATTGGGGCAGCTAAAGCATTTATCGGTATATTATAAACATATATATTGGGGATTATAAAATGTTTATTAGTGTATATCAATATATTATGTCATCATCATCATCATCAGCCTATTGCAGTCCACTGCTGGACATAGGCCTCTCCAGTTGCTCGCCACTCAGGGCAAACGTCTGGAGGATATACCCGTACCCGTACCCGATTATGTACCAACATATAATTATGATCATTTCGTTTAGGTAGATATGCTAAAAAGTATGTTTCCATATTGATATTAAGTGTACAACATATTCATCGTTTCTGACTTACTACTATTCCTCTTTGATCACACCTTCCTATCCCTTTTTGAACTGCAACAATGGGAGCTGTTGAAGAGAGCAATGAGGCAAAGACGCAGTGTCGTGTGCAGGCGCAGGGTGAACGGTCGCCATGGAGAATGAAGACGTCTGGTTCCTTGCGTGGACTTGCACGACCGTGTCCGTAGCTCCTTGCGTGGGTTGACGGTGACGATGGGATTGCTGAAACCGGGGCTCCTTGCGTGGGCTGACGGGAAGGCATAGATTGCTGAAACCGGGGCTCCTTGCGCGGGCTGCCGGGAAGGCATAGATTGCTGAAACCGGGGCTCCTTGCGTGGGCTGCCGGGAAGGCATAGATTGCTGAAACCGGGGCTCCTTGCGTGGGCTGCCGGGAAGGCATAGATTGCTGAAACCGGGGCTCCTTGCGCGGGCTGCCGGGAAGGCATAGATTGCTGAAACCGGGGCTCCTTGCGTGGGCTGCCGGGAAGGCATAGATTGCTGAAACCGGGGCTCCTTGTGTGGGCTGCCGGGAAGGCATAGATTGCTGAAACCGGGGCTCCTTGTGTGGGCTGCCGGGAAGGCACAGAGGGCTGAAACCGGGGCTCCTTGCGTGGGCTGCCGGGAAGGCATTTCAGGTGAATTTCGAAGATGACAAAGGCTGTTGGTGTGTGTGAGCAGCGTAGCGGCCGGGTGATTGTCGTGCACCTCCGGCCCGTTGCCAGCTCCGGGCTTGATCGGCACTTTTCCGCGGCTCCTGGGGTGAGCCGCCGCGGTGTCTGGCAGCACGGTCTGTTGCGGGCTCCGGGCTTGGCCGGCACTGATCCGCGGCTCCCGGGCTGAGCCGCGGCGGTGTCTGGCAGCTCGGTCTGTTGCGGGCTCCGGGCTTGGCCGGCACTGATCCGCGGCTCCCGGGCTGAGCCGCGGCGGTGTCTGGCAGCTCGGTCTGTTGCGGGCTCCGGGCTTGGCCGGCACTGATCCGCGGCTCCCGGGCTGAGCCGCGGCGGTGTCTGGCAGCTCGGGCTGTGGCGGGCTCCAGACATGGCCAGCGCTGTCCCGCGACCCCGGGTCGGGCCGCGGCGGTGTGGGCAGCTTGAGGCTAAAGTGATAAGTGTGCGGGCAAAATGATGACGGGCTGTGATGTGCGCATAATGGCTGTGTTCATAGTATATGTGATACATAAAGTGCATAATGAAGATGGTGTAGTTGTGCAATCGTTGTGGTGTTCAATATAAATAGTCAAGACTAGTTTAAATTTTAGATTGTTATATTAGATTCAGTATCTCTTTTTAAATAAGAATGAGGTCATTCTTTAAGGTAGGATGGCCGATACATATCTGTCTATTGTATATGCTACAATGGTAGACTGGTAGAGAATGCCTATGCGTCAGTTGGGTCAGTCTTTTGTACACTGATATTATTTGTGCAATAAGGATTCCTAAGTAAATAATAATTTCTTAATTAAAATTCAATTATATAAGGAACATTGTCATTTATGTAAATGTAAACTAGGATCCATTCTCTTATTTTCAATTACTCGTTATAGAGGTATACATTAGTGAATGTTAAGAATAATTATAATAATTAAGACTTTAGAGCATAATAATGGATATAATTACTTCTGTACAGTGTACCTGAACTTAAGTACTTATTTATAATTTTGTCAATTAGTGAATTTTATACTACCTGTAAGTGTCGATGCAAGGGGATGTATTTGTGCCTGGGACAGACACAATGATCAGGATGGCCGACTGTTAACAATCGTTATTTAAGAAGTTAATTTCTTTAAAATAAATATTATAAATCTATATCTGAATTCTGCCGGTTTAGAAACAGTCAACGTGAGTGGCGGTTTCTGAACGGGCCCCGGCGAGCGGGCACCTTGAACGTTGGGTTTGTCTCGGCGCCGGCGCGGCGATATAAAAATAGGGCGATCAAGAATAAATAGACAAATATCGGTTTATGTTGGAAGTGCTGTATAATCTGATCGATTATCTAAATAAAGGTTGTTGTAAGTAATTTGGTGTTTTACTTCTGAATGTTAAAAGTACAGAAGGTATAAAGGTGTATATATTTACTGTTATTGCCTATTTCATTTATTCAATACATACCTACTTTTTATAGAAAAAATACTTCTAACTAGACAAAATATACAATTGTTGTACAATACAAGTGGTCTTATCACTAAAAGCTTTCTTCTCCAGGCAACCTTTGGATAAGGAAAAGCGAGATAGAAATGGTGAGGTGGTGTTAGCTCATACTTATTATAAAACTTATCGACAGATTACAATAAATTTTTTAACCTAAAATACGAGTAGATTAGAGTGGAAACAAATGCATAATTAGTGAGCACATCACAGCATTTTTATTTTAAATTCCCTTGTAATGGTGGTAGATTACAAAGTTTTTAAAAATAATTTAAAAAATGTTATTAACCAATACCCTCCGCCCTGATTCAAGCAAATTTCAAAACTTTGTCCATTTATCAGTCCGGGGGACGAAAATTCGGATTCTATGATAGGTTTAGAATACAGGAGTTCAGCTTCAGATTAGTAAAACTTGACCGGGACACATCTGAGTGCATTGGAAAGCACGATAAGCTAATATTCGTTTAGGGTACATCAACTAAACTGAACTTACACCTATTACCCATTCAATTCCTAATCTACTAAAGCGTCTAGAAACTTCGTTAAAACAATAAGTACGTGGGCTTCTCCGGGGGCGGTTAGCGCACTTAGCTACGCTATGTACCATCTGTATGCCCTTGTTCTGTGCCTATCTTCACAAATTACCATAACTCCATTCATTCATACCAAAACATTAATCATAGCGTAGGCTTCGATTAGGATGCGAAGTTGCCACAGAATAACGACGTACAGTGAATTCATTATGTAAAACAATGCCTATGATTATAATGCACTGATTTCACCGGTTAGGTATTCAGTTCTGATAATCACTTTGTACTTTGCATCGGCTTATGGTTAACTTGCCCGTTATTGTAGCGCCCTTGAGAAATTTGTAGCTTTGCTTTTTAAATCAATAAATAACCCAAGACATGCCACGCTGGGCCACACAGCGCCACCTAGCCCCAAACTAAGCCGAAGCTTGTACTATGGGTACTAGACAACTGATAAACTTACTTAAATAATTTTTTTTTTTGTAAATAAATACATATTATACATAGAAAACACCCAGACCAATACGAACAGACATGTTCATGATCATGAACACAAATTTTTGTACTGTGCGGGAATCGAACCCACGACCCATGGCTCAGCTTGGCTTTTTGATGATCTTGTATCCATTCGGAAAAGTCGCATTGCGTCACTACCACTGAACTGAACTCGTCGCTATAAAAACGCAGCAATCTCGTCCAGAGTGCAACCGAAACGTGCGTGTGCGCAAAAACACGACCGCGTAGATGTCAAGCGATCGGTGACCGGCGGACGAGGCCGGGCAAAACACAAAATAATGTTAATTGCTCACTCGTAGCCGGCGCGTGCGCAACGTTTGATAGCAAAAAATACGGGCTACAACCGTATAAGGTACACACAAAAAGCAGTGAGCCACAGCTGGAATCCATGAATAAAAATACCGGACCAAAAACAAAATGCTACCAATTAAGGGACGTTCGGAAATCGCTAAACTCTGATTCGAAGGAGTAATTAAATACTAGACAGGCTCGGTGGCTCATTTGGTAGTGACCTCTGCCCTCTGAGCCAAGGGTCGTGGGTTCGATTCCCGCACAGTACAAACATTTGTGTTCATGAACATGTGTGTTTGTATTGGTCTGGGTGTTTTCTATGTATAATATGTATTTATTTACAAAAAAAAAAAAAAAAATGTATCTAAGTAAGTTTATCAGTTGTCTAGTACCCATAGTACAAGCTTCGGCTTAGTTTGGGGCTAGGTGGCGCTGTGTGGCCCAGCGTGGCATGTCTTGAAAAAAAAAGAAAAAAAAATTAAATACTCACGACTATTAGCTTTGGGTGGGATGTAAGCTGCCGCGTTAGTTCTGGATTTCCAGGTCCTACGACATTGCATCGCCTCCTATGGGCGCTTGACGAAGGATCCGGTGTTTTTAGTGGGTATTTCCAGCCTCATTTCCATCTTTCCGAGGAGGGATGAGAGAGGCCCGGGACCGATCGAAGTGGCGAGCATTGGGAGAGGCCTATGTCCAGCAGTGGGCTGATGATGATGATGATGATGATGAGGAGGGATGAGTCCCGCATACGCCGCCGCTCCCCAGTGCGACGTGCATGCCTAAACGCATTTTCACCGGATTAAAAAAAATGGGAGGGATGTAAGGGAGCCACCTATCAGCTTTTCGCTCCAAGCTTCTCACCTGCATGTGGTGCATCCTGTCGAATAACAAACTAGGTTTTGGCAACCGACTGGTGGCGACATAACCATCACAGCGAATGTTGGTCCTGCGTGGGAATCCAACCAAGGACCCATGGTTCAGGGGGCCTGGGCAATACCAAATGAGCCATCGTGCTGGTCCAAATCATAAATAATATAAGTAAGTTTACCAGTTGTCTAGTACCCATAGTACAAGCTTCGGCTTATTTTGAAACTAGATGGCACTGTATGGCCCAGCGTGGCATGTCTTGGGTTATTTATTTTATTTATTGACCGCTAGTTGCGTTTGCCCAGTGCTTTTGTTCAGTTTACTTTTTAACTAAATGTTGCGCGAATTTAATTTAAATGTTGTCACAGATATTTAAATTCGTTCAGACATTACCAAAAGACATTTAGGACGGTTTCCTCATCTGGCAGCAACGCATTTGAGTAAGTTTGTACGAAAGTAGATTGGGATGTAAGGGAGGCATCATCTTTTCGCTCCAAGCCAACCTCACCTGCATCCTCCAGATGTTGGCCCTAAGTGGCGAACAACTGGAGAGGCCTATGTCCAGCAGTGGACTGCAATAGGCTGATGATGATGTACGAAAGTACCATCGACCCCGGTCAGTAACGGGGCAGTTGGGAATATTGAATTCTTTCATCGACCTCGTCATTACCAGAATGATAATAATAATACATAATGTAAATCTTATCATTCTGGATTAAGCATTGTGTCGGAAATACAAATCAACGCCTCGTTTCTTTCCTTGGGTGTCGGTAAGAATAGGTTAAAGGACTCATGAGATTTCAGCTTTTCAGCCGATGGTATGTTTACCCGCCTGCCTGGCGACCACAAAACTCGGCTGAACTCGTTTGTTAATTCTGTCGGGTCGGTGGTGTAGAGTCAAAGCTATCTTACAGGCCAGCATGCGGCGATGGCAACTGACATAATACAATAGTAGTTAACATTAGTTACTGAAAAAAAACAATAATGAAGTCAATGAAACTATTTTTCCCAACTGCCCCATTAACGGGGCGGAACCGGGGCCGGTGGTACCTCCCAGCGCTTTCGACGCTTTCATTATCAGACCAAATACAGTTTATCTGGGCACAGTAAATTTTAAAGTGAAAACAATGGTGCACCACGCCTTTCCATTTCTCTAAATCAAATAGTACCCAAACCGGCCGTCGGTTATGAGGGCGCTGTCGCCGCGCAGGCGCGCCCGTGATTTAAGTCGCGCCCACACCTGCGCGCGCGCAGCGGAGCGGAAGCGGTGGATATAAAGCTTCACTTTTATCGTAAACACGAGCGTTAGACAGACAGTATGATGTGAATTGAGTGTTTGAATGAGTTAAGGCGAAAGACCTTTGTTGCGCTCGTGGCGTCATGGTAGCCTTAGCTCGCAGGGCACAGAGCTTTTAGTAGGTATTCCTTGCCCCCCTTCTTTTTTAGGGCGGCATGAGTCCCGCATGCCCCGTAGTTCCCCCGAACATGACAGGCAGCAGCGTCACCGGAGCGAGGAGCTACGCCCTGCAATCGCTGTGACAACGGGCAAGTAACTCGTCACTTAACTGTCAGTTGTCACCGAAATGCCGGCGCAATCCTGACACCCCCCCCCCCCCCCCCCCCCTCCCTACGAACTCCAGAAATCTGGGAATCCCGGGACGGGCGGCTCAATTCGAGCGAAGATTCTCTATTAAATGGTGCCTAAAATGAATACTACACTTGTCACTGCTACCACAAGCTGATTCTCCTTTGGACCGCTTGCTCGCTCCGCTCCGCTCCCGCGCGCACGGCGCCCGCGCACGCGTCCTCTGATTTACGGCGGCGCGGGCGCATTCGCAATTTATTGCGATTAGAGCCGTTCTGGTAGCCGGCCGATTTGCGAGCTAAACATCTGCGAGGACTCCGTTTGTGATGTACAATTTGTTGTTTATACGGAACAGGGGTTTAAGGCTACGTGTATACCTACTTTGTGTCGAGTAAGTGACAAGAAAGGCCGAAAAACCTTCAATCTATCCTACCCTAAACTAGGACAATAAGGATTTACGGCCGTATTCACAAACGTTTCTATGCGCCGTTGTATGTTTTCGGTACCTTTTGGTTCCTACCGACTAACTTAACTAACAATAACGTACGAAATTTCTCTACTATCGAAAAATGGAACTCTGCCAGCACTATGTGCACCTTACTATAATATGGGATCCAACTAAACGAAGCGTGAAGAAGCATCTTGCGAGCCAGCATGACTGTGGTGACTGACTAGAAACTGAGGTTTCCCGCCCGTTTCCATCAGGAAAATGGAAGCCAACTATATTGAGCCAAAATAATTATCAGCATTTTTTGACAAAAGAAAATGTTTTTTAATATGGCGACAATGGGACCAAATAGGATGTTTCGAACAAAAAACATACATGTCTTGTTGTATGTTTGTTACCATGTGGTTAAAAAGAAAAGAGAGAAAAGAAAAAAATGAAAATCCTCCTTTTTTTTAAAGTCGGTTTATAAAAAAGCAATCATATGACCGGTCACTCCACACTCACTTACGCGGACTCCGGTGCCCTATCGAATCAATTACACTTATATCAAGTACTTCACAAAAATCTATCGTACTAAAAGGCCAGCGTGGGAAAGCCAGCGTTAGGCCAGTGGCCCAGACAAGCCAGGCATTATTAGCCGCGATTATTGTCCGGCCAGTGGGCTCAATAATTGCAGGCTAGATAAGAGATTAACGCGTTGTAATTGATTCAGACTGGGTGCGGCTGCGAGGTCGGTTTACACAGAACGGTTAAGTTTATTTTTGTAGAGCATTTTCATGTTCGCTGGTTGCGTTTTGTCGCAAACTGTCCAAGTAGCAAAATGTTAAATTTTTTAGCGTAAAAAGACCACGTCATGTCTGAGACCAATTTTTTTTAAGAACCTTATTAACCTATATTAAGTGAGTTTACGCAACCTGTGGACGTTTCTAGTACTCTCCTAGTACTTAATTACTCGGTCACTGTTACGATAAAAACCTCACTCCACTTGATGGTAAGCGGTCTTGAGGTCCAAATATTAGGTCGACAGGCATAATAGGACAAAACCCACAGTGCCTGTCGCCCTCACCCTGAAGGCCCACTGAAATGCCGTTTCACGCCCCGCCTAAATAACCCAGGATTGTAAGAGGAAGGATACACATGAACTGCAAGGGCATTCCATGACTAAATGGCACGGGGCAGGAACGAGGATTCTGCGAAGAAGAGAGATGGAACTACCATACCCAACGGTTGTCTGGAAGATATCGCAATTCTATACTTTCTCCAGTTTTAAGTCAATCTTTTCGCGTGCAAGAATATCTATCTAATAATTTATTCTATGTAACCTCCGTTGTAAAGCAAATAAATATCATTGAATCCATCTGATTGACGACCGACACAGTCTCTTGTAAAGCGTCCTTTATAAATCGCACCTAATTGTTTGAGTTGCATTTTGCTTTGTGTAATTCGATAGCCTTACACCGTCGATTAGGTATTTGGTTAGTAGTCCAACGTCCAATGCCAATCTAATCGCCATATCTGTTCCGATAAAGATCCGAGAATTTCCACCGTCATTAAATTAATGCGAAAGTGTGAAATGCAGGATCTTGATAAAGTAAGAAGCTTGCTTTTTAATTACAAAATTATGTGTATAATGGCCATCGGGTCATCTCGTAAGTCGCTACCGACCTTGGATCTAAGGATAAGAAGAGAAAGTGGAAGTGTTTTCAAGAATAAATAATAAATGACCACCTAATTTGTCCATGTATGTATATTATACCTCTTTTTTAAGGCAACTGAATGGTGTGCAATAAAAAAAATCTATTAGACGACTTCCCATATCAAGATATGTAGCTATAAGCACTTGTGAATAAAAATATGAAGGTACAGCGTCCTCAGCAGTTGTAAGGGAGCGACCCATCATCTTTTCGCTCCCAGCCAACCTCACCTGCCCGTGATACATCCTGCCGAATAACAAACGAGGCGCTGGCAACCGACTGGTGGCGGTATAACCATCACAATTAAAGGCTAAATAGCTAAATAGCACAGACCGATGACGGGACCGTCACCGGAGCGAGAAGCTACGCTCTGCGATCGCCCAGAGTGGCGATTATGGGTATATCCTTCAGATGTTGGCCCTAAGTGGCGAACAACTAGAGAGGTCTATGTCCAGCAGTGGACTGCAATAGGCTGATGATGACAGCGCTCCCGTGCATCATAAAGTAAAAGCCGTCTGCGTCTAATATCCGGTCGTGTTGAATCTGTAGTAGTCTGTAGAAACTAGTCCATCCGTGTTCACGGTTACACTTCTGCACTTTAGTATTTCCGGGGTACTCGGCTATTGTTCTTAGAGATTAACTGCAAAGGCCGAAATTTAGACCAGGAATATCACAAGTCACATTGCCGTTTTCCGGCAAACTGAAGTTAAAGTTCCATTGTGTTTCTCTGTATCACAGACGCACAGCACGTCAAATCTGCATGACTTAAAGGTAGACTGAAAGAGTTCACCTTTGAAGTTCACCTTTTTTTATGCGAGAGGCGGCAGACGAGCAAGTGTGATGCCTGATGGTAAGCAGTCGACACCGCCCATGGACACCCGCAACTCTAACCGAGTTTAGGGTCGCTGCCGGCCTTTAAATATGAATACGCTCGTTTCTGGAAGGTTCCCAAGTCGTAGCTGTTCGGAAAGACTGTCGCAGGAAATTGGTTCCACAAAACCAAGGCGCGAGGCAAGATGTTCCTCATAAAACGTACAGTCCTTTTACCTACCTTTTCAGCAATAAAGTTTAAATAAATAAACGTTTCACAGGAATGCAATGGTGCATTGACGAGTGGCTTTCTCCTCTCTAAAGGGAGCATCTGTATAAATGCCTATGCAATGAGAGCTGTCGTGATGCCCAAACGGGTACGCCTTGATGTGCACTCGATTCGGATTTATCGATGCGCAGGATCATGCCTTTAACCGCTGAACCGACAACCGTTGGGGTAAAGGAATTCTTTAGTTGATACCACTTTGCGGCAAACGTAGTGCAGAACTACCTCAGACTAGATGGAGTGACGATTCAAGACATGATGCAAGATGGCTACCAGGCTGTGGAGGCGGGAAGCCCGAGATGGATCAAAGTAGCGAACAGCTGGAGAGGCTTGCATCTATCAATGGACTGCGATGTATAATCTAGGATTGTCGAATTTCCTTCGACAATAAATTAATGAGTGAAATGGTTTTGTTTTTACAGTAGCTCGACATAATGCCTTCCCTACGCTTGATGGAAAGCTAAAGAAAAGCCCAAGTCGCTGTGACAACGGGCAAGTAACTAGTCAGCTGCCACTGCCATGCCGGCCCAACCCTAACCCCCCACGAGCTCCGGAAACCGTACTCACCAGCAGAAACACGAGCCGCAGGTCCTTGCCTGGACGGGCGTCACAATTCGAGCGAAAATTCGCTATGCCCTACCTCTCTTGAAATAATAATAAGATTACAATTATGCTTTTGGAGAGCAAAGATCCTGAGATAACGGATCTTTTGTGGAATCCAAACAATGCGCAAATGGGATTATAGGTTAACGATGACATTTTTAAACGTTGTTAAATTAATGCGAAAGTATAGCGTCTGGATCTTGATAACATAGAAGCCTGGTTTTTAATTACCCAATACTGGTTTCTACAGATTCGATGCAATAACCTTGGATCTGAAGATATAAGGTGAAAGTGGAACTTTAAGAATGAAAGTCTAGCAAAACATGTTTGATCACTGAAGAATTACGAGAAAAATGCGTACCCTATTATTTTTACATTCAAGTTCGTTTTTGCACATAAATAAAGAATTTAATAGGTTTCTGAAGAGTTGGCAACGCGTGGTACCTACCCCTGGTATAGCAAACGTTTATAAGGGCAACCGCTTACCATTAAGCGGCCCCTATGCTTGTTTGACAACTTTCTTATATAAAATACTAATCCACTATTGAAAATCACCAATTATACCTACCGATACTCAATGTAATATACTTGAGAGCACAATTAAGAGAGCTTGCTGCGAAAAAACAAAATGTTTAGATTAATAATTATTATTAAAATCAAACACAATTAAAAACAGACTAATAATAAAAATAAATGAACAAGTATTTAGTAGAACAATTACATTGTTGAAGTAATCAGGCACAGAATTTACGTGTTTTCATGCTTACTATTGAAACTGCAGATATGACAAAACCTAATGTACCAATACCTATCTACAATATAGCACGAGTAAATTATACAATGCATACCAGTATAAAAAGCCCTTTCTGTTACAGATTGCAAATTATGATTGCTTTAAATTACAAACGTGTCATTTCGTAAACATCGGTAACCTTTCAACATTTTAATTTATCTAGAGATAATGAGAAACATGATAAATTATTATCTTAAGATAAAGACTGTAATTACTAACTCTGTAATTAGTCTATGTGTAATTAAACATACACTAAATCTAATTAGGCGAGTTAAAATCAGGTGGGCAGCATAAAATTATCAATATGTTTACTGTTGTATTATTTCTTTTGTTTCTGCGACCTTATTATACGGTTGATATAATTGGAAATGAGTGAATGGATCGGAAATCAAAGAGAATTATGATTACTAGTACCAATTATTTATTTTGGGATTTGATTACTAAGGTGCAAATTATAATAGCCAAATTCGCTACAACGGGAACTGTTCTACCACAATGCCATATGATGTTTCGTAAAACAGAAGCGTTTGGATTGCCATTATGGAACAAATTACCATTTTACAGCTCTTAGGTCAGAGTAAAAGATGTGCTGATGAGTTCAAAGTTACAATTGATAACCACAGCATGTAAAGAAGAGTGATTCTTCTATTTCTAGCGGTGTCGACTCTCAAACCTTATCCGTTCTCCTGCACAGAAGTTAATTTCAAGCCACCTTATTGTCCAAGAGACGTCCGATCTGGACAAACATGTACCTTTATTACAATAGGTGACTTAAATTATATCTCTTTAATATATCCAATCCAAATTATCACACACACCATCGACATTGATCATTTCAAAATCGATACACAAATCAATAGTTAGAAACAGAATCGGAAAATCAACAGCCACCTGTCATAAACACACTTGTTAACTGGAGCAAGGTGAAATGTTAATTACTCCGCCATATTGATTACTGTCTTACCAACATTGTCTTTCAATCAGATAAACTCTTCTACACAGACAATAAAGTCTATATTTGAACAGATAAACTGCCTGATAAGTCTGTGCATCGTGCGTGGGACACCGTTTGAGGTTACAATCGATTTCCAGTAATTCATTACAGATGCATTCGATATATCGCCTACGGGTAAAAAAGTCATGGAATTTCGTTCTAAATAGCAAGAATCGATAGTGGTAGGTGTAATACTGGTTATACTTTCAATTTTGTTTTACTTAGATAAGCGAACGTAGTTTCAAAGCAATAAAATAAGGTACAATCGTTCAGATTTCTCGAACATAGGTACTGAACCAAAGTGGGATGGTATAATTTTTAGACTTGTTTAAAACAGATGCTTGAAGATCAAATCTTTGTCAGTTTAGAGATCTAACGATCAGTATACATATTCTGTGACAAAGGAGAAATTATAGATTCGTCACCTTTAGTAGGTAATTGTAAACTAGCTTTTATATTGTAAAGAGTCCTTGACAAACAGAACCTAAATGAAACCTACAGCTTTTTAAAATCTCTCTAACATTATATTTGACTGGACCTTTATTATTTTCAAAAATGAACATGTACGAATGAGACATCAAGAGAAATCATATATTATAATGATCATTTATATAAGCGCTGATCCCAATCGATAAAACGATTGTAGCATAAAGCCAGAAGCCATTTCTGGCCGCAAATAAAATCCCAAAATATTAAAGGGCCCCTTACGAATAAATAAAGAATACAAACGCTGAACAGGAATGTTCAAATCCCCCATACGTCATGACAAACCTGGCTGTACAAAAGACGAAAAATAAAAAAGAAATTGGATGAAGGTTTTTGACAGCGCGGGGGTCTATTATTAAAATTTGAAATCATAAGTACCTACCATTGATTCAATTGAACGTACAAATCGTTCGCAAAATCGAGATAAAGGAACGGTCGTAATAACAACCCTTGAGAGACGAAATAAATTTTGTGGTACGTCGCGTGTGCTTTTTTCATGTTTTTATTAGTATTGTTTGCAATTCAAAAGTTTTTGCGTGCAAAATGCGGGTACCGCATTTGAATAATTATGGTATCCGCAGTTAAGATTGTTTATTTAAAATACAAGTTAGGCTTGAGGTTTGAATTGATTTTTTTTTTCAAAGTAAACTACAGGATATTATTCTCCAAACCAAATTTTGGTTACTGTAAAATAATGCTTGTTTTCGCTGAGTTAAACGAGTTCTGGAGTGGATACCCCTTCACGGCAAAAGTAGTGTAGGACGTCCTTAAGCCAGGTGAAGTGCTCAAGATGGCTGGCAAATGCTGGATGCCAAGCGATCCTGGCCTCATGCACCTATCTTGGACCCAGGCTTCTCCAACGAAACGTTGATGAAGCCTGTGTCCAGCAGTGGACTGCGAGACACCGATGATAATATTAGGCTCATCACGTCACTTCAAGATAGTTATCAATGCCAGTTTTATATTACAAGTAACGAGCTTTGTAGTTTAGTGGCTGACTCAAAAATGAAATAATGGAATCTAAACTATGTTTTAAGACAGCCCAAGGTATGTTAGTGTTAAAACAATGCAGTCACGTAAATCGGATAAACAACAAACATACAGATACACACGAATAGACACAGAAACACGTTTTATAACACGATAGAAGACGGTGTAAATGACACGGGCGATAACGCAAGACCACTGACGGTACGATCTTTACAAAACAGATTCACAAGCAAACTTGGGCAAAACATTTTATTTTTTTAAATAACATTTCTAAATATAGGCCCGGAGTCGATTCTGAGCTCGATAATATTATTGTAATCGGATACTAACGACTGTTCCGTCGTAAACGACTCGATAAAATTGTGCACGAATGTTAAAGTGTTGTGAGCACAACCGCATACAAGATTCCAATGGGCAGATTAAAAACCGGGCAAGGGAGAGTCGGAGTCGTGCACGAAGGTTGCAAACCAAGAAAATTTAGTTATTTGAGAGGCTTTAAAAATATCAAATAATCAATCAACAGCGTTGATCCGTCTACTGCTTAACTTATGCCTCCTTTAATTCGCGCCACATCTTCTCTATCCCGCGCTTCCCTTATACAGCCACTGCCAGCAGTTCTTCTAAAGTCATCATCCCAACGGGTTGCTGGGCGTCCTACACTAAGTCTGCCTAATAATGGTGTCTACTCCAAGACTCGTCTGCTCCACCTATCATCGGCTCGACGGCAAACATGACCAGCCCACTGCCACTTCAGCGTAGGTACTAAACCTGGCTATGTCGGTAACTTTTGTCCTTTGACGTATATACTCGTATCGTTTTTATATTTCAAGCATTATGCACCTGGTGCTGATTTTAATTTCGGCCAAAAAGCGGTAAAGAAAACTCTTTTGCTGTTTGGGATCCCTCCCTAATAGTTTAAAGTGTAAAATACACTATTATTGAAGTAAGCCTATTGCTATTATTAAAATAAACTATATCGTTATAGCGGGTCTTGAGATACAGCCTGATGACAGACAAACGTACAGACAGCGAAGTCTTAATGAAAATGTATCTCATTCTCACATTCGTAAAAATATCCCGTTTTTACCTTTTAGTAAAAGGAAGAGGAACCCTAAAAAGTTACGTTTGTACAATACAAGCGTTTTATGGCACGTTGTAAAAATTCAATAGAAAATTATTTACAATAGAATAGAATACGGCATTTACGGTGACGGCATCGGGCCTGTCAGCTAGACTTGAGACTCGGTAATGTTAGATCTAGGTTAACCGACTTTGTACTTTCATGAGCACGCACGTATGATGTTATAACTAGCGGATGAAATAACAGAAAAAGTTAACATTGAAGAAACGCGATCGAAAAACGTTATTTTGCTATGTTACATCCAACAAGTTTCCTTCACTGACAAGCTATTTTAACCTTTATTGTAATATCAATTTTAAAAAAGGCTTATTATTATTGAGGCGAATGAAAAATTAAGAGGCTATAACCTATTGGCATCTACAAATATAATTGGGCAATGTTTAAATAATTTGGCTTCAATTATATTGGATAGCCAGCAATTGCAAAGTATTATAAAAAATTAAATAACGGCTGCGACTTCTTGGTAGTATTTTTTTATATATGGCGATTGAAATTATAGGTGGGGTACTAAAAATAATGACATGGCGACTAATATTAACAGTCGGATAGCAAATAATATTATTATGGCTACTGTAGACTTCCATCTAAAAAAACACTTTCTGGCTATAATTAACGAGCAGCTGTAATTTTAAATCGAATACTAAAATAAATATTAGGGAATCCTATTTTATTTTTGGAAATCATAATATAATGAAAACGGCGGCAGGCGTTTATAACTGTAAACATAAATCGGGCTTTGCCTTAAGGTTAAAATTAACAACGCCGCCTTTGGAGGCAAAAATGATTCCAATAGGGCAAACAAGCAAGCGTGAAGCCGGCCCTAATTATCCAGTGATAATTTTAGTATTTATATACCTAGGTATAATTTCGTAACAATTACGTAGTTCAATAAACAAATAAATAAAGATTGATTATTGATAACCGTAATGCCTTTTAATTTTTCGCCCTTACAAATAAAAAAACCGGCCAAGTGCGAGTCGGACTCATGCACGTAGGGTTCCGTACCAGTGATTGAATGAAAAGATTAGGTAATTTAACGTTTGAAAAAAAACTACTGTCTAGATTTCATTCCAACCAATTTTCGTTAGTAGTTTGCATAGTAATACACATCATATATTTTTTTCAGTTTTATCATGCCCTTATTCTAGAAGTTACGAGGGGGGGGGGGGGGACACTAATTTTACCACTTTGGAAGAGTCTCTCGCGCAAACTATTCAGTTTAGAAAAAAATTATGTTAGAAACCTCAATATCATTTTCAAATACCTATCCATAGCCCCCACACGTATAGGTTTGATGAAAAAAAAATTTGAGTTTCAGTTAGCTATGTATGGGTACCCCAAATATTTTAGATTTTTTTCTGATTTATTTTAAAATCTTAATAACATAATATATAGTACCAAATTTCAATAATGTAGCTCTTATAGTTTCGGAATAAACTGTCTGTGACATACGGACAGACAGACAGACAGACATGACAAATCTATAAGGGTTCCATTTTTGCCATTTTGGCTACGGAACCCTAAAAATAAGTCAAGAGATAAAACTTACAATATTTAAATTGCATGCCATTTTTTACTTTATTTGCAGCTTACATGTCACACCACATATTATGTTAATTAGATCTCAATCTTATTAAATACTACCTAAAATCATTTTAATAGATACCTCAACTTTACAATTTATGAATGCCTATTTTGTACTTTTTAGTTGCTTCCGAGTTTCCGCTTAACCATAAATTCAATTGCCAAAAGAAAAACTCGATGCCAGTTTAAATTAAACTAAAGCTTAAAATTACTTTTTAATGCTGCCAGTTTTTACATAATAATGTACTCCACCGTTGCAGCCAACCTATTATATTTCCTATCCACTTTAATTATTTTATAAACCTTAAATCAGATTTATTAGTCGCAGCGTTAAATACATGCCTTTAAAAAATATCTCAGAAGCCGGTAGGCTTATAAAAACTACAAGTTTCGACTGGCTCGGTAGCTCAATTGGCAGTGACCTCTGCCTTCTGAGCCAAGGGTCGTGGGTTCGATCCCCGCACATTACAAACATTTGTGTGCATGAACATGTCTGTTTGTATTGGTCTGGGTGTTTTCTATCTTCTTCTTCGCCCTAGCGTTTTCCCGGCCTACTAGTACCAGGGTCCGCTTTCCTACTCAATCTCCTCCACTTTGCCCGATCTTCGGCATCCTCTGGCGTGAGATTGTTCTCTGCCATATCCGCTCTGACGACATCCAGCCAGCGTTTCTTGGGCCTGCCGCGCCTTCTAGGGTGTTTTCTATGTACGTACTAAAAAAATATATCTAAGTAAGTTTATCAGTTGTCTAGTACCTATAGTACAAGCTTCAGCTTAGTTTGGGGCTAGATGGCGCTGTGTGGCCCAGCGTGGCATGTCTTGGGTTATTTATTTATTTAATTTATTAATAATCCTATTGTTTAGGATACAGGAACATATTTCTACATATCGTTTTATCAAAACGATTGTTTACTGACCAATAAAACCAAAGTAATTTCCATTACTTTTATTACAAACTGTTCAGATGTTCAAACATTATGATTTTCAATAAGGAACGGTCTAATATTTAGTACCAAACAGTACACTATAGGCTAATTTACATTTATTAAACGTATTTTAGATAGCCAGGTAATAGTTCTGGTCGCGTTGGACAATAAATCGTAAGTCTATGAGAATAGGTTTCATTATTTGTTAGCTGGGTAAGAGACCTCAATATTTAATGTTGAGTTTATAGTACAAACAAACAAACTGACAGAGTAACGTTATTTTCGCGTTCGTGTTCGAGAGGAAATGGTGCTTATGAAATTATGACTATACTTCAGAGTTTACAGCTCTGGACGTCCCAGGAAGAGGTCTGGGTGATGAAAAACAGCGGGATCATAGAAGTTTGTCGTTTTATATACTTAACCCTTTATATGTTCAATATTTCCTTTATTTAAATTGGCAATAAAAGGAACACAATAGGCTTGTTGCCGTAAAAAATGTAATTAGTCCGTCTTTTAGATTGTCCAAAAATAAAGGACACGTATTTTTTCATTTGTAAATTAGACCAAAAATTACAAAGATATAGCGCGTTAAAATTACGCGTGACGTCAAAGAGTGGGATTTTTTCGCCACTGAGTGACGTCGAAGACCCCCACTCCTACATTTTGATGCCCTGTATCTTTGTTATTTTTGTGTTTATTGAAAAAAGAAAAATACGTGTCCAATATATTTTTATAATCTCAAATACGGACTAAATATAATGTAATTATTTTGACGAACGCCTTTTGTGGCATTATGTGTAATAAAGTTTACTATATAATAACGAGGCAGCACAATGAGTACCAAAGTAACCATTATAACAGTAGAATCAAGTCAGCCGGGAATCGAACCCGCCCTACACAAAGTCACCCAATCGAATCCTCTCCCGCCACCGCTCATACCCAACGGCCAACAGTTTCTTGATAATTGATATTAATAAATATCGAGATCGTCGCTAGAGGGCCGAGAGGATTTATCTAAAACAATGCGGCCTCCCCACTTCCCACCACTTACTATCCACTTAGTGGGCGGTCTGGTCCAATTGTTACCTGCAACACAAAGATTGAGGTTATAATTCTAATTAAAATAAATCATCTGCAGGTATCGAGGGGAATGCTTCGATTATCTTAACAGTATTTAGGTTACAATAACAGTTTTGTACTGGTAAGTTGGACTAGTTTTCAATATTTTAGATATCATAAATCTTCTATGAACATATTCATCATCATCATCATCAGCCCACATAAGTCCATTGCCGGAATATTAAATAAAAATATGGTAAATATATATAAGAATTGGATGAGAAGAAAAAAGCACACCGGATATACAGATTAATGAACTAAACTTTTCTTTGACTTAAAATGATCGGATTTAAGAAAAAACATTTTTAAAAATAGCGAGTTTAGTGTAGTCATGTAAAAAACATATCAAAGAATCCGACTTCAAGATATTATACATTTAAATTGCTAATTGGGTTTTTTATTGACAAAAAAGAACTATCTTTTAACTTTTTCAACCCCATTTAATTTCATAAACAATAATTCATATAGTTTAAAGGTACGTTTTTCGCACTCATTTTTCCAAAATATTATTGAGTTAAGTAGTTATTTTATTAACGGTACGAATATATATTTTGGGCTAAGTATAGAAAGAGGTAAACTCAAAATCATTCGATAGATTGCTCAAGTGCAATTGAAATCGATTATTCGGTTAATTGATCTCGAATAGCCGTCCCTAAAATAACGTACGTAGGTACGTCGGTCAAAAGTTTCACACACTAACATCGCTGCGAACCGGGAAAAAAAAACTATCGGAAAAAGATTAAATTGCATAACAAAAATATCTAAGCGTTTGTAATAAGCACGCACGAAATTGATTCCATGTGCGCGCACGCAACTACGCAATTTTAAAAGCGAAAAGTGACATTATTTAGAGAGTTATAAGGTCCACTTGGATCAAGATTATGTACACGAGACGTCGGAAAGATATGTCTATTAAAAACATGATACTTATTTGTTTTTTTTTTATTTTGACAGTAATAAGGTCCATTTGGATCAAGATTATGTACACGAGACATCGGAAAGATATGTCTATTAAAAACATGATACTTATTTGTTTTTTGCAAACTTTTTAACTAGCGATTCGTGAGACCTTTAAATTCCCGTATTTTGATGTTCATTAGTTTGACAGACGTCTGTTAGAGGTTGAGTGGTCTGTAATTTAAAGTTTATTGTTGAGATTACAGATTGATGGAGTTTTGACGGTCAAGGTTTTAATAAATCGAATCATTTAACGAATATATTGTCTTTTAAGTTCTAATTCATAATGTTTGTCTCTGATCAGAGTTATTTCGCACTACGGTCGATCCGAATTTGATCAATAGAAACCGTAGAACTCTTTCTTGAAAAATGCAAGCTGCAATACGCAAAGTAGTTAGCTAGTCCCAAATCGAGTATAATATTCTCATAATTTTTTCTATGACTGATGATAGCTTAGGCATTTTTAATTAGAAAACCTTTCCGAATTATTAAAATATAATATGAACACGATATCGTGAATGCAAGCCGTATATCCTTCAACACACATTGTCATGCTAACAGTTAAGGCTCTTATCTGCACAAACTCAAAGGTCAATATTAAATGAACAACCGAATAAGCGAAAACCCCATCAAAGCGAAACTGGCCTTTATTTTCTATACAACAGAGTCCTTTATACAACGTTAATAACGTGGGATTCCTTATTGTTAGACGCTAATCGCGTCCATTGTTTTCGCCCACAAATCTTTAGGCGCGTATTTCAATGTCGCCCGTTTTCAATATCGATTAACGTATACGACATTGAAACTTTCGAGTGATAGCCACACCCGCCATTGTGATTCGGCTCAGCTGATCACTTGTCAGCGCTAGACAAATCAAGATCGATTCCGATACTATTCTTAATTTGAATTTATTTCGCTGCTATCTCTCTCTCTTTCTAACTCGCCTCCACTTATATGTGCGTCTCGTTCCTTCGCGAGCGTGAGTCTGCATTCAGCATCATTTGTCATGGTAATGCTTTCGTACGGAGATATGAGAAATTCGTTATGACACCTAATAAATTAAGCAAATTGATAGTAGTGGCTTATTTGCATTTTGCATCTGTAGCAGCGTTAGATGCTGTCTTGAATTATTGTGCGGGCAAGTTATGTTTGCTGAGTTAAAGCGATGGAATATTCATTACGGTGACTGAATTGTCGCGCTTATAAGGTTAAGAGCGATTTATCAAACAATGTACGCGATGTAGGTTTTATTGTATTGGACTGTAAATAATGATGAAAACCTATATACATACATATATGTATTACATTGTCAATCGATATTCGATTTTATAAAGAATGGTTCTAAGTCGAGAACCTGCCTTGGACATTTTAAGCTTTTTACAGAAGACCACGTTTACCCTCCTTCTGACGGATACTGTCAAAACCAGGCGGTTCGGTGGCTCATTTGTTAGTGACCCCTGCTTTCTGAACCAAGGGTCGTGGGTTCTATTACGACACAGTTTAGTGGATAATCAAAGAGGTGTCGGTCCCTGACACAACGACGACTTCCCCCATGAGAAAGACGGATGCATAGCATTTTCCGCTTTGATATTGTAAATACTAGTATTTCCCATTACTTCGTTCCCTTCGGCGACGTACATATGAAAATTACGGAAAATCACTAATATATTTTTCTACCATAACTCCATTCTTGTCTAAATCCACCATTGAAACGCATAACGTGATTTAGACACATCCAATAGTTTACGAAGATAAATGGCGAAAGTTTAGAAATCTAGATTTTTGCAAGCGTTCTGGTGGATTCCTTTACGCCAGACATAAGTGAGCCGGTGTTTAGAAATTCTAATTTGGAAAGATGGCGGCTGAAACGTCCATTAATGTTAATAGGAAAAGTTAAATGTGCAAGCAAATCGTGTATTGTAAACGTATAGATGATTAAAGTTCCTTATACGTATAGGTATAGGCAACTTTAATCATTGGTTAGTTAAGTTAGTCAATATTAATTACATGTATTTGTAGAAAAATATTACACATGCTTTTACTGAGACCAATCTGCGTTCCTTTTTTTATTCTTATTTTAGCTCGACATAATTGCTTCCCTACGCCTGATGGAAAGCGAAAGAGAAGCCCAAGTCGCTGTGACAACTGGCAAGTAACTGGTCAGTTACCTGTCAGTTGCCACTGCCATGCCGGCCCAACCCTATAAACCTTTTCTTTCGCTTTCCATCAGGCGAAGGGAAGCCATTATGCCGAGCTACTATAAAAAAAAAACAGTCCGAAGATACCCTGGGACCTTGCGAGCCTGGCCCGTGGCGTAGGGCGGAAGGCACGCATGACCTGGCATTTGCGGGATGCGCCGGCGCCGATGTGACGCAACGCGCCTTTCGGCTCCGTTTCCACTGGTTTCCACGACCCCTAAATGCCAGAGGTGGTTTCCTGGTCATGTTTTAGGGGCGCTTCTAATCTCGTTGACGGCGAGTTATGATTTTTGCGACCTATGCTCCGCTATTACTGTTTACAAGTATCTGTATTGCTTTAGAAAGTAAATCTTGGAGGTAACTGCAATGTTAAGATGTGGAAATTATCGAGACGTCTATAATATTGTGAATGACGATTTTAAAAGTAAAACAGTTAAGTTTGTCAAGGTCGTAGTACCTAACCTACATATAGGGCCTTATAAGTTGACATCCATCAAGTTGAAGTTACTCAAATCTGTCAAAGTTGATCGATTACTTTACCTCTTGAACACAAAAACAATGAAATGGAATTTTGTTGTATACTATAGCTGCACGTCACGTCATGGTAGTGAAATGTGGCCATTACTTGAGCGGCATAAGCAAGAGCTGCGTGTCGCTGAAATGAATGTGCTGCGATGGATGTGTGGAGTCACGAGAAAAGACTGCATAAGAAACTCCCGCATACAAGGCAGCCTCCACGTACGCGACATAGCAGACAAGTTGCAAGAGGCCATTCCGCCTACGCTGGAATGGCCACGTTTTACGTAAAGATCCGAACTACGTTGGGAACAAATGCTTAGCCATGCAACCTCCGCCGGGCCTCGGCAGACGGGGTAGACCTAAGAAGCGGTGGCTTGACGTCATCACCGAAGATTTGCGCGCCAATAGACAATAGACTCACCGCCAGGGATGCCAACGACCGTCCAAAGTGGAGGAAACTTAGCAGGAAAGCGGACCCTGGGCTCCGAGGCACGGCCTCCGGATGCAACCGAGAATAACGCTCAGATGATGATGATGATGACTATAGCTGCACGTCTTCCTATGACTCTCCATCTCTGCCGGTTTTGTACATTTCGGTACACACTGTACGGTACGATCAATATAGTTGATTACAACATCTCCAAATGACCCCTTACAATTACTCAATCTATCAATTACACACTAGAGACGTAGAAAAATGTTAATTGTTTTAGATATTACGATGTTTCCGCGATAGCTCGAAACACTTCAATAAAGTGTGTGGTTGCACAATCCATTATGACTAATTAACCGTTACGAAACGTAGGAAGAGTACATTTTCGGCTAGAGACATTGTTTTAGACAAAGAGACTGTTAAGTTCAAGTATGATTTAATTTTATACGGTCCCTTACATTCCAAGGTTTCATAATTTTTGCTTGCTCGTTCGTCGATCAGAACGAATTCAAAGAACTCGAAGTTTTATAAGTCACAATGTTTTATCTAAAAATGAAGCTAGTGGCTGTAAGACGATTATATAATTAAACTAATCTATCGTCTTATTAATTCATTTATAGGTTGGAATGGAACGGAGATGTTGGACGGAAAGAAAGACTGAATAGCTTAGGCGCTTGTGTTGTGCAAATAAGGGGCCCTACTACAGAAAACGATCGTTCGTTGAACGGATCGCGTATTTTTGCCCCATAAATCCCTCTCAAATGTCCCTCCCGTGTTCTAATATATCAATTAAATTGTTGAAAATCGACGTTGACGAATTTTAGTTTGTATATTCTAAGACGGGAGGGACAAATGAGAGGAATTTATGGGGCAAGAATACGCGATCAGTTCAACGAACGATCGTTTTCGTTTTTTGTAGTAGGGCCCAAGATTTAACGCGCTTAAACTGTGTGACATTGCGTACATATCATAGGCAATATCGTCAGGGTATCGTGATTTTGACTTGCCATTATAGAATGAAAACACAAATGTAATAGATACTTAACATCGAGCTGAAAACCAGAACCATATACATACGCCATTAACAGATTTATCTACACTGTGATCCGAAACTAAAACTCTCAGCTCAATACGAAAAAGGAATCTGTCAAGTAACTGAACCTTTGCGGTTCGGTTACCGTTTTCGCCTTCAAAGTCGGAACCCCGAAAATAGTTTCCAATACTTTTGTTTACCGCGGCAATTAAACAATGGGAGTACGAATTAGCACCTCTATTGTGTAATGCGAGAAATAGAAAGGCGATGCCATGCTTTATTGTGGGAATCGCCGGGTTTAGGAATAACATCTGATTGTGTTCCTTAATAACGTACAATCAAAACATTTGGGTCACTTTCCTGGTACTGAGAAATATGGCAAGTTCCGCAGTAATAACTTGCTAACAATTATGTGTTACATAAATGGTTGTGCTGCAAGCATTTCGTATAATATTCGAATTATCTTTTTAGTTGGAACTTACATTGTTGTCTTTACGTATGTTTTAGTTTCTTGCAAAACAGACAACTGAGGAAGGAATTAAAAGAGTATCTACGTTCAGCAGTGGACGGCCGAGAGTTGTTGATTGATTCATCAATTGCTAGCAGCAGAGTAGATAAAGGTATCTAAATCATAAATGCATTATTTTTTATTAAAGAAGTCCAATCCATTAATAGCGCTAGTAAGGAAAAGGTTATGGGCTGCATGAAATCAAGCAAAGTTGAATAAAGCCTTATCGCCATAATTTAGAGTAGACTATAGCCCCTCTTGAGCCCATTTGACCTAATCATAAAGGAAAACTTTGCATCGTATTAAAAATCTAGTACACACAGCTAGATATAGGGCAGGGGTGGTCGAGCGCAGCCGGCGTGGCGCCGAAGACTTTCACTGCGGGGTCATCGCCCGCAGCGCCAAAAATAATGGCGTCGCATCGTTACGTCACGCGCGCACGCGCCGCTGTTCGCGCGCTTTCCGCAAAGCTGCGGTGAAGTGCGGTGACAAGTTACGTTTTTTTTTTAATTATTTTTATAGTAGCTCGACATACGCCTGATGGAAAGAGAAAGAGAAGCCCAAGTTACTGACAACGGTCAAGTAACTGGTCAGTTACCTGTCAGTTGCCACCGCCATGCCGGCCTAACCCTAACCCCCCACGAGCTCCGGAAACCCTACTCACCGGCAGAAACACGACCCGAAGGTCATTTGGCTGCGGTATTCTATAGGGTGGAGGTCCACCCGGACGGGCAGCTCAATTCGAGCGAAGATTCGCCCTATCTCTTTTAAAGAAAAATAAATGCAGTGTGTAGTATTTGGAATAGGACCACCCCATCTCATCCCGTAGGAGTCGTAGAAGACGACTAAGGGAATATATCAGGAAACGGGCAGCAGCCTTTACCTGGGTACAAATATAACCTACTGCGGTCACCATCCCGCGTACCAAGCGTGGTACTAAGGCAAATGCCCTTATATTTGACACTTGGACATGTCCAGCAATGGTCGTTTCCAGGGTGTTGAGGTGGTTCTCTACTTGAGAAATTTTTCTGTACAGCATAATTTTCGTGGCATCAATACACCTACGCTGGCTATCCATAAATTTCTCAGGCTTTTCAAGGTTTTATTGTATAGTATCTATGTAGTCATGACCTTAGGTCAAATCAAGGCGTAACTGTAAAGGAGAGGTCATGGTCTATTGCTCATTAAATAAACAATTTTATGATTAACTCAAAAAGATTTTTGTATAATTGAGGGTTTGCGAGATCAAATGTGTTTGATGTTGATATTTTAAAGCAAATGTGGAACTGCATTTGTTCATGGAAACATAATTTAAAACACACACATCATTATAAAAAAAAATAAGCTTATAAATATGTCTGTAAGAAAACATATTGCGCCGACCCCAGATAATGGGAACAGAGCAGGCGAATGATGAAATATGTCAGTAAGCACTGCCAAAAGGCATAAGCAAATTGTAAAACTCTATAAAAAAAGTAATTTTTCAAATATTGCAATTGTAAAGCTTGGAAAGAATCCTTCGAATACTTTTGAACAAAGACATTAAAACAAATACATAGACAGTTGTGGAATTAAAAAGTAAAAGCTAAATAATAAAGCAGCATTGGCATTAAAAATGATAGATACTGAATCGGCGCAGATAGCCGAGACAATAGAGAGAGCGAAACATTTGACGCGGTCGGGTGCGCGGGCGCAGCGGCCGATGATCGATTACGGAGGGTCACCACGCGGCCACACGCGTGGAGGACAGATAACAATAAAGCCTTCTTTGGAGTCAAAGGAACTGGTATATAAATAAATAGCCCAAGGCATGCCACGCTGGGCCACACATCGCCATCTAGCCCAAAACTAAGCCGAAGCTTGTACTATGGATACTGACGACAACTGATACCCTTACTTAGATACTTTTTTTTGTAAATAAATACATATTAAACACCCAGGCCAATACAAACAGACATGTTCATTCACAGAAATGTTTATAATATGTGGGAATCGAACCCACGACCCTTGGTTAAGAAGGCAGAGGTCACTACCAAATGACCCATCGAGCCAGTCAATAAAATAGAAGGAGCACAAAGTTTAATAAAACACAACATTTGTCGAAAATGTTCTTCTATTCAGTACTTTTGTTTAGTCACGGTGAGTACATTAGACGTAGCTTTATATTGCAGACGTATTGTAACATAATTTCAGAACTAAATAATTAACGGGAAAAAGTTTGTGCAAATAACTAAAATGTTCATACAGTCCTTGCACAAACCATGGTGACCCCACGAACAAATGAAATCGAGAAGTGGCCGAGTATATCCGATTATAGCATTCGATAATCGGAACTCGCTTCGCTAAAACAATTACGAGATGATGAATGACGCGTTGGGGTCCACTCGCAAGGAGGTCTAAGGTGAAAAGAACATATCGATCGACTCGTGCGCACGATGCGAACATAAAAGTGAATTGGTTCAAGTTCGATTTGAAATTTCGAAACTTGGCTTTTCGATTAGTGATTCGCTCTTTAATGGATTGTACTGGTGTTATGACGTTATTATAGGTTTTAAATAACGAAAACCTAGACATTTAAATGTGTTTTTAATTTCATACTACGTGAATATTCTCAAACATTTCGGGTACATACAGTAAGTAGTACAGTCAGAAAGTAATTTCTATAGCAAAAGTTGCAGGAAGCTATAAGGTCAAAAAATACATAAGTTCATGCAGAGCATCTACAAAACGTTGAAAATAAATTTTCTATCAATTGCTGTGATGAATGATGACCCTGAGTCTAACGCATTGATCAAATTCATGATCATCCCAAATTTGATAACTCCTACAATTATTTCTCCTCTCCTTTCCGAACCTAACGTTAAATTCATGTCCATTGTCATACCTATCCTTGAGAACCTAAGTACACACACAAATATTTTTCGAAAGTAACCACCCGGCTCATAAGTCATAAGCTGCAAGTCCTACACGTTATCTGAACGATCTACGGACAGACGCCGATGCCGAGCCACGCGTCAACATTCGCCACCTGTATGACAGCCGTTCCCATACATTCCGTTTGTATGGTACTAGTGAATGCGAAAGTGATATTGAATGGATTTTTCTTCCTAAACACACACACCCTGCACAAGTTTTCTCAGGGGAATGCAGTATGGGGCGCTTCAAGTCTAAAATAAATAGGTTTTTAAAGGGTCGGCAAAGCGCATGCGATTCCCCTGGTGTTGCAAGCGTTCATGGGCTGCGGTGACCGCTTACCATCAGGCAGGACGGCAGCCATTTTGTTAACCCTAGTAGTATAAAAAAATACAAATCTTTGGAGAAACTATAAAAACTTAGATAGAAGCTATTAAAACCCACTATGAAATAATTTAGAATTTTATCAGTTGCCAATGAGAAAATTATATTAAAGGGATATTTTTGATGATGCTATGAAATATTCTGAAGCTCTCGAAAGTACGCATACGATGGATGTCGCCACCATTGATTTTACACAAGTTCAATAGACCGACGAGCTCCTTTTGGCACATGCCCGAAATCGGAATTAATGCCACCCCCATGCAAAACGCCACTTTTGACATCGATTCTTGACAATTTTGTTTTACAGTAACCATGTCAACACATTGTCATGCCAACAGATTCTTGTCAATCTTTAAGACGATAAATGTCAAAAATTAAACACGGATTCCTGTTCTATTTCCAAATTCGTGCGATCGCGATTCCAGTAACGGAATTCTATAACTTTCCCAATAAGTAAAGGACTTAGCAAATAGAATTTATCAGTGCCTAACGGTGTGGAATGGCTGAGGGGGGCCGGGATGATCGGACCATTGTTCCGGAGATGCGGTCACAGCTTCCACGGTGGATCTGATCGTATCACGCCGGTATTTAGGTCCATTGTTTGATCACGTTTCCACAGTTATCGGGGAATTAGTAGAATGTTTCCGTGGCTATCTATACCATCTTATAGACAGTCAATTTGCCTCTAACAGCCAATTTGGTAGAGTTCGTGTACGTATTGACTGGACCGTTGGCTTTGGTGGTCTTGGCTCTTGAACTGGCGGATAGAATCACACCTAAACATTATGCGGCTTATATTTCACTAAAGTAAATAGTCACGGTGCCTTATTTAGTTCCGATGTTCATAACAAAAGCGCTATAAGCTTACTTTTGTTATTTTTCTTCTTTATAGGTACATATTTACATAATATTTACATTTTCAGTATCATTGCTAACTTTCTACAATGAAATTTCATTCAACATCAAAGTACCTACAGATTCCCACAAATCTAATTAAATCTTTTGACAAATTCTATTAAATTTCTCCAAATTATTTTCAACTAAGTGCCCATTCGAAACGACGGTGTGATGATCTGGTTCGTTAATCAGAGGAATGGCAGACAGAGAACTATGGAAAAGTTTGGGGGAGACCTTTGCCTAGCAGTGGGACAACATGGGTTAGAAAAGAAGAAGAAGAAGAAGTGTCCATTATTGTGTTTTAGAGGTAATATAACATTGAGATTTGAAATAAGGGTAGGTTGATGGTGGTCTGGTGGTGACTTGAAGGTATGTTTGCTACGACACTCACCACAACCCATTCGCCAATGATGGAAGGATCAGTCATGATCTCTCCTTCCCGTTCTTAAGGCCGACGTGAGTAACCTCACATACAGAACATATTAAAATTATTCAGAATACGGTAACAGCATGTACGCAGTCGAGTATAAAAAATAAAAAGTCCAACTTTCTCACCGGTTCCTTAAAGCAGTATTAATCTGTGATTACCTGAGTGCAAGGACCATATATGTACTACTCCCTTCGAAGTCTGTATTTAATGCCATTCACTTGTATATTCAGTCAATGCATACTAATTGCACCTAGTATACCAACTGCATCTCTAAATAAAAATTCATCATCATCATCAGCCTATTACAGTTCACTGCTGTACATAGGCCTCACCAGTTGTTCGCCACTTAGGGCAAACATCTGGAGGTTTTTTCCTCTAATCGAGACGCTGGGTAGGCGGGTTGGCGATCGCAAGGCGTATTTTCTCCCTCCGGTGACGCTGCTGCCCATCATCGTGGTATTTAGCTGCGCCTTCAATTGTGATGGTTATACCGCCACCAGTCGGTTGCCAGCACTTCGTTTGTTATTCAGCAGGATTCACCACGGGCAGGTGAGGTTGGCTTGGACTGAAATAATGATAGGCCGCTTCCTTACAAATAAAAATCGCAAGGAATTTGACATTTGAGTACATATGGCCACGCATCAACCTGACAGCCCCTGTTAATTTGTGGCCATGTGTACAATAAAGGATGAATAAAATTATTAATTATGAAGCAGCCAGAACAATGCGTAATTCACATTGTCTCTAGCTGTACCGTCCCTGACTCCGTTGCGCGCACGACGATATTCGAATTAACATTTAATTGCCCACATCAGATTGCCGATACGCTCTATAAGGTCGCGGCTAGGTCGGTGGCCTTATCTCCAGTACTTGTTCTGCTTTATAACTCGGGAGGCAACGTGTCTTTTTTATGTTGAAGTTTAACGGGACGTGTGCTGGTGTTATGGTAGCTTCCAGGGTGCGTAAAGTTTCTAAAGGTCCAGCTACAACTATATAGTAGATGTTTAGTGGCTATCTTGTATCAGTCTATCGCAGTCCACTGCTGGACATAGGCCACTCCAGTTGTTTGCCCCTTTGGTCAAGCAGTTGGAGGCTTTACCCACAATCGCCACGCTGGGCAGGCGCGTTGGTAATTGTAATCTATCAGTGCTGATAGATTATAGATAGAATATGCATCTATATTCATGAGATAGTGGGAGCCTGGTAATCTGTAATACAGGATTTCCTAGTACAGTCGCCAGTTGAGTGCGGTCTGCTTATAATCAAATGAACTATAGGAAGGTCGAAACACATGTGCTGGCAGAGACTTCAACATAGTGTGAAAATATGGTCCGTTTCAGTGATGGCACTCATCATCATCAGCCTATTACAGTCCACTGCTGGACATAGGCCTCTCCAGTTGTTCGCCACTTAGAACAAACATCTGGAGGATATACCCATAATCGCCACGCTGGGCAGGCGGGTTGGCGATCGCAGGGCGAAGCTTCTTGCTCCGGTGACGCTGCTGCCCGTCACCGGTCTTTAGTATTTAGCTACGCCTTCAATTGTGATGGTTATACCGCCACTAGTCGGTTGCCAGCGCCTCGTTTGGTTTTCGGCAGGATGCACCACGGGCAGGTGAGGTTGGCTTGGAGCGAAAAGATGATAGGCCGCTCCCTTACATCTCCATGGCACTACCGATAGCATAAATAACCGAATTTTTATTATACAAGAGAATAAATAAACGAAAAAATCTCGCTGCAATATCGCCCTTATCTTCAACAGTTAAGGTGTTAAATATGACACAAATTTGCATTTGGCTAATGACAGGACGAATCGCAAGACGCCTTGTGGCAGTTTTAAAATTACATTGGCTACTTGAAAAATTGCTTTTGCTAATTCCCTTTTAAAATGCAACGGTTTTGATTTAAAACCTGCAACTGTTTCGTGAGATCGCTTTAATTTAGGGAATTTGTAAGATTGTTTTGAACATCCACAAAATTCTCAAGAAGTAACTCATCAGTAAAGCTGACTAAAAAATAATCGTTAGCATCAAATCAGCTATGAACAAGAAACCGCTTTATGATAAGAGAAGGCTTTTATATTTAAAAGCCTATGCAAAAGGATACAAGGTAGGAGAGAGCAGGAGAATATGCTCGTGGGGGGTTAGGGTTGGGCCGGCATGGCGGTGGCAACTGACAGGTAACTGACCAGTTACTTGCCCGTTGTCACAGCGACTTGGGCTTCTCTTTCGCTTTCCATCAGGCCTAAGGAAGTCATTATGTCGAAAAAAAATATATATTTAAAGGAGACTTAAAGACCAAAATCTAAATAGGGCGGGGATCATCTCCAGATATCGATATTCTATCAACCCTAATCGGATTAGAGTCTCAATCGGTACAATGGAGAAGTAACGGCGAAACCATGACACACTGGCACATAAGAAAAAAAAACCATGATCTCAATTCTTAAATCAAATCCACACATCGGTCTTCGTGACGTCGCGAATGGAAATACAGAAGGAGACAATTGTTTAATAATTGTACTTTATATCGAAAGGATAAAAGAAAACATGCTAAATAATAAAAAAAAATGTTGCCTGCTTTTAAGCAATATGTCGATTTGTTCGATAACATTCATACAGAATGTCTGTCACTGAAATAGTACTATAAGCTGAAAAAGATCTTAAGCTAGTATTTATCAATGTTGCGCTTAATGATTTATTATTGAGCTAAGAGTAATTAGTTCTTTTTTGTAATGTAATTGAAATAGTGGCATACTACAATGAATTTACTACGTTCATATGTAAAAATTAACTATTATTATCTTCATAGCAAACAATGACTTGTTGTTTGAAAACCATATATACTCCGATAATGAAAAAGAATACTTGGTCTTCTTGATTTCTACAACTACAATAATCTTAATAATAAAATAAAAACTAAAATATCTCCAATTTATATACCTAGGGATATAAAATGTAATGATTTAACCAAAAGTTATAAGTCCACACAAACTCCGAGATGACATAACAAGGGTCGGAGAATATAAGACACAAAACACGGACATTTTCCAGGCTCTCGATTGAATAACTTTTTTCCTAAATTGGTACAATTTCAGTATATTCGGTATGAGATTTTCGTACCTCAAAGTATAGTATAGAAGATACTTTCTGTATCAACATGTCCTATGCCCCAGGTCAGTTCGGATTAACTCGCAAGGTCAACTCGATCGAGAGTCGATGTCAACGGTTCACGATCGCATGCGTCGATGTGATATAGCCAATAGCAGGAGTGAATGATGCATCATCCTTAAGACAACGCAATAAGGTCTATTTAGGGATTCGTTTTTGGTGAAGTACATTAAATGGATTAAAATACGCTTCGCTGTGCCAATGACGTCTTGGATTTAATAGGGCTTTAAGAATAGTTCGATTAAAAACTGAAGTAACATAGTGGTAGTAATCACAAAATGTATTTCGTATAGAGGTCATCTGTTGGATAAATAAATGTATTAATTATATGTAAGGAAGGAGTGCGTAGTTTGATGCACAGTAAGTACCTACTACCTTTTCTGTATCTATAGATCATTGAGAGCGCGACCTAAAGATAGAGTCCCAGATGTCTAATTTTGGCTTCTGAATAGTATCAAAATCAATATTAATAAGCTTCTAACGTTTTAAGAGAGGTAGGGCATAGCGAATCTTCGCTCGAATTGAGCCGCCCGTCCGGGGAAGGACCTTCAGCCTATAGAATACGGCAGTCAAATGACCTCTGGGTCGTGTTTCTGCTTGTGAGTAGGGTTTCCGGAGCTCGTGGGGGGTTAGGGTTGGGCCGGCATGGCGGTGGCAACTGACAGGTAACAGACCAGTTAATTGCCCGTTGTCACAGCGACTTGGGCTTCTCTTTCGCTTTCCATCAGGTGTAGGGAATCCATTATGTCGAGCCACTATAAAAAAAAGAATGTCAGAAATGTTAAAATTCATACAATGAAAACCACTTCATAAACTTACCAAATAAATTAACTTTCACCCAAAGTAAGTGACATACCGATTATTTGAATCATTCATAATATATCATTATCCAATTACGTTTTTCTTCATTTGAATACCCACCGTACTTAGGCGGACGTCTACAATTCTTAAATATCAAAATCCAAACATGAATAGGCTAGAGAAAGTCGAAGTTGCGTAAGATTTAAAAAATTAATCGATAAATTTACCTCCAAAACTCGATTATCATCTAAGAAGCAAATTTATGTTTATTCGGAAGTGGACACGAAGCGATTATAGAATCTCTCATCTCACCTTGTCAGGCCTTTAATGATGTACTAACAATAAACACCTAATAATCGACCGGTATCACTGTTACAATCGGTAAGAATATGCTAGAGATGAGACCGTAGCGAACCAAAATCAGCCTTATTCCCACGGCATTTCAGTGTAATTTCAAATGGCGTAGCGTATAGGGCTGTGAGATTGGTTTATCGATAATCAGGAAGTGGTCACTCGTCGTAATCTTTAATTTATTAGCAAGTACATAAGATATTATGAGGAATACTTGTACGTTATGCAATATTAGCATAGATTAGATCTGCTACTGTGGGAACGTGTGTAATTATTAATAGATGGCGCCAGGAGCCATGTCAGGAGGCCATTTGAATGTTATCTCACGACAACATGCGGAAACATTGGGTGTTTTATGAAAGGGTTTCTTTACATCCAGAGTTTTTTTTTTATGTAAAGGTGTAGTGTCTTTTATTTTTAAACGTATACATTTGTGATCAGGTAGAGTCTTACCATAAAGATATTTTTTTTTTTAACTAGCTGTGCCCACGGCTTCGCACGCGTTGCCCCCCATTTTAGGGAAGTGGAGGGTTAGAAAGGGGCAAAAGTAGCCTATGTTACTCTCCATCCCTTCAACTATCTCCACTTAAAAAACACGTCAATTCATCGCTCCGTTTTGCCGTGAAAGAAAGACAAACATACAGACAGACAGACACTTTCCCATTTATAATATTAAAAGTATGGATAATGGCATGGTAGAATAGTTTCCCTTTGCCTGATTGACAGCGAAATAGACGCCTGGCATGGCGGTGGCAACTGACAAGTTATAGTTTTGGTTACTTGACTGTTGCCGCAACGGCTAAGGCTTTTTCACTTTGCATCAGGCGACGGTAGGTCATTTTACTGTGTTACTTTAAAATAAAACATAGTACATCGTCATTACCAGAGCAATTATACCTTTCACAATAGGAACATTCGAATTTAAATCCCAATTCAATTATTGAATAAAAGACCATTGTCTTGGTTACGTGATGACTGAAGTTGAGACATCATGTTCCCAGGTTCACAGCGCAACTAAAATAATTCCTAACACAGACCAATTACTGAGCAAATTCTGACGCTGTTACTGTGAACTTAGAGTTTAAAATGAGATGGAGAGTGTTATTTAAAATATGTCCGTACAAATCGTTTAAGAAACGCAGTTGGTATTGCGATGCGGCGCGCGCGCAGGTTCAACAAACGCATCACATTGTCATTCCGGCGGTGCGCGGGAGTCGTGCGAAGTGGCCATGTGTGGCGACGCTAATTTACAGGATCGAGGAGGAAATAACGCGGATTAGACGTGAGATGTACTTGGGGGAAAGGTTGAGTTTGCATTTGCAAAAGGTTGGATACCTCTGATATATCAGAGTTTAAGCGTTCATGTTAGGGCGGTGATTGCAATTGCTTACCATTGCCATTTGCAGCGTCACCGGAGCGAGGAGCTACGTCCTGCGATCGCCAACCCGCCCGCCCAGCGTGATGCGCCAGCGGCGATTATGGGTAAATCCTCCAGGTGTTTGGGTATTTCTGATCGCTGATCGAGATCTTCAGCATCACTAGTACCTTATTTTATCTTACATATGCACAAGTGCAAAATTGTGATTTATTAAAGCCCCAGTGATAATTGAATTTAAATTGCAGTGATTACGTCGGCTTGTGTTTCGATTTTCAACCGCCATTACGGGCCGGTTGACATTCAACGCGAGGATGCGTGTGCGCATCGGGCCATATAAGGCGGGAATTATGCGAGACGATGAACGATTTTTGATGGATTCGGGGTTATTATTAAAAATCACTTGATGTATAATATTTTTTAAATAATTTTATCTTATGATGAATTTTAGCGATCGGACGTTCTGAGCCTGTCGGAAGGCATTTTGCATTGCTTGAAAATGTAGTTTTTACATTAATTACTGAGATATGAGTTTGCTTTTATGATTTTATCTAGAAATCAGCTAACAGCCTTGGTCCGTACGCTGATGAACGTAGGCCTCGCCTCTTTCAAATTGCGCTTTTTATAAAAAAAATATGTCTCTATCTCATATTCCCCATCCAGTCACTTCCAAAATTTTTTATAACAATAAGTTCTAGACCTGTATATTATTCCATTAAAAAGTGTATTTAAGTAGTCCTGAATAATTAACAAATTAAAAACCATTCTACATACTTAAAGCCACAACAAAAAAAAAACATAGCGTGTATAAAGTAGTCGAAACGAAATTTCCTCGTTACTTATATTAATAACCACATAGTCTACGATACCATTCAACCTCTAAAGTTCCAACGCACACTAAAATACAGTAATTCCACATATACATTCGAAATATATAATTAAATCGGCAATTTCTGTCCGTGCGTGTGGATAAACTGTCATTCTGAGAATTTTCCACGTGCATACCAACTTTAGTGTTACCGGACAATTATACCAAGGACACAGGATGTTATATTTTAGTAAATTACTCTTAATTTCTCACAAAGCTTTCTTAAACGCGTTTAATGTTATAATCTACTCTTGAAAAAAGTACTTTTAAAGGTATTCGTGTGCCATTGAAACGGCAATTGAAGTAGAAAATAAAAGCTCTCATTAGCATTTAACAATCGTTTAAATTCCAATTAGGCTTATTCGTTTTACGAATTCTTAAACTTTTTGTAACATGAAAAATAATTATTTAATGTTATACGAGGCAGGCAAAACCTAACCTGCAAGAGCTTAAAAGACGTCGTTGTAGATCTACAGCTCCTATCCAAGTTATTTTTGATCACAAATTATGTAATTTAGATATAAGCTACACGTAGAGATGGCAGACACCGCTAAACTGACATCGTTTTCATATAGATTACACCTATATTCGATGTGAGTCGCTCCGAATGCCGTTACGACACGGAGGGCAGACCCCAAAACACATTTCAAGAGAATTTTATTGGGCAAAATGATTGAAAATCTAAAATGTAATAAAAAGATATACTCGTATCACCAATACAGATAATTAAATACTAAGCGCTTTTATAAATTAGATGTCTTAGAAGAGAAGGTCTTGACGAACCTAGTCAATGACCAAAAACGTTATGCATAATCTATTGAACATAATTAGTAATTACAGAATGAATGCATGCGACGCAGATGCGTTGCAATTTGGGTGAATTTGGCGAATGCCTCGGGTAACAACACTCATTATGGCTGACACACGTAATTACGTAAGCAGGGTCACATTTGGAGCACAATGACCTGTTATTTTTTTAAATAAGGCTGTAGAAACACTTCCCTGTTTTACTTCAAAAACACCGATACTTTTTGTTTTCGTTCCAAAGTGAAAAAGGAGAAATGTAGGTTTTGGTTATAATTTTTTCTCCGGTAGGAAGCTTTGTGTCCTTAAGACGTAAACAAGTGCTAAGGATGAAAACAAAACTCATCTTGATAGTTGAACATTTTCCACGGCACAATTTGCGCGCAATTTCTCACGCGGAAAAGTCTTAGTTTCCAGCTGGGACTTTTCCGAATGGATACGTCTTAGGGACCTACAAAAAGTGACCCTACAAATTTCCCAAGGTAACGCACCTGTGACTCCACTGGGTGTTAAGGTGTCTATACATAGGCTGAAGTGATCATTTACCTTGACCTTCAGGCACGTCTGCCTCCTCTTACATAAAAAATCCGTCCGTCCGGGGAAGGACCTCCACCCTATAGAATACCGCAGTCAAATGACCTCTGGGTCGTGTTTCTGCCGGTGAGTAGGGTTTCCGGAGCTCGTGGGGGGTTAGGGTTGGGCCGGCATGGCGGTGGCAACTGACAGGTAACTGACCAGTTACTTGCCCGTTGTCACAGCGACTTGGGCTTCTCTTTCGCTTTCCATCAGGTGTAGGGAAGCCATTATGTCGAGCCACTATAAAAAAAAAAAAAAAAAAAAAAAAGCCGGTCAAAAGTTTTAGAAAATTTAGTAGCAGCAGCGCCAACAGCCTCCTGAAGACGGTCGCGGCGAGGATGGGCGTGGACAGTGCTATCATGCAGCACTGGACCTACGTTCAGCTCGCCAAAGACCGCACCACACCGCACCACGCGTAACCGATTGCAATTCCATCCTCATCATCTCGATGGTCGGCGATCCTCCACTGTACGCTTTATGGGGAAGTTCTGCCTCGCGCATCGGTTTTGTGGAACCAACTCTCTGCATCAGTATTTTCGAACAGCTACGACATGGGAGCCTTCAAGAAACGAGCGTACTTCTATGTAAAAGGCCGGCAGCGACCCAAGAACTCGATTTGAGTTGCGGGCGGTGTCGACTGCTTACCATCAGGCATCACATATGCTCGTCTGCCGCCTCTTGCATAAAAAAATAAAATAAAAGACATTAAAATAAATTGTCTTGCATACTAACATAGTTTTTAAGATTAATTGTTACTAACATTATGGACCCTGTCTGAAATAAACAATTTTTATTTTATTCATTTATGGCACCCGTGCAAAAGCCGGGGCGGGTCGCTTGTACCCCATACCTGCACCGACTGCCCACCAATCTGCTGATTAACAGTGACATTTGTGGTTGGAAAGCAACCGTAAACTACTTCATCACCCCTAATTTGGCTCGATTATGTCCACTGCGCTAATTTAATTTTTAATCAAGACTTAATCTGCCGATTTCCCTCGAGACCACACACAAAACTCATTTCTGAATTCAGTAACACAAATTCTACTTACTTTATTGGACCTGTTTCGTGTCATCTTAATCTTAACTAATATTATAAAGCTGAAGAGTTTGTTTGTTTGTTTGTTTGAACGCGCTAATCTCAGGAACTACTGGTCCGAATTGAAAAATTCTTTTTGTGTTGAATAGACCATTTATCGAGGAAGGCTATAGGCTATATAACATCACGCTGCAACTATTAGGAGCGAAGAGATAATGGGAAATGTAAAAAAAAAACGGGGAAAAAATAACTATTCCACGCGGACGAAGTCGCGAGCACTGCTAGTTCAAGATAATTGTGGAAATTGTAAGATCCGGTCTTTATATCAGCTTGAAATCACTTGTTACCGATTCATTATCATCATCATCATCGTCTGTCTATTGCAGTCTCCAGTTGCTCTCTCAATAGGTGTCTCCAGTTGCTCTTCACTTAGGGCTTCACCCATAATCGTCACGCTCTGGAGCATACACTTCTATTTCTTCTAAAGACAAAGTTTGAAATTGTCTATTCCTAACATAGCCTTAGTACCGAAGCGTTTTCAAAGCGATATTCACATGCAACACTGCAGTTCAACTATTTCTGATGCACTTCCTCGTCGGTAAAGGAGCGGTATGAATACATTTCCGTCTTTGAAATCGACGTTTCAGTCCATCAATTCACGCGGAAGACGGAAAGGTAACGTTTATAAATACTTCAATGGCTGAATGGTTTGAATAATGACAAAACTTGAGATGGGCAGTTTGTCGAGAGGAGAGAGCTTGATTGCAATGTTGTATGAATTGGACGGTAATTCCTAGAAATACTTACGGCCGTATTCACAAACGTTACTATGCGTCGCGCGAACGCACAGATGCCCAAAGACGACCGTTAATTGTTTATAGTAAGAACATTTAAGCTACTTTGTCCGAGCGGTAAGGGAAAATGGTACACCGTCTCATCTCTTCTTGTGGATTTCAGCTTCTCGCCTAGTGGTAAGCTGGATTTACCAGGTTGCAGGCGATCAGCTATTGAAGTGGCTTCGATCGCGTTTAGGAAGCAGTCAGTGTAAAGCCAGCATGACAGTGGCAAATGACAGTGATTGATTTGGTTGGTTACTCGTCCATTTCCGAAGCGATTTGGCTAGTAGGCTAAACGAGTAGCGGTATGTTTTCCTTATGTTCCTTAAAGACGACTCTGTGAACACTAAAATGAGTGTTGCAAGCATAGAAATAAATGAAGATACGGTTAATGTTGTGCAAGTAAAAAGTACCGCTGTGGTTGGTGACAGCAGTTGGTTTTATTTGTACCCATGTAAACACTTCTGCCCGTTTCCTGATATTCCCAAAGTCATCTTCTATGACTGGATGAGAAGGGGTAGTCCTATTCTAAATCTGGAAGCCAGATTGTTACTTTTGTAACATTTTCTATTACTTTTGACCTTCTAATGTTACTCTCATGTTACACGGCTCAAAACGTTTTTGAACTGTTGAAGTGAACGAAATATCCGGAAACTTGCAAAAGTAACATGAGTCTGTCCTTTTTAATTTTAAATGCAACTGTGCCTAAAAACAGACTCACTTTACTTTTAGTACCAAAATGTTACTTTTCGACCATTTTCATGTTATTTCTTGTCTCCAGCCACTGGCAACACTGTCCGGAAACCATACTGCTACCGCCATGCTAGTAAATAAAATACGCTTGCCATTTCCCTGTATCACTTGTCATAAAGTATGTAATCGCTAATAGCGTTAGGGTTTATAACCCTTAGCACCTATAACCCTGCTGGTCTGGAACCATTAGCCGGCACGCACATCCTGGCCCCGGAAACGTTGTGAATAAGGCATAAATCACTGGCGGCGCCCGCGCACCCACCGCGGCTAGGGCGGCCACGCGGCCGGGAAATCCGGGATTGTACCGGAATAACGTTTCCATTCCGTCTTCACCAGGGTTTTTTTGTTATAGGCTATTTATTTGTAATATTGTTGAACAATACAGACTCTACTTTTTTATAGCAGCACGGAATAATGTCTTCCCTACTCCTGATGGAAAGCAAAAGAGAAGCCTAAGGCGCTGCGACAACAGGCAAGTGCCTGCCAGCGCTTGAGGCTTCTCTTCGCCATACACAATATGAATTGTTGAATAAATTTGTGAGAGTAAATTTATATTACAGTGACCACGGCACGCTTGAAAAGGAACCTCAGTCCCTTCAATAGTTAGTGGAGATTTGATACAAATGGGTGGAAAAGTCCCGGACATTAAACCCGGATACCTGGCAACCCTACCCGTAACGGTCCCTTGCTCGCCACTAAGCGATGCCCCCGGCGCCGCCCGCGTCTCAGCTTTGTCTAGATGAATTATTAGTCCTATTCACGTGAACTGGACGATCTTTGTAGTTATTAAAAGATTGTTTGTTTGTATGAAGATGTTTTGCAGTAGCTGAATGTCAGATTGTAAGGGGTTTGGTTTGTATTGCGAGAGGCGTGCCATATTTATTCATATTGGGGCTTTAAATAACCAAATACAGTAAAAAAATATTCTTTTGTCGGAATGTAAGGTTCTGTCGAGAAGAACCAGCAAGAAAACTTTTCTTTTACAATGCTTATTTTCTTACATAGTTTAATAAATAATTATAATGTATGATTATTCTTATATATCGTTGACAACATCAGCCTGCAAACATTATTTATTGGACATAGGCCTCGCCTACTTCAAACGAAGCGTGAAGAAGCATCTCACGGGCCAGCATGGCTGTGGTAACTGACTGGAAACCGAGGTTTCCCGCCCGTTATCAGAGCGATTTGGGCTTCCTTTTAGCTTTCCATCAGGCAACAGGAAGCCATTATGCTGAACCAATGTAAAAAAAAATTAGAATTATACAATACAAAGTATAGCGGGATGTAAGGGACCGACCCATCATCTTTTCGCTCCAAGCCAACCTCACCTGCCCGTGGTGCTCCTCCTGCCGAAATAACAAATGAGGCGCTGGCAACCATCACAATTGAAGGCGTAGCTAAATACAACAGACCGATGATGGGCAGCAGCGTCACCGGAGCGAGAAGCTACGCCCTGCGATCGTCAACCCGCCTGCCCAACGTGGCGATTATGGGTATATCCTCCAGATGTTTGCCCTAAGTGGCGAACAACTGGAGAGGCCCGTGTCCGGCAGTGGACTGCAATAGGCTGATGATGATGAAGTATAAATCACAACAAAAACAATGAAAAGATAGGCCGTATTCCTACCTGTTGCTACCCACTACACTGGCGACACAGGTGGATTGAGTGGGAATGCCCTTCTTTTCTGGGAGACGTGATTCCCACACACCACTCCGAGTCCTCCAGCATGCCGCGGTATGCTTTGCTCATACGGAAAGAAACGAATAGAGGATCTAGACTTTGATGACTCAAGACATAAAAGGTGTTAAAGAAATCTGCACAGGTGGAGAAAGCGAAGCAATCTGAAGAACACCTAATTAAAATTTCTCAAAGCTGGTATAATCTCTCTATTTAATCACAGTATACCAGAATGCAGAGAGACAGTTAATTATAGAACCCTTATAAAGCAAAAGGGAAATGAAACTCGACAAGTTATGGCGATGTTTTTTGTTAGATCAAGTACAACATTGCGCCGCGGTTTTCCCTGCTTTTCCTAAGTTTCCTGTGCGCGGTGAGTAAGCAGGGCTGTCGGTGAGATAAAACGAATGTCATTTTTAGTGGCTTCCCCTCGCCTGACTGAAAGCAAAAGAGAAATCCACCCAAGTCGCTACACAACGGAGAGGTAACCATATCATCACTTGTCAGTTACCGACTCTTCACAGCTCGATATAATAGCTTTGACTATACGATGACTGATTCTAAAGTTCAACCGTTTTTAAGCAGCCGTTAGAGTCGTTTTCATTGTAAATTGTCTTAAAAATCTTTGATGTCAGCTTGTGTTACTAGCCTGTAGATCATAAGGTTCACCTTCTGTCGTATAAACAAGAAATGAGCTGCATAAGACACCATACATATGGTCTAGAATTATATTTTGTATCTTGCTCTACTCATAGAGCCTCCAGGCGCTTCCCAGACCTTTGCTAACAATATATAATTTTCTAAACTGACCAGACTTGCCTAAAAATTTGGTCGTAACAATTTGTCTATAATGCATCATATAGATCCCTCGCCAACCAACTATAGAACCCAAACACCTCACACAACCAACTATAGATTTGACAATATCAATACTGACAGCCCTACCGTCGACGTATATGGACATTGTGAAAATGATATAAAAATGCGCGCACTTTCGATCTCCGAGTGCGTACGCGCAAGCAAGACTTTTATTTTCTAAGCAGTGAGCTTTCAGTTAACTTATACTTAATAGAATTAATACATAATAATTACATGTCTCGGATTAACTTACTTAGATAATGGTTTATTATTACGCTGCGGGTTAACCACGAAGCTGTTTTTGTATTTGCTTCTTGGGATTAACACTTGAATGCAATATTAAAATCGACGCAATATTCTTCACATAAATGTTTGTCCTAACTGGGAGTTGAAACCACGACACGTGAACTTGAATTACAAATCCGAATCATTACTAAATGAGCTACCGGTCCAGTCAAAGTGCATTAAAAAGATTGAATATGCATAACCTTGGCTCTAAGAGAAATCGTTACTAGCCCGTCACAATATATTTACCACAGATACGATCACAACTGATTCCTTAGCCATTGAACATACTAATTAACTAGAGACAGTCACTGGTTTTGTTTAGAAAATGTGATTGATTGAGTGTCGCCAGTTAGAAATGTACGCGGTGGAAAACGAAAGTGGCCAGATTAAAGATAAAGTCTAATTAGACATTAGGTAGGTACTAGCGGAAGTAGATTAAGATAAAGCTACTAATAGCAAGTGATAACAAGATTCTAAGAATGAAATTGAGATCTTAACATGTCCGTTCGGACGTATAAAACTTAATAAAACGTTTGATTTAGGGGTTTTCGTTAAACGAGTTACATTTTAAATTAATAAACTTGATGTTGCCCTACTTAATATGTAAAATAGTATTCATTTGTTGATTCATTCAAATTTAATTTCAAATTAAATAGTTCTAAATGAATGTTTGACAGAACATAACAGTTTAGATGTTAACAATACTCTGAAATATAAAAGTTAATTCTTTTAAGAGTTATTCTCGCTCTCATCTAAATATATTATTGAATCCAGTGACAGTTTCTTCAGATATTTAGAATTGAAGATTTTCAAATTAACAGTCTACAAATGTATCATGAATATATATATTTGTTGCATGTTTTTATTCCTATTCATACAAAAATTCATGTACCTCTAAACTAGACTATACTTTTTTTTCTACAAAAAGCAATACCGCTATTTTGCTAAAAGCTTTTGTACCTCCAAGCCACCACAAATAGGTAGTTATTCCAAACTCAAAAGACCAAATCGCGCCCAAAAATGTTACATTTAACAAAAAAGAAGTCGTAAGAAATGATAGTCGAGCCACTTTTACCATTAAACATCGTTCGAACCCACAAATTTTACACTTTTACTTTTGCAGACCTACTAAAAACAATGATTTAGCACAATCGGACACGATTGTCAGCACCAACGCCAGATCTGTGGAAAAGATCTTAATAAAATACTGGATTTTGTTTGTTTCGTAACATTTAAAGATAACATGTTCTGTAATGGTATTTGTTGATTTTTAATTGCAATGATTTTTTTATTTTTAGTGGACTGATAAGAATTGTTAAACGAATACTCGTAGGTATACACTTACTGCCAAAACTATTTACAAGCTAGATTGACTTTTAAAATCTTGCATTGCCTACAACCGCATTATATTTTGCTTTAATTTCCAAAATATTCGAGATTTTACTGTCGAACATTTATAACTAAAAAAAACTCTCGATCAAACCCTAAATCATCACCATCATAGATTATTACTTACGAATATTTAAGCTATGAAATATCTTAAGATCCGTCAAGTTATTGCGCCCGACCCGCATCACGGTCAGTGTGCTGAAAGCCTAAATACTTCAGATTCATATGACATTTGATTTCTGACTGTCACTCCGACATTTGACATTAGACCTGGCCGCTGACAAGCCGCGAAAATGTGCCATTCTAATCAATTTGTAACGCATGGTGAGAGAAAAGAAAAGGCATCGTTAGATATCGATGCATGCATGTCTCATCGAGCATACATAAGGTACATCTATCTGTTCCGTATCCGTGGCATTTGTCGAAAGTGAAATCACATCATTACATTATTAAATATTATTAGTTCGGTTGTGTGATTGGGCACTTCCCTTTGAGCTAAGGGTACTACTTACTTACAAGAGAAAGTGCTTTGAATTCGTTGAAAAATTTACGCAGAAACTTTGTGTTCTGTTAGTCCAGCGTTAAATTTTACCTGAAACAAAGAAAGTAAATTGTTAGTTCATGAAATTATCATCAGTCAATTGTTCAGTAGTGTTTTTAAAGGCATTTATGTATGGAATGGAAAGGGCAATATGAAGAACTAAAGGAATTGTGTCGGAATAGTTCCTGTTTTGGTGATACATCCAAGTGATAAGTTGTCTCTATGAAGCCGTACCATGTTCGTCTAAGTAGAGAATCAAACCAATGCATCGAGGAGTGAGACAAGGGAATGTAATTTCCCCAGAATTTTCTACTAATGCACTGAAAAACATGACATCAATATAAATGGCGAATACATCTCTATTTGATTGATCTTGGGCTTCTTGCATCCAGGTATTGCCAGTCATTTTACACACATCGTTTGCCGAGAAATAGTGTCCACTACACGATGTGGAACAACAAATGAAAACTAGCATGAAGTTTGGAACTTCTCACAATAACGTTAGCGTGAACTACAAAGTAGATATAAGTCCAGAACACAGCGTAAAGTAAGCAAAAGAAAAGCAAGGACTAATGCGATTACTTAACAAGATGTTGACTAAGAATATCGAACTAGCTGAAGAAGCTGTTAACAGGAAAGCCGGTATTAATAAGCCAATGAATGAAGTAAAAAAAGTGTTGAATATAAATAAGACAGCAAAGCTTGCAAACTGAAAGCTACCAACATACTACCGATGTCAAAACAAGTAAAAGAAACCGACTGCACATTTAATTATGATTAAAGGATTACGAATTGAAAAGTATTTACGGGTAGTAATAGAAATCGCAGTGTTTCATCAAGGGCGGACTAACATCAATTAACTAGCGTTAGGCGAATAAATTACGCGATTAGTAGCAAAGGGCTCTTATAAATAAGTGTCGTGTTGACAAATACGATACTTTCGCTGCGCAAGCGCAGTTCGGTGGCCATGCATTTGAAATACAGAATAGGACTTTTTAAACGCAGTTAATAAAGGAATTGATGTTATTGTTTGCTTGCATGATTTGGAAATTAGCGTCATAACCACTAATAATGGTCCAGGATCGAGCATAGTGGTGAACGGTTGGAGAGGCCTATGTCTAGAAGTGGACAGCGAGTGATTATCAATAGCATTGTGCGTTTCGACACAAGCAGGGCTTCGCAATACACGGCCCCCACTCGCCTTGCACGGGCCCTCGTCATCGTCGAACGGGAGCGGACTCACCCTTCGAGCCGCTTCCGTCATTCCCCCCAGGGGGGGAATTTGAGGGGTCCGTCAAGCAAGACAGACTGCGCTGGCGGTGCCATGGCAGTATAGGTCTCTTAGGACCCATGGCACTGTCCCTAAGGCGTTTGACGAAGGGGCCGGGGTTTTTAGTGGGTATTCCCTGCCTCCTCACCATCCTGAGGCAGGGTGCATGCCGCCCTCCAGCAGTCCGAGGGCGGCGTGAGTCCCACATACCCCGCCGTTCCCCCGAATGGCGGGGATGCGCAAAAGCATTTTCCCAGGTTAAAAAAAAAAGAAAGGGCTTCGCAATATTAAGCAGAGGCTACCAAAAATAGTCAAGTGATATTGCTCAAATCACATATGTTATGTAGTTAGTGAAACAATAACAATGATAATTTTTTGTAAGCTTCCGCAAGTTAAAGCAACCCCATTTATGTCGAAACGCACCCTTAGACCCTTACACAGCACGTTAAACCGTTGATACTGCGCCTAGTCAACCTCTGGTTGTTTTTGTGCATATAGCCTGGTGATGATGAGTGATTCAAAAGTCTCGCGTCAAATTGAATCCGCTGTCATCCTACACGCAGGTGTCCCAGAGTTGCGCGCGCGCAGCGGAAGCGTGATAGTATCGCTGGCGGGCGCGGGAAATAAATGACGCGTCATTACGTGTAACGCGCGTTTTCGCGTCAAACACGCCGCGGTTATGCCGCGTCACTGTGAGCTGTTCAGTCCGTTCCCCTGTATAAGGCTTTGGAAGCCGAATTGAATTCGGTTAATGCTTGGTATTGTAAGTTTTGTTAACAGGGGGGCTAGATCAGAATTTTGATTCGGATAAAATTATTTTGCCGAGTTATCTGGAAAGAATTATGTAGCAGCTTGCTAGCCAGCAGATTCAAGAAGTTGGCGGAATCTAAAAGTATGTTTAGCATTTGACTTTGTGTTTTATCTGTCCAATCAAATCACGAGAGTATAGTATTTAACGGATAGTCGCCAGTGGGCAGTAAGTGGCAGGGACACGGGTAGCGCCAAAGCATACGGCCACATCCCTGCCTGCCCTGGCCAGCCGCAGATGATAAGCGGCCGGCACTCCTGGTCCGGGGAGGGCAAATACCCCTGCCCCCGGATCCGAGGAGCAGACCTGACGCTTTACGTAACTACTTAAAAATCGCTAAACGATATCGCTCCAGGCGCACGATACAAATCGCACGTCTAACGCGTAACGCGCTTATGCGCGTATAATTGCGCCAGTGCGAAACGCATATTTCATACTAATACTCCGTTTAGTTTTTTTATTTTATCTAGACTTAATTAACACTTGTACACAGTTGCTAGTAGAGCTATTAGCGAAGTGTGAGAAATGAGGAATGGCGGTCGTTAAAACGAGGCCTAGTACTTTCATTACAGGTGTGTTATATAACGTGTTAAGTTAATATGAAACTATAAATAATACCACTTCTCTTTCATCAGGTATTACTGGAAGCGTACATTATAGTTTTCAAGTCCGGTTGCGCTAGTGCTCATAAATCCTTGATAGAATAGTCGGAACTTATACGTCAGACAAACCGAAAGTTTCAGTAAAAAAAGGGGGGAGGAGGGTTTTACGGTTTGACCATAGATGATCGACAATAAGCTATACCGAGTTCAATGCAGACAAAGGCGTGGCCAAAAACTAGTTAAACAATGAGAAGATTGATTTTAAGTATGTACCTATCGCCTATCATCTTTTCTATCTAAGCCACCCTCACCTACCCGTGGCGCATCCTGCTGACAGACCCTCCTGCCCGTGGCGATTATGGTTAAATCCTCCAGATGTTTGGATAAGGTGGCGAGTAATTGGAGAGGCATACGTCCAGCAGTGGACTAAGATGTTAGAGAATGCAATGCCCAATCTATACTGATCTTATGATCCTTATGGTTATAACCTAATGGTTATCCGGTACTCATACTACAGAAGAAAACCTTTGATACTAACACCATGTTCCAGATAAGTCGGTGTATCCAGAGCTATTTTACAGCATGGCGGTGGCAACTGCCCACTGATTTGGTTCCTTGTCCGTTGCCACAGAAAGTAAGCGTACTAATCACAGTACATTACACAGATTAAACAAAGAGATATACTCGTACGTAATGGTATCTATAGGTGCTTTGTTCCTCTTTATGAGTACTTTAACATTACTACGCTAAACAATGCCGTGTGTAAATGATACGCGAACGGATATTGCAAACATAAAAGTAAAAGCTTTTTTGAAGAACCGCCGCGTAGAGCGTGCGTACGCGCATCCGGCGCATGCGCGAATAGAATGCGTATTTGAATAATGCAAATATACATTAATAAATAAATATGTGTGTGGGATGTAAGGGAGCGACCTATCATCTTTTCACTCCAAGCCACCCTCACCTACCCATAGTACATCCTGCCGAATAACAAACGAGGCGCTGGCAACCGACTGGTGGCGGTATAACCATCACAATTGAAAGCGTAGCTAATCCCACAGGCCGATGACGGGCAGCAGCGTCACCGGAGCGAGGAGCTACGCCCTGCGATCGGCAACCCGCCTGCCCAGCGTGTCAATTATGGGTAAAACCTCCAGATGTTTGCCCAAAGTATGGCACCGCTAGAGAGGCCTATATTATCTAACAGTGGAGTGCAATAAAATTGGCCGATGATGAAGATAATGAAATATAAATAACGCCCTCAAGTGGAGTGACGGTTTGCGCCGGACGGCTGGCAAGTGCTGGATGCGAGAGGCCCGGGACCGATCGAAGTGGCGAGCATTGGGAGAGGCCTATGTCCAGCAGTGGACTGATGTGGGCTGATGATGATGATGATGAAGAACATACAAACGGCTTAGGTGGCTTGTCAAAACTTTCTGCGCATACGTCTTGGTCGCACGTCCCGTCAGTCAGTGACGCAAGTAGTCGCAACTTGATAACGAGGAGCATTCTTGATTTCTATACGTTACTACTACTGGACAGGGCTGGCACAACCAGTAAATAAACAAATAACCCAAGATATGCCACGTTGGATCACACAACCTTGTACTATGGTTATTAAGTAACTTACATACATACTAATATTATAAATGGGAAAGTGTGTCTGTCTGTCTGTATGTTTGTCCTTCTTTCACGACAAAACGGAGCGACGAATTGACGTGATTTTTTAAGTGGAGATAGATGAAGGGATTGAGAGTAACATAGGCTACTAATTGAACGTGGGCGAAGCCGCGGGCACAGCTAGTAAATACATATTATACATAACACCCAGATCAATACAAACAGATATGTTTATGCACATAAATGTTTGTACTGTGCGGGAAACGAACCCTTTTTTTCAGCGATTATCATTTTAGGCTCGCTGTTCAGGGGAAAAACGGTGGGGTAAGTGGGACTCAATTACGCCACCCTTGAAAAATCGAAGGGCACCCTGCATCAAGATGGTAAATAGGCCTACTAAAAGCCCTGGTGCCATGGATCCTAAGAGACCAATGCTGTCATGACACCGCCAGCACACTCCGCCTTAATTAGTAGACCCCTCAAACTCCCCCTCTGGGGGGAGTGACAGGAGTGGCCCGAAGGGCGAGTCTACTCCTGTCCGATGATGCTCTCTGTATGCCCATAAGATTGACCGGTAAAGAATGCTCCTTGCATTAATTTCGCCTTAGGTACCATTTCGTGCAAATAAATAAAAAACATAAAGTTGAAAATAAATAAATAATAATAAATAACCCAAGACATGCCACGCTGGGCCACTGAGCGCCATCTAGCCCCAAACTAAGCCGAAGCTTGTACTATGGGTACCAGACAACTGATAAACTTACTTAGATACATTTTTTTTGTAAATAAATACATATTATACATAGAAAACACCCAGACCAATACAAACAGACATGTTCATGCACACAAATGTTTGTACTGTGTGAGGATCGAACCCACGATCCTTGGCTCAGAAGGCAGAGGCTACCAATTGAGCCACCGAGCCAGTCAAAATAAATCTGCAATATTCTGTTTCTGTTAACGTAGCACCCCTACACCGACTCTCGCTTTCACCGCACGCTTGTCAGCTGCGTATCGGTCGTGTATCGCGCATTTCATCGCGTTCGAATCGCGGTCGGGGCTCGCGATCAGAAGAGCCGCTTCCTGTCTAAGGTAATGTAAATGTCACATTTAGCTATGCGATATCATAGTGAGATGTATCCACACATTACAAGATGGAGTCGACAATATGGCTTTTGTCGTCTCTGTATAGATGCATCTTGTAATATTTCGAGATACTTCCCTTAAAAATTAGAACTTGTAGCATACACGAACATACAAACAGACACACACAACTACACACACTGTCAAACATCTGACATTGACATCTGACACCGACATCTGTCGTCTTGTTCCTACACTTCACGCAAGGTGCGGGGTGGGAGGACAGTCCGTCTGCGTCCCACCGCCGCCGAGTAAAGACGTGTTCGTGTGAGGATAGCGAGCCGATATATAAACTAAACACATCGTTCATTACTTTATTGTTCATGGTTATTTCATATGTGGATTAATGTCTACTACAGAACTCATTGCCTTATCTTAGACTAGCTTGGTGGTTTATCTGGCAGTTTACCTGCCTTCTCAGCCAATGGTCGTGGGTTCGATTCCCGCACAGTACAAACATTTGTGTTCATGATCATGTCTGTTTGTATTGGTCTGTGTGTTTGCTATGTATAATAATGTATTTATTTATTTACAAAAAAAGTACCTAAATAAAATCACTTGTCTAGTAGGTACCCATCGTACTAGCTTCGGCTTAGTTTGGGGCTAGATGGCGCTGTGTGGCCCAGCGTGTCTTGTGTTATTTATTACTTTTATTCGTAACTAGCTGTGCTCGCGACTTCGTCCGTGTGGAATAGTTTTTTTCCCCCCTTTTTTTTTTACATTTTCCATTATTTCTTCGCTCCTAATAGTTGCAGCGTGATGTTATATAGCCTAAAGCCTTCCTCGATAAATGGTCTATTCAACACAAAAAGAATTTTTCAATTCGGACCAGTAGTTCCTGAGATTAGCGCGTTCAAACAAACAAACAAACTCTTCAGCTTTATAATATTAGTTAAGATTTCACGGTGACATATATAGTACACCAATCTATTTCCCAAAGTCGTTTTGTCACAGCCACCCACGCCGAATGCACTCGGTAAATCGTCACTTCTCAACTTATTTTCAAAGATTCATCATTCTCATCAGTGTCGATGTCCTCACCGTCCAGGAACTTTTGGAGCTGGTCTTCATCATCTTCATCGGAATCTGAACTATCGGCCGCTGCAGCAGCCTTCTTGTCAGCTTTTTTCTTTTTCTTTACTTTGTCGACGCCATTAACCAGCACCTCCTTGGCCTGTTGCTGCAGCTTCTTCTTGAGCCGGCGCTTCGCGGACTTACTCAGCTTGGACATGTCCACCTTCTCCTCCTTGCTGGTGTCCAGGGTGGTGTCCAGGGTGGTGTCCCCCTCTTCAGACGATTCCTCCTCCTCGGCCTCTTCCTCTGCTTCTTCCTCCTCATCGGAATCCTCTTCCTCACTGCTAGCTTCAGCGGATGTGTTCATTTTCAAAGATTCATCATTCTCATCAGTGTCGATGTCCTCACCGTCCAGGAACTTTTGGAGCTGGTCTTCATCATCTTCATCGGAATCTGAACTATCGGCCGCTGCAGCAGCCTTCTTGTCAGCTTTTTTCTTTTTCTTTACTTTGTCGACGCCATTAACCAGCACCTCCTTGGCCTGTTGCTGCAGCTTCTTCTTGAGCCGGCGCTTCGCGGACTTGCTCAGCTTGGACATGTCCACCTTCTCCTCCTTGCTGGTGTCCAGGGTGGTGTCCAGGGTGGTGTCCCCCTCTTCAGACGATTCCTCCTCCTCGGCCTCTTCCTCTGCTTCTTCCTCCTCATCGGAATCCTCTTCCTCACTGCTAGCTTCAGCGGATGTGTTCATTTTCAAAGATTCATCATTCTCATCAGTGTCGATGTCCTCACCGTCCAGGAACTTTTGGAGCTGGTCTTCATCATCTTCATCGGAATCTGAACTATCGGCCGCTGCAGCAGCCTTCTTGTCAGCTTTTTTCTTTTTCTTTACTTTGTCGACGCCATTAACCAGCACCTCCTTGGCCTGTTGCTGCAGCTTCTTCTTGAGCCGGCGCTTCGCGGACTTGCTCAGCTTGGACATGTCCACCTTCTCCTCCTTGCTGGTGTCCAGGGTGGTGTCCAGGGTGGTGTCCCCCTCTTCAGACGATTCCTCCTCCTCGGCCTCTTCCTCTGCTTCTTCCTCCTCATCGGAATCCTCTTCCTCACTGCTAGCTTCAGCGGATGTGTTCATTTTCAAAGATTCATCATTCTCATCAGTGTCGATGTCCTCACCGTCCAGGAACTTTTGGAGCTGGTCTTCATCATCTTCATCGGAATCTGAACTATCGGCCGCTGCAGCAGCCTTCTTGTCAGCTTTTTTCTTTTTCTTTACTTTGTCGACGCCATTAACCAGCACCTCCTTGGCCTGTTGCTGCAGCTTCTTCTTGAGCCGGCGCTTCGCGGACTTGCTCAGCTTGGACATGTCCACCTTCTCCTCCTTGCTGGTGTCCAGGGTGGTGTCCAGGGTGGTGTCCCCCTCTTCAGACGATTCCTCCTCCTCGGCCTCTTCCTCTGCTTCTTCCTCCTCATCGGAATCCTCTTCCTCACTGCTAGCTTCAGCGGATGTGTTCATTTTCAAAGATTCATCATTCTCATCAGTGTCGATGTCCTCACCGTCCAGGAACTTTTGGAGCTGGTCTTCATCATCTTCATCGGAATCTGAACTATCGGCCGCTGCAGCAGCCTTCTTGTCAGCTTTTTTCTTTTTCTTTACTTTGTCGACGCCATTAACCAGCACCTCCTTGGCCTGTTGCTGCAGCTTCTTCTTGAGCCGGCGCTTCGCGGACTTGCTCAGCTTGGACATGTCCACCTTCTCCTCCTTGCTGGTGTCCAGGGTGGTGTCCAGGGTGGTGTCCCCCTCTTCAGACGATTCCTCCTCCTCGGCCTCTTCCTCTGCTTCTTCCTCCTCATCGGAATCCTCTTCCTCACTGCTAGCTTCAGCGGATGTGTTCATTTTCAAAGATTCATCATTCTCATCCGTGTCAATGTCCTCACCGTCCAGGAACTTTTGGAGCTGGTCTTCATCATCTTCATCGGAATCTGAACTATCGGCCGCTGCAGCAGCCTTCTTGTCAGCTTTTTTCTCTTTCTTAGGTTTCTTGTTGGGGGATGCATCATTGCTGTTCTCAAGCTTCTTCTTGGTCTTGTTAGGGATGGAGACCTCCTCAGCGTCCTCCTCCTCTTCCTCCTCACCTTCCTTGTACTCTAACTCTTCATACTCAGGGTCCAAGTAGCCAGTCAAATGAACATTACACCTGCCATTTGTCAAAAAAGCAATGCTGTCACCGCTCTTGAAGTACAAGTCCAAGGGCACCTGCACAGTCTTGGTCTTCTGCAGAGTGCAGACCAGGAAGTTCTTCCCGTCCACCAACACCATGACCTGGCAGGGGTCGTTGTCGCCCGTCGATATGTCGATGGCCGCCTGCGAGATGTGGAACGGCTTCTCCACCACTTGGGCGTACCGTTTGTTTGGCTCCATAATCAGACCCCAAAACATCTTGCAGGTTTTATTCACCGGCTACTTAATAATGGCACGCCTAACGTTACGTTAACCTTTATTAGGTACAATAGAACAATAGCCTAACAAGTAACACTGTATTGTTAACCGACAGCAACTTTTATTTCAAAGACATGTGGTTGAGAAGCGAGGAAACGCGGCAAAATCGCGAACGCGCTTTCGCCATCTGGCCCCAAATTAAGCCGAAGCTTGTACTATGGGTACGAGACGACTGATAAACTTACTTAGATACTTTTCTTTGTAAATAAATACATAGTAAACACCCAGACCAAAACAAACAGACATGTTCATGAACACAAATGTTTGTACTGTGCGGGAATCGAACCCACAACCCTAGGCTCAGAAGGCAGAGGTCACTATCAAATGAGCCAACGAGCGAGTCAGCCTATGTCCAGCTGTGGATGTTTGCAGACTGGTGATGTTATACCGAATGATCCCGAAACGCGACCGAAGTTAACGGGTGTGTCCGAGCGTAGGTACAGTACCCTCCTACACTACGTAGGTACACTATCCTACCTCCCATGCCAGACAGGCAAGGCATGGGAGGTGCGGTGATATCTGTTCTTTTCCATCATCTCTCGGAAAAATCACCTCAACACCTCACCTCACCTCAAAGCTCAGGAATCACCGTACCTTTAAGACTATCAAGTATAAATGTTTCTTTAGTTAAATAGTATGCAACACTCGTTGTCTATCGTGAAGGAACCGGCCACTCGAGATACAGGTTTACTCCTAGTTCGATGGCAGGTTCCTGATCGAAGGCTAAGATAGTTTTTACCTTGATGTTATGTTGCCTCTGTACCGATATTATCTAAGAATCATTGATCAATAAAGATTTTTATTATTATTATAATCCACGAAACATGACTCTCAGCCCAGGCAATGAATCAATAGTTAAAACGGTACACAAAATTGTGTCATAAGCATAACGCACAATCATCTGTTCTGGGCTTGAAAAGCGAGAAAAATTGTCCTTTTTTCTCGCTTTTCAAGCCCTTACAGTGTCACAATGACACAGTCATACTAACACGAAGTCGCCCCATTTATTAACATAACATTTTATCGCGACACGGCGACACATAACTGAAATTCTCTTACACAACGTGCGCAACTATAACTCACGGGCGCACGCGACAATGCGCGCGCAAGTAGGCCGCGCAAATGCCGCGCTATTCCTGCGCGCGCGCAACCGCACACGGGAACAGATGATTGTGCGTTATGCTTATGACACAATTTTGTGTACCGTTTTAACTATTGATTCATTGCCTGGGCTGAGAGTCATGTTTCGTGGATTATAATAATAATAAAAATCTTTATTGATCAACTAGCTGTGCCAGCGGCGTCGCACGCGTGGATATCGGGTTTCAAAACTAACGGACTTCCATAAAATGATGCCCAAATCTTAAGTTAGACCTCTAGCAATACATTGGTGAAAACCACATTCAATTCCATGCAGTACTTTTTGCGTGATGCTCAATCAAACATTCAGATAAAAAATTCTCCCGTTTTCCCAACACTTCCCTTCACTGCTCTGCTCCTATTGATTGTAGCGTGATGAAACGTATCATATAACCTGCACAGGAGAATGATGAATAATTGTACCAAGTTTCGTTAAAACCCGTTGAGTAGGTAATTGTTGTTTCTATAACGAACATACAGACAGACAGAAAGACAGACGGACAGACAGACAGTCAGATAAAAATTTTACTGATTGCATTTTTGGCATCAGTATCGATCACTAATCACCCCCTGATACTTTTTTTGTAAATACCTATATTTTTAAAGCTGAAACGCCTGTGCAAAACTATCTACCTATACCTACTTCACTTAAAAATAAATACTTATAACTACTTTAATTAATAAAAGTACCTACGCTTAATAATTTTTAATTTGAACGAATATTTTACAATATAACAACAAAAGAAATTCAAATTTAAAACTATTTAAACACTAAAAGTCGCGCTGATAAGCACGGTTTCTCAATATCAATTATTGTCTGTCAATAAGGTCGATCGCTCTGAACGCATCAACAGCCAAGCTCTCGGACCTCCCGCCTTTTTATACCCTACCGCCGCCGCGACCCGTGTCGAGCGCGGCAACCGTTACACAAAAATAATCCTTATAGCATTATTCAGTATTCACGTGCGACGGCGCGATGGCTTATTTCATGTATAAGTTTGGTGTTTCTATACCGATTTCTATGATTCTTTTTTTATTGAATAGGTAATAATGATAACTTTTTTAAATTAGGGATGAATGAGAGTATTATAAACGTAAGAGTAAACAAATATAATCAGAATGCTCCGAACTGCTAAGCTATCAGGAGTTACACGTGTTATTGTGAGTCAACCATAAAAGATAGACATATGCTGTTGCGGGATATTTTTTAGTCAATTTTATGTAAAATATTTCTGTCATACATAATTTCTATGTAACTTTAACCATTAAGGCTGCACACGCGACGGAAGCTTAAAAAATGGAGTAACTTCTCCCGTTTTCCCAACATTTCCCTTCACTACTCTGCTCCTATTGATCGTAGCGTAATGAAAAGTATACTATAACCTGCCCAGAAGTATGAAGAATAATTGTACCAAGTTTCGTTAAAATCCGTCGAGTAGTTTTTGTTTCTATAAGGAACATACAGACAGACAGACAGACAGACAGACAGACAGACAGACAGACAGACAAAAATTTTACTGATTGCATTTTTGGCATCAGTATCGATCACTAATCACCCCCTGATAGTTATTTTGAAAATATATTTCATGTACAGAATTGACCTCTCTACAGATTTATTATAAGTATAGAGAATAGGTAATAATGATAACTTTTTTAAATTAGGGATGAATGAGAGTATTATAAGCGTAAGAGTAAACAAATATAATCAGAATGCTCCGAACTGCTAAGCTATCAGGAGTTACACGTGTTATTGTGAGTCAACCATAAAAGATAGACATATGCTGTTGCGGGATATTTTTTAGTCAATTTTATGTAAAATATTTCTGTCATACATAATTTCTATGTAACTTTAACCATTAAGGCTGCACACGCGACGGAAGCTTAAAAAATGGAGTAACTTCTCCCGTTTTCCCAACATTTCCCTTCACTACTCTGCTCCTATTGATCGTAGCGTAATGAAAAGTATACTATAACCTGCCCAGAAGTATGAAGAATAATTGTACCAAGTTTCGTTAAAATCCGTCGAGTAGTTTTTGTTTCTATAAGGAACATACAGACAGACAGACAGACAGACAGACAGACAGACAGACAGACAAAAATTTTACTGATTGCATTTTTGGCATCAGTATCGATCACTAATCACCCCCTGATAGTTATTTTGAAAATATATTTCATGTACAGAATTGACCTCTCTACAGATTTATTATAAGTATAGATGATTCTTAGATAATATCGGTACAGAGGCAACATAACATCAAGGTAAAAACTATCTTGGCCTTCGATCAGGAACCTGCCATCGAACTAGGAGTAAACCTGTATCTCGAGTGGCCGGTTCCTTCACGATAGACAACGAGTGTTGCATACTATTTAACTAAAGAAACATTTATACTTGATAGTCTTAAAGGTACGGTGATTCCTGAGCTTTGAGGTGAGGTGAGGTGTTGAGGTGATTTTTCCGAGAGATGATGGAAAAGAACAGATATCACCGCACCTCCCATGCCTTGCCTGTCTGGCATGGGAGGTAGGATAGTGTACCTACGTAGTGTAGGAGGGTACTGTACCTACGCTCGGACACACCCGTTAACTTCGGTCGCGTTTCGGGATCATTCGGTATAACATCACCAGTCTGCAAACATCCACAGCTGGACATAGGCTGACTCGCTCGTTGGCTCATTTGATAGTGACCTCTGCCTTCTGAGCCTAGGGTTGTGGGTTCGATTCCCGCACAGTACAAACATTTGTGTTCATGAACATGTCTGTTTGTTTTGGTCTGGGTGTTTACTATGTATTTATTTACAAAGAAAAGTATCTAAGTAAGTTTATCAGTCGTCTCGTACCCATAGTACAAGCTTCGGCTTAATTTGGGGCCAGATGGCGAAAGCGCGTTCGCGATTTTGCCGCGTTTCCTCGCTTCTCAACCACATGTCTTTGAAATAAAAGTTGCTGTCGGTTAACAATACAGTGTTACTTGTTAGGCTATTGTTCTATTGTACCTAATAAAGGTTAACGTAACGTTAGGCGTGCCATTATTAAGTAGCCGGTGAATAAAACCTGCAAGATGTTTTGGGGTCTGATTATGGAGCCAAACAAACGGTACGCCCAAGTGGTGGAGAAGCCGTTCCACATCTCGCAGGCGGCCATCGACATATCGACGGGCGACAACGACCCCTGCCAGGTCATGGTGTTGGTGGACGGGAAGAACTTCCTGGTCTGCACTCTGCAGAAGACCAAGACTGTGCAGGTGCCCTTGGACTTGTACTTCAAGAGCGGTGACAGCATTGCTTTTTTGACAAATGGCAGGTGTAATGTTCATTTGACTGGCTACTTGGACCCTGAGTATGAAGAGTTAGAGTACAAGGAAGGTGAGGAGGAAGAGGAGGAGGACGCTGAGGAGGTCTCCATCCCTAACAAGACCAAGAAGAAGCTTGAGAACAGCAATGATGCATCCCCCAACAAGAAACCTAAGAAAGAGAAAAAAGCTGACAAGAAGGCTGCTGCAGCGGCCGATAGTTCAGATTCCGATGAAGATGATGAAGACCAGCTCCAAAAGTTCCTGGACGGTGAGGACATTGACACGGATGAGAATGATGAATCTTTGAAAATGAACACATCCGCTGAAGCTAGCAGTGAGGAAGAGGATTCCGATGAGGAGGAAGAAGCAGAGGAAGAGGCCGAGGAGGAGGAATCGTCTGAAGAGGGGGACACCACCCTGGACACCACCCTGGACACCAGCAAGGAGGAGAAGGTGGACATGTCCAAGCTGAGCAAGTCCGCGAAGCGCCGGCTCAAGAAGAAGCTGCAGCAACAGGCCAAGGAGGTGCTGGTTAATGGCGTCGACAAAGTAAAGAAAAAGAAAAAAGCTGACAAGAAGGCTGCTGCAGCGGCCGATAGTTCAGATTCCGATGAAGATGATGAAGACCAGCTCCAAAAGTTCCTGGACGGTGAGGACATCGACACTGATGAGAATGATGAATCTTTGAAAATGAACACATCCGCTGAAGCTAGCAGTGAGGAAGAGGATTCCGATGAGGAGGAAGAAGCAGAGGAAGAGGCCGAGGAGGAGGAATCGTCTGAAGAGGGGGACACCACCCTGGACACCACCCTGGACACCAGCAAGGAGGAGAAGGTGGACATGTCCAAGCTGAGCAAGTCCGCGAAGCGCCGGCTCAAGAAGAAGCTGCAGCAACAGGCCAAGGAGGTGCTGGTTAATGGCGTCGACAAAGTAAAGAAAAAGAAAAAAGCTGACAAGAAGGCTGCTGCAGCGGCCGATAGTTCAGATTCCGATGAAGATGATGAAGACCAGCTCCAAAAGTTCCTGGACGGTGAGGACATCGACACTGATGAGAATGATGAATCTTTGAAAATGAACACATCCGCTGAAGCTAGCAGTGAGGAAGAGGATTCCGATGAGGAGGAAGAAGCAGAGGAAGAGGCCGAGGAGGAGGAATCGTCTGAAGAGGGGGACACCACCCTGGACACCACCCTGGACACCAGCAAGGAGGAGAAGGTGGACATGTCCAAGCTGAGCAAGTCCGCGAAGCGCCGGCTCAAGAAGAAGCTGCAGCAACAGGCCAAGGAGGTGCTGGTTAATGGCGTCGACAAAGTAAAGAAAAAGAAAAAAGCTGACAAGAAGGCTGCTGCAGCGGCCGATAGTTCAGATTCCGATGAAGATGATGAAGACCAGCTCCAAAAGTTCCTGGACGGTGAGGACATCGACACTGATGAGAATGATGAATCTTTGAAAATGAACACATCCGCTGAAGCTAGCAGTGAGGAAGAGGATTCCGATGAGGAGGAAGAAGCAGAGGAAGAGGCCGAGGAGGAGGAATCGTCTGAAGAGGGGGACACCACCCTGGACACCACCCTGGACACCAGCAAGGAGGAGAAGGTGGACATGTCCAAGCTGAGCAAGTCCGCGAAGCGCCGGCTCAAGAAGAAGCTGCAGCAACAGGCCAAGGAGGTGCTGGTTAATGGCGTCGACAAAGTAAAGAAAAAGAAAAAAGCTGACAAGAAGGCTGCTGCAGCGGCCGATAGTTCAGATTCCGATGAAGATGATGAAGACCAGCTCCAAAAGTTCCTGGACGGTGAGGACATCGACACTGATGAGAATGATGAATCTTTGAAAATGAACACATCCGCTGAAGCTAGCAGTGAGGAAGAGGATTCCGATGAGGAGGAAGAAGCAGAGGAAGAGGCCGAGGAGGAGGAATCGTCTGAAGAGGGGGACACCACCCTGGACACCACCCTGGACACCAGCAAGGAGGAGAAGGTGGACATGTCCAAGCTGAGTAAGTCCGCGAAGCGCCGGCTCAAGAAGAAGCTGCAGCAACAGGCCAAGGAGGTGCTGGTTAATGGCGTCGACAAAGTAAAGAAGGATAAACAAGATGGACAGCAAAGCAAAGCTGATAAAAAGAAGGGAGACGGTAAGAAAGAAAACCAACAAGAACAGGCCACAGAAAAGAAGGAGAAGAAAACTCTCAACGGTGGAGTGATCATTGAGGATTTGAAGGTTGGAAGAGGAGCACCTGCCAAGCCCGGCAAGCAAGTTATGGTATACTATGAAGGCCGACTGAAGCAAAACAACAAGATGTTTGACAACTGCTTGAAGGGACCTGGATTCAAGTTCAAGCTTGGCGCTAAGGAGGTCATCTCTGGATGGGATTTGGGAATTTCTGGCATGAAAGTAGGAGGCAAGAGGAAGATTGTGTGCCCACCGGCTATGGCATATGGCGCGAAAGGTTCCCCTCCAGTGATCCCACCAAACTCAACATTAGTATTTGATGTAGAATTAAAGAATGTGAAATGAAGTGTTAATTACATAGAGAGCCAGTGGGATGAATGTGGACAGTTGTTATATGGTTAAATAGATTGTTAAACAGTTGCCATCGAGCGTGATGCTGGGCACGCGCTCGGCGCTGGCATGACGCATTTGCAATTGTTGTTTATATGTACCTGATTGGCGTTTATAGTTGAGTTTAAGCGATCGCAGGGGTAGATTCTTTCTCCGGTGACGCTGCTGCCCGTCATCGGCCTGTGGTATTTATTTAGCTACGCTTACAGTTGTGATGGTTATACCGCCACCAGTCGGAGCCAGTTAATATAGTTAAAAGAAATTCTGATATGAATTATCATTTTGGAGAAATCGACTTCGTAAATATTTCCTCGAAATTGTATTCACAAAAAGGCTCCCGAAATTGGCACGCTCCGGCGTCTGAACAGGAAGCCTTCACGCCGGGGGCAAATTCCGAACCCACTGCGTCATCGGGATATGAAGAGAAATACTTTTGCATTGGCAAAAAGTAAAGTTTACATTTTGCCTACTATTGGAACATCGATTTAGCGTAGATAAATTGCATTTATATGCTTTTAATAAGTAAATGGGTAGTGCTTGACCCTAACTTGCTTGATGTTATGTTAAGCGACGTTTGAGCCTACGATTGAGCGCGCTCACCTAACAAAAACCGGCTAACTCTTGCTTTGAAAAACTTAATATTATCTATACTTATAATAAATCTGTAGAGAAGTCAATTCTGTACATGGAATATATTTTCAAAATAACTATCAGGGGGTGATTAGTGATCGATACTGATGCCGAAAATGCAAATGAAATTTTTTGTTTCTGTCTGTCTGTCTGTTCGTTATAGAAAAAAAACTACTGGACGAATTTTAACGAAACTTGGTACGATTGTTTTTCATACTTCTGGGCAGGTTATAGTATACTTTTCATCACGCTACGATCAATAGGAGCAGAGCAGTGACGGAAAGTGTTGGGAAAACGGGAGAAATTTTTATCTGCATGTTTGATCGCGTATCACGCGAGAACTACTGCATGGATTGGAATGCGGTATTCACCAATGTATTGCTAGAGGTCTAACTTAGGCACTAAGTATAGATATAGATATGTATTTTATGGAAGTCCGTTATTTTTGAAACCCGATATCCACGCGTGCGACGCCGCCGGCACAGCTAGTTGATAATATTATGTACAATGAAATGTTTCTAATGTGTTTTTAACCGACTTCGAAAAAAGGAGGAGGTTCTCAATTCGTCTGTATGTATAATATTTTTTTTTTTTTTTATGTTTGTTCACCGATATTTCCGTCAATTATGGATGGATTTCAAAAATTTTTCGACAGTTCGACAGAGGACACTTCCGAGGTGGTCCCATTATCACCAAGTCAGGATCTGATGATGGGATCCTGGAGAAATTGAGGGCAACAACCGAAAATTGTATGCTCATATGGTGTTTTTGTTACGTAATCATATTTTACTCAGGTATATGCTTCCGGGCGTCAACATCTGGTGCTGATGATGAAGCCACAGAACTCCTTAACGGTTAGGAGTTAGGGGACAGTACTGACATTGGTCGATATTAAACTAGGTAGTAGTATGTACTTATGCAGGGCTAATAGGGCAGGTGATTTGGTAAGTGATATGCTTGATTCTCGATCGCAAAGTCTTCACTTGACTTAAAGCAAAATTTTTCATTCCTAAGTAAACCACTTAAGGACATTAATTAGCCTTTATTCAAGGTCACAGCACATTAACGCAACTAAAAATAGAGAAATAAAATTATTTTTAAAAAAAAATTAAACCGACTTCAAAAAAAAACACAAACGACCAAAACTAAAAAGCGATAAATAACGTAAATAATTCTATCCTTAATACATAATTATTTAAATATTACAATTATCACTTATTTTTGAAGTCGGTGCCAGCCAAACAAATAAATGTATTTGTCGTGTGGATTTGCCGGCCGCGCGCGTCATACCACAACAGCCTACGTTAGGTACCTAGAGGCTGGCACCGACTTCAAAAATAAGTGATAATTGTAATATTTAAATAATTATGTATTAAGGATAGAATTATTTACGTTATTTATCGCTTTTTAGTTTTGGTCGTTTGTGTTTTTTTTTGAAGTCGGTTTAATTTAAAGACAGGTCGCTAGTTAACTATAATTATCATTAGATACAGCGTATCAGTTGCTAAACTAATTAAGCTCGAGCTATGTAACTCAAGAAAAAAGGTTGCAGCATTAAAAAAAAGCCTGCCAGTAAAAGAAAGTAATGTGACAGCATCGCACACCGGTTCCAACGTCAGCTTCCAGCTAACCATTACATAAACCACGTTTTTTCACCACATATAGAACGAGAAATTTATACTACTACTTTCTAATGAACTGACTACACAGTAAACTTGCAACTAAATAGGGAATACAATTCCTTGCTTAATTAAAGCGTTTGAGATTCCTATATTTTTGCCGCGAACAGTTATTTGTCGGGAGAGGAAAAAGGGTTTTTAAAATCAACCGTTTAATGAGGTTTTAATTCGAAGAAACGTTGAGACAAGTAAAGATACAAGTACGCTATCATCACTTGCGTTTTTGTTGCTTTAATTAGAAGCTGTTTACTTAGGAGCCTTGGATATAATTGATTTTACTCGTAACTTGAAGGAACTCTATCTGTAAAGCTTGGTCAATTGAGAAAATTTACTCAATAGTTTTCTTCTTGCAGTCAGCAGAAACAATCACCGTTCTGTGGTGATTTAACGGGACTTTGACTACCTTCTCGTAGATACCTATCTATTATTGAAAGCAATTAAACCTTTTCAACGATTCTACACGCATATACAAACAAATCTGCACTGCAGGGCTTTATTGGGGCGATGAAGATCATGTGGTATAAATTATCATTAACTTACTTAATGACTGCTACTACAAGAGATGTCGCCCGCTACTGAGTTTGTGTTCCAACATCGAGAGAGACTTAAAAAAAGCCAAAACCGACAAGGGTTAACCGAAAGTCCTGGCGCAGGAGAGTGTGGACACCCCGTATAAAGGGACCAGGGACGGATTAAGAAAGAAGATGTAATCGCTGTTCTTTCTAAACATATTTTTATGGGTACAACCCTAATTTCAAGTACAAGATAAAGCCCGACTTTATGACGCCAACTCAACGCACACACCGTGTAAGTAAAGCAATTAAGTTCCATGCTTATGTTTTACTGTTTTAAGCGTCGTAAAGTAAAAACTAACTTAAGTAATAACGGAGGCATTAAATAGCACTTTCGCCAGCGGGCTATAAAGGAAGCGCCGTGGAAAGTCGACGGGCACCACAGGAAAGCCACTTGCCATATGCGCGGGCGCATGAGTTGTGTGGCGTAGTGTAGGGCTGCCTCAGACCAGGCTTGAGCGCCTCGAGGCCGCCCCTTGGGGTCGCCGCACCACTCGAGCCATTAGCCCCATCTAGGAAGAGTGGATGCCACCAAGTAAGGTCGCCACCTTACGTGGCGCTTACGTGGTGGTAATGTACCGCCTGAAACAGGTTCTCACGGGACATGGATCCTTCGGCCGGCACCTATGGAGGGTCGGAAGAGAGCCCGATTCTCTATGCCGTCACTTCGACAGTAGCTCGGAGGACACGGCAAAGCATACGCTTAAGCATTGTCCTGCCTGGGCCGATGAGGGCTCCTAGTCGCAGTCGCAAAGGACCTCGATGACGGTGCGGAGGAAACCTGGCGTTGCTTGCATTCTGTGAGGCAGTAAGCTCGCAGAAGAAAGCGTCGGAAAGAGCGTGTAGCCCAGTGTGGCATGTCTTGGGTTATTAATTTACTTAGATTATTTACTAGCTGTGCCAGCGGCGTAGCACGCGTGGATGTCGGACTTCAAAAATAACGGAGTATTCGCGTGCAATAGCAGTAGTTTTCGGGTGATGCGCGTTCAAACGTACTGGTAAAAATTTCTCCCGTTTTCCCAAAACTTCACTGCTCTCCTCCTTTTTATTGTAGCGTGATAAAAAAGTATAATATAACCTGCCCAGTAGTATGAAGAATAATTGTACCAAGTTTCATTAGAATCCGTTCAGTACTTATGTTTCTTTAACGAACATACAGACAGACAGACAGACAGAATTGACCTCTCTACAGATTTATTATAAGTAGGTATAGAAGATAATATAATTTTAGATAACATTCAGCAGGCAGCCCTATTACTGCGATTACTGTCAATACCTTAATTACGTATGTGCGAACCCGAGATTGATCTGAAAGCGTATATCTCTATTGAAAGTCGGATGATGGGGCCTCGCTGTAATGGCGTGTGCGGTTTAGCCGTGTCATTTAATTGACATACAGAGGTTCCGAGCTGACACTCGATGAAGTTCAAACTAAAATTTGTATGGAAACCCCGGGTCGAATTTCATCATCAGCCTGCAAGCGTCCACTTCTAGACGTATCATCATCATCATCAGCCTATATCAGTCCACTGCTGGATGTAGGCCTCTTCAGTTGTTCGCCACTTGGGCAAACACCTGGAAGCTTTACTCATAATCGCCACCCTGGGCAAGCGGGTTGGCGATACCAGAGTGTAACTCCTCGCTCCAGTGACGCTGGTCCCCCAATGACAGTTGTCAATTAGGTGTTTTCCCTAGTCATCTAGCTTGTCTTGGGTTAGTGACCGCAGTAACTTTAATTTGTATAGGTAAACGCTGCTGCCCGTTTCCTGATATTCCCTTGGTCGTCTACGACATCGACGAGATGAGATGGGGTGTTTCTATTCTAAATTCAGAAACCACAATCAAGAGGTCGCGCTAAAAACTAACCCGCAGCTACACTAGCCCTTTTAGTGCCAAAAACGCTCGTCTGTTCGGCATTCTATCTGGGTTTTGGTTTATCTATCTTTTTTTTATTGCTGTGGGGGCAGCAAGCGGCCCATCTGATGTTAAACGGTTACCGCCGCTCATAGACTCTGCAATGCCAGGGGCACAGCTTAGCCGCTGCCTACCGTGAGGAAAGAGTTCTCTTTAGACCACGTTTGAAGAAGGACAAGTCGTAGCGATCGGGAAACACCGCGGCTGGGAGCTCATCCCAAAGCTTTTGTAAAGTGCTACTTAAAAGTGTGGCCGAACCGTATGGCCTCCTTTACGAAGACAACGGAAACTTATTTACAAGCGTACCAACTAAATTTACTTATCATACTCGTATGACTAATAAGTTGTTCCGGTCGAACTACTGCAGTCAAACAATACCCAAAACGAATGAAGTTGTTGAACTAACTGTGGGCTTCCGCAGGGTTAAAAAAGGATTTTAGACAAACATACTCCTTTTTAGTGGCTTTTACACCTTACGATATGCGTGTTTGTGATGTTTTGTTCAACACCAGCTTACTAGAACTTGAAGCTTTTTAAAAGAAAATTCAGTGTTTTTTTTTTCATAATTAACAGTAACAAATGTCCCAGACCATACCAACCGGGTATCCCCTAGTACTATTAGTTCCAAAAGATGACTGAGAGTCCCAGAACACCGAAACCCGGGACATTTAAAAAACACCCAATGTAACCCTACTAGTAACCAAACCCGGAACCTTCCGTATCGTCCGCACTTCATAAAACAATAGGTTCTTTTATTTATCATCATCATCAGCCACTTAGGGCAAACATCTGGAGGATAAACCCGTAATCGCCACGCCGGGCAGGGCGGGTTGGCGATCGTAAGTCGTAGCTTCTCGCTCTGGTGACGCTGCTGCCCGTCATCGGTCTGTGGTATTTAGCTACGCCTTTAATTGTGATGGTTATACCGCCACCAGTCGAGTGCTAGTGCCTCGTTTGTTATTCGGCAGGATGCACCACGGGCAAGTGAAGTTGGCTTAGAGCGAAAAGCGCTCGTCGCTCCCATACATCCCAGGTCGTTTATTACATCACGATAAAGATCGTTCCTTGCGTATCCCCTTAACCCTGCTAACGCCTCGCCCAAATATTTACAAGCCCTTGTTGACAGCAATGATGCGAGCAAGTGGCCTCTAATTTTCGTCGTTAGCGTGTCGGCCTAACGGTTACGTAACTGTAAAGGGTTAACGTTAAAAACGTTACGGGAAACAAATCTGAGGACGTTTTCGGGTTAACTGTATCTTAGTGTAGATTTAGTACCGTAAGTCTCGTTTGAGGAAACGAAGGAGGCTCATCTAATGCTGAGGGACAGTTAAATAAATGCATAGAGAAGAATAAACCTTTAACATGAAACTCCACTCTCTTACTTTCGCTAATATACATGTAATATATGGCAGTATTATGTTATCAAACTTACAAATCCCCTTACTATAACGCCACCCAGCTGTGAAAACCGTTGATTAAATTTATTATTACCTGTAACAAAACAAAACATTATCAGAAAGGGTTCATCTTAGTCCAATGTTTTATTCATAATTTTATTGAATTTTTATAGCAAAAATTTGACATATTCGCTCTTACATCCCTATTAAAAACATAACCAACTACATAATTAAGTCTCGTTAATAATAATTTAATTACAATGGACCACGTAAGTTTTAAACTTAAATCTTATAAAGCTATTTGTTCCCAAAATGTTTTGCGTTTAAAATGTTTGAGAACGCAATGTTTTGCCTCATATATTTCGGAACATTGTTTAGCTCCAACCATAACCTCCATAATGTACCTTATTTCCCGCCGATTAAATTAATCAGAACACCTGAGAATTCACAAAAGCCGAAGCTTTCGAGAATTATTTCAGAGAAGCGAAAAGAATTCAGTTAGAAATTAAACTAATAACTGGTTATGATACCGGGGCTGGAACGCGGAATAATGCGATACACACGGCTGTGTGGTCTGGGGAGCTTAAGGGTCCTGTGGGAAGACCTCTTTGAATCGTGCTTTGATGGGAATCGGGAAGAGACAAAGATATAATCATGTCAATTGTTTTGTTACATAACATTCCTTGAGAATAGAATTAAAGAAATGAGAGTACGTTATTAATATTATTAGAATTTTATTAATTAGACGTAAAAGTTACACATAATTACAGGGCGATAAGACTTGATAATTCTTTGTCCCACTTTAGTATAGTGTCATTCAGTGCGATCAGTATCAGCTGTTTGAAACCATTACAAAACTCAACAGAATTTCAATCACAAAACGTTCAAATCGATGAACAAAAATTAACATCTATAGTATATTGGAATCTGATTCGAACCATTCGAAACAAATAAACATCAATGAATTTTTAATATTCTTTCTTTTATTTTGTTTATTCTATGGCTTCCCATTGTGACCGCGCAAATTTCGTCATTGCAAGTTCCAATTTCAAAACATATGAATCATTGAACAATTGAACATCGACAGGGGTGTTGCGAAGCAACCTTCTTTTGTATTATAGTTTTTTACTGGCTGTTTTTATACGTTTTTATATTAAGAAAATTACCCCTTTTTGATTGGTCACTGCTCAAATTGTCACAGAATTGTACGGTACGTTGCTTTTTATTTTCAATAATTATTTAATTTCTATCCTTTTATTAGTGTTTTCATTTCGTAGTTAGATACATTCCTCATTTCGTCGTTTTCAGGGGAGTTTAATTTTTAAATCCACTGTATAAAGTATTCGAATCAAGGTTCCAAACAAATGAACATCTATAAATTTGAAATTTCGACATAATATCGCTACGTGTGCTTGTTGACAGAACCCAGTGTAGCACAAAGGTAAGGTCTGCATTCCTCTGTGCCGACATGTTCCCTGCGCATTTCGATCAAGACGTAAAAATTACACGTAATTAGAGAGGTCGACGAACTAACACGTAACAATGCTGTAGAAAGAGAGACAGGGGTTAAGACCAGTTTCGGTGACGCGGTACAAATGTGAGGTTGAAATAATTTGAGAACATTTTTGGAGCGTATAATGAGAATAAAAATGTTCTGGTGATCTGTGCTTGGCAGGAAAAGACAAAGATTTTGTAATTTTTGATTAAAATTTTATCCACGCTTTCCCCACAACGACCCTAACCTTCCTTATAACCGACATCAAAAACATAAAAAGGGGGGAGCCTCAGTTGAAAATTGCTAAAACCTGAGACCAAAATTTCGAGTTCTGTAGCCTAATAAAATCTTCCGTATTTTTTTTTTTATAGTAGCTCGACATTATGGCTTCCCTACGCCTGATGGAAAGCTAAAGAGAAGCCCAAGTCGCTGTGACAACTGGCAAGTAGCTGGTTAGTTACCTGTCAGTTGCCACTGCCATGCCGGCCCAACCCTAACCCCCCACGAGCTCCGGAGACCCTACTCACCAGCAGAAACACGACCCGGAGGTCATTTGGCTGCGGTATTCTATAGGGTGGAGGTCCTTCCCCGGACGGGCAGCTCAATACGAGCGAAGATTCGCTATGCCCTACCTCTCTTATTGTAGATAGCTAACATTATGACATAGATGCCACTATGGGTCACCCTAAACTACGGGTACCATAGAACCTCTTTACGACCTCATCTAACTATAATATCTGCCCTACACCGTAAACTTAAATGTCATACAAAAAGCACATTACGAATACTTCAAACACTTTCTCACAAACACATCCAAAAGAAAACCAAATTCCGAATTCAATTTTCGACTTTCCCAATCCAAACGTGAATACCGATGCCGACTTCCGTGTTCAAATTATACATTAGCATTACAATTAATTAGCTGAGCACACATCAGGTAAGCTCAGACGCCATTACCATCGCCATTAAAAAAACAAACAAAGCATTTTCAATCTCGGCGTCGCCGTTAGAGGCGTTTATCGCGACCGCAGTTTTCTCCTAAGCCAACAATGCTGCGCGCGACAGCAATTAGTTTGCGCACGCGCAGGTTTTGACGTTTGAGGTTGACGTGCCCGAGAATTTTATAACTTTATTTTTATCTATCTTTTACCCTTTTTTTATTTGTGAAAAAAAGCAGCCATTTACAAAAAAAAATTATCTAAGTAAGTTTATCAGTTGTCTAGTACCCATAGTACAAGCTTTGGCTTAGTTTGGGGCTAGGTGGCGCTGTGTGGCCCAGCGTGGCATGTCTTGGTTATTTATTTATTTGAGCTTGATCAGGCGAGGGTACAAAAAATCGTATTACATCATAACTGATTTCGAACCAGGACTTCTTTTGTCCGTTGATTCTAGACAACAAATTAATATGTAAAGCTTTTACCTGTACGTGTAACTTCCAACAACATTGTAAATAAATGACAGTAAATTAAGTATTTTATTGACATGTGAGATTTTCCAATCATAATCATGTTTAATACAAATTCGACTAGCTCAACGGTTGACCCTTGTCAAAATACTTTATAGTTGAGTGTTTCTGGGTCATTATTAACTAGAGATATTTCATTTGATAATAACTACACAAAATGTTTATTTATGCTCGTAGATTGTCGTTTAGGCCGGTTTTTACGCCGAGCTCTGTACGAGATTAATTAATATTTAAAACGGCATTCGTGTTAAACATGTTACGATTTCCAATGAGCTTCATATTAATGTGCATTTAAATTCCCGAGTATTATTCAATTTCCCGTCGTCTGTCCAATTCCCGCGTATTTATCTCTTATAGCACAGGTTTGTACAAACTTAAAATAAGAGATCCACACATTGTATCCAGGTATATCAATTGAACTGCTTAGAAGAACTGCTGGCAGTTGCAGGATGGGGGAAGCCCGGGATAGAGAAATGTGGCGCGAATTAAAGGAGGCCTACGTTCAGCAGTGGACGGACCAAGGCTGTTGATTGATTGATATCAATTGTAGTTAATAATACAGATATATCTTTTTTTTTTTATTTATGACATAGTTCTGATATTTTCTATAGTTTGTGTTTATCATCATCAGCCCATCACAGTCCACTGCCTATAATCGCCACCCTGGGCAGGCGGTTGCTCCCCGCTCCGGTGACGCTGCTGCCCGTCATCGGCCTATGGTATTTAGCTACGCGTTCAATCGTGATGGTTATACCTGCACCAATCGGTCGCCAGAACCTCGTTTGTTATTCAGCAGGATGCACCACGGGCAAGCTCAAGCTTGTACTACGAGTATGAATACGGGGTAACTGATAAATTTGCATACTATTTTTAAAATAAACACATTTATAAAAAAAAACCCAGACAAAAGAATATTATTCATCCCTGTCATGTTCACTTCACTGGCTCGCCGACCACACTTTCATTGAGTATCAATTTATTACTGCAGCACTTTTCTTTGTGGTAAGTTTATTCGCTTCCTAGTAGTAATGGCCGGTCTGCGTGGTAGCCTCCAGTACATTGTTCTGAGGGAAAGCGATCGTCAAGCGTAAGACGAAGAAATAAATGAGAACCTCCTTTTTTAAAAGTCGGTGACATGTGTGAGCGAAAGAGAGTCCCTTAGTCGTTGCAGTGAATATAAGTAACCAATTAATCACTTGTCAGTTGTCATCGCCAAACTGGCCTGTAAAATTATTCATGCTAAACTCACAGCGCCATCTAGTTCCAAAAAAGCCGTAATATGTACTATGGGTACTGTACAACGCATAAACTTAGTTAGATTCTTTTTATGTAAACAAATACATATTATACATAGCAAACACTCAGACCACTTTAAACTTACATGTTCATGCACACAGATGTTTGTACTGTGCGGGAATCGAACCCACAACCCTTGGCTAATGCACTTCAAAAAGGTAGAGGCGAAAACCTACTTTCACTGTTCGCATCAAATCAAATACCTATCTAGCTCCAAAAATCTGAAACAATATTTTTAAGTTAGACCACTTTCTATATCGGCTTTCTAAATTCAATCGTTTCCGAGAAATATAATTTTTATGACTGACACTTTTATGATTCATGTGTTAATGACCTCAGTGGCGCATGGTTCAAGGTCTAAATGGGTTCAAGATCGCCTACAGTGCAAAATAATCACACCCGGTTTGATGACCGGCCGAATTAGAAGTGTCTGGCTGAAATGTGATTGCTGCCCTACTCCTGATGGAAAACGAAAGAGAAGCCCCAGTCGCTGTGAAAACGGGCAAGTAACTAGTCAGTTACCTGTCAGTTGCTAGTTACCCGCCATGTCGGCCTAACCCTAACCCTCGGCTGCTGATACAGCATTCACCCCTCGAGCTCCGGAAACCCTACTCACCGGCAGAAACATGACCCGGAGGTCATTTGGCTGTGGTATTTTATAGGGTGGAAGTCTTATCCCGGACGGGCAGCTCAATTCGAGCAAAGATTCGCTATGCCCTACCTCCCTTAGTTTTGAAGTCATTCACATTATTCATAATAGGGAATATGCATGAAAAATAGTTTCAGGTATTTACTAATTAAATCATTAATTAGTAAATACCGTAACAAGTATTTACTAATCGTAAAATAGATCAAAATCTACTACGAACAGTGAAAACAAAATCAAAATTGGTTGAAAAATGGGCGAGATACAGTCGTTGAAAGCAAATATATCCATCTCTCTCTCGCGAAACAGATTTTTCTATGGAGTTAGTACGGCGCTCACGGTACGTGACGTCATCCGCCGCGTCGGATCTCTCTGTCTAAGCAATAACTTTAACGCTTTATAACTCGCTTAATAGAAAAGATAGTTTAAAAATTCTTCGATATTTATGTATCTGGAAGATAAAAGATCTCAATAAATCCATAAAAAAAAGTCATGCATATTCCCTATTTGACAGTCTCATTATTATATACATGCTATATACATACATCTATATATCGTTTCACCACACCCTAGTAGGAGTCTCAAACTCGAATATTAACTATGTTCTACCCAAATCTCGTTTGGAAAAGACCGTTTATAATCGCCCAAATTAGTGAAATAAATGGTTTAATTGTACAACAAAATATGATAATTATTTTTATATAGTCAACTATATGCTATGCAACAAATTATTATTTATTACTATCGGACGGACTTGCAAACAGATTCACGACCTAGCTAAATATGTAAGCAATTTCCTGTGATTTAACGAAACTTCTAGGGCTTCCAACAAGTTTAACCGAACCCTATAGTCGAATTAATTACTACGCAAGACTGCCTGTCAAGCATTCATCAGGCACTATTGTGAAAATTATCCATAAATTGAACTATGCCATATTAATCGAATACAAATCACTTTTTTCCGTCTGTTTGTCCCACGAGACACGCAATGTGTTGTGGAAACAATATACGTAGTAATGTTTTGTATGCGCCCGCGCAATATAGTGTACAATCGCATTGACAGTTCAATACTTTATTAGCTGTTGCGAGAAATACCGAGCTTTGTTTTTTGTTTTATTGCAACTTTGCATTTTTTTGGATGACGTACATTGAACCGATACCAAAGTAAGTAGTTTAAGCGCTTGTGATATGTAAATCGGAATTAGAAAAGGTAGGTACAACAAATATATTCTTCATCTTCATCATCACCCAACCAGCCTATTCGCACACAGACATTGGTTTCTTCAGTTGTTAGGAACTTTGGTCAAACATCTAGAGGTTTTTCTAGGGCATAGCTTCTTGCTCCGGTGACGCTGCTTAAATTATACTTAAATATAATATTCGAGCACACGACTCTCGGATCAGAAGACAAATTAACTACCAAACGAGCCACCGCGCCAGTCGATCTAGAAATGTTCTTCCATTTTTTCAACTCTTTACTTCAGTAACCTTAATTTAACGATCTAGTTTTTAAATTGTAAAGGCTACCGGCCTTCTGAAAATCAACAATAAACTTTGAGAGAATTGTAAGCGATTCTTATTTTGTTTTGTCACCTCTTTACTTGGCCTACTGAACCGTATTTTGCTATACATTTTGCTATACAACTACATAGAAAAACAGTTTTCAAGTTCACAATGAACACAATTTGTACGTGTTTGAAGGAGTAACTGAATAAACAGTTCTGTCTGTATGTACTTTGGTAGATTGGTGAGAGGCCAGGGCCTTTTTTTTCGTAAATTAGTCCTTTTGGTTAGGCATTGTGAAGAATTCCTTTTGATAACTAGGCCATTTACCTATTCCGACAAATTGGGATTATTCGAGCAACGCGACTCGTGACAACCCATCTCCCCCCAAGGAAAACCTCTCACCGCGTATCATTCAATTGTATTTCATATAGAGGTATATTGTATGTATTCATGTTTTCTCCCTCACGAACGAAGGAACGGCCTTCAAAGAGTACCTACATTGTAAACAACTTTGTAAATTATCTTCAGTTCTCACAAGACCTGCAAATTGTAAGGACCTCACGATTCCCGACAATAATGCATTAGCTAACAGAATAATAACTCAGCCAATGGAGTCTGGAATCGACATAGTAAATACAGAATTGGATTCTACTTTGAAATAAATTGTGTTTTTAATGTAAGTAGGCGCGTGCAAGTTTGTACTTTTTAAAGATTACAAGTTACTTTTGTAATCTTTCGGTTTCTTCTTTCCCTTAGTGGCCCATTCCATTAGATATTACTACTTATTTATCTTAATTGTAATTTTCTCTTTTTTCTGCACTACTTTACCCCTCTCTTCAGCATATATCCTCTACCTGAAGGTTCTCTGGAAGAGACCTCCTTATTTATTTATTTACTTTGGCATACACAACAAGTAACAATCGAATATATTTTTACTCAAAAATGTCTTTCCTGTACATGTTTCATTCTGGTGCAATAGAAATTCTATCTATCTATCTATATTACACAAACATCCCTCACACTCATCCGATCACCTATACATACCAATTTTGCTTTGTCAACATATCAAGTCCAGTTGAGACTGTAGTTGCCTTACTCTATATTTATACTATGACCCGTGCGTGTCGGCGGCGCCCGCGCAATGCGGAAGCCGCCGCGACCGCTGACTGACACTCGCCGCGCATAATTCCTGCCCGGGACAGTGTTGCCAGGACCAGTGCGACACGTTCCGGGACGTAAGGTTAAATATTAGGGAGAATTAAATTTAAATCGGGACTGCTTTAGTCGATAGATACACTTCTTCGATGTTTTTTTTTATGTAAAGCCACATTAGAGTCTACGTTGGCATGCTCGTTCAACAAAAACCGATTCACTCTCGCCTTAAGTTAAGAGTTTGACTACTAAGAAATCAGATACAATAGATAAATAAAAGACACCGAGAACGTCTCTACTCAAATAAGTCAGGTGCAAGAATTTCCCAAAACAATTTAGATTTCTTAACGGTTGAGCCTGAAGCGCGGACAACCCAAAAATTCCGAATTCGATTCCATTTTCTCGGGTTCTGGGAGATCATTTGGGACGGATAGTGCAAGATTAAATCCTTACATGGTCTCACACTAAAGTTATACCTTATGCTATGGCATGGATGATGGCCAGATGATGACTGGGACGTTTCTTAGAACACCCACACACAATACCTGACCGGGAACCTAAGGATCATCCATGATTTAGACTTTAAACATTCACCATCAACCACCAAGGTCGTAATATACGTATGTGACTAGGCGTTCTACAGGGTTGAATGTCGTCACCCAAGCTATTGGGACGTCCCCCAAGTTGGAACACCTGCCAGCAACACTCAACACGCAACACTGCCAGATACCTCCAATCTACTACAGGCTGATCGGCCCTCATTCACAAACCTGACGGTTACAAATTGCACCCCTGCTGTTCTTGGGTTCTGACAAAGGCCTTTGATTAAGTTGACAGTTAAAGTGTTGTTCGTTTTGTGGGATAGGGCCGGATAGGGCCTGTTTTGATCGGAACGATCTGTTTACATTGTTCTCGAGGGATTTGCCGTTAAGATTGCTCGTTTTTTACTCTTTATAAGATACGGTGTTCGATTAAGTACAACATTTACACATACGAATTGTTTATTAAAATTTATAACTCCGATATACGAGTATATGTAGTGGTAATAGCTCTGAATTTAGATGAAGCCTTCCAAGAACCGACATTGAACTTATTAGTAGTGACTGGCCTTCTGAACCAAGGATTATGGATTTGATCCCCACTACCGGGGACAAACATTATTATGATATACTAGCTGTGCTCGCGACTTCGTCCGCGTGGAATAGTTATTTTTTCCCCGTTTTTTTTACATTTTCCATTATTTCTTTGCTCCTAATAGTTGCAACGTGATATTATATAGCCTAAAGCCTTCGTCGATAAATGGTCTATTTAACACAAAAATAATTTTTCAATTCGGAGCAGTAGTTCCTGAGATTAGCGCGTTCAAATAAATAAACAAACTCTTCAGCTTTATAATATTATTAGTTAAAATAATATGCTTGTTCTGCGCCTGGGTGTTAAATACTGTATTTTAGTAGGTATGAAGTTACTTGGGCACTTTGAGCTCTTTAAAAAGATGTTTATAGCTACTGAAGATATTCTCAGACTGGGAAAACGCTGCTTTGAAATTGGATGTTGCAAAATTGGATAGTCAAAACAGTGTCATTTTTTTATATTGTGTTGACATAATGGCTTCTCTACGCCTGATGGAAAGCGAAGGGAAGTCAGTTGCCTATAAAAAAATATCATTACGATGGTAGTTTTTCGTTTAAACATACATAACAATAATATACCAAGTTCTTAATATAAAGTAATTAGTATGCCAATATTCCGTATTTGATATCGACCTCAGTCGCAGTTAATTTAAGAAAAACAGTATAATAAAACAAGCTAGGCCTTGTTCAGTTCAATAAACGGGCATTCTAAATAAACTTTACCTCAAACAAAGATTAATAAGAAGAAAAGCACAGTAAACACAAAACGCAATACAAACAGAGACAGATAAACGGACATTCTAACAAGGTATCCGTAGCAGCGACAACGGGTCGGACATGTGATACCGAACCTGCGCGCGCGCACCGTGACGCGTTACTAGAGTAGAACGGCGCATCTGTCTCGCTCTAACGCGAATTTCACAGTGTTGCCGGGCGAATTAACTGCGTTCCACTTTCTACTGTACATGGTGGAATTATGAGGCGAGGACAGATGGAGTTATGACCCTCCGATTAGCGATCATTAGGAGTGGTCACCTGTTTTCTAATTCCAATTAGATATTGCGCTTAGGGCTGCCGCGAAGAGGTTGAGGGTTGATTCATATTGCTTTTGTAATGAGCCATTTCTTGGCTACCAATAACACATTGGTCAAAGGCAAAGTTGACCTATGGTTGTTGTACAATTTCGGCGGTCTTATAATAACCAACATCATCCAGACATAGGCCTCTTTCAATGACTGTTGTCTTTTGGGGAGATCTGCCCTAAACACCACGCTTTGCAAGCGGGTCGGGGACCATTATCATTATCATCAGCCTATTGCAGTCCACTGCTGGACATAGGCCTCTCGGGGACAATTATAGGCTTTATTTATCCCTAAGTAAACGCTGCTAACTGGGAATGCAAAGGGAATATATATGCAGGATAGGGACTCCTGTTATTCCTTTAGTCGTCTTTTGATCCATGGGATCCACGTCTAACCCATGGGATGACCACAAGGACAAAACCTCAGTCCTATCGCTTAGAACGATCTCACCCAGACAACCTATGACATAGCTTAGAAGAAAAGTATCTTCTACCATAACAGATCATAATCAAACAAAACTATGTCAGACTTTATTCTGGCAACCTTGAGTGCGGTATTTAGTAAACTAATTACAATATCATTGATAGTAAAGATTTCATATTACAATCGCGACTTTAAACTTTCTTTCTCTAATTAGCGAGTCAAATTAAAGATGTTTTTGTTTTTCGCAAATTATGGCAATCCTGACAGGTTTTGTTCAAAGTTCGTTGACTTGTTTGATGAAAGTGGAAAGATAACTCAATTTTATTTTACCTCATTAAAAGAAATAAAGTTTTATTTACTTTCGCTTTAGAAGTCAACTAGTTTTATTTTCAATGCTGTAAATAGGCCTCTTTAGTTGTTTGCTAGTTTGGGAAAACATCTGGAGGTTTTATCCATGATCGCCACGGTGGGCAATGGGCATGCGAGTTGGCTATCGCAGGGCTACCCTCGGCCTGTGGTATTTAGCTAGGCCTTTGATTGAGATGCCTATACTGCCGTCAGTCGAATCATGGCACCATATGAGTAATAATAATTTGACTGGCTCGATGGCTTATTTGGTAGTGACCTCTGCCTTCTGAGCCAGGGGTTGTGAGTTCGATCCCCGCACAGTAAAAACATTTATGTTCATAAACATGTCAGTTTGTATTGGCCTAGGTGTTTAATATGTATTTATTTAAAGTAAGTTTATCAGTTGTCTAGGACCCATAGTACAAGCTTCAGCTTAGTTTGGGGCTAGATGGCGATGTGTGGCCCAGCGTGGTATGTCTTGGGTTATTTGTTTATTTATTATAGTAATAACCCTCTCCTGCTACGCGACGACAGTTGTTAAACCTCATTTGACACTTTCTCTCCCTCCAAAGATGCGATAGGAAAATTATAGATTTCCACCGGTTGATTTCGAATCGTGCGCATGCGCATCGTCACAGTTCTCGTCTAACCGTAATGAGCGGTACAAGCTTTAATAACTTGAAATCGATAACCGATCGGGAGGCGGTGGTACGAATCTCACTTTTGTGACCAGGGACGGATTGTGGCGAGTTGAAGATAACGGCGAAGGTACAGGGGAGAAAGAAAAAATGATCAAATATAATCTTAGCCACATTGGGCGTTACAAAACTGCCAAAATGCGCGTTTGGCCAATATAATATCTTCTATGTACTCGTACTTGGGCGGGGAAAACTTGGGTGAGAGTAGCGCAGTACAGTTAGGGGTGAGAGCCTTCCGCTACCCCAACAGTCCGGTGATAATGACAAGGCCGGCCTGGCCATCATCGTAGTCATTTAGAAAAAAAAGTGCAGGACAGTGGTGAATGGCGATCAAGAGAGGAGGCCCTACGCCCTTCAGTGGGACCGATAATAAGAGCTGATAATGATGACTCGTACTTGGGGGCTATCCACAAATTACGTCACACGAATTTCAAGACTTTTTGACCCCTCCTCCCTTCCTTGTCACAGCTGGTCCCTTTTGTGAGACTCTTTTCTTCCTTGAATGTTACACTTCCCCCCTTTGTTATGGTCCCCCCCCCCCTCCTTAAGTGTGACGTAATTCATGGATGGCCCCTTGGCTATCTTGTGTTTGGCTGCTATAGCAAGAATTTGGTGAAGCAGGTAATTTTTGTAAGGGTAAGTATCGTTTCTTGCGACGCAAGATAATTTTAAATCATTACCAACATTGTTAAATCATTACCAACATTTCAAGGCCCCATCGCTTAAGGACTTGTGTCAATATTGAAACTGAAATTAACAAGTACCACAAATATATAGGACTACAATACAATATTGAACAACCAGACTGTAATGTAGATAGATACCTACCATTAATATAAGTAGATAAGAGTAGAACAACCAGTCCGGAATAACACACGCTTCTTTCACTTATCTCCAGGACACAACCATTCTTACTCAGGGATCATACACTACACAGACGCAGAACAATCATAAATGTTTATGTTGCCCCGTGTGCAGCAGTGGACTGCGATTGGTTCATAATGATGGTACTACTGTTATCGAGGCCAGTCGTGACATTAAACACTTGAAATTTGCACCTCATTAGCAAGGGCATAGAAACACTCAATCCGGCGCTGACCGGCCTGAATTACCGTGATTGCTACAGGATCGGCTTTCTACCGACCCGGCTGATTTAATACCAGATACGTGCGGTCGGGGGATTGTTGTATTGACACCGAACTAACGATACGATCTGTTACACACGCCAGTTGGAACTAGGAATGCTGCCCATTTAGGCCAACGGGCTTGCGATTTAATGCAGAAACAAATAGGTCCCGGTTTTGTGAGGACTGAAGCGTCTTGGTGCAAAAATTTATGCAGTTCTTTGGAGTTCACTTCAAGCAACGACTTTTCCGAGCGGATATGACTCAAGACCTTCGGGATGTAAGGGAGCGGCCTATCATCTTTTCGCTCCAAGGCAAACTCATCTGCCCGTGGTGCATCATGCCGAATAACAAACAAGGCGCTGGCAACCCATGGAAGGACGTGGTCTCTGCCTTCCCCTCTGGGACAACTATGTATGTAATAACAATAGCTTTACGTACTAAGTATTGACAGAGATTGAGATGTTGCCGGTCAAGGACATATGCACATTTGGTATTATAGAGGAGTCGTTCTAAAAAAACATTCTCAAGCGACAAAAACTGCATACAATCAGATGCACATATCAGCCGCGCATGCATTTGCGTCGACATTCGTTATTTCGTGCTGACGAGCGGCCCTTATCGTGTATCGGGTGTTACATCAGTGATCAAGTGCGCATACGCATGCGATGCTGTCGCCATCATTTTGGGAATAATAGGGAATATCGGGAAGTTATGAATGACTATTTTCAATTTTTTCGACCAAGGGCATTGCAAAGCCATCATAATAAGTAAGTAAGGTGTATTCGTGGAATTATAAAAAAAATATTTAAAAGAATACAATATATAGAAGAAATCTGATAAAAACAACGGAGAAAAGATATAATCTTAGAAATATACTTAGAAGATCTAAAGAAGAAACGACGGGGAAGCATCTCAGGAGTAAAGAAAAGGAAACCCAATAAGAAAAATATTTTATTTTAGTGTTCAAGTGAACATTAAAATTATTAAAATCCATAAAATTTCCAAAAGTTTCTGAATTAATTCATAATGAATCTGGATTTGGATTTACATTTCCTGTAAGAACATTCCAGACAAAGTCAAGTGCTTACCAAGGACATAAAATTAAAACAAAATCGATTCTTTAGTTAAGGAGACACAATGACAAGAGCAAGGATTTTGGTATCTATCAATAACCCTTGTAAAATCCCAAATCTTCATCTCTTCTACATTCGGTGATTCTAAAGAGTATAAAGCTGTTGACAGATCAAGAAAAAACAACCTGTGAAATCTATTTTCATTATGTTGCCCCAAAAATCCTCAAATATCCCTTTGTGTTGTTAGCACCTGGTGACCCTAGAGAACCGATTCGCAGTGGCCTAATGCGGACATTATTTATGCGTTATAGGACATCATTAAAACGACATCACAGCACGAAGCTCGTTGCGTACGCAGATGACTTTTTACTCATTTATTTTTTCTTTTACTTTCGTTGCAGAAACAACTTTAAAATAATCTAATTATAAATTCTACTCGGCTAGTTGTTTTGATTGCCCTTCGACGTCCTTTTTGGATGCCAGCAAGTTTTTAAGATATTTAATAAGTATGGTTATTTCTTCAACTAGAATCGTGATTATAATTAAGGTCATTTCGGTTTAATATATTTTTTGTTGCTATAATCAGGAGTTGTGTTCAAGTATAAGTTGGTATTCGGTATTTACCGGGGAATGTTTGCGTCGCGCATCCTTGATTTCGACGACAATAATATTATAGAAGTGGGTTTCTTTCGATGATCTAAAGGAACCGGACTCAAATCACCGGAATGTTTTGGTCTTTTTACCTTTTTGTATAATGGACGTAGCAACGCATACGCTGGAAGTTCAAAATGACACTACTAAAAATAAATGAAAACACTGACTTTATCCAGCGTATTAAACTTTTCAAAACTAAATATGATTAAATTGAATTAGTTGTTGCAATTACTAATTTTCAAGGCTTATCAACAACTTCACGAAGTTATATCAATCCATTACTTTGCAAAAATACTAAGTAATTTCTTTTTTAAAGTCTAAACAAATAAAGATGATAATATTGGTTATTTGTTTGACTGTTAGATGAATATTTGTATTGGTATCTGTGTGCAACACTTGCACAGATGAACCAAACATTTCAACAGAAGTCATTTCAAGAAACTTTACCGTGCTTCGGAAGGCATGTTAAGCTGTTGGTCCCGGGTGCTGTCTTTACCAACTCAGATAGCAGTCGTTACATCATATCAGAGATGATGATTACTCTGACGCCTAACTGGGAATGGGTATAGCTTACCCTAAGTGTTGCGGAGGTCTGATGGCAGTCGCTCTGTGTAAAAGCTTAGCCCTCGCCAAATCTCTCAGTTTGGGAAGCCGACCCTGAGACAATCGGGAAAAAGGCTAGGATGATGATGAGACATCTTGTAGTACAATCTAGGCTGTCTTATCGCTGATAAGCAGTCTCTTCCAAAAAACCTTCAGGTAGAGGATAACATGTGTTATTTTCTGAAGAGAGGGGCAACGTCGCCGTGCAAACTGTTTAAGTACTTAGAGATACTTTATTTATTACTTATCATCTGGTCATTGATCAATTCAAACTTTTTTTTTTAAACTTAACACAAAAGACAAAGGTAAAGCTTTGTTCAGCTAATTAAGATCAGATGATCGGCACACGATCAAGCCCAGTACAGAACCACCTAGTTCCCATAAATAAATACCAGGCCGATAAATTACACAAGCATAGTTGCTTCATAGCCTGTGAACAGGCGGGTAAAGAATGGCGTCCATGACGAGATTTTTAAATTAATATATATTTTAACACCGTATTCATAACTTAATACTGATCTAATACGTATTCGAAAGTTAGTTTAACCTTATTTATTTAGATACCTTATCAAAACGAAACGAAAAACGAAAATATTTCGATTCCTAAACTTAAAAAAAAATAGAAAATCTTCTTTTTTTTCTTGAATTCCGGCATTTGGGCAGCCATCCGGCTTCTACTTTCACTATTCACACAATTCTGTTAACTTTTTTTAAAATCATAATTGATTCAAATTAATTGATCAAGTCCTTATTCTAATCAAACATGTATAATTAATTAATAAAACATAACAGTATTCATGTATCCTGTACTCCATTAATCTTTCGACCGCTGAGAAATGAGACAGTTGAAAATCTATTGTTATCGTCGCGACACTGGCGTTGTAGAGGTTAACCAAATTAGAAATTAGCCACTACTTAACTAAATTACTACCCTAATAAAAATTATCCTATATTGTTGACATAAAACAGAACACCTTCCCGAGAAATCGTGACAAATTAACAAAATAAACGATGAACTTTTGTTCGCATGTTCCAGTTTAGCCTTAAAAGGTGTTAAAGCAATTGTGTTTTGATTACCAGTTGGAACGGATAAGTGGTAAGTCACGCTTCGAACTGGCATTATGTGTTTAATGACGACAAAATGTGTCAATAATGGAACACATGTGTGTGATATTGACATAATGAGAGGCGAGTAGCATGAGTGTGGGGTTTAGATTGGACAAGTAAATTGGCTAATAAATAGACTTGGTAGGTATCGACTGAGGAGCTCGATCCTACCCTAAACAAAGGGCGATAAGTCCTTAGTTAGCCAACATCACATAACTTTATGATTTCAGCACTGGTGTGTAGGTTTCCTTACGATGTTTTCCTTACTACTATTTAATCACAGTATTAAATACACTAATTTATAATCTGAAAGTATTACAAGCACACATTCAAGCAGAGACCGAAAAAGTAATAATCCGCGGGAACTCGATGACAGCTGTCAGTGTCACCGTAACGTCAAACTTCAACTGTCAACAATAGTGCGGTGACTCCTGAACGTGGCAAATAGTGCTGTGCGTAGTGGTTGATTATTCTCCTCTAACACTACATAATGCATTTAAAATTTGAAAACACATTGGTAAGTGGATCGGTTTGAAGCTCTGGCTGCCTCATACAAGTTGAAGACCTTAATAACTATGCTACTGATGCACGACAGATACATTTTCGAATTTAAAATAATAAATATCTAAGATGAATAGAGATATAATAGACAGATTCTTTTTATTGTACGAGTATACTATGAAAATTTACTCTGAACTGGGAAAGTATACAATAGTCAATAGACAGTATTACATAAATCTAAGGTCAGATGTCAGTCTCGTCTTTATCGCTTGCACTGGACCGCCGACCTCCACAAACTCGTGTTGTGAGTACCTTCTACACCACTCCCTTCGTTGCCCAATGCGCAGGAGTCGGAAAATGTGCGAATTTTAATATCATATCGCGCGTGGCTGAGAAGACCGATACACTCACAGTTTTAGCTTAGAGACTAGAATTGAGGAGAACCTATTCGCAATTTGACATAGATTGTATTGCATCCCAACGTCCACTACTGGACATAGGCCTCCCCCAATGATAATTGTAACTTATTGACAATTTAGGCAGGCGGGTTGGCGATCGCAGTAGGTTTTAATTGTACCCAGGTAAACACTGTCCGATTCCTAGTATTACTTTAGCCGTCTTCTAAGACACCAGATAGTATGAGGAGGTCGTCGTACTCGTATTCTAAATCCGGAAACCACACAAACATATAGTTTTAAACGATATATCCTACTAATATTATAAATGCAAAAGTTTGTTCGATGGATGGATGGATGTTTGTTACTCTTTCACGCAAAAATTACTGAACGAATTTTAACTTAACTTTACTTTAGAATGTAACTTTACAATAATACAACTTATACATTGGATTACTCAATACTCAATACTCAATCATTTATTGCATCTATAATGTAGGTACATAAATATTACAAGATGTTATAGGTAAGTTGGATCATTATAGACCCTGAAAGGGTACCGCAATTGAAGAGAGGACGCTCATAAGCTTTACTACTCCAATTAATGTGTAAAATTTTTGTATTAATATTAGCATTAACACATCTATCGGCTATAGGCCTCTTTATACGAATATTCACGCGGGCAGCAGCTAGTGTACCTATATTTTTTAAATAATATGATGTAATGGCGCTAAATTGAAAAAAAATATAAATAAAAAGCCCGTACTTTGCGCTCGTTTGTCAATAGAGCATGCGCGTCGAATGAACCCGTGACACTGAGTCCATCAAATCAATTCTGCCCATCTTATTTGATCCTATTCGCCAGAGACGTAATATCTCCCCACGTACTGCGTCTCAACAAAACGATAGGGAAATTTATTAGCTAGACCCTACTTCAGCAGAGATTTTTACAAGTATTTTTTATTTATGCAAAAGGTTGTCTTATGATTCGATTTTTATTGTGGCATAAAATATTGGCTTTCCCTTAGTAGAGGAGACAGGGATAAATTGTTATAGGTGTGTGAAGGGGAGTCGGCGTGGTAAGTGGGACTCTCACTTCCCAAAATGGGAGAGCATATTCACTAAACGCCCCAGTGTCAACAGTGGGCAGTAACTCGTAGGGACTCAGGTAGCGCTGTTGTATAGTACGACCGTATCCCTGCCTTGACCAGCCGCAGAGGATAAGCGATGTTCCTAGTCCGGTGAGGCCAAATACTCTTATCCCGGCTTTCGGGGAGCGACTGTAGGTTTTAAAAGAGAATACACGTGTAAGTTTCTCACTCAACCCTTCCCTCATCGTGATTTGTCGTGATTGTTTTCATGACTCCCTCCCCCCACCATCAAACCGAATCTATTAGATGGCACAAAATTGCTCATCATTGTTGAGATAGATAGCCGAGTTTGAAAGTCGGTCAGGAGGTTTTTGATTTCTAGTATAACCAACAATATCAGTACCAACTTTTGTTGAAAGAGGAAGTGATAAAAGTGAAATATTTCCATTCAAACCAAGATCACGATTCGTACGAATATTGTCACTTTTTTGCTTATGACACTTCAGTTCGTGTGTCACGGGTCATTTACGGCTTACCATAATCTCTTCGGCAATTGTCATACGAATTATACAACATTTAGTAATACATTTAACAGTTGCGTTTTTCGTATTCAATTATGATGTTTTGCCAGCCGCTTACGTAAAGCTTGTTGACAATTGCTGTAAATGTTACTTTTTATTACAATTCATGAGTAATACTTTTGCACGTCAAATTTTTTCCTATCAGCACTTTGTAGATGATCTCTTCACCTTAGGTACGAATATACGAGTAAACCACCTTGCATCAAACCAAAGTTATCCCTTGTTCTCTTAGCCAGAATACCAAGGCCATTTGCAGTTAGTTCTTTTAAAATTGACTCTACTATGAATTTGACCTATGCATTCTGATAAGTATGAAGGTCGTAATTGCTTTGATCTGTTTTTTCCTTTGCAATCATACCATTAATTAACGTTTAGATATGTTTAGATAATCAATATTGCAGGCCAGGCCTGCCATGTTTTCAAAGATGCTACCTACTTTTTAATTATAACAGCAAAAAAAGTACTTCACACACTTTGATATAACGCACAAGACAGATTAATTTCGAAACAACGTTTTCAATTTGCACATTTTAGGGGTCGGCTCACCCTTTTATCTCTTAACAAGGGTACAAAATTAAAGATCACTCAAACAAGGCTCTCAAAATTAAAAACGTGACGTTTTAATTAATTCCGCGTCAAAAATTGAATTCTAACGTGCTCAAGACGTCCACTTATCATATCTTATTGGCGGACATTTTGACCGAAAAAAGATAAAGAAAGGGATTTGATTCTGGGCCCTGCATTTTGAATAAAGCTTTTCTTAAAATAAACTCCAACTTTTTGGTATGAGACCAAAGAGTTATTAAATAACAAGAGTCATGATGTCAGTTGAAACAATACTGTAATCATTTGAAAACCATTGTTTAACTGGTTATTTAATTTGCCGTATTGTATAAAATTAATACTTAATTAGTATTAAAAAGATATCTTCTTTAATAAAGTGGCTAAGTGATGTCTGGCTATGCAAGTAACCTATAAAATGTTTAATGTTTCAAAATAAAATGGATAAAAGCGCAATCACATAAAGTAATAAACATGCATATTTAATAAGTGCTGGCGATGGTGGCTTTTTTAACACTTTATCTATTAATCCTACATATTACGTTTAATACTCAAACTCAGCTAGTAAGGTGGTGTACAGTACACACGGGCACAGATCAATTTACCCTAATCTATTCAAACATGTTAGTTAGACTATGTTCTAGACTCCTTGTTCCCGCAACCATTCTTCCGTCGCCCTGCACGTCTTATTTTCACTACCCTGCCTATCATAATGATTTGGAGAAGGTTATAATATCTATATTGTAGCAAAACATGACCTAGGTAATTTTTGATGGATCGTAAAAGCACATATTGGCAACGTATCATTGTCGGATCAATATATCGGAACAACGTCTTGTTAACACGTCTTTTACGTGTTTAATATGAATAAGATAGTTTTGCACTAGGTTACCCAACTCTGTTAAATCCGGTTTCCTCTACCTGAAGGTTGTCTGGAAGAGATCGCTATTAGCGATGCCGCCTAGATTGTACTTTGTTTTTGTTTGTAATGCGTTTTCCTGTAATTTCTGTGTTTTTGTGCAATAAGGAGTTTCTATCTATCTAAAGATAGTACGGTATACCTGATGGCACGTTATTCGTCAAACGACTATTATAATATTACAACCGTGAGCCGTCGACACAAAATCTTACCATAGTTAAACACCATAAAAACCATAACATTTAACAATGGGAGCCATTATTAAAAATCACTTAGGCTGCCGTTAAAATAGGGGAATTTGTCTCGCAGTGATCTAATCGAAAGACAAAGTTAGCAAAAAAGTCGACTTTGAAGAAATATTATGGCTATAAGGTGGTTTTGTTGAGCGACGGAGGAAATTTGAGTTTTTGTTGACATCGATACATTAACGAAAAAGTATAATTTGATGGGGAAAAGGGTTAAACCTTTTCCCACGGTGTCAATTTAGAAACAATGACTATCCTTTTGACGTTCACGTTACTTTGAAGTTAAAACCGTACGTGTACTTTTTTGTAGAGACGACGATGGCATGACTTACCTAATTCTATATTATTTGTTTGATTTTCCTCTTTTTGTCAGGAGTTACAGTGAGCTTATGGCTCTCCCAGATAATGCCAAATCCGGTCTTAAACTTTGAGTGCGAAGTAACAAGAGCAAGACACAGTGAAACAACTGTGGGACTTTGGGATCAGAACAATGTATTCGATGTTGTCTGATATTGACCCCCTTTAAGTGATTAGACAATCGTGCCGAAAGGCCTCACACTGCTTTAAAACGTTGGTTCCTTGCTTATCTTTGGTTATAATGCAGCTAGGTAGTGAGGAGAATAATCAATCACTACGGACAGCACTATTCGCCACGTTCAGAAGTCACCGCACTATCGTTGACAGTTGACGCTTGACGTTACGGTGACATTGACAGCTACGTCGAATTTCCCGCCAATTATTACTTTGACGTCTCTCTCGGGATAAAGTTATTCATTGTAATTGGATTGCGTTAATAAATATCAATGCCTATCCTACTACGGAAAATGGAATACCTTGGTATCAGAGGCTGCCCTCTTGAGTGGTTCAAGAGTTATCTTACGGGAAGGTCTCAGTGTGTCCGAGTCGATTCTCATCTAAGTGAATTCACGACGGCATCTTTTGGAGTTCCTCAGGGAAGTATATTGGGGCCGTCCCTGTTTTTGATTTACATTAATGACATTGCATCATTGCCCCTGACTAATTCAAGCCTTATCTGCTATGCGGACGATACGGCCCTGCTCTTTCATGGCTCGAACTGGGTGGATTGTATTCGAAATGCAGAGGCGGGAATGGCTAGAGTTGCCTCATGGTTGGATAATAACCTCCTGACACTTAACACAACAAAGACAAAGTATCTGTGTTTTCACAAGACGGCGGCATCAGCTCCCAAGTCAGAACCGACTCTCGTAGTTCACAGGTGTGGAAAGTACCTTTCGACGTCGGTATCACCTACAATCTGTACCTGCGAGCCCATTCAGATATCTTCTTCTATCAAGTATCTGGGTGTCTTTTTGGACGAGAAACTGACTTTCAAACAGCACATCGACACCGTGTCGGAGCGTACCCGTAGACTAATTTTTATAATGAAAACTTTAAGGGATGTGACTGACTTCAAATTGATTAGGACGATTTACATAGCACTCTGCGAATCGATACTGACGTACTGTATATCGGTCTGGGGAGGCGCCGCTCCTTCTTTTCTGATAAAACTTGAGAGGGCGCAACGCTCCGTCTTGAAGGTGATGCTCGGAAAGCCCCCGCGTTATCCAACCCACCTCGTTCACCGTGACGCAGAGGTGTTGAGTGTTAGGGGACTGTATATCCGACACGCTATTCTTGCAACTCATAGGAAAGTTATTGGCGCATCCGATAGCAGATCATTGGGTAAACGGGTTTTCAGAGTTCCGGTACCCGCTGTAAAAACCGCATTTGCAAACCGTTTTAGCAGTTTTCTGTATCCATATTTATATAATAAGTTTATTAAAAAGACAAAATTATCTTCTCTCAGCCCAATTTGCGCAGTAAAAAAACAAGTATTTGATGAGCTTATATCATGGGATTATGCAGAAACAGAACAGTTCCTTGGCATTCTTGTCTGATGATTGATTTATTTTAACTTTTAGTCTGAACTAACCTAAATTTATGTTATGTGCCGTAATTTTTAATTTGATTACAGTAAATTTTTCCATTTATTATATATCTATATAAAAATTAAAATTTTCTTTGTACTGTGCTCTAACTGGACTTGTAAATCGTAATTTATGGACCTCGCAGGACAGGCTATGCCTAGTGCGAGGTTCTCTGTTCCCCTCTGCTAAGTTTCTTTGTGTTTAATTAAGTTTTGTCCTAAGTACTTACATGTCGTGTTGGTTTTCATTGTTTTTGTGTCTTTCATCAAGTGTCTTTTTTTTTTCTTTTCTACACTTACTGTTAAGGACTTAATCTGTGATGAACTTAATGTCAATAAAAGTTTTTATTTATTTATTTATTTATTTAATACTTTTCAGATTATAAGCGGTGTCTTTCTGTAGGTATCAATATTTTCGGTACCATTAACAAGCAAATGCGGAGACAGAGAAGAAAAGAAATAAACAAGCAACGCCTTTCTACAACCACTCGTGCGTCCCGGACCACTTGACTAGCGTAGCGGTGCATCAACTTGCGTGTTTAAGGCGCTTTGTACATAGAGCAACTTTAGTTGGCGCAACTATCTTGTGTTACAAAGTTAAAGTTAGGTTTAGGCGGCGCGGCGCCACTGAGCTGAGAAGAAGTGGCGTCGAGTCTCGACGGGCACCCTGACCTTACTAAGATGACCGTTCGTAGCAAACTACTACTTTTTTTGTGGGTAGGCGTCAAACTGTGTGGACGTAATAATTAGAGCTCCAGAATATTTATTTGAATAAAATTTCAAAAACTTACTTGAAATTATATTTAATGGTATAATTAAGTAGCGAAATACCTGCCAGTGCTTCTCCTATAACATTTCACAAGAACAGTCACTTCTGCACACCGAAATCAAAGTTCACAACAAGACATGGAGCACATTCAAAAGTCCTTGGATGAGGTGAGGGACATGTGTGCTGCGCAGATGGCGGGATTTCAGGCCAGCCTGGATAAAGTATCTTCAAAGTCCCCCGATGCAACAACCATCACCTCATTGGCTGCTGACTTCAACGGATTTAGAAGGTTTGTCATGGCAACACTAACTAATATCCAGTCGCAAGTTGAGGTGCTGGCCCATGAGTGCGACCGTTTAGAGATGAGGGGTCGCCGGAAGATCTTGCTAGTTCATGGTGTCCCTGAGGCCCCCAACGAAAATTCCAAGTCTGCGGTTCTGAAAGCGTTTGAACGCTTCAAGATACCCATAGCCGCTGATATGCTTAGCCGGAGTCATCGAATTGGACGTCAATCAAAGGAGAAACCCAGGCCGATCCTCATGAAATTTTGTAACACCGAAGACCGTGACATAATATGGTCTTCGAAGTCGGGTTTGAAGGGCTCGGGATTAACTCTCTCCGAGTTCTTGACTAAAATCCGCCACGATACTTTTATGGAGGCCCGTAGGCGGGTTGGTGTCACCAACAGTTGGACGAAAAATGGTGTTGTCGTCGTCGCAACGGCGGATGGTAAGCGGCTCAGGGTGACAACAATTAATGAGCTCAACAAGGTGTGTCCTCCCGCCCTCAGCGTGCAGACGGCGACGACGAGTAAATCTCAAGATGCGTCTGCGTCCGGTAGATCCCGGCGAGCACGGAAGTAACATTCTCGTAGCCTTCATTTTGTATGTGTTCCCGTTATTATACTACTTGAATAATTTGTCTATTTTGCCGGGTAGTAATATACACTTTTCTTTTATTCCACCGCCTATAATAACTGTTAATTTCACACAATTTTATTCACTTGTACCTTTATTTATTAAATTTCTCGGCCTTCACTTGTGTGTGTAAGTTGTCAAACTGACGTAACAAATGTCACAACACGTTCTGTTTCTTTTGTATGCGTTGTTCGCTTTGGAATTGTAGTGTTTAAGCCAATACTTTATTTTGTTCTGGGCGTGTTCCTTTTTTCTTTTTTCTGTAATTGTGTTTGTTTTTCTATCCACACTTGTTATTTTCTTTTGTCTATTGTACACTGGCGGGTAGAGGAAGAGCATCGCTGCACGCGGTAAAAACTAGGTTAAAAACTAGGTAATTTATTATTTTTATTTGTTTTTAATTATTATTTATTTATGCACTCCCCAAATACCACTGGTGATGAATGTGATCAATTTCTTTCTTTTTCTTCCTCATCACAGGATAGTTTCCACTCCACTTCTGTACCTTTATCTGAAATACTTGAAAGTACATTTACTGACGTTTCCAAGAACTTCAATGTCGTTCATATCAACGCGCAGAGTATACCAGCTCATTTTCCTGATATGCTCGCGACCTTCGACAACAAAAATATCCACGCAGTTCTTGTCTCGGAAACGTGGCTTAACCCTTGTCTCCCCTCTACTTCCTTTTCACTTCCAGGTTTCCAACTTATTAGAAACTAGCTTTTGCCCGCGACTTCGTCCGCGTGTTTAAATATTTACATTCAAAAGTTTTTTCCCAATAACTCCCGGTCCCGTTGGAATTTTGCAATATCGCGTTGCAAGTAATCTTTACGTTCATTAAGGTACCTTGCATGCCAAATTTCAATCATCTATCTTAATGCGATTTAGATTTTTCATACAAAAGGTTTTCCCGCTAACTCCTGATCTCGTGGGAAGTTTGCAATATCCTGCCTGAAAGCCTAATTTCAAGATTTTCCCGCTAATAGGGAATATGGATGACTTTTTTTATAAATTTAAAAGATCAAAGATCTCATCTTTTATCTTTTCGTAGATCGTAGAATTTTTAAACTATCTTTTCTATTAAGCGTGTTATAAAGCGTAAAAATTATTGCTTAGACAGAGAGTCCGACGTGGCGGATGACGTCACGTACCGTGCGCGCCATACAAACTCCATAGAAAAATCTGTTTTCGTGAGAGAGACGGATATATTAATTTTCAACGACTCTATCTCGCCCATTTTTCAGCCAATTTTGATTTTGTTTTCACTGTTCATAGTATATTTTTATCTATTTTACGATTAACACATGTAACTATTTCTCATGCATTTCCCTATTCTCATTCCCGTGGGAATTTCGGGAATTCCTTTCTTAGTGCACCTCTACGGTACCTAAGCTACATCCCTTCTAAATTTCAAGTGCCTAAGTTTAGCCGTTTAGGCTGTGCGTTGATATGTCAGTCAGTGAGTTTCTTTTCTCCTTTTATAAGTATATTTAGATTTAATTTGACCGGTAACACCATTTATTGAGAGGAATTAGTAGTTTTGGGCTATTTTATTTCTCGGCCTTTCTTTTCCTATTTTATCACATAAAGGGTCGATTTAAAATTTTATCCCTTTCGGAGTGGAATTTATCAAAACCCTTTCTTGGCAATATTTACCACGTCATTGTATAGCTTTGTGACATAAAGGGTTGATTTAAAATTTTGAAATTTTATCCCTTTCGGAGTGGAACTTATCAAAACCTAAAAAAAAGGTATAGCTTTGTGAATGCAAAGTCTCAGCCCGAACGGTTTAAAATTGACAAAGTTTCGTACAAACTTTCATCCCCTATTTTATCCCCTTGGGGCTCGAAATGATCAAAATTCTTTTAAGCGGATGCTTAAACGTAATAGCACGTCGTAGCTTTATACATGCCAAGTCTTAGCCCAATCGGCTTAAAATTGACAAAGTTTTATACAAACTTTTTATCACCTATTTTATCCCCTCGGGGGTTGAAATGATTAAAACCCTTTTTTAGCGGATGCCTACGTCATAGTAGCTTTATACATGCAAATTCTTCGCCCAATCGGCTTAAAATTGACAAAGTTTTTACAAACTTTCATCCCCTATTTTATCCCCTTGGGGGTAGAAATGATCAAACCCCTTTTTTAGCGTATACCTACGTCATAGTAGCTATACACATGCAAAGTCTTAGCCCAATCGGCTTAAAATTGACAAAGTTTTATACTAACTTTCATCCCCTATTTTATCCCTTTGGGGGTGGAATTGATCAAAATCCTTTCTTAGCGGACGCCTACGTCATTACATCTACCTGTATGCCAAATTTCAACCCAATCGGTCCAGTAGTTTGGGCTGTGCGTTGATAGATCACTATGTCAGTCAGTCAGTCAGTCAGTCAGTCAGTCAGTCAGTCAGTCAGTCACCTTTGAGTTTTATATATTTAGATGATCGTACTATCCGTTCCGGTGGTGGTGTTGCAATCTACATTCGATCCCATATCCCTTTCTCTATTATTAATACGTCTCCATCCACATCTTCTTCAGATATTGCACAGCACCTTTTTATAGAAGTTACACTTTCGCACACCAAGCTTCTCTTAGGGGTCTTCTACAGTCCATCCTTGAGGGTTGACTATTTTGCTTCCCTCGAGAAACTATTGGAGGACATCTCTCCCATTTATAGGCACACTATCCTTATGGGTGACTTCAATACATGCCTTCTGAAGAATGACTCCCGTGCCAGACGCCTAAGAGAAGTGGTTGACTCCAGTAATTTTCACATCCTACCTCTTGACGCTACTCATTTCTTCCCTAATAGCTCTCCATCTCTCCTAGATCTTGTGATCGTCTCCTCTACTGACCTAGTTGCAAAACATGGCCAATGTCCTGCTGATGCTTTTTCTTATCACGATCTTGTATTTTTGTCGTACAAGACCCGCCCTCCTAAATCCAAGGCGAAAACTCTTCTACAGCGCAATTTTGGTGGTATGAATCTTGAAGAATTGCGTAGGGATGCCATCGATGCTGATTGGTCAGGGGTTTTTGCTGCTGACGGTATAGACGACAAGACTAATCTGTTCAACTCCATACTGATCAAGCTTTTTGACAAACATGCTCCTGTTCGTCCTGTGAAGGTCAAGCATTCCCCTGCACCGTGGCTCACAAATGACCTGAAGATTTTGAGGGATAAAAAGAATATTGCCAAGTTTAAGTTCAAAATGGACCCGTCCGACAAAAATCGTGAAAAATATAAGTTGTTAAGGAATCGCTGCAATAGGATGTGTAGAGACGCTCAACGACGCCACATACACCAGTCTGTTGAAAATGGTAACCCAGCAAAAGTCTGGAAATTTTTAAAATCACTGGGAATTGGAAGATCTCGTAATGATCCTCTGCCAAAAGATATTAACTTCGACTCATTGAATAAACATTTCTCTACGTCTGCTGCCATTGACGATGCAGTAAAATTAAACACTTTAAATCATCTGTCATCTCTTCCAATTCCAGATTATACCCCATTTGTCTTTAGTCAACTAACCGAATGTGATGTTAAGAAGAATATCTTGTCCATTGCCTCTAATGCTGTCGGTAGTGACAGTGTTAGCCGTAATATGATTATACCCATCCTTGATATCCTTGCCCCTACCATTACCCACATTCTCAACTTTTCCCTGTCCTCAAGCACTTTTCCCACCTCATGGAAGGACGCTCAAGTGACACCTCTTCCAAAAAAGTCCAACCCATCTTCCTTTTCTGATTATCGCCCCATTTCTATTCTACCGTTCCTCTCAAAAGTCCTTGAGCGTGTTGTTCATCAACAGCTCAGCCCTTTCCTCACAAAAAACAACATCCTAAGCCCCCTCCAATCCGGCTTCCGTCCAGGTCATAGTACGGTTACGGCTCTGGTCAAGATCACCGACGACATTCGCCATGGTGTGGACGGTGGACGTCTCACTGTGCTAGCGCTGCTTGATTTCAGCAACGCCTTTAACACAGTGGATTTCGATGTCCTCCTTGGCTTGTTACGTTCTCTTAGCATATCTCCATCGGTGGTTGACTGGTTTCGTACTTATCTTTATGGTCGCCGGCAACGTATTCGCGTTGATGATTCACTTTCTACTTGGTGTGAACTTAGTTCCGGCGTACCTCAGGGTGGTGTCTTGTCTCCTTTACTCTTCTCTGTCTTTATAAATTCAATTACTCATAATCTTTCATCTTCCTACCATCTTTATGCAGACGACCTTCAACTATATACTCAAAGTAGCCTTGGCGACCTGCCATTAGCTGTGTCGCTTCTTAATACAGACCTGAGGCGTATTTCCGAGTGGAGCAAATCGTTTGGCCTAAAGGTCAACCCTTCTAAGACCCAGGTCATTATTGTGGGTGGCACACGAATGATTTCACGGTTAGATTGGGAGCTACTCCCTCCTATCATATTTGACGGTGTCCAAATTTCGTACAGTAAGGTGGTTAAAAACTTAGGCGTTTACCTGGACTGTACGCTGTCCTGGAGTGCACATATTAAGGAGGTTAGTCGGAGAATTTTTGCGTCTGCAGCCTCCTTAAACAGGCTACGTAACTTCCTGCCAATACCTACCAAGATTGCGCTTGTACAGGCCCTATTACTCCCCATTCTCGACTACGCAGATAGTTGCTACTTAGATCTCAATGAAATCTTTCTCGATAAGCTCGAACGTCTTCAAAATTTCTGTATTCGCATCATTTTTGGTTTACGTAAATATGACCACGTCTCCGAATTCCGTGCCCAGCTTCAATGGCTTCCCATCCGTCGTCGCCGTGACCTCCATATTCTTTCTTTGTTGTTTTCTGTACTTTTCAATCCTCTGTCACCTCCCTATTTGAAAGAACGTTTCAAATTTTTGCAGCCCACCGGGGAACGTGATATACGCTCGTGCCGGGAACTCCTTCTGTCATTTCCTCCTCATCTGTCCAAAGCCTACTCTCAGTCTTTTACTGTCCAATCTATCCGTCTGTGGAATTCCCTCCCCTTGTCCATCAGAAATTCCCAATCTCTTCCTGCTTTCAAGTCCCGTCTTAAATCCTATCTCCTGTCCCTTTAATAACCTTCATCATTTCATCCACTATCCTTTCTGTTCTTGTGGTATTTATTGCTTTTATTTATTCATGTACTTTATTATTTTGTGTATTTATTTATTATTTATATATATTATACATATGTATTTATTTATTTATATATATTTATTTTTATACATGTTGGTATAAATTTACTTATATAATATAATTAAACAGTTTGCACGACTTTGCCCCTCTTCAGAATAGCACACTTCCTCTACCTGAAGGTTGTCTGGAAGAGATCGCTTACTAGCGATAAGACCGCCTAAATTGTACCACTTGTTGTCTGTAATACCTTGTCTTTAAATGTTTGTATTTTGTGCAATAAAGAATATCTATCTATCTATCTATCTACTATCAGGTAATGAGTATTTTCCATTAGTATATGAGTTCGTCCCACGGAATCCAAGTGTTTCGTACCCAGGATACTGGTGTATGCGTAAATGCATTCCTGAAGTCAAATAGAAAATGAATTAAGAGTCTCACCGCCCGTTCATTTTACAGTTCTCAATCTAAGTATAAAAAGAAGCAGCAGCGCTACTTTTCCATTTCACGAGCAGCAAATCTTCGAATATTAGACAGTTGCTAGTTGCGGCAATTGAAACTTAAGCCTTCTGCCCACTACACCGTATCATACCATGGCCGTGCTATGAACGTGTCAGACAAAAAAAGTATTCTTTGTATTGAATACTATGAGACGATGCCCATTAGACCGTTCCGTCACCGACCAACACCGTCGCGTGCCATGCACGGACAGTTAAGAATTGTCTTACAAACGGGTAGAGAACGCCGTCGATCCGTTCAGTGGGCAAGGTAGACCGTGCCGTATTATTTTCGTGTCTGACACGTTCATAGCACGGTCATGGTATGATACGGTGTAGTGGGCAGAAACCTTAAGTCGTGCAGAAAGCTGTCATCAATCACAAGCAACTCGAGTAGCTACTACGTGTCCGCACTTGCCTTGAGATTTTTTTTTTTTCTAAATGACTACGATGATGGCCAGGGCGGCCTTGTCATCATCACCGGACTGTAATGCGTTGAGATATAGCAAAGAGTTTCCAGTTGCCGCAATAGTTGCCCCATCTGTAAAACACTTAACGCAAACTACGTAGAAAGTATATGTCCGCATTAGAGATTAAATCTTTTTATAATTGAACAGCATGCTGTTTGTTGCACTAATGGCCGTTTTCTAATTTCGCGACACAAACGAAATAATAATTACGAGTGCGTTTGAGACAATAAAGTCGATTGCAATTACCTGCTTTCTCAGAAAGCATTGAAGATTTGAAGACATTGTGTGACACTAGAACGCGTTTTTATTACTAGAAATAATTTATTTGAAGAACGAGAAACTAATACCAATAGGTATATGAGCAAGACACACACATAAGCACAAAGCTCTTAGCTCAGTTCAACTCTTTTGAATCATGTATTAACCGCCTGGGGTGAGAGGTTTAAGCCCAAAGCGGAGTTCGATTCCCCGTAATATTCAGGAAATAAATTTATCTAAACTGTCTCGGATCTGAGTGTGGGACACGCTCCTAGTTATCATGTATCATCGTTCGAGTTTATTTATTTTCTCATGTACAAACAAGGCAAAAGGCATATATTATGTTCTCAAAATCTGTTCATAAAATAACAATTTCCACTTTGACATTCAAAATAAAATAAATTCAACCAAAAAAAATGGGCAATCAAGCAAATGCGTCTATCATCATCTAGTATGGGATATTAGATTTATTTACAATTTTGTTTTTATAAAACACATCCTAAGTTTATATTTCAACGGCTTAATGCGTTTTATTGTGTGGCGAGGGGCAATCAGATAAAAACCGCAAAAGGTCGTATTACGTTTTTGAAATCAATCCCTAAAAAGTCTTCTAAAAACCTAAACCATGTATTTTGAGGTCACATTGGCGGAGCCGGGATTTTTTTTACGACAAATCTTTAGACCCTAATCGTGTTTCGCGGAACCCACAAGAAAATTCATATTTATTGGCCACTCGTAAAGACTGTTATCGTTACAAAATCGATGGGTCGGCGAATTTATCGCGTGATCAATGCGAATTTGGAGGTTGAAGTAACGCAGTCTTGCGTTCATTCTTATTTTAAGTGAATAAGGTTTAATTTGGAAAATCAAAGTTCATTTCAAAAAGTTGAAGGTTCTGAAAAGTTTAAAGTACAAAGGTTATAATTAATATTAATCAGCTGGCATTGTGTTTACGATAAAATTTCACTTCTTGTTCCTTTTTGTGCGTCGACGATTAGGTATGGCAAAAGCGGAACTGTTGATTTTCGTAGAATGTATAAATTAGTACTACGTGGCAGTATACAAATATAAGACAAAATCACATAGTAAAAGAAAAACTAGAGCTGAAGACAACTAGATATACAAATGTATTCTTTTTAATATCTTTGTAAAGCAAATATTACTTAATTGAATAAATTAGTATGACTGTACCGCACCGCATGTAATGACAGCTGTCAATTTGACAAATAAAAAGCGAAAGTTACAACTCAACAATGTTTTATTTTATTATCAGTGCACAATGTTACTTCGCATACATCGCGTAATGCTTTTTAATTATAAAGTAAAAGTGTAATTACTTACCAGTTTCATTACGAAAGTTAATAAATCTATAATGTACGTTGAAATCTTAATGGAAAATATATCTATTTTGCCAATATAACTTTATCCTTTCTATGATTATAAAATCGTGCGGAAACGGATCTACGGTAGGTAATTAATGTAAATAAAGGAAATACACTTCTACCATTTCCTACAAAACTGTAAATTCATAATTTCCATCGACTATCATTCATTACTTTCTTAATATCATTTTGATATGTATTGCTCATACGAGTAATAAGTAATAAAATATTACCTTATCGGTTTAGAAATAAATAGCCGTAATCTGCAATCTTTATATGTTATCTGTATTAAAGTAGAATACGTTATACGAAATCTAATAACACTTTATATTCATAAATAAGGTATAAATATTATGCAAACTTCGCTTGCACTGGAATAATTTATTTATGGATGTGTTCGCTTTTTGTATTTTTTACAAATATTCTAATAAGCTGATTGAATATTTAAGTTCTATCCAACGAGATAAACATACATGCCTCCTGCTAGGTAACGTGTCAGAAAGATAACAAATTGGTGTTTTTTTTTCTCAAACCAGACTCATCAACGCGTTTTTTTATATAGGCTCAACATAGTGGCTTCCTTTCGCCTGATGGAAAGCCATCTAGAAAGCCCAAGCCTGCATGATAACGGGTGGGAAACTTTAGTTTCCAGTCAGTCACCACAGCCATGCTGGCCCTTGAAATGATTCCTTACCTCGAACATCTCGCTGAGCCATCACCACTTTGCATTGCTGTAACACACATACCCCACCTGATTCAGATCAAACTTGTAGCCGTTTGTTGTATGTACTTATCTTTTGTATATGTATGTGTGTCGCAATGTCAAATAATTTTTTTATCTACCTACGCTTCGTGTAAAGGATCCCATATTGCACATAACATTGGTATGAGACTTTGAAACACTGGAAGCTTGGAAGTCAACAGACGATGCCAGCCACGCTCCAACGGCTGAATACAGCCACATTGCAACAGATTTTGTATTAAGGCTGGAATGCGGCACGTGAAGTATGTCTGTCATCTTCCAGTGTAAAAGGAAGTGATTTCATGAATGACGTGTCAACTTTATCCTTCACCAATCACACGCTATCCAAATTTCGATAAGATCAATGACAAATGATTATTAGGTGAAGACGCGAACGTAAGGTTGCTTATACACGTTGGCCGAGAGTAGCCGAGCGGAGGCAAAAAGAGATAGGGCATAGCGAATCTTCGCTCGAATTGAGCCGCCCGTCCGGGGAAGGATCTCCTATAGAATACCGCAGCCAAATTACGTCTGGGACGTGTTTCTGCCGGTGAGTAGGGTTTCCGTGGCTCGTGGGGGGTTGGGGTTGGGCCAGCATGGGCGGTGGCAACTGACAGGTAACTGACCAGTTGCTCGCTCGTTGTCACAGCGACTTGGGCTTCTCTTTCGCTTTCCATCAGGCGTAGGGAAGCCATTATGTCGAGCTACTAAAAAAAAGGCCTATACGCCAAAGTGTGGACAGCCGTCGTTTAATATTTACAAATTAGAATGCATTGTAATTATTTGTATATATATTTTTGTTTTCATATGTATATATATTTTTAATTTTTAATTTTTTGTTTAGTTCATTACCAGATGTTTTTGCCTTCCATGCTGTGTACACATCTTTGTGGAAGTGCAGCTTAACTGTAACCCTTCATTTACACTTATTAAGCATTATCATGTATTGCTGTACTCTGTTTTGTGTACCAATAAATAAATAAATAAAAAGCCCATTTGCCTTGCGCTTGCCTTGTCATCGCTCGGTGTCGCTCGCTCAGTTGGCCGAGTGAAACCAAGCGACATGTGTAGAGCTCATTTGGCACAACTTGCCTTCGCTTGTCGTCGCTCGTGAGCACTTGCCTCTGTGGGCAGCTCTACAGACACTCGTCTACGTTGGCCGCTAGCACTGGCGTTAGACGCACTCGTCGAACGTGTAGACATTATAACTTGCCTAGTACCTTGTAGGATGTAAGGGAGCGACCTGTCACCTTTTCGCTCCAAGCCACCCTCGCCTGCCCGTGGTACATCTTGCCGAATAACAAACTACTGGTGGCGCATTGGTGGTATAACCATCATAATTGAAAAGGTAGCTAAATACCACAGGCCGCTGACGGGTAGCAACGGTACCGGAGTGAGAAGTTACGCCAACCTGCCTGCCCAGCGTGGCGATTTCGGGTAAAGCGTCTAGAACAGATGTTTGACTAAAGCGGCGAACTGGAGAGTCTTACTGCCGACGCTCGCCTTGGCCGACGCTCGGCCAACGTCTGTAGGCGGCTTAAGATCCGAAATGCGAAACGCGGATTCTGCCTGCGGCCGCGGGGGGGCGCTCGCGGCGCCAAAAAGTGTCAAAAAACCGGCGCGTGCGCTGACACCGCGACATTAATCATGGAAATCGAAAATCGCGTTATCGATCCCCCTGTCAGGTGGAGCATTATTCCTTTTATGGTAACAAAACCCGGAGGGAACGACCGAAAAACCTCATTTTGGTTTTAGCGTTCGATCTTTACGGCACGACTGTCGAGGGATTAGATATCGAAACGTTTTGGCGTGTGAATTTGTTCGTTTTAATGGGATTTATTAATACTAATATTTCGGGGACGATAAAAATTGCCGCGAGCTATCAGTTTAAGTCGTATTAGTGCAGTCACCCTTTTCATCCTTCTTAGTAACTTAATTCCAGCTTTATCTACGTCGGAATTATGAAAGGCAGAAATGAGAATAAGTTTTAAAAATGCGATGGTTAGAGCGCTAAGCCTAAAACGAGGACGAAGATACAAGAGAAAACCCTTAGCTTGAGAGATGAGATATGAATTGTTAGGCGCATTTACAAATTAATTCATTTGCGGAAAAGATTAGTACGCTGAAGTGGCAGTGAGCTGGTCTTGTCTGCCGCAGAACGAACAATCGGCGAAGCAAATGACTTTTAAAATGCACACCGCTCTAATGTAAGGCAGACGTGGTGTAAGATGCCCCGCAACCCGTTGGGCTGATGACCTTAAAAGAACTGCTGGCATTGGTTGGATGGGGAAAGCCCGGGATAGAAAATTTGACGCGAATTAAAGGAGGCCTACCTATATTCAGTAAGGGGACTAGGGCTGTTGATTGATTCATAAAATTTTTGTCAGATGTTGCATGTGTTACTAGTTAGTAACACACGTGTGCCTAGTTAGGCATTAAAGAAATTTTGTACCAATTTATTTCCTTTTTTGTTTTTTTTATGGAATAGTGGGCAGACGAGCAAGCGGTTCACCTGATGGTAAGTGATAACCGCCGCCCTTTAAGGTCTGTATGCTCTTTTCTTGAAGATTTGGGGGTCGTATCGGTCCGGAAATACTGCTGGCGACAACATTGTATTAAACCAAACTAAAATGACGGCTAAGTAAAAATAAAATAAAATAGTTTATTTCTGCAAGTAGATTCACTAGTAATTCTTTTGTACGTTTACTAGCGCTCCACGTATAGCTTGCTGAGAAGAAGTGCCGCAAAAAACTCAACAGGGTAAATAAACAATGTAGCCATAGCCATTATCATAACTCCTTGACACCACCAATGTTTTCAAAGTCACAGATATAATTGCGACAGTTTTCATCGCGACAGTAATGGATGCGTATAACAGTATGTAAGGAACGAAAATTGCCTTCGGGAAAGTAATTGGAGGGCGAGACCGGCGCGTACGCAGCGAACAATTGAACTGTGACAACTGCGCACAGGATTAACATAAAATGCGGGAGGCGGGCCGCGTGACATGGAAACGGTAAGGCATCAGGGTTCCGTACCGTGGCACAAGGTCAAAACGATGTGTAGCTGATGAAATTTAAAACCGTTAATGAAATGTGTGCTATTGATGCATATGACAGAGTTAGAGACTAATTTGAGCGAGGTAGGGCATAGCGAATCTACGCTCGTATTGAGCTGCCCGGGGAAGGACCTCAACCCTATAGAATACCGCAGCCAAATGACCTCCGGGTCGTGTTTCTGCTGGTGAGTAGGGTCTCCGGAGCTGGTGGGGGGGTAGACAGGTAACTAATCAGTTACTTGCCAGTTGTCACCGCTTACCATCAGGTGGAGTGAGATCATTCTGAACGCTCTTTTTAAAAAATAAAAAAAACAGGTTTACCTTTGTTCTGTAGAGAGGATTTGAGAAGTCCCATCCTGGCGCCACGAACAGATACCCGCATTTGGATATCTTTCGACTCGCCTGTGAACAAAAGAAAAAAGTTTATCAGCAACGGAGATAACAGCGCTGGATGCATCATTGGGACACTTTAATGTTTGAAAAATGGTTAATAATAATGTTTTACGGTTGGAGTCAGACAGGGTCGGCAACGCGCGTGTGATACCCCTGGTGTTGTAGGCGTTCATTGCCACCTTAATGGTATAAAAAAAGAGAAATGGTAGACAGTCTAAGCAATAGTGATTAAATAATAAGCACATTGTTATAACATTATAGAATTTGTCAACATAGAATTATATTTTGTAACTAAAACTTCTTTTTTCAAAAGTACGGCATAATTGCTTCCCTACGCCTGGTGGAAAGCGGAAGGGAAGCCCAAGTCAAGCCAAGATAAGGCAAGGAACTGGGAAACCTATTTAGTTGCCACGTAAGATGCTACTTCATGCGCTGTTTAAATGTTTTGTATCCAGGATTAAATGCCATAAAAATTCGGAGATATTTTGATAATAGCAAAGATGTATAAGACATACGTCTCAATGTAGAAAAATATAGAATATAGGTATACAGAAGATACAAAATTATACTCGTTATGGTAATTTATTATCATGTAGTTTGGCATCACACATATACACTTGCAGTCCTTGAACTCTCGTTAAATTAAACTTAACAAAAGTGGGCACTTTGCTCTTCCGCGAATTCTACTAATGGCGTCCAGTTTTCTCGGTACATCTCCGAAACAAAACAAATTGCTATTGTTGCAAAAAAGTGACGATAATGCGAATATCTGACACCGGAGCCGCTTATAAACATGATGTGAAACTTGGAACCCAAAATAAAGAATACTAGCTGCAGCCTGTCGGTTATATGTTAATAATCCTTAGAAAACATAGCCTATGTGTGAATCTGATGTATGAGCTCGTGTCTCTCTTTGGTACTTACTAGAGGAAGCCAATCAACAAATTTGTAAAAAGAGACTTATTAACAGATTAAATATTTATTCTATATATTTTTATTCCATTCAAGTCCATTCAAATCCGTAGCCGAGATATATATAGAGTTCGACACCTGTGCAAATTGTATCTGTAATCGGTATCGAAGAAAGCGTTTGGTGTATAAGTCTCGCTTAATAAAGATCAATGAATTAATCCTTATTTGTGGAAGGTACTAAAAGATCGTTAAAATAAGTTTATTTTTAAATTTATTGTAGGTTTGCGCTTGGCTACTGTTACCTGATAATAAAGTTTATGATAGAGCGCTTTTACCGTGGCTTTTACCCATAAAATACAGGGTCATGCTCGCCTTGAACACCTGCCTTAAGGAACAAAGATTCCGGCAAGAAGAAAGAAGTCCATAGCTTGGCCGTTCGAATTATGATTTTACAGGTAAAACTAGATTGCACCCACTCTATTAAACTTAAGAAAAGTAAAAGGAAAATAATATTACCCAGTTGAATGTGAATGGCGAATGAATAATATGATCCCAATACATCATAACGGCTTCGAAGAACATCGCAAGGATTATTGCAAGTGCAAAATGACAACATTGCTCAATCAGCCGGATGGATTCATCGAATCGGAATTGCCTTTGAATGCATGTATCATTGCATTTTTCGAGTCCATTGACACTGGAACAATGGCCACGTCCCTACTTTGTATACAATATCCGCGAAAAATTCCTTTGTAATACGATAGCGGATTTACTGAATACTCCAGCGTGTGTCTTGCATCGATTCACAACATCAATGCAGTTTGTTTGAAATGTTAAAAATTATCATTATGAGAGTTAAAAAATACTAACAGAACTCCTAAATTACAAAACAAACTACATATAAGTAGTTTTTTTGATGTATTTATGTAAACAATTTCTGGACAGAAAATATCAAGAAATCCTTTAAGTACACACATACAGATGATTTAAAATCACGTATACGTAGTTGTAAAATTTGTTGTACAATTTGGGTGGTATTATCGCCATAAGTGATATCTCTTCCAGGCAACCTTTGGGTAGAGGTAGAGGATAGTTAGAAAGGGTAAGATTACCAACCTGCTGATTCAGAATTGATATTCAAATTAATAGGCAAATAGCAAAAAATCTAGTTAATTAGAAAGGGCACGACACCAATGGAATAAGTAAAGATTTCACATTTTATTGAAGGTCTGAAATAGCAAACATCAATTTAAAAGTTTTTTCCTTACTGCTTTACAAGTACAAAACGTACTCAAGATAACATTGCAAAAATTCCCACGAGATCAAGTAAGTATCCTAAAAAAGTACATTTCCGAGCATAATTCGAATAACGACTGAGCTGTAAAGTCAGATGCTCCTTACAAATTTGCACTTTACACCCTACGCAATAAGATTGAACGCTTTGTTTGTATAGACTGAGGTAATGGACCTCTTATTTTTGCATCATGTGATGTCATGTGGTGATGGGCGATTACATATTGTCTTAAAACAGATTGTGTTTACGTTGTTTCGGGAAGTTGTATTGTGTACACCTTCGGCCGATGAACTTTGCAATAGCGGAAGATAAACACAACTTTGTATTATGAAAGGGGGGGATTCATTATTTAGGTGCTAATGTGATTAAAGATCACAGGTGACGTATTCATCATTTGCCTGCCCTGCTCCCATTATCTGGGGTCGGCGCAATATATTTTCTTCTTCCATTTATCCCTGTCAGCCGTCCTGGTCTCATTGACTCCTTTCTCGGCCATACTATCTTTAACTCTGTCCATCCATCTTCTCGCCCCCTCCACCCAGTCACACTCATCTTCATTACAGTCTTGGTCACATGTCTCTATCTCTTCTAACTTTTTCTCCATCCATTTTTTCTTCGGCCGGCGTTGCGCTCTCTACCCATTCACTCATCTTCACTACAGTCTTGGTCACATGTCTCTAATCTCTCCTAACTTTTTCTCCATCCATCTTTCCTTCGGGCGGCGTTGCGCTCTCTACCCATTCACATTCATCTTAAAGATAAAGATCTTTCCTAACTTTTTCTCCATCCATCTTTTCTTCAGCCGGCGCGTCGCGCTTCCACCCATTCCCTCATCTTCATTACAGTCTTGGTCACATGTCTCTATCTTTCCTAACTTTTTCTCCATCCATCTTTTCTTCGGGCGGCATCGCGCTCTCAACCCATTCACAATCATCTTCATTACAGTCTTGGTCACAACTTTTGCTCATAACAACATAATATCCCCATTTAGTAGCGAATATTTAGACCCGGAAGAAATAAACAAGTTCTGTAACGGAAATTAAATACGATTGCGTGAGATACAGCCTAGTAATTCATAGCTAGAAACCTAATTGTACTTGAATTACTTAATCTTTGCGAAGTGTGAGTACGTACAAAAGTTGACCACTATAACGGTGACGTAACAAGGGTCAACGACCCGATGACACATCCACGTTGTGCCGAAACCAAAGAGCTCTGATGACCCGAAACTGATGTCACGGTTGGTAATTAGAGATTTGCGAAGGCTAATTAAGGGAACAAAGGCCGATGTTACGCTATTATTGTTAGATTAGGAATTAATTGTATGGTAAATGAACTTAATGACAGAAACGGTAGTAGGATCTGCAGATTTTAACTTCGGTAGTAGTGAATATACAGATAATCTTTATTGTATACTAGCAGTGCTCGCGACTTCGTCCGCGTGGAATAGTTATTTTTTCCCCGTTTTTTTTACATTTTCCATTATTTCTTCGCTCCTAATAGTTACAGCGTGATGTTATATAGCCTATAGCCTTCCTCGATAAATGGTCTATTCAACACAAAAAGAATTTTTCAATTCGGACCAGTAGTTCCTGAGATTAGCGCGTTCAAACAAACAAACAAACAAACTCTTCAGCTTTATAATATTAGTTAAGATGAAACAGTTGAGTTAAAACTAGGCACAGAACTACGCATATATCAAAGCACAATCAGGAAGTCTTATCGCTTTATCTGATCTCTTCCAAGCAACTTTTGGGAAGAGTTTAACAATTAAAGGAAGTGCTGACCGGTAGAAGTCAAATATGAAGGTATTTTTTATTAATGTTATTTTAAATCATGCTGCTCTATTTTATCTCCTATTAAACTTGTTCACTCATTCAAAGAATCTCAAAGTGGCATGTAAACAACTTATTTTAAAAAATACAAGAAGGTGCAAACTCTTAAATAAAACTTTCAATTTTTTTATACAATACGTAACACAAAGGTCGTACGTGGGAAACACAAATTATAACAACAATTTATCTTTTAGTAAGTAGGTAGCTGCAACATTTCTATCAATAATGTTTCTTGGAAACCGCATACGTTCACGAGGTTTCGAAACTAGCCCACAATTAGGTAAATTGTGGTCATTAAATACAGTTAAAGTTATGGCTTAGTTAGCTACTCGTAACCAGAAGATGCAAGAATTATTATAATTAGATGAATTGCCGCTCTCCAATGTTGTACTCGTAGATACTTCTAACAGCTGTTTCCAATTTGCAGACATTTAAATAAGCCAATATATGATACACTGGGCCACACATAGTCATTCTGGTCCCAACGTAAGTCGAAGCTTGTACTATGGGACAAAAAAATAGGCAACTGATAAAATCACTTGGGAAAGGGATGTAAAGGAGCGGTCTAACATCATTTCGCTCCAAGCCAACCTGCCCGGGGTGCATCCTACCGAATAGCAAACGAGGCACTGGCAAGCAACCGACTGGAGGCGGTACAAACATCACAATTGAAGACGATGACGGGCAGCAGGGTCATCGGAGCGAGAAGCTACGTCCTGCGATCGCCAACCCGCCTGCCCAGCGTGTCGATTAAGGGTGTTTCCTCCAGATGCTTGCCCTAAGTGGCGAACAACTGGAGAGTCCTATATCCAGCAGTAGACTGCAATAGCCTATTGGGGTCCTTCAATTCAAAGAGGATTGCTCCCAAAGGAGGGAGGCGGTTCGATTCGTATGAAGATTCGCTATGCCCTACCTCTCTTATTCCAAATGAATGCTCAATCTTCCATGCGAAGCTACGCACATAAACTTGCGCAGTTCGCCGATGAAGCGATCATTCCACGAACTTTCGGTCCAGGCCCTAACGTGACAAATTCTGTCGTGGCACGTCAAACGGTACATATTGCGTGGAACCGCCAGGGCCACACCGCTACGTTATTAAGGTGACAATGCCGTCGCGTATCGAATCTGCGCGTGAGCCGCTCAGATGGATATCTCTGTACCGTACGCTCATTTGCGCATGCGTTAGAAACAATTATTCGGTGACAAAGATCTGCACAGAGAGTATAATCAGCCCCTGTGTCTAGCATTCGTGGACTATGAGAAAGCCTTTGACTCGGTTGAAACCTGGTCTGTTCTGGAGTCCCTGCAGCGATGCCAAGTAGATTGGCGATACATCCAAGTGATGAGATGTCTCTATGAAGCCGCCACCATGTCCGTCCAAGTACTACTACTACTAACAGCCTTAACGTCTATTACAGACGATTCACACAGTGCCTCGGAGGCAACTCTTCTCATGGCTTATGAGACCGATGCGGGATCGGCACACCCTCCCGCAGAACCGGCAGGGAAAGCTTGCACCCGGCATGTTGATGCTATTACCACCTTGGTGGCGCCTCTCCCTCCTGTCGGCCAGTACCCTGAACCATGTCTCATCGCATACCTTTCGACCCTCCGCAACACGCCTACGCCACTCGGGACGTCCGTCAGCAACCCTTTCCCAGTTTTCGCCCCCAACGATCCGTCCAAGTACAGAATCAGCAAACAAGGCCTATACCGTTGCATCGAGGAGTGAGACAGGGGGACGTTATTTCCCCGAAACTGTTCACTAATGCAATGGAGGATATGTTCAAGACGCTGAACTGGAAAAGACGTGGCATCAACATAAATGGCGAATACATCTCTCATTTGCGATTTGCAGACGACATCGTCATAATGGCAGAATCGCTGCAGGACCTACAACAGATGCTGAATGAACTGGCTGACTCCTCTGTGCGCATCGGCCTACGGATGAACTTGGATAAAACCAAGGTCATGTTCAATGAACATGTTCTACCGGAACCGATTGCAGTTCACGGCGCCGTCCTCGAAGTTGTTCAAAAATATGTATACCTCGGGCAGACATTGCAGTTGGGTAGAAACAACTTTGAGGACGAGGTAAATAGGAGAATTCAGCTAGGCTGGGCAGCATTCGGAAAACTTCGTCGAGTCTTCACATCGTCGATCCCACAGTGTCTAAAGACGAAAGTCTTCGATCAGTGCGTTCTACCGGTTATGACATACGGAGCCGAAACGTGGACACTCACGGTACGGCTAGTCCACAAGTTGAAAGTCGCTCAGCGAGCTATGGAAAGGGCTATGCTCGGCGTCTCTCTGCGAGATCGGATCCGAAATGAGGTGATCCGGCAGAGAACCAGAGTTACCGACATAGCTCACCGGATCAGTAAGCTGAAGTGGCAGTGGGCTGGCCACATTATCCGCAGAACCGACAACCGCTGGGGTAAACGAGTTCTGGAGTGGAGACCGCGTCTCGGCAAACGTAGTGTAGGACGCCCTCAGACCAGGTGGAGTGACGATTTGCGCAGGACGGCTGGCAAGAGCTGGATGCGAGAGGCCCGGGATCGATCGAAGTGGCGAGTATTGGGAGAGGCCTATGTCCAGCAGTGGACTGTTGTGGGCTGATGATGATGATGATGATGATGATGAAAGATCTGCACGACAAATGTTCAGGTTTGTGCACGCTTTGCGGGGAATTTGTTGTAGCGTAATTACAATTTAAATGATACTCATTAAAACAAATGAAAAAGGAATTACCAATTGTTTCATATTTTCCAAATGGAACGCTATGAATCAGCCCAGTGCCGTATACCTACTTCTGAACGTAGGGCATTCTCCCGAAAAAGCCCACCATTCCTATCCTGGAAAATCTGTATTCATGCTCCGCCAGCCATCTCACTCAAGTCCAACCAAGTGTTGGAAAGTAGTAATTTAAAGACAGATGTCCGTTTATCAAAACAGCGTATCTATTCCAACAACGTCCTACTTCATCGTACATTAGAGCACCCGGAGATAACTTGTCCATTTCCAATTCAATGTACAAATTCGACGCGCAATGTCAGAAATACTAACTTTCGTCAAAATCAAATTTTAAACAAAGTATGCTTGGTACCTTAAATAACCAGCACTATATTTTATTAATAACAACCGAACCACCGAGCGTTAATTAGGCGTATTAATATCACACATCCAACCCCTTATCACAACAAACGTTACGTAACCCCTAAAGGCATGAAACCAAAAATAACTCTACCAGCGTTTATTTTCGAAACCTAAAAATACTTCAAACCGTACCCGAAGGTGCATTAACGAAGTATTTAAGCGGATAAAAATTTTTACTGCTCTCATCTCTGACGACAACCGTGGGTCGTAAAACTACCGATTTTTAACCGCAGACCGATTTTAATAGTCGTAACTTAACATAGTTAGTTGTTCTATAAAAAAAGTGCTCGGAGCGGCGCTTGCTACTCTATTTGGTAGGTATAATCAGATAGGTCCACAATCTTTTGTAGCTTCATTAATCTAGATTTGCTAGGACCTTGATGTACATTTGGCGCAAGGTCGATACTAATATTTAACGACAGAGAAATCACATTAGGCATGATTAGTGTTTACACAAAGGCATTATCTATTGATAAAGATACGTCTGTGTTGTTCCCAGATTTAAGATAGGATCAACCCATCTCATTCTTAGGTGTCCTAGAAGATGACTAAGGGAATATCAGGGAACGAGCAGCAGCGTTTAACTGGGTACAAACAAAACCTTGCCTGCTAAGTGTGGTGCCTAAGGCAAAGCCCCCAAATAAGAATTGTCATTGGGGTAAGCATGTGTCTGATATGATACAATGATGTTGATGAAAATAAGTCTATAAGAAGTTAAGATAAATTAGCAGGTGTTATCTTAAAAGAAATATAAACAGTCTTGGACGAGACAACAGCAGTCAACATTATAATACAAACATTATAATTTCAAAAATATGTTCAGAAAGAAGGTATGCGAAAATTCACACCGTAATCAAAACCGTACAACAGATCATAAACATTGGAACATGCATTTATATTCAGAAATTTGTCACAACGCAAATAAATAAAAAGCACAGTTGCTGGCTGTAAGATATTTGACACGACTTTTAAAATATTACTGACTTTTCGCAAAAGTTCATTATTGTTAACGAGAATCATAAAACTGAGGTTGAATTGATTTTTAACAGCCGATTGCAAGAATGTAACGTCATTGCCCAAATGTGTCAGTACATAGGAAATTACAAGTTTTTGTTGAGTAAACTGTAACTTAAGTGAGCAATAGTGAGTTAGCTACACACATAGATAAATAGATATAGCATGTATTATGTCACCAAATCAAAATTCAAGATTTGAAACCTTATCCAACCATATAATTGTTATTTAATACGTTTCTCGGCTTACCCAATTATTTATGAATCCATAAATCATTTAACAGACGTCGAAGCATTTACTTGAGTTAAGATTCTTGAGTAATAATTTTGGTGACCGAATCAAATGCATATTTCTGAGGGCGAAAGCAATAAAAACGGGTGTCTAATCTTTTTTATGACTTTTTAGTTAAGCCCGCCGCTCACATGCTGAGTTTCTACCGTACCATACGTTATGATAAACCATTACAGTAATGGGAAACAATGTAAGTTTTAGCATTTTAATAATGTCATAGAAACGTTTCTAAAGTTCAAAACTTTCGACAGCTCCTCGTTTAGGTCTTTACGATCTTTTGTTTCAGCTTCCAAGTAAGAATAACCATAGATTTCAACCTTTTAATACATTATTTTCATTTTATTATCATTGTATCTACATTCATATCGTTTGAATCAAATGATCTTTGCATAATGATTGCCACACAGCAAGCTGCGTATTTGTTGAACCAAAACCCTATCTTAATCCTTGGTCCTCACTACAAGGGTTGATGAAATATGAAACCTTTGTCCACACCTTTATCATAACCTCCAGTTCTATCAGACAAATGCCTATGTACATCATATCTGATGTTAAACCAGGTGTAGCCTCTGCCCGCTATTTCACTAAACAAGTCTCTTTCATAAATTGTCTTAACTTCTGCAAAAACAAATATATCTATTATTTCTATAATATCAGCACTATCGCCGTGTATCCGCATGCCTTAGCGGCCGAAGTCCATAAATTCGTCCCGAGACAGGCGTAAAGCCACCGGGTCGGGATCACTATGGTATAATTTACGGTTATCCCTGCACCAAGTCGCTGATTGAAAGGCGGAGAGCGATTGTTAAAGTCGCCTTAGAAGCTTATGAGGTTTAAACATGAGTTATGGTATCTAATATTCGATATTCGGACTGGAAGAGGGCATGTTGAAACGGCCAATGTAACTAAGATGACGTGGAATGCATTAGATGCTTCGGATATTATGGAGTGAAATTACAGTTGAGGGATCAAGTTTAAGAAAGAAGATTTATTAGATGATAAGTATGTGTATACTGCCACGTGTTCTTACAAGCTAAAAACCGAAGCTGGCGTAAGAATGATCTCAATTCCGCCACATTTACCAAAAAATATCCATTGCTTTTCTACCAATTCAAGCAAGAAAATTAAAAAGTGACCATAGCATTGACTCTCAGTAAAGTTCGTCCCTTGGACCGACACATTAGAATATGCTGCACCTCAAATAAATAATTCATTCAAGCAACTAACGCCGGTAAACCAACATTATGGTGGCGTATCACTTCATTAATCATCGCTTTGATATTTATGAGGGCTTTAATTAGTGCCAGAGCAGTAGCAGCTGTCCGCCTACGGACAGACTTATAATAAAATAAAAAAAGTTGAAACTCCTTCAGAATCCTTCGTCTGTATTGTTGTTGTCACCGTGATCTTAATTTACGGCGCTTTAATCAAATAAATTGTTTAAGCTCATGTGATTCTAACCGATTCATTAAAGGCTCATATTCATTTGTACTAACCACTTATAAAACAGTATTTAGTTCATGCTGTACTATGCAAAGCTAGGTCAAATCCTTACGTAAATGCAGCGAGCATTCTCATTTCATAGTAAGTAAACCAGTATCTTAACGATCTTAAATATCGAAAGTTTCATAAACGATCATGAATATCGTTTGAGCAGGAGCCATTTTTGGTAAATCAAATTTGATATTTCCCGGCACTAACAATGGACCAAATAAGGCATGGTATCGCGTCCCGATCGCATGCGCATACCAGATTGCCCCACGAGAGCGCGGAATACTAAATATTACTATGAAAGTGTAAATAATTCGGATTACAATAATCGATGGTTTGGTGGCGGTGGTGCGGGCGGCAGGGGTCGTGGGAACTGGGCGACTTGCACTTTCGTAGGCGTACGCGCAGCCGATGCGCGATAGCACGGCGCCTCGGCGTCTGCACGAGCTAGCAGCGCGGATTAATCATTCACCGATCGGCAACGAGGATCAGCGGAGAAAGTTTGCTACAACGCAAAATAGTAACTAAAAACTCAAATCACCCCACAATGCAGAAGCGGACAAGGTAAACGAAAAAGTGTCAACAAAAGTGACGCTTTCTAAAGAAATATTTACAATCACACGAACGCAGCGAACAAACGGTATCCTAATCACGAATTTCAACGCAAAGTACAATACATACAAAACTACGACAACTTTCCTGCATAGTATTGGTAGTTTATTGGAAGTATAGGCGAGTCGTAAAAGGAGAAATTGATAATAAAATCCATGCTCAAAACTAATATAATGAATAGGCAACACTATAAAACGAAACTTATAAGACTATTATAATTAAGTTGAATGATTTATGACTGCAGCAGGGCTTTGAACCAGGATGAAAGCATTCCTTTAAGAGATAAAACATCACATGCCGTCATTATCTTCTTATCTTGGGGCTCGTTAGAGTTCACGAGAACAATAAACTTGAATACTCGATGGAGTAAAGTTAAATTTAATCAAAGTAATAATTTCTGAAAGCACCAACGACGTTAATACGGTGAAAGGCTTTGCCGAGCCCTGCATTGAGCCGAGTATTGACAGAGCTATCGATGGTCATTCATCAACGTTTCCAAATAGGGAGTCTGACAGTCAATAGTGGCTCGGTCTCGGGAGGCAGTCTCGGGCTCCTCACGGAATCGCTACCGACACAATTATCGAATCTAGACCACTCTCACTGAAGCAAAAAGAACGAGACGTAAAGAAAGCAACATCAGGTGCGCCCTCATTTCACTTTCCAATGACTTATCTGCGCGCGCGCACGGACCAAAACTCGACCTTAAGAATGCCGTTTCACGGCTTGAAATAGAATGCAGCGCGTGTCCTGTGAGTCAGTAAGCATTTCATTATCAAGATTTACGAGGAACCCTTTAAAAGCCGTTAATTGTGAACGCTCATTTCGCTTTCTAACGTTTTCTGCACAATTTCAAGCTGCATTACTTGCTTATTGAAAAACGGATGGCTTTGCCGTAAATCGATGTTGACAAAATATAGCAAATCTGTTATTAATTACGACATTGAAGCCTGTGATATGAAAAGTACGGTAGTATGTGTATCTTATGAAGATAAATTTGTAACAGATCAGCAAATGATTTTATTGTTCGAGTTCCAGTTTAAAGTAGATGATTGCAATACAGCTCTCTTTTAAAAAGTATCAACAGACATTGAGTCGATGCTATCTTATTGTACACATCTCAATGGCGGATCATGAGCGGCATTGTGGCGATGCGCGGGCGCATAGAAGCGCGCAGGCAACTAATGACAGATCATTTAGTACAGCGTCTGCGATGCGATTGAGACGTCCGTCTGTTCGTTTTTTATTGTTTTCTATTTGGACTAACAGATTGTTCGGGTAGACAGACTCGTGAAGCGATAATGGGATCTTCAAATAGTTTATCGGGTATCTCGGCTGTTTAACCTGCTTTTGGCTTAAAGCGGCCTTTGTGTTTTGACCGTGAATTAAATAGGCTTTATTTAGAGTGCGCCAATTAGCAATGACTTGGAATCTACGTTAGCTTTTTCATTGTAGGCTTGTTTTACAACAGCCGCGTAGTTACACCATCCGAGGCCCTTGGCAATTCTTTATAGGGCCCTGCCAGTATAATCTGACTACTGAGCCCATGATCTCTTGGCTAGGGCCCTCTCTGATCGGAATCCATGGCATTTTGCCAACTTGCAACCCCAGCTTACGCCACTGTTCTACAAAGCTAATAAGTCTATCTAGCGACTTTTATAACAGGTCTTTTCATTAAAAGCAATCTCTGTTATTTGTAGCACCTGTTAACCAATGTAATAGAAATCAGGTCGCTTCGTGTCGCTTTTGTCATTCCCATCTGAAAGATTCGTATCTTCCTTACGTACTCCGTGTTCATAACAATACAAGGTACCAAAGATATTATTGTTTAGACTTACTGCATAACTGTTTCACAAAACCTCCACACTTCCGTAATCGCTGTCCTCGTCGTTGGGAAGGTCCGAAACACAATGGGGAATTAATGAGAAATGAAACGTTGCTAGTAACTTGTGGACTCCGCAGAACCAATACGGAATTAATTACAGACTGGTGTAATTGAAAATAATGTCAGTGTCACAATGACAGTGACACTGTCACAGGTGTATGATAACGTCCACGCCGCGTCAGGGTTTCGCAACCTTCTGTATGACCATTTTTTTTTTTTTTTTTTTTTTTTTTTTTTTTTTTTTTTTTTTTTTATGCCGGGGAAAATGCTTTTAGGCCTACCCGCCGCTCGGGGGAGGGGCGGGTTATGTGGGACTCGCCCTGCCTCAAGATGGCAGGGAGGCAGGGAATACCCACTAAAAACCCCGGCCCTTTCGTCATGCGCCTATGGGGACGGTGCCAAGGGTCCTGAGGATGACTCATACAACCTTGACACCGCCAGCGCTGTCTGCCTCTAAACGGCAGACCCCAACGAGCTCACCCCTCTAGGGGGGAGCGACGGGAGGGGTCCGAAAAGACAACCCACTCCCGTCCGACGGAGACGGGGACCCGTGCAATGCAGGTGGAGGTGCCCCCACACCAACCACCCGCTGGGCCCCGTCAGGCGGCATCAAGCGGCGGAAATTTCGCCGCACGCGACCACCTCTTCGTCGGCGGAGCGGAGGAGCGTCGGGATCATCTTCCCGCTCCCGCTCCGCGGCCTCCTTTTGGGACATCACCGTCTCACAAAAGGAGGCCATTGCCAACCAGGATGCGCGGCTTCCCAGCATAGCTGCCACAACAGCTGGGAGCGACAGGTCCAAACCAACCGAGCCGACCAGAGCGGCCCGGGGACCACTGAAAGCCGGGCAGACGGCCAGGGTGTGATCTGCCGTGTCACACCCGGCCCCACACTCGTGGCACACAGTGGATTCCTCCCGTCCGATCCGATGCAGATATTTCCCGAAGCACCCGTGCCCGGACAATATCTGCACCAAACGAAACGTGAGGAACCCATGTTGCCTCTCTAACCAATCCTGGAGAACTGGACCAAGAGCGTCCAGGAGTCGACGTCCGTAAGGTGCGGAGGCGAGGTCCTCGGTCCACAAACGAACCATCTCGTCGTGGGCCTCCCTCCGCACTGCACCCCTTTCAGCGGGAGCAGGGCGCTCCCCGCGCGCCCTCTCCGCTGCCAACCAGAGATAGGTCGTGGCCAGCACCTGAGCATCAAGCTCCCAGGGAGGGGTGCCGGCCAGAGCGCACGCCGCGTCAAACCCAACGGTCCGACATGATCGAGTGACGCGTTGGGCGATAGCCCTTTGGGGGCGCCGAAGATGCGTCACGTTGTCTCTACGTGAGACCGCATCTGCCCAAATCGGCGCCCCATACATTGCCATGCTGCGGATGATCCCGGCATACAGCTTCCGCACGTGGGCCTTTGGCCCCCCCAAATTCGGGAGGAGCCACGAGAAGGCGTCCGCGGCCTTCAGGAGGCGCGATGACAGCCCGCTAAAGTGCGGGCCAAACTGCCATCGCGCATCCAGAAGAAGCCCCAAATACTTTAAGAGGTCCCCGACCGTTATTGTGACGCCCTCTATGGTGATACGGGCGTCACGAGGGCGGCGCATCCGAGGCCCACGGAAAAAGATGGCCTCGGTTTTGTTAAGGGCCACCCTCAGACCCAGCAATCCAATGCGCCGGACAAGTAAGGAGCCACCAGCCGTGGCTCGACGCGCAGCCTCTTCGTAACTTCTTCCCCGGGCAGTGAAAAGGGTGTCATCCGCATAGCAAATGACACCCGTGCCCGGGAGGAGAGCGCCCCGCAGAATCCAGTCAAAACCGATGTTCCACAAGAGGGGCCCCAAAACAGACCCCTGTGGAACACCGGCCTCGACTCCATGGCGGCATAACGTGCCATTCCGATCCACAAATACGACCTCGCGCTCAGCCAGATAATCGGCGAGAATGCTCCTCAAGTAGGGAGGGAGACCGAAATATCGGAGGGCCTCTAGGATAGTAGAGTGGGGGATGGTATTGAAAGCGTTGGCTATATCAAATGATATAGCCAACACACCCTGCCCACTCTGCTCTGCCTCCCTAACCTGAGCTTTGAGCTCCGACAACGCGTCGATCGTGGAGCGCCCCGCTCTAAACCCGAACTGTCTGTCGGACAAGTCCGGGCCCACCCCCGTCAGATGGTCGACGATCCGTTGCGAGAGTATCTTCTCAAAGACCTTCCCGACCTCGTCTAAGAGAACTATAGGGCGGTAGGCGGACGGGGAGTCAACGGGGCGCCCTTCCTTTCGCAAAAGGCACAGCTGCCCGACCTTCCAAGATTTGGGGAACCTCCCGACCGCAAGACAGCGGTCAAAGAGGTCCCGAAATCGTTCCTCCATTTGTGCCGCCGCAAGAGCGACGACACGTGCCGGCACGCCGTCCGGACCTGGAGCCGTCTTTTTGGCTCGGAGACGCAGAATCACCTCACCAAACTCCTCCGAGGAGATCGGGGGAACGTCCTCAACTATGGGCCCTGCCCCGGAAGGGGGTGTGAGGATTGGGGGAGAGAAAGATGGAGATTGGGCCGGGAACAAAACCCGGACCACCTCCCCCAATAAGCCTGGCTCGAGGGTTTCGGTCAGTGGGGGACCAATGGGGCGCAGCTGGTTCCGCGCCGCCCGGTACGGTCTCCCCCACGGATCGTTATTTAGACCCTCGAGCATTTCGGCTCGCCCCCGATCTTTTGCTTCGCCAATAGCAGCCTTGAGGACCCGTCTAGCCTCAACATAGGAAGCATATAGACGGGCCTCATTATCGGCGTCACGAGCACTGCGACGGCGACTGCGCTGGTATGCGCGACGGGCAGCAACACAATTTGCCCGGAGCCCGGCAATTTCTTCGCTCCACCAGTACACCGCGCGTCGTGCGGTGGGACGTTTGGACCGAGGCATGGACGAGTTACACACCTCGGTCAGGGCGTCACGCAGGACGGTGGCAGAGACGTCAACGTCAACGTCCGGACCGGAGAAGGGAGGCGCGAACCAATCCTGTAGGAACGCAGCCTCCTTTGCAATCCCCCGGTCCAGACAGGAAATCGCCCATCGTGGAAACACAGGCCTGACTTGGCCACGAGCGACGTTGGAAGTGTTCGGGGCAGAAACGGACCACCGGATATATCGGTGATCCGACAAAGTTTCCACCCTCTCAACGCGCCAATTTCCTATGCGTGTGGCGAGAGCAGGGGTGGCGAACGCAATGTCCACCACTGACCCCCCCTGCTGTCGCACGCATGTATATGTGTTGCCCCTGTTAAGGAGCACAACTCCTGCTGAGATCGCCCAGGCCTCGGTCGCTTGGCCACGCCTGTTACAAGCGGTGGCCGAGTTACCCCATGCCACCGACTTGGCGTTAAAATCGCCAGCAACCAAGACCTGGCGAGAAGATAGGCCGGATACAACTACGGAGAGTCGCGCCAGAAAGGCGCTAAACTCCTGAAGGGGGCGATTCGGGGAGAAGTATACCCCTACTATAGCGACATCCCCCCACTCAGCCACAACATAATTTGACCCCCTCTCACGAAGCGTGATAGGGGGAGAAGTCGAAGAGACCCGCCTGACAATAGCCACCGAGTCCTCACGGTCCCCGATCCAGTGGTCGGGAACAAAGTAGGGCTCGGCGACGATGGCAACGTCCACTGCCCACTCGGCCATGGACTGGGAAAAGAGGTCCTGGGCCGAGCGGCAGTGGTTTAGATTACCCTGTATGAAGGTGCAATGTCCGACTTGATTCATTATTCGGACATTGCACCATCACCATCAGCCGCCGGTTGGTTGGCGGCTGCTGAAGTCCGGGGCTGGGTCGGGGCCCCGAGTCTTCCCTTCTTCATGGGGGGAGCGCAATTTCTCCCCCTCATGATATGCCCGCATGGCTTCCAAACCTTCTGTATGACCATATGACAAGGTAGCGTGGCTTGTCATATCAGTCGAATCATGGACGATGTTATCGAACGGGTCGCAATCAAACCGTGCGATTAAAAGTTTGGTATGCTTGGCTTAATTGATAAACTTATTAGCCATGACATTTATGTGGAGGGTGTAAAGTATGTAATTATGTGTAGCTGATACCATAATGTGTCTAATAAATTATCGTTTGTTTAAAACTACTCAACATCATTTTTAAAGAACTATCATGTACGTACGTAGGTGTGGATTATCTACGGACAGTTCTTGGTTGGGTTGGGTTTGATAAAGAAATAAATAAATAAATCGAGTTTCTGTTTGAAGTATAGAGAACCCCCTTTATTGTTTTTTTTTTTTGATTTTTGAGTGAAAATCTTAATGCAGTTCACAGAATATATCTACTTACCAAGTTTCAACAGTGTTATTAAAGTTTTGGAAAATAGTTGTCACTATTTTCCATTTCCATTCGTCATGTCTGGCAGACTGTCGTCTGACAGACATGACGAATGTTATAGATTTATAAGGCTTCCGTTTTTTGTTTCGGCCACGGAACCTTAAAAAATCCGAAGTATAGCTACTAGAAACATAGTCACGGAGAAACTGCCTCAGTATCTAACGAATCCTCATTCCAATACATACGTCAATAAACTCCGGACATTCACGAGTTATCGGTAGGGACATGACAATGGCCTTGGGGCCCCACTCGATAATGAATCAGAGTTTCACACGTATCAAAATCGCGGCTATTGAAGGTGCGCGAGAGTTGCGCTGGGACCTGTCGTTGGTAGAGTTGCGACATGTGCCTTTTATGTACATTGATTTTTAAGTAACATGTCTTTTGTATGAACTGACGAGCAGCTTGGTTGATTGGCTGTACCAAGCTAGTCGTTCAGCTACCCAATTGTAATGAACGCGGGTGTAAACCCGGACGCCCTCAGGCCAGGTGGAGTGACGATTTGCGCAGGACAGTTGGCAAGTGCGAGTGGCCCAAAATCGATCAAGGTGGCGAACATTAGGAGAGGCCTATGTCCAGCAGTGGTCTGACACGGGCTGATGATGATGATGAAACCCGGCACAGTATAAACATTTTTGTGCATGAACATGTCTATTTATGTAAGTCAAGACGGACATATTACTTTTTTATCGGTTGTCTAGTACCCATAGTACAAGCTTCGACTTAGTTTGGGACGACATGACGCTGTGTGGCCCAGCATGCAGCGCGGTTGAATAGGGTTATTTAACTCTTATTAAGTATTGGAGATACCTATTAGGGCAAGGCATCTGTCCCATAGGTTGCAAAAGCCGCCAAAAGGCCAACTATTCGAGCCTAAAATTGTAACTTAGTTTTTACTGTCACGATGTTCTCAGTAGCAAAACAAGAGTCGGGAAATTGGTAAAAATTACCGGTATCAAAATCAAAAATAACCGTTAGTCGCCGTAATTATCACATATTCTACAACGCGCAACGACAAATCAAAAACTACGTCATTTTACAAATATCAAGAAGTTTTACGACATCAATGACGGCATCAAACCAGTTTTAAAGACTGATCTGGCAACCCTACTACAGCCGGTGGGCGTGACGATTTATCAAGTGCATTGGCGAAAGTGTCGCCAGCCGCTTTGATCCTTCCACACTGCGGCTGATTAATAACGCCGATTGGAGAAATTCTAATTTATATGCCGTTGGCTGTCTTAGTGCACTGTCTCTGTACAGGTCTGCCTAAACGCGTGGTCGGGTCGGTCCAGTTACACGGTTTTGACTTAAGACCGTGTACGCGTGGGGGAGGTGAAGTGTAGTTAGAGGCCTGACAGTGACAATAAGATACGGGAGATTATTATGTAGTTGTCATGTGGATTCTGGATTCAGAATAGGACCACCGCTTCTCATCAAGTGGGCGTCGTAGAAGATGACTAAGAGAATATCGTTTACCTGGGAACAAATAAAACTTGCTGCGGTCAGGCGCCAAGCTTGCTGCCAAGCGTGGCAAGGCAAAATCCCAAAAAACGACTTATCATCATCAGCCGTTATTAGTCAACTGCTGGACATACGGCCAATATTCAACATTGTCTAATGTGTAAACTAGCAGTGGAAACTTTAATTGCCAATGTGTAGTTCATTATATTTAATGTAAATGTAATATTACGTGCTGTGTGTTTCCTTAATAAATAAAATAAAAATAAATATTCGCCACTTTGATCGATCCTGGGCTTACGATTACTTTCATTAAGAAACATAAACGAAAATTAACTACCGAAGCCATGTTATAAAATTGGTTACAACAATAAATAGCTACGTTAACTGTGTTCAAAGTCAATTCTCAAACTCTTGAAATAAAAAAGGCATGTTCTAAAAGTTATATCTTAATTCTAGCTGTGCTCGCGACTTCGTCCGCGTGGAATAGTTATTTTGTCCCCGTTTTTTTTACATTTTCCATTATTTTTTCGCTCCTAATAGTTGCAGCGTGATGGTATATAGCCTAAAGCCTTCCTCGATAAATGGTCTATTCAACACAAAAAGAATTATTCAATTCGGACCAGTAGTTCCTGAGATTAGCGCGTTCAAACAAAGAAACTCTTCAGCTTTATAATATTAGTTAAGATTAGTTAAGATATCAAAATGCGTTTGTTTGCACAAGGCTAATCATTGGACACGATCGTGTGCGAACGCCAGCTGATACCCTGATCTGCTATCGAATTATGACTTATTAAGTTTTCGCATGACCGTATGTCCGCTATGCACCCGATACTTTGATTTGACATGTAACCTTGATTTGAGCTGATGAATTTGACAGTCATTTGATCGTGCACTCTGTTTGCATAAGGGTATGTTTCGACAGAAGCGCGGCCGCGCGAAGCTAAGCTAAATTGGTCGATGATATTTCTGAACATAATATCATCTCCGCCCAATTTCAGTGAAACAATAATATCTGGTCATAGGCCTCCCAATGACAATAGGGATATTTCCAGGGTCAAAGTAATTACATTGTATTTAGTCCGTAGTTTAGATTATAAAAATATATTGCACTCGTATCTTTCCTTTTTTCATTAAAACAAAAAATAACAAAAATACAAGAAATGCACATAAAAAAAGAAATCTAATAAAAATCATCAACATACTTGTTAACATTCCCTTTCCGCAAGTCAAATAAAATGCCACACAGAAGACTATAATCCCATTATTCAAGATATTGTATGCATCGAACTATTTATCAAATTAACTTCATTCTTACGATCCAAACAGCTCGAGGCAAATATTATTGATAAAATATATCAATCAAAAATTACATTTATTTCCATTCACACTGAATTGCTTCAGTCATCAATCATGAGCGAATCATTCACATCGAGATGACATTGGGTTTACATAACCAAACGCAGTTAATGGGTTACATAACAGCTCTATTTATAGTGCTCTGACCGGACAAATGCATACCCGAGGCCACAATAAAGTTGGCAACAGAAATGCATTTCCACCTCAACTGTAATAGGTTCCGCTAGAAAATGACAGCACCGGGGGTAGAGGTATTTGCCCTCCCCGGACTAGGAGTGCTGGCCGCTTGTCATCTGCGGCAGGCCAGGGCATGCAGGGATGCGGCCGTATGTTTCGGCGTTACCCATGTCCCTGCAACTTGCTGCCCACTGGCGACACAGGAGGGTTTAGTGGGTATACCCTCCCAAAGACAATGACAGTAGCTCAATATTACAAAGCATTCGATTTATCAATGCTACTAAATAAAAATATTTACATTTTCCTACAAATTGTGGTTTTTGTATGGTATATAACCCCATACAAAAACCACAACTTCTTCAGTCTAAATCTATAAAGAACATGATTATAGAGTCAAATGCCGTTGAAATAGTCATTCTATGTGTAATTACAGAATTTACAGAAGTTCGTACGTTCTACGATTGTATAGTCGAATGTCGAGGTTTTCCTATTCTTATTCTCGAGTCCATGGTACTCTGGCTCAAATAGAACCTCTGAGAAATAAGTATTCTACAATTTCGACATTTTAAATCTATAAAGCAAAATCTTAAGGTATGTCTGAAATATTTCCAACTGACAAGAGAATTCAGAAATCTATGCAACCGTACAATACATACTACAAACTAATCCCGAGTTTTCTTCACTGTTATCCTAATTTTACTGTAACACGACTCCTGTAATGCGAGTCCAAGGTGAATTCACTCAGATGCACCGGCGGACTAAATGCAATACGTCACACGTCAGATGTGACATGTTATATAGAGTGTGTCGCTTCGTATACGTTACATAAATCGATAGTAACCCGGTAGTGTTTGACTTCACATACAATATGAAAGTAAGAAAGCTATAAATTGTCTATAAAAATAAATATAGTTACAGACTTTTGCAATTTTATCAATTAAATTTAAGTTACACTTAAATTGTACTATAATATAAATCTTTCTACGTAGTTTTAATGTCAACGGTTCCATGTACAATAAAGGATATTCATCTAAGAAAAAAACGATAGATGCTATCTACATAGCCACTTCACGGCTTGCTTTTCTTCAGTAAAGCAAAAGAAGACAAAAGGCATATTCTAGTAAAAAGTTAGCAGCTTAAGAATGATTATGTTGCATTTACTGATAAGCTCTGAATGTTAGCACTGACGATAAGAAACTAGCCACTACTTTACGTTGAAAATAATTTTAACATTCATCACAATAATATCAATGACAGAATAACATTAATTTCCATACGGGATATTACGATAATAACCGACATTAGCATATGAACGATAAGTAAATGTGTGTGACAGGTAAATTGTCCAGTTATATGAAAGCAAAGCGTTTCTTGTCACGTACCTGATAGTTCGAAGTTGTCAGGAGAAAACAGTCATTGTCCTAACAACACAATATTATCGTGATCTCAAGTAACTACCACTCATTGTCGACAGATGGAAACGCACGCAGATTATGCAACAAAAACTAAGAAACAACTAAAAGTAGGGCACAGTGACGTCACAATGCTCAGACGCAATGAAAATCAAACAATCGTCGACTAGGAATGGTTTTCACTATAAGTGAAATACGTTTTCAGACGCTTTCCACACACAATTGGTGGGAAACGAGTTATTTCACTCACTTTCCTTACCAATAGAAATTATCGTCAGCCGACCGGTGACTGGGACGCTGAAGCTAGGAAACATAAACTTTATTACCAAAGCAATAAGAGTGTCGGCGGGATCTTCGTGAAGTAGTCGAGGTAATGTATTGACAATTGGTTTCTTTTGTAGCTGCCGTGGAGCCATTAAGTTGAAGGTGTAATTGTCCATTGTTCTACTGTTAAGGGGGGTAATGTTCGCAACGTAGGTGATAACTTGTTTACTAAGCTCGAAGAAATGTCCGCAAATTCACAAGAAGCAGTTAAGATTGCTGTAGATAGTTGTGGCTGTGCCGATCTAAAATCCGAGTCGATTAGCGTTCGATATGCAGACAAAACATCGACTGTTGATGACAATTAAGATAACTTGCATTCCAATCAACACAATGACGATGCTAATGACACAGAACAATGTAATCTCTGCCAGTCGACACTCATACACGAGTTTACCAATATAAATAAAATGAGAAGACGTCCTAGTTCTGTTGTTACGCATGCTTTTATTGGGAACACTATCATTGTAAAGAATATCAACATTCTTGCTAGCAAATCTCTAAATAACGAAGCCAATGCAATGGGAAATCTCAACAATTTCAGTAATGACATCAACGTTTGATCCGCTAAGGCACTAATTGAGTGTTGGAGGGCAGACTTAAGAAACACAGTTATTCTCGTGAAAGGTCATAAATTAAAGCAACAAGGCGATAAAATGCTTGAGCAGGCTCAAATTAACCAATTGAAAGTGACATCTGTCGGTGATGTATGCGTCTCGGGAATGTGTGGGCGTGCAGGACTTGAGGTATTGATAATTTTGTGGATATTTTGACAGACGCAGCTAAATATTTTCGTTTAAAAGAACATGTTTTTGCTGTTAATTTGTTTCTTTATTTGATACTAGCTGTGCTCGCGACTTCGTCCGCGTGGAATAGTTATTTTTTCCCCGTTTTTTTTTTACATTTTCCATTATTTCTTCGCTCCTAATAGTTGCAGCGTGATGTTATATAGCCTAAAGCCTTCCTCGATAAACGGTCTATTCAACACAAAAATATTTTTTTAATTCGGACCAGTAGTTCCTGAGATTAGCGCGTTCAAACAAACAAACAAACAAACTCTTCAGCTTTATAATATTAGTTAAGATTCAGAATCATTTGTTCATTAATAGCATTTTATCATCATTAGCCTGAAACATTCATTCACTTTTGGACATAGGCTTTTTTTCAATGGCAATTGTCATTTAGTGAGATTTGATTTTGGCAGGCGGTGACCGCAGTAGGTTTTATTTGTACCCAACTAAACGGTGCTGCTCGCTTCCTGATACTACATAGAGTTATCTAAAATCTTCTATCCTTAATTTATTACGTACATCTGAATTAAACGTGAATGTTATCATTATGCAAGCAAACGTATTCAGTTTTGTCATTACTCGCTTTACTTCGCAAACATCTAAAGCTTGACAAATCCTTTGTTGAACTACGCTATGTCTCCAACAATGATTACATAAGTTTGATAAAGAAGATAATTCGAAGCGTGGGAGTAACCATTTGTAGGCGTACAGAACCCTCTTATTAGCAGTTATTCTCGCGGTAACGATGATTAGTCATAATCACGGGGTTTCAAAATTTCTCACCCACTAAATCTCTCGTCGTAAAGATTATATCGAGGAATCCCGGCCAAGCCGGGTCGCACTCTCTTTTTTTTCTGGATCTGGGTTGAGTAAAAACCTTGGGGTCATTATGAGGTCTATTATTGCTCTAAATAGAGCACGGTGCGCGGGCGAGAATTTTAATGGGCGGGCGTCCCGTGCGCTATGCAGAAATGCTCCTTTTTCCAACGAACCGCGCCGAGGCGTTTGGTTGCATTCCCGTTCATAAATAGCTCACCGATTTTCGCACAAAAAAGGTTATGTAAGGCACCTGTCATAACAATCCAATCTCGATCGTGTGTGTTCGTGCGTGATATGAATTTTCGCCGAAACAGACGCGGCCCGTCTGATTGGTCAATCAGTAACCACTATAGCGTTATTAATAGTTACAAAGTGTCCGGAGTGTGTTAATTCGTTCTGACTGCGAACCGTTTTATGTAACGCGAATTTATGTGCTATTAGAAATTTTAAGGTTTATAAAAGCGTGGAAATTCACAAGTGAGCTTATTGCGCAAGTTGTTACATCTTGACTTTCACAAATAACATTGTCGGAACTGATTGGTGGAAATAATATTATCGATTTTGGTAACAAGATCGTGTTGTGTTTTATATCTGCTGTAATGTCGGTAAATTAATTTAGATACCGGTGCAATGGAATCCGGCAGATTGTCTAACATTAAGGGATATAACGGGGGGTTTAGTGGGTGTGCCCTTCCATTCTGGGAGATGCGACTTCCACACTTCACGCCGGATCCCCACCGGTGACAGTGTCTAGAAATAATGCAATGAAATGCCTTTCATTCCTTTTAAATATAATCAATCCTTTAATAAACTAGTCGTATATCATATTCTGAGTGCTTTTATTATTATCGGTGTAAATCTGAAGGCAATTCATACACAATTTCAGCTGCAACGAATGCGTCATTAAATTTTCATTTGCCAGGTGACATTCACAGTTTGGTTCCGAGAACACTTAACCCCCATTCTGATGGAAAGATGAGGTGCTGGCTATGAAATCTGAATGTACTAATTCACACATTAACCTCGCCCAACTGTTGATTTACTGCACAGAAATAATTGACGTGGTTTACGAGCGAATAAGAAGCGAAATCGAGTCCAAGTGTGAAGTGTATGAAGTTAAAAGAATATATACAGGGAAGAGTCTTTGCTTAATTATTTCTGGATCTTTTTTTTTATATAGTGGCTCGACATAATGGCTTCCCTACGCCTGATGGAAAGCGAAAGAGACGCCCAAGTCGCTGTGACAACGGGCAAGTAACTGGTCAGTTACCTGTCAGTTGCCACCGCCATGCCGGCCCAACCCTAACCCCCCACGAGCTCCGGAAACCCTACTCACCGGCCAGAGGACATTTGACTGCGGTATTCTATAGGGTGGAGGCACAGATTAATAAGTACGTGGAGGTCCTTCCCCGGACGGGCGGCTCAATTCGAGCGAAGATTCGCTATGCCCTACCTCTTTAAAAATTCTCTAAAATTCTAATCTTACATTTTTTTCAATATTTTTTTAAGTAGCATCTAATTTACCGCCCAAATTGTTACAACAACTGTAGGTATACTAAACTTACTTTGAAATCATTTGTATGACATGCAATAAAACACTGTTTAAGAATAAAATTACTTTTACGAATGCTTAAAGCTACATTTTGGAGAATATCCAAAAAATTGTGTTACAATATTGGGTATTTTAAACAATATTTCCTATGCGGCCTTAAGTCCGCCTTTTGTACACTATTTCTATCCATACTAATATTATAAATGGGAAAGTGTGTCTGTCTATCTGTATGTTTGTCTTTCTTTCACGGCAAAACAGAGCGACGAATTGACGTGATTTTTTAAGTGGAGATAGTTCAAGGGATGGAGAGTAACATAGGCTACTTTTTGCCCCTTTCCAACCCCCCAGTTCCCTAAAATGGGGGGGGTGGTTGTTTGTATGGAGCATTCACCCCGAATTTAACGCGAGCGAAGCCACGTGTAAAAGCTAGTTGTGCAATAAATTATAAATAAGTAAATAACTAGGTTTAAGTAACACTAATGGTCGCATGTGTTTCGATAAATCTAGTGACCTCTAAGCTTTCTTCTTTGTCCTTCCCTTTTCCCATTATTTGGGTCGGGTCTCCTCACCCTTTTGCGCCAGGTTAATCTATCCTGGGTTGTCTGTTCAGGCAAATGGGCTTGTGACCTCTAAAACAAAATTTGCTAAAGCAGGTTCCCCCATCCTGTATACAGGTCAGTACGTGAGCCAGTATCGAGGGTATTCATCACCGATTTGGATTTGTGTCGTATGACTCAACTCGGCTACCGGTTACCGGTTTGGACGGGCTAGTGTTACAGCTATTTTGGTATCGGTGGCGACCAAGTTTTTTTTACGACTTGTAAGTAAGCGTTTGGGCGCGTTATCTTAAGCCTGACATCGGATTTGTATTTTTAAAGCCACTAGTTGTATTTTGCGGAACAGTGACAACACTTTTTTTATTCACTATGGGTTTGCGCTTGGCTTCGCTTAAGTGATATTGAAGCCTACGATGGAGCACGCTTACCCAGAAAATGCCGATACACTCCCGTCTTGAACACCTGAAGATTGTATTAGACTTTGACGTTTGTTATAGTGTGTAACGTTTGTAATAGAATGTAACCTATGTAGCTACGGAAAAATGGATTCTCCTGGCAATAGTGATATGTCGCTTAAAAGGAAAACTCTACCTCTACTGTGAGACAATCAACAAAATGCTTTTTGGTGATTAAATATTTTTAATGATAAAAGAAAAAATACGTGTCCAATATATTTTAATAATCTAAAATACGGACCAAATATAATGTAATTATTTTGACCCTGGAAACATCCCTATTCAGTGTTTCTATACACACGAAATAGCCAATACAGTAAACTTCTACTAATAAAACGTTGTCATCGGGTCATAAATTATTTTACCGTTACTTATGTATGCGGGCACAATGGAATGTCATATTGTTTTGTCGTTATGGCCGAATACCGTGTAAAATTGCAAATTATCTTAACACGTTTAAAGATTGGATGTATTTGATCGATTGCATTGTATTTTTTGACTAGAATATCCAATTTAAACTCATTCAAATTGCAGATTACCAAGATACAGTTACGAACATTTTTTTTATAAAAAGATCGTTTAGGATGACTTCACTCCACGTGATGCAGTCGTATGGTCCAAATGTTAGGTCGACAGGCACACTAGGACAAACCCACCGCGCCTGTCACCCGCCTCGCCCTGAAGGCCCACTGAGATGCCGTTTCACGCCCCGCCTCAAGAATTCTGGGTGGATTGTAAGAGGAAGGAAACACATGAGCTGGAATAATATTCCATGATTTAATAGCAAGGGGCAGGAACGAGGAACTAAACCTGCTGGTGTGCGATACTATATTCTGAATGGGTAAATAAATGGAGGATAAAAAAAATCGATTATAGCTGACAATAAATAAACAAAATGGCGCCCTCGTTAATTAACATCAACTGTTCGGTGATTTATAACGATGGACTATAAATTATCGTTAAATTGATTCATAACTCTCGGCACAATGGATCTCAAAGGCAATAAACTCATAGTGTACTAAAACATATCGTTAAGTTTCGGTCCAAGGTCGCTTTAAACCCTTACTTAAAATGTTCTTAATTGTTATACTTATTTATAGCCTGCATAACGATCTAGAGTTCATAAAACGCTGTTAAAGTCGTTCCTCTCTATTTGCGTATCTTATGGTTAAAAATAGAAGAAGATTTTTTAATGTATCCCAATTGATCTTTCGAAAAAGCTCCGGCAGAAATTGAAGAGTTATTTTAATAGCAAAATTACTACTACGCCTTTCTTTTTAATTAGAAACACGCTTACTTGTTGTTAATATCATCATCATCATCAGCCAATCGCAGTCCATACCTCTCCTTTTTTTTTTTCAATGCAAGTGGCGGCAGACGAGCAAATGCGATGCCTGGTAGTAAACAATCGATACTGCCCATCGATACTTATGGCAACTCAAATCGAGTTCTGGGGTCACTACCGGCCTTTTAAATACGAATACGCTCGCTTCTTAAAGGTTCTCAAGTCGTAGCTGTTCGAAAAAAACTGTCCAATTTTCGGCCACTTTGCTCGGTCCTGGGCTTTTTCGCGTCCAGAATTTGTCAGCCATCTAGCGCAAATCACTTTAGTAAGCCACATATTTGTAAAAGTTGTATAGTGAAGCTTACTACCAAATCTACTAAAACTGAAAAAAGAACTTTGACAATAGTAGTTTTCAAAGTTTTTTTCAGCCTTAGATTACATATATCCGGCCACACTACAGCGTAGGCATAAAACCTTTTTGCACAAAAACTAAATTTTGAGTTGCTACTCATAGTAGCAAACACATTATATTTGCCACATTTATTTGAATAAGCCTAGTCATTAAAGGAAGTTACACGCCTGACCCCAAACATCAGTACGCGTGCCTAAACGTACCGCGACCTACAAAGATGACTAGTTAGTCAGAAATACGTTTAAAATGTATGACGGAGCGCCGCCACTCCGGTGGCTACCTTATTCCTATGCGACGCCAAACCTTCAACATACATTCATAATTTTCTTTAGGTCAAGAAAACTGCCAGTGTAACTTGAACCGCGGTAGTTATGTACAAACTAATTTGAAACGGCGAATTCGCTTGTTTGTTTTGTGGGGTAGCTTGTTTAAATGTTAATAAAAGGCTTTGTCAGTGTGGTTTTCGCATTTAGTTAAGTATCATCACCGCACTACATGTAACCGATTGCAATTCCATCCTCATCATCTCGATGGTAAGCGATCCTCCACTGTACGCTTTATGAGGAACTTCTGTCTCGCGCCTCGATTTTGTGGAACCAACTTCCTGCGACAGTCTTTCCGAACAGCTACGACTTGGGAACCTTCAAGAAACGAGCGGATTCAAATTTATAAGGCCGGCAGCTACCCTATACTCGATTAGAGTTGTAAGTGTCCTTGGGCGGTATCGACTGCTTGCCATCAGGACACTTGCTCATCTACCGCTTCTCGAATAAAAAGAATAACCCTCATCACATGGGTGTCGTAGAAGCCGACTAAGGGAAGATGAGGACGTTTGATTGCACAATGATAATATTCAAGTTTAATTCAGCCTCAACATTTTAGATAAGTCTATGTTAATAAAATTGTTCCCTACCCCTGGAATGGAAAGCTAAAGAGAAGATCAAGTCATGCCCCCCCAAACGAACTCCGGAAAACCTACTCACCGGCAGAAACACGACCCGGAGGTCATTTGGCTGCGGTATTCTATAGGGTTTAGGTCCTTTCTAAGACGGGCGGCTCAATTCGAGCGAAGATTCGCTGGCCTAAGCTGGCCCATATTTAGCCTAAGCAGAAAGTCAAATTCCATAGCAAGTCCTCCATATATTCACATATCGTTGGGCCGCAGTTCCGACGATTCTGGGTGCGTTGTGACACGTCCCTTTCAAGATGGCGCCGTCTACGTGACGTTCCGAAAGGCGGGAACAATGGCGGGCCCGTTATGAATATTGAGTTTCTGTAGGATAGTAAAAGGTATAGATCGCGGTTTCTCTGCTACTTTGCGGTGAATTTTTTATTGATGTTGGTGGCAGAGCAAGCCTGTCTGATGTTATACAGTAACCGCCGCCTATGGACGGCAGCAATGCCCGGGGTACAGCCGACCACGTTTAATGTAGGAGATGTCATTTGCTACATAGTAAAAAGAAAATCAACAGAAGCATCAATATTTATTTATATTTTATTTAATCTTTATTGCACAATATAAAAAATAAAGTACAAAAGGCGAACTTAATGCCGCGTAGGCATTCTCTACCAGTCAACCTTTAGGCAAAACAGAAACAATTAAGTGGGTAGTGTGCTGCTCAATTTACGTGGAAACATTTGATATGATATATTAATATTAACATGCCCCGAAATAAAAAATTAAAAATAATAAACATACTTAATTATTGGGACAATGCATAAAACCATAATATATAGTAATTAATAATATACTAATAAATACAATATAAATCAATAAATGCATATAAATATAGATAAATAGGTATATATATATATATATATATATAATATATAATAGGACGACGACTAGATGTTAAAAAGGAAAAAAAATAAATAAAAAAAACAAAGGAACACTATTGAGCGGAAAATTGGAGCCGATAATACTTTTGGACTCTCACCTTAAAAGATGCCCTGCTTGGAGCACTACGGATGCTTTCGGGTAACTTATTCCAGAGTCTGATGGATAGCGACAACGGAATCGCTGGTGAATATTCTACTGAAAATTAGTAAAGTAGTTTAGTAAGTTTAGTTTACATGTAAACCTAGTTAGGCGTAGATGTAAACTAAACGTGAATTAAAAAAAAAATAACCGATGCCGATGAGAACAGGAAGCCCAGGATCGATCAAACTGGCGAACTTTGGGAGAGGCCTATGTCCAGCAGTGGACTAATATAGCCAGATGATGATAATGAATCGATTCTCGTCGGTTCGAATACCCATCAGTGATGAGCTTTCATATGATGAACAATATTGTGTTTGTTACATGTGAGGTACTATACTATGAGTACCAGATGAACTGGAGGGTCTTCCAGAACACCCAGACCTGAGACAATTTAGAAAAATTAACCCGATCGGAATCGAAGCCGTAACCTTCGATTATGTCCAAAATCTTCTCTGTCACTGACTATACTGTGTCGTATACAAATGTTCTGAACGCAGCGCTACGCACGCGCGCCCTCGCACATTTTCGGTGAAGAAATTAGTTTTTGTGAATTGTTTACGACAACAACCGCTAGCCGAGTCTCGACAGCACCGTGTAACTACTTCTCAGTTACATTTACAGTTTGTAAACACGGAATTAACGATTTGTACGTGCCTCACCGGTATTTGATTTATTGTATTAAATTTAAGATGGGTTTAAGTTGGGATGTAAGGGGGCGGACTATCATATTTTCCCTCCAAGCCAACCTCACCTGCCCGTGGTGCATCCTGCCGAATAACAAACGAGGCGCTGGCAACCGACTGGTGGCAGTACAACCATCACAATTGAAGGCGTAGCTAAATACTAAAGACCGATGACGGGCAGCAGCGTCACCGGAGCAAGAAGCTACGCCCTGCGATCGCCAACCCGCCTGCCCAGCGTGGCGATTATGGGTATATCCTCCAGATGTTTGCATAAGTGGTGAACGACTGGAGAGGCCTATGACCAGCAGTGGACTGCAATAGGCTCATGATAATTAAGTTTAAGAAAGGATTTCTAACTAAACATTTTCGTCTGTCATGTGTCCGAATTATAATTTAAGAGAGGTAGTAGGGCATAGCGAATCCTCACTTGAACTGAGCCGCCCCGTCCGGGGATAGACCTTTACCCTATATAATAGCGCAGCCAAATGACCTCCGGGTCGTGTTTCTGCCGGTGAGTAAATAGGGTTTCCGGAGTTCGTGGGGGTTAGGGTTGGGCCGGCATCGCGGTCACAGCCAGTCTGATGTAAGCGATTACCGCAGCCTATCAACGCCTGCAACACTATGGCTATCACTCGGTTTTTGCCGACCCTTTAAAAACCTCTTCAAAACCTTTACTCGAATATCCTTATATGAAGGAATGTGCATAAAAGTATTGAAATACTTAGAGCTTGAGACGTTGAGGGTCAGAGTTCTTGTCGTCTCTTGAAACTACTACTAACCTTGCTCACAAACGATTCACCATTGACCTTCTAACATTCGCTTCATTTACTCATCGTACAAGCTAAAAACAATTTCATGTAAATATTTATTCAACACTTCGTATCTCTTGTAGTATTTGTAATTCTGTGACTCACGTAACCAATAATAAGATGTCCAATTTTATCCTCTGTTCTCGGTAAGATGCTCATATTGTTTGTAATATAAATATATATAACAGGATAAAATCTATTTGAAACTTTGGTCATTTCAGTAGCACCAAATATAGAATTGGTCGACCTTTATATAAACAGCTCATAACTACGTAATTTAATTACTTAGGGGAAAATGGGGTAGCTTCATACAGTTACATTCCATACAGTGCCAATATTTTGAATGTAATATACAAAAACTTCACTAATTTTGCAAACATTTAAGTTATTATTCTGTGTATGGGTGTAAGTATTTATTTGTGGTACCTTCATTGTTCTGATACCCATAATACAAGTGCTTATGCTACTTTGGGATCGGAGCAATGTATGTGGTATTGTCTGATATTTATTTTTTGTCATACATTTCAATATTACAGATACGAGTATCAAATCGCGATAAACATACATATTATCTACTCACAGAAGTAATAAACAATATTTTATCAACTAAATTGTGGCTATGTAAATACACACAGATAGCCAATCAGAGCGTAATACCAACCATAGACTACCTACAGATTTATGGGATCAATATAAAAAATGTTGTTTATGGCACGTGGTATTACGCTGACGAGACCATGAAGGGTTATGAGGGCTCTAAACGGGGGCTAAATGAGCTTAATTATCTGTGACCATGTTCGCAGAGAGTATAATATTGTATTTATCAACCGTTTAGTGGTCTGAGCGAGATGTTTATTCAATGACATGAAACGACTTGCATGTGGCGACGATTTACTTAATGGGTTTAGAATAAATGAGTTTAGTATATAACATTCTAATAATAGTAAAATGGTGAGGATCAGTTAAAAAATTACATTCTAAATTCTAAGGTATGAAAACGAAGTTAATCAGGTTTAGAGTAATGAGACTAGTAGAGAAACTAGGATCATTGCGATCGCCAACCCGCCTGCTCAGCGTGACGATTGTTATGGGTATAGCCTACAGGTGTTTGCCCGAAGTGGCGAACATAAAAAAAAACGTTGGCTAGATATCAAAAAACAAACAAGGCATATAACAATCTCACGAAGATTGAGTACAAAAGCGGAACACTAGGTTGAGAAAACGCAAGGACGAAAGAGGAAAGATAGCTTCCAAGCAACTATTCAGCACAATGATGACCAAAGATATGAACTAGCAAGTCTGATGACAACGAAACAGGTAGCTTTGATATGGCGTGATAATGATGTTACCGTTATACGGTATATTTATTACTCACCAAATAGGCAAACTATAAAGAACACACAATAATGCGATTAAAAACGGATAAAATAAAAATAAAATGTAAATAAAAAAACTTATGAAAGGAAAAAATGCTAACAAAAAGTACACATAATAAACTTTTATTGCATTATAATAAATATTAGCGCCGTAAAAGGTGTTAAGTAAGACATGGCACATAATGTAAATAATATACGAATAAAAAGAAAGAAATCTACGATAGAAAAACGTTTTATAACTTGTCAATAAATAAAGTGATTTCAAACATGTAATCGATTTGATACATCTTTTCCAGTTTTAGGCTGAATGATGATTAATTTAAAGTGTATCGGTAGGCAAAGAACATTTTACAATTGAAAATGCAGTAGAAGCATCATAGCATAAACAATAAAAAAACTAAAGAAAAATGGCAATTCCAAAGAGTATTTCCCAAATATATCCTTAATTGTACAAGAAACAGTTAACATACAGCTGTAAGTAAATTATTTGTTGTGCATCTATCACATTAATAAAAATTAAATAAACAATATTTTATTAACACTTATTTCGAATTGCTTTAGAAGAGTGTCAACGTAAAAAAGCTATAAAATTAACATTAATAAAGAATCACAGCTACTGGTTCTCAAGTTCATCACAATTACTACAACGTCGACCTATTTCTTCGCAAGAAATCAACGTCGGCTGTAACCTCTGACACAGTCTGGAGAGAGCAGTAAGGCACCCGCTTAAATAAGCAGCCCAAAACTTGCCACGCTGGGTCACACAGCGCCATAAATTTAGTCCCAAACAGAGCCGAAGCTTAGATCTTTTTTATAAATAAACACATTAAGTATACAAAGCAAAATCGAACCCAGTTTGTACAGTACAGCTAGGATAAAACCCAAGACTACTGCTCCGGTTTATCCACTCAGATACGTGTATATTTGCATACATGGTTGATGTAAGCGTCGCAATTTACCTGAATTTGATTTTATTTAAACCATCGAAAACTAGTGAACTCTAATTATGTCCCATTTAAGAATTTAAAAAGGCTACAGAATCGTTTAAGCCACATGGATCACCAGATAGAGTAATCAATGTTGTACAAAATAAGACATTCTTATTCAAAATCAATCGTCTCATTCGAAACAAAGCTATTGCCAATCCTAAAAAAGATTTCATGAACCTCGAATTAAGAGTAATAGAAGTTCACCATTTCAAGTAAGACAATAAATTAAGCTGTTTTTTATGTGAACAATGTAACGATACGAGCAAATCTCATGACAGTTTAAACGACTGCCGAACACTGAATTAAAACGGTAAAGCAATATAGCCGAAAATTTGTACACTCACTAAAATGCACTCTCCCTTGTGGACATTGGGACAGTCTACAAAAATAAGGAAGATTCTTGACTATGAGGAAGGTGCTACATCAAGTTTCATAGCAACAATCTTGATCAAGCTAGCCTCGCTGCCATCTCTTGCCCTGTGTCCCAGCGTCCGGGAGGAATGCTGCACCATAAAAAGATTGCACTTATGGCCACTGCGGAGATGCCCATTAGACGCTAGGACTGGTTCCCTGCTTCTAATTCTAGTTCAAGACACTGAGGTAAAATGTACTGAACACAGCAATCCTATAGCACTTTTAAATCCAGTCCTTAGACGAAAAAGAAGACTTCTGGAAACTGTAGGAAGATTTCTGCCATATTTAAGTACTTACATAATTTTTGCTTCGGTCGAGCAAACCACGTATACAATATGGTTTTTTACTGCATATAATATGTTTATTTATGCAAGCAATAAATTGTAATTGAAACTATCATCGTGTGCTGTTTATTAGGATAAGACGCTTCCTATCTATAAAATAACCAACCATATTTTAAGGCTACACTTTTCATAAGCCTCTTGAAATTCAAGATGCACATGATTCTCTGATCGGTTTAAAATCTTCAAAAACTTTGCAGGATGCGTTTTTTTATGTAGTCACATAGCGTGAAATATTTCCCAAGGAACGTGCGATAAAATTTTATACGACCGAAACGGGAGTCAGATTGGAGTTGAAGTCGATTTGTTTTAAGGGCTCACTTTGCATACGGAACAAGAATCGTGCTATCATTGGAAGTATCGCAAGGATCATTAGCAATCCGCTCATATTCATGAGATTCGAATGTGATGGAAGGACTGCAGTTATAATTAACGTTTAATTGGACAGTTCATAACCACATTATGTACAAGGTATTCAGTTACGGCTGCTTGAGTAAACCGGATTAATTATAACTCCAAAGGATGGATTGACGAAGATTACGCATCCGTGTAATTGCTTATGGAATATTTTCATTTGCATCTATTTCAGATGAGCAAACTCTTGTGCAATCTGCATAAAGTTTATGAGGAAATGTTGTTGTATACTACAACTGCGTTTAGTTGTTTACACTGTAGCTATTTAGATAAATTTGGATTTCAAATTGACTATAAAACATATAAATATATAAAGATGACGCTGCGATTTCTGAATATAACACCTACAACAGCCGAAGATAATGATTTTTTACCATACCTACTCAATATTATATTTGAAACAGTAAGAACCACTTATGATTACAAGTCTTGGTAATTCGGATGATGTCCTATCCGATACCAATCTTAACTAATATTATAAAGCTGAAGAGTTTGTTTGTTTGAACGCGCTAATCTCAGGAACTACTGGTCCGAATTGAAAAATTATTTTTATGTTGAATAGACCATTTAGGCTTTAGGCTATATAACATCACGCTGCAACTATTAGGAGCGAAGAAATAATGGAAAATGTAAAAAAAAACGGGAAAAAAATAACTATTCCACGCGGACGAAGTCGCGAGCACAGCTAGTATTATATAAAAGACATAAGACCTGAAGACACTGAGATATATGCAAAGCACCATAACCTTTAAGTGCACTCACATTTTCTATTCATTTGTTGGATTTTATTCTTCCCTTTATTATATTCAAATGGAAGACCCCATTCATTTGACCTCAACTTAAGATACTTAAAAGGCAAGAAATCTTTGAGCCAACTATTTGTGCATGTAACACAAAATATTCCAATAAAGTTTATTCTCTGAAACGTGCAGAAATAACATTTTGCTACGATGCAGCAACGGAACGTTCGGTCTATAAAAGTCGTAGAAGGCAATATGGAGACGGATAATACTTATGGATGGTCGTTTTCGATTTAGATGCGTTTCAAACACCGTTACAGCCGGTGTGATTATTAAATCTTGATGTTGAACAGCTATAGAACGTCGATTTGAGGGCAGTATCTGTATCTTAAACGCCACGTTTATGGATGATGTAAATCGTGGGAGTAAAATTGAAGTGAAAATTATACAGGTCTTAGAATGTTTGTTGGAAAATGAAATCAGAAACAGAAGATGTAATTTTAGGTCTCATTTTTTTTTAGGATATAAGAATTAATAAAATGTTACAAAAATGAAAAAAAATCAAAATTCTTGTTCACTTATTGAAATTTCGAAATTGTGTTATAAAATCTAAACAAAAAATATAAATTAAAACTTTAACTGCACCGTAATTAGCTGACACGATTCTAAATTCTCCTTGGATCCTATCTCCGGAGCTAGTCGCCGTTGTTCCGAGAAGCGCCTGCGCATGTACGTAATGCTCATAAGTCCTCATTACTAGGAGCCGAGCGTTTTCGAGATACTCGCCAAGAAAAAATATGTTACGATTCCGTCCGAGTCGTGTCGTAACTTAGCTCGTGGCTATGATTAAAGGAACACTGACAACTAATGAAGACAAAGAAATAAAGGTTGATGGAACTTTAATATCAATTGATAATTTCAGAAATTTTGAGATTAGGTACACGTGCGAGTTCTAAATAGACGAAATGAAATATGTATAGTAAGCCATGAATTTTGTTTATAAGGGATAATCTCAAAGCAGATTAGCCAAAGCTCCCAGAGGACTAGGTGTACCTAGATTCATTCATTCATTCATCATTTATTTAGGCACAAAGATTCATTTTTTTTATAACGACTCATAATAATCACGGCCATAATAACAAGACCTTGGACCATGGTCATAGTAAAGATCCGAGGCAAAACCTGGTGGTGACCGCTGAAATTATTCAGATAATCAGATTGCATAAAATTTGCTTCAAAAACATCTAAAAATGATCTTAGAGAAATTTGATACGAAACAAGATTGGACAAGGTCTTCTAAGATCTTTTCTCTCAATATTATTAGACCCATACCTCCAATAAGGAGAAAAAACGATTCACCGAAAACTACAGCGATTAGGAGGACGCATGAACATCGCTGCATCGATTGCACCTTAAAATTCCAAATCCCCAAATGTGGTATGTGGTCAAATTACCTCGATCTCGTCCATCGTTCTGGTGCATATCATCACGTAGGGCCTGCCAGCGGAAAGAACGAGACAGACAAACGAGCGGAATTAAGGGAATTACTCGACGGCTTCATTGTGGCCAATCTGCCCGAATGAGTCGGGCCCTGTGCGCGGGTCCGTTGCGCACGCGCTGGTTCAACGGGAATTCAGTTTAACGAAGTAGCTTTCATACTTAAAATAGCAGTGTTTTTACCAATTCCAGAACTGGACGGAGTACCAGAAGCAGCCATAGGAGAAATTAGAACCTCGGGAGCATGCTCAAATCTTAATCTAATCTCAAAATGAGCATGAGCGTATATTAATATGGGCTGAGCAGATTGGACGCTGATTGCACTGTCTTCTACATTTACAATAATTGTATAAATATAAGTTTTTAGACTGCAAGGATACAGCCTAAGCTTATTTGGTATTTTTCCATAAAATCATCACAAAAAACGGTTGCAACACCTTATCTCTTGTGGTTGCACCAAATTCCAGAAGTTCCATTATTCTCGTTATGCCCTATTTTTTTTTAGTCTATTGGTCTTCCAGGAAAAACTATCACTGTCACAAGTTATACTATCACGCATAAAAGAATCACAATATTAGTGTTTGCTATAGATATAAGACAATCTTTAAACCGTCCCGTATAAGACAATGGAAGTAAAGAACCTTTAGTTTTCGATCGTACCGAGCCCCGGGGCGCAATTAGCCGCCCATTTGCCTACGCGGCTGCGCCCGCGCCGCCCGCGACGCCCGCTCAGCAATCCACGTAGATCAATGGATCGATGCGTGGTTGATATTTGATGCAGTTTGTAATCCAAAGTTACGAATATGTCTCTCAATACTGTTTCAATAGATTCGAGATTGTACAATTTAGCTGTCATAATTGATGATCCATCCGTCGCACAAAACGATTAAGTACAAGCGAACACTATACTAACATTTGACGTAAGGATTCCAAATGTGAACGCTTATAAAACACTAAAAAGGTAATGACTTTGGAGATTTAAAATAGATAAAGTGAAGAGCCTATCTACAGGACGAAATTACTTGTTGATAAAATAAATGATCATTATGATACAGGCATAATTTTGCACCTGTTAAAACGATTGGATGCTAATCAAATTATGGTCAAAATAATCTTAACTAATATTATAAAGCTGAAGAGTTTGTTTGTTTGTTTGTTTGTTTGTTTGAACGCGCTAATCTCAGGAACTACTGGTCCGAATTGAAAAATTCTTTTTGTGTTGAATAGACCATTTATCGAGGAAGGCTATAGGCTATATAACATCACGCTGCAACTATTAGGAGCGAAGAAATAATGGAAAATGTAAAAAAAACGGGGAAAAAATAACTATTCCACGCGGGCGAAGTCGCGAGCACTGCTAGTTGGTCATATTTGCGCCCAAAATATTCAGCGGCGCCACCAAACACATAAAGTCTAAACATGGTCAATGAATCGTAAATCAAAACCACCAAAATAAAAAACGAATTCGTCAACACGAAAATTTCTCACGCGCCGCCGAATTTTACGTTCCTTTAAGCAAATACTGCTCATGCGCATTTCACTTGCGAAGTGGGTCGGACGCCATTTAAACTTTTAACTTATGTGAGAGAGAAGCGACTTAAATAAATACATTTTATCTCTCCCCATTTAATAAGCTTCTTAGTGGCCGCTTTGAAGAAACCATACTGATGCCGTACCTGCAAAGAAGAAAAATACTGTTAAAACATACCCATACTGGTACACATACACCTGAAAGTAGCTATATTTGCCTTTTATTCCTTCAATAAAATTTTTAAAATTTCACTTCATACGAAAACAAATAAAGCCATAAAAACCCGACAAATTGCACGTTTATTTGGATTCGCAATCGTATTGTCTTGAAACATAAGACGAAAGCTTTCGGCAAATAATTTCGCTGATCGAATTTGCTTGGTATGGATTCAATGTTATAATCCTAACTGACCAACCATCTTAAAGACCACGTTATAAACAAGATGGAAAGTGAAATGGACGAATTTATGGTCTAGACAGGTATAATAAACATAAATCTTGTAATTTGATACGTATTTTTTGCACTATACGTCTTGTCTGTCGATTAGGTAGTTTGGTGATAATTATAATTCTAGGTTTGATACGGTTGCAGCTTGCTTTTGCTTTGGAAGTGAGGTTTAATTTAGGCTATCCCAATTTTAGTATTTCTAGTTAGATTCAGTATTATGGCACTTATGAACCCCGTAAAAGTAACTACAGGAAAATAGGAGCAAAATTGTAAAATCAAAACAAAAGCAGATATTTACAACAGAATTCCAGCTGAATACAAACATACACTTTAAAATAAAAAAAAATCCCTGACTTTTGCCCACAATGCTTTGATTATTGTTTATCTGTTGTATTTACTGTTCCTTCTTAGTTTATTGTTAGAACGTAATACAATAGCTTTATGTTCAAAAAAGCGACAAAGCAGCTTTCTGTTTTCGGAACTGCACTTCAAAAGTAATCTTAAAGCCTAAACTTCGTCCATAGCAAAACATGAAATCGAACACTTGCCCGGTCGCGAGCTATTTGTCAACCGAGCTTGCACAACACCGCTTTAGCACCGATCGCTGCTTCTCAAGTTGCCAGTGTGATGCAATTAATAAGGGGTATCCGCTATGAACATTTCGTAGTACGTATCATACATATAAAATGAGTATCGATACTCTTGCTGGAGCTTAAATGCCAATGGACCTGTTTGAGCAAGAGTGCAGGAATATATGTAGATCAGCGTGTACAGTAATCGGACAGATTATGAACCGTATTATTAAGTCGTCCTATTAATTTGTTGGTTTGTTAATGATAGATTACAAACTACTGAAAATGAATGCCTTTAAACAGTTGAGGATTTATCGAAAATTTTAACTAAACAATGTATGTAAAAGGAATGTTAATGTAACATAAAATAATAACGACAGAGTATTCTTGCTGAAAATTTAGGCCAAAGCTAATTTAGAAACGTTTCTTTCTGAAATTGATCAATCATTTGGAACAAATTTACTAAATTTCGGAAGTTATATGTAAATTGTAAACTTACTACATTACAATCACACTGTGATTGACATAGAACCTCAGCAGTAAGAAATCGTGCATTAGTTAATTACAAAATAATATTAAAGTTGTTGTTAAAATCATTGATCACAATGTTTATAGGCTGTATTTATTGAGGATCTATTGTTATTGACATATCACATAATATACGAGGTCATTGGGAGCTTATAATGGAATTAATTCCACATGTTTTTATTCGATCAAAACAAACATATATAGGCATATTAAAAATAAATGTCCTACGCCCTCGATTCAATATTATATAGACTTATCAAAGTTACGAAATGCTTAATTGATGCGTTTATAAGTTTCAAAACTTTACGACACTAACTGATATGGCCAGACTGTTGCCGTAATTTAGATAATGTATGCAAATCCTGAATAAATGTCATCCAGTGACATCTGCGAGTGAGCAGGCTGTACGAGTGGCAAATTATCGGAACTGTCCTCAGAACCACTTGTCACTGGCGAGATTAAATATTTGCATAAGGAGCATAGATTAAGCACTTTCGACCACTGTGGCCATTGCATTGTCTATGATCTTACTGATGTCTCAATAGGTTGCCGATTAATCTAAAGATATTGATAAGGTAGAAGTAGTATCAGTCAGGGAGGTTGTTAGTGAAATATTTACTTTAATAAACGTAATACTCTTTACGGATTGAATCTCAGTCATAGCGGTTAATCTTCAAGAAGACTAGCCAAGTACGCCGGAAATATTACCTGTCTATAAACTGGGAAAGCCGAATCCGGAAGTATTAGTGATCGATGATTTATAATGTGTCGAGTATAATATTAATTGAAATTGGATTTATCATACTGGATTCTTGATTTCCAAAGGGTCATTCGAGATCAGTGAGAAGTAACGTATAGCCACTACTGGTTTAAAAAAGGTATTTATACTTAGGATTCTGAGAGAATAATTTTCCAGTCGCATTTCAAGGCATCCAATAAGTCTTGATGCCGTTTGAATGTAGGCCTTCCCCAGAGAACGCAAACAAAAACAAGTTAGAAATTTTCAAAACAAATACATTTTTACAAAGGCTTTAAAACTTTGCCCACCCAAACCCGAATTCCGCAATCAATAATGTTTCAAAAACATATTCCACGAATCACATTCGACGCGCATATAAATCTAACACGATCACTATATTTCTTAATGCCATAAATTACCATCTGTCCGCACAAATTAAGCTTCCAAAGAACGTTTGTATGATATTGCGGCAACTTTGAAATGCCACCAAATCTTGCCTTGTTTGGTTAATCGGGATAAAATGCGCGCTAACGAGTAAGCTGTGACAATTTCTAATGTAAATGATGATGTATTAGCATTAGAATAAAAGAAAACAGGCTAGTAACATTTGAATGAAGGTGGCCGTGTGATGTTACCGACGCTTTGTTTGATCTTGCAATCGATGGAGCTTTACAGGAGGTCGGTCCTTGTTAAAAAGTGTTTCGCTGATTAATAAGACTTTATTTAAGTAGGTTATAATAGGCTATTCAACTTTGCATAATATATGACGATGATGTAGTAATTTTGTCATTCAAATCTCTTCAATAACAAAGACACTTAAAGATCATACAGTTCATACGCTACTGCACCATAAACATGAATCCTTGCTAATCTTCCAAATATCTACCTATTTCTGATACAATAGTAAAGCAACTGCTGTGTAGCAGTTTTATTGGGTAGGATTTAAATGAAACTTATTTGTTCTATTGTCACTTGAAAAGAAAGATAAAAAAAAATAAAAAAAAAATTACCCAAGACATGCCACGCTGGGCCACTCACCGCCATCAAGCCCCAAACTAAGCCGAAGCTTGTACTATGGGTACTAGACAACTGATAAACTTACTTAGATACATACTTTTTTTTGTAAATAAATACATAAAATTATACATATAAAACACCCAGACCAATACAAACAGGCATGTTCATGAACACAAATGTTTGTACTGTGCGGGAATCGAGCCCACGACCCTTGGCTCAGAGGGCAGAGGTCACTACCAAATGAGCCATCGAGCCGGTCAAAAAGACATGTACATTCTGTTTACTGAAGCGATGAAGAATTCTAAGCAAATTGTTCACGAATATAAGAAACGTAATTTCTGAAAAATCATACTTATTATCTTATTTTACCTTATTCATTAAAAAATATTGCTGTTCTTGCATGTCAAGTAATAATATGTTTTGTAAATTCTTGTTGAGCCACTCTCCAACGAATCACGAAAAACGTACGCTTTAAAAAGACATTAAAAACTGGATTTCACTGTCGTTTTGTTACATGCATTTTTCAACTCGTTTCGTTATAATTACAGCGGCCTCGTACGTCTTGAAGATGTCATCTCCTCCCAGAAATGGAAGCACGAAGGAGCGATATATTATGAAAATTTTATATCGCATTGGTCATTTTTTCCTCTCCCGAAACGAAATTAACGTAGCGACCCCGTCAATCAGGCGTGTTTCGTCAATCCCGACATCAGAAGCGGTGACATTTTTCAGTCTTACTGTTTTTCAATAGCTGCATTATGTATGGTTTGGTTCGGAAATTAAATTTGCGATCCTTGCTAAAAGAAAAAGTTTGTAAGCTTTCACAAATCGAAATTCTAGTTTCGAAGCACAAGTGTGTTTAGAAAACACAGGTGAACTATCTGTTCTTTCCCTCCAATAACCCGACGATACGATCGCAGCATGGCTAAGGAGCATTTGAAAATTAGCCATTAAAAATAAAAATAGCATTTTTTTGCTAAAAAATGTTAAGCAAAAAATGCAATGTCTTTTGTTTTCTTCCTTTTTTAAAGTCTTTTAATTCCTTTTTTAAAGTCAGTTAATAATAAAACACGGAACCCTTAATGACATTTGACTCGCGTTCTTGCCGTCGCTATACTGTATTGCCTAAAGAATTTCGTAACATCACAGCGGCATATATGATTTAATTCCTTGCTCCCTGACCCACTAAGTTTTTTCGATAATTGTGATTGTAATGTAATCTTAATTTGGTCAACGAGCGAAAAGAGAAATGCTTTACATTTATGTGGAAATACATAAATGTCAGAACACGTTAACTGTTCGAAAAAGTCACAGAGAAGAAAAAAACGACTCATGAAAAGCTCTTGTAAGCCTAATAAGTAGCCAGAAGAGAAGACCACAATCTAGAAGAAGTCATCAATACTGGGAAAAAAAAAGCAAACGTCGTCAATAAGATGGACAGATTAAGTCTGTTCTATCCTGGGCACCCAAAACGTCGCACTTAGCAGCGCCAAAAGGAATCCCATATGAGTGGCGAAAATTTCGCAGAAAACATGTACTGAGGCGAATCATCTACTACCAACCTGTATAAAAGAGAATCAATGAATTCGTCTAGAAATCTTCATTGCATCCAGTTTAACCACAGAAATGAACCTATTTAAAGACCTCATATATTATCTGATAGCAAATCCCGAATAAGGAAATTTAGTTCAAAACAATTTCCACGACCCGCATTCCCAATGACAGCTTATCTGAAACGATCTTTAAATGTAAATGCGATGCGCGGGCGCAGATTTTGTCCCGCCAACACTGTACCAACTGATTTATGCAGAACAATCAATATGGTGTCGATATGTTTTGTTTTTTGACCTGTGGGAACCGTAGAATATGTTCGATGCGATTTTATCGATAATTTTTTGGCTGCATACCATGTTTTTTATTATAGCAACGCAATATGTCTGGTCGGTAGATCCGGTTGATTCGTACAAGGATGTGGTTTGGGCCTCCTATTGTTACAATATCCAGTCTGATGTGTGTGAAAGTTATTTGTTTATCTAATTTGTTTTCACACCTAAACGTTACACATCTTTTTATTAATGTCGACCTCTAAGGTAAAGTACAAATACAAATAATTAAATTGCTGTAGATATGATGTTCTATATATATTTCAAAACTAGCTGTGCCAGCGACTTCGTCCGCGTGGAATAGTTTCTTCGGTAGTGATTTTAATGACCCCCAGTGCTGACGTACAGCAGGCTCGACGTGATTAGTTAAATGGGCGTAACTTTTTTATTTATGGACCGATTAACATGAAACAAACACTAAATGTTAAGGGAAGCTTCCAGCAATATATTAGTGAAAACCGCATCTTAATCGGATACGCGGTTTCTGAGATTAGCGTGCACAAACATACAGACAAACAGACAAACAGACAAACCGACAAACAGACAAAAATTCCAAAAATCATTGTTTTGGGTACTATTGCATTAATAAAGGCCTCCCATAATATTTTTTCACATATATCTTCCATGTACAGACAACGATTCGTTACATTTTTATTATATGTATAGAATATGTATAGATTACGGACCGATATGGGTTGAATGCACTTGAATGACATTAATATGGAGGAGTTAGACTGAAACAAAAATGTCAAAAAACGATGTGAAATGTGACATTCTGTTCTGCATCTTTGTGTTATTAAAAAAGGCAAGAACGGTCGCCACAAGAAACTACAGCAGTTAGACCTCATATATTTCGCAAACATTCAGTACAACACTAATGAACCATAAACCAAGCTTGTATTAGCGGTACCCCTTTACAAAAAACAGCGTAACCCGGGAGTCGAACCCTTGACCCCGCTCACCTTTAGGTGTTCTGTTTACGGTATTGTATTAATTAGGTGATTCGTTATAAGTACAGTCAGCTCAAATTTATCACTTACACTGAACCTTAACACAAAGAGATACGGTTGAAAATGGGGAGGAGATTTCAGTAGGGAATGCTAGCGTCGTGCTACGATATAATTGCTAAGATTACAATTTACGATGTTCATAGTCTCGTAACTTAGAGTCAATTAATGTCCTACTGATGGGTAAATGCTACAGTGTTACACCATAGGGATCAAGTCATCAGTGATGGGATTTGATATTAGGTGCGTGTGCTAGATTAAGAGAAATTGTTTTTTTTTCTTGGCCTGTGTTTGATTACTTCAAGATTCTGCTATTTGATACAGAATCGTGAAATAATTAGTAAGATTTTAGATATTTTATATAGAAAGTAGCAGGAATAAAACCACTTTTAGCACTCCCAAATTCATGTCGAAACAACTAATCTCTTCCCATCTGAACCACTAATAATAAAAAAAAAAGGGGTGAATTAGATATTATAGGAGCTTATGAAATGTACACAAAATGTTTAGTTTTAGGCCTGTAGTAGCGTATTTTTAGGTGCTTTTTACAATTGTTAAAATTTTAGTTTGAAATAAAAATATGAATCTTTGTTTTATGTTTTAAGAGAAAGGGTTGAGTCATCATCATCATCAGCCCACATCAGTTCACTACACACTACTGGACATAGGCAGAGGCCTTGGGAGAGCCCAATGCTCGCCACTTCGATCGGTCCCGGACCTCTCGCATCGCACTTGCCAGCCGTCCTGCGCAAATCGTCACTTCACCTGGCCTGAGGGCGTTTTTAAGAGAGGTAGGGCATAGCGAATCTTCGCTCGAATTGAGCTGCCCGTCCGGGGTAGGACCTCCACCCTATAGAATACCGCAGCCAAATGACCTCCGGGTCGTGTTTCTGCCGGTGAGTAGGGTTTCCGGTGCTCGTGGGGGGGTTAGGGTTGGGCCGGCATGGCGGTGGCAACTGACAGGTAACTGACCAGTTACTTGCCCGTTGTCACAGCGACTTGGGCTTCTCTTTCGCTTTTCATCAGGCGTAGGGAAGCCATTATGTAGAGCTATTATAAAAAAAATAATTTAAAAACTACGTTTTCCGAGACGCGGTCTCCACTCCAGAACTCGTTTACCCCAAAACGATTGGGGTAAACGAGTGTTGGAGTGGAGACGGCATCTCGGCAAACTTAGTGTTGAGTAAGACAGACATTTTAATGAGCTTACCATCAGCCTGCAAGTGCGAAAGAAAGACCCAAGTCGCTGCGACGAGAACCCAGTCAATCACTTGTCACTTGCCTCAGATCTCGTAACTACATACCCAAGTTACTTGGAAATAACTTTCGTAAGAAAGAAAACCTTCCGCACTTCAGAAACCAAAGTTTGTCTGGAAGATATCGATAATAGCGATAAGATCGCATAAATGGATAACAAACAACTGGAGACATACTTACTAAGTAAGAATATGTCCAGTTATATGTAAATTTTTAGTGTGCTATAAAGATGTATCTCATTATCTATACCAGTAGTAAAGTACCCTGAGTTGTAAAGGAAAAACTATTCACTCTCAATGAGTTTAGACAGTTCACCATAAAACTCAATTGAAACAAAGGTAATTACAAATTCTGAATAACCTATAAAACGGAACACCCATCCATTACAAAGCGCACAGTCCATTTCCCTTTATTCGATAGTAATTGCAAAGCGAATTAATGATTTATTGACCATTAGTGATAATGAGGATTCCTACTTCAATGTGTGTCTCACGGTTTCAGTTAAAAGCTGGGCAGAATATTACGGAAGTTCAAAACTTTCTAGGTATCATCTAACTTGGCAGGCTTATAAAAAATAACCTAACTGATAGAAGTTACTACAAGCTTCCTAGCCTTCTAAACCAATTTCCAGTCAGTTGCCATCGCCTCACCGTTGTAAGAAAATAGTTGGCAGGTTGTTATCCGATATTACAAACAGCGAAGGAAATCTCGAGCACAATCCAGTCATCAATATGTTTTCAAACGAAGCGTTGTTGAACGACGACGTAAATTAATCTGTCGCATAAATCGTAACAGAATAGGGCAACCCTAGCCGGCCCGTTACCTGCGCGCGCGCACGAAATATTAACGCGCGAAAATCATAAAGCAAGGTGCGCGAGAGTGACAAGACTACGCGAGCGACGATAACAGTGTTGTCAAGTTGATATTTCAATAGTACATAAATCTTTTGTACGCGTTTATATGTGTTCCTTCGTCTGTTGTTGTCCAGATTTTGAATGGGACCACCCCATCTCTGGTAGAAGACGAAGGAAAATGGCAGCAGCATTTACCTGGGTACAAAAAAACCTACTGTGGTCACCAACCCGCCTACTAAGCTTGGTGACTAAGACATTGACATTGGGGGAGGCTTAGGTCCAGCAGTGGACGTCTGTGGGATGATGGTGATGTGTTTCTTCCTATCTGAAATAGTTATGGGTTTAAAGGCCAACCATAACACCGAGTTCTCACCCGGACGGCGGCCGCGCCTGAAGCCGGGTTCCCGTCTTCCCCCTTGGAAACCCGTCGCCAGACCCTCCTATCTACCCCACGGGCGAGAACTCAGGTTATGTGATTTGTATATAGTCGCTACTATTTAAGCTCTTAGAAAAAGCATAATATCAAAAAGTGGACAATTTTGGATCTCTCGTGATAGTCACAAACAAATAACATTGAATACTTGTCAGTTACTACCGCTAATTTGTCTCCACGCTTTGAACTATACGCAGAGTCAAAACATTGCAAGTTTTGTCATAATTATGTTCGATTTAGGCAACCGATTTCTTGGCAACACCGAATTCCGTACCGCGGGTGACAAACCGCCACTTTATTTCGAACACGACAAGTCCTATTTTCGATTGTGCAATAAGATACGAATTTCGGATTTGGAAATCTGTAATAATGTACTGTCATGGTGTTAGCGGTCGTGTTAACATGAAGCTTAAAACTAAGGCAGTGGTTCCCAGCCCGTTAGAGGTGAAATACATAAATCACTAAATAGTACAAAACAATGTCGCTTTCGTCCGACTGTCCCTCTGTATGATTAGATCTCTGTATGAGTAGATAAGAGTAATTCATAAGACAAGTTTCTATCTATAATACACGCATACTATAATAGAGGAACACAGATAATCTTTGAGGATTCCAATGTACTTTTTCAACCCGAAGAGAAGCGAGGTCGGGTCAATTGTTAAATACTTCAGTGTGAGGGCGACAGGCGCAATGGGTTTGTTCTATTTTGCGTATCGACTTAACTTTTGGACTTCCTGATCGCTTATTATCAGAAGAAGTCTGGACATCCTGAATGCTCTTCTTATAAATAAAAATACAAACGACAGACTAGACAGAAGTAAGTTGTAGGTACTATGAGAAGATGATGATGACAACACAACGGTCAAAGTGTTAACTGATGTACCACTTATCTCAGCCTACGAACTCATCAAATCTACCCACGCCGATCGCAACATTCTTTCTATTTCAGCGCACGATAAGCTAATGTTTGGGAAATCTAACATCGAATATCATTCTGCTAAGTGAAAACGTGTTAAGAGGCTACCAGAATTCAATGAAACAAACTTTTCGAAATTTCGAATGGGAATTCTCATATTCTTTCTTTTTAACAACAAATTCGTTTTGAGACAACGGAAAATAGCTGTTTTGACACAAAATATCTTCCTCCAATGAACATAACAATATCATGTTATAGGGAACTGGTTCAAAGCTATATTTGTTCTAAACAGCTTTACAATTCTCATATCACCACAGATTACGGTGTCCAACGTATTATTATGTTAATTTAATTTTCATTACACTACTTAACCTGTTTGGACAAATAATATGTAAAATACTTCTCACAATATCAAATATCTTTATCATAAAAATCTAATTTAAAATATTTGATTGCAGAAAATTGCCTCTTGAGATGTTAAACCCGTTTCAAAGGCAAATAATGTAATGCATACCTATTGAAATAATTTGAATTCAAATGTGTGTATGTATCTTCTATTTTTATTTAGAGATGGTATGCACTTCCAGAACGATAGTCTCATTAATACCAAGCATTCAAAATTTAAGAGCTTCGCTCCTCGCGTTGGAGCAATTTCTATACTCATCAACACCTGTCAATGTCATGTCAAACCTGGACCCAGCGGGTTCTTCAGCCGTCTCTACTACTACAATACCTAATCATCAATGTGTACACGCACGCGTTATCATTTTCTAATTTTAATTTTACGAAAAAAAGTATAAGGGACCTCTTAAAGAAATTAATTGTCCCGGATACACTCTATTGCAAATACCAACAATCCTTATCCCACTCATGATAAATACCCCACTCGCCCCATAACGTATAGGACGCAACGTGTCGAAGGCACGACTTATTGCATCCTGGACAATTAGCGCTCGTCTGCCGAGGAGTTACCATAAACACCTTATTTCCTTGTACAGCAATAGCAGAAACTGATGATGCAACCGATTCTTAAGTCAATGCAGTAAGAATCATTTTGGTGAAGGTTTAAATATCAACTTTGCTGTCGATTGTACGAGGCCGTTTGTCAACTAGACGGTTTATGTGCTTGCTGGGACGTCGCTTCAATGGTTGAATGTCAAAGCTTTATAGATGTTCCCGGCATTCGTTTTAATGTTCCTGTAGGACGCTATTTGTAGTAAGCGTGAACATTTTTTTAATAATTCACAGGCTAATGGTTTGAACAAGATCAGCTGTCGTTTAACGAAAGAATGTGCAATTCTACTTAAGTAATACATAATTAAGTTAATGCTGAAGACAATCCAAATGATCTCAACAACATGAGATTATATTTATTGAACCTCAAATACGATTCATATTTAAAAATGTTATCAGACAATAAAACAGACTTTACTAAAGCTTCTGGTAAATTCACTAAAGATAAAACCAACACTCTGCTACAAAGAAGGCTTCCACCAAATATTTCTAAAATTCTCTTTCAAATTTTGAACAAAAAGATTAAAAAACCCAACATAAGATAGATGTATTATTTTATTGTATTGAACCCAAAGAATCATACAAAACATAAACTGTCTGCTGCAGTCACGGTTAAAGTTGAATTGAAGCTACAAATTCAAAATTGAATCTTCTCAACATTTTATTACATACACATAAAGTGTTAGTGGTAAAGGCTTCAACGCAATACGAAATGTAAAATCGGGCGAAGCACCGGCCCCTGTAGGATTCCGCGGGACATGACGCAACCGGCGCGCGCGCATTGCTAAACGCGTTAGAGCAGCCGTGATAATTGTGCGTCTTCGTCTACCTTCTAGGGTTATCTACCATAAGGCATTCAGTGTAATTAGAACTCATTTAAAACATGAGAACTTTTCTATTTATATGGGCAAAAAACAGGGACAAATTATATTAGTAGTTACAGTGTGATGAGTCAGTATTACTAATGTAATGTCAAATAACTTTGACACCAGCTCCTTTTACCACATATTAATACATAATATATTTAACATTATTGAGAAAAATATACACAATATTGTATATTGTAATGTAATCTATTAAATTTTGCTAAAACTTGACGTCATAAAAGACTTGTATGACAAAGCATTATTGATAACAACCGTTGAAAGTTTCCGAGAATAAAAAAATAGCAGACATTACTAAGCCGCACCTACTGTTATTCCTACTTGACGTAAACTTAAATAACAATAACAACATTGTCATATTGCATTGTTGAAATTTGTCATTTCCAAGACACGCCTAAAATTCTTACCAACAGTTGACAGCGTTATCTCAAGTTGAATTTCTTATTCAGTTATCACCAATTTGTCGACTTTCCGGCGCCACTTACCTGCAACAAAAGATAAACAAATGAACAAACGATTCATCAGTATTGTTTACTTATCGATGTTTATCGCTGCAAGCTTAATTTGAAACCATTATCACGTTGCACTACCAAGAATAATGGCGGTGAGCTAACAAAATATTGTGCTTCGCAAAAAGATTTATACAAATACTTTTGACAGTTTTAAAACTTAATGTTTTATTTATAATTACCTTGGAAATTAGTATTACGCAAAAAAGGACGCAATATTCCCGTATTTTGGCTTAATTTCATTACAGATAAAATAAAAATGGCCTAGAAATTTTAGATTCGATAATTCCGCAATATCCCGGATACAGTTTAAGTGTTGTGCGAAGGTCATTCGTATTATCCGGTCAGTAAGTGCATTTAAATCGAATGTAATTTATCATTCATGTTTCGTTACACCAGATTCCGAATTTAAATCAGCATTTACACGAATATAAGCAAAACACGCTCACATTTCATTATTCCCATCGCGATATTACATACCCCGTTAACAGAGCAACATGGCTAGGGTTACCGCGATTCATAATAAAATTTGCTCCAAATGACATGAATTCGCAGGTTTATTATTCTCAAGTCTGTCCTTATGAGATCTTAACAATAACAGTTTCTAGAAATAGGACTAAGTCGTGTGTTAATGTAAGATACTGATGGCTCGCGGGGCCTCCGGCCAGCGCCCGTCGAGGTCGAGGCGCAAAGAGTGGCCGTTGAGGCAGAGGCGCTCACAGTATGGCGTGAGCGCCTCGAGGCCGCCCCCTGGGGGCGCCGCACCACTCAGGCCATTGGCCCCATCTTGGAAGAGTGGATGCGGCGCCCCCACGGGGTGGTGACGTACCGGCTGACCCAGGTCCTCACGGGACATGGATGTTTCGGCCGGTACTTATGGAGGATCAGGCGAGAGCCTGATCCTCTATGCCGTCACTGCGACAGTGGCTCGGAGGACACGGCAGAGCATACGCTTCGGCATTGCCCTGCCTGGGCCAATGAGCGCTCCGTCCTCGTCACTGTCGCACAGGACCTCGATCTGCCGCAACTCTTGCGGCAGATGACGGCGTCGAAGGAGGTCTGGCGAGCGATGCTCGCATTCTGCGAGACAGTGATCTCGCAGAAGGAGGCGGCGGAAAGAGAGCGTGAGGCCGCGGTAGACGCGCCCGCTCTACGCCGCCCCCGGCCCGGGCGTCGCCGGAGGGCATACAACGCATCGTATGCCCTCTGAGCCTCTCCTTCGTGCCCCGAGTGGTGAGTGCGGGGGCGCGATCCACTCATAGGGGCGTAACGATGTGGTGGGTGCAGCCACACCGTTGCACGAGGTCCGCCCGGGGGGCACTCTATTGCTCCCCGGATCCGGGGGTAGGGGTATTTGCCCTCCCCGGACCAGGAGTGCCGGCCGCTTATCATCTGCGGCTGGCCAGGGCAGGCAGGGATGTGGCCGTATGCTTCGGCGCTACCCGTGTCCCTGCAACTTGCTGCCCACTGGCGACACAGGGGGGTTTAGTGGGTATGCCCTCCCATTTTGGGAGGTGTGAGTCCCACACCTCCCCCCGGAGGCGGCATGAAGGTGCCTAATGCATTCCCCTCTAGAAAAAAAAAAAAAAAAGATACTGATGGCATTTTGAGATCCAACTGTAAAACCCATAAGCTTTACAGTTTTCAATTTTAATAATATACCTGTGTGTAACATACAACATTACATCATACCACATGGTACGACAGCTACGGTAAGACTACTAGGAAATATCAGGAGACGGTCAATGACAATTGTAATTGGGGGAAGCCTATATCCAACAGTGGCCGTTTGCAGGCTGATGATAAAGAAACATTTCAAATTCGCTTATTGCACCAGCAAATCGTAGTAGCCCTAACCAGTCATGAAGTATCTTGTATCAGTTTGAAACTCGCCACTTCCCCGGACATTCAGTTCTCAATCAATTACGCAGACCGAACATTCCGGTAGCAGTTTGCGTTCCATTCATTCGCTCTTTGAATGAAACAATGTATCTGAAGTGCATTAACGACGAATAGAGTATGCTCTTAAATAGGATTCCAATAAAAATAGCAAAGATCCAATGAAATCGAAAGGAATTTCGAGGGGAGAACTTGGACTAAGTTTATTTATGCAATTAAGCTTGGTGGGAATTCTGATTTTTTCTAACATTGGTACCTATTAACATATAGGTAACAATACACACTGACAAATATATGGATCTCATCTTCAATCAATCTTATCTGTTTTAAGAACTTCTTTCCTCGGACAGTGAAGTATGACTAGTAAAAAATCTTTTTAGTAAAACTAGACAAATTTTCTATTATTAAACAACTTACACCCAGAATAGACCCTTGCGGAATTCCGCAACAGAAATCACTCAGCAATTTACGAACTATCAAAAGCGAATCCGTGTTTTTCGCTCCTCTAATCTCGAAAGAAACGCTAAATTCTTCGTAACCACAACTCGTAATCCCGTCACTCCGGGTTGTGATGCGGAAGAGGCGACCGCAAGAGGTGCACTAGACAGACGGGTATGGTAATGCAGCGTCGTGCTAAAATTACACGCCAGATTACCGGGGGAAAGCTGCGAAAAATAACCCTTTGCAGCAGTTTGAAATTCAATCTGCGAAGGGTAAAAATGTTGACGAGCAGACCCAACCAACCGTGGAATGGCTTTCGTAAGAATGGAATAGTTGTGGTCCTAGATCTACTCCTTGCGGAATGCACTTGCATAATATTATCAGGCAGATATAATTTATTGACCAATGAAGTGTGACGTCAGTTTTAAATGTCCGCCGTAACTGACATTTGCTGAGCAATAAAATGTACAATATATTTTGCATTTAATAAAAAGGAAAACGGTTTCGCGAGCATTCAATAGCGGCCATTTTTAGTACTCGTGAGTACTTTGTGTTTTAAATAAGAAAAAACTAAGTCCATTCGATATGTCTTCATTTATTTTTTATTGATAACGATGTCTGGATCAAGAATAATATACAGTAATCGAGACTGGCATATTTATACCAAGTCTAAACAGCCCGTTAACCCGTCGCAGGGTTGTCAATCTTGGCGATCGCAATTAGTTGTGCGCGCGCGCAGCGGAACATGTCGCGATAGGGTCCCCGCGACAGCCCTGACGGCGCGATAAAGTGTACGTGACGGGTCGTGTGCCGGGTCACTGTGGCCGACGACAAACATGGCAATTTGTAGTCCTGCTTGGATACGATTAACTAGGAACTTGAAACCCTGAAGGATGTGGAAAGAGGTTAAGGTATAGAACTTGAAGAGGAACTGTAAGGTGGCATAGTAATTACCATTGATACTAAATACGTCATATCTGATAGAAAGAAAGCTTATGATATACTCAAAACAAACGTAAGCAAACAAAAGTAAGCTTCGTACATTTTACACTTCAGATACAAGAAATCCCTCTTGTGAATTCAGAAGACTCATTAGGCTTAAAAACTCATGAGTCAAATATAAAAAAGTTTGACCTGGAACGACTAGAATTTTTCTATTTTACAACTTCAAAATAGTCATGGACATTAAAAATTATAGCAAATGGAATGGAAAAATAATCTAGATTAGACAAAATATAGGTCCTCCAGAAAACAAATGTGAGATATCATATACCAATAAAGTTCCAAATCGAGCAAGATGGTGAACAATTGGTGAGGCCTTATATCCAACAGTGGACTGCCAAGCGAAGGTTCCAGAATATATGTGCGTACTATGCACACACACTATCGCACTAGATTATATTAGTCTGTTTCCTACCAGGAAGAGGTCGAGTATAATAAAGTGCATTTAATATGTGCGTCTAGTCCACTTGTCATCGCGGCGTGCGCGTGGGCATGACACAATCAACATATCGGATGCAATCAACATATCAGCCTGTTAGACACTTGAGGCAGGCTCGGGCTTCGCACGAGAATCGGCCATACAATGTTGCTTGATACTAGGTTACGTTTCTTCTGGAGTCCCGCCGGATCTATTTAGCGATGGAACTGTTGGAAATGTACTCAGGTCTGTTTTAAGGAAGAAGTCATGGCAAGACAAGAGTCAAACTTTAATTTGTGGAATGGTTTAAAGGAGCGACGACAGGACTGACTGAATGTGTGTAGCAAAGTGGAGGGTATTGGGAGAGGCCTACGACCAGCAGTTGCTGCAAATAATGATAGATGTCTCATCGCTCAAGATCATAAATGGGGGGCAGCGGCTGGGGAATACCTAGACCCAATCAATCGAACCGCGTCCGATAAAATGGTTAGTTCATTTTAACGGATTTTCCGCAACTCGACGTCTGAGTGCAAATTTATCATCTGGTACATTCATAAATTCCGTCCAGTCCCGTCATCCCAACTCGTCCAGAAATTTCGAGTCCAGAAAGGTTCGATAGTAATTACACTGCAACTGTCAATTGTAACTGCGACTTGGGCTTGTCGAGTTCATCATCCTAGCCTTTTTTTCCCGATTGTCTCAGGGTCGGCTTCCTAAACTGAGAGATTTGGCTTTTACACAGAGCGACTGCCATCAGACCTCCGCAACACTTAGGGTAAGCTATACCCATTCCCAGTTTAGGCGTCAGAGTTATCATCATCTCTTATATGATGTAACGACTGCTATCTGAGTTGGTAAAGATAGCACCCGGGACCAACAGCATAACGTGCCTTCCGAAGTACGGAGGAAATCGGTGTCAAATTTTGGTCACCCATCATCGGATTGACCGCGCCAATGGTTGCACAACGTTGCGTTGCGATCATTGTTAAACGAACAAGACCGCGGCGCCACCGAGCTCCTCCTGCCGCCTTGGCCTTGTCGAGTTATTATACAAAAAAAATGGGAGACCCTAAATACGAACTGCACATTTATGCTCGTTCTGAAAATGTATCACCCATATATCATTCACAAAAACAGTACTTTAAACACCATTAAACCCGGCACATTAGAACAACACCTCTGGTATTCGTTCCCACAGCGCAGGATCTGGTCCTGATCCTATACTTATTACAATTGAGGAGTATCCGTCGGAGCGGACCGTCATTAGCGTGCATCCATCTCAGTCGCGCCGATAATTATGCGCCCGCGCATAGACAAATCACTCCGGTTTGCGGCGCAAGCGACGAGCGCGGCTTGGAAGCTTTTTGTTTGTGGTGTAATGGTTCTGGTTGGCTTCTCTAAATAGCCGAATTTGGGCTGGATAGAGTGTTAGGTACGAATTAAAATTCGAAATCAATTAAAAATGGACAGTCTTGTTTATAACATTCGGTGTAGGTTAGCAATAGCCTTTTTACCGGTTACCAATCATGTAGGTAATTTTTAAAAGGATTTTGACTTTTTTCTTGCATTTAATATTAGTATGTAGTAAAACATTCCCTGTTAAAACTGTTTTTTTATTATTTCTCCCTTGCCCGTATTTTTTAATACCTTCAAAATTGGATGTCAAACAACATAATATGACAATGACAATTGTCATTGGGAGAGGACGTTACAGGCTGATGATGATGATGGTGAAAATATGACAGGAAAGTTCCGATAGTGCATTTTACCACAAAATTGTCAACGCATCCCCTAAAACGACACCGTTATCTAAGCAGACCGAATCATCGTCTAACAGAGAACTATAACTGTCCGTAATTCATGTTTAATAATATGAATTACATCAGTTCAAAGACACATAATAACGTCTGGCTTCTAGGAGAAATTGCTGGCGAGACGAAGATAAAACTGGCTTGTATTGGAGGCGACACTAATTGCGTAATTTTTTAGGGTTCCGCAGCTTGGGTAGGAAAGCCGATGCGTCGGTAGTGTTAACACATACAAGCGGTACATTCGTACACTCATTGCCAGTACATGCGTTTGCTCCTTCCTTTGATATGGGATTTTAAACGTGGCGTTAAGGAGCATCTTAGGAACCGGCATGGCGATGGCAAGTGACAGATGACAGGCCGGTTGCCTTCCCGTTTGCGCAGTGACTTGGGCTTCTCTTTCGCTTTCCATCAGGAGTTCGAAAGCCATAATGCTGTACTACTATGAAAAACTGTACATCAAATCTAAGAGGTGACGTTTAAAAATTGTAATTAAAACAGCACAGAATACCTCATATTCAACAATACAATGTACTGGCTCAGTACAGAAAGCCTCATTCTTCTTACAAGCAACACTATACTACGATGTCGTTTATGAGCTATGACTAATATTGTAATGACGGCTTGACGTGGCAAAGGGCCGGTCGTGTCATCCAAGATGGAAACCACTTAAAGATATTGAAAACATAATGTAGTGGCTCGACATAATGGCTTCCCTACGCCTGATGGAAAGCGAAAGAGAAGCCCAAGTCGCTGTGACAACGGGCAAGTAACTGGTCAGTTACCTGTCAGTTGCCACCGCTATGCCGGCCCAACCCTAACCCCCCACGAGCTCCGAAAACCCTACTCACCGGCAGAAACACGACCCAGAGGTCATTTGACTGCGGCATTCTATAGGGTGGAGGTCCTTCCCCGGACGGGCGGCTCAATTCGAGCGAAGATTCGCTATGCCCTACCTCTCTTAAATTATTATTGCATAATTGACAATTTTAAAAGGTGAAACGCATACGGAACCGCTTACTGGCGTAGTTCGTCATCCGCCTAGCCAGTTTTTTACATGTTTAACTTTACTGGGAAATCCGGTGGTATATTATGAGAAATTTCCTCGTAGGCGCGGTATTACGTAACGGCGGAAAACTTTTTGCGTACTCTCATATTGTTTCTAACCACATCATGTGATCATGGTTAGTTTTATTGCTTATTACGCCTCGCGTGGTGTGTGACTGACAATCTGGAGTTATGTAATGGAGGAGAAAGCTTACTTAATAATGTGGAGGGGATTCTCTCTTTTTTTATAAAACTTTGCGTGTGTGATAAGAATAGTTGTAATTTTTGTAGTTTAGATGTGTTTTTCATTTATGTTTTCCTATAGAATGAATTATATTTCATTTCAGGGTATGTGCCAGAGCATGAATTGATTCCATCGGTTCATTTCCATCATCGGGATACAAGATCTAGGGACTTACCAAGAGTATGTTGGTGTACCATGTTTACTTAGTTGACATACCATCTACCCCTACAAAAAGATTTGCTAATTCCTTCTTGCCGCGAAAACCTAAGTATTAGAATTTTCTACCAGCTGATGTTTTTACCGTACGTTGCAACTTAGTAATAATAATACATTAGGCTTTATATGTCATAGATTAGGCAATGCAAGCATACTCCGTCTAAAGCCACATCATCACTTAACATCAGGTGTGACTGTGGTCAAATGTTTTCTTGGAATTAAATTTTAAAAAAAGTTTTAGTCAACCCAACCTACGTGCACTCATCTAGCAAGCGGTGACACAACCATCACAACCGGCTTGGGACTACATATCACTATAGAATCATATCCAAAATGTTTGTTCTGGTCGGGTATCTACCCTGGCGCCTGCAAGACTTCCCTAACGAGCCAGGCAAGTTGTAGCAGACGTTGAAGGATGAAGGATTCTCCGCGTTCCAACTGCTCACTACTGCAGGAAATTTCTAAGGTTAATTAATGTGTTGCGTGATTTACTGTAATAAACTCGGGACTGGATGCCTCGGAATTGGGTCCGCATGCTTGACTGAGAATAGTAGCTGACCATTTGTTGATAGCATTTTAACTGTTAAACACTTATTAATAAGGCTTGTTATTGCACATCTGGTGACTTCGGGTTTTTTAAAGGAATTCTGTCGTGTAAGCATACTGTGACAAGACGTTTTTGAAAGTAAGTCAATGTATCTATCGTGCTGAGCTGATAAATGGATGTGCCATATTTCTAGACAATAAGTGGTAAACAGAGCAATAACTTTTAATTATGAGTACCTATTTTCAAATGTTTCTAGCGTTGCGTTTAGTTTCTGTTTAGATTAAATTCGAAAAGTCGGTGTCATGAATCTAACTTTACTTCAATAGAAAAGATATTCCTCAATTACACTACACGATGTTTTTAGCGTGACTGCTTTTTTGGTAAAATATAAAAGCAGGTAAGCGTAGTGTGGGACGCCCCTTGGCTAAATAGAATGACGACCTGCGCAGGGCGACCGGCATCAACTGGATGATTTGGGCTGAACAAGCAGATCGCTTTTTGGGAGACCTACGTCCAGTAGTGAAGCCGCAGGTTGCTAATGATGATGATGATATAGATGATGAAAGAAGCAGGTGTAAATATTTATTAGTAAAATGAAAGCATGTGCCTTAAAATTCAAGAATTCCATGCAAATGGAAATAGAAATCTTGAATTCTCAAGAACAAATTCCAAACGGCAGTGTCAAGCGAATTCCTGGAGCGAATAACAAACAAATCTTCTCACATCTAAATATAGACATGTATTTGAATACAAAGTAAACCGTATGTATAGTAAGAGTTTTGAGCGTTTGCTGTCAATACGCAATAAAGGAAACGAGCTTCAATCATGCTATGAATGAATGTATAGACCTTAAACCTACATGAGCGGTTGTGCGAGAGGTCAAACCAAAGTAAACAGACCAGCATGAATGGATAATGTCAGAATGTCACTTGCTGACGTCACTGTTGCTAATTGCAAATTTATCTCTGCAAAGTAATAATTATCGACGATAAATAATAACTTAATAGACACAATAACACTTCATGTAGCCATGTCGCATAAATATGGATGTAGGAATATATTATTGTTGTTAGTTAATATTAGTTTCTCCGTCGCGTATGATGTAAGGGCTTATAAATTTTTACTCGTAGGGCTTTCTATCATTTTCAAACACGGCTTTAGAATAATATACCTTAAACTTAAAGATGCACAGGCAAGTTTTGCTGGGAAAGAAAGTTGAAAAATATTCATCAATAATTTTGAAGTGGCAAAGATACTTATCACCAATATCCATGATGCCTAATGGTTAGTAGCTCATTAACTGTTCATGAAATTTAAAAATTATGTATGTATAATGTATTTTCTGAGAGTTCCCGAATCATAATAATATTTATATAATGCTCTTACGTAATACAGCCATATCGGGCAATCAAAAGATACTAACCCAAGTATTATGGTACTTTTCCTTCGCTCTCATATGAAAAACCGTTTTACGCAATGAGAGAAGAATAAGACGCGAGACCAACGTTCGTTCGTTGAATAAAAATGTGAATAGCAAGAAGCACATTTCATTAAATATTTTTTTGAAAGTACTTTAGATTACATACTTATAATCATTAGCATAGAAAATGTCATATACTTTTATACATACATCACCAGTTAGTCTTCCAAAGACTATAAAAAAGAAACCCTATCGAACTGAAATCAAAGAAAACGAATCAAGAATCCCTCAATAACCACGACAAACAAAAACTGGTAGCCATCTCGAAAAGCTAATCAGAAAAAGGGCAACAAATCGCCGACATGATCTACAATCCAGAGACACATCTTCTTACACTAGAGAGAGCCCATAAAGAGCTACAGTAAAAACAACTAAAGCAATAAACAAATAAGAGAGAAACCGCAGATGAGTTATCGCCGGTGCTGGCCACACAGGCCTGCCCAGCCCGCCTGGTGCCTGCTAGGCTCTAAACTAACCCGCAGCATTAATGTCTGTAGCTAATGAAAGTTTTGAATTGTTGCCGCCGACTCCGGGGCTCAAACGATTTGCGTTAGCGAAGACAAATATATGCCCGTACAATGTAGTTACAGCGGGGATACAAGAGATTCATGAATGTTCCACGGTGTCAATTAGGCGATGGCAAAAATTATTCATTTGTGCATCTAATGCGTCGTTTATCTATCTGAGGGGTATTCTGATGTATGGTTACTTTATGGCGTGTGTAAAGTTTATCTGTTTTGCCATACCAAGTACTGTTTAGTACTTAACTTATTATCTAAAATTTGAGGACTAGTGGTCGCGAATTCTACCCCCGCACAGTTTAAACATTTGGGCGCATGAACATGTTTGTTTAAAATGGTTTGGGTGTTTGCTATATATGTATTTAACTAGCTTTTGCCCGCGACTTCGTCCGCGTGTTTAAATTTATACATACAAAAGTTTTTTCCCGCTAACTCCTGTTCCCGTGGGAATTTCTCAAAATACAGCCATAACTAAACTTTATATTTACTAAGGTACCTGCATGCCAAATTTCAAGCGTCTAACTTAAGCGGTTTAGATTTTTCATACAAAAGGATTTTCCCGCTAATTCCCGTTCCCGTGGGAATTTCGGGAATTCCTTTCTTAGTGCACCCCTACGGTACCTAAGCTACGTCCCTTCCAAATTTCAAGTGCCTACGTTTAGCCGTTTGGGCTGTGCGTTGATATGTCAGTCAGTCAGTTTCTCCTTTTATATATATAGATTACATAAAAAAATGTCTAGTTTATCATTGTTGTTGTTTTAGTACCCATAGCTTAGGCTTAGTTTGTGCATGACTGTGACCCGGAGTTACAAGTCTTAGCATATTTATTTATTTAATTAATTACGGACTTATCATGTCAATCAATCATGCATTAAAACAAAGTGGACTTAATTTCGTAGGCTTACTTCACCAAAGAAACTATTAAATGTCTGAAAATTCAAAACAGCAGAAGTATTTATTGCGTATCGAAATTAAATTTGCTTAAAGTAATGTAGGTAAACAAACAATCTGTTCAACGAATGAGGCGTTTAACGCAGATAGGATAGTCATTGTTTCGTTGCGAGCTTTAGCAAACTCGTGTCCAGTGTTATCACCAAGCCGTTAAGAAATCGGAGATTTAACGCCGAGTTTGCGCATTACCGGCGAGCTACGAGATTCTTGATTTCTCACACTCGTTTTGCAGAATCATAAGCGAGCAATGTGCACATGATTCCATGAGAATTTCCTGTGGAACAAGAGTTTAGTGACGATATAAATTGGACGATGATACCGTGTCTCGTGTTGCGAATACGTTATAGACCGCACAGCAAATGTTTATACAGGAAGAAATAAATATGACGCTTTCAGATTGTGACAAGAAATTTAATTCTTTAGTTAAACTAAAATAAGAATGTACCTACACGAATCTTAAATACTTCAGACAGCTAGTTACAGTGCTTAAAAAACCCAAAGCAGCAATTCCGAGCAATGAGAATTCAATAAAATGTAAATTTAAAGCAGTCGAAGTTAATCAAGATTCAGAAAATGCGAAAAAATAGATCGATTAATTAGATAAACGTACAGCTAAATCTAATGTTAGAAGCGGTAAAGCAACCAGCGGATCGGGCACACAGCCATTAGCTGATATTTGCTGCCTGCGATTGCCACTGTATGCCTCAATGGTTGCATTAAATTGCAAATATTCCAGCAGAAAGTGTTTGCGTGGAACACGAAACCAGAGACGAAGTATTAGACCGTGGTGGACAAGATTCAAGTCTGATACTGTTAGCGGTACTGAATTCCATTCTGAATTGATACTGTACGGTTTTTTAATTAAGAGCTTTAACATAAATTGGTTGTTTTAATGTACACGACTTAAAAGCAAAACGCGAGTGTAATGACGCGAGTGATTTTTAAATGTGACTTTCTTTTTTGCATTTCTGATAAGATTAACTAAACTAAATTGGTAAGTATGTTACCATTAAAATTACAGATTAATAAATTATTATTTCGTTAAAATTATTGTGGGAAATCATTGCTGGCAATCGAAAGGACTTTGTAAAATGGAATTGGGACAATTTTATCAGCTTATTTAATATCTAATCAGAGAAATGTATTGATATTGAACATATACAAGAATCTGCAGCAAATTAAAAACACATCGGAAGCATGGAATATCAAGTAAAATTTTAATTGAAAATGAATTCCTTTCCTCTACTTCATCATACAGAACATCTTAGAGCAATGATTCGATACCCGCTATTGTTTTTAACTTAGGCCAGTATGCATAGCATTCAGAGTATGAAGTGAATAGAGGAAAAACATACGAATAGGCAGGTATAACATTTGCGGCACATAATTTTGCTATCGTAGACTAAGCAAGTACTAACACGGAGATAAGAATAAATGGAGATAGTATGTCGTTGAATTAATAAGTGTATCAAGTGATGAAGTGATAGCTGCTTTAGTACTTGTTTTGACCTTAATCTAGCTTCTGACTCTCCGGTTTATATAATTTAATAAGATAAAATGTCAACCTTTGCAGTCCGATACTTATCATGAATTTACATTACGATTTCTGAAAATACAAAATATAAATAGTATCACAAAAGTCAATTGATTCCCTCAAGGAAGTACCATAGAATCGTTTCTTATAATAGGGAATCTTAATGATAACTATGAGAATTACAAATGACATTTTATTGGTATCTTGAAATATGATAATGCAGTCGTAAATATTTATTAAACACGTAAGCATACCGATCAATTACTGTCTTAATAAAATAAAATTATAATCCCAGTCATTTAGAGCCTCAAGATTAATCATTATTTAAGCTTAAGTCTGTGATTAGCATAAGATTTGAGTTTACTTGACGTCGGATGTTGTGTTCAGGCCAGTTTAGGTTAATGGAAATAGATGAACTCCCCATAACGGACATTCAGTCCGTAATCATGGGCTACGACCAAGTAAGTGTATAGTAGGTAAGGAAGGATTCTGCAAATTCAAATTATTTCAAATATACCGTTAAAATACGGAATGTTGATAAATGTGATGCTAGAGACATTATAGCGTATAAATAAGTGTACGGTAACAGCTCATTCTGTTTCTTGGGGTCTCAATATTGTATGCATTGTGGTGGCTAACTCTCATAATCCGGTACGACGATAGATCGACAAAAAACAGCCAAAACCAGTCACAGGAACAACTTAGGTCCCGTGATCGGCTACGAGCGCTTATTTGAGAACGGTCGAGACTCGATACAACTCTTCCTCAGCTTAGAAGCGCTTCCTTTCTGACACTACCCAGACTTCATGAACAGGGAACCCCTGATCATCGTCCACTTCACAAACGAGGTCATAATACCTGTTACGTATTAAGTGCGTACATTGTTCAGCAACAAGCCGCCGATTCCCCATTGTTTCCGTTTGAGTCAAAACCGCAGTTGATTAATGTATAACTTGTGTAAACAAAGTCTTACAAGTTTATGGACACTGTCGCACTAATGTTGAATAACAATATATCTTGTATTGGTGATTGAATTATTATGTTTTGTTAACATTGTATGACTGTTTTGCTTATTGAAAGTTCCTATTGTACGCATGCAAGTGCGGTACTAAAGACCAAGACAAGATATTTAGATAATTCTTGACCTTCTATGGGGTGTATATAGGTCACAATATAAGGTTGTCCCTGTTATAAAAGCAAACGCAGCGTGTAAAAACTGTGTTCCTAAATGGGGTCTATTTTGTTTGGAGTTTATAATTTTTGCTTTGACATTGTATCAATAGGTCAACCTAAGCTGGCCTATCCCGGAAGAATGCCAGCCATCGCTGTTTAGGGAAATCAGTTTCTATCTACTAGATACCCCTCTATCAAGTTATTGGTCCATCCTACCAGATTCTTCATTGGTATAAAGAAGGTCTTCTCTCTACCTTCTACTAGGTACATTATCTATGACAGCAAGTTCAACTGGTACTCCATAATTTATCAATCTAGTAAGAAAGGAGTCTACCCGATATCTCAGTGTTCAGAGACGACACGTGTTTCCAATTACCATTCATAATTACAAAACTAGAAAACATTCAAGCTTTATTTTCTCTATTTGAAGCTCCCTCCATCTAACTGTACCAACAAAATAGATGGCCGATAAAAACTGTCCGCTGATTGGCCACTATCGGTGCCTTAATTGTGGCCTGCGCTTGCGCCGTATCTCGCAGATAGCGCCGATAAGCTTATGAAATAATACCTGGACTTGTGTGATAAGGCTGATAAGGTGGTAGTGTCATCAACCATTTTAGTGATCGTAATTATTGACTAATTAGAAAAACTAACCAATCATAAACGAAATCTTTCATGTTTAGTCTGGAATGGAGACGGAGGGAAAAGGAGTTTTGTGAGGACGGCCACAGCCAAAGATGATGCTGAAGTAAAAAGATCGACACCCGTTGTTATTTGTATTCATATGATATGTAAAGAACTACATTGTTTTATTAAGTATTATTAGTATAAGAATTGCTGTCCTCGCACCTATTTGCAATACCCAAAAGGTGACTAAGACATAAGTTCCCATATTGTGTAACAGCCACACTGTACACTTAGTGAGCAAATAAAGAAATTGAAATTGTAACGGGATATCAAAAAAAAACTAGTGAACTGATTTTGGTCGCGTTTCGGGATCAATCAGCCAGAGTCATCTTACAAGCCAGCTGGTGGTTGCAACTGACCAGTGATTACTGTTTTGCTTTGCATCAGGAGACGGATGGCAAATATATTGTGACACTATAAAAAGTAATTTCTTAATCGTCGTCTCGTTACAATTAAAAATAAAAATAAAAACTACGATAGGATTAAAGAGGTTAGTTTGGTTTTGGAGAAAATTATGAATATTCTACCAAATCGGACGATAGACTCAATTATCAAATAAGTATTCAGCCGCATCCTTTCCTTGCAAAGTTCGTGGTATTATTAATGGCAACATTGAAAATATACTTCCTCCTGTTAAATTGGTTGCAAACCCATTATTCTTGTACAGATAACCTTGGTCTTGCCATAATTATTAGACATCAAACCATTCTTTTGTTATCTTATCTTAATTAAACATTTCCGACTGTACGATAGTTCTGGTGCAATTTCATCCAATTTGCGCTCAGACATTACATGTTTGTTATCTATATTATGTTTCGTATAATTCCACTATTGGATTAGAAATGGCAATTTCGTTTACTGGATATCAGTATCGGTGAAACTGTTTGAAAATGCGGAAGGACCATTAACAATATATTATGGAAGTGAGCGCCGGTCTCTTGCAATTAAAACTCTAGGAAATGTTATCGACGAAAGCAGATATTGCGCAATAATCATGTATTGAGATACGTAGTCATAGGCTGAGGGTTGTGCCTCGGCGCACGTTAGCTGTAAATTTTATATTGTCAGCAATCTAGCGACTTATATGGGTGTTTATATGTGTATTTAAGTATTTATTTGTGGTACCTTCGTTGATCTGATACCCATAACACAAGTGCTTAAGCTACTTACTTTGGGATTAGAGCAATGTATGTGATGTTGTCTGATATTTATTGTTTATTATTATTCGTGTGTTTTAAAGTAGGACCATGACAGGTAAACTTGTGGCAGCTTATCTGAGGTGGTCATCATCATCATTATCAGCCTGCAAAGGTCCTGGGCATAGGCTTTCCCAAGTGACAAATTGCCATTTGTCAGATTTGCCTTAGTCACCACCCAACGTCGTGAATATATCCGAAACCGAAATTAGGTTAGGCCAATCCGAAAAGATGAAGAACACGCAGAATTAGCAGAACCGACCCTATCTAAAGTGGGGACAAGCAAAGAAGATCTGCAAAAATGTGACCTGAAATTGAGTAATAGAAATGAGAATTGTATACAATTTAGTTAGTTACATAGTTAGTGTATTCAAATGCATCGTCATGACAAAAACTTGGATCACTCATGATCAAGCATGTTTCAAAATCCAAGCTAAAATGGCAAAATGGTCACTTCTATTCGAAATAACTGCACATAAACCATTAATGTTATCAATACTTGATTCTCAGGAGGCTTTTAAATTCATTCAGTGTGTGTACGAGGGATGGATTGATTCAAAGGAAACATGCGGAACTCACTGCTCAAACCATCTTGGAGATTAAGTAACTCCTTCCATACATAGTCATATGAAATTAAATTCAAACTACGTATAGTATTCAATAACCATCCGGTATTACCCTTTAATCATCATATAAATCTCATTCTCACTTCCAGTAATCCTAAATTGTTCCACACAACCGCTGGAAATTAATAGGAAATTTAATTAACAAATAAACTTATATGGCAAAGCTGCGATTCATCCGTGGAAAAGGTGTTTATGAAGCCATTATATTGATTTATAACTAATTTTATAGCTTTCCCATCCTTAAGCAATTTGATTCCTACATAAATTACATTTCTTTCAGACGCTGCGTTCCTCAAATGCCTAATAAAGTGTTAGTTAAGAATCTCGCTGACAAAGTGGTTATTTGGGTCGTCAAAATGACTTTCAAAAACCATAAATTCACAGTGAGCCGCCCAATTTCTGCCCACGCGAGTCTTCTAAGCTGTCAATCGTTGGGCTTGTAAGATCAAGCGTCCTACACGGTGTATGACACTGTCAGAGATAGTTACGTATTCATAATATTAATAAGCATTAGTGACTGTGGCCATGGCGTTATTTGAACTATAGATAACAAGTACTCGTAGTACGTAAGGCTTAAGCTCGAATTACGACGCGTAGCTCCTGACTTTTTCAACAATATGTGAGTATATTATACCGTTATGCCTATTAGGATGGTTATTTCTGTAATTTTATTGAATTTTCAAGTCCTTCATTTTATTCCGGGTTAAGAATAACTGAGACGTGTTCCGAAGGCAAACATCTTTTATAGTAATCCATGAGATTAGACTTTCTAATTCTACATGGTGCGTCTCGGATTTTAAGGATTTTACTGTACACAGGGCTGCGACAATCAATGGTGTTTGACAGAACATTTGAATAAAATCAATAAAAATCAGACACCGATGTATATTGCCTCGATCCCAAAGTAGGTAAGTAGCTTAAGCACTTATCAGAAATATATACTTAACAGAATTAACACAGATAGAAAGTAAACAAATTTTTAATACAAGCCTCTAGTGTGATTGGAATCGACCATCGGCCGAAAAAGTCAGATCACAATGCCTAATGACAGACAGGCACTATCAATAATTCAACGATAGGAAAGTTAAATAGATTTCCCTCATTATAGTTACTATAATAAAACACGCATTGTTAGGCAACCTATCCAAGACTATCTATCTAGATAAACCGGCAGTTAAAAGAGCGGAACTAATAATGTTTCAAAAGCAGCCTTCCGTAAACTACCTTTTGTTAGCAATACCGATGCACTGGCACACACGCCATTGGCATGTAATTGTAAACTCGAGTGTGAATCGAATAAATCAATCGATACAGTGACGGCTGGGAAATCGATTCGAATGCGATTCGATACCGGAGCAGTGCGTTTTTGTGTAAACAGGTCCACATCGATCAGCTTATATTGCGCCAGATACGACGTCGACGCTTGAAAACACAGGCGAATAATGGCGATGTGAATAATCGGTTATTTTTGCACACCATTGCCGACCAAGGGCCAAATATGTGGTCTTAAAACAAAATGCTATCACTAGTTAGTGAAGTCACTTTAAAACAAATGTATGTAATCTTATACTTTAAGATTTTTTTTTACGTCTACCATTGCAGACCAAGAGCAAGGGGTCTGTAGATAGTAAAGTTGCATAAAAAGAGAAATTTAATACTTTATGATTTTTTTGTGTCAAAATGACTGCGACCTGATGTCAAACAGATGTTGAAGCCCAAAAAAATTTAAGCGATCCACGTCACGCTTAATCAGTGCAACGTAATCTAATCTTTGAACGCATACTTATTGACAGGATATAACTAATATCAATAACTATAAAAATAAAATTGCTGGTTTTTATCATTTTCGAACCTTACTTAAAATAATAGAATAAGTCAAATTAATTCAATCATTTTGGATAAAAAACGTCAAAATTAATTTCTATAATTTTATAATTTTCGTTAATTTGACATGATTGAAGCTGTCAGCTTTAGCCAACCAACAAACACAACACCAAAAAAAAACTGTCGTAATAGTAATTAACCTTGCAATAAATCAAATTGTCCATTGTTTTGCATAAAACATTATATCTACTTCCAATCGGTGATCGAAGCCTGCGTCCTTACATTATAAAAAAAACTGTTTTAACAGCGGAAATAACCATTCTAAATGTATCTCATTATGACCAGTGGCATAACGCATTAAATATTAAGCTCCCTGATATTATATTTGACACTGAAATGTAGGTGGTAAATGTCAAATGGGCGTTTAAAACCAAAATATACAATCATATAGTTACCATAAAATTTTAATGGCGCCATATTTGTGTGTGGGACATAAACTATTTGTTTTTTCTTTAATACATTTTAATACTACTACGAGTTAAGTGATCTGCCTCCGTATTTTCATAACTTCGGAAGCAGATTCAAATTCGGAAGCTATTCTTTGCCTAACTATTAGATATAGTGATCACTCTAGAATAACAAAGCGCAAACTTTTCCTCCAAGTTGCTGCCCACTGGCGACACAGGAGGGTTGCCCTAACATTCGCGGAGTCCCACATACTACACCGGCTTCCTCCGAAGACGGTAGGTGCCTATTGCATGCCCTCCTTGACTCGACATTAGTATTAGAAGGATTCACACAGAATCCATTGATAAATTATTGCAAAAACAGTATTTTTGTACTAATTGAAAATGCAGAGCCACTATCGCCGTAATCTAAGCCTTGTATAGAGTGATCACTATAATCCCTCCGTAACTCCACGGCTGTAATAGTAACTATCGGTAAATGAGTGTCTTCGTCTTTATTACCGGCCGATCAACGGCATTATCCGCTAACTGTCAGTAATGTCGAATCGTTCAACTATAGATGGACATCACTAGTAGGGCTGACTGGGTTTGAAACACTTTTTTATATAAATAATAAATAAATAAATAACCCAAGACATGCCACACTGGGCCACACAGCGCCACCTAGCCTCAAACTAAGCCGAAGCTTGTACTATGGGTACTAGACAACTAATAAACTTACTTATATACTTTTTTTTTGTAAATAAATACATATTATACATAGAAAATACCCAGACCAATACAAACAGACATGTTCATGCACACAGATGTTTGTACTGTGCGGGGATCGAACCCACAACCCTTGGCTCAGAAGGCAGAGGGCACTACCAAACGAGCCACCGAGCCTGTCATATAATGTCATATAAAACTAGCGACCCGCCCCGGCTTCGCGCGGGTTCAATACTATTTTTTCCCGTTAACTCCCGTTCCGGTGGGAATTTCGGGAATTTCTTTCTTAGTGCACCTCTACGGTAAGCTGCGTTCCTTCCATATTAAGCAGTTTAGGCTGTGCGTTGATATGTCAGTCAGTCAGTTTCTCTTTTTATAATATTTAGATGGTAAGACAGCGTCCCTCCAGATAATCGCGTGATATACTCATATGTAGAGGGGAAAGTTCGGGCAAACTTTCTTCTCTAGATAAGATTATGTAAGGACCCAGAATCGTAGTGCCTTCGGGGTTGTAGTTCGCGGTGTACTTCTGAATTGATGAGAGTTATATCGAGCCCCGACTGATAAAACTGCCTACTAAGCATCCGTTTCCCTTTTATAACCGGCAAAATGCCCATGTAAAAATCGGCATTTTTTATTTTAAAAATGGTCATCCCTACCAACACCGGTACCGCACGGAATATCGATAACGAGTTACGTTACGTAACGACGATAAGCTATTAATGTAACGTTATTTGAAATTTACTTCAAACCCACCATTATTGTTGAGGGAATATTGTTTCGATGAATTGCTTTGTAAGTTTGCTATTGCAACATTGAATAGTTGTAAAAGTTACAATGTTACAAAGATAGATATTATCAAGGCAAGATTGGCGAATTTGGTCCCTCACTAAACTATGCTCTATAGTACATTACTATATCATAAACTTGTGTATTTTTTTATTTGTAAATTAGACTAAAAATTACAAAGTGATAGCCCGTTGAAATTACGAGTGACGTCACTCGGTGAGACATTTTTACGGGAGCGAGTGACGTTAAAGACACCCACTCCTAACTTTTGATGTATTGTATCTTTGCTATTGTTTATTTGAATGAAAAAAGGAAAAATACGTTAACTTTTGAATAAGCTAACAGACGGACTAATTACAATTTTTAGCCATAATAGCCTATTGATGGTGATAAATAATATATTATTAAAACAAAATTGACGGATTTAGTTCGTTACTCAACTTTATACCTTATATAACGGCTGTAACTGGGTGAATTGCCATAGCACCCGTCAGGAATTAAAAATCAAGCCTTCAGAACGTCCAGGCTAATAAGAAATCATTCTACCACTGAAGAAATTTGGTCCCTGGTAATGAAATCGTTAACATAAAATGTAACCCATTGAACGCCAGTGACGTTACAATAGATTTTCCATTGTATCTCATTTCTCGAAGGTCTAAATATTAATAAAGCAAAGTAATATAACACACAACATAATTTAGGTACGTATTAACGAATATGTACTACTTTGTATGTAAATGAGCAACATACATGTATGTATCACAAACAAATTACCTGTTCACGGTCACCTTGAACACTGTTGTTGCGATAATTGTGTACATAACATTACGTGAAAACGTTTTGACTATGTTAACGCCATAGCATGTTTACACAACACTTTACAACTAGATTGTATTGCACACCTTGCCCTTAGTACTTGCCAGGTTACCAAACTGCTAATTCTATTTTCAGCTGACAAAAACGTACCTGTAAACAAAAGATAGTAATATTAACAATTAGTTAGAAACTGCTTAACGAGATATTTTACATTAGTTAGGAAATACCAAAACGTTTCTGTAGAAGGTTATTTATTTATTATATTTATTGTAACTACTTGATATTTTTATATTTATTGTAATACTTGAACAGCATATATGACCAAAACATACAGAAGTTGGTTGGTGGTTGGTCTTGGTCTGGAAATTATAAGACCAAAATGTCTCACAGTCTGTAATAAAGAATTTTGAATTTGATACATTACATATACACACAAATTGTTTAACTCAAAATGTGTATTTACACATTTAGGTCGCCATTTCGATTAACATCCAAGTGAGCTTCAATATAATAATGATTGAATAAACGCAACCACACACAGTACTTTCCTCGTAATAAGTAAAAAAATTTAAAATGGAACAGTATTTCTAACTACTGTACCAACGTTGGGCTCATCATATTTGGGTCAAAGAGACCACAAAAGTGGTAAAAAACATTACCCAATCTACCGCTGACCACTAACAATGAATGTTTTGTTTGTACAACAAAAACGTTATGACTTTTTGTTCTAGCGGATAAAATAAGTTTAGCAATGTTGGTAAGTAACATGTAAACATTGTTGCAACTATGAATAGTTTAGGCAATGTAACACTTGAAGATCGTCATAACTTCTCAGACTCAAATATGTACATTACATAGTCATTTCGTGGTGCAAACTGAAACGAGATATCAATCAATCAATCCACAGCATTGGTTCATCACTGCTGAACGTAGGCCTCCTTTAATTCGCTTCACATTTCTCGAAACGAGATAATTAGACAGATATTCTTTGTAGCGGACCAAACAACTAACGTAAATTTAACAAACAATGTTTGCTGCTTAAAAACAAAATACCAGCGGTAAGTTTACATTTTTACACAAGCAATGATCGCAGAGATACCATTTTAAGTACATCTGATCATATCGGGGATGAAATGACTGCATTAACCGTTTAGCATGAAACTGTTTTACCGAAACCAAAGTCACCGCAAGCCAAGCCTCCTATTTAGCCCAGAAATAATAAGATAAATGTTGTGGCTTGATATATAGACAACGGCGGAATGGAATTTATTAATGTTAAATATAATTTTGATATAAATTATTATAACTTGACACATCTCATATGAATTGAATACTAAAGAGTAGAAATGCCAAATGTTGCTAAAATTTTCTACAGCGTTTACTAAGAATGGATATCGAGTTTATATTAATAGAAATTGACAAAAATGATCAAGCAAGACAAACTATAAAGACAAGACTAAACAATAATAATTTTACTGTCATATATCAAAGTTTTACCGTTGAATCTTATCGTCTTTCTAATATATCTGCATATATAATCAACTACAGAAGCAACGTAAACATTAATTTAAATCGAATACATATTACTGAGTGCCAAACGTTTGACAGCGCAATTTAACTGAAGCAAAACCGCTAAGCGGATGCACCGACATCTACAATGCCACCATCAAAACAGCACGGCTTTTGTCAAAAGGTGACAGGTGGTATCTTGTCGCTTGTACCACAGATAAAAAACCAGCATAAGAGAAGGTGAGTCCCGTTAAATTTGTTCTAACAGCTAACAGAACCTGTCCGCTTGTAGCCCATTCACAAAAAGCCGCATCCAAATTTCGGCGCACGCGCAACCTGCTACGGTGACCACGCGCAACTCGTCCGTCACGTATTTAATAATAAATATTCTTGTTACTTCCATTCTGGACGAATCAACAATTAAGTAGTTGTCCCGCGCTTTTGAATAGGGCTTTTTCGGTTTGAATTTTTGGGTCATGATTATTTATGCTCTCATTGTATAGAATGGGAAGTTATAGACGAAGAAGATATTTAAAAAAGAATAATAACTTGTAGATTAAATAGTGGAAGATATAGATGCAGAAGAATATCTTAAAAAAGAATAACTACACATAACCAAATAACCGAGCAGAATGGCGCATTTTGGGAGAAGCCTACGTCTAGCAGTGGACTGCCACGGGCTGCCGATGATGATGATGAACCAAATAAAACTCTATAATTGATAAACGCAATTTTTAAGGCAACTTTTATGATAGGTTAAATTTCCAAAACCAAAGACCACCAATAACAAGCATCATTGGGAATCCTAAAATCACAGAAAATATACTCGCCGCAAACTTCATTCGAAAAAGAACGAACCGTAATATTTGAAACAAAAAACTACAATCCAGACACATGCTAGTTAAGACATCAAACTATTCGACTGCGAACAATTCTAATGGTCGGCAAAAAAAACTATATTAATTGCTAAGTAGCTAGTTTGGGCTACATACCTCATCTCGCTAATTCGTCCATTCTAACTAATGCAAATACTTATTCGGATGGTCATGAAAACCGGTCACAAAACTAGTAATCTCTTAATACCGTTTAGCACTCAAACGTACAATTTAAACAGCTATAAGATAATTCATTAAACGATTTCTGCAGCGCAAATTATGCCCTTCGTTACAATAATCTTGCATACATTAATAAATATGAATATTAGTTATATTGGATAGATTAGTTGATATCGGATTACTATAATGACACCCATCAAATCAATGAACTAACTAGATATACCAGTGAAACCACACACATCACTTCTAATCACCAGAACAATTCAAATAAAATTTATGTGACATGTTCCTAAAGACTTTGGTTGTGTTACTAAAAGTCCTGTGTTAATTACAGCAATTTATAAAGAAGCTAAATCAACCGCTTATAAAGACGGCTTTATTATAAAAGGCTAAACATTTTCAAACCATCAATTTGATCTTTTGAAATCGCCATTTCGCTAAACTCAAAGCGAAAGGCACGCGATAATATTTCCGAAAACCCACCAATTTTGCACAATTAATCATCGGAATGGCTTTGATCGTAAAAAAAACTTGTTTACAATTCATCAAACATTGAAAGCGATACCAAATACCCACTGGCCTATATTCTCCATAAATTTTGAGGCCACGCAATCAAGTTTTATATTAAACGCATCGGTGATGGTTGGCGCGGCACTTGACGCCACGGCACAAAGCACAGAGCCATTTGCATAAAATTAGACGCGGTTTTGCTCCAAATGTAAGGGCATAACTCATACACATTCTTTGTACCGCTGTTTGGACGTTGGAGATCAACGTGCAAACAACAATTGAGAAGCAATTACAAGGAAGCAAAGCCAACTTCACAGGCCACAGAGTTTTAAACGTAATTATCTCTTGTTGACAAAAATGTAACAACAATAAATGAGTTGAGTCATAACAAAATACTTGAACACGGAAAGATGTTAAGTAAAACAGATAACTACAGAATAATGTTATTTGTACATTGTAGCAGAGTTCAGGCTACGTCACGTGATTTTTCCCGCCCACCTGCGCCCGCGCACGTGTCCCCGATATCGTCGCAAAATATGTTCTTGCACATAACTTCACAACGTGATTAGCAATTATTAGCACGTTCTTTCTGGTCTGCACGCAATTCGTCAAGTCAGTGTTGGTAGCCAGTGGAAATATAGAATTATTTTCCGTACACAAGCATACATTGTATGCTTTACGTTACTGTAGCATTACGACCTCTAGTGTTTGTTTTTAATTTCGGAATTGTACAACCTTCAAAGTGTAACTCGTAATTTAAGTTGCAAAAACTGTACAGAACAGATGATTCATTTATAATTCACCAGAGCAACATTTTGACAAAAGATATATTGATGTTGCCGTTTTATACGGTCACGCATAGCTGCAGGGCATATTATGACTCGAAAATATGAAGACAAAACGTCTACTCGACCTTAATTTTTTAGTGCATGTATCGTATTTCGATTTTTACGGAATCATTGAGTGAGGACAGCAAGATCCCCTTACAAGTATCGATGCAAGGGTAACTCGATACGTATTCGATACGGAAGCTTTTTTTTATCGAGGATATCATGTCGCGACGCTGTTTGATTGCAGCCATGTCACCTTTTCGGGTTTAAATATTTATATACGATGGCACGTTGCATTTAAAGGTCGGCGGTAAATACGATATGATCGACTAGCTGTGCCAGCGGCGTCGCTCGCGTGGATATCGGGTTTCAAAAATAACGGACTTCCATATAATACCCATCTATACCTTGTGCCTAAGTTTTAAGTTAGACCTCTAGCAATACATTGGTGAAAACCGCATTCAATTCTATGCAGTAGTTTTCGCGTAATGCGCGTTCAAACATACAGGTTTAAATTTCTCGCGTTTTCCCAACACTTCCCGTCACTGCTCCGCTCCTATTGATTGTAGCGTGATGAAAAGTATCCTATAACCTGCCCAGGAGTATGAAGAATAATTGTACCAAGTTTCGTCAAAATCTGTTCAGTAGTTTTTTTTTCTATAAGGAACATACAGACAGACAGACAGACAGACAGACAGACAGACAGACAGACAAAAATTTTACTGATTGCATTTTTGGTATCAGTATCGATCACTTATCACCCCCTGATAGTTATTTTGAAAAAATATTTCATGTACAGAATTGACCTCTCTACAGATTTATTATAAGTATAGATAGATAGATTGAGGATGTTCTCGCTCATTTCATGGGTGCCAAATGAGACGATATGTGGACAGGAAATTCGTTTGTATTTAAGATAAAGAGAGTTAATTATTAATGCATATTGGACGAAAGACCCTTACAATGAAGTCACGCTATTTATCGCTGCTTCAACGAGATTAAGATGTTGAGATGATGTTGAAAATTGATATGCAAGTCATTATTTAACAGTTTGCAAGTCCTTGCCCCTCTTCAAAAACTTACATTGCTTCTACCTGAACGTTGCCTAGAAGAGATCGCTTACTAGCAATAAGATCGCCTAAATTTGTAGCACAAGATATCTTTGATACCTTTTCTTGTAAATGCTTGTATTTTGGGCAATAAAGAATCTATTGACTACATAAAATCTGACTTTAGGATTGGTCACTCGTCTTACAACATTCTCATCTGACCCTACGTTGCTGATTTTCCTCTGAAGAAATATCGGTGAACATACATAAAAAAAAAAAAAAAAAAAATTATACATACAGACGAATTGAGAACCTCCTCCTTTTTTCGAAGTCGGTTAATAAAAATCAATTAACACTGCTTTGAATTTTATCGACACTGATTGATCGCGTAGATGCATTACTCAATTGTCAGCATAAAAGACCACACAAACGTAAAACAGTGTCGTCATCCAAAAGTATTGTCTTCCCATTAGACAAGAACCTTAACACCTCTTCAATAAATCATCTACTAATTATCTCCGCAATCAGAGATATGTTGCAACTAATAACATGGCTCAGCGGGACGGAATTGAAGCGTGTTCAAAAAACGGCCAAGTGTCAAACTGTGGTCAAGGTCCGTTTGGGAGCCACAATAGTTGTAACGGTGCTTCTAGTTCTAGCCCGTACTGGTAGATTTCCTCTATTTGTGCTTGATATGTAGGCCGATTTGCTTTTTACAAGACAGGTTTCTATCAAAGATGAGCGTGGAAAAAATTAGAACCGTTGGATTAAACTTTGATTTGAAATTCTTCGGGTTATTACACGGTTTTGGTGGGCATTAATGATGAATGTTGGTGGTGTAATGGATGAAAAGGCAGGTGAGGAAGCGAGAGACGCGGCGGTCATTCATTCAGCCGTGTAGCTTCTAGTAAGACGCTTTCAAGCTAGATTGAGTGACCATTTGCGCAAGGTGGCTGGCAAGTGCTGGATCGAGCAAAGTTGCGAATTATTGGAGAGGCCTATGCAATAGGCCTTGCTGACTTGCTGGTCAGCAGTGGACCGCGAGAGGCTGTTGATGATGATGATGATGATGACGTAGCTTCTTCTGTCATAGGGCAGCTAAAAATTGGTACATAAACTACATTGTAGTGCATGATTTCCCGTGACCCTCCTAGGATTCCTTAAGATTTTTTGAAATCCGCCTCATTTTGGTTTACAGAAACCCATATCATCTAGAAGCTGGAGATTGATTTGTAGGACCACCTGGATAGTGCTATCTTTCTCTTCCAGTGCTGTACTGTGTCTTGTGCCGAGTCCCACTTATCTCACTTATCCCTCGGGAGTAAATGTATGAAGGCTAATCACATCTTGGCATTAAATTTACAATGTCTAAAGCAATATCGGCAGGAAAGATCCGGTAATTTCCCTTTCGAAATAAATTTCAATGTCCGTTGATTACTAATATTATGTAAGCCGATAGATACATATCAAAGACTCAGTAATTTATTATAATATTGCACAGCGCTCGTAATCAACAATTCGCATTTGTTTAATCGAACGTTAATTGATTCTCCGGTTTCGAATGGCATTCTAAAAGGTTTGCTTACCGATTATTGATGGATCAACAGATCTATTTATTATACAGCAGTGGTTGTGATTGTTTTACAAATTAAATGCAATGAACAAGATGTGTGTTGTGTACGAGGTCAAGGTGGTAATGCTTTTAATATCGTTAGACTCGCTGGCCGACAATTTGTTTTACTAATGACCTTAAATTTGGTTAGTTATAGAAGTGTAAAGAGTGCGTCAAAAATGATAAACATTTCTAAAATTTATTTAAGTTATTTCCTTTCTAATCATAATAAAATAAGTGTTAGAAATTACCACATTTGTTTTAAAGTCAATATGTACTTTAAAAGCTAATGTTTGCTAAACGTTTGTATAATCTCAGCTAAACTATACCAAATTCGGAATTTATACAAACTTGACGTACAGAATTATTGATGAGCTGAACGGCTAATTGTTAATGAAGTATTGAAACGTCTCATTCATGTGGACTCGTATTTTTATCTCATGACTCATACAAAGACATACATTTACATCTTAGAAGGACGATAGCATACTATTGTATGTTTACAGCCCATATAGTATTAGTCACGAACTAGTACCATGCATTTGTAGTAAGAGTATCGTACTTTTTTTATACCACGATGGTGGCAAAAGGCCCCCAGATTGTTTGAGGTTGCCGTAGCCCACGGAAGGACAACACACGCGCTTTGTCGACCCTTTAAAAACCTAAGCACTCTTAGTGACTTTATTATAAGGAATTCAGATAAGGAAACAATCATTTTAAAAACAAATCATCCATTTGTATCTGTCATCGTGACATAAAAATAACCTGTGATTAAATGGGCTGTATACGCGAAATTCCTTTGCCAAATCCGCCCGAACAACAAAACGTTACTTTTGACAATACGTTTTAATTAACATCGATAGACCAATGATTAATCGCGCGACCAAATATGGTCAGTGAATTACTAATCACATTCGTTGTCACTTCCTAGCAGTCATCTGTCAGATTAAAATAGGGAAGCTTTTGAATGTTTCTAACAACAGCTATTTCTTAGAATGATGTTATTAATATGTATGGTCAGCGGCCATTAAATAGAGTTCATTAAACATTTTGCATATAACAGCACAGTTAAAACTAGTTGGTACAAATGACGAATATTAATTAGAAATGCTTGTTTAGGGAAGCAACCTATTATTTATTACCGTGACAGTTATTTAACACAAAACGTTGACATTTATGACTCTATTCACGTCTATAATTTTAGAAAGCAGTGTTTGTCACTTTGCTTCGCGAATAAAAGTGGTGAAATATGGTCGAAAGGATGTATGTCTAACAAATTATGTGTAAGAGAAAAAATAATGCATTTATAAGATGAAAGTTCTATGTGCCGCTACAGGTTCAAACATTTTCGAGATAAGTAAACTTTAACAAAAACGTAGGTACATAAAATAACAATAAAAGGATTACATTCTGATAATTAATTCAACAACACATATCTAGAAAAATGATCGAAAAATAATAATGAAACAACGATCGTAGGCATTTAAATTTGAGCTAATCTTATCATCAAACTCGTAAAAGAATGACGACATACGTTGATGAATTCATAAAAAAAAATATGAGGCAATATTTTGACAGCAATTAAAAAGTATCGTGACTGACTAAACACGATTAACATCAAGAAATTGGCAAGGATAGATGACACATACGTAGATAAACATTCGAAAATTAGACAGAATGTGGATTTTGGTGGCAAAAATGTTACGACAACAGAAATATTGTTCTTACTAACATTTGTGTATTCGTTTTTGAACTACACCATCTCACCCTTTGTATCTTGATATTCTCATCCCAAAGATAAATTGTACAACATCTGTATACTTTGCCTAATTCGAAGTAAATACTTTTGGTGTGTAATAAAGAGTATCTATCTATTAGTTATCATAAATAAATAAATTTATCATAAATAAATAAATTAGTGGTACGTTCTTTGATTCCAATTTTTATAACACCAGTGTTTAAGCTACATGAAATTGCGTCAGTAAGTGATATTGTCGATATAATATTAGTACAAAAAGTTACGCATTACTTTTTAAATTATACACCACCAATAAATATACCTACAATCGATTCTCATGATACTACAGAGTACATAGCAAGGAAGAGTTTTCTATAGGTGTTCACAAGTTTCATTAGAACTGTAGCAATTATTGCCTTTGATACACGCTGACTGGCACAAACTATTCGGATCAACCTATCGCCCTATCCGATAGCCGCTCATCGACCCACTTAACGACAATACCCGACAATTATCTGAAAACTATCCGTCTCTTTCTAACAAACTTGACACGAGCGAGAGAGCATGCGATGTCGAGCGCTAAAATTGAGCCTCCAATCGTAATCGTCACTGTTTTTATCGATTATACGATCGATATCATTTACAAATATTTCGACATAGATAGCAAACGTTCGATCTTAGTGTAGTAAAGAGTTCTCACTGCCAATTAAAAAATAGATTTTAATTTATGCGCGGACAGCTTATTAACGCATCATTAAGTTAATTTCGTAATCAACAGGCTTTAAAAGGCTGGAGTAATTAATTTAATTAATGTTATTTATATGTAACATGATATGACATTATCTGATGCAATATCTGCAATAGAGGAAGTTGTTTTATACTTCAACAAATTTAAGAAAGAAAAACTGTTTTGGTAACATAAAATATTAATCAAAAGTTTAATTTTCTTAATTAATTCAGCCAGACATTGAATCTGGGAGCAATTGCTTCAGGTGAATGCTTTGCATGATAATGCTACCAAGTTCTATAGTAGGTACTTGAAGAAATTTATGCAAAAAAAAGCGAAAAGTAAGAAATTATAATCACATTTTAATAACGAAAAGTCATCATGACATTTCGTAATGTGTACGTAAATAAAAGTGTGGAATCAGTAGAATCAAAAATGGTTGTTAAGCCAGGTGTAGATATTTTAATTAGCATAAAGACGCCACTATAAACTTAACAGCAATACTAAAACTCATATTAAACATAAATAAGTTTCTAGTCGCTTACGCAGGTATCGCTTTTTGTAACCGTGAGAAAGTACATAATACGTCATCCAATAATAAGAAGTTACAACCAACGTGTATTTATGGGTAGAAATTTACCTAGAACGTTTTTCAAGACGGATAAACAGATAGCAGATCACCCACAAAGTATAAACTGATTATGCTTTAATATTTGATAAAATATTTGAGGACTTTTTAGTAGGTACCAGGTAGAGAGTTAGAAAAGCACATTAGACCTCCATTAGCGTCAACAAAGCTACAGACCAATGCTAGTTCCTCATAAAGGTATTAAGAATTCTTTACGATAGATAACCTGAGGATCTAGATACTAATGATCCACATAAGTTAAATATGACAGTATCATTAGTACTAAAAACATTTCTTGATATGTACAAATTTCATCCCAAATTGGTATTTTATCATCAATTAGTCAGTAACTTACTTCTTAAACGTTAACAGACCCATTAAAATCAAAAGGACCAATAAAGCAAATGTTACAACCTCGACGCACCTATAGGCTGAAATGGTCCGAAAAATCACTTCCATCAATTAAGCCGTGCATTCACCTGTACACGCTTAACTTATCAAACGATCTAAACACACCAATATCGACCTTATGGTCTTCAAGATAAGATACTGCGTAGCGATAAGTGTATAGGCAACCGCTTTGGCAATACACTGCAGCTATTCAGTTTCGTAAGAGATCGTAATGCAGTCGATCTGGTTTGGATCTGTTTGATTGAATGAGAGCGCCAAGGTCTTCGATGACAATCGTCGTTTTCCTATTTGTATATAAATATCACGGTGATCTTTGGGCAACGCCAATAAGGCGGGATTTGTAAACCGGAATGCGTGACGTGACATTATGGGGTCCGAAATCGTGGAACTTTTGAGATGTGTTGCGGATTGATAACGCAAGAATGAAGAGAGCACGTCAAGTCGGTTGGCAGGTGACAGAACTATTGATTTTTTTTGTTGCGTTTTAATTAAATAATCCCAACGAATGAATCCCAAATAAAGTATAATACAGCTATCAAAGCGATACCGTTATTTATGAAAGTTAAAATGGCGAAAAAGTAGTTAACAAGGACAAAATAATCGAAAAAATCAACGAGTTATTATATTCTTCACAAAATCCGATGATCTCACCTTTCATTAATTAAAAAAGGGATGTCCTGTGGAGATGTCGTTAAAATTAAAGCAGCTGCATATATTCACCTGTGAATTTTACTTCCCAAGTATAATTTGTAAGCACAAGTACAGATTTCGAGCAAAACTACATCAAGACCTTTAGGAATCCAAAATAACATTCAACCGCCCTATAAAACTGTGTACTAAACTGCTACTTTCCAGAAAAAGCTTCACGGTGCCTAACTGGGCTTAACTGTATGGCCTCTAAGTTAACGTTCGGCTCCTAAAAAAAGATTTACGTCAACAGCCGCCTGTTCCGTAGGTAATGTTATTATTCGCCTTATATAGGCGACAGCCCGGTCGTATCGTTTGCCTTTTTTGTACATAATTCCTTCATCGAGGTCGCATGTTGCTGCGATTTCTTCACAGCACACATGTTTGTACTTCGCCCACTAGTATCGACATTGGAATAGACGAAAACATTTCCAACTTCAACAGCGCTTTTAGTATCATCAGCATAAGGCTGACCGTACAGTACCTAGGATACAGGTGTCTCGTTATTTTGCTAAGAAAATAGTAAAGGGAGGATATCGTAAATTTAGGTCAGTCTTATTTAGGACTTATCCGGCAATTTATTACATCGTAAGACCATCTGGTAGGTTTAAAAATATTTATTTCCATCCCACTCAGGATTAGAAACGTTCTATCGTCATTGAATTGATAGTATTTTATTTAATAAGTAACGCTTTTTAGTAATAGGCCGTTGTAATGCTAGACGTTAAGCAGACGATGAATCCCGAAATTTGTGAGCATTTCAAATCAATATAAATCTAATCAATAATCTCCGATGACGGGCAGCAGCGTCACCCTGCAATCTCCGACCCGCCTGCCCAGCGTGGCGATTGCGATTATGGGCAATCCCTCCAGATGCTTGACCAGAGTGGCGAACAAATTGAGAGGCCTATGTCAGTACTGGACTACAAAAGGCTGATGATGAAAATAATTATCTATTAATCTTCGAAAAAATGGATAAATGCCGAGAGTTCCAGCAGTAAATGATGGCAATTTTACCGGAGCTTAAAAAATATTACAGGAAGAATTCCTACCTATAATTTTAACCTCAAACAGCCCAAGTAAGATTTCAAGTTTTAACCCTACAGTGCTTGATTTTTTATTTCGGTTTGAAAAAAATATATGAACTTGCAAATATAGAGCTATTTACCAGAAAAATATTTAAAAAAATCTCATCTCAATACAAAGATGATTATTTGTATTTTTGTGTATGTCCCACATATGGCACATAAAGCATTGTAATGTAAATCTGTACTATGTATGAGTGATTGGGAAAATAAAATAATATAAAGGATAAACAAACTTTATTCATCAAAATTGCACGTTTTATAAAATCTAATCAAGTCTTTGTTTAATTAAGCCTAGAAACCTTACAATAAAAGTTATTTTTACTTATCTTATTAGGAACTTTCATTGAGAAATAGGAACAAATGGGAGGAAACAATTTTATTTAGTTATGGAAAGACAAAAAACAGTTCTTGTCCTTATTGAGACAAAGTGCCACGTTGCATTTTTGGCAAGACACGAAAGATTTACCCTTACAAGCAGGTAATTTACAACGTTGCCGAACATTTAACCAGACAGGGAAGTGGTCAACTGCATCAATCCTGACATCTTCAGGTGGTACATTGACTTTGGGCTTTTTCTTCTTTCTTTCTTCAAGCATGTCAGATACGAATGAAGATGGTCTTCCTTTCTTTTTCCGCATTGACGGTCCACACAAACACAATGCCTTGGCCACTTCCAGCCGAAATTCTCTTAGTTTCATCAGTTTTGTGTTTTTTCTCTGCGTCTCTACTCGTTTATATAAAAGCCAGCTGTTGATCAGCATGACATCAAGCAAATGGTAAAATATTCTCATGTACCATTTTCTGGTACGCATTTTTATTTTATTTTTACCTATGAAAGAGTCTAACAGGTCTACGCCTCCCATATGCCGGTTGTAATGTCCAATAACGTTTGGTGCATCAACTTCTATGTACCGTTTCTGTTTTTTACAAAATCGATTTACTTTATATTTAGGTTGTTCCCCGACAAAAGACGATGCTAGAACAACTGGCTTACTGTCTAACCACAAAACTGCCGAAACTGGTACTGAATCAACAGTGGCAACCCACCCCTCAGAATAACCTCGTGCCTTTTTATCAGTCGTCAATTCTTTCGGAGTTTTCATTTTCAAATTCTTACCTAGGCGACCCCTGTTCACGGTACCTAAAGCATATATACCTATTTTAGCCAAGTAAGATATCAATTCGGGAGAGGTGTAGTAATTGTCGAAGAAAATCTTATAATTTTCATTTCTAGGAATACAACGACATAGGCGTACGACAATGTTGCTACTCGCTCCTAAATCAGGTTCATCGGACAGTCTCAATTCGGGATCGTTTTCTGTGCCAGAGTAGATCTCAAAGTCATAAGCAAAACCCTTATCATCACACAACACCAGTAACTTATATCCCCATTTATGTGGTTTATTGGGGAGATATTGACGTAGAAAGTTGCAGGCTTTTGTTGCACACATTTGTTCGTCAACTGAGAGGGTTTCTCTTTTCGGAACAGCTTGGCATTTCTTTCTCAGTGTTTCTAATAGGGGTCTGATACGAAAAAGTCTGTCGTGTCCTGGGTCTCCTCTCGGTTTCAAATTTACGTTGTCGTTGAAATGTATGACACTTCGTAGTTTTTCAAAGTCAGCGAGTGTCATAGTTTCAATGATGAGTGGTATACCTAATTCAGAATTCCACAACATACGTATGTTTGGTTGGGGCACCAGGCCTAACAAGAGACAGATGCCTAAATACTTTCTGAGTTGTATCTTTGTAACGGAAACTGGCTTTGAAGGATCCTTTTGAATGCTGTATTTAGTTGACTCTTCAGCAATGTGATCGAGCAAATCGTCGTCAAAAAAATATAAAAAGTACTGCAAAGGTCTTTCAAAATCAGTATACGGTTGTACCAGGGTGTCAACTCCTGTAAACGTGGTATCTGGTTGCTGAAACTCCATCTTTTTCCATATATAATCTCTCTTCTTTGGCTTTGACCTGACAGGCTGTATGGTAGGTCGGACGAAGGCGGCAGTAGTTGGAGACTGAGGTCGTGGTATCACTCGTCTGGATCTAGGATTTACTTGCCCGGAAGTACTAGGCTGTGGTATCACGGCGGCTGAATTATTAGACGTAACTATCTCACTACTGTTTGACTGTGGACTAGGTATGCTCACGTTTTCATAGACGAAATCATCCTGTAGTAATTCAGGGCACTTCTCCACTTCGTTCATCACCAAATCCTGAATTCTGATCAAGTCGTCATCACTATCTTCACCAGACAGTTCCTGCTCATCTTCACTATCGGATGGAATTTCCAGAAACCTTTCAATATCTTCCGTATGCAAACTTTTCTTACGACTCATCTGTAAACAATACGAGAATTTAGAGGATACTAATTGCACGGTGTGCCATATCCGGCACATACAAAGTTGTTGCGATTTTATGTACATTTATCAATTTAATTACATTATAACAACTATTATAACAAATATAAACATTAACTTACCTCCGTGAATTATTTAAACACGAAACTATTAAATCTTATTCACTTTTTTCAATATTTTGCACAACACTTGTTAACAGAATTCAAAATACCTTCCGATCCGATAAAAATTAGTGACAGCTAATTACAGTGACATCTAACTGCTATTTCCGATACTAAATTCAATATTCCAATGCATTATAGTTCAACTACTCAACATTTGATGGCGCCACTTGTATCAAATTATAAAATATGGACAACTTTTTGGTATGTGCCATATGTGGTACACCATGCGCTGTAGGGTTGACAAAACAAATGGAAGCACACATGTTATTTCCAAGTATTATTCTATCAATACGAGCGCAAACAGGCCGTATTCTTTGCGCGTGCGAAGTAGAGACCCCGCGTTTTGTTCCCTGGTTTGTTTTAGCATTCGCACTCCTGTCTGTTTGCAGGCACTTGTGTGTTTGTTTGTATGCTTTAGTGAAGTGGAAGTTACAAGCGGTCACAGGGGAATACCTACATCTTTCTTTAGTTTTCTCAAAAAATATAAAATTATCAAAGAATCATCCAAGCTGCGGGTTTCCATGGGCGGTGTCGACTGATTACCATCAGGCATCACACTTGCTCGTCTGCCGCCTCACGCATAAAAAAAAATCACCAAATAATAACCTTATTACAAGTCAAGCAATTTTCTGCCCCAGATGTGGTTCCACAATCCAATCGCAATTGTTAGCAGGACTGCTGACTTGTTGCAGACATTTTAGTTCATTCGTGATAAAGACATTTTTTTATTGTAGACCATAATGACATAATTGCAAACTCAAATCAAATTAAATCTACTTAAATCTTCAGCCAATGTGAACTACTCCTTTGACTGGAGATATGTTGCTTCCTTCACTTTATCAAAGTAAATTTTTAGGGTTAACTTCTAAAAAATTTCTTTCTTTTGGTCTTGTCCGGATTGTCCGGATAGTTGTATGCTTGAAAACCTTTACTCTTAAGCTCACTACCGATAATGCTGTCCGTGTTTTGGTCTCAGAAAGTATGAATATGTGTTGTTGCTATGAAAAGAAGAAGGGTAACGTCTAACCAGTGCTAGGCAAGAATAATGGGCAGACAAAATCCCCTTTTCCTTGATTCCAGTTTTTAATATTCGCTTCTCCCTTACACCGCACAATTTGTCTGTCAGTCTGCGCGCGCGCTCGCCTGTTTACAATACTGCGAATCCCGTGTTCAGCCATTGTTGGACGACTGACGTTTATTTAGAAACGTTTTGAGTTTTGTTGGCCGTAGTATGGCTTTGTGGGCTAAGTTAAACAACCATTTGCATGCTCCTTTTTACTTTTGAACGTGAAAGAGGAAACTGGAGGGCAGGCAGAGAAAGATTTTTGCTGTTTTACATGGGTAAAGTCAAAGCATTTATGAATTTTTTTGGTGATAAGACTGTATGACAAACACCTGAAAAGTTTGCGTAATTTGCTTCCTCAATAATGGAAATAATAAGTAACCTCATATTATCTTAATTCTATATCTTTTAATTTTTTTAATGTAAATGTATAGCGCTTGACCTCAACCCGCCCAATGTAAAACGGCGTTAGATCCTACTATGAAGAGTGCTCACCCAACAAAAACCAATCTCTTCTATAACTTATCGTTCGGTTATTGCAGTTAAAACTTACTTAACCTGTTAGATTAGCTGTTCACATATCATCGCCGTTCCTCTTTCTAAGTACTACCTACGTAGGATCTTTGAGATCTAACAGTTGTCTATATTTCGATCACTTTCAAAGATTAAGGACTGCAAAATTCAAGGCTTCACTTGATATTTCTTCAACATTTTACATCATCGGTATGATCCATAAAGACAGTATGGTCCATGCGTGTGGTCCGATCGCAACACTCCGTTCGAGTGCGGTGCGCCGGCGCATGAAATTAAACACAATGATGCGTCGTAAACGCTGTTTGCTCGGATACGTTTAGCGCGTCCTTACAATGTTATCCTTGTTTGGACGGAACCACAAATAAACGTGAGTAAACAAATATTTGTTGGTTCCTATATCTCGTTTCCGTACAAGGAATGTGAAAAGTGTGATGTAGAATTCTGTGAATTTGCAGCCAATTAGGCTAGCTGTCCGTGTGGTTTCCGGATTTAGAATAGAGCCACTTCATCTCATCTAGTCTGGGGGGTGAACGAGTTGTCACAGAGTGGATGCGTGCGGCTCGCCCTCTCAAACTATGTCGCACCTTATCATCTGTCCATTGTGCCCAGCCACCTGCACTATGGAGGCAACTACCAGGCAACTGACAGTGGTGTATCGGTTGTTAGGTTGGTCCGGACCAAAACCTAGCAACGATTAACTATTATGATGTGATCTACTTTAGAGTTAATCGTTGACACGAAAAGAAGAAGAATATCATCTAGTGGGTGACTTGGAAGACGACTAAGGGAATATCAGGAAACGGGCAGCAGGGTACAAATAAAACCTACTGCGGTCACCAACCAAGCGTGGTCACTAAAGCAAATTCCCTCAAATTCCCTTTAAGAGAGGTAGGGCATAGCGAATCTTCGCTCGAATTGAGCCGCCCGTCCGGGGAAGGACCTCCACCCTATAGAATACCGCAGTCAAATGACCTCTGGGTCGTGTTTCCGCCGGTGAGTAGGGTTTCCGGAGCTCGTGGGGGGTTAGGGTTGGGCCGGCATGGCGGTGGCAACTGACAGGTAACTGACCAGTTACTTGCCCGTTGTCACAGCGACTTGGGCTTCTCTTTCGCTTTCCATCAGGCGTAGGGAAGCCACTATGTCGAGCCACTATAAAAAAAAATGCCAACTGTCATTTCCATGATAAATTTCACAATAATTCCGGTTAATGACTTGGCCTCCAATCAAAGTAACTAATAATGTTATATGTTAATATTAAACCATGAGAAAATTTACAACATTAAAGTTCTACGAAATGCTACCGAAAGTGTATCATCAAGATCATTAGGTTTTATGTGAAAAAATTAACTTTCTCACAACATTTTAAACGCCTTATTAAAATGTCTGCGAGATTTACGCCGGTGGAACAATAAATGTCAATTTAATACATGATCAACTCTGTGACTGTACCGTCAATTTAAATCATTATTTCCCAAACTGATCCAGGACCCCCGGGGGTCCAAGGGACCCTATGGGGGCTTTGACCGTATTAAAAATGGGGCTCCACAATCGTAAGCGTGGGTGCATAAAAATTAATTTGGTTTCGATAGTGAAACACTAAATTATTGACTTCACTTTTTTATCAGTATAGGCAGATAATATTTTAAGAAGCTCAACGACAGTTACCTACTTATGAAAACTTGCATATTCCACATTCAGTACAACATGTCGACTTGTCGTCCTAGTATAGTATTAACTAGCTGCAGGGGTCCACCGATTCCAACAAAATTTTGAAAGTGGTCCATGAAACAAAAGAGTTTGGGAACCACTGATCTAAATAAACAAGATCGTATTAACTCTTGTACATGATTCACTCGCAAATTAAACATACTTAATATTTTACGCGCCGAAAATAAGGTCAATGACAGGATACGATTTGCTGGTCGTTTTTCAAAATGGCCTCCTTCAACTTGTCATCGGGTGACATTTAAACGATTTTGACATTGTAAACCGATATTGGAGGGCGTAGTGCATCATCTGACTTTAATAGCAGTAAAAGCGGTTTTGAGGAGAAAAAATTAATAAAGAGAGCCAGATCGTTCGAACTCGGAAATTCATCAAAATATAAGGAATCGGTTGACTGGTTCTCAAAAACATCAATGCCTTCCTGTTTGAAAATATATTTATTCATATAGACTTTAAATAAAAACTTATGAAAAATTAATCTACTGTCATGTTCGGAAAGTGGATTCCGAGATGAACCGGTAGGAAACTCAATAGCACTAATGAGTTGAAAAAGTAGCTGATTAAAAAAACTAAAAAGTTATTACGTAATAGTTTAAGTCCATCACCAATGATAATAAGCAATAGAAACTTGTGATTACTTTTTACTAATACTAAGGCCCATAAGCAACAATACTATCAAATAATTCTGTTTATAAAAACATAACATTGAATATCGAAAATAAACTCGACAATGAAAGCGATTCTTTGCAAATATTTTATTTTTGACAGATGAAAATTGACAGCTAATATTGACCCACGCCAATACAATAAGAAGCAAGATGACTTTTATTTTTAGCAATGTCAAAAGCTGTTTATATTCTAAAGTTAATTTATAGAAACGTAGTAGAAAGAAACTTTCTTTTTGGCGCTATTGTCTAAAAGACACATAATTTAAGCAATTGTTAAAAAACAAAGTACTAGCATATTACGAAGGTCTTTACTTTTATAGACTTGAATTAACAAAGAACTGACTTATGAAAGTGACAATGTAATTGGTTATTAATTAACTGTATACAAAAACATAAAAAGAAAGACCGAAGCAATTATTATAAGCTCTTGTCAATAATTTGCTAGAATACGGCAGCTACTATGTAGAAAAAGTTAATTGGTAATTTTTTGATTAAAAATTATTTGATAGCCTCATACGGTGTGTACTGTGATTGTTGGAAATACAACCTAACGGCGAAATACGACATACAAACTTTTTTATTGGTTTGTATGACGACAAATCTACGTGCACTCATAGTACAAGAACCTAAGCCTGACTAACTAACAAGAAGTGTTAGTTGCACATTAATTTATTTAGTAATTAAAAGTACCTAATGGCGATAATTAATAGAACATTAATTCAATAAATAAAAATTTGACCCGCATTCAATGGGTTAATTAGAAGAAAAAGTTTGACACTTGAGTAGGCAAAGGAGAGTTGCATCATACAGCCTAGTCTATTCGATATTTGAAAGCCATACAGTTAGATACCTCACAATGCATTTCAACGGTCGTTAAAATAGTATCGATGTGCATTTTAGAACATCGGACGCTGCTAACAAGCCTCGCCCTAAGAGGAGCAAGCGCATTAAGGTCACGGCACCTGCGTGTCAGAGTGCAGGTGCGAGGCGCAGTGGAAAGCGCATTTCACCGCTCGTGACGTCACCGCGCGATGACCGCGCGCCCGCGCCGCCATTTGTTAGTTAGTAATAGCGATAGGCGTTTGTTTTGCAATGTTCTTGATTTCAAATTCGAACTGATTTGTTATTGTTTTGTTTTATTGTAACCTGCTACTGATTTAGGATTAAATGTCGATTTTTTTAATTATGTGAAAAATAGACTAACTTGTGTACTAACTTTTCTCGTACAGATTTTCCGGCACAATAAAATTCATCTCCGAGAGTGGCCCGTGATAAAAATATCTCCGATTATTGTGGATCCTTTGTAAGAAATATAAACAAAAACACAATATTAGAAGAGACATTAGGTATGTATAACAATTAGATTAGATTTTGACGAAGTATTAGGTCTGACCCGTATTAAAGACTTTTTTACTTTGAAAGGATCCGTTCCGTGTATGATTCTTAATCTCGTTCGAGTTAATTTAAAAAAAAACTTTTACTATGGTCCGTGTAACCTGGGCGACGATCCCAGCCATATCCATTATGTGATACTTATAACAAAAGGGAATTATCTGGTGCATTATGTTGTAGATAAAAATAAAATTAAAAAGAATTACAAATTGATGTTATTTTGCATATTTAATTGGCGACTGCCTACAAACCCTCCTTTTACATATAAAGCTATTTACAAGGTGATTAATCAAAAAGTTTATTTTAGCGGGCATTGCGGTAAAAAGGTACAAAAGAAGGTTAATATGCCGCGCACAGGGTTGACATATTGAAATTTTAAAAAGTTAACAATAAGCGTACTGGCACATAATAAATAATTTTTGGCTAAAATGCACATCCTCAGTGCAAAGCCATTAAAAAAAATAACATGCTTTTTGTTTCTTTTTTGTCATATTTCATAAGTGTAACCGCTTTTGACTTCAAAGGAGGATAAATACTAACTTTAAAGGACGCGACAATTCCCATAAATATGACGCAATTTAGTGTTTCTCAATAATGAGAACAGATCATAAATGCCAGTTACCGCGAGAAGGTTTCTCAGAAGCTATCCCTCTTGGATATTTTAGGGATTAAGCAATAAATTACGATATTAGGTTGCAAAGGAATATTTTTTAAGTCTTTGGCAGGCGAATGAATGTTTTTAAAAGTTTTCAGCAGGATGTTAATTTTCCATGTTGAAGTTGTAACAATGAGAGATCTGTGATTCAATACGATTGCAGTTGTACGCTTTCCATTAAGGGATTTTACATACGAACTGCAATTTGCTGCATAGAGCCGCGATGTGTGCGTATCAGTAGCCGATCAGTGTTTTTTCATAGCTTGGTGACGGATCCTAAACTTTAAGAGCACATATAACACGTCATGCCCGAAAGGAACCACCTACCATTGCCAGATACGGTTTAATTAAGAACATAAAAAGGCCCAATGGAATTAAAATACCACCGGATTCGTAATGCAGCTTCTCCCGAGAACACCCGAGAAGAACCGGCAAGAAACTCGACTGCGCTAGTGGCGGTGTGTAGCGACCCTTATCTATACTTATAATAAATCTGTAGAGAGGTCAATTCTGTACATAAAATATTTTTTCAAAATAACTATCAGGGGGTGATAAGTGATCGATACTGATACCAAAAATGCAATCAGTAAAATTTTTGTCTGTCTGTCTGTATGTTCGTTATAGAAAAAAAAACTACTGAACAGATTTTGACGAAACTTAGTACAATTATTCTTCATACTCCTGGGCAGGTTATAGGATACTTTTTATCACGCTACAATCAATAGGAGCGGAGCAGTGACGGGAAGTGTTGGGAAAACGCGAGAAATTTAAACCTGTATGTTTGAACGCGCATTACGCGAAAACTACTGCATAGAATTGAATGCGGTTTTCACCAATGTATTGCTAGAGGTCTAACTTAAAACTTAGGCACAAGGTATAGATGGGTATTATATGGAAGTCCGTTATTTTTGAAACCCGATATCCACGCGAGCGACGCCGCTGGCACAGCTAGTCTAACCTAAAGCCGCGGCTATACCTTGGAGATATTTGCACCAACGTAACGATTTGCGCCCAATGCACCAATGTGTGTATCGGTACTTTGACACAATGAAGACATTGAGCACATTAGTATTGGGCATTGGAAAGTGATTAGACGCCAATGTGTGGCCGCGGCATAAAGAGTTTTAGAGTGTCATAGCATTGTTACCGAGTTTCTAAAGAGTTGCACTTGCTAGAAAGGGACAGACTCCTATGAAAACTGATCCTGACAGCCCTACTTACGCAGGATACGTACCGCGCGGGCGCCGCGTGACCGGAACGACGCGGCCGCAAGGCCGTTGGTGAGCAAACAACGCCGGGAGATAATTAGCTTGTATTAAATGATCATCATGATTGTAAGTCTTTCAACGATGTGAAAAAAAAACAAGTTTATTTTATGAGTAACCCTGTATAGTTCACAATGGGGTGGTCGTAAGGTTATATTGAATATTCTATATTTTTATTGAATAATCTGACCATGATTGTTTTTGTCTGTAATTATTTTTTTCGGCGGCGATGTGTGTGGCGATTCTGTGGCGATTATGGGTATAGACGAGAGGCCTATGTCCAGCAGTCGACTGTAATAGGCTGATGGTGGCTGATGAGGAGCTCAGTGGCGCCGCGGTCTTGTTCGCTTAACAATGATCGCAACGTTGTGCAACCATTGGCGCGGTCAATCCGATGATGGGTGACCAAAATTTGACACCGATTTCCTCCGTGCTTCGGAAGGCACGTTAAGCTGTTGGTCCCGGGTGCTATCTTTACCAACAATAACTCTGACGCCTAAACTGGGAATGGGTATAGCTTACCCTAAGTGTTGCGGAGGTCTGATGTTAGTCGCTCTGTGTAAAAGCTTAGCCCTCGCCAAATCTCTCAGTTTGGGAAGCCGACCCTGAGACAATCGGGAAAAAGGCTAGGATGATGATGATGATGAATTAGCCGTAAACATCTATTTCCTATACATATATAGTTATTTCCATCGCTTACCACAAAGATACGGCTTGAGAAATAGCTGTAAAATTAAACGCGCCTATCCACATTCTTAGCCAAAGCACTGTAGGTCGTAGGCGACGGGACAAGGAACCCATTTGTCCCAGTGCCTCACCTGGCTATCTCGGGTGAGAGGGTAGGTGTCGACACTGGTAGCCGATTTACGGCCGCTAGTTAGCCGTTAAGGTGCCGCCCACTTAAAGATGTGTTGTTGTAACGTATGAGCTTTCGCGTTGCATCATAAGATATGAAATGTTTGGGATTTAAACGAATCTTTATAGAAAAATCTAATAACAATCTAACTTTAAATTGTGCAAAAATTGACTTATATAAAAAAAACGCCCGTACTGCAGCCAAATGTCTTCTGGGTCGTCTGTTTCTGCCAATGAATAGGATCTCCGGAGCTCGTGAGCAATGGACTAGGTACTTGCCCGTTGTCACAGCGACTTGGGCTTCTCTTTCGCTTTCCATCAGACGTAAGGAAGTCATTATGTCGAGCTACAATGAAAAAGAAGATCACGCGCAGGAATAATGAATTAAGGTTTTCTGTGGTTTGTTAACCAGGTAGCTAAATATTGTAAACAATTAACGCTTATAGCATTTAGCTGGTAAAACAGCCTTATATATCTCCAACGCAGCCCCCAGTGATAACGGCACTAGACCTTAGGTCATTACGCCATTAATTTGCGCGTTAAAATCAGGATTTTAACGTACAAGATGTGGCTTTCTCTTGGCAGATAAGGTAATAACACTGTTTTTGTTTACGTATTCTAATAGAATTACACGATTCGATCACAACAAAAATATTTTTATGTAAAAACATTGTCACAAAACTGGTCAAATTGAGAATCTGAGCACACCGTATGTAATTATTGAAATATTTTTATAATATGAACTCTACCTCGCATGTATTTAACGCGGATATAATCTCACCAATGCCAAGTGTTTAGAAAGATACTTCAAATCTATCTGAAATGACATATTAGTATGAATATCATCAAAAACATGAAAATAAACAAAAAACTGATGAAATTAAAAAAAAACTTTATATACATAGCTTTCAAAATCAAAAATGTCTTTTACAAGCACTTATAAATCGCCAATATTGAATAAAGTATGTAAATTAAAAGGAAGTAAACTACCACCGGATTTGGAATGCAGCTTCTATCGAGAAGAAATGGCAAGAAACTCGACAGTTGCTCTTTTCAATGCCGATTTTTCTTGCAATATTTGTCATATTGCATCATTGATATTATCTGATTAAAATTATATAAAACAAAAAAAAATTCAGAAGCTATACAATGCAAATAATATTAAATCAACCAGCTTTAAAAAACGCTTACGACATTCCCGGTTCGGAATGCAGTGTTTTTCAAATAATGATACCGGTAGGCTGTTAATCGGTTAGTGTTAAAACCGAAACCTTTAACATCCTTATCTGGCCATTGTTGCCTTAAAGAACTGTTAGTAATTTGCACCGATTTACTACATAAGGCGAGGAGATAAGGCCGTCTGTGTTCATTGGCCGTACAGGTCTATCGAGGGTCTAGAGATGGGCGTGTCGATAAGTCGATATCCCTATCGAGCGGGATAGGTGTCGGGCCTAGCGGCAGCACCGTTACCCCGGTAATTAGTGACGTGCCGTGCGGTTATCGATAAATATCTTTGATTGAGGGCCTAGCGGGGTTTAACAGGAGGCATGTTAAACCTGTCCTTGGTGTATGAATGCGAATGAGCTAATAAGTGACCAGTTTAATGTTTTTGATGGAGTTGTCAGAGTTTGCTAGTCGTACGCTCAATCGAGTTGATTCCAATCTAGTAAGCTTATATTTTCTTGATTGGATTATGTTAGTAAAACTTACACGCCTCTTAATATCCACTCGTACAGAAAAGCGAAGAATATAAAGAAATCTATATTACTTATATTAATGTGCTACATTTAGAAATATAATACAAATAAAGTTATTAAAAATAACGATATCTCATCAACAAAGCCATTAAATAAATTTATCTTCTAATGGAACTTTCATTTTCTTTATTTTATTGGACCTATTTTAATACTACAAAGACATAAATGTTATAAAATACGGAAATAAATTAATTGAACAGTTTCGAATATAAAATAATATGAATCTAGGCTTCTCGCTCCATGGCTATTATTACTGCAAGTAAAATAACAGGTTATACTTAAAGTTATTAATAAACGAGCATGGATGGCGCTTAGAATTTAAAATTCATTTTAAATGTATGGATATGCGATGTTACAATTCTGTTACAACAAATGAATATTGTTTAGTTTCGTGTGTAAAAACATTATTTGAATGAATAAGCAAGGTTAAATATTCATTCACGCATAAATTTTAATTTAAACATAGAACTTACCCACAGTATTCAAAATTTAAATTTAACATTATTTAATTTAATATTGAATTTCTCGCGGTATTCGAAAATTAAATTTAAACATAATTTTAATTTGAACATGGAGTTTACTCACAGTATTCGAAATTTAAATACAGAATTTACACACAACATTCGATCCCCGTGAACTATTAACGACGCATACCTTTATACGTAAACCAAAGAGACTTAACAGGCCCCGACTATCTCAATCCCTTACGCTTTTCCGCATAGCTCGCCCTCCCAGTAATGAGCGTAACAACGTGTTAAATTATAAATAACGTTACGTTATTGAGCGCGGCCCTTAAACGGGACAATGCTTATGTTACCCTAGGTCGATAACCTAATAACACGATAGTTATAACAGCGTTATTGCCACGCGCGTTTCTGCTACGTACTAAATTTAGGAAATAGATGTTTATGGGTATGGGTCAAGCAGGTCGTAACGTAACAAAATTTCGACGACCAGTTAGGTTCAGCGGTAATAAACTGTGGCGTGATGGTAGTGGCTGCCTCTGATACAATGGTCTTGGGTTCGATCCCCGCAAAGTACAAACATTTGTGTGCGTGAACATGGCTGTTTGTATTGGTCTGGGTTTTGCTATGTACAATATTTATTGCAAGTTAATAGCACAAAAGGCCTAATGTAATGAGCATTCTCTACCAGTCAACAAGGTCGTTTTTTCTGTACCTATATCCCTAAATCCCTATTAAATCTTTAAAACTACGCAAAGGATTTTGATGCAATTTTTTTTAAAAAATTTTAGAGATCAAGGAGAAGGTTTATGTATAATGAAATACCCGAAGCGTAGCGAGGGCGGGTCGCTAGTATTATTATAAAATGAAAATGTACAAACATCATTTCAAATGCTGATATGTTTTTTCCTCCTTTTATCTTTAATTAAACACAAAGGAACATGTGATAAAATCTATGTGTAATCTCCATTTCGTACGCACTATCTAACAAGTAATAGCTTAAAATGATTTACAGTCTCGCGGTGCCGTTACGAACAACAAATAGCATTTATCACTAAACATTTTAATTAAAACCCATTGGGAATTTATCGCCAATTAATTTTACGATATGCTCCTTGTATGATAGGAATTTTAAGCATCCTACACATACTAGGAAAATACAGACGGTTGAACTTATAACGGTGATATTCAAATACGGAGAATGTGGTCAGTGCGATTACGCAAAAATTGTGAGAATAATTGGCGATAAAAAGAGTAACCATCATTGGCTTTTCTGTTGAGTCGACTTATTAAAACTTGCGGTAGATCTTTTTTTATTGAGCTTTTGTATTTGACATTTCATAAATGCTAGTCTTTATAATAATGACATTTTCTATTATACTCTGGGACTCTGGAATAATGCTAGTACATAAGTAACTATTATACTAATTTTAGTTCCCTATATTTCACAGTTAGTTTGATACGCGTTAATTGGTGAACTACGAGTATCGTCGTCGCGGATTATAAGAGTAAGGATGCATTTCTAACCTAAGGTCCCGCCTTTAAACCACCATTATGTTTACAAGTCGTTAACTTGAAATAAATAACGTACTTGATCCTTACTTTCTAAGCATAAACGGTTGTTACTTAATCCTGCAATCGACAGTATCATTATTAACCCTAAATTAACATCTTAGGAGTTTTGAACTTTAAGACTTGCCTAGTCTTCTAGTCTTTAAAAAATTGCATTTCCTCTACCTAAAAGAGATCGTTTAAGAGCAATAAGACCGATATTGTACCGCAAGCTGTCTGTAATACCTTTTTCTGTAAATGTTTTTTTTTTATATAAAGAATATTCTATCTATCTATTTCTTACTTTTTAAACGTAAACGTCTGTTACTCTATGCGCACTAGGAAGAAATGCAGTCCCGATACAGGAGCGAACGGTAATTAATAGAAGGTCACTTGTTGCCGTTAGATGCGCCGGCGCATCGGCGTATATAGCCTCGTCCGCCCGCCTTGTATAGAAACGGCCCTTTTTAATCTACGTCCGAGGAACAAGATGATACGCATTTTACTGAGGTTAGGTTTGTTTAAGCCTTTAACTGTCTTGAAAGCAGATATAATAGGAAAAGTTACAAAAATTTCAAAAAAACTAGAAACAATAAAGAAATTTTGAAATTTTTGGGGGTCCACGAACTCTGACACACAAGGAGGAAAGTGACCAGCTGTGACAATGTGGGGGTCAAAATGTCAAGAAATAGTCTGACGCCATCAAAGAACTATCTTTGATGGCCCGCAGTATGTCTCCATTGTAACTAAGAAAAACATATATCAAGGTATTTTATAAAGGAATCACCACTTACTTTTAAAAGTTAAAGACAAGCTACTTTTAAGTAGAGTAGCTTGACTTTAAGTTCTCAACCTTACACCTACTTCAAACGTGGTCTAAAAAGAACTCTTTCCTCACAGTGGGCAGCGGCTTAGCTGTGCCCCTGGCATTGCAGAGTCTATGAGCGGCGGTAACTGTTTAACATCAGATGGGCCGCTTGCTCGTCTGCCAACCTCAGTAATAAAAAAGAAACCTTGATTGGAGAAGTTTGCTCATCGTCAAAATTGAATAGCTTTTTTTACTTTACTTAAATACCAAGTGATTAAAATGCTTACTTTGAGTTCTGATGAGAGTAACAATTGTGCTTTTGAGTACATACCTGAAACAAGAAGGATAAACATTAAGACGTGAACACAATTTAACATAAACTTCAAATGAACCCTTTGAATGCCGCGCTTATGTGTCGATGACAATAGATTTTAAATTATGTCTCATTTCTCGGCGATCAAAAGGTTAATAATGATTATAATGCTCAGAACATTCCTCTCATTAGTTTAGTGGCAGTAGCCTTGTAATAGCTTGTCCAGCATTACAGTTAAGGTCGTAGGTTCGATTCTCAGGCAGATAGAGGAAATGCGTGTGAATGTCATATTAAAATAAAAGATCTATTCAACCATTACTTGTAATTAGATTTCTGACCTAAGCTTGAACCTCAATATATCTCTTAACCCTAGAAACCGCTGCTTCTGGTACTAAAAAGGCTAGGTCATGTAGAAGCACTAAAGCTCCGGATACACTAGGGAACATTTTGTTTCTATGACGTTGTTAATATGACGCGCATGATGTAAGGGAGGATGTAAGGGATCTTCCTAACATCCCATCTCCCTTACATCCTATAGGTCGCTGCCTATCATCTTTTCGCTCGAAGCCAACTTCACCTGCTCGTGGTGCATCCTGCCGAACAACAACGCGTACTTTTTTTATAGTAGCTCGATCTAATGGCTTCCCTACGCCTGATGGAAAGCGAAAGAGAAGCCCAAGTCACTGTAACAACGGGCAAGTAAATGATCCGTTACCTATTAGTTGCCACCGCCATGCCAACCCAACCCTAACCCCCCACGAGCTCTACTCACTGGCAGAAACACGACCCGGAGGTCATTTGGCTCCAGTATTCTATAGAGTGGAGGTCCTTCCCCGGACGAGCGGCTCAATTCGAGCGAAGGTTCACTATGCCCTACCTCTCTTGCAATATAATGTATACGTGGCTTTAACCATTAATTAATCGTTTATAGAACCCCTTCATTGAGTCATGTATTACCCTTTCATCAATATTACACATTCTCTAATTAACTTCCAATACACATTAAATCGCAATGCCGGTGTTTCCTTGAAGCTATAAAATAGGTAATTTCAAGGCTAAATTGAATAGCCCCTTCTTGGAAGACATTTAAGGCAGCGCTTGCATTTTATGGCGTAGATGAAGTCTTGAGACGCTTATATAAAAATCTTACAAGGCATTACCTACGTATATAAGACTGCTTCACTACATAGTATAAAAGAAAATCGCTTTTTCTGTCCCTATATATCCCTTAATCCCTATGTGCGCTTGCTTTAATCTTGAAATCTACGCAACGGATTTTCATTTGTTTTTTTTTTACAGATAGAGTGATTCAAGAGCGACGCAGTCCACACATCTTTTCTTCCCGTCCCGTCCAGTGGTTTGGGCTATGCGTTGATAGATCACTATGTCAGTCAGTCAGTCACCTTTGAGTTTTATATATGTATTTCGATATCTGCATATAGTATTGCACCCGTGCGAAGCAGGGGCGGGTCTCTAGTCAGATTATAACAATGAAGGAGTGGCCGGTGACGACAGTTCGTGTCTCTCTCTCTTAACTCTTAGTAAATCACACAATAAAACTTATCTCTTCACACGTAAATTTACTTTGAGTAGATACATACGTACCCCAGATAAAGTTAATAAAACAAACTACAATTAATATTTCTCAGCTATTCCCGTAACCGTTAAACAATGACCACAGCCCACAATTAGATGCAGTTACATTTGTGGATCGATGCTGCAAATTATATGCAACTGTACCGTTCTTGAAACGCGATAATTGACAATAATTATACGTGATTGGCAATTAGCATACACAATAACAGCTTATGGCAGAAGTGTTAAAGCTTAATAACTATTTAAATGTACTTTTTACGGATTTCTCATGATGAGATCTGTCGTCTGATTAAGAACTCGTTGGTAAATAGGAAAATGCATAGTTTATGTATGGGAAATGCTAGGAGGCATAATTAAGTAATCGTATTGTATTCATAATGTAAATAGAGTATGTAGTAATTAGTAGGACCAATTATTGTCTGTGGTTTAATTATGGTGAGGTTATTAATATTCAATAATCGCTGGACCGTATTATAGGAACTATTTGAAGATGTTTTGGTCGGAGGTTCCATAACCTCCTCAATACTGACGACATAGCGTCGATGGCTAATTGTAGCCAAATAGCGAACGATAAGAGTTCGATTCCCGATCGAGTTCGTTTAGAAAGCGATATATTCTATGTTCGTTACAGGCTGGATGTTCTAATATAAGCCTTAGCCGTTAAGGTGAGCTACTGTAAAACATATATACCTATGGTAACTTTCGTTGACGTTTCTATAAGTTAGGCATGATAAGTGACGTTTTAATAAACTTTGGCTAACTTGTAAAACTTTATATTTACTTCAGCAAACATAAAGCATTTAGTTAAAAAGTCACAATTCTCTGTACCTACTAACAGAACCGATGATTAGTGCCATATGGCATCGGCTGCGTGTTCCGCGAAAACATATGCGCGCGCGCATCCACCGGGAACAGTAAACACCGCCCGTCCGCCCAGTAGACACGAGTATACGTGGAGTACAGAAATGTATCAAGGATAGACGAGCTTGTGAGAAGGTTGCATTGCTCTGAAATCGTGTCTTAATTTTTTACAGCTTTCCGATTTCCTTCTCTTTGCGGCTGAGGGGAAGAAAAAGACACAACGGATAAGTAACGGAAACTATCAATTGTCAGTTGCCACCGCCATGCCAGTAAGATAGCACTGGCTACACAGACACACCAACGGATGTCGTAGAAGATGTCTAAGGGAAAATCAGGAAACCTGCACCGGGATACATATAAAACTTACTGCCATCACTAACCCACATGTCAAAATTAGTGACGTGACGAAGACAGATTCCCAAATGATAATTGTCATTTAGAGAGGCATGTCCAACTGTGGTCGTTTGCAGGCATGGCAGGATGGTTATATACCGAATAATCACGAAGAGACGTGAAGTCACTGTTATTGGGTGTTCGCCGCGTATCGTATCATTGTCGCATGGTTCGTTAAACGTCAGTTCAAGCCGCGTACGTCTGAATTACATACTTCGGAGGGAACTATTGCGCGTTTTGAGATCATTTTTTAGCGCTCGTTTCGAGGAAAACGCACAATCTAATTGCTAAAAGTTAATACAAACTTCGATTGAAGTGACACGCTGTGATTGTTTGAAAATGACAGCTGACAATAGTTCTATTCTTGATATATTTTACAGTTCTGTGACGTAAACAGACCCAGTTCACTGTTAAGTCGACGCTCCAGTTTTCAGTTTCAGGAATCGGATTCTAAATCTACCAGCCTTTGATTTTTGCTTTCGGTAACCCAGTTCTGTTCTAGGAAACCTGGCGACTCGTCACGGCTGCGATCAGTAATTGATTCGTTTGAACTGGATTAGTCTGCTAATGATTTTTTGGGTCAGTGATGCTGGTTTACGAGTTTGGTGGTTTGTGGTGTGTTGGTTGGTTCGCTCGAATTGATCTGCCCGTCCGGGGAAGGACCCTATAGAATACTGCACTCAAATGACCTCCGAGTCGTGTTTCTGCCGGTGAGTAGGGTTTCCGGAGCTCGTGGGGGGGGGGGGGGGGGGTCAGGGTTAGGCCGGCATGGCGGTGGCAACTGACAGGTAACTGACCAGTTACTTGCCCGTTGTCACAGCGACTTGGGCTTCTCTTTCGCTTTCCATCAGGCGTAGGGAAGCCATTATGTCGAAGAATTTCCATTTCATTACAAGAATCACAAGTGACAGTGCCGAAATATCGGAACCTCAGTAATCAGGTACAAAGATAATTAAGTCCTTTAATGTTTTGTTTTTTATTGTAGCAGGAATTTTTAATTGATGAAATGTGAGATACGCAACAAAATTACTGTAGTAACGAGCAGGTTTTTATAGTTTCTTATCTATTTCCGCCATATACTTCAAAGGACTTGCGGAAAACTGATTAGGTACTAAAACTATTTTGCTTGACGCATAAGTATCTTTTCTACAATTTTCCGAATTGCTTCAAGAAAAACAAAGCTCAAAACAACTCAATCATCCAGATAATTCGAAAGACGCGAGAGATTCACATTTAAACGTCTCCGATACGATGGCGAGTGCACAAAACGTACATTACGGTGAAGTCGTCTGGTGAACTTAAGGGACTGTTAAGAGGAGGAATATCTAAATTTTAAAGGATTTATCATTATTTATTCTGTATCTTTATCTGCAAACGTGCACTACCACTAGACGCCGCGGCAGGGTCCACCCGTACCACCTGGAGACGATCTTGTCCAGAACTGTTCGTTTTCAGCGTTCATTTCTTCCACGGACTTGCAAACTCTGGAACGACCTCCCAGCCGCGGTGTTCCCTGATCGCTACAACATGTCCTTCTTTAAGCGTGGTGTAAAGAGAGTTCTTTCCTCACGGTAGGCAGCGGCCTGGCTATGCTCCTGGCATCGATGGTGTCCATGGGCGGCGGTTAATGTTTAACATCACACAGGCCGCCTGCTCGTCTGCCACTATCAGCAATAAAAAAAACTTGAAAATTGGCTTCGTCACCACGCTTGGCAGGAGGGTTGGCGCCAGCAGTAGGATTTATTTCTACCCAGGTAAACGCTGCTGCCCGATTCCTGATACTCCCTTAGTCATCTTCTACGACACCCACTGGGCTTCTTGCATATTGCTCCTGCTAGCCGTCCTGTGCTAAGAGCTTTATTGAATTTTAGTGATTTTTTTAGTTTTTGACACTTATCATATTAAAGGGATGTAAGGGAGCGACCTATCACCATTTCGCTCCAAGCCATCCTCACCTGCCCGTGGTGCATCCTGCCGAACAACAAACGAGGCTCTGGCAAAAAGACTGGTGGCGGTAAAACCGTCACGATGGATGGCGTAGCTAAGTACCACAGGCCGATGACGGGCAGCGGCGTCACCGGGACGAGAAGCTACGCCCTGCGATCGCCAACCCGCCTGCCCAGCGTGGCGATTATGTGTATATCCTCCAGAAATTTGCCCTAGGTGGCGAACAACGGCAGAGGCCTGTGTCCAGCAGTGGACCGCAATAGGCTGACGATGATCATGTTATATGTGTAGATGATATTTCTTGGTGAAACTATGAATTCTCATTCTGTATTAATTTAACACTTTGCTTCCACCGTTGAACAATTTCACATACTGCTCGTAAAACTGCTTATTAACGAGACATGTAGCAAATGGTATTGGTTAATATTAAGCAAGAATTATGACGTAATAAGTGTGAATAAGAGACCGGGTAACAGTGCAATCCAATTTTATTTTATTGCTATTGATCAGGCTACTTCAATCCTAAAATCACAATTACCTAATACATGTCTAGAAAGTCTTCATATGTACGTATATAAAGGTATATAAAGGAATAGATTTTTTTAAAGAAAACATGATTAATAAATACCAGCACATGCCACGATGGGCCACACAGCGCCATCTAATGCTAAACTAAGCCGAAGCTTGTACTATGATTACTAGACAACTGATAGACTTACTTATATACTTCTTTTTGTAAATAAACATAATATACACATTACACCTAGACCAATACAAAGAAACATGTTGATGACACGGGATTGAACCCACGGTCACTGTTTCAGAGTCACCGTTTACTAAAACTGACCCAAGCTGGTCGTCCGAAAAGAGAAATTTGCTGATGAAAACGACTTTTCAAAATGATGGGCTCATTTTCATTAACCTACTTTTCTTTATGAATATATCGGAACAACAAGTTAACAGTCAGCTTAAAGTTCTTTAATTCACTACTTAATTTCCAGATCCGTCTTCACCTTAAATCGTCTCCTAGCGACTGAGCCAATCGATGCTGAAGCTCAGACTATGTCTTTTTACTCTGTCTGGCTGGAACTCTTCAAGTATTTATTGGTGCCATTTCGGCATTTCCCGGCTATTAAGTCTCGAGGCTTTTATTTCTATGTTTTCATTGTTTTTTTATGATGTTAAGTCTGAATAGCACTTGTAAATCGTATGAATTGCCTAGTATTTATAATTTGGAGTTGCTGTGTCGAATTGTAATCATGTTTTTCTTCTACTAAGAGGGATATGTGCATATATCATCTTAAAGCTACTATACATTTTTTCTTTAAACTTGTGCATAGCAAAGATTTTTCAGTCTGAAACCTACTTACAATAAAAGATTATGTTATTCCTATAAAAATATTGAAATTGATTGATTTATTTGACTCGATGCACAAATGCGTGCACGGAGACAGGTGTAAACGAGTTCTGGAGTGGAGACCGCGTCTCGGCAAACGTAGAGTAGGACGCCCTCAGGCCAGGTGGAGTGACGATTTGCGCAGGACGGCTGGCAAGTGCTGGATGCGAGAGGCCCGGGACCGATTGAAGTGGCGAGCATTGGGAGAGGCCTATGTCCAGCAGTGGACTGATGTGGGCTGATGATGATGATGAGACAGGTGCACTCTCATAATACTACGGGACGATGCAAACTTAAATCTACCATCACTAGCCTCGACAAATATGGCGTCTCAAAGTTCGATTAGATAGAAACTTTACGGTCTTCCAACCAGTACGTATTGTTGTCTTATTAATACCGACGAAAGCGTAAAGGTTACGTTGCACCGTCTCGCTTTCACATCGCATCGAGTTGCACATCGCACGAAAATGATTTTCTCTTGTAAAATGGCATTTTTGCGGAAATTACATGCCGATTATATGGTGTTATCGAGGTCTTTGTCTGTGTCGAAATGTCTTGTTTCGTGTGAATGGGTTTGCTGTTGCAATTTGATCCTTAGGAAAAGGAACATAAGTGATGGGTAATTTTTACCACCATAATATCTTTCTGTGTGTGTGATAAGAGTCGACTAAGGCTTCTTGCCAGCTGTACCGCGCAAATCGTCACTCCACCTTTTTTTTTCTTGCCGGGTAAAATGCTTTTACGCATCAGCCGGGGGAGTGACGTGGGACTCACGCCGCCCTCTGGGGCAGGAGGACGGCACCCTGCCTCAAGATGGAAGAGAGGCTGAGAATACCCACTAAAAACCCCGGCCCCTCCGTCATGCGCCTATAAGGACGGTGCCAAGGGACCTTGGCTTTACCTTGACATCGCCAGCACACATCTTTAAAGACACATCTTTAAAGCAAGCTCCCTCCCTGGTGGGGAGCGAGGGAAGAGACCAGAAGGGCCAGCCCACTCCCATCGGACGGAGACGAAGACCCGTCACTCCACCTGGCCTGAGGGCGTCCTACACTAAGTTGCATGCTGGATTAGAGAAGCCCAAGATCAATCAAAGTGATCAATCAAGGAGAGGCCTATCCAACAGTGGACTAATAAAGGCTGATGGTGATGATGATGATGAAGGCTTCTTGATATTTCAGCTTCTCAGCCCGTGGTAGGGTGTTTACTTGGTAGGAGTGAAGACGACAGACGAACGGACATGTCCATTGTCCATGCACACAGCAGTTTGTACTGTGCAGGTACCGCGACCATGTGTCAATAGCGTTTTACTACAGTTACAAATATTACTACAGCTGTCAAAACACATCATTTATTTTATGGTTACATTTACATTTCATCCATTACGGTTGCAATTAACACTAAATGACCATCTGACGGCCTAAGAACATAGCATTTCTGTACCTTAGGCTTCAGTTGTAAAACCTTCTCCATCATAATTTCTTAATTAGAATTTATTTTAAATTACATGCGCTTATACGCATCCACTCGCACATAATAAAACGTTACTCGGAATCGCTTACATCTCTAAAGGGAATCGATCAAATGCCAAACAGTTCTTAACCCTTCCTCTTTTATAACTTTTAGTAAATTTTACACTTTGAGCATTGTAAGACAGTGTTAAGAACCGTTTTTGATCGGAGACATTTGCACTTAAAGATGGCGCCACGATTTACACGTTGGGCGCCATCTTGTATGGATTTAAAATACAATTTTGCTAAAATGACTGTGTTAAAGTGCAATAAATTCCTTTTCATGACGATGTTAAATTGAAAACGTGAAATTTTCTTGATACTCGGAAAAAAAATATTTTTGTTTGCAATGTAACTTTAGCTAGGTGTAATGTAAATTTTAGGTAAACAGAAATGTTTTAATTAGTAATTCGTGAAATCAAGAAGTGTCGGATGACCTCAATTACTTTTTAAATGTTTTGACTAGACAGAATTACCTGATTCAGTTGATGTAATGCCAGTAAATACTGATTTTAACTAAATCAATACAAGTGAGAAAGAAAATATTTTTTTTACATTGGCATCATTTAGTACAGGAAAGGACGTATCCTATTAATGGTGCCACCTAAAAATTAAATTTTCAAGAATTTTTGTTTGAAAAAGAACATTAAGAAAAATAAGCCGAAGCTTGTACCATGGGTACTAGAGAATAGATAAACTTACTTAGATCGATTTTCTTGTTTTAGATGGTATTGAAGGATAATGTATTCGATCAATCAATCAACAGCCCTGGTCCGTTTGCTGCTGAACGAAATAAAGTGTGCCTACACACTTTATTTCGTGCGACTATAAAAAAAATTGTTTACAGGACGAAGACAGTCCAACAAGGAAGTCAACTTCCCAATGGACCATAGAAACAGAGCTTGGTCAGCAGTCAACACGTGTCCTGCGTTTATTTCGGAAAGCGGGTCGCGGGTCGACGGCCGCGTCGCGACGTCTAATAATAAAGATATGCGCGGGCGCAAGGTGCAGTCTGCGACGTCCGCGTAGGGTTGCCGCTTGATACATTCTTAACGACGATAGACAGACAGACATTACTTTATTACACATAATACAGTTGACTTAAAAACCATCAATTATCGCGTTCTTATTGCTATCTCTTCCACACAACCTTTGGATAGAGGATAGTTGGATTATAGCCAGCAGTGAATAGGCTATTATGGCAAGAAATTGTAATTAGTCCGTCTTTTAGCTCATTCAAAAATAAAAGACACGTATTTTTCCTTTTTTTCATTCAAATAAACAATAGCAAAGATACAAGGCATCAAAAGTTAGGAATGGGAGTCTTTGACGTCACTCGCTCCCGTAAAAATGCCTCACCGAGTGACGTCACGCGCAATTTCAACGGGCTATAACTTTGTAATTTTTAGTCTAATTTACAAATAAAAAAATACGTCTCTTTTATCTTCGAATAAGCTAAGAGACGGACTAATTACAATTTTTAGCCATAATAGCCTATTGCGAAGAGCTAATAATGATGATGTAGGATAAATATGTTTATTTCTATTTAATTTTCATTAGAGTTCAACCCTATTACAAGAAACGCGCTTGTGAGCGACTGCCGCGAACCGATATAGATGCAGCCAAATTAGCTTTGATATTTGACACTTTTTTATTTGGCCGTGTCCGACGATTTACGAACACAACTTTGTGAATGGTTCAGCGAGCGTTTTTGAGCGGAAAGTATTATAATTAGCTTTTGGTAATTAAATAAACATTTGGTCGATAAGTGACATGAGCGCTAAATTACTATGAGTTTTTTTTTATTGCTGTTTATGGCAGACCAGTAAGCGTGTGTAATTTATTTGTAAATTTAATTTAAGTCTATATGTATTGTTTCTAGTCTATATCAATAAAGATAATTAAGAGAGGTGGGGCATAGCGAATCTTGGCTTGATTGAGCCGCCCGTCAGGGGAAGGACCCCCCTATTGAATACCGCAGCCAAATGACCTCCAGGTCGTGTTTCTGTGAGTATGGTTCCGGGAGCTCGTGGGGGGTTAGAGTTGGGCCAGCCATGGCGGTGGCAACTGATAGGTATCTGACCAACAGGTCAAATTTCTCAAGCGGTCAAGTAACTACTTGCCCGTTGTCACAGCGCCTTGGGCTTCTCTTTCTCTTTCCATCAGGCGTAGGGAAGTCATTATGTCGAGCTATTATAAAAAAAAGATATATTCTTTAACTTCCATTTCATCGACTTTTATACCTGTAAAAGGAAGCTATGATTCTAAAATAGCTTATAACTGCTGAGTTTCTTGCGGCACATCTTCTCAGTCTCAGCGGGTAGTCGCTCACGTCAAAGCGCTAGTGGGAAGAAAGTGTTACAAATGTATTACATGTTAATATGTTTACTGATACAAATGAACTTGAATAACGTACAAATGAGACAGTTTGAATCGTCATAAGATTGTTATTCAATCATGCGTAAACCGTAAAAAGGATTTAGTTGAAATACAGTATAAGTAGAGTTTATAATTCGTAAAGACATTGGGTAGATTTTTTTTTCTTTTTATTCTGGCTTTTTTATATTTGTTGACAACAATCGAAAATATTATTAAGAAAAGCTTACACTATAAAAGACCTAAAGAGGCAGAAGATACAAACACGAAACGGACCGTTACTTGTTTGACAGTTCAACATTTTAATTTATTGTACTCATGTAATAAAATATGTTTATTACCAATGCTTCTTTGTTACACATAATTTCTAATGCTAAAAAACGAGAATAGGGGATTATAACAGGTACATAACCAATTACTCCTTAAAGACCATCAAGACATCAAAATAAAGATTAAGAACTTACCGAAGCGCTATCCTTCCGCAATAAAACATCATTATAGGTACTAGACGATAAAATTAAAAATGTCAACATACATATTAATGACTATTAAGTACCATCAAACCGGTACAGGCTCCGATTACCTTATCTGCCGTAACATTTACTCAGTAGGACTATTACTTTAATAGTCTACAAATCCGAGGAAGTCACTACTTTAGGAACACTTAAGAACCTGGATGTACTTCTGTGGAGATAACACAGCTGATATGTGGAATGGGAAGACGTTCTGTAGCTTCCTAGTAAACCGTTAAACCGTATAACCCACAAATGTCTTAAGTATATGTGAAACAAACGATATAAAATGGAGATAAAGATTTTATAAGCGCAAGCAATGTGGAATATGCTATTGCACTCTAATAAACTGAGTCATATTTCTGTTTCAGTTATATAAATTAACTAGCCACCCCGGCTTCGCACGGGTACAATTTATCTTAAAAACTATTCACTGTTAATTTATCGTCTATTACTACGTCCGAACGTCTTCGCGCTGAAAAACACGTTAAAGGGTGGCCACATACCTACATTCGGAATTTCGATGCGGAATTCCCAATACGGATGATGACAAGGTATGAAAATGAAGAAAATAATTAGTCCGTCTCTTAGATAATAAAAAAATATAAGACCCGTATTTTTTGTTTTGTCGAAATAACAAGAAAATACTTAGATATAGCGCATTAAAGTTACGGAGTGGGGGCTAACTACGTCACGTTAGAGTATATTTTGTACTCTAACGTGACGTCATGTGACATTTAAAATCAATGTATCTTCGTAAGTTTTTGAACAAGAGGCAAAATAAAAAATACGTATCCAATATTTTTCATTAATCTATCTGATGGACATTAAATTATTTTTTAGTCATCATCCCAATTGTACTCCACGTTCGCAACAAAAAATGCTCTACTTACTCGTACATATACGAATAAAATGCTGGAGCGCTTCGTATGCAAGTAGAGCATTTTTGTTGCGAACGTACATTTTAATTCGGAATTCCGAATGTATGTGGCCAGCCTCATCATCATCATCCTAGCCTTTTTCCCGATTGTCTCAGGGTCGGCTTCCCAAACTGAGAGATTTGGCGAGGGCTAAGCTTTTACACAGAGCGACTGCCATCAGACCTCCGCAACACTTAGAGTAAGCTAAAAGTCAGTAATAATAATAGTCATTTATTTATTGACAAATAACATATCTAAGTAAGTTTTACACATGTCTAGTAGTTTAGGAGCACATACTTATTTTTCACTTCGACATTTGCGACCGGAGAAAATTTTCAAGGAATTCAAATCGATAGTTCCACAATTGAAACAGTAATGGAAAATCAAGTACCAATTCCCCGTTTACTAGATTTTATAGCATACTAACCTCGAAGTAGACTCCACCATTGACCCGCGATAACTATTGATTTCCGATTCGATTCGGATAAAGCAGTGGCATTCAAACTGTACTTACTGTGGAGTACCTCACGATACGGGAAGCGTTTAGTGTTAGAAACTTATTTTCACTAGTATGTAATTGAAATTTTAATATGATTACAGTCTTGAATAAAATAAAGTCTTACTAACCAGGTGTGATGGCGATCGCGTACACTGTTTGGACTTCGTCGTTTGCTTAACATCAGGCAGGACGCAATCATTTTGACGTGCTAATATAAAAAAAAGTCACACAAATCCCGACCAGGTCGTAGCAAAATAACCAGTCACGCAATTAACATCGAACGGTGTGATTATGGAATATCTTTTCTTGTGTAGGGGTCGCCCTAGGGGTGTCACTAGTAGACCAATCGATCGACGACATCGATCGATAGAAGAATCAATTGGTCGACGTCAGTCGATAGTTTCTTCCATACCGACCGTTATCGACGTCGACCGATTTTTCCATCGATCAATATCATTGATCGACGATCGATCGATTGGTGGAATAACACCCTAATAAAGTTTGACAAACATTAGTACCAGCCAGTTTGTTACAGAGATCTAGGCAGCAGCGATCAGACTAAGCGCAAACGGCTGCTTTACGCGATCAGCTGACATTTAGAACTGTATTACCGTATAATGGCGATTACAGGCCGGTATCAGATGTCGGTACAGATGTAAACTCGTTTATAAATTACTTGGTACTCGGCACTGGTATCGCGATTGGATTAGCTGAAGATAATTGTCGCCTGCCCTAATTGTTGCCGGATCATTTATTACAAGTTGTGAGTCTGTGAAACATAATGATTCCAATCGTATTTAGAGCAAACAGTATTAGAGCAGTTTGCACTACATCCGATCCGAACCCATGAAAAGTAATCTTCTTTTTATATTCGAACTAGCTGTGCTCGCGACTTCGTCCGCGTGGAATAGTTATATTTTCCCCTTTTTTTTTACATTTTTCATTATTTCTTCGCTCCTAATAGTTACAACGTAATGTTATATAGCCTAAAGCCTTCCTCGATAAATGGTCTATTCAACACAAAAATAATTTTTCAATTCGGACCAGTAGTTCCTGAGATTAGCGCGTTCAAACAAACAAACAAACAAACTCTTCAGCTTTATAATATTAGTTAAGATGGGGTAGCGCTTGACCCCAACTGGCCTGATCTTGAGCGATGTTAGAGTCTAAGGTGGAGCGCGCTCACCCAACAAAAACCGATTCACTCTAGCCTTGAAAATCTGAGGACTATATCTCTCAGGGAACACGGACTCCGGCAAAGAGTTCCATAGCTTAGCCGTTCGCACTATGAATGTAGAGGCGAAGCGCTTTGTACGAGTTTTTGGAACCTGGACCATAAAGCCGTACCGACCATAATCGTAGGACTTTTTCTGTGGTCTTCTTCTTTTCGTGTCAATGATAAACTCTTAGTCAAAGCTGGATCACACATGTCCCGACCGTAACTTAGAAACTGATACACCACTGTCAGTCGCCTGGTAGAGATCCTTCATGGTGCATGTGGTGGGGCACAACGGACAGGTGAGCCGAAGTAGTAAGCTGAAGTGGCAGTGGGCTGGCCACGTCAGCCGCAGAACCGATAACCGTTGGGGTAAACGAGTTCTGGAGTGGAGACCGCGTCTCAAACGTAGTGCAGGACGCCCGCAGACCAGATCGAGTGACGATTTGCGCAGAACGGCTGGCAAGTGCTGTATGCGAAAAGCCCAGGATCGATCAAAGTGGCGAACATTGGGAGAGGCCTATGTCCAGCAGTAGACTGATAATGATGAGACAAAGTATACAGTTGTTGTACAATTTATGTGGACTTATCGCTATTAATATGACAATGTACGTACAGTATAATATACTACAATGGGAAACCTTAGTTTGAGACCATATGGTTAATTAAACTATTGTTCGCAACATCATCTTTTATATTCAAAAATGAGTCAACAAACCAAAAATGGAAGAAATATCTATGACCATAGCATTAACACCATTACGGCACATTTAAGCCCAAAAAGGGTAAATACTCCCCAACTGAGGACGTCAGTACTACACGCTCGCCATAAAGCGTCAAATCTCAAGATCTCATAAGCAGTTAAAACACCATAAAGTGCCTTGGCTCACAAACAACTAGACACCTACGCAAAATAAACAACTTTCTAAAGGCGAATATAAAAACGATCGTAAATCTACATCTTTATACACTAGAACGCAACGCAATGACCAGGGCCGACTCGATTCTTCGCTGACAGCTCAGCTTTCACTATGACATGACCATAGACATTTTCCAAATAGCTACATCACTACTGAAGTAGCAATGGGGTATTTGTTTTGGAACCATAAATAATGTATCTATAGACGAACTGTGATCTAACTTTTATCTTCCGAAGGGAAACTGTGACAATAGAGGTTAGCGTAGTTCTGTGGTGAAACAACTTTTTTTTATAGAGGGGAATGCATTAAGCTCCGGGGAAAGTCGGCGTGGTGTTAGACTCACACTCACCTCCCAGAATGAGAGGACATAGCCACTAAGCCCCCTTGTGAAGCCACTGGGCAGCAAATTGCAAGAAATCGAATAGCACATAAGTATGCAGCCGCATCTCTGATTGCACTGGCCAGCCGCATAATATGACAATGGTGAAAGAACTATGGTATAACTCTCATAACCGACCAGTTAAACAAGAGCGTATAACCAGAAACAGCGAATCCAAACTCTTATTTTCTAAATTAATCCATCAATTACCGACTTCCTTATCCAAACCACTCCGTATCCGATTACATAATTAAAACGGCACGATTAATATCGATAGAATTATCACGACCCACAGACAGTCGATCATTCGATTGTTAATCGTTTGTTCTGTTAATAACAAAGGCAGCTAGCCACGTTAACGGCCAAACAAGACGACTTCTTAACGTATTTTAAACTATTGCTGGAGGCCATTTGCATATAAATTCGAACATATTTCCCGCGCGGTAACCGCCCCGCGATTTGTTTGTCACGTCCGTTGCGTATGTCGTAAGTTTTTTTAAATATTTAAACGGACATTTTTTTTTGTTTTGTGGAATAGTAAGGTAAGGTTGTTCGCATTATTATTGTATCACTTGCGATAATATTGTGTCTAAGTAAGCGCAATATTTTTGTACAATATAGGCGGCCCAGAAATAAAGTTCTTAAGAGATCTAGTGGTCTAAGTAAGAAATTACTCCGCACAATAACAACAATACTAGTAACATGCTGTCCAATTTATATAAGCACCTAAAGAAAATTTGATAAACAAATTTAATATAAGGAACCTGAGCTATGCTATCTACATCTACTAGTATTCAGTTTAATAATATAAATGGAAGCAAAGAAAAAACCCTAATGTCTCTCTGTGGCTACACCGCGTAATGAAACACTAAATTTTCGTTTAATGAACTATAAAATATATAGCTGAATTTTAATTCCCCAGATTGTTTAAATCGAGGCCTACGTTAAATATAGCCCGGGAACTCGGTAGCAACTTGCAATTAAGAGTTGCGAAAGCCGGCAGGCTTAAAGTTAGGAATCTGGACCTAGCTAAAGGCAATTGCAATCAAAAATCGCAACTTCGAAAGACGTAGTAAAGCCTGTTTTTGTGGAAAATAGTCCTTTGGTAACTCTTGTCTATCTTTATCATCATTTTAAAAAATCGAACTCTTCGAAAATCGAATTTTCAAAGGCCAGTTTCTCTGTGGAAAATATTCCTTTACGTACTCAAACTTTGGTACAATTAAAAAAAAAAGTTGAAGATTTGCTTTTAAGAGACCGTGTTCCGTATGAGATTAAAACAAATGACGATGAATAACGGATGAGCGTTCTTAGTGACATAAAAGAATAGTTGTTTATGAAAGTGCTTAGCGCTGTGAGCTGTTTTATTACGTCGATGTACTTCGTGTGCCTGGGACCCTGAGTACAAATAAAACCTACTGCGGTCAACAACCCGCCTACTAAGGGCAGTGTCTACGGCAAACCTCTCTATCCAGCAATGGACGTTTGCAGGGTGATAAGAACTTCGTATACATAAAAAAAAAACCTGAAAATATTAAAAAAAAATCATGGTTACGGTTAAGTTACACAATACTCGTATGTGAAGGATTAATTTCAAAGTACAATTGCGTATCGAAGAAACGCACCGTGCGTGAGTCATCCTCCGATCTCCGCAGACAGGACAATGCCCAGAAAAACGTCTCGGACGAAAAATACTCGCTGAAAACTCACCGTTGCACGTGATTGAGTAATAATGCATGAATTATTTACGATGTGGTAATACCCGGCCCGCCTTTTTAGGAGTTTCGTGGCGGGTCGCCTTAACTCATACCTTACGGATGATACACACAGTATACTCAGTATACTCAGTACACTACGGTATTGATCTATATCAGGGTTTCTTAACCTTTTTGCAGTCACGGACCACTTTCACAATTTAAACTATTTCACGGACCCCAGCCATAAATATTTTTGGAAATAAAAAAAGTCTTAAATAAATATGTTTAGACTGACTGATCTACTGCGGACCCCTGACACACATGCTACGGACCCCTAAGGGGTCCATGGACCCCACGTTAAGAAACCCTGATCTATATTTTTATCGCAAACTGAGCCGAAGTTTGTAGTATGGATATTAGACAAGTGTTAAACATACTTAGATTCTTTTGTTATGGAAATAAACACTTAATACAGCCAGACCAATACAAGCAGACATGTTCATGCACTCAATTTGTTTTTGTTAGAGTTGCCAATGCAAAATATATATTTTAGTGTAAGTTATTTTTTATTATATACTGGCAACACTGGTAAGGTGACGTTACTGCTCACATATCTTCCCTCTCTCTCTTCCCTGTAATGGCCGTTGGCTCCATATCGTGCATATAAGAAAATAAAGATTGTTTCATCAACATTGAGAGTTTCTTTTCAAATCCTAATAGGTTATGGGCCCAGGCACATAATCCGTACAGGGAGTTGAAAAGAAACCTTAATAATAACTGCGAACTTGTTATCGGTGACTTTCGTCATCCACACCACGTGGCTGAGTCTCCTCGCCACGCGCGTCAGGAAAAGAAGACTGGCTCAGAGGAACGAGCTAGGAAGGAAGTTCACAGGAAGGTGTCAAGGAAAATATCAACATGGAAACAAGAGACGTGAATATGCACGGTTTAACCATCAAGTTAGTGGGAGCAGCTAACTGGAACATCTGGAAGTTCCAGACGTCAGTATTGCTGAGAGGACAAGGTCTTTTTGAATTGGTTGAAGGAAGAATAGAAACCAAAGATAATGCGGAAAGGAAAGCTTGGGAGGCAAAGGATTCGAAAGCCCAAACTTTATTAGTTACACGCATGGCAGAAGATGTGATGCTGCACATCATCACCTGTACTACTTCCGCGCAGATGTGGCGGAAACTTCATAGTGTATTTGAACAAAAAACGGAGACAAGTATTCATATCTTGCAGCAAAGATTCTTTCAGTATAGATATGAAGAGGGAACTGCAATGTCTGTATTCTTAGCTAAAGTATTGGAAATGCAAAATCAGCTAAAGCAGATGGGAGAAACCATTTCAGACAAGTTTGTGATAACAAAAGTGCTTATGTCATTGCCTGATGAATATAGACACTTTGTGTCTGCTTGGGAATCGGCGCCAGATGACAAGCAAACGTACGACAATCTCGTTGCGAGACTGTTGGTGGAAGAGGAAAGGATCCGTGAACGAGAGGGGACGTCTCAGTTCCAGCCTAATTCGTCAGCGTTCGCAGCTAAAAATAACAACAAGACAGTTAAGTGTTTTAAGTGCAACAAGATAGGACATTACGCAAGTGATTGTAGGAACAATAACATTCGTAGTTCAGTGAATCCTCGGTCGGACAATAAGACGTGTTATTATTGTAAAAAGCCAGGACATTTCAAGAATCAGTGTCGTTTCAAAAGGTCAAGAGAAAATAATAAATTCGATAATGCTTTTATAGTGTCGGACTGCTTCGATGAACAATATAAACAGTGCCAGTGGCTCGTAGATACGGGGGCTAGTGAACATATGTGCTGTGATCGGTCTTTGTTTAGAACATTTACAAGTGAATCGCAAAAATCTGTTGTTATCGGAGACGGGACTAAAATTAGTGTATTAGGCCGCGGTCAGATGGCAGCACAAGTTTACAATGGGAGTGAATGGATAGATTCGACCATAGACAATGTACTCTTCGTTCCAGACTTGAGAGTGAACTTATTCTCTGTGGCACGCGCAACTGTCAAAGGTTACGTCGTAACTGTCAATGACACTTCGTGTTTGTTTACAAAGCAAAACAAAGTAATGGCTATTGGAAAACGAGTTGGAAACCTTTATTATATGGATTTTCGTTTTAAAGACATGAAAACTAAGTGCAATGTTGCAAGTTCAGTTGATTTAAACGAATGGCACGAGAGGCTTGTACATCAAAATATGGATTACTTGCAGAATATACTAAAAAACAACATTGAGGTGCAAAAGAACAATTATGTTGAAAGTTGTGAAGGGTGCATCGAAGGAAACATTCATCGTTTGCCGTTCCATAGCAGCGAAAGTAAGACTACGCAGACATGCCAGCTGATACACTCAGATGTGTGTGGCCCTATGGAGGTGGAATCTGTTGGGGGTGCAAGATACATGGTACTATTTAAGGATGACTATTCAAACTTCAGATCAGTATACTTCGCAAAACGAAAGGATGAAGTCAAGAAAATCATAGAGGAGTTTTTAATAAAATCTGAGAATGAAACCGGAAACAAAGTTAAGACATTCAGAAGTGACAATGGTTTGGAGTATATAAATAAAGAAATTCAGGAATTATTCAGTAAGAGAGGTATAATACATCAGAAGACAGTACCATACACACCCGAGCAGAACGGCAAGGCAGAACGTGAGAACCGCACGTTAATTGAAGCCGCTAGAACCCTATTGTGTGCAAAAGATTTGCCAAAGAAGCTGTGGGCGGAGGCTATTAACACAGTGGCTTATGTTTTAAATAGAACCAGTAAAAGTTCAGTACCTGATAAAACACCATATGAGTTATGGACTAATAAAAGTTTTGATATACACACTTTGAGAGTATTTGGTTCACCTGTTGTTGTTCATATACCGAAGGAGAAAAGAAGGAAACTGGATTCAAAAGGAGAAAAAGGAATAATGGTTGGATATGGAAATGAAGTCAAAGGATTCCGGATATATTACCCACATAAAAATATAGTGAACATTCAAAGGGATGTTGTGTTTATAAAACAGACCAGACAGGTGGAGTTGCCTTTAGTAATTTCTGATCAAGAGATACCTACCATTGAAACCTATGTACCTGAAGGGGGAGTCATTCAAACGGATAGTTATGAGAAGGAGCTGGAACCCAATATGCAGTATGAGTCCTGCGGGGAAGGTGATACGTCTGGTACCGATGAAGAAGAAAAGACAATTGACCAGACCAGGCAAACAGCAGCACCACTTGGGAAGCGTATTAGAAAACAAACATCATTCTATCATTGTCATAATGCTTTTATTTCAGATGATGACCCAGCCACATATGATGAGGCGATGCAGAGGAAGGACGCTAAACAATGGAGAGATGCAATGGACAGAGAACTAGAGACACTAAGGGAGAATAACACTTGGACTCCATGTACTGGTGAGGTGCAAGACAAACAGGTAATTAGTAGCAAATGGGTATTTAAAAAGAAACAGTGTAATAATAATATTCAGTATAAGGCTAGGTTGGTTGCAAGGGGCTTTGAACAGAACGATCAATTTAACTTGAATGAATTGTATGCCCCGGTTGCTAAGCTTACAACTTTAAGATTGTTTGTCGCTGTAGCTACCAAATTAAATTTGCCAATTCACCAATTAGATGTAACGGGAGCTTTTCTTTATGGGGATTTGGATGAGGATGTATTTTTATGTTTGCCTGATAATAAAACTATTGTAAAATTGAATAAAAGTTTGTATGGCCTAAAGAAATCGCCCAAATATTGGAATGATAAGTTTCATTCAGTTATCACTAATATTGGTTTTGTGAGATCACAAAGTGACTCATGCTTATACTCTAAATGTAATGAAAAAGACAAAACATATTTGTTATTGTATGTCGATGATTTAATTTTGTTTGGTTCAAATGTAAATGATATATTGTGTATTAAGTCAAAACTCAACCAGGAATTTAAAATGAAGGATTTGGGACTAGTGTCAGAATTTTTAGGAATAAGTATAAAGCAAAATTTGGAAACAGGAATCACCGAATTAAGTCAAAAGGGTTTTCTCGAAAATGTACTTAAGAAATTTAATATGTATGATTGCAAACCTATGTTATCCCCCATGGATGTTAATTTTGATGTGAAAATGTTGGACAGTAATGTAGAAATTAAAAATAAAGAAATAGAAAATCAATGTCGGCAAATAATAGGTTGCCTTATGTATGCAGTATTAGGAACACGGCCAGATTTGTGTGTAGCTATCTCAATATTAAGTAGGTATCAGAATAAAGCAAGTAGTGTGTTATTAACAGCTTTGAAGAGAGTGTTAAGATTTGTAAAACATAGCATTGATTATAAGTTAATTTATAAATGTAAAAGTGATAGCTTAATTGGTTATTGTGATGCGGACTGGGCAGGAGATGTAAAAGATAGGAAGTCTACAACAGGCTATTGTTTTATGTATTCTAATTGTTTAATTACATGGTGTTCTAAAAAACAAAATTCTGTAAGTTTGTCGTCAGCCGAGTCAGAGTACATAGCACTTAGTATGGCTGCGAGCGAGGCTTGTTGGTTAACTCATTTATTAAAAGATTTTAATATTTGTAATACTTGTCCTATCAAAATTTACTGTGATAATCAGTCAGCAATTAAAATAGCTAGTACCAATTGTATTAAAGGTTTAAAACATGTAGAAATAAGATACCATTTTGTAAAGGATCTGATCAATATGAAGAAAATTTGTGTAGAGTATATAAAGACATAAGATCAGATAGCTGATTTGTTTACAAAGGCTTTGAACAAACAAGTACTTTTAAGGTTTTCTGAAAAATGTGGTCTAATTTAAAATTGATGTAAAAGGTTAAATTTAGGATGTTTATGTGAATAACATATGTTTAAAATAAATGTTTCTTGTTTGAAGTTTCACTATGTAGGTATAGTTTTGTTTGTTCAAAGAAATGTAATATTTTGCCTTGAGGGGGAGTGTTAGAGTTGCCAATGCAAAATATATATTTTAGTGTAAGTTATTTTTTATTATATACTGGCAACACTGGTAAGGTGACGTTACTGCTCACATATCTTCCCTCTCTCTCTTCCCTGTAATGGCCGTTGGCTCCATATCGTGCATATAAGAAAATAAAGATTGTTTCATCAACATTGAGAGTTTCTTTTCAAATCCTAATAGTTTTTTATAGTAGCTCGACATAATGGCTTCCATACGCCTGATGGAAAGCGAAAGAGAAGCCCAAGTCGCTGTGACAACTGGCAAGTAACTGGTCAGTTACCTGTCAGTTGCCACTGCGATGCCGGCCCAATCCTAACCCGCCACGAGATCCGGAAACCATACTCACCAACAGAAATACGACCCGGAGGTTATTTGGCTGTTGTATTCTATAGGGTGGAGGTCCTTCCCCGGACGGGCAGCTCCATTCGAGCGAAGATTCGCTATGCCCTACCTCTTTTACATTCGTTAAGATAACTGTCTCGATCTATTGGCAGTCATGAAACTGATACAGTCGTTGAGGTAAGACGGATGAGACTGTTAATCTCGCGCCTGCGGTGTGAGGCTTAGAATACTATCGAGGTCGTGTCTGTACTAAGATGCGCTTAAAGAGGGCACTGGGAGGAGGACACCACACCATCCTCCCGAGGCATTAAGACCAGTCAGTCTAGTCGCCAGGCAGATCATAATTATCAGCCTATTGCGGTCTACTACTACGCTGGACGTAGGCATCTCCTCTTGTTCGCCATGTCAGTCTGAACGCGACCGAAGTCATTTTACAGGTGTTTTCCGAGTGTAAATCCTATACCGGAATCTTTTAATTTTTTTTATAAGAAGAGCTTTCAGAATGACCTCACCCCACCTGACGGTAAGCGGTCGTGAGGTCCAAAAGTTAGGTCAACAGGCACAATAGAACGAACCCATTGTGCATATCGCCCTCACCCTGAACTGAGAAGCCGTTTCACGCCCCGCCTAAAGAACATTGAACAGTATTGTAAGAGGAAGGAAACAGATGAGCTGGATTCTATAATCTGAAGAAGTCCCTATGTAGGGTACGGTGAATCAGTGAAGTAAGTATGTAGTTACTTCACTGTTTCACCGTACTGTAACCACGATTCGAACACTTTATTCAGACAAGTGTTTGCTCTCGTAAAATTTATGGCATGATGTATTCTGTTTTCGTGTGAATTTCATGTCGCGCCCGGTTAGTGTACGGTGAGATTCTTTGAACTGTACGGTAGAGGCTATCGTGTCGACGCCCGATAATAAAAAATCAATGTAGAAAATAAGCAGTCGCCATTTTTTTTTTTTTTTTTTATTTAAATTGAATGGAGGCTCTATGATATGAGAGGAAAAGTTTTTAGCGCACAAAAAATTACTTAGAAAGGAAGGCAAAGCAGGATGTGTAGTTTTTACAAATCTCACCGACTTGGAATCGACCCCGGCACTTTCAGATCGTTAACCCTCTAACTACTGCGCAACCTGAGACTGTCAATAAAAAATGCGGTTCAACAAATTCTTAGAATTTATTGTAAGCAAAGCAATGTAAGATGGTTTGATTAAGCAAAGGAAAATATATTATTTTAATTATTCAAATGGCCGTCCCACCGCATCCGTAACATGATTCAATATTTAATCACCACGTCCCAGATTTAATGCATCATAGTTATAAATCGTCCGCGTTTCTAGCGGATTGTCCACTAGCTGTCTCAAGAGTAAAAATTATGTTTGGGACACACTCCCAACACCGGTCCCACGTTACGTAGCCAACTTATCTTAACTCCAATAAATTACATAAACAAAACACACGCGCATGTTTCACCCAAAGCGAATACATTAATTAAACGATTTACAAATCTTCAACAAGATTGTAACTTTCGTAAAACATCAATATCTCCATAACCAGTCGTTACACAACGTGATGGAATACGCCAAACACGGCTATGTGACCCGCGGTAACATTTAATGACCGTTCTAACTTGGTCACATGCTGGGCATATGCATTTTTTTCCCTTTCCCTTCTAACATTTCATGTTAATCTACGCAAGTTATTTTTATGCGAGCGTACTAATAAACTGCATGTTTTGAATGTCTTAATCTATTGCATATTTTATTAAAAAAAAAAAACAAAACACAAAATTTACGCTGTGGCATGGAAAATACTGGCCAGTATTTTGCAGCATGCAGGCGGTTTTTGGCGTAGGCGGGAATTAAATGTCATGATGACAGAACTTTGTCTATTACTCTCTTTTCTATTTGGCTCCTTATTTTTTTAATAACTTTTACGACTATGGGAACAGTGCCCTTTTAAGCCAGGCTCCATAAATGGATATGTGTTTACAGGGCCCGTCTTCACCTGCTAAGCGCAATAAATTTTGCCGCCATTTCTATAAAATGTCAAATAAACGCAGTTCCCAAGACCAAAGAGGTCTCAACTGGTTTTAGATACGGACCACCGAGTTAGGAACATGACTTATTCTAACGTTTATCGTTCACGAACTCTTTAAGTACTAGTTTGGTTTAGTGGCGATTTCAATCAATCTGTACTGCCACGATCTCGAATAAGCAATAACTGTTATTGATAGTTTCAATTATACGACTGTAATATATATTTAAACTAGACATTGGATGCGTGGGGACTTCGGTTCGCCTAGTTGCAAAATGCGTCGTGATTACAGCGAATGCAATATTGATGACAGTTATTTATGTTTTGACTTTTAGTTTTTTCGGTGCCAAATTAAAGGTTGAATGATGAATACGTAACTAAGTATAAAATGTTCATATACTTGCATAAATATTTGCTCATCATCATAGATATTCGTCGCAAAACACTTTTTGTACATTCTTTGATTAATACTAGAATAGATGACTATGTTTTATTTTGCATGTTATGACTAAATGGATGAAAGAACGATTAATATCAATAATCAGGTCTTTGAAGTTGAATGGTAAACAATTTTTTTCCCGGGTGGAGTTCAAACTTACGCCCCTCGTTTAAAAAGGGTCACCAAAAATGAGTCGACTCATTACCTACCTACTGAGGTATACAATGTTTTAACAATTAATTAAACATATCTAATTAATTAAACAAACCTAAATGTTATCAAAACCTCCACAGTTTCCACACCTTTACAAAGTTAAAAGTCAATTAACTTTGCATAGTACTTGACAACTAGGAGTATTCGAAGCATAAATTAATATCAAAATGGTCAAGTTTCATAAGATATTAAGTGGAGTGTCTTTCGATCATTCGAAACTAAGAAATGTTTATTGATGTGGTAATTCAGTAGTAGGAGTGCTGCCTACTTCTCTCGTTATGTCGTAACTTCCCTTGCATTTTAAAGTTTGATAAAATACATAAATATAAGGTTGCCTGCTCCGTCTGTCTATTGGTAGCAAGTGCCGCCTACATAAAAACCAAAATTACCCGGCTTCAAATTTTTTTGGTCAGACCAGGATTCGAACGGGACACTCAGTTCTAAGTCTCAGCATTTTGTTAGTAAACGTTTTGGTAAGTAAACGCGGCCGCTGAGAGATGGTCTAGGGTTCGATCCCAGCACAGAATCTAAGTAAGTTTATCAGTTGTCTAATATCCATAGTACAAATTCGGCTCAGTTTGCGACTAGATGGCGCTGTATCACCCAGCGCCATCTAGGGTTATTTTATGTGACCCGTCGCGGCATCGGTGTTAAAGTACCATAAAGCTCTATAGGTCAGCTGTAATGTAAAAGTGACATAAATACCAACAGCCTAGCCTAGCCTAAAGGTATTGAGCTGTTTCATAAATTCACTCTAAAACGCGACCCAGTATTAGCAAGAAGAAGCTATTCAAACGTCTGTCTCATTATTTCAGTGTCTAGGAATTCAAATTAAGGTATGTTAACTTGGTCAAAGTAAACCAGCATTTAATAGGCACTGCGAATAGGTTCTAGGTGCGTTCTGATAGTCTGTAAAGCCCTGTATTTCGCATAAAAGAGTAGCTGTATCTCCAGGAGATGCCAAGGGTTCCTTGGCACAGAAGCAAGGCGCGCGGAAGTAATAAAATGATATTGGTAGCACATTACATCTCCGCTCCATTTCGGTAGGAAAATATCATTGATTTAATTTCTGTTAGCTTCGCTCAATCTTGCTTCAGTGGAAAAATCAGGCGAAGAATATTGTCTGTTCCGGTAAAAGTTGAATTTTTTACTATGCCCTATGTATATCGAACTAGCTATGACCGACCAGTCTTAAAAAGGAAATAAATAACCCCAGACATACCATGCTGGTCACACACCGCCATCTAGGTACTTTTTTGTAAATAAATACATATTATACACACTCAGACCAATGCAAACAGACATGTTCATGAACACAAATGTTTGCACTGTGCAGGAATCGAACCCACGACACTTGGCTCAAAAAGCAGAGGTCACTACCAAATGAGCCATCGAGCCAGTCAAAGAAACCGGCCAAGTGCGAGTCTGACTCGCGCACGTAGGGTTCCGTACCACTAAATTAATGTGGAATGCCACCTGTTCCGTCATACCAACTATTTGTCCTCAGTCTGGTTATCTACTCCACCTCGCTATTCGGTAACGCATTTCATAACACGTAGGTGCAAGGCCCAGATAATGCTGTTTAATTAGCACAAAATGACATTGAGTGCGCGCGCGCAGCGGCGCCTCTAGGGATGCCTGTTTTGGTTAATTAGTTTGAAAGACAGTTTGGACAGTAATTAGTAGTGTTGACGACCGTGACGGTGCGGTAGGTCGACGTGTTATGTAGAATACACTCGTAGAAAGATAATTTGTATCAGAATATATGAGCAAGCACTAAGCAGGTTTTCATAACATAATTTTAAAGCTCTCCAACTAAGCTATAGGTCACAAAAAAATAATTGTTAGTTTATTTCGGTAAACGATTTTAGGGATTAGCTTTCGCCCACGGCGTTACGTGCCGTGGGATTCATCACTCATTATCATCATCAACCTGCAAACACGTCCACAGTGAAGCCTCCTCCAATTGTAATAATTGTGATTTGGAGGGATTTACTTTAGTCACCATGCTTAGCAGGTGCGTTTTTAATCGCAGTAGGCTTTTGTTGATAACGCTCCTACTCAATTTCTGATATTCCCTTACTTATCTTCTACGACACGCACAGAATGAGATGGGGTGTTTTAAATCTGGAAATCACATGGGTGCCTTTAGGTTAGAGCATTATTAGCTTTCTTTATCTGATTTCAGGTTGCAAAGTGTCATAAATAATTTGATAAATGTGCACAAGGCTTACAAGTAAAGCACGGAACACCAGCCAACTGCGCTTTGACGTTGGCGAAATACTTCATGTGGCATTATAATTCTTATGCCGGATACAACTATTACATGATAAAATAAAAAAAAACTGTCAATTAACCGCCATCCCTAATGTCATCGTAATCCGCGCGGGGGCGCGCTTATGTCACTCAACCTGATAAAAACGAGTAACGGTCCGTTTGCACGTCGGTGCGGCCCGTCTCACTGGGTTACTGTTAGAATGTGCTTTATACGAAAACTGTCCGCGTTATTGATTAGACGCGGTTTGTGACGCTTTTTATGACAGTTACGTCACAGCCTTGGCATCGCGGCGATTGGGTAGGTGACGCCTACCAGATGATAACTGTAGTTTTTTAATAGTTAATGGCAATGGATGCCAGAAAACTGCTATCGCCGATGGCAAAATGTTTGACGATCAGACAGACGATCTGGTCCAACAATCAGAGGATTGGAAGACACAAGTTTGGGACCATTTCCCAGCAGGGGGACAAAATAGGTTGATGAAGAAAGAAAAATTGTCGAGTAAATATTGACTGTTATGAAATACAAAGAAGTTACATATATTGCATGACACATTTAATTTTATTACATGAAAGACTGAATAAAAAATGCGGCATTCATAAGACTGTTAAGTAATTTTTCTCAACTCGCCTTAAACAATACCTTCCTTATCGACCACAAAAACGTCAAGAAGGCGACTTTTATTTTATTTACAATCGGGACACACAGACAGGTACAGCGGAATTGCCAAAAACCAAAAATTATGAATCGAATAAGCGCTTCATAAATATTTAATGCGAGAGTCGTGCAACATTGTAAGAGAGTCTCTACAGGTATCGTTGACCCAGCTACTATTTTAAAACATATTACAAACTTAATAATCGCCTCTTTAAACTCCAAACGGGCAGCAGACAAAAATAACGTACCTGAAAAAAAAAAAGAAAACACATCATTAATTAAAAAGAACGAGCGCTCAATAAAGAGTATAAAAACAGCGTTTAATGTCCACCGTAAAACGGGCAGTTACAATTTCCACAATTTATTTGAGGTTCATAAATAAGTTCACTCTGACGTGGCCCAAGAAACTTACAAGACCCTGCCGAACCGTTACGGTGACGATTCGGATAACTGACGAGATTTACTGATATTTATTAATGATATTAAAATTGTATACGCCAAGTCACACGATAATGAGGAGATAATCAGTGCAGAACGATATAACAGTACAAAATACACTAATGCACAACCACAACAATATATTGCTTACGGCACGCATAAGAAATTGCAAGCATTTAATAACCATTCTATAAAATATAAACCAACGAACATAATATATTAAATCTGTTTAAAATACCATTAAGGGTATGGCTACACTAAATAAGGCAGTCGGCCGGAGTCTGAGTGGCATAATACTCGATACTAAAAGCTAATTTCTAACTCATTCAGAAGTTATGTTAACATACAAATATCGTAAAATGTTATAGGATAACGGGCACTTGTCAATTACTTGCCGATTCTAAGGCCCGAGACGTTCTTTATAAGCAAAGATTTAATCAGAACGACGTTGGTGGTCTATGTCGAAACATTAGCGACTAGTAATGTGTTTGTGAAACAAAAACTTGAGACGGTTTATCTTTTGTAAATAAACATTTAACTGGACGGGATCGGCTAAGTACCGCAGATGAGCTAAATGAGTAGGCGTCTTTGAGGCTGGCAGTATCCTTGCATACCAAAGCGTGGTTATAATCAAAATACTGGTCCAAACTGTCATGGGTAAAACTTTATAGAAATAACTGTAATTCAACAAATACTGTGCCAGCTAATCACCAATGCCATATTTGGGCAGAATTACTTACCAAGTTATGTCAAGAAATCCCAAGGATTTGTTTGTGTGTAACTTTAGAGACTCATTTAATATTAAATGCGCATAACGATATTTTGTCCTTCTTTCGCCTAGAAACAGAAAATAGAGGCTATAATCACCGCATAACTTTTATAGTATTGGAGAATTGATGAAGTTCCAAAAAAAAGCAATAATGTAGGAGTAATTAAAGTGGCGGGAAAAATTTGGGTGAGAGTAGGTTGTGAATGTCAATTAAGAGGAGGCCTATGTCCTGTAGCGGGACTGGTAAGAAAGGTCGATGATGACGATGATGAATGAAAATTTATGATAATAGCTCCAAATATGATATCAATAAGAGATTATAATACTTGCTTACACAAGCTGTCAAATTGTCTAGACTCGAATCAATGAATACAGGCGCAATAGAGTAAACTACCGATATACAATCTGATACGAGTCAATAGAGAGCATTAGTCAAGTGTCTTAAAGCCAGCTACGCAAACGTCAAAGCCTTTGACATGCTAATATTGGATTGGTAGCCATTTCAGTTTGACGACTGTCGTTTTGCATCCCTATTCATATCTAAAAATGTCGTGCTGAACGTAAAGTATGTTATTAACGTGTGAAAAGTTCTTCTTAGTAATGAACTAAAGGAGTTTTAAACTTGCTTGCTTCATTGATAGTATAATGTAAAAGTTGCTTTTATTCAGAAATATATGGTGATTATGTTGAGAAATTGCGATGAAAGGAGATCTTTGTAAAATTAATGGCAGTTTATATAGGACCTTTCATCGCTGTACTATTAAAATTTCCTTTTCATTTTGAATACATTCAAATTAGTACAGTGGCTAAAGATGGATTCAAATTGACTAGGATCGGCAAAGAGCTGATTTATTTATTGATACACTAAAAGTTTTATCAACAACACTAAGTTGTGTTTAGTTTTCTCACAAATCTCATTACTTCACTTGGAATAAAAGACGCGATAAAGAACGAAAGCGCAAAGATTTAAATCCGCATTCTGGTCCCGACCATGAAAGCAAAGATGGCGCAACCGCGAATACGCATGTCCCAGCTCCGAACAATCGAATGTTCTAAACGCAACGTAACCCCGCGCAGCAGGAATTAGCATACTGGCAGAACTCCGTGCCCACGCGCACCTCGGCCAATCCATCATATCGGCCCCGGCACAGAAGGCGTTAAGTCTAAGCCGCTGAGGTGCAGAAGGGCACAATGGATGCGCAAATATTTGGACCTGCGTAGAACAGTTGGGATGGACGAATTTCTGTTGTCAAAACTTTGCAAGAGTTTGAAACTCAAGAAAGCAATTTCATGATTTTTTTCTTGAAATCTTACGGATTTTATTCCAGCATCTCAAACAATTTTGATAAAGCATGTCTCAAAGAAGAGATTTTTGGAATCAAAAGGAGTAGCAAGCTTCGTCAAGTTTACATCTTCAATAGACCTCTTTAAAGGCGTTGTTCGTGATTCTATTTTTCCAGCTAGACCCGTTTAGTAATAGATCAAATTTAGAGTGAGGATTTAACCTAAGCCAGGGCTTTTGATGATTTCGGATAAATGCCAATGACAATGACAGTATTTTGGTTTGCCAACTTACCAAAGATCGGGTAATCTTAATATCGCTCGAAAACATAATAAATAAGAAGTAAATGTAGCAAAAGTGGTACCCTGTCTCTGTTTTAATTTAAATTATGTAGACATTACCAACTTTCAACTGCAAAGGTCAAGCCATTAAGTTAACTGCAGGTCTTTAGGTCAACGAAGAAAATTTACCACACAAGATTGACTTAACTTCACACTTTGCAAATGATATCGGCCACTTAAATAAGGTGGTTGCAATCTGGCACCCTGTTCATCCAAGATTTTATTCATTGGCAGATAACACCTTACGTCGCTGAGGCGGCCGTGTCAGCCGTTGTGTGCGTAAACACAGTCGTTTTAGAAGCCAATATAATCATGCGCAACTTTAAAAGGATATTAAGCGATTTTCGACTTTGCACAGCAGGATCTTTCGACCGAGCCACCCTCTCGCGCTGTCCTGCCCACCTTGCGATGTGTCTTTGTGGTCTTTTGAGACAGAAAAGCTGATGGCGTTCGTGTAGCAAACACGTGTACAGCTGGATTCCTCACGCAGTAACTTTTTAGAACAAATATGTTTCTAACAATGACAGGAATGACGATAGACTGAAACCAGTTCTAGGTTGGCTTGCCTCGCGTCTTTAAATAATCGAGCGGACATTTTATGTTGAGTTTATATCAATGTTACGTCGCGTTTGATATTTTGTAATCGAATCATGCACATCGGTGAACTACGTGCAGCAAAAGCTACTAATTTTATGGTACCTATCAAAAGTGGTTGTTAAAATTTAAAACTAAAATTCCTGCACGTAAGATTTATATGTTGCAGATTTTCATATGGCGGGTATTTCGTTTAAAAGGTTAACGCGCATAAAAGAGTCATTAAATTAAACGCCGAATGGGTTCAGCCACCGTATTAAATGCGAAAAAGTTAAAGAAACACTTATTTATGCAGGCGTGCAATACTTGGCTAGTGACGAATCGCGGAAACTATACAGACATACGTTCAGTTCTAATGATTTCCGTTTAAATTATTATTAATTAACGATTTCCTTCGAACTCGGAGCTGATGTAAATGCGTTCGCGCACGGCAAATGCCACGATTCGAGGCCGCAATCCAAGTTTAATTATGGTATTGATTGATCTATGTACTCGCAGTAGGTGAATTGCTACCAACGAGGTACATAAAGTTAGAATTATTTATATTAACAAGCACACAAGCATCAATTAATTAATTAAGACTCCTATAGTTATTTTAACAAGGCGTTTACTCAATGTACAGCTGCAATTTTAGATAAAGCATTCCAAGGCTATTATGCGAAGGCCGTCTCCATAAAATTAGTAAACATAAACCTGCTCTCAGACGAACAATCACATCGAATTCAAACACCGATGTGGGTTAATTGTCGGTCTCAATAATAAATGTACCGATATTCCGTCATTCCATACGTTTAATTTGTCATTCATTGATTGTTTGCTTAGAGCGGTGTACGAACGACCTCGCGGCCCACGCGCATTGTACTACTTTGGTTTATACCTTCAATATAAATAAGCTAATAAATGACACAGGGATAGGAAATAGGTTAAGATAGTTCAGTTGACGAAATTGTTGAGAAACAAAAAGTATTACTTAATTTCTGTCCAAGTGAAACTTATCTTTAATGTACGCAAGGGCGTTGGATGAAATTAACTCGATTTTAACGTAGACGTTATCAATGTACTAATCTCGACTTTATCGGACTAAACGATAAACATATGTAAATATGACCATGGTTAAGTAGTACATTGCATACGGACATTTAATAGAATTCTTTCAAGACTTGTTTTAAGTGAAATTGGTGCTGACAATTTAAAATGTTGAATCGCGTTAATTTAATGATAACGTTTCAAGGAGGACTGGTAATTATTTTCTTAGGTATTTAAATACTGTAGTTACTGATACAGAACACTGTATTTGAAGCGCAATCCATTGAGGCACTAGAATACTGCTAAAAGAATACAGGAAAATGGATTCTGCGTATGTACATAAAAGTTGGAGGAACGGTCCTTGCACGCTCTTAATAATAATTATAGATATGGTTTATCAACGCAGCGCGGACAAGATATGAGTAATGAAACCTCCACTAAAGGTTAATGTTTACAAAACAATTAAAAAGAAAACATTCGCCGACACAAAACAACTTGTTTGTTTCATTTTAAACTGTTCAACAAACGGTGATTGATCGCTTCCTCGGAATGTAAGCAATGCAATTCAGTTTCAATTTACAAACTGACCAGATGGAAAACAATGTGACACAATGGAAGCAAACGTTGTGACAAACGTGTTGAGACAATAGCTGAGGAGACGGGTGTGGCGACACGCGATCCTGTCAAACAATGGATTCCCGCGATACGAAAGCGCGAACATTCACTTAAATTGCTGTTGCGAAATCACCCAGAGACATACAACACATGTTGGATACAGAAGAAATGTATCGACATGACTATGGAAATGAAATAGATCCTATGGATGGCAGACAAGTAAGGAGCTTGTTTGATGTTAAACAGTAACCACTGCTTATCGATATAATCAACGCCGCTGCCTACCATAAAGAAAAAGCTCTTAACCTTAAAGAAAGACATGTCATTTCAGTTGAGTCCATCAATCCACAGTTATCTTGACCAAAGTCAATGAAAATAAATGGCACTATTGTAAAATTTGTAGTTCAATACGTCTGATGTCAGATGTAGGAAGAAATTCAAACCTACACCTGATCAACATAAACCTGAACAATGTAGCTAATTCTAAAAGCAATTTCTATGTGGAATATAACCACAGTCTTAGCAGTGATTAAGTAGCTTTGATTACGATTCAAGCACAGAAATATTATAAGCAATAATGCGCTCCCTGTACAGATATTAACTACCAATTGGAAGTCTCAAGGCGGATTCATATTTGTATGTAGGGTGCGAATAGGAAAGCTATAACTGCCACTATTATGTACATATAAACTATCTGTTTAGTTGTGGTTAGTGTTACATTGAATTTTGGTTAGACGTGATCGAGAAGTTCCTAATTACACTACACAGGATGCTAAGGATTTTTTATAAATCTTATCTTAAAGCATCTAGATTGAACTATTGCCTGTTATGTTAGTATTGCATAAGCTACATATTTTTCCCTATCAATTTTCACTTCAGCTTGGCATTTAGACATCAAATATTTTTATTATTAATCTACCTGAATGAATTCACGAATATGTGGCCCATCTTCTATTACACCATCTCAAAACTACACGATCCAACTATTAACCACAACTCAGTAAACTTTACAACTCTAAACTGTACCAGAGCTCTAATAACACGCAATAATATCTCACAATTACATACAAATAGTCCGAGATATCGGTCAGTTAATAAATTCATAAAGATATCGTGCGGGATTACGGATAAAGTGCTGTTTTTATAGCTGCGTGAAGAATTGGAGATAAGCTACTCAACATTGTTTCAATCTTAGAGTAAGTGCATTAAGAAATTCTGACACCTGTAGTAGTAATGAAGAGCATAAAAACTTTTTATGCTTTTGAACAGGTGGGGCTTGTAGACTAGTTTGTAGATCTCAATTATACGGTCTTAACCGAGAAACCAAACAACATGCAGTTGATAATTCGTTTAGTTAAATAAGTTCACGTTTTTCCATTAGATTTATCAAGTTTGTGTCTAGAATTAAATTTACAAGAACCATCCGCTTACACTGGTTCACAAGATATTAAGCGAAAGTAAACACGTGTTTTAAATGTATATTTAATACAGATGCGTCGGTATTTATTGGCAGGAAACTTGCGTTTATCCTAGAATCCATAAGTTAATTGAAAGTTAGTAGATAGTAAGAAATATGACTCATATTCTCGTAGGTAAGTTGATTCTTTTATGTTGCAGCGATATTTTGGCAATTGTAAGACATTCGCAGAAGAATTACAAACATTTGATGAATACATTGTTCAATAAATGGGTTAGCTTTGCAAATAAACAGACGTTTAATTATCAGTTTATTTAATTCACGCCAACTTTTGGGGGACAAGGCTTATTTATAAATCTCGATGTTTCGGCGATGTTCACAAGGCTTCCCTGAAGTATCTTTGCGAACATTAAGGAAAACAAATTACAGACAGTAACAGCTGACGGAAAGACGTTGCCAACTGGCATCGCCTCTTTACTCTTGAGAGAAGTAAATAGGAAGACTATTTTGTGGCACGATAAATTTTGAATGAAGATCGCACCGTACCGATAAGTGTAGGACAAGGTATTTTAGGAAATGACCACAATCTTGGGCCTCGTCCATAGTTTGTTTATAAAGACCGCATTCTGCACTTGAACTCTGTGGAATGCTAATTGCGCCAAGCCGAATGCAAATGAGATTAAAAATAGATGCAAAAACGCTTCCTTGTCGGCTGCAGCCATGGACCGAACTGGTAAGGGCTGTCTGTATGCCATGGATCAATTAATTCTGGAGAGCAATAGTATACATACAAATCTGCAAGACATCAGTGGGAGTAGTGAGCCGAGAGATGCGTTTAGGTTAGTTACTGTTACCAATTTTTCTGCTTCTCTTTTATACCCACCCTTTAGCTATAACACTAAGTTTAATATTCTTCTAAGAGTTATCGGGTTGCCTGCAACCTCTTTATTTGACTTTTAAGTAAATGAGCGCCAGTTTCTTAGGGAATTCAATTCATACCAACCATGCAGTTACAAACTAAGGTCATTGTATCATGAGTCCTATGCTATGACAATGATGAGAGGCACCTTCCACTTACAATAATGCCAGGTTAAGTAAAGAAATCTGCTTCCGACTTTTAGGTGAAAGTTTTGCACATATTGCTCTATGGCATCTCATTTTAGGCTTCTTACCACGAGAGGTCACCAATTGTTTCAAGAAAAGTCTTGGATCAATTTGTTTCCCTAAATAGTGCTCAAATTCACTTTTGAAGGAAACATCTAAGTTAGATGCTCAAAGCTAAAGTCGGTAGCCCTACCGGCATCATCAATCAACGCACCCAGAGATTACCGGGAGTAAAACGAACCGCCCCGGGCTCCCGGGATGACGCTAAAACTAAACCCATTCAATATACCCGGCAAATTGCCGGTTACATAATTAGCTATTCTTGTGAAATAAAAGCTCACAGAGCTCGCTGGTTCGGTATGGTTCGGCGTCGTTGAGGGGATGAACGTCGGGGAGGAACGTGCGGTGAAGCAACGTAGGACGACCATATGGCCGACGCCCTGTTAGAAGTCCTAGATAGGAGCAACGTGGTTCGAAAAGATCTGGAGGTGGCGCACAATAGTTAGAAGTGGCAACAAGTGATATCGGAGGCCGAGACTCACTTCGAATCTCTTGAGCCATAATAGTAAGTATGTATTAACTTACTACATACATACATAACGTCACGCCTTTCTCCCAGAGGGGTAGGCAGACCACGTCCTTCCATTTGCTATGATCCTGGCACACGACTTTTGCTTCGTCCGCATTCGTCAATCTCTTACTAAACAAAAACAATTTAGTACAAGACTACAATTTACAGATTAACAGTTATAAACTTAGTCTTCATTGATAGAAATCAAAAATTTGCAGTGACTTTAATGCTAACTTAACCTCAAGAGTTCAAGGCTGTTTCTGTATCCATACGATGATATTTTATTAATAGGCATTTGCAATGATTCATTCAAGGTAAAATGTATAAAAGCACTAAATTGATAGTGAGTACACTAAGGGGAATGGCCATCGGCCATATATGAAATCCCTGAGATGGACACAGAAGAATTAAATAAGTACACAGAATTGTACCTAAGGTCACCAGAAATTCATTATAATTTAGTTTGTGATTCAAACACAAGGCAAAAAGCTATCCCTAGTTTGAAACATTGTAGTAAAACTGGCATGAGTATATTATTTTTAATCTTTTTATTACAATTCTGCGTTTAATGTGGTATCAGATTCATTTTTCAATTTAGTTTTTGAACTAATACAAATAATTATTAATTCCAGCGTATTAAAATTTATAAAACCATAACGCAATACTACTAGAAAAATATTTTATGTCTCTCAATTGTATGTGTCTTGTAACCCTGCCTCGGTAAACGCTTTTGTACCTGGGAACCGTCTTCATCGCATCATACAGAGAGATACTTAATTATATATAATTTCCATCTATGTTATGCAAAAGCCCGGTTTACACCCTGTTAATTCAATTTCGAAATGAGCGCTGGCTCTTCGGGCGAGGTTCAACGGAATATATAATTTAAAACAGTAAGGTATCTTTGTCGTAGGATTTTATATTGTGTTTAATTTAACGAGTCACCTCCCGTTGATATGTATGAATATGATCTTCATAACTCGAAAAAGAAGGCTATTTTTAGAACCTGTATTTGAGCTTAATCATTCAATTTGATCTTGGCCATACATTATAAAGTGATTACAAAGACCAACAATAGAACATCCTAAATATCTTAACTAATATTATAAAGCTGAAGAGTTTGTTTGTTTGAACGCGCTAATCTCAGGAACTACTGGTCCGAATTGAAAAATTCTTTTTGTGTCGAATAGACCATTTATCGAGGAAGGCTTTAGGCTATATAACATCACGTTGCAACTATTAGGAGCGAAGAAATAATGGAAAATGTAAAAAACAACGGGGAAATAACTATTCCACGCGGACGAAGTCGCGAGCACAGCTAGTAAAAGATAAATCTTTTTCGCTTGTCATTAAGTACTTTACGAAAAAAACTATATTGCACTTATTTGAATGACCGAAATATGTTCCGAAAGGAATAAACTGATTTTATTATACTCGAAGATAGACTAGATCTTATTAATTTTGTTGGTAAAGTCGGAATTTTATTATTATTTTTAACCTTTTGCAGTTCCTAATTACTATTATAAATTTCAATCTTTTGTTGTATCAGTTTATAATAAAACACATATTTTAATACACACGTAGTCGATAAGACGCCTGAATTGTACTTTGATGTATATTTTGCCTATTTTAAGTCAAATGTTTGACTGTTTCGTGTGCAATAAAGAATATATATATCTTTAATCTTTATTTCTATTTATATATGTACGTCACTTCACAGTTTCATTGAAATTAAGTGATCAAAATAGAAATCATTATTTCACGCAACTGTGATTTAGTAACAAAACAATTATTTTGCACGTCATGTTGTTACACTGTGCAAGTCGATCGGTTTCGACTAGCAGTTTGCATCACTATTGCCCAACTAGTTTTCAATGCGACCTTTACTTTTTTTTCGACATTGACTTGTCGAATTAGTTATGACGCGTCTTGCCTTTTGTTCGATAATCCGCAGGTGTCTAATTGATGGACAATGGGACTAATAGTTGCAATTTATTGATTGCAGTTGAACTATGCTTAAAGAAGTATAATATTAGTTTCCTTTCGATGAGAAACGCAACGTGGGACGCCTTTCAGAGATGTGGACTGATGACATAGTCGCAGGATGGGGCAGCTGTTACATAAGTCTTCGGCGGCTTACATCCTAGAGTGGAACTTCTGAGGCTGAATATAATGATGATGGAAATGGATTATGATGATGATGATTACGTGACAACCAAGATCAAACACAATAAGCACATCAAATTCAAGATTTAAAGAGGCTCGTCTACCGCTAGCTAAATGTATGTTACCAGCCACATTTATTTTGTTTTTTTACTACATAAGGCAACACATTTTTCTTTTTTCATTTAATAAGATCAAGCACAGAATTATTTGTGAATACAAAAAAAAAGATTCTCCCATAGACAATTTTTGTTCAGAGATCGATTGAAAATCAGTAGCGTCATGATTGAACGATCAGTCAAGAGGATTAAAAGTTTATTATTGGTAATTGACATGAGTACGGATAATAGTTCGATAGCACTTTTCTAGGTTATAAATTTCAATCAGCATTTAATACACATATCCACGGTAAAAATCTAATTACAGGATTACCATACAGGATTTACCCTGTAGTATATTATTGGTAAATGACTTGGTTATTACCCGCTGCAATATCGAACCAGGAATCTTGAGACCATCTGTCCTGCTCAGATGTACTAGTTGACACAAAGGAGGAAGCGAGAGGTAAAATTATGGATCGAGATATGCTTTTATGTGTTCAGTAGCTGTGTACAAGACAGCGTTATGACACGCTATCTGCTCAACAAAGTTGCTAACTCAAGCCTAGAATGAAGCACTAAAGACAAAATAGGATTTACAAAAATATTTCCCTTGCTGGCCAAACGCATTAAATAAATAGGCTTAATTTATTTTTATCTTACGCGGAGACGTAACTCGCATACTTATCATCGGAAAGGTAACCTAATTAAGTTAAAAATAACATTATATTTTATTTGCAATCGGACTTTGGAATACGCAATGAACGCTTATGTCAAGCCAATAAGGTGTATTTTTGATTTGGTCTGTGGCTGTTTGACATGACTTTGAAAAGGACACACGATTATGAACCTTATGACACTTGACTTATAGTGTATTTTTAATTTGGTTATCGTATGACTGTTTGGCATGACTTTGAATTGGCACACGATTGTCAACCTTAAGGATTTTCATTTAAGGGTGTACATTTTTCTGCTGACTCTTGTATTGACTTTAATAGATACGTAATTGTATACAAAAGCGGTTTATTTTTCAATTTACAGTTCTGTATCTGTCCATCCCCGCGTGGCGAGTCAAGTTATCGAGTATCGACATTATCTGTGCTACTTCGATTTCTAAACGAAATAATAAGAAATAGTCAGCAATTAAATGCACGCACCGCCATAGAATCGCAGAAGGACATGTTCGTAATGTGTTAAAAATAATTTGTTGAGGTTTATCTATTGGGTCTTTTTTTTTTGAAATAAATTGTCTGGTTACAACTGGCCAACTACTTACTTACACTTGATTATAAAAAAGTTCTGTTACAAAAAACACAAAAAATAAGTTATTCTTCTTTTAATTATCCTCTACCCAAAGGTTGTCTGGAAGAGATCACTGAAAGCGATAAGGCCGCCTCCTTTGTACCACGATTTATCAATGCAACTAGCTTTTAAGTCAAATGTTAAGTGTGCAATAAAGAAATAAATAAATCATGTACGTATTTCAGTTAAAATAGAACAATCTTTGAGTTTGACATACAATAGCAGTAGTACGAGTATTTCAGGGACATAGATCCAAATCATATACAATTTGTTTTTTGAAAAGGATCATATACATAGTGTAACAATAAAGTAACACCACAATTTACGACTTTTACCAAATTTCAAGTTTCAATAACTGAGCCATAATAATTTATGTTTCCAGACATTTACTGCCAATTAAAACCGCGAATGCATAAAACAAATACTTCACAATTCTTGTCTACAGTAATAAAAGATAACCTTCAGTGTTAATGTTAGTAAATTAGTAATAACTGCGGACACCCAATAAAATTGATAGCGAAATCAAGTTTTAATAGAATGTATTTGGTTGCGAATTTAATTCGTGTGACATCTATATTCCTATGAATTTGGTTTTATAAAACCAAATTTAAAGCCAGACAATGGCATTTGGCAAAAAAAGTAGTTAAGAAAAAGCTTAAAATAGTTTTTAGATTGATTTCAAGAGAGCTGCATGTGTTGACGCGGTATTCTCCCGTTAGCCATTTTGAATGATTCAGAAAAACCTATCAGTGTGGCCATTTCCATTAGGTTCCTTTACTCACAAAATCAAGCGATTAAAATCTGTTAGTTTAACCGTAGTGCGGTCTAAGCCTAATCTTAGATCTCAATGACTTAACCATAGATTCGGTATTCTACCACAAAACCTATCCAGACAGCACTGCGCCTTCTGTACCTCCTAACCGCATCTCCTACCATATGCAAATGCGGCCATATTGGTTTTTTCGTGTCCCCCGTTCGGATACACGAAACAAATTGTATTTTTAACGTTTTAATTAGTGGTACACTTTAAGTACTCACCGCTATCGCTAGTCTAGATTGTGAATATGCTAATGTAAAAACGCATCGTGACTTGTGAAACATTCACTAGATAATGTAAGGCTACAGAAGCTACGATGCACAAAACGAACGCAGCGACACGTACGAAACTGCATTTTCAAAGACATCGGTTATCTTGTACTTAATTGTATAGTATTAAATAATAAATGCATGCAACCGTTTAGTTTCAAACTGTTTCTCTTGTACAATGAGTGCCCGATGGTGGCTAAGTATGTTTATTTTTTTCGAAATTATCATGCAATAACGCTCTCTTTTACCAGAACATAATGAAGGTCTCCTTAGCTTCAATATTTAATCGTTTTTACCAATTCTCAACGAATAAAAATAACAAAATTCAATAATTGCTTAAACACTGTGGTAATTCATTATTAAGTATTCGACCCTCTTCGATTAACAGTAGCCCTTAGGAAAGCGTAGTAAAATGGACATTGTATTTATATCCATTAAACGCAAAAAAATCAGGGATAAGGTAAAGTTAAGTAAACCGAAGACAAAAAACCTAATTGTTAATCTATGTGACGCAATATTGCGTTTTAACAAAACACGCAATTGTAAACCGCGAGACGCAAATGCAACTGGAGCCAAAAACGAAGCCGCCGAAACACAACACTGTAAATAATGATGTAAATTAAGTAGCAACTAAAAAAACTACCCAATGCTTCTGTAATAAGACTCTATGGACCATGGCCATTGAGAGTCGCGGACTAACGACTCTATGCTCAAACAATTTTATATTCCGCTTGTTTTATTTCCAATCGATAAAAAATGTTTACGTAGTCCGGCGCATATATCGAGAATGAATCTGACAGGTGCATTCTAGGGAACGGGTTTCTATATGAATTTGATATGTGACATCGCTCGCCCGTAGACAGAGTGGCTCGTAAACTTAATTCAAAGCATAAATTATCGTCATAGAGATTTACTATCATGAAATGGAATACAGCGTGTTTTAAAGAATGGGAATGAAGAGGAATAAAGCGTGAATAAAGGACAGTCATTAGCCGTCGCGGCTCCGTAGGATGCGGCGCTCGCGTGCGTTAAATGCACAATGAAACGGAACGCATCTATCCCGTGTGCACTGAGCTTTACATTTATTTTAAAAGAGGATCGTTTATTCTTTTTTTAAACAAAGAGTTTTATATATGGCCAGACAAACGTTATAATACAAAGGTTTGAAAGGAACACGTATTATGTCATCGAGATAATCTTTTCTATTGAATTAGCACATAAAAGACGTTGGCAAATGGATGAAAAATTCTTTCGCTTTATGTCCGTCCGATGGTATTTAAAAGTTCTATGTTCTATTCCTATCATGGATTACAAACTTTACGGGGTTTTGTAAGCAAAACTCTCTATGAAAATTAAATACAGAGGGTATAAAACTTTCATTTCAATTTCCGGTGACACATAATAATATCCTCTCCTCAGGGACTCCTACAATGCAGAAAAGACAATATTTTGACGTGTCTCTCAAATCAATTGCGATAAGCGAAACTCCGGCTTTGTGCTTTTACACCAGAAATAGAATCCAGGATAAAATTTAAAAAATAAATGACTATTGTCAAAAGTCAAAACCTTACGGGTCGTTTTGTTTTACCTACAAATGTTTTGTTTCCCCGCCAAAAAAAATCTTAAGAACAATAAGGTGCTTTGATGAACATGTTATAGATAGCAAAATGTGAGTCATAAAACATTTTTCGCGTTAAGTATCCGCGACTCGTGCTACCGTCATTAGCTTATCAACCGATAACTGTGCATCGATATCGTAAATTCCAAATACCTAATCCTAAACGGGTATCAGGTAGCACGAAAACCTAGAAAAACACGAGACACAGCATCGGGACCGTTGCGGAATCTCAAAAATATTCATAGCGGTCGATAACTTGTTTAAATTTACAACTTATCAACTTGAAATGCTTGTCATGGTTGTATATCCTGACAGGATGTTGTTATTATTATAATAGAACTAGCTGCAACCCACGGTTTAGCCCGCTTAATTAATAGATAATCTCATGTTTAAGCTTAACTTAACATTACTCTAAAGTTTCATTGAAATTCGTTAATTTTTGCGTGAAAGAGTATCAAGTATTCTCCATTCAAATAAAGAATCTTCGCATATATGTATTTATTAATCATCATCATCAATAAGTAAGCAATCGTCCACTGCTGTACATAGGCCTTTATCAATGACAACTGTCATTTGGGGAATTTGCCTGTAGTCACCGCACTTGACAGGTTCTATTTGTTATGTAAACGCTGCTGCCCGTTCCTAATATTCCCATAGTCTTCTTCTACAACACCCGCCATAATGCCATAGAATATCTTAGTTTGCGACCAAGTGGTCGGTGTACGATGTCTTAAAGTTTTTTATAAAAAATACCTACAATATAAAATCATAACTTTAGTCCATTGTGTTTCCCGCTTAACCCCAATTAACACCAAACTGCTCTGTCAACGTCGTTAAATCGGTAACACATATCGACTCAACGACATAAGCGTTCCTAAAACGTAAGTGTTCTACTGTTAACATTCCGGTATCGTGTTACGTACCGTCGCGCTCCCGTGAGCGATACGTACGGAATTAAACCGTAATTTACGAAACATAACACTGAAGTTTCGTGTTACTATTCCCATAGTTAGTGTCGACTTTATCCGGTGTAGCGATGCGATAGCTACGATGCTTAAGATAAACAGATATTAATATGATTCGTGATGACAGACTCGGTTTTGTGACCGGTGGGAACGCAAAAAAGCTTTTTGTCAATACATACGTGCGAAGTGACAAGACTGACAAGGTTCGATTTTGAAAAATAACCAGGTAACTGACCAGTTACTTGCCCGTTGTCACAGCTATTTGGGCCTCTCTTTCGCTTTCCATCAGGCGTAGGGAAGTCATTATGTCGAGCTATTGTAAAAAAAAAACTCCAGTTTTTATGTCGAATCTACTATTTCAGTTTGTACATATTGGTCTATGAATCTACTACGTGTGCAAAGCAAAGACAACACGAGTGTGTTTAGGTACACCAACAAAAAGTTAACAGGTAATTGGCATTTGTCATTAAGGGACACTTATGTCCTGCAACAGACGTTTTTAGGCTGATGCTGATGATGATAAACACTAGTTTTAAGACAATATTTACTTTATTATGGCAAAACTCAGTAAACAAACCTACTTGTTTATTTTCCATGCTTACAGTTTTAAACATAAATAAAATAGTTTTTTTTTTCCTGCTTGACGTTAGACAGACAAGTTGCAGACATTTTGGAGTGCTATTAAAAAGCATCAGACGAATTTATTGAATTCGCCATAATGCTCCAAAAAAAAACCATAAAATAAAGTTCCATTCAAAACAAAATCTAAATAACTGTAACAAAAACGTCAAATTATTCAAAACGATCGAATTATACAGACAGACGGCTACGATACAGATTACCGACTTCTCAATCAAATTAACGGCTAGTCAAACTGTAAACAGACCAATACTGCTTATCACGAATCATCTGACACACTTTTCAATTAAACGTTAATATTTTACGATGTTTATTGATTGGTAATGTTAACAGAAATCAATAATTCTGTCTGTCTGCTAGGCCAATCGAGTAAAACGAACAGTCATAGAAATGAGAGTTGTAAAGGTTTATTAATAATTTCTGAATAATTCCAGAACTGACGTAGGCTTTCTTTTAGACCCCGTTCGATTACAGTTATACGCGTTCAACGCGCGTTTGATATTTGATGCAGGTGAACCGCCTGAACAAAAATTGTATGTATATGGTATGTACTTGTAAACTCGTGTTCAAAACTTGTCATCTGAACATACTCTGATTCGCGCCATCATCAGCTTACAGAATTAGAATTTAAATTCGAATTTCGAGCGCGCCCGTTCCAAAGCCCGACAATGACATCATCAATACAAACGCATATCTAAACTCGTTACCACAGATTAAAGTATGTTATATCTTCCCATAGCCGGTGCGAGTGTTGACTTTAATCGTCCGCATTATCGGGTGTCGCCGCGACCCACTTAGCCTGCTTAGCATTGTGCTCTTAACGGTAAGATTCAGCTATCACGAGTGTAAATTTCGCCGACTCAATAGATATCCGACGACCGCTGAGTTGCGATTTATAGGTGGACCTTTATGGTTAATGACGTTAACGGCTTAATCAGACAATTTTGACGTGGGAGTTTTTTTTTCGAATGTCTGTTGTTCTTGTTAGTTATGAATTACGTAGACAGTGTGTTTCTTTGGTACTTGATTGGGACAGGTTTTTATTAATATTTTATGCATAGTATTTGAGGTTGTTTTGTGGTCTGAGCTCGCTGAAGTAGCAATATTGCTCACGTTAAAAGTTTTTCGTTTAATACACCTCTCGAGAGTTCTGATTGCCATTCAAAATATTTCAGAAATTCAAATATAAATAAAGAACAGAAGGAAGATTCCAATGTTTTTAGTTATCGGCTAGTCTTGAGGATCTTTCTTTAGTTTTGATCGAAATTCAAATTTAAAGAACAGCTATATTTTTTTTTGTTTTATCGGCCAGTCTCAAGGATGCCGAGTTAGATCGTCTCCTGTCCGGGACGCGTTAGGCGCACGGACACAAAAATGCGAGTTGGGGGCGGGGCCCGCGGCCGTTGCACCTGGCCGACGCGCCGGCGCATTCCTCACGCACTCCTTTTTAGAGATCCTTAGGTAAACGGCCGTTTCAAGTTGTAAAGAGAACTCAGATGAGTTGAAATCAATGGACGTTTATTAGAGCCAGTTTACCACTGTTAGCCACATAAAAGAAATAATAAATACCATGCCAAAATATTGCAAATAGAATATAATAATAATAATAATATGGTGTTGAACCGAGCGGGATATGTAGTTGTCATTATCTAGCCATGTAAAGGCCTAAGAAAAATTAAAAGCACTTTGAGTTATTTTTTGCAATAATACATTTATTTAAGATTATGTACAAAACAATTACACGAAAGCAAACTGAATTCTAACATTCAACCTTTCAACAATGCTTGTTGCTATTTGAAAAACCCACAAGTTCTAAACAACTAGGTTAACATGACTATTAACATTAGAGTATTAAGCCCTTGTAACAAAAATATAGTATGTACATTATTTTGAAACACGCAACAAATCCTTACACACAACAGCCCAACTCAAACTTGACCAGTTTTTGTATTACTCACAACTTGTCCCGACCATTTCAAGCTGACACATCTACCTCATCGCAACTGAGATACAGCCCATACAACAAGCCAAAGCCACATTCACTCAAAGACCATCTTACACTGGTCGTCTCAAACACGGAACGCTACGTCTCCCATTTTCTTTTTTAATTTGACTATTCCATCTCCACGGCTTTGTTGTTCGGCAGTTTGAATCAAAAAGTTTTTTTTTCGGCTAAACATCATTGTGGGCTTAGTGTGGACCAAATATTTACACTGTATAAAACTGTACGGTTTGTCGGATAGATTTACGACACCTGCGGAGACTTCTTAGCACGTACGTTCAAATTGGTCGATTTTAAAACATCAAAGACTGGCGCTTTGTTGTTTCATTAAATAGTGATACAGCCACCTTATTTAGGGTTCATATACCACTCGGAATTAAAGTTTATGCCTTGAAAATATGAATCTATCAATTTGTAATAGTTTCATCGGTGACTCTATTTGTTGTTATTGTAATGTACCTACCATATTTTGGCGGCAAACATTTGTTGATTTTGTTATTTACATTTAACAAAGTTTTAATTAAATTTGTTATTGTTGCTTCCTTCTGTCATCGTGTAAATACCTATTAATAGATACTCTTTATTGAACGCCAAAAATTATCTTGTACGATTTAGGCGGTTTAGTCGCTCAGTTACTTGCAGACAACCTTTTAGTATACTGCGAGTATAACAAGATAGAAAGGCTACGTACTTAATTTTGCGTAAAATTGCACGAGTCTCATTCAAATGAGTACTGACACAGTTTAAGTATATGTTAATGGTAAGTAATTAAGTAGTCGGGCTAGGCTAATGAAAATGGTAACGCGGCGATCATACGTTTGAAGGTCAGCTGCATGTTAAATACATATGTAAAAATCGTGTCTTAGCGGTCGTGCGCGTTAAAAAGTGTGCCAAAGTACTAAAGGTGCGTTTGCGTTCTGGGCTTACGCATTAACCGCGAAACCGAGGCGCCAGAGTGGAGGAAACATCATAAACCTGTTCGCGAAACGTTAATTTCGTTAAAACAAACATTCGCGACCCACATAACGAGCTAACCCGCGCGAAAGTGGGAAAAGCTAATTATTTTCCAACGGTGCGACAGCGTGCCCTGTCTAGGGTTAATGTAGGTCGGCCATATTTGTTTTAACGTCAAATGATAAAACAATTTTGCTTTATTTTTAATATTTAAACATTTGTGTTAGTAGCGTGATAACTTCGACTTGATGTCAATAAATGACCGAATTTTACTTCAATTTCTTATATGTACCTATTGGTATAAGAAATTGAAGTTTCCTATTGAACTTTTACTAAAAGGCTTTCCTATTCACAATATTGATTTCTGATCGGGTTCAGAAACTGAGTAGGAACGTCGTTCGAATTTGACATTCGTTATACATACGACGATAAAAATAATGTAATATCTAGCGTTTTAATTGGCTAGTAGCCTGTCAGTGACCTGTCAGTCACTATTTTCTTAACGCGAATGAACTATAGAATAAACATGGGGTGAACAATGATCTTCGCCTTATCGCAGACTGGTCGGATCGTTTTGGCGTCGCTGTCAACCCGAATAAGTGTCAGGCTATCATTGTGGGTAGCGCGCACCAATTGCGCAATTTGGACTTGACAACTGTTCCGCCAGTCACATATCGTGGTGAAACTATACCTTATTACACCAGCGTCAAAGATCTTGGTATGTACATTGATTCCACCTTAAGTTGGTCTAAGCACGTCGAGGAAGTTAGCCGTAAGGTCAGCGCTGCGTTATGCTCCCTCTATCGATTTAAGCACTTCTTACCTATAAACACTAAGGTTACTCTTATTCAATCGTTGATCCTTCCAATTATTGACTATGCCGATGTGTGTTATCCTGATCTCAATCAAGGGTTTCTTAACAAGTTGGATCGTTTGCAGAACAACTGTATACGTTTTATCTTTGGCCTTCGTAAATTCGATCATGTCTCCTCCTTCCGTATACAGCTTCACTGGCTCCCTATTGCCTTACGACGAGAAATCCATGTTTTATGTATGCTTTATTCGATTCTCCACAATCCCAAATTTCCCATTTATCTCAAATCCATTTTCCAGTTTCTTAGCTCGACTCACACTCGGCAGCTTCGCTCCTCTAGCAATTCACTCTTAGCCATTCCTCTGCACCACTCTAGTTTCGTCTCCAACTCCTTCTGCGTGCAATCCATCAGACTCTGGAATAAGTTACCCGAAAGCATCCGTAGTGCTCCAAGCAGGGCATCTTTTAAGGTGAGAGTCCAAAAGTATTATCGGCTCCAATTTTCCGCTCAATAGTGTTCCTTTGTTTTTTTTTTTTCCTTTTTTACATCTAGTCGTCGTCCTATTATATATTATATATATATATATACCTATTTATCTATATTTATATGCATTTATTGATTTATATTGTATTTATTAGTATATTATTAATTACTATATATTATGGTTTTATGCATTGTCCCAATAATTAAGTATTTTTATTATTTTTAATTTTTTATTTCGGGGCATGTTAATATTAATATATCATATCAAATGTTTCCACGTAAATTGAGCAGCACACTACCCACTTAATTGTTTCTGTTTTGCCTAAAGGTTGACTGGTAGAGAATGCCTACGCGGCATTAAGTTCGCCTTTTGTACTTTATTTTTTATATTGTGCAATAAAGATTAAATAAATAAATAAATAAACGTGCGAGAAAGTTTCCGAACCCGAGCGGAAATAGGCTTTGTGAATAGCTCAAAAGTAGTCAATTGTCTGAGCCTGTAAGCCGTAGTTATGTGCTTCTGAAATCATTAGAAAAGGTTAAATATTTAAAAAATAAAACGACGACGAAATGTCAGAAATTAGTTCCATTTATAAAAATCCACAGGTTAAACGACAAGTTTCGCGCGTGCCGAATTTGACCACAGAGTCACCGGCAAAACACCTGCGACCTTTGTTAGGTCACTGACCCCGGTTCATCTCCGCGTCCGTTTGTAGACAACAAATTAATGTTTGTCCTACTTTTACGGCAAATATTCAAGGTAAACGATATTCATTTAAATTTATTATCGACAGTCTTGTCAGAGGGAAGAATACTCGAACGTAACAGACGAGTGATAAGAGTGAAGTGTGTGGGTGGGTTGTTGTCTATAAAAGACCAACAAAAAGTGCAGAAATACTAATAAAAGAAACGGTTTGTTGGGCAAACTATAGTATAGACATCACGATCACATTATGTACATATAAGTCTATTCTGTATAGTATACTCGTTACTGTTTTACATTAGACACGGCATTGGACTCAAACGTATCTAGCCAACTTACAGAAGGACATTAAATATTCTTATTCTTATAAATAAGGAGATCTCCTATGTTCTACCGATGCATAGATGTCACACAGTAGCTGGGTCAGCCTGCCATTACATAAGTACCCAAGCTTGTAAACCGAACGCGGTACATACTCGTAGTTACCCGCGCGGGGACATTAAAATGCAATAATGCAGTTGCAGTAGTAACTTCTTACCCTGCCGTGGCTTGCGGTTACCCTGATTTTCTGTATCCTGTACTAACGACCATTTATTGCGATGTTCTACGCGGGAATTCGCCGTTCGCAACGGTCAGGTTTGCAGCCGGTTCCCTTGAGGGTTAAGCTCTAAAACCATACTTGAGTAGCTAATCATGTATGTATGTTAATTGTTGCAGTTAACCCTTTTTTAATATCCTGCTAGCGGTTTCAGTTTATTGAATAATCGTAGTCGTAAAAATCGTTTTCAGAAAAAGCGGTTTACTTTTCAAATTTGGATTTTGTTTCGATGTACTTTATTTTGATGATTCCAACTCCAAAATCCGTCTCCAAATAAATACCTACTCAAATATGTATAATCTAGGACCAAGAAATACAGCACACAAACAAACCAGATCAATGTTTTTTTCACAAACCTTTCTTTTTAGAGTTATTTAGAACAGACACAAGGATATAAGGATTTATTTCAGGTGTACAAAACTACTACCTAGTATTTGAATATATCATATTTTTATCAGTCGAAAATTGGGATAATGATAATACAGAAATAACAATTATTAAAAAAAGAAACTAAAATAACGTTAACTACCTAGTTGAAATAAACTTGTAATATAGTTGAACAACTAGACGATTCAGGAAACGACACGCCATTATTGTGACACACCCATTATTTTGATTTAGTTGAATGTCAAAATATTAACGTCATCCTGACATTTAAGAGTTCAGAGCGGCTTCACACCATAACGGCAAAACAACTCTGACCTTTTCAAAACTGGCAACATTCCCGGCCGCTGAAAATTTAACACGGTAATGTAACGTACAGAATTCGTTCTAATGAGTATGAAAGCGCCAGCATGACAGACAGGTTTCATGCATAACGCTCGGCCATGAATACAAGGAAGACATTTGCTTAATAAGCGAAAACTTTCACCGGCATTCGTTACACAAGCATAATATAAAAAATTAGCATCTATTTAGCAAAACATGTGAAGCCAGCGTCCATTGTACCGTCGTTAACTTCCTATTGGCCGGTTGTCATTCACCTTTTTTTATTTAATGGCAAGGCAACCAACCTCTTTATGAGGAACATTTCTACCAACGTCGAGTGAGAATTGACTGTTACAATACAATTTGGGCCTATGTATCGCTATCGTGGATTCCTTGGAAACCCATCTTCCCGTAAGCAAGCTTCAAGTCAACAGATACAACGCAAGACAAGGTAGTCTACATTCTACTTCCGATGCACGCTCGAAGTACTCGAAGACGATTTACTTAATTGATTCTACAAGTTTAGCACTTCACTGAACTTTAGAGCATAATAATAACACCAAATTTATATGTATACTAAATCCATTACGTAATAAAAAGACTTTTGTCCAAAAAAATCGTCATTCACTTTGTACGCGCATCCAAAATGGCGTCAGTCCACTTCGTTAGTACAGCACAGTACAGCATTTGTCAAGATAATTGTCAAAACTCCATTATTTGAGGTTTCCGTACGAGCTGTGTTGTTTCACGTTACTGTTACGCCCTAACTCCAGCGATTAAGGTTGCTATTCCGAAGGAAACTTCGTCGGCAAATTAAGGCGAAGCCTTGGCTTTGACATTCGCATGTGGCTAAATCTGATTGTTTTGTGTCCGATTATCTCCACAGCCATTTGTTGACCGACACGGGGGAGCGCAAGGACGTTTAGAGCGAGACAGTTGTACTGCGCACATGTCCTGTCCAAACATTGGCAATGTCACAGCATTATCTAAGAGGCCGGTGTTAAGTAGCGTAACGTAAATCTTTAAAGATTCTTATTCGGAACTTACTCAGCGGGGCTATTCACAAATACGTTCGGAAAGATCTCTCTCAAGTTTTTTTGCTGCGACGACGATTCCTCTTGCTACACTTGCTACACATTCAAGAAATGCTAAAGAATGCAAAATCTTTCCAATTTCGTAACGTAAAGTGCAATTATAAGTAAAATTAAGCATGATTTAAAGACGTGCTTTGAGGATAGTCTCCACACAACCAGAGATGCTCATGCTCTGGCCCTTTTAAGTCTTTGAGCGGAGTGCTGTGTTTGCCTTAAAATCAGCTCTGTTAGCTAAAAAACTCTTATGATTAACCAACCCTGTAATGTAAGCAACTGACAAACCTGCCCACGTCCTAAGGCTTTTACGGGTGCTACTACAAAAATAGAACATTAAGTTACACTTAACATTGCGATTGCGAAGTTCAATAAAGTACCTACACTATTACGTTTGTTTACAAAACAGAACAAGCGTATGGGCCTCAACAGGGTTATTACTTATCATGTACGGTGTTTTAACAGGTGTCCGCCTGCGTAAGTTAGCGTGTTTGTTTAGACCAAAATTACGAACTACATACACGTATAACGATCACACGTTACGCGAGACAATTTTACATTCAATACGGCCAATTACGGATCCGTCATTATTGAAATATCGTCTGGATTTGTGCGATTGTCGGTGTAATATTACATTTAGCTGTTAAAATGGTATAGTTTTTGCTTGAGGATTTTATGTGAAATTTGATATTTTTGGGACTGAATGGGTGAATCTTTGACGAGGGAAAAGCATTGAAGAACATACGCATAACTATAAAATAAATTTCTTTTTTTTTTTTTTTTTTTTCTTTATTTTCTTCACAATCTGTCGGTAGGTACATAAAGTTTCGTCAGGCACAAAACACTCGGAACTATGAAACAGTCGGGATTTTTATAGATAGGTATTTTGTTTCGTTTAAACTTCTGACTCTAATAAAAACTACAGAATACATGTCTCATTTGTATTTCTCATTTATTATTGTCTGTGGAATTAAACATTATCGACCCTTAGCCTACCATAAGATATGCAGCTCAAAACCATTTTTTAAATTTAATGTAACGCATCATTTAGATCTAAACTAGATATTTGCTAAAGACACGCTTCAAAGTAACACATCGGTTACTTTCACACATCGATTTACTTTATACAAATGAGGTCTGCGACTCCAATTGATGGAATCAATGGGAGATCGAGTGTTATTTATTAAATTGCACGAGTAAGTGCGATGAGTCATAGACAGAGTGAGACGACTATAGTTTTATTTGTTTTTGTTACACTACACACGATTACATACTTAGTGGTTAAGCTGGCAACTTTCACAGTGACCTTAAATTGAATACGTAATTTCGATAATTAGCAGTTGGAATGCGAAGGAAGTTTAGAGGTTTACAATACCAAAACGAATAAAAAGGTTTCATGTCCTATTGGACTTGACACTTATTTTTTCATAATAAATTATTACAGCTAAATCTTTGTTTCTGAGAAGTCTCCTACGTTCGAATATCTTGCTAAAAGGCGATTATTATTTTACTGAGTCCGGTTTTGGACAAACAGTTTTTTTTTAATAATGCTAAACATAGAAATGAATACGAACGTAGACAGTACCTAATAATGCCAGAGTAAATGTTTGTCTCTACCTCATTGCGGTTTAACTACTGAACTGATTTAGATAAAATCTAACTATGTAATATGGAGGTGGCTTGAAGGTGGTATCAGTAAACAGCACAACTACCATAGCAAAAAGTTATCGTAGATTAGAACACAAACACGCCTAGTCTAATTATTTATTGTATACATGTACTTGTAGTGTACTTTTGCTTAGCTACTTACAGCTTAAACTTTTCGCTCGAACGGACTTAAAGCAGTCACACATGTTTATTAATAACAAACATTAGAATTGTAATCGTGGGATTGAATTTATAGTTGAGTGAGAAATAGTAGCCTTCGATTCAATTATCAGAATTCTTAGGACATGGTGGAAGAAAATGTTCATTCGTCGGTGTTCTTTTTACTTGGATTCTTGATAAACAAAACAAAAACAGTTTTCTTTGTTGTAAATTGCTGCAAAACCAAGTTCCTAATTACACTAAAGGTTTTTCCTTACATTTTTGTGACCTTGGATTTTATTAAGTACCTAGATAAAGTGTAGAAAAAATAACATTGGATTATAAAGACGCGGTGTTTTCCTTTATGGAAGATAAATGATGTTAACCATTAGACAATAATGAAATACGTAATTAACCTAATGCCAACTGCCGCTATTGTATTATCCTTGTTTATGATCATGAAAATATAGAAACAAAAAGTAAAATGTTTTAAAAAAATGCCGGTATTTTTACAGCCGTTTTTTTCATCATTTCACTTCAAAGTTCTAATTTAGAATGAACTACATAATGAATCAGATGAATTTTTGACTGTTTTTATGAAAAAGATGAATAATTTTTGTCTATTCTTTGAAACTAATAATTAAGAATCGCATTAAATTAGAACGCCAAAAATAGTCAAGGTTCATGTCTGAGGAATCATTTAGCAATCCATTTTGTACTAGGTACTTTCTTATGTGACCCAATCATTAAAATGAATAATAATAACAGAGTTCATTGACCCTACTATTTATTTACGGCCTGTGATGTTTCCATAAAGCCAGGCATTTAATTTTTTTTTGTTTTTCAATATTCATTACTACACAGCGCGGTCACATGACTCGTCTGCCGCTCCCGTGATCTATGTTATTCACTCTTTAACGTGCCTCAAATGTACGCAACATTTTTTTCATTGTTCTCAACATCGTCTGAAGTGAATGAACTTATGTTGACAAGGCATGTTATGCAACAATCATATATTTAAATGCCGGTATTCGATGACTATGCACATCGGGACGACAGACAGATTCTCTTCCTGCGGGCCGGTTATCATACATATAAAATGCATAACCTTATGTAATTCTTACTATGTGAGGAGATATGAATATTGTAATGAGGCGACAATTTCCTTGTGGGTATTGTGTCACAGTTATCTTGCACGTAAAGGTAAAGGTTAGGTAGAGGAAAAAGTAGTTATTGGCAACACTTACAAGCCAAATTGAGCTGCGATTAATGAGTAAATAGTGTTGTATTAAATAGTGCGTTTTTTAAAGAAAATTAACAGAACTTTTTCTTAGTGAGATATTCGCCCTTCCTTTTCAAGGTAGTAAACTGGGAACAGTCTGCTTTTTAAAAAAAATCTATGACGATAGCCAAGGTGGTCTTATCATCATCACTGGACTGGGGGGAAATGGAAGGTTCTCATTCCTAGGAGATGTTACTTTGAATGGCAACGCACAGGTCTACGTATCTTCGCTATATCTACGTGTAGGTACATAGTATATTTCGTCCGGCCGTGAGTTTCGATTCGCAGACTAAGGAATATGCTAAATAGTTGTGAGGTCGTGAACTCGAGGGCCTAAGTCCTTTTCTTCAATTTGTAAGCTCCATTAGCTGAGAGGGCCACATTCTAAATTTGGCGGCAAAGGTGTTGAACACCATTCAGCCATACACGGACTTTGGCGCGATAAAGAGAAAATGCATAGGTAGAGGTAGGTTCATAATCAATAAAATGTAATATTTTATTTGAAATTATTGTCATTAAACGATGTACCTATTACGAGTTGCAAGGTCCAGGAATACGTGAAATTTGATATTCTTTCTTTTCTTCCGAGTTCAAAGTTAAAACTGTTTCGAAAAATATGCACTAATTTCGTAATTATGTAGGCTACCTGACAAAATAAGTAATTTTCATTAATACCTACATTTTCACATTCATTTAATATTTTTAACAGTATTGTTTAATGTGTATTTACTTTCATCGATATTACAATACAAATGAGGAATAGATACCTATATATATGATTTTACAGCATGTACGTTTTTTTTCTTCCAAGTTTATGCTATTCGACTAGCACCTGTTACAAACCTTGGTACCTATCAAACTTTGTCACGTTATTATACCTACATAAAAAAAGGTTTGTAGGTACCTACCATGAATAAAAATGAGATTGATTGATAAAAAGTATCTATCTATCTCTTAACTCATACATAAGTAATTCCAATAGGTTTTTTTTATAGTGACACAGCATAGTGGCTTCCCTTCGGCTGATGGAAATCGAAAGAGAAGCCCAAGTCACTACCGCATTGGACAAATAACAAGATTAATCATTTGTCTTTTACCACTATAAATAAAATAAATAAATAAATAACCCAAGACATGCCACGCTGGGCCACACAGCGCCACCTAGCCCCAAACTAAGCCGAAGCTTGTACTATGGGTACTAGACAACTGATAAACTTACTTATATACTTTTTTTTTGTAAATAAATACATATTATACATAGAAAACCCCCAGACCAATACAAACAGACATGTTCATGAACGCAAATGTTTGTACTGTGCGGGAATCGAACCCACGACTCCTGGCTCAGAGGGCAGAGGTCACTACCAAATGAGCCACCGAGCCTGTCAGTATCATGCCTGTCAGTACGATACCAAACTCTGGTTACACTACGCCTGGCCTGGCTCAGCCGGCCCATCGAAACGACAGGTCATGTCAATTTGGTGATTTCATCCAATCTAATGTTTTATAGGTACCTACCTACAAATCGCGTTATAATAAAATTCTTAGAAGCGGTTAAGTATTTTTGAGATTGATTAGTTAACAGGTAGGCAACATAAGCATCTTTAATAATAATTTTATATCGATTAGATATCATAATAATAAACGGACATACCTTTACATCAATCATAAAGACATTAACAGATTGTAATTGACTTATAGCCTTACCAAGGATTTTTATTTGGCTATCGTAAAGATTTGATTCCAAATTCCATATTATTAAGTAGGTAGGTCTTCTTCGCCCTAGCGTTTTCCCGGTCTACTACTTAGTACCAGGGTCTGTTTTCCTGCACACATCTCCTCCACTTTGCCCGATCTTCGGCAGGTATGTGGGAAAATAATTTTAGCTACATCCTTATAGGTAATTAGGTGTAGCTAATAACAATTTAGGAGAGGATTGCCATACCTACCTATTCTCTATAGGACTAGGTAGGTAATTTTAAGTTGAAAGTAGTCTGGCTGGAAAGGTCGCTCTAAGTGATAAGACGGCCTTCATTTTACTACAATATACCTACATAGGTATTTTGTATACTCGTATACTTTTACCCGTAAAATTAAATAGGTATAGGTATATTTTGTAGGTAGGTACCTAACTACTTCGAAAAAAATTCCATCTATAGGTATACCTACTAAGCCGTCAGTATAAATAAGACGTTTGTAAGGTGGTTTTAAACTGTTTAGTAGATAGGTAGGTAGGTATATTATTTAAAACGAAGTTATTATGTATTACCTACCAACATATTAACGAGTAAGACTTTAATTAAAGGCTCGGCATGTCTCATCTTTTGTGGCACGCATTGTACCTAGGTAGGTATCTACACTATTTTTTAAGTACCTACCTATAATACTTAATCGCCCGAGCCATTCTAACCTTCCTTACCGCGGAAAATTAGGCGATGACTTATCTAGAAATTATTGCGGGTAGATCCCACATCTCGACTTCATTACGTTTCGATCACACATGTGTTAGGTAGGTACTTGTACATGTGCTCAGAACCATGTGTAAAGAAATCAGTTAAGAGCCTGTCAGAGTCAACTCAAAGCCGGTACAAGTACCTACGTTCGGCGCACATTCCCACTTATTAGCCAGTACGAGCGAGGCTCAATACAATTTTAATAACTCGATAAAATCCGTTAGACCAACGACACCTGAAGAGTGGCCAGCCCACACACACATGCACAACACACCTACACGCCGACTATTTTGTTGTCGAATAAAACGCAAACTTTTTTTTTTCCAAACTTACCCGATTTGACTCCAAGGCTTCAGCACTGTGCTCCTCCTTCTGTCTGAAGCAATTAGTGCATTTGCTCTTGTTGAAGATGTTTGGTGCAAATTTCCTGCAATCCGATCGCCCAGACATGTTGTCAGAGGTCAGGGAGAGTACAAGTTTCACTATGTCACAGTATACAGCATTGTGGTACCGCAAAACACCCTCACTAGGCGACTATTCGCCTTTTAAAAACCGAACACGTAGTTTTATCACGCGCACCCACCGGCTAGTGAGCTATCAGCGAAATCACTGCAAGTGAAGTGAGCGCCAACGTCATATAAAAAACACATCCACAAACACAATCTCCTTCGGCACCGAACACCGAAGTAGTCGAACAATCGCATAAACAATATTCGTAATCACGTCAAAATTTAAAACAATAAACATCGATATTGGAACGATCACGCGGAGTACGCGAGCACGCAACATTCACATCGCCCGTCCATTTTACATCTGATAGAAAAGCAAAGCAGCGAGCGAACACAGTTGTTGTTTTACAACTTCTCTTTTCTTGTTATGTGTCTGGCAACTTAACTTGGGTGTGTAGTGGTGAAACGTGCTTGTAGTAGTGCGCTATTGCTATCACATTCTATTTAGTTCGTATCATATCGTGCTTTCTTGCTCGCACGTTTCATTAATTATCTGGAGGTTGGCAGCGACATCTATGGATGGCCAGGCAAGCTGTGATAGTGAAAGCGACGCAAGAGCACGTTTGTTTGAAACAAACCGTTCAAGAAGTTTGCTACAGATGTTACAGAGGGCGCTATTTGGTACTTATACAATATTTTTATTTTAAACGCGCTAAACACAGAACTGCAAAATATACAAAGTTCTTTATATATTCGCCCTATCAACTTTCGAGTGTTTTTTAAATACTCGTTGAAGTTTGCTGTACTCAAAGAATAATCGAAAAAGTGAGAAGAATACTTCTCAAATTTCCGATCTCAAATCAAAAATAATAATTTTTGATTGCAAATTGAACTCTGAATAATTAATATTTATACCTACTACTACTAAATTTAAGAGCTTTGCTCTTGTCGGTGGAACAACTTGCACTCCTCCCTGGACTCCGCCATCTCCCATTTATACCTATTTGATTAAATTTTTTATTTGTTTTACCATACCTACATACACGTAAATAGAAAGAAAATGTCGCAATAAAATAAAACATCAGTAGGATAATGGATATACAAGTAGTAGACATTTAGTTGAAAATTGCTTCGGCTAATTTTACTGAGAAAGATATTTGTCGCCATTAATATGTTGCGGATGGTTTAGTTCATTATGCCACATTTTCTTGCTATTAATTTAATTTAGGTACCTGTAATAACATTGGAAAGGAATACTGAAAAACAAAACATTTTGCTATGTATTTTACCTAAATACCGTCGGGTGTTTTTGTGCTTAGTTTTTTGTGTGTGTATCCGATCACTGAAGTACAGGCTACGCCCAGTTTTGACATTGACATTGCAACTTAGGGATGTCTGTAGTAATATCGACAATCTTTATTCAATACCCAACAAGTCTTTAAACAAAAATAAATTAAAGCAATTAGGACGGTTATCGCAACTGGTGCGGTGCCCACTCATTGGCTGATTAGAAGATTTTCTTCGCATGCCCACCGGTCGTGGAGTAGATTACAAGCTTACCATAGTATATGCAATTGTACTTTTGGTGGTAATTTGTCGTGTATATGTCACCGTAAAATTATAGATACCGGTAGATTATGATCTAACTCGCGAGATTGTAATAATTATGTCGAAATATTGTGAACTGTAAAATAATGCTAACATTTTAACTATTATTAGATCACAGACTGTAATCGATCCATGTAAAATTCATAAATTAAAATCTGTCATGCGTTAAATTATCAACAGTCCTACTTTGATTGACCAAAATCTACCGAAAAATAATGGTAAATGATAATTAAAATGTAAGAATTATGTTACAGTTCACAATATTTCGACAGATTACAATCTCGCAAGGTGGATTATAATCTAACGGTATTTACAATTTCACGGTGACATATATAAACAAATAAATAATGTCGTGCTGATAAACGCATGCAAGCTTACATACATTAATTTATCGATATTTCCTCTAGGCTTTACAGACAGCACTATAATCTGACAGTGAGTGTCAGTCATCACCAGACATCAGCAGTTCCGAATCCAATCAAACTCGCGTTAAATTGATAACGAATGACGTGTGCCGTGCTGAATGATAGGCAGGAGGTGGTGTGACTGTTTCAAAAGTTAGTGAGAGTGCGCGCGCGATTGCTCATCGGACGGACGTCGCCTCACCGCTACCGGCCTCGCACGACCAGCAAAAAGTTAACCTCAATCATTGTTGCTCCAAGGTTTCCGTTTTCGGCGACCCGCTGACACAGACTGCTCACACCCGTACTTCACGCTCCACCGTGCTCAGATAAACAAGTAGTTAATTGTCAAATGTGTCCCTTATAGCGGGTTTGGTTGCTCATTGAATTCGCGCGCGCGGTCCCGAGAGGTAACTTGATAAGGCTTGGTGTGTAATTATTTTTGAAATCATGGAAGACCTGAGTTTTATCCCGGACATCCCGAGCGGGCCTCTGGACGCGTACAGGAGCCGGGCCTCGTTCGACTGGAAGCGTTTGAAGCTGTCATTAGAGGGTGATATTGAGCTGCTGAAATTAAAGGTAAGTTGAAACAAAAAAGTAGTACAGTGCTGATGTTTCTAACAGTCTATGTGTAGCTATTTCCAAACTTAATATTAGTTTTAGTTTTCAGAAATTAATGATTAATTTTCAATTAAAAAACAATGAAACAAGAGTATACATGAAGAAACTGCTTTTCTAGACAGAATGAGTACAAATCCAATCCTGATTAAATAGTGAATTTGAATAGAATACATGGGAATAAGGAGAGATATTTGTTTTTTTTTTTTAATTTTATACAAACTGCTAGTACCTATATTTCTTAAGAGATTACTTAATATTATTTTAATTACTGTGACTCTACATGTTATTCTTATTCATCGATACTGTCAAAACTATGATTAATGAACCTTGTGATTCATTGTGAATCATGTCTTTTATTACTTTTAGAGAGAATGCAATTAATTTACTTCAATAGGTAACCAAATAAATTAACATCTCTATTGTTAACAGTTATATTCTGTATCACTCCTTTTTTTATGTGCCACTAAGGTCGCAAACAAGCCTAGCCCTGTGAATTCTTTCCTGTAGTGAACGGCTAAAATATGCAATTCTCTGCCAGCTGACGTCTTTCCTTACTTGTACTTACTAACTAACTTGGAAGTACTTAAGGATAGAGTGAAAAGGCTTTATCTAAGTAAGCATGCTCCATCCTAGACCACATCATCACTTAACATCAAATGTGATCGTGGTCAAATGCTTTCTTAGAACTAGGTAAATAAAAAAGTAACAGTGTATATTTTAATTTAATTTATTATTAATTGAACATATCGTCGGTGTCAGTGCACCTTCTACATGCAAAAAATATTTTTTTTACAGGAAACAAGAAAAACTGTCATAAAAGCATTGCAATTGCAAGCAATAATAAAATACAATTTTGTAAAAAAAAATTGCAGTTACAAGGTTCTGCACTGACACTGAATACCCATGACTGCAAAAAAGTTTCTTCAAACACTTTGCTATGAGTTGGCTTTTAAGTAATTGTAAAAAATTTATGACTATACAATGTATAAATTTATTTTTGTAAAAATAATATAGCATGATAAAATTATCATTAGTATTTTCCCAGTTGCACTTGTAAGCAAATGACTCACTTTCTGATTCAAAGAAACCTATCTGTTATCTAATAATTACTACATTCAGAGAGCCTATTGATAAAACTTTATTCTTTTACAACAGGACTATTCCTTGAGTTTGATAGACTTTTATGTGCTACAGCAAGGCTATAAAGGGATATATGCAAGAGGGCTATAAAGTTATAAGACAGTAGCTGGAAATCTTAGGCTTAGTAATGGTCATCTTACTAATTTTATAAATGCCAAAATTTGTGCTATTGGATGGAATGTTGTATGTAAGTATCTCTAATGCAAGATTTACTACAGTAATTAATAGAAGAAGCATGCATTAAATATGGTAATAGGTAATTTAGCAGTGGGCCACCAGCTAGGAAAACCTGAAGCTGTAGTTGAGTTGTTAGTTTAGAACTAATACTGAACGGATTGCACCAGTTACATATGGGCTATAATTTATAAGAATATTATAATTATACTGAACACTCTGTTTATATAAAAAAATATATTATCTATTAAATTAACTGCTGAATGTATGCCGGTATAATACAATTTCATTTAATTAGTTACCCATATAAATTCTTGTTTTGCTCGAAATTTGGGATTATCTTGTGTGGTGGTTTCCCACTTGCCTTCCACACCACAGTACAATGTTCAAAATTGCTTCACCGACAAGACTGAGGCTCTTAAATTTTGAATGAATAAATAAATTCTTATTTAGACATTGTATAATTTTCATCTCCACATCGTCATTCCTTTCAGCAATTAAACAATGTTGATATATTTTCATCATACCTGTCTAAGACAGCTGTAACAAGAAAATAATTTAAAATATAATATTTTCTATTGTTATTCTGTTTTTGTAGGAGGGTACTGGATGTATCGTAATTAGGAACTCAATATTTGAAACATATATTGTTTTCTGCTCTCCTTATCAGTTTTGTTTTGGCAAGTGGCATGAATTATATCAAATACTATTGTCCTTCACATGTGTTTATAGTCAGGTTTTCCTTCTATTGAGTTTCAGAGATTTTTATATTCATAAAAGTTGTGTTTTATGTGTTGTTATATCACATATTAGGCATATTTTATATGTTATATTCTGACATCATATTGCGGAGTATTTCATATATGTATATCTAATTGTAGAAGGTCGAAATTCGCTCTGTACACGTTGGAGTATTCAGACACACCACAGAGCCTTCTTCACCTAGGTACCATAGAAATACGCATATCGGTTACCACGGATTACATTGCTTGCCTTGCGGCTTAGATAGCCGCTGCACTTTCCTGTAGAGCCGGAAAGATCATCATAATCACTTTACCTGGTGTGCACATTACACCACAGAAATATTGATTGAGCAATATTTGTGAATCTTTTGAACTCGAATACATCACCGAATGTTGCGTAAACCGCTGTTATTTTTGCAGTTCTATCCTTGAACAACATTTCTGGGACTCCTCAAAACAGATTCACGCTCTAAGCAACTAGCGCCGCCTGGATCCTTAGGAACGATAGCCTTCACTTTGTCTCGCAGTACCTAACCCTCTAAGCCATCAGTGGTGACCGCCGCTGACTATGTCTCTTCATTCTTCTTTCGATCAAAAAAAAGAAAAAAAAAGAGAGTAACTACCGAGTTTCTTGCCGTTTCTTCTCGGTAGAAATCTACTTTCCGAACACGGCGGTAGCTTCTTTTAAATTGCTTTTATTCACATTTTTACATTACTTTTTATATTTTTACATTATTTTTTACTTGACGATTCATAAGTGCTTATTTTAAGTCTATGTGAATAAAGGTATTTTGACTTTGACTTGACTTTGACATTATAGCCTCCCATGGGAATCTCCACAGTCATGACGCGCGTCATTTGACGCATTTGACGCTAGGTATCCATAAATTGTAAAACAATAATAATTATCTTTGTTCCAGTACAAAATATGGAGCACACTAGAGAAGGACCCCCTATTCGCACACCACCGCATCACCCCCTCGGCCGAGGAGCAGAAGAGGATCACACAGCTGCAGGTCAAGAGGATAAACGAGTACAAGTTCCTAACCAGGGAAGCTTTCAGATCCAGTTATACCAAAAGAGTGAGTGAGCTTAAGTGTTCCTAGACTAACGGCCGTATTCACAAACGTTACTATGCGTCGCGGGAACGCACAGGTCGGGTATTAATACGTCAATTTGTCCGCAGACGAGAACACTGATGACCATAAACGAGGCGGTCCAGTCGCTGAACCCGAGCGTCTCCGTGAAGATGGCCATCGGCATCTACCTGGTCTCCAACGCGCTGCTCTCGCTCGGCACCGAGAGGCATCTCAAGTTCTACGAGAGGACCATACTGGACAGGGAGGTATGTACTAGAAAGCTTTTTTTTTGTACAAGGCGGCCTTGGCATCGTCAGTTTTTTTTTATAGTAGCTCGACATAATGTATGCCTATGCCTGATGGAAAGCGGAAGAGAAGCCCAAATCGCTGTGACAATGGGCAAGTAACTGGCCAGTTACGTGTCAGTTGCTACCGCTATGCCTGCCCAACCCTCCACGAGTTCCGGAAACTCTACTCATCGGCAGAAACAGGACCCGGAGTTCATTTGGCTGCGGTATTCTATAAATTTATAGGGTGGAGGTCTTTCCCCAGACGGGCAGCTCAATTCGAGCGCTATGCCCTACCTCTTTTGTAGTCTCCAGTTTATTTATTGGAGCAAGCGTATTCGTCCGTGGGCCTCACTTAGCAGGACTTCCTGAAAACCAGCGCCGTGGATCCAGCGCGGGCCACAGCTTATATGCCGAGTGAGGCCCTTTTACTCTGGATGTGCAACATCCATGTACGGTCTTTGATTTTTTCTACTTCATAATTTTTTTCCTGTGTATTTTTGTTCATTATGTGTTTTGTCGATGTGTTGTTGTGATGTCCTTGTAATAAAAAAAAACTTATTTCTTAATCATGGGTCGTTGTAATGTTATCTATCAGTCACATATTGACTTTAACGGGGATATACATAAGTCTACAATATGAATTACAATCATTGTGCTAACTAACTATAGCTACATGCAATATTCAATTAAGCTGTTTATTTGTACCGACCGATTAAGAAACTGTACCTACACTAAATGCTTAGCTAGTATTTCTCTAATTTTCAATTATGTTGCTTTTCCTAGCAATAATATTAGCCAGTAATGCTAACAACACAAAATATCACGTACCTAATAACTATAATTTTACTACCCTACAAATAACAGGATGACGTAATTTAATAAAAACATCGGTCTATTGTCAACTTAACAAATAAACAAGATGCATTTTAATTAATTTTTATTAGAATAGTGACCTAATATTATGTTTGAGAAGCTTTTAACACCAGTTTCGTTCAGTGGTACTGAATGTTGCCTCTGACACAATGATCGCGGGTTCGACCCCCGCACAGTGCAACAATTTGTGTCAACATGTCTGATTTGTATTGGTCTTGTTTGGTGTACCTATATGTATTTATTTAAAAAAGGTATCTAAGTATGTTTAACAGTTGTCTAGTACCCATAGTACAAGCTTCGGCTTAGTTTGGGAATTGGTATGCCTTGGGTTATCCTGTTGGGTTAGTCTGTTTTCTGAGCCCCAAAAAAGAGCTCAGGCCAGTGCTTTGGACTCCTGCTCCTGCTCGAAAAGCAGAAATACTACCCAAGAACACTTTACTATAAACTTTCTGGGGTGGCGGGAATAAAACATCGGTATGGTATGTTTTTTACAAATTCGGCCCACCCCACGCAAAATAGGCGGTCTGTCGTCGAGTTGCAGATAACGGCCCGATCAAACTACTACCCAAATACACTATTCCTGTTCCACGCGGACAGAATCGCGGTACATGTCTAAGTAGTGTGGAATTGGGCATTCTAGATCATTTGTCGTTCGTTTCAGCCAGCTGAAACTCACTCCACATGATCTAGAATGCCCAATTCCACACTATGAATGATATAGAATGATATAGAATGCATTCTATATCATTTGTCGTTCGTTTCAGCCAGCTGAAACTCACTCCACATGATATAGAAAGACCCAATGCCATACTACTCACCAGTACCGCATGCGAAGCTACTTTCAGATAGCCCACAACACACAAATTAATCAGCAACCTCACACGAGTGTGGATCTCTGGTACCTTGTTTGACGTCGTCCACTAACGTTCTGTTTGAAGATGATAAATTCATTTAAATGTATTGACATACAAATATAATAACCATTTTGTTGTAACCATCTGAACGTGACAGTTAAAAACGCGAAACGATGAAATTTCTTAAACAAAAAACATCGTTAAACCTGGAATGCATCTGTCCTGTGTCATCATCTGAGCAAAAGCGTCATGGAAGTTTTTTGCCTAATTCTTTTAGATGTCTCGTTTGCGGGCCATCTAATTGTGGCAAGACCAACTTAGTGATTAGTTTATTATTACACCAGGATGGTCCGCGCTTTCAAAACCTCTATGTGTATTCCAAATCTTTGTATCAGCCCAAATATATGTTTTTAGAAAAAGTAATGAATGTGGTTGCGGGGACTTCCTATAACAAATATAATCATAATAATGAGATTATAAGCCCTCATGAAGCTCTACCTAACTCAATTTTTGTTTTTGACGATGTAGCATGTGAAAACCAAAACAATATTAGAGATTACTTTGCTATGGGACGTCATAAAAACATTGATTGTTTTTATATTAACCAGACTTACACTAAAGTACCGAAACAACTTGTGAGGGATAATGCGAACTTATTAATATTATTCAAGCAAGATGACGTAAATTTAAGACATGTTTATAATGAGCATGTTGGATCAGACATGTCATGGTCTCAGTTCAGAGACATGTGTGCACGGGTTTGGCATAAACCGTACGGATATGTCGTAATAAATAAAGACTGTGAACGAAACAACGGATGTTACAGAATGGCATTTGATACATATATAGTATTGAACGATCATTAACGATCACTTCCAGTTGTGATATTGACCAGAGTGGAATCTATATCAAATATGGAAAAAAAATTAAAAGAACAAATCGTTAAATCTGCGCAGGCTGTAAAAAGGAAGGTCCGGATGTTAAAAGATATGAATAATTCTAGTAATATGGCTTTGGAAACAATATTCAAACCTATAATCAGCCCCCTTAATCAACTAGCAAAAAAAGACCATTATGAAAATGTGGCTGAAGATATTGAGTCTATACCAGTACCGAAAAAAAATAAAATCAACAGCAATAACTTGTCTGATTCTTCATATGAAGATGTTTATGATAAAGAACCTACTTCGGAAGATGATTGGGATAATGATATACATAAAACCCTCACTTTTTCTCCTCATGAAGATCTGAATGTCAGCAAGGAATCTTTCAAGTCATTCCGGTCTTCGCCAAGCATAAAAAATCAATCTTCATGGTCTACATCATCTGAAGCAATGCAAGATATTCCCTATGGCGTTAGGAATGAGCGAGGAAAACTAATGCTCGGAAATGTTCGAGTTTATGATGATTCAAGTACTCTTAAAATCGGAACCCGAAGAATGAAGAAAACTCCAGGTCTGAAGGAATTACTGTATAATCGAACACCTAATTTAGATATAATCACTGAAGAGGATTTACAAAATTATAAGTTATTATTATTGGATACCAGTGCGCATAGACGCAATTATGATCCATCCAAGCCAATAAATAGTAATAAAGGCTTTAAGTATACGAACGTAATACGACCCATGTTCAAATTCTCAAAAAATGTTACAAGCAGCATAGAAAGCCTGACTAAGGGAAAGGGTATAGACATCTTTAAAGAAGTTAAGAAAAATACTGATTATATTTATTGGGATGATCCAAATGAGTTGGTCGAACGATTACAAATATTGATTGCATCTCGAGATGCAGGAAACACCGGATTAGATAATGAGATTATTGCAATAATTGAAGAGTTGTATGAAGCCGGCATTATAAAATATAAAAATATAAAGTAAAGACATTTAAAAATCTCTGCAGTTGAAATACAGAGAGCAAGACGTAAACAATGAATGTAGACAAATTTGGTCATCACGTTCACAAACGCCTACGGTTATCAGAATATACTGAGAAAGGCATACTAGTAAAATCAGATTCAGGTGTTTATGATTTCCAATCATCAAGATTGAAAGGTCTCATATCTCCAAAAACAGACGATGAAGCAGTAAATAAGGAATATTTAGACAAAGAACTCAAAATTCTAAGAGATGAAATGCAGAAATTGAACGATCGAGTACAAGTCTATCTCAAAAATTTTGAAAAATCCACTTCAGAATTGTTACATAAGTCGTATTATATAAAGTCTGAAGTAGATCGTTTGATACAAATAAAAAAGTCAAACAATCATGAGTAAACAAAACATAGTAGACGAACTTCACAAAGCAGCTAGAAGGAACTTTCCTCGTCGATGCACTATCCTAAAGGGATTAGATGATTTATGGCAAGCTGATCTAATAGATATGCAAAAGTTTTCCAGTTATAATAAAGGATATAAATACATTTTGGTTGTCATTGATGCTTTATCAAAATACGTTTGGACTCATCCATTAAAATCGAAATCCAAAAATTGCGTAACCAGTGCAATGCAAGTAATATTTTATGATTCATCAAGAAGACCTAAGAATTTGCAAACTGATTTGGGAAAAGAGTTTTACAATGATTCTTTTAAACAATTGATGAACAAATTTAATGTAAATCACTATTCTACGTATTCAGTGAAAAAAGCTTCGATAGTAGAAAGAGCAATAAGAACATTGAAAAACCATCTTTACAAACTATTTAGTCTTTGTGGACGATATCAGTGGATTAAAGGAAATTGGGATCAAGTAGTTCAAAAGTACAATAACACAGTTCATCGAATAACAAAATATAAGCCTATTGATGTGGATAAAAATAACCAGATGGTGGTTAAGTTAAATATTATCAAAACACATAGACAAGGGCCAAGGACCTTGTTTGACGTCGTCCACTAACGTTCTGTTTGAAGATGATAAATTCATTTAAATGTATTGACATACAAATATAATAACCATTTTGTTGTAACCATCTGAACGTGACAGTTAAAAACGCGAAACGATGAAATTTCTTAAACAAAAAACATCGTTAAACCTGGAATGCATCTGTCCTGTGTCATCATCTGAGCAAAAGCGTCATGGAAGTTTTTTGCCTAATTCTTTTAGATGTCTCGTTTGCGGGCCATCTAATTGTGGCAAGACCAACTTAGTGATTAGTTTATTATTACACCAGGATGGTCCGCGCTTTCAAAACCTCTATGTGTATTCCAAATCTTTGTATCAGCCCAAATATATGTTTTTAGAAAAAGTAATGAATGTGGTTGCGGGGACTTCCTATAACAAATATAATCATAATAATGAGATTATAAGCCCTCATGAAGCTCTACCTAACTCAATTTTTGTTTTTGACGATGTAGCATGTGAAAACCAAAACAATATTAGAGATTACTTTGCTATGGGACGTCATAAAAACATTGATTGTTTTTATATTAACCAGACTTACACTAAAGTACCGAAACAACTTGTGAGGGATAATGCGAACTTATTAATATTATTCAAGCAAGATGACGTAAATTTAAGACATGTTTATAATGAGCATGTTGGATCAGACATGTCATGGTCTCAGTTCAGAGACATGTGTGCACGGGTTTGGCATAAACCGTACGGATATGTCGTAATAAATAAAGACTGTGAACGAAACAACGGATGTTACAGAATGGCATTTGATACATATATAGTATTGAACGATCATTAACGATCACTTCCAGTTGTGATATTGACCAGAGTGGAATCTATATCAAATATGGAAAAAAAATTAAAAGAACAAATCGTTAAATCTGCGCAGGCTGTAAAAAGGAAGGTCCGGATGTTAAAAGATATGAATAATTCTAGTAATATGGCTTTGGAAACAATATTCAAACCTATAATCAGCCCCCTTAATCAACTAGCAAAAAAAGACCATTATGAAAATGTGGCTGAAGATATTGAGTCTATACCAGTACCGAAAAAAAATAAAATCAACAGCAATAACTTGTCTGATTCTTCATATGAAGATGTTTATGATAAAGAACCTACTTCGGAAGATGATTGGGATAATGATATACATAAAACCCTCACTTTTTCTCCTCATGAAGATCTGAATGTCAGCAAGGAATCTTTCAAGTCATTCCGGTCTTCGCCAAGCATAAAAAATCAATCTTCATGGTCTACATCATCTGAAGCAATGCAAGATATTCCCTATGGCGTTAGGAATGAGCGAGGAAAACTAATGCTCGGAAATGTTCGAGTTTATGATGATTCAAGTACTCTTAAAATCGGAACCCGAAGAATGAAGAAAACTCCAGGTCTGAAGGAATTACTGTATAATCGAACACCTAATTTAGATATAATCACTGAAGAGGATTTACAAAATTATAAGTTATTATTATTGGATACCAGTGCGCATAGACGCAATTATGATCCATCCAAGCCAATAAATAGTAATAAAGGCTTTAAGTATACGAACGTAATACGACCCATGTTCAAATTCTCAAAAAATGTTACAAGCAGCATAGAAAGCCTGACTAAGGGAAAGGGTATAGACATCTTTAAAGAAGTTAAGAAAAATACTGATTATATTTATTGGGATGATCCAAATGAGTTGGTCGAACGATTACAAATATTGATTGCATCTCGAGATGCAGGAAACACCGGATTAGATAATGAGATTATTGCAATAATTGAAGAGTTGTATGAAGCCGGCATTATAAAATATAAAAATATAAAGTAAAGACATTTAAAAATCTCTGCAGTTGAAATACAGAGAGCAAGACGTAAACAATGAATGTAGACAAATTTGGTCATCACGTTCACAAACGCCTACGGTTATCAGAATATACTGAGAAAGGCATACTAGTAAAATCAGATTCAGGTGTTTATGATTTCCAATCATCAAGATTGAAAGGTCTCATATCTCCAAAAACAGACGATGAAGCAGTAAATAAGGAATATTTAGACAAAGAACTCAAAATTCTAAGAGATGAAATGCAGAAATTGAACGATCGAGTACAAGTCTATCTCAAAAATTTTGAAAAATCCACTTCAGAATTGTTACATAAGTCGTATTATATAAAGTCTGAAGTAGATCGTTTGATACAAATAAAAAAGTCAAACAATCATGAGTAAACAAAACATAGTAGACGAACTTCACAAAGCAGCTAGAAGGAACTTTCCTCGTCGATGCACTATCCTAAAGGGATTAGATGATTTATGGCAAGCTGATCTAATAGATATGCAAAAGTTTTCCAGTTATAATAAAGGATATAAATACATTTTGGTTGTCATTGATGCTTTATCAAAATACGTTTGGACTCATCCATTAAAATCGAAATCCAAAAATTGCGTAACCAGTGCAATGCAAGTAATATTTTATGATTCATCAAGAAGACCTAAGAATTTGCAAACTGATTTGGGAAAAGAGTTTTACAATGATTCTTTTAAACAATTGATGAACAAATTTAATGTAAATCACTATTCTACGTATTCAGTGAAAAAAGCTTCGATAGTAGAAAGAGCAATAAGAACATTGAAAAACCATCTTTACAAACTATTTAGTCTTTGTGGACGATATCAGTGGATTAAAGGAAATTGGGATCAAGTAGTTCAAAAGTACAATAACACAGTTCATCGAATAACAAAATATAAGCCTATTGATGTGGATAAAAATAACCAGATGGTGGTTAAGTTAAATATTATCAAAACACATAGACAAGGGCCAAGCATCAAACAAAAGTTTCATGTTGGCGATCATGTTCGTATTAGTAAGTACAAAGGTGACTTTTATAAAGGATACACACCTAATTGGTCGACAGAAATATTTTGTATCATCAAAGTAAATCATACGTATCCAGTGACTTACGTGCTAGAAGACAAACAAAAACAACGAATTTTAGGATCTTTCTATGAATACGAACTACAACACACACAATTTCCTGACCTTTACCTGATAGAAAAAGTTTTGAAACGAAGGGGGAACAGATTGTTTGTCAAATGGTTAGGTCTGAGTGATGAAAATAACAGTTGGGTCAACAAGAGTGAATTGATAACTTAATATAAATATCCTCCTATAATCAAAAACACTCACTTTGTCTGTACAAATGAAAGAAGGAAGTGGTATTGTCAATAATTTAATAAATAAGATACCGTTTGAGTTACACTTACCTGGTTACCAATTTTGTGGACCTGGAACAAAGCTTCAAGAACGGTTAAATAGAGGTGATCGAGGTATTAATAAATTAGACGAAGCTTGTATGCATCACGATATTGCCTACAATAACACTGATTTGAGCGTACGTCAAAGAGCAGATAAACAACTTTTAATCATGGCTAAAAACAGGCTAAAAGCTAAAGATTCTGGAAGACGAGAAAAGATGGCTGCTTGGATTGTGAAAAATGCTATGAAAGCAAAACTCAAAGCTGGTGCTGGTGCAAAGTCATTCATGTCAAAAGTAAAAAAAATTCATTCTCAATTAAAGAAACTTAAATCCAAGGACAACCGCACAATAATCAAGTACGCATATGCAGCTGCAAAGAAGGCGTTTACTAAGAAAAAGGGGATACACATGCCGCGCTGCATTCCAATCCCAAAATGTGGCGGCCTGCTACCTCTCATCCCGATATTTGCAGGACTGTCAGCTTTAGGTTCACTTGCTGGAGGGGCAGCTGGTATAGCAAAGGCTGTAAATGATTCTAAAGCTGCTCAAAAAAGTTTGCAAGAGTCAGAACGACATAATAAAATGATGGAATCAATTGCTCTCGGAAAAGGATTATTCATTAAACCATACAAAAAAGGAGCTGGTTTATATTTGAATCCATCAAAAAACTAAAGAAGAAGCTACCTAATCGTGCCCTAACTAATTTAGACATATTGAAACACGCTAAAGATATACCATTTTTCCGGGGTGTTTTCATGAGAGATACGTTACCATCTCGACCCAAGCCGGTAGAATGCGCAATTTTGAATTTAGACAGTTCAGATAATCCTGGAACTCATTGGGTAGCTTACATCAAACAGAATGCCAGTTGCGAATATTTCAATAGTTTTGGTAATTTAAAACCACCGTTAGAATTAATGACATATTTGAAAAAATGTGTAATACGTTACAACTATGTACAACATCAAACATTTGGTACTGTGAATTGTGGTCATCTTTGTTTGCAATTTTTACACAACTATTGGAAAAATAAAATCATTTAAATAAACATAGAAATAAAAATAGTTATCAGTACAAAAATGTCTTTCACTGTGTCGATAACTGGAGTTGGAGCGTCTTTAACTACAAACTATTCGCCAACGATAGAGCTATGTGGCGAGTATGAGTGTGGTCTCCTGTGTTTTTCAACATTTAATTCTATTCCTAATATAGATGAAAGAAATAATAAGTTTTATTATGGGAAAGATGAAATGGTTGAAATCCCTGAAGGTTCATATGAACTTAAAGATATTTGTGATTACTTAAAAAATAACATTAAAGATTCAGTGCTGTTATTAACATGTAATAATAATACACTAAAAACGAACATATGTTGCTCTAAAGATGTTCACTTCGGTAAAGATTGCTCGCTTGGTAAAATTTTAGGTTTCGGAAGTGAGACGATAAAAGCCAATATAAGTAGCGAATCTCATTATCCCGTGAGTATTTTATCAACACCCATTGTGCGCATCGAATGTGATGTGGTAAGCGGATCATTTGTGAACGGCAGACCAAGTCATATTATTTATGAATTTGTGCCCAACGTACCTCCTGGATATCGAATTGTTGAAATTCCTAAAAACCTCATATATTTTCCAGTAAACCAAAACACAATTAGTGCAATCAATATAAGGTTGTTAGACGCTGATAATAAGCAAATCAATTTACGGGGTGAAGAAGTTCAATTGTACTTACACTTTAGAAAAAAATGATAAATTTCAATAAAAACCCATCCACATCTTGTGTTCGAATCAGTTCTAAAAGAACATCTCATAGTACAACAACTGCTAAGTCGAAAAAAAATCTTACAAAAAAGTTAACCAAAAGCAATAAGGATTTTTTAAAATTAATCGGTTTGTTAAAATAAACATGCTAAATATATCACAAAACACATCTTATGATAACAGTATCGAAAGTTTCGAATATCACTCGTATAAACCATACGTGACAAGTTTCAACAAGAATGATGAAATACGAATCCCTATTAATCAGCAAGACTTGTACGTGTTGCCTGCACTCAGCACTTTGTACATCGAGGGCAAAGTCAACATCTTTGATAGCACTACTAAGCAAAAAGTATCGGGTGTGCATTTTGTGAATAATCCATTAATGTTTTTATTTCAAGACATTCGATATGAATTAAATGGAATAGAGATTGATAAAATTAAGAATGCAGGTATTACCACAACAATAAAATCTTATTTATCGTTAAATGAAAGCGAATCAAAACGTGCTCATGCTTGGGGCTGGTCGACCACAGGCACAAATGAATTGCGTAATGGTGTATTCTCCGCTTCGGTACCACTTAATCAAATATTAGGATTTGCTGAGGACTATGAAAAAATATTAATAAACTGTAAACATGAATTAGTACTATTGAGAAGTAATACAAACCTCAACGCAGTACAACTAAAGGCTGGAGAAGTCATGGAGGATATAGTAATCCATAAAATCGTTTGGCGTGTTCCTCATGTTAAAGTGTCTGATCGTGAAAGAATAAATTTACTAAAATATTTAGAAAAAGATCGAGCTATTAGAGTAGCCTTTAGGAATTGGGACTTGTACGAATATCCATTACTGCCAAAAACTCGCAAACATACCTGGTCGATTAAAACTTCATCGCAAATAGAGAAGCCACGATTTGTAGTGATCGCTTTGCAGACCAATAGAAAACAACAAGCTGGTGCATCAATGGCTGAGTTTGATCATTGTGATATACGGGATGTAAAAGTGTTTTTAAATTCATCGTATTATCCATATGAAGGATTGAATATAAACTTTTCGGATCATAAATTTGATTTATTATACGAGCAATACGCTAGATTTCAACAGTCTTATCACGGACGCCGACCTGAACCTGTGATGGGTGTTAAAGAATTCCAAAAAATCGCACCTTTGTTCGTAATAGACTGTTCTCGTCAGCAGGAATCATTGAAAGGTTCTATCGACGTGAGAGTTGAGTTTGAAACAGACACCGAAATACCAGACCAGACGGCTGCATATTGTTTGATTTTAAACGATTGTGTATTCGAGTATAAACCTCTAAGTAACATTGTAAGAAAAATATCATGAATACCAATACGATAGTTGTAGATTTACAAGGATTTAAAAACAAGTTAAATGAGTTTATTGTAAAAGAGTTTGCTATAGCTAGTTTAGAATATACTCAAACGTTTTTAATAAAGCCTCCATATCCTTATATTTCACTAACTGAGAAAGAACGTAAACATGTGTGGTGGATAGAAAAGAACAGGGGCTATAGGTGGAGTGAAGGGTATATAGACTACAGAGAATTTAGAAGAATTATAAAACCATATTTAATCGACAAAAAGATTATAGTAAAAGGAGAAGAAAAAGTTAAGTGGGTGCAAGATATATTTGGTAAAGAAAATTGTAATTTAGATATAAGTAATTTAAGTGCTCCTAACCTAAATATGCTTTGTAATATTTATTGTTCAAATAACACAACGTTATATAATTGTTGTTATCATAAAAATATTTGTGCATTAAAAAATGTAGTATGTATAAAGAAATGGTGTGTTGAAAATAAAGTGACTCTATAATTTTTTAATAAACTATGTAAAAATGAATTACTGTCTTTAATTTAAGAACCCTAAAGTAAGAATTAATTCGTACCTATGTATACTTACTTAAAAGGTGATAAAATAATAAACCTTTTTTATTCATATACTTTTATTCTTTAATTACAATATACACTCTACAAATACCTAAAATTACATTACATATACCTAAAATTAAAGACAATCATTACACAACTTTTTTGATATTTTTCTTATCACTGTATCAGTCATATCCATAATTTCGTCAATTTGTTCAGTCACTATGTATTGCGCTTTTAGCACCACATTGTCCTCACTGTCACTATAGTCCAGGTCCTGCGCCATCAAACGGGATGGCTCGCTGGTCAGGTCACACACTCGTATCTGTATCAACCGAATGCCTCTGGAGCGCTCCCTGCTGATAACATAGGACTTTGCTGTACTAGGTCGTTTCTTCTTTGCCTCGCCCCTCCGCCGAACCTTCTTTTCCCGCGAGGTGTGAGGCTCGGACATCTCAGGTCTATCCATACCTTCTTGACAGGCTTGCGTTAGCCCCTCCCAGGGATCATATGTATACTGAGACAGCATGATGTTAGTATCACTCGAGCTGTCCATGATCTGAAAAGTAAAACAGTTGTTAGTGCTTGTATTAAAATACAATAATATACCAATGACAAATTCTTAGAAATATTGTATACTTACATTGTAATTTAATCTGACGCTTGTCCGAACGTGTTGAAAAATATGAAACGAATGAGCTCTAGTGCCAATGTTGAATATGATTAGTGGCGGGGATGACCTACTTTATTGCAAAATCGATGAATCTGCAAAAAGAACGAATGCTTTGTATCAGCGCAAATTTTATTATTGCGTAAAATTAGGTTGATGGGATGTAAGGGAGCGGTCTATCATCTTTCCACTCCAAGCCAACCTCACCTGCCCGTGGTGCATCCTGCCGAATAACAAACGAGGCGCTGGCAACCGACTGGTGGCGGTATAACCATCACAATTGAAGGCTTAGATACCACAGACCGATGACGGGCAGCAGCGTCACCGGAGCGAGAAGCTACGCCCTGCGATCGCCAACCCGCCTGCCCAGCGTGGCGATTATGGGTATATCCTCCTGATGTTTGTCCTAGGTGGCGAGCAACTGGAGAGGCCTATGTCCAGCAGTGGACTGCGATAGGCTGACGATGATGATGATGAAAATTAGGTTATGTGTTATAATAATTTTTATGTGTTTTAAATAAAACCATAAGTTTTGTGTTAAATATGATATATATTTATTTATATCTTATAACATAAAACTAACTAAGTACAATTTACAGTTACAGTAACAATAATATTTATTACAGCATAAGGTAAAGCACTTATTACAATAAGGAACTATGACCCCATGCCTTAGTGGAAATTTTATCATGCATTATAAAACGTTTGTCATCAGCATTTGACAAAGCAATTTTATTAACTGTCTGGGTAAAAATATTATGTTTAATACATTTAAATAGAATATTTTTTCGGCGCACTAATTTATCATTAAGTAATACATCACCATAATCGGATACCTTCAAATGTTTGATAACATTCTTTTTAATACCTTTTGCCTTTTTGATAACATCAGATTCAGTTTTGATGCAGTACAATTTTGATCTTAGCCCTACAAATTCAGTCATAATACGTCCGCCAAGTTCGTCTTTGAACAGACCCGGTACCTTCTTGTTTATAATCGGAAGACCGTGCTGGTTTTGCGAAGAGTAATTACTTGTGTCGAAATAACGCAAGAAATATTGTTTTATATCCCTGTATACATCTTTTGTCTGTATTTCATAAATAAAACTGTCAGTGTCCGTATAACATAACTGCACTCTGTGTCCGTAGTGAGGCTTTATTACAGAGTAATGAAACTGGTACATATGACTTTTAGAAAGCTCTAAAACGGCAAAGCCTACGTAAATGGGTTTGTCTAGAATAATTCTTTCCGGTTTCATTTGAACGGCTACTAAATTTTCAGTAAAAATGGTAGCACTGTGAAAATTTGGTCGTGAAATTAACTTTGCCGCAGAGATAGATCGATTGGTTCGATTGGTATCGTCTTGCCATTGATTCACTAATTTGATGTTTACTCTACGCTCAGTATCTTCTAAAGTTTTCCCAAAGACAGAATTATTCATGAGTTTAAATAAGTCCTGTTGAAAAGGTGTTACTGCTTTCTTTCTCAATTCGGTATTAAGATTAATATATTCCGCTAAAAATTTACTTTGCTTATATGTAACTACTCGATGTATTTTTTTCAAAATAAGACCATGATTTAAACAAGTTTTCAAATGAACGTAGTGGATTACATAATTGTATTTCGAGTATAAATTTGGCACTAATTTGGAAGTTTTACCTCCTGGAGGTATAAACTTCTCCGCGCAAAATGGATAGTCGTTATGAGTACAATGCAACTCTTCGGGGTAAAACAAATCAACTTCAAGTATAAATCCGTATTCTGCATCGTCTGAAATGTCCATAATATCTAGTCTATCAATATCGTCTTGTTCCAGAAATTTAAAATTGGCTACTGGCAATGACTGGCACATGCTGTAACCATATAGATTATTACAGTCAATATATATGAGAAAAGTATCCGGTTTAGTTCCATCATAGTTTTCCATGTAAAAGTTGTTCGCCCTAGCTAGTCTGGTAGAACAAAGACAAATTCCACCCCGCACACCTTTCTGCACGAGGCGTATAATTTCTAAGTCGGACAGTAGCTCTAACTCTACGCCCGTTTTTAATAACATTGCGTCAAATGATAAACTCGGAGCAGTTAAGTAAAAAGCCGGATCTAAATGATAATTTTTTTTACAAACAGCTCTAAAATTTTCAAATATATCTGTCAACAAATAAACATCGGTTTTAAGATAAAGATCAGTATATTCTCCCAAATTAGAAATGTTAAAGGTTTTCCAGACCAATTTCGCATGCATGTAATCTTCATCGCTTATCCCTTCGTCGATCAAAGTATTATAAAAACTTTCCTTAGAAGGCAGACGTTTCTCAGAATACGATCTCCAAGATTTCATGTGATCATAAGGATACACGCCCTTACGGGTTAATAATTCAAATTGGCTTTCATCAGTAAAACAATGTTTTAAGTGAGCGAAATCTGTTTTGTGTAGACCGTTTCCCAATTTTTCTAAGCTTGTCCCTAAAAACTTAAAAGAATCTACGAATCTTATTTGGACAAATTTACCATCCGACATTTTTAAAAATTTTGTAAAAGAAATGTAATTCTCTTTGTTCTTCGGTATTACTTTTATGGGACCCGAACTTTCAGCCAACTCTTTAATGAACAGATGACAATCATAGCCAGCCAGATTATGAAAAAAGACAGGAACCAATTTGGGTAGGCTGTACTGTAAATTACAGTATTGGTGAGCAGCGCCTCGGTAGCGGCCTGTCAAGTGACAGTGGTCCCTTACTTTATCGAACAGAAGTATATTATTGCAAATGTGACACACTTCAGCTTTTGCATGAGATTCAGCATCGTTATCATCAAATATCATTCGCACCTCAATACCCAAAATGTCATAAATGTGTTCTATATCTTTGTAAAGGCTTTCAAGAAATTTCTGAACACAGTCCCGTCCGCGGTACGAAACAAAACGATTAAGATTGCTGTCAAACGAGCACACTATGTTGTAAGCAAAAGCGGCTGGAATGTGTTGTTTCTGATTTACAGTAAAACTACAAGAGGGGCTCGGTTCGCAAGTAGCTATTGGTTTAAGAAGAGTTTCAAAATCAGCATACACCACAAACGGTATGTCTTGTTTACGATTAAAATTTTTAAAATGAAGATAGCTGCCTTTTTCTGGCAGAACAGTGGTCACACCACTACAAACGTGATTATCAAGTTTTTGTTCTGACGAAAAGAAAAGTAAACAATCATCACAAAAATAAATCTTATTATGATGCTTTGTTATTTGAGCTCGCACAAGACGTGATAAATTTTTTATTAACACGTAGTGAGATTTGTTACCATTTTCCAATAACAATAAATTAATCCTAGTTTTTCTTTTGAATTCTGATCTATAAATGGGTCCCACAATGCGCTTATTCTTTACGGAGTATACGTTAATGCTCAGAAATTTATTATTATTTTCAAATGTTTTAATATCTTTCAAAGTGACAGGAAAGTTTAAATCTTTAATATTTAACACTTCTCGAAAATGAGGATACGAAGCTGTACGAACACTATTGCGTTTTGCTGGGCAAAGGGCTGCGACAACGCTCCACAAAAAACAAAAGTTGTCGTCGTTTCTAACGTTAATACATGCTTTTTTCCTTTTTAAATAAAGCGGTAAGTCCACATACGTTGAACCTGCCCCACTTAACGGATCAAACTTGTTAATATTAACTTCAACATGTATGTTACTTAAAAATCCCCAACCGCTGTCACGATCCTGAAACTCTTCCACTTTTTTACATAATATACTAACGATGTTGTCAAATATCTGGTCGTAATCAAAGTTACGATGTATAATCATATTTTTAGTCGCAAATGATTTTACATCTTGTGTATCGCTTTTTAGCAATATAAAATTGCCAAAATACTCTTAGATTCATTTTTATGCTAATGTATTGCTTTAACGATTTTTCTATAAGACCAAGCAATTTAGTACGTATACTGTTTAAGAATACCTCGAGTAAAGTCAACTCATTTCCCTCATTCGCTAGTATCCTATACGAAGCGATACGACCTCTGAACGCAGAGGAGATGGTGACCACTCCGTCCTCTACCGGAGCTGTACATTTGTTCTTGTGCGCGTTACTACGCAAATGCCCTACCCAATGCGTATTATCAACGCGTGCCGAACAAGCGGTACAGAAAGGCATGGTGTTAAATCAAGACACGCGAGAGCGTGTCAGCCAAGTTCCAGCGAAGAGAACTGGCAGACCGCACTAGTAACAATAACGTAATTATTAATTAATATTTAAAATGACCTAATATACTTGTATTATAATAAATGTATTCAAACGTTTAAAATTATTTAAAATTAACTCTATTACTATAGAATATTGGCTCTCTATCTTGAAATAGTTTTTGCACACTCTTCGTAAACTTTTGAAGATGTCCCCACTCTGAAGTGCCGGTGTCCAGCTGTACCTTAGCGGTGAGCAGCGCCTTCTTGTAGCGGTCGACGGGCGACGCCTTGAGTGCGTCGCTGGTGGTGTAGGCGCGCACCTCCACGTAGTAGGCGCCGGTGAGCGGGGCGGAGCGCCGCACTGACCCGTTGGCCACCTTTGTCGTTAGGCTGCTGTCCAGCGACGGGTGAGCTGCGGAACCCCGGCGTTGGGAGTTCTCTACCGCTAGTGCCTCGTCCTCGTCGGACACCAGACCGAACAGATCTTTCGATCTCTTTGACGGAGCTCTGAAACATAACAATATTATTTTTTACTGTCAATGCGCTATGATAAAGTGTTGTAGCCTATTGATATCATTCATCTTCATTAGTAAAATAGAGCTTCTAAAGACAAAATATTAATCAATTAAAATAAGAGTAGGTACATTCACACGCATCTTACTGAACTAACCACATACAGTAGAACGCCGATTATCCGAATTAATTGGGACCGAGGTCGATTCGGATAATCGAAAATTCGGATAATCGGACATAGACTGGTAATAAAAAAACGAACTGTTTAACAAACTCAGTTCTACAATAACGCTCACTTGAACATCTCGATCAGATAAAGTTGCAACCCCATCAGACCTTATCAAAAATACAAAGTGTAAAAATTCACAACAATACAAATAGAGGTACATATGTATGTAGTAGCGAAAAAAAAATATGAGAACAGTAAAATAGTATCTTGCATCTAGCTTTCAACCATAACAGTTGAAATATATCTGGACTCGAGCGTGTTTCGACTTGTTACAACAATACAAAACAAAAATTACTTGGTTTTAATTTTTTATATTAAGCTTAGGTCCGATTCGGATAATTGGCGATCGGTTAATCGGCGTTCGGATAATCGGCGTTCTACTGTACCATGATTTTAGAGTTCAATCAACGTGCACACACACTCACACATATCATCAGACGAACCTCTTACTGATTTTTCAGATTACAATCAACATTATAGGTACAGTCACATACACATTATAAGTACACTCATACTGATAATCATTGTAACATTCACTTACTGCGATTTAGAAGCACGTTTCTTTTTCGGTAGCGGCAGCGCAACTTCACAATCGGAGTCGGATCTGTAAATTAAATTATTATGAGCATTAAATGTCAGCTGTCATCAGTTGTAGCACCAAGGATCATTACTTATAATCTAAAAATAAATAGGAAAAAATATCATACATTTATTATTGTTAAGTTACTTAAGTAGGTACTTGTGTTAAAGAATTCTAAATCAGCAGGCATGTAACAAACGCAAAATGTTCATCACATTAATGTTTGTCCCAGTTGGGAATCGAACCCACAATTCGCTGCCTTAGGCAGGGCTGCAACAAAACCGCCTTCGAGCTTGTCAATACGATGTTGGTGAATGAATATGAATGCACTGTACGTACCTTGATGTGGTTAGCGTCTTCCCCTTTTTCGTATATTTACGCGAACTGGGGGCAGCGGAACCCTCTCCAAACACGGATTCAATCTCCGAGTCAGACCTGCGAACATAAAAGAATTTCTACATAGTATTCAAAGTCTCATCAACTTTTCAATGAGACATCTAACAAATAATGCTTAACAGTCACACAACCCACTGCACACCAGCCAAAGGTAGGCTGATGGATGATGATCTGCTACACGAAAAACTTGGTGGTCACGCAAACAGTTACCTACAACAAAAATTAAACAAAGAAAATTAATAAAAAAACTTACATAATTTTACCTTGGTGAGAGCAAGGATTCAGGAGAGCAGAGTTTCTGGAGAGCAGGGATTCTGGAGAGCAGATATTCTGGAGCACTGATGAGCACACTGAGCACACTAGTCACTTAAGTAGCACGGTAATGTGGCGACAATCACCGGGACGCTCATTTTATAACGCGAATAATGTCGAATTCGCTAAATTTCATAGGGTTGTTAAAGTATGGATCATGCAAGGAATATGGGATAGTTACTATGCGGTAACTATGTAGTTACATTATGAGCTCAGCGTTTTTAGTCCGAGCTTAAACAAACTTAAATTTAGTAATAATTTGATTAGCAAAATATTTTTAGAATATAACATCTTTTCGTCTACTAGATACTAAAATCTTCGCGTGAAAACGATCTATACCATGTTATTTACATACGGAGACCAAAAATAGACATATTGAAATCATCTGCAATGAAGAAAAATAGTAACAGGTTATATATTTATAGCTCTCACGAATCGAAGTTACCAAGTTTCAATCTATGTCCGCGCCGCCTTCGTTCAAAAGATTTGTATCAGCCCTACTGCACCGCGCGCGAAAATTGCTACCATGCAGATTTACAACTTGCACGTGGATTCATAGCACGTCATATTTAATTTGACCTACTTTTATTAATTTGGTATTTTTCCACATTTATTTAATTTATAGAAATTACTTTGTTATTATTATTAAAACAACTATTTTAGACATTTCTATTCATATCTCATTTTAATCACTATTATTAAACATATTTAGTAAACATTATTTATATTTTATAATAAACAGCATTTAATACAACTTTTTGGTGGGCATTTAACAACATTACAACTTACTAAAACCAGTTTAACCAAAAATTAAATGATTGATAGTAGGTACGCTTGAATTATTTACGTAGGAATGCTAGCTGTGATTGCATTTATATAGATTACCCTTTTAAACCATACAATCAGATTATTGATTAATTAAATATATTTTGCTAGATAAAGTATAAAAGATCTACCGAATTTATTACCTAAGTTTCACACTTATTGAGGCGCTCACTTTGAGTAAAAAATCAAATACTTACGTATTTCGCATGCATTTAGCAATAGACTATTTTTGTACAAATTGTATGTTAAAATATTGAATATTATAAAACATCAGAAACGAGTGCAAGAGGCACAAACAATAGGTACTTTTGTCGCAATGTCAGCAGCACTGCTCGTATGTCCGGCGCGCTTACACATGCATGACGCAACCAACGAGTTGATATTGGTGGGAACTATTTATTCGGTATAAAAACGATAACAAATAAGTTAGTTAGATTATTGCACTATTTTCTGAAGCACTCAAAATTAGCTTCGATCATTCATAATGTGGAATTGGGCATTCTAGATCATGTGGAGTGAGTTTCAGCTGGCTGAAACGAACGACAAATGATCTAGAATGCCCAATTCCACACTACTTGTCTACTTTAAAATTTATATATTTACGAGCATGACGTTGTATAGAAAACTTCTCGTAATCGCAACGTTAGTTTTATTGCTACATGCGGTTACAGTACATAAAATGATTCGAGACAAATGTCGGTGACGTCATATGCGATGCGACTCAGCACACGTAGACTCAGATAAAATCCTAAGTGCTTCTTAAATCGATTGTAGCGATAATGGAACTTGCGAGTTTTGCACTCGACTCGAGTGATGAAAAAAAATGTTTATCACGTTAACTGGGGTCGCAGGTGATCGTCAAACGTTTTCCTATTGTGTCTGGTTTCCGGCTAAATGTGTGTTTAAGACCGGAAGTTAAACGTGGACTGTTAGTTTAGTATCTTGTTAAAATAGTTATCGACATCTAGTTAAATGGGCTATTCCACTATTTTTCACTTTGACTTGCTATCGATAGACATCATTGGCGAAAAAATTAGTTCCGTATGATCAATAGTCACCGAGTTATCACAATTTCAAAATCATCACTAATTGACGAGTCCAAAAACATTTCATACAAAATGGCTATGTTCGAGTGACGTCAGTGGTATATTATTTCGCATGCTGCGTATACAAAGTTTGTTTGACAGCTATATTAAATATTGCGTTTATGTAATTAGTTTCATAACAAAATATGTTATATTTAATGCTACTTAAAAGATGGTATAATATTTTTGAATAAATTTTCCACTTTGAAAATGGTATTTTTCTGTCAATATTGCAGGCCTATTATTGTGGTTCCGTTTTGCAACTCATTTTAGTTGTGATTTGTTAAATAAGTTAAGTTTTACGGATACTTTCTGGTAATCAATAAGTAACAAGCAAAATCAATCATAGTGGAATACCCTGTTAGCTAGATCTGTTTGTGTTCAAAGGAACAGCCCAAAAGGTGAGTGGACTCACTCACCTTTTGGGCCGCTTCCATCGCTTCCCCCTTGGAGGGCGAGTTGGGCCTGCTCAGGCGGGCGTTGTAATGTCATGACAATCTAGTTTCTAAGACCCAATAGCAAAAGGAGTCTGAAGTTACTTTGGCAAAATGCTTGAAATGGTTCCTTGCCCAGCTTGCCGATTCAAGCCTTCAAAGTGGCGAACAACTAGACTAGAGTGTAGAGCGACGGAGCCACTTCTAGGGTGTTCCGTCCAGTGTACGGTTGTTACCAGCCAGAAGAATACAAATTACAGCTTCTACTCTTCCTGTGGGTGTCGTCAGAGTTGACGAAGGGACTTGTCAGCTGGTGGTTGGGTCATAAGCCGCCTGGCCCTGTCTCACTAAGTCCTTTTTTTAGAGGAGAATGCAATAGGCACCTTCATGCCGTCTCCGGGGGGAGGCGGCATGGTGTGTGGGACTCACACCTCCCAAAAAGGGAGGGCATACCTACTAAACCCCCCTGTGCCGCCAGTGGGCAGCAAGTTGCAGGGACACGGGTAGCGCCGAAACATACGGCCACATCCCTGCCTGCCCTGGCCAGCCGCAGATGGTAAGCGGCCGGCACTCCTGGTCCGGGGAGGGCAAATACCCCTGCCCCCGGATCCGGGGAGCAATAGTCTCACTAAGTCCCTTATTCACCTCTGACGACACCCACAGGAAGAGTAGGAGCTGTGATTTGTATTCTTCTATCACTGCACGGCAACAGTTTATTGCCATGTAATCAGCTGCCTTGGCCTAAATGTTGTGTCGCGATTTTATTACTGCGTTTTTTATAGTAGTTTGTTGATAGATTTCCTTGACAAATTTTTAACGACCTTCGCAAACAGCTATGTTGTGGTATGTACTTCATTTTTAACCGACTTCAAAAAAGGAGGAAGGTTTCTCAATTCGACCGTACGTGTAATTGCAATTTTTTTTATACTACCACAGTAGCTAAATGCCGAAGCGGTTCCGAGCCTGCCACGGCCTTTTTTTTTCTTTATCACACTTAAAACGGAGAATACCCACTAAACCTGACGGTTGTCGGCTACGAGCGCTCATCTGAGGAGGATCGAGATTCGTCACAACCCCTCCTCAGCTCAGTAGCGCTGCGCCGCTGATCGAATGGCGGCACACCTCGGGAGGACGTTGTGGTGCCCTCCCGGTACGTCACTGACCACGTGTGTCCGAAGACACGTGTCTTCGTCTGCCTCAGGATTGTAGATCGGAGCGCGCCACAACCCCGAAGGCCCTTTTAGTCGCCTTTTACGACAGGTAGGGATATCTCGGTAGTATTACGCCCCATACCACAGGGCGAAAGCCTATCCCGGCCTGTCCCGGGACATATAATTTTTTTAACCTAAAATTCTAAACATTCCGCCAAACTCGGGTCGTCTGACAACGCTTGTATAGCTATACTCCTATGACATATAGATAAAATAATAGATTTATATGAGTCTCACGTGCATTATTGTTTCACTTCCCGTTATCGTTAAAACGCTGCGCTGACGTAGCGGCCGTTTCGTGTTTCTAATATTGATTTTATGAAGAGTCCCTATTTATCGCGGTATCTTGTTAATAATATATTTACTCTCATTTAAAACCTGACAAATAAAATGGGATGTAAGGGAGCGACCTATCACCTTTTCGCTCTAAGCCATCCCCACCTGCTCGTGGTGCATCCTGCCGAACAACAAACGAAGCTCTGGCAAACCGACTGGTGGCGGTAAAACCATCACGATAGAAGGCGTAGCTAAATACCACAGGCCGATGACGGGCAGCAGCGTCAAAAAGCTACGCCCTGCGATCGCCAACCCGCCTGCCCAGCGTGGCGATTATGGGTATATCCTCCAGAAGTTTGCCCTAGGTGGCGAACAACTGGAGAGGCCTATGTCCAGCAGTGGACTGCAATAGGCTGATGATGATGATGATGAAATAAAATGGCTAGGTAGTAACGGAAAGTACCTTAGTTGTGTTTTTACACCGGCCTGAAAGTTCCCTAGAACGAAGTAGGTACAATGACATCAATTTAATGACGTCTTTTTGTGTTGTTATGAAAATCCGTAAAAATAAACAAAGTATACCTATACCTACATATAATAATATTCAGTACCTACTTACAGAAAAAAATATTAATGTTTATCATGCATAGTTCGTTTCCTCTCGTACCATGAAAGAAGAATCTACGGAAATGTGTTGTACAGCTCATATGTACGAGTAAAAGTTAGGTCTCCACCAAGAGGCTCGAGCCTGCCTTAAAATAGGACGATAAGCAGATTATATTCACTAATGCCATCGTAGAGATCTCTCGGAAACAATCTCAAAAATTTGTCAAAGTCGGAATTGTCATCAAAACATTTTCGTATCCGAGTGGAAATGGGATTAGACATTGTGAATAACCGCGAAATAAAATCTTCTCGAACACATTTGTTAATTACCCCGAAGGTCATAGTCAAATGAATGAGTTAATGATAAAATTTCTTCTTGTCTCTAGATCCTGGCGAGCATGTCTCTAACGGAGATCGCGCACGGCTCGGACGCCAAACTGATGCGCACGACGGCGACGTACGATGCGCGCACGCACGAGTTCGTCCTGCACACGCCTGACTTCGAGGCCGCTAAATGCTGGGTTGGTAATCTAGGTAAAACTTCGTGTGATATTTACATTGCTTTACGATACCCGGTACTTGACTTAAAGTATGGGGTGCTTTGAGACAATAGTGAATAGGATTTTAAAGGGTCAACGGGCGCGTTTTGTCACCATTGTGGTAAGATAAGCAATTGGACTCCATGTTCGTTTCGCTCTTGGAAGTGCGGTCATATTCGCCATTTGACTTGAAGTACGGGGTAGTTTCAGTCAAGAGTGAATAGGTTTTTTTATGAGTGTGTGTGATACCACTGGTCACTCTTAGTAGTGCGGTCGTGGTTATCTCGAGGGATGGGAAGAATCTGATGTTGATCGCAATCTCGCAAAATTGCAATTATGTCATCTCGTCCGATTATGTCATCGCGTCAGGCAAACGATTTGCGCAGGACGGCTGGCAAGAGCTGGATGCGAGAGGCCCGGGATCGATCGAAGTGGCGAGTATTAGGATGATGATGATGTAGGATTAGTGGCGCTTCTACTTAGTGCATTCATGCAACGATATTGGGGTCAGTCAAAAAAAGGAAAATTTCTCAAGTAAGGGAAAAAGGAGGGACAGGGAAGCAGAGGACGAAGGAAGCTATTCTGGATAATGTGAAATGTTTGTCAAATATTGACTGCTGCCGACCTGAGCAGGGTGGCTTAGAATAGATATAAGTTCCGGGAGATGATCGCCAATGATTGATGAAGATATTACACGAGAAGAAGAGGCTATTCCTTCATAAGCTATATTTTTAAATAACAATAGTTTATTTTACGCTTACGTAACAAGTGTGTTTCGTAACAAAATACATAAAATTTTACGCATTATAGCAAACAGTTACGAAGTAGTACTTGGGGAAATACATCAAAGTACGTACAAACATATCGATTTACATTGTTGTAGGTAATGTAATGGGTCTTTTTGAACAACAATAGAATAAAAACTTATAATTGAATGGGTTTAGCAATGGAGGCCAAAATGTGTCAGGGTCGATAAAACTATTTTTTTTTATTAAAAGAGCGTTCAAGATGTCTTCACTCCTCCTGATTGTAAGCGGTCAAACGCGGAACAAACCCACCGCGCCTTACCCTGAAGGCCCACTGAGATGCCGTTTCACGCCCCGCCTAAGGAAACCTGGATTGCTAGAGGAAGGAAACACTTGAGCTGGGCCGGCAACGCACCTGTGACTCCCCTGGTGTTGCGGTGTCTATGGGCTGAAGTGATCACTTACCATCAGGTGACCTTCAGGCCCGTTTGCCCCCTCTGTCATAAAAAAAAAGCTTTATTTGATTATTTTAGATTGGTCGTTCTCCCTCTGTGACGCAAGACTTCAAAGTCTTGATCACCGTCGTATAGTGGATGTGATTCATCATCATCTTATTCAGTCAGGATCGATTAAAGTGGCGAAAATTGGGAGAGGCCTATTTGCCGCAGTGGACTCATAGAGGTTGATGATGATGATGATATGTATTCAGTTTCTTCTCGGTAGAAATCTACTTTCCGAACACGGCGGTAGCCTCTTTTAAATTGCTCTTATTCACATTCTTACATTACTTTTTACATTTTTACATTATTTTTTACTTGACGATTCATAAGTGCTTATTTTAAGTCTATGTGAATAAAGGTATTTTTGATTGATTGATCAGTCCTCGGAGGTCCACTGCAGGACATAGGCTGCCCGTATCCAGCACCATTCTTCAACTTTAATATGTGATCAATCCACCTCATTAGAGGGCGTTCGGCGTGTTTCATACCAAAGGGTCTCCTGTCCAGAACTTTTCGACACCGAAGGTGTGTTTTTTTCAATGAAAATAAGACGCGATTCTCATTTGATACAAATTCATCAAAATAGAACGAGAGACAAATAAACACGTGTGTTACTGAACCGTCGACCGTTTTAGCATAGTAAAGTGATTTAAAAACTAATCCACATCGTAACGTGTATCGCACGCCTCCCATTTGTTTATATCGGTTACGTAACCGGTCAGTCCGTAGACGGTTATTGACACATGCCTTATATATTTAGAAGACGTGGATCGGTTTGCGTTTATCATTGGAATGGAAGAGAGGTAGGGCATAGCGAATCTTCGCTCGAATTGAGCTGCCCGTCCGGGGAAGGACCTCCACCCTATAGAATACCGCAGCCAAATGACCTCCGGGTCGTGTTTCTGCTGGTGAGTAGGAGCTTGTGGGGGGTTAGGGTTGAGCCGACATGGCAGTGGCAACTGACAGGTAACTAACCTGTTCCTTGCCAGTTGTCACAGCGACTTGGGCTTCTCTTTCGCTTTCCGTCAGGCGTAGGGAAGCTACTATGTCGAGCTAGACTTCAGGAAAAGGGGATGAGCTCGGCGAGACAATGTAACGTTATAGGGCCCCGACCATCAAAAGCGAAAACGATCGTTCGTTGAACGGATCGCGTACTTTGGCACCATAAATTTCGCCCATTTGTCCCTCCCGTGTTCGAATATACGAACTAAAATTCGTCAAAGTCGATTTTAATTAATTTAGTTCATATATAATTCATCGGTTCATGACAGACTCGGTGGCTCATTTGGTAGTGACCTCTGCCCTCTGAGCCAAAGGTCGTGGGTTCGATTCCCGCACAGTACAAACATTTGTGTTCATGAACATGTTTGTTTGTATTGGTCTGGGTGTTTTCTATGTATAATATGTATTTATTTACAAAAAAAAAAAAAAAAATATCTATGTAAGTTTATCAGTTGTCTAGTACCCATAGTACAAGCTTCGGCTTAGTTTGGGGCTAGGTGGCGCTGCGTGGCCCAGCGTGGCATGTCTTAGGTTATTTATTTATTTATTTATATAAGAACACGGGAGGAGCAAATGGGAGAGATTTATTTTGCAAAATTACGCGATCCGTTCAACGGACGATCGTTTTCGATTTTGGTGGTAGGGGCCCAGTTAGTAGCTAATTACATTTTTGGTTGCGAATTTAGGAGAGGACTTACATGACTTTGCTAGTTTAAAAAGAGGCCTGTAAAATAGGGTTAATTCAGTCTATCGCAATCAAAGCCTTACGACTGATTTTGGTGGCGAAACAATCAAATGGATGATCTTATGCGCCTGGATGAAAAACAATCCGTATTTGAAGCGCTACATACAGAGGAATGTTTCACTGCCCATGCAACGCTGTTCAAATCTCCCCATCAATTGATTGTGTAATGTAACATTTGGTCCACTACTCTTTGCAATTGACCTAATTTCTGAGACGATTGTTGCATCGATCAGGATGACTCGGTTTTAAAATGATTCTAGTTGTAGGTAATTTATTTTGTAACGAAACTTTTTACCCGATTTATGCGAAATTTTAATTTGCTGGTAATATTATTGTCTGACGTAGCCTACCTTCGAAAAAGAAAACATAAAAAAGCCCTTGTAAAAAATAACACAAGAAATATCAACATAACGACAATACTTGTAAGAGGTCATGTCACCCCTTTTCCGTGACGAATTTGTTTGTTTAAAATATAAAAAAATGCACGTCAAAGATATTCTCAAAAACACCGTGGTTATGAATAATTATTAAGAAGTGACCTTACAATTTATGAACATATGTTGTTGTTTGCACAAACATATTGCCTTATTATGTTCTGAAAATAAATGTTTTTTTTTTCGTAGACATATTTGCGAAACTATTCACAGTGCCTATTTCTGCTTATTTAAATTACCGTGAGATGTAAGGGAGCGACCTATCACTTTTCACTCCAAGCCAACCTCACCTAGTGCATTCTGCCGAATAACAAAAGAGGCGCTGGCAACCGACTGGTGGAGGTATAATCATCACAATTGAAGGCGTAGCTAAATATCATAGGCCGATGACGGGCAGCAGCGTCACCGGAATGAAAAGCTACTTTTTTTTTTTATATAGTGGCTCGACATAATGGCTTACCTACGCCTGATGGAAAGCGAAAGAGAAGCCCAAGTCGCTGTGACAACGGGCAAGTAACTGGTCACCTGTTACCTGTCAGTTGCCACCGCCATGCCGGCCCAACCCTAACCCCCCACGAGCTCCGGAAACCCTACTCACCGGCAGAAACACGACCCAGAGGTTATTTCACTGCGCTATTCTATAGGGTGGAGGTCCTTCCCCGGACGGGCGGCTCAATTCGAGCGAAGATTCGCTATGCCTAAAAACGCTACGCTCTGCGATCGCCAACCCGCCTGCCCAGCGTGGCGATTATGGGTATATCCCCCAGTTGTTAAAATTTTACATTTCAAATTCCTAAAGCTAAAATCTTGCATTTTCATAATGCGATGGGACGATCCGATCTCGGGTTGTGTGAACTATGGTCCCAGGCTTATAGTCCAACATCAAGTTGAAATGTTTTCGTTCATTTTTTGAAATATTTGTTAACAATATCACATGATGACACCGGTAGAGTAACATATAGCATTTATTTAGTAAAAATGTGGAACCTGACCTTTTGGTACAAAAGTGAATTCATTTGTATGCAAATGCACACGTGCTAGCCTCGAGCATTGCTCTGCATTAAGGCGTAGAGTTGCTAGGCTAACACTATGAGATATTAATATTCCCGCATAGAACATACTGTACTACTTCGTACAAGCAAATAGAAAATTTAAATTAACATTCAAAGTATGTTAAATGCTAAATTTTTATTTTTTAAGTTGGTCTGTCTATTTACATATATCCTCATTTTGCTTTTAACAACAGTCGACAAATACTTTGAAATGTACACTATGTTTTCGTGATTTATTATAATCCAATGTAGAGTTGATACTTTTATTTTAATATCCTTATCAGCTATTTGCAATGTGCTTAAAGGGATAAAATGTAGTATATTGCCAACATGAATAGGGTTGCCATCACCTAAATTGCCGGCGCCGGAAAACACGGCAAAAATTCCGGACATTTGGGCGTATGGTATGGTATGGTATGGGACGTATGGTTTTTTCCCCGGACACTTCAGAATTTTTTTATTAATTTTTTATTATCTAGCCTTGTCTTCTTGTCTGTGGTTTTATCGCTTATCTATAAGAATTTGAGTACCGATTTCAAAAGTGTCCGGATTTTGTCCGGACACTTAAAAGTCAGGTAGGCCGGACGGAGCCCGAACGCCCTTCAAACTAGGACAAATCCCGGGGAAACCCGGACGGATGGCAACCCTAAACATGAAGGATATAACTTGTAACTATTTAAAGCGTGAGTAAGCGTGTGGCGTTGGATTTCGACCTAAGCTAATTTTAGATAGTAATACTACTTTTTATTAATATTTTTGTATCGCATTTAGAATTTACAAGTACGTTAATGGCAAAAAGATGTTTGTATTGGTCTGGGTGATTGCAAATATTGTATCATCATCCTATCCAAGCCCACTGCTGGACACAGGCCACTCTAATTGTTGTCAACATCTGGAGAATATACCGATAATCGCCACGTTGGGCAGGAGGGTTGGCGATCGCAGGGCGTAGCTTATCGTTCCTGTGACGCTGCTGCCCGTCATCGGTCTGTCCTAGTTTGCTACTCCATCCATTGTTATGGTTATACCGCTGCGAGTAGATTGCCAGCGCCTCGTTTGTTGTTTGGCAGGATGCACCACGGGCAGGTGAGGTTGATTTGGAGCGAAAAGGTGATAGGCCGCTTCCTTACATCCTCCACCAAATTAACAATGGTTGCTAATAAGTAGCAGGTAGCAGCTATTATAATTACCTTTTTTTTTTTTTTTTTGTTTCACCAGGGAGAAATGCAGTTTACGCATACCCGCTGCCCGGGGGAGCAGACGGGTTATGTGGGACTCGCTCCGCGTCGGCAGAGAATACCCACTAAAAAACCCTGGTTTGCACCGTCTAATGCGCCTTGGGCGACAGCAACGCGGGTCCTGGGCTATAACACCGCGAAGCTGTCAGCGCTGGTCTGCTAGGCAGACTCGGGCTGGCCCCCCCACTTGGGGCGACCTAGAGATCAGGCCCGTAAGGGCCGTCCCTCTCCTCCAAGGACGGGGTTCGTGCAATACGTGGCCGGCAAACCCCGTGCCGGCCTCGCGGAACCCCGTCGGGCGTGCAGCCGCCGCCGCACGGTGGTTTTTTATTGTGGTTTTCTCCACTTGAGCTCGCGCCCCCTGGTCCCGACCGAAGTCGGGATAACAGGCGGTTTTTTATTGTGGTCTCACTCCACTCGGGCTCGCCAGTCAAGGCAAGCCCCCTGGTCCCTCCAGCGAGGGGAAACAGGTTGCACGGCGACCAGTCCAAAAGGACCATATCCGACGACCACGAGAACCGTGGCCATCGGACCCGCCGCGCCGCAGTGATACACTGCCAACCCGCGCCGTCAAACGGCTCCTCTGGTAAGGCGGCAACGGTCGCAGAAGACAGGGAGGACGGCAACGAAACACCGCGAGATCCCCCGAAGGGCACTCCTCTTCCCCTGCGACCATCGCCGACAAACCGACGCAAAATGCGTCCCACAACACGTCTCTCACCAATCGGACAAACGCCCCGCCATTGGGAGAGACCCACAGGCCAAAAGGCCCCCATCTTGGGTAAGGCGGCAACGGTCGCAGAAGACAGGGAGGACGGCAACGACAACACCGCGAGGTCCCCCGAAGGGCACTCCTCTTCCTCTGCGACCATCGCCGACAAACCGGCGCAAATGCGCCCGACAACACGTCTCTCACCAATCGGGCAAATACCCCGCCATTGGGAGAGACCCACAGGCCAAAAGGCCCCATCCGGTGTGCCGAAGCACTGGCCGTGGAAGGCGTCGCACACCACAACGACGCCAACGCTGGCCCCCGGAGCCACGCACAAGTGCGTGCTCCCACAGGGAATTAGCCGTCGGGTAGTAGCCATCCTCTACTACCCGCCGTTGCCCGGGGTACGCCGGGCCGTCTGCAAGACGACCACGCGTGGAGGCTTCCCTTGTTGTACCCCAGCTATTATAATTACCTACCTGAGTCACGACCAACCCCTATCTCCTACTTGTGTTTCGTAACATGTGTGCTTAAGTCTCGTATTAAAGTTATTTCCTGTCCCTGTAATATCTCTGTCCTTTACTCTTCCATCTGGTGTCTTCTTTTTCTTTTCTTCAATCTGTTCATTTTGCCAAGTCCATAATGTTATATTAAATACATATATGAATTAAATATATTCTATTTATTTGTATTATTTATTTATTTAAAATATTATTTATCTTAATCCTAATCAGTTCTGCACTACTTTCAACCTCTCTTCTGCTTATATCCTTTAACTGCAGGTTGTCTGGAAGAGATCGCTTTCGGCGATAAGGCCGTATATTATATCTGTATAACATCTCTTTCCTGTAACTCACTATGGGATCGAGACTGTATGTGCTCGGTGGCGCCGCGGTCTTGTACGCTTAACAATGATCGCAACGTTGTGCAACCATTGGCGCGGTCAATCCGATGATGGGTGACCAAAATTTGACACCGATTTCCTTTGTGCTTCGGAAGGCACGCTAAGCTGTTAGTCCCGGGTGCTATCTTTACCAACTCAGATAGCAGTCGTCACATCATATCAGAGATGATGATAACTCTTACGCCTAACTGGGAATGGGTATAGCTTACCCTAAGAGTTGCGGAGGTCTGATGGCAGTCGCTCCGTGTAAAAGCTTAGCCCTCGCCAAATCTCAGTTTGGGAAGCCGACCCTGAGACAATCGGGAAAAAGGCTAGGATGATGATGAGACTGTTTGTGCTGTGGTCGGATACTAATTCCCAACTTCCATTCCAGGCAGGACATGTACGCACACGATAGCGTTCGCGCAGCTGATCACGCCGGACGGGTCCAACCACGGCCTGCACGGGTTCATAGTGCCGATCCGGGACCCCCGCACGCTGGAGACGTACCCCGGCCTCATCGTGGGCGACATGGGAGAGAAGATCGGCGTCCACGGGATCGATAACGGGTTCGTATGTTCGATAT